>CAVLGL010000104.1:57783534-59071867 GCA_963668995.1 Parnassius mnemosyne | reverse complement strand
CACCGATGCAGTTGTCGAGCGATCCCTTGTAAAACCACGCTGATTTTTATGGAGCAATTTATTTACATTGAAAAACGTAACATTTGGTCTACTTGAATCATTTTTTCAAAAATTTTACTTAGCGTTGACAGTACAGAAATAGGTCTTAAATTCCTGGGGTCCAATGTAACAGATTTAAATAAAGGCTTAACTTTACTTTAATTCACTAAATCAGGAAACATACCAGATTAGATATTAGAATTAAAAATAATAGCAAGTTAGGTTGCGATTGCATTTACTCGTATTATAGACGCAAGACGTTAGTTATTAAAGGATATCCCCAATAGATATACTGTTTTCTTAAATATCAATGTCAATATTAATTGTTGACTGAGACGGAGATCAGATGTCCTCTAGATGCGGCGTACCCTGACTACCCTGGCTATACATTTGATCACAATTTCCACCAGCGTGGTGTAATCTGTGTGTATGTCCGCAATGACATCTGCAGTAAACGTCTTCGTCAACTTAAAGACCCTACTTTAATAATATATAATATACAACTATTTATTCTTGTGTCTATCGATCCCACAGCGGTGAGCAGGATACAACAGTGGCTTCACTGAAAACCTCAGTGAAGAGGCTGATGTGGCCCTAAATCGGTACCCTACTGCACAGCTGGTTTTCCTGGGGGACTTTAATGCATGTCATCAGGATTGGCTATTCCCATAACAGAAGACCGACTACGCTGGAAGAGAGTCGTGGAATTTTGTGTTATCGCCGGGGTTCTCCCAGCTGGTAAAACAAGCAACTAGTGTACCTGATTTGAATGGACACACAACCAACTGCCTCAACATTCTGCTGATGTACTAAATCGATCGAACAGTGCTTTCTTAAACATAAATGACACCACATATAAATTGAACCCGTGTGAAGCCGGGGCGGATTGCTAATATTATTATAAATGTGAAAGTTTGTTAGTTTGTTAGGCTTTCACTTAAAACTTAATGTATGGATTTGGATAAAATTTAGTATACCGTTTCATCCCGTCTTCCCCATTTCATCCCGTCATCACCGTTTCGTTCTGATAAAAGGATCCCATGGGATAAATTTCAATGCTGGTCCATACTAGGCGAACGAAGTCGCGGGCGGAAGCTGGTATAAATAAACAATGACGAAATAGATTACAGTTAATAATATAGGTACTTAGGCAATAAAACGAAGTAAACGATTTTATTTTAACCATGATGATGTTTATGTTCTGAAGGTGGAAGAAATTTTTGTGATTTTAGTTCGAGCCGTTCGAGGTTTGTTGGTCAGGGGCCAAAAAGTTAAAAATATATATTTTTTTTATTCAAGTAGGATATTGTATGTATAACATTTTCGAACTACATACTTTCATTTAGGCTAAGGGGCCCCTTGAGCTTGGGGGCCCCGGGGAACTGCCCCGCCGAGCCCCAAGGTAGTTACGCCATGCACATTTTAGTACCTGCTAACAGATTGTAAAAATAATGGATAGAAATTGAATGTTACACTACGTTTGCACCGAAAACTTTCAAAACTTGTCGTATTAAGCTGCTATTTTACACTGGTATTCTGAGCGAGCGTAGTCTTTCTCCGCTTGAGCCAACTCATACGTGCTTCAATGATAATATAGCTGCAACGTGGCTCTTCCACGGTAAAAATTTCTAAAAGAGAAAGAGACAGAGGCATAATTCCATTATACCATATAGTCCAGTAAAATGCTAGAAGACACTTGTGGCCTTTTGCATATCGCAGAATAGCATTTTTTTTTAAATACTACTAATGCTATTAAACATTACTAATATTCCCTTTAACCACTTCTGGTAAGCTTAATATGCTTGTGTTAGAAGTGGTTCACGACAGTAGTCGAATGGCGGGTTCGAACCCACGACCTTTCGAGTTCGCGGTCCGCGCCCTGCCATTAGGCTACTGACGCTACAAATTTTTTTTTAAATTAAGATAAATAGTTTTTGGTGGTAATAAATTAAAATTTTACTATATTATCATTTTAATATAATTGAATGCAGTATTTCATTCTATTCAGAGTTGTGTTCAAGATTCGCTTCTCTTTTGTAGCCAAAACCATACGTAAATATTAATTCAAATATCGTACAGTGTCAAATAACATCCATCACAGTAGACAGGCGGAGTTTCGTCGGCATAAATCATGTATTCCGGGCCTAAGCTAATTGTTAATTTGTTATATAGACGTGTACGCTATTGTTTATTCTATGCAAGTGACGATTTTATGTTCCGACCTTATCGTTTACGGTCTTGGGTGGAGTTTTGTCATTTTAATTAGGTTTTTATAACGTGCCCAAAATTATTCGTAATTTTAGGGCTCTGCTTATCTATAGAACGAGAAAAACATATCCAGTAGTGGACTTCTACAGGCTATCAAAAAAAATTAAACTCTTAAAGTTCTCGTCTTCATATCCTACTTTCTTAAAGTAACGAAAAACTGCCACTTACAGTCAAAGAATAGACACTTCTTTATAATTATTCACCGTGTGAGCTTGTAATAAAATGGTCTGAAGCCACATTAGAATGTCCAGCGCGTAGAGGCGCTAGACAATTTTTGTTTATAAAGTCAACGGAGACGCATTCCTAACGAACGACGCCGTCTTAAAGCCCTCTCGTAGTACGGCGTGTAGATATGAAAACGTTAACACACTCCACCGAATCAGTACTAAACTAAAGCGGGGAGTTATTTAGAGAAAAAAAAAACAATGTACACCCATCTTGGAAGATGTCTTGTGTCGAAGATGTGTTGTTGTCGTGGTCAATGGGAGCAAAGGCATTGTTTTATCGATTTTGTTTCGTTGTTTTCATAATATTAAAGAAAACCAAATTTTTAAAGTGTGTTCTGAACATTACTCAATAAAAACAATTAGCCTTTCAAATGTCAAATATAAATTTTACGCGATTTCGTTAAGGAATCTTTGGAAGATGCAAGTTAAATAACAATTGAGTATCATCCTTATGATTTTTACGGTTCCGCACCTAAATAGGAACGAAACGTTCCTGAAGATGAAAGCGCCAAGATGGCCCGCGAAATTCAAATTTTCTTACGTTTTTTGGAATTTCAAGGTCAGGGTCAGGTTGCATGTTTAACAAAATATGAATCGCGACCGTAACCAGTATGTGTTTACAGAATCATTATCATTAAAATCGGCAATACAACCCTCTAAGTTCATATAATCCCTTTGAATGAGTTTTTATGGAAATAGCACTGCATTGGGATTATACGAACCTAGAGGGTTGTATTTGACATTATAATTGACATTATAATGATTATAATTCTGTAAATACATACTCGTTACAGTTGTTATTAAGTTTCGCGTTTCTGTCTTCACATAACTCCTTACTTGACCGTATGTTAAAATTTTAATAAATGTTTTTCTTTTTGCGCAGTAATTATATTTAAGTAAATTTACAGAGGTACCCGCTAGCCAAGCGTGCAACTATGGCAATATACCCCCCAATGAATAAAGTTCGAAGAGGCGGCCCCCAGTCCCCGGCGGCTCCGCTATTCCTGGCTACGGTGGCGACCATGTTAACGGCGGGGCAGGGGGTGCTAAGAATCTCCGATGGAGGTTCGGTTGCCACCTACGATGACTCGACCTGGCGACTTATAACGCACGCACCCTAAGGACTGACGAGAAGATCCTGGAGCTGGAAGAAGAGGCAGACAAGTTGCGCTGGAATATTATAGGATTATCCGAGGTCCGAAGAGAGGAGGAGGACACGAAAATCCTCGAATCCGGCAACTTGTTCTATTACCGGGAGCCCTCCCGATGATAGAACAATCTGTCCCAAGGAGGTGTCGGATTTATCGTCCACAAGTCTCTCCTTAACAACGTTGTAAATATTGGGAGTGTGTCGATGAGGGTTGCGTACCTTATACTCAGAATCACCAAACGGTATTCGCTGAAGGTCACACAGCAACCTCGGCACACCCCGATGAGGAGGTGGAGAAAACGTATGAAGATATCTCTAGAGCCATGCATTCCTCCAAAACCCACGACGCAAAACGCGGCACAAGAGAGAACGGTGAGCTGAAAGTAGGGAAATTCGGAATGAGGCAACGGAACCCAAGGGGCCAGTAGCTGGCCGAATTCATGGAGAAAGAGGGACACTTTATGATGAACTCTTTCTTCCAGAAGCGGCCCCACAGGAAATGGACATGGTCGAGCCCCGACGGTTCCACAAAAAATGAGATGGACTTCATTATGACGACTAGACGGCAACTGTTCAGTGATGTCTCAGTGATCGCGAGGGTGGAAACTGGTAACGATGACGTTAAGTTGAAGAGATGTCGTATAATGAAGAGTTACAAAACCGTTTTCAGTGCCTAGAAAATTGCAATGCAGTGAACATTTTTTTTTTAAATACATCCTTATTTAAAATTAAGTCCAATCCATAGTGAATAAGTGTGGGACTGCAATAGGTTGTGTGTAATAATTAATATCATTTGACGATTTTTAGAAATAGAAGTAAAACAAGGTTTACAGCGGAATTGGCATACTGTACACAACATCATGTAACAAAAACCCTGTGGTTCCTGTTAAGTGAATTTACGTTACGTTATCAGAATCAGTATTCAAATAAATAACTTTTTATCAGAAAACTCGGTCATATTTTTTAATTAAATTCAAGAAAAATTGCAAATTGTAGGTGGGTTTATTACGTCGCACCTCCTTTATTGACTCGTGCATAAGTAAAGCGAGGTCTTTGACAATACTCTTAATGGCCGCCAAATATAATGCAAAGGTAGTAAAACCGCATACAATTTGCAAATAAAAATTAAATAAAATTGAATTTAAATTTTCTATGGACGAGTTTATTGAAGTTGAGTGATTCTAATAATGCACTTAACGGGAACCACAGGGTTGTGGCCGTGGAAGGAAAAGGGGAGATTTCCCGGCGGGCGAGGTGTTCAACCCGGGGAGCGGCCAACGCTCCGAGTGGTAGTTCAGAGCTATTCTATATATACTACTTTAACTTCGGAACTTTGATATGTTTCGCTTGTGCCGCGACCACAGCGCCGCCACAGGGTTTTTATTACATGTTGTTCATATATATATATATATAGAGCTGAACTTTTTTTAATATAGGTAATGTTTATATATGATTCAAAATGTTAAATATGAAGCTAACCATGACTCTTTTTTTACTCGAACTTTTGACTAACAAGTTTGTCTGCTCGCCGTTGTTGATCTAGGTACATTGGGATTTAGGTAAATTCGAGGGGGAGATGCGATCCAAAAGTTCGCAGGATGAAGGAAATAGTGGGGATAATAATAATAAATGTCTTCCAGACAGAATTTCGGTCACGGCGACCAATCTTAACGTTGTCTAACCATCTGCGCAAGATAGGATTATAGTGCACGAGTGTTTGTACGTAAACACAGTACTCTATACTCTATTCTATTCAACAACCTTTATTCCTTCACTCCCATAGTGCGATAAGACGGAAATCGACACGACCAGTGAAGTCAAGCACAAGAACGACGGCTTTGAGTTTTTCGAGGCACAGGGGTGAAACACCGCCAACGTTCTGACTCGGGGAATTTAATCATCACACAATAACACATCTTGGATCACATGATCAGCAGTAGCTGCTTACCACTAGACTAATGATACAGTCGCAGCCCTTCAGAAGTCCACTGCTAAACAGAGGCCTCTTTCAGGGAATACAAAGCAATGTCCACGAACTTCACATGACTTCGATTTTATTACATACGAAACACAGCAGGATTATGCTACTATTTCACATTGATATTTTATTCGAACGCGATTTTTCCATGATCGATCGAGGTACTGCAGCCGTAATGCACTGTAGCGTTGCTCTAATATATCCGACGACCCACTGGCTTTGCTGAGGTATAGAGGGCATATCTTTACAATACTCTTTGTGGCGGCGCTGTCGTCGCGCCACAAGCGAAACACATCGAAGCCTAAATCGCACTAACAAAGTTCCGAAGTTAAAGCAGCATATTATATAGAATAGCTCCGAGCCACCACTCGGAGCGTTGGTCGCTCCACGGGCAGAACACTTTGCCCGGCGGGAGATCTCCCCTTTTCCTACCACCCGCCACACTCTTTAGTGTACAACAAGGAGAGATACGAGTAATAATAACAGAAAATAAACAAATGTTGTGGGAAAACAAAAGGTGCTACATAGCAATATCTTCCAGACAACCCAGAAATAGAAAAAACATGTGTGTGTCGTGGAACACTCGGTTGGAACTAAGTTCCTTTCGTAGTACCTAGGTATACCTACTATCTTCTATAATATAAAAATGAATTCAAGGTCGCTCAACGAGCTATGGAGAGGGCTATGCTTGGGGTTTCTCTGCGTGGTAAACTTAGAATTGAGGATATCCGCAGTAGAACAAGAGTAACCAACATAGCCCAATTGATTAGTAAGTAGAAGTGGCAGTGGCCCGGCCATATAGCTCGAAGAACCGACAACCGATGGGGAAGAAAGGTTCTCGAGAGGCAGCCTCGTTCCGGTAGGCGAAGTGTAGGGCGAACTCCCGCTAGATGGAGTGACGACTTGGTAAGACATGCAGGAAGTCGATGGATGCAGGTGGCTCAGGACCGTGCTTTGTGGCATTCCTTGGGGGAGGACTATGTTCAGCAGTAGACTTGTGAAAGGCTGTTAGTTTTTTTATCAAGGAACTTTAAAAATAGTGGCTCTTTAAATTGTAATTTTTGGCTCTTCCGACTTTTGGAAGTTTGCCGAACCCTGAACCCTAGACACATCAAAAAGTTTGCGATCAGTTTGAAAAATAGATTTCATTTCAAATGCGGTAATCAAACTGATAAAAACTTAAATTTCATGGTACGTAAGCATTATTAAATATTTCTGCATATTATATATTAATTGCAATTTGAAGTGTCGATTTACAACGTTCTCGGCGGTGAAGGAAAACCTGCATATCTGAAAAGTTTCCAGTTGGGGTCATCTCACATTGGAATTAGCGCAGCGAACACTTTCTTGGCCAAAAACTCTCTGCGGCTTGTGCACAGTAGTAACATGTAGGTATGTAAGCTGCTACTTTTTTACTTTTCATGGGGCAATATATGCAGTTTTTATTTCATTCATATTTTCGGGTATGTTACTTTTTGTTTTCACTCTACTGTAAGTATTAAGGGTTGCAAAGATGAGTAGTTGAGTAGAACTCATTATAGTCAGCCTATCAAAAGTCCACTGAATAGAACATAGGCTTCCCTCATAAATTGTCAAGTAGCTGGATATTTAGTATAGTTGCCACGCTTAGTAGGCGGGTTGGCAACCGCAGCTATTATGATGCCTATCTCCTGTTTGCTTTCCTATGTCGCCTCTTACGACGTGGCGATACAAGGTGGCGGATTCTCTTTCACCGCCACAACAAGGCGAACATTTTTTTTTACTCTCATTCATGAGTGTAGTGCTTCGCACGTTCACTGTGAATAAAATTTATAACGAACTAGCTGACCCGGCGAACATCGTACAGCCTAACAGTCGATTCTTTAATTTTTATTTTTTTTTAATACTTATTCTGCTATTCAGGACACCGGATCACCTAGTAAGATAAAAAAAAGAAAAAACAAAGCTGATAAGTCATCAATTACATTATGTCAAAAAATAAAAATTATAAAACACTTAAAATTCTTTTAATATTCACTAAAAATCACAATGAAAATTACAATTTCTGATTTCTTACTATGATACCTACACAAATATTGACATTTAATATTTATACGATACTAACGTCACTCAATTGTTTTGCCTTCCTGGAAGCCCTCCACTAACACTTTAAACTTTATGGAATGGTATTAAAGTTCAAATTGACTTTTAAGTATTATTACGATTCTTTTGTATGGGAATATTGAAATGTTGTTTTTAGACTTTTTCAGACAATTTTTTAAATTTTTCTCTCCATATGAACCATCTTCGTACTTCAAGGAATATTATAAAAAAAGAATTAGTGAAATCGGTTTAGCTACTCTCGAGATTTGCGCTTAGCAACACATTCAGAGATTCATTTTTATATTATAGATAAAACTAATTTTAAGAATTTTATCGCGTTTAATTTTAACTTTTTTAATTCCCGATGTTTTGGGCACCTTACAGCACCCTTGGTCACGGGAGGACCGAGGTGTTTGACGACCTGATGTCATACTCATAGTTAGAATAGAATAATTTTTTTTAACATAGTAGAGCCATGCTGCAGCTATATTAGTAGTATAGTTGTAGCACGAATGGGTCGGCTCGACCGGGGAAGGACCACGCTCTCACAGAATACCAGCGTAAAATGCCAGCTTAACTCTGCTGTGTTTCGTATGGTGAGTGTAGAGATCTGGAGACCCTTTTTACTGGAAAAGAGGCATTCCATCTTAGTTCTCACGGGTGACAACGCATCTGCGTTTTGATTTGCAAACGAGGATAGATGTAGATGTCTATGGGCCACAGCAACCACTTACCATCAGGTGGACTGTGTTCGTTTGTCACCCTATCCTATAAAAAATGCAGTAGTATGCTTGGGTTTGAAATTAATTTTATTAATTATAGGGTCCTTAGCAGAAAGTAGTACTCAGCCATCTTCCCTATTAAAATTAGGATGTTTTTTTTTTAATTTCGATAGCCTCAATTTCGATATGGTTTTTATGGAAATTTCATTCAACGATGCGTAAAAAAACCCAACGTAAAAAAAGTTAAATTAAGCGTGACGAAATCCGTAACATTAGTTTTCCATGTGTACTATGCAGTTCTATAACGATGTATACTGTATACATCATTATAGAACTGCATTTATGAAATTTTGAAGTCTAATCGAACGTAAAATAATACCTACATCTATTTTATGGTGCCAATCAATATTAAATAGGACCAATGATATGAATAAAATATCTCAAATAAACATTATGCCGTAAATTGATAGAAGACCATGAACCCATCATTATTTTAAAACTTAATAATGTTAATTATGTATGAATGTAAAGAGTAAAATTTAAATAATAATAATAAATTTTGATTCGGAGACAATTTACCTTTCTTAGGTCGGCCACACACATACGGAATTCAATTTTTATTAAAAAATAAGTTTTATTTTTTAATTTCGAACAGTGTATTTCTATTTAAAAAAGATATAACGTAAACACTTTTTCTTGATAAAGATAAATTTTAATAATATATCAGCTTTTGCTAGTGATCACAAACTTTTTTTGGTAAGTCTATTTCTGCCGCTAAATAGCAGTGGTTGCACTCTGAAGGGTATAGATAGCTACTATAATAAACATGAATGTGGCTGCAGGTGTCCATGGACTGCAGTACCACTGACTATCTGGTGGACTGTAAGTTCGTATGTCACTGCAATTTTATTAAAAGAAAACCTATGTTGAGTTTTCTGAACTTGCCACCACACAATATGATTATTACAGTAAATAAAAATCTACTGTATTAAACCGTAATCCTAGACAATGATCACAATATTCTCTGACAAACAACTTCTCTGAAAAGATCATTTTTGAAAGTTAATTAAAAAGCATTTAAATGAATTGACTTAAAATATTTATTGCATATAATCATAGCATGTCTAAACAATAGATAGAAAATATCAAATATTACTAACACAATTATTATAAAAATAGAGATAATAGATAATTCACAAGGTTTGATATTGTAATCTAATCCACATATACATACATTTCTAGCTATAAAATACAGAAAAATTAATTGAATTCTGTATATGTTACTGTAAAAGCTAGAACTACGGTAAATTCTAAGATTTTGCAGTGAAACCTAAGATTTACCAAGTCCATAAGGTAAAAGTTCGAAGTGTTCTATGGTAATCGTTTATTTCGGACTTTTACAAGCATTCACTCAGTAAATCTTAGGTTTTACCGCTAAGACACGGTAAATGTTGAAAAATAGTTATGTCTAGACGTGTTCGGCGCTTTATCGTGCTTGCGGACAGTGTGCAGCCCTCGCCGCTACCTGTGTCACCCTCTGTTTTTATTTTGAGACTGCAACGTCTCCGGCGCTGCGGGAAAAGCAGCCTCTACGCCTTTGCGTAACAAATCGTAGGCATCGGACGAGAAGGTGGAGGCTGCTCCCCCTACGCGCCTCCGGCTCTATAAAACACTCTAGGGGTAGGACAGACTCGTACCAGGTGGAGTCGGGGTCAATCAATTCTGTTCTTTGACATAATTTATTAATCAATTTTATACACATATTGTATTGCTTTAATTAATTCTTCGAAAACATCTTTGTGCTATTTTTATTTTTCTTCACCAAGAATATTCAATGAGCCAGTCTGTGAAAAAATATCTATATTTTAGAAATCGATTTGTTGTGAATCGATACATCATCTCTTTATTTTTCTATATTCTGCTTTCAGAAATCACCATAAAAATGTTTTAAAATTATGTAGGTAATACGATTCAGTTTAATAAATACTTTCTACTTATATAAATATATTGTTTCATTTCCAAAACCAACACTTACTGGTAGTCTTTGTTTAAACCTAGGATGTACCAAACTCTAACAGTAAAAGCGCGAAAAATCGTCGCATTTTATATCAATCCTTACATTTACCAGCTCATGTTGATAAATCCTAGGATTTAAAAGTAAAACCTAAGATTCACCAAAATTCGGGCTTTTACAGTAACATATAAATTAATATGACACCAATAATTTTATTTTATCCCAATACAAATAAGTAATGTTCATCTGTATATTGTACAACTTATGTAGGTACATTTTTATTACAATAAACTTTCGTAAATGAATAATGTGATAAACATAATGTATACTGCCTGACCGGTAATATAATTAATTAAAGCCTAAGTCATTGTGTAACTTTTTTAATATTTTAATCTACCTACAATGTTTGAAATGGCAAGGTATGAACCAGGATTATGCTAACTATAGCTAATAGGTAATATGAGGAAGTCTTATTTTTTTCTAAAATATCAACATTATTATAAATCATAAACATTAATAGTTAATTAATTAATAATTAAAAAGCTGAAGGTACTCCGGGTTCACTTTGACATCGGAATGTCAATCACCTCAGTCCCCCGTGACCACGGTTGCTGGAAAGCAACCGAAACGTCGGGAATATAAAATAACTTAATTAAACGCGATAAAAAAAATCCGTAAAAGTAGTTTTATACAATCATAAACATGTTTGCTTTTTTATGACCTCACTAATCATAAACATGTTTGCTTTTTTATGACCTCACTTAACTAAATGTTCTTTCATTAATTTTATTTTAATAATTAGTACTGTTAAACAATCCAAGATACAAAAATAGCTTAATCTGGTTTACAAAAAAAATATGTGGTGCTTATGGTGGTTTGTAGAAAAGAGGATGTGTTTCATAATTATATTTTGTCTGTAGGTAGCATTAAACTTTATTTTTGAGAAAAATGAATTTAATTTCACAGAATTTAATCACATTAGTGCTGCCTGTGGTAAGTCTAAACAGCTAAGTGTAAATTGTATTTTTTTATAAAAACAGCCATGCCACTATCTCATATGCAGAATATATAAAGAATGGGATTTGAAGAGTGACAAACAAGCACACAAGACTAAAATGGAATCGCTTGTTACCAGTAAAAGTGGGTCGCCAGTTCTCATTAGATTCACACAAAACACAGCAGCAGTATGGTGCTATGTCATGCCAGCACTGTACAAGCATGGTCCTTCCTCGGTAGAGTGAACCATTTGTACTGCAGAAATAGTACTACTGCAGCATACCTCTACCATACTTAATACATGCATGCTTTACAATAATATATTTTATTTTTAATGAAAATGTTTCCATTAGTATAAGATACACTTTTTAGTCAATCATTTTGATTTCCAAATAAAGACAATTGCCTTAAATCAAAAAGAAAACAAAAAAGGTGATGTTGCTAGGATAATATGCAGCTTGTGACAATCACTTCATACAATCAGAATAACTTTTGTTTATACAGAGTTGAAAACCTCAGTTATTTTATATTAATAAATGAAGTTCGGTAAATAATAAAGAGTTTTATTTGTCTCAATTCACACATGATAGTTAAAATTGTACAAAAAAAAAAAAATATCACAAACTTATCTAGCAACATACTTAAGTGAAAACATACATTAAAAAAAAGAGACAAACTGGCCTGTGACTCAGCTATGTGGTGATTTGAGGTCACCGCTGGTATTCTGCCACAGCCAACTTTTAAAAAACACAGTATCTTAACCTTATCTTGGCATTGACGTGAAACAACGTAAAGAAAAGACTAAAATGTATAAACATATGTGCTATGTAAATCGGCAAATTTATATAATATGAAACTTAATACCTGCCTCCAATTTTTGTTGTTAAAAATCAAACTTTAAAATTTTTAAGTTTTGGCATTAATAATATTACCTAAATTAGCAGTGTAGTGACAAGCCAGCCCACAGTCCAATTGAAAGTTGATGCTGTGACATCTACATCCACTACTTACAATAAAGAAAAAAATATGGATGCATTATCAGTTGTCATCCCTGATAACTAATGTCTTGTTGCCAGTATAAATGTTCTATTATACTCCTTGCCTACATAGTGGCTGTGTAAGAATATTTACTACTTCATATTGGTCTGTGGTGTCGTAAAAGGTGACAGGGAAAAAACCAGGCGATGGGCAACAGCATCTTCCTAATAACAAAAAAATAAGATACTGCGATTGCCAACCCACCTACGAGGCATAGCAACTATGGGAAATAAGCCCCAAAAGAAAATGAATCTATAGGGAAGGCCTATTATATTCAGTAGTCTTATAGGGTGTAATGGTAACAGTAATACTCCTGTATTCCTCATTTCCCTTATGAAACAGCAAAACCATTCCCCAACTTTTGACTGACTTACCTACATTCTATTGCATGACTAAACCAACCTCTACAAATTTTTCGTAAAAAATTTGTTCAGCTCTTTTAGTGTTATTGAGTGACAAATACCAAAACATAGTAATTGTCAGATTTATATTCTAAATCAAATTAATTACCAGTTAGAAAGCAAACATATTGTAACAGCTATCAAGGGCAATTTAGTAATTATTTAGGGGTGCGCATATAACGCAGTAAACATGCTAAAACCCAGTGTATACAAACGGTAAATTTAAGTCAAGTTAACAACTACTACTTATAGTGGTTGAATAGTCAAAAATATTAACTTTCTTATTTAAAATTAGTGTGATTACATGATACATTCTTAAAAAAGGAAAAAATGTAAAACCTTAGTATAACGAATACAAGTCATATACATAATCAAGTGCCATATTTAATCTGAATCTTGCAATTGCCGCTCTAACAACCTTTTCATTTTCTCTGGAACTGGAACACCCGAATGGGCAGGTTTGGGACGCCTCTTCCACATAGCTTTTTTAGCACTTTTAGTCACACTTCCAGCGATAATTGTAGGCTTATTCTCTTTAGATTTTGGTGTGCTTACTTTTGGAACAGTATTAATTTTTTGCTTTGGTGCTTTTGGTGATTGAATCACCTTTGTACTTGTCACTGAAAAATACAAGCGAGGTTTAAATTACAAATTTAATCTTAAGAAATTAAACGGCACGACTTTAATTAAACACTTACTTTTTATATTGCTTTTATCCGTGGTATTTCTGGTCCTAATAACTTTTTTAACAGTTACTGGTGATGATTTAGTTATAGTAGCATTCGTTTTTGTTGAAATATTGCGTTGTACTTTTGGCGTCACCCTTGGAGTTTCGCGGGGTGCCATTGCTCAACATTTAATATAAAGACTTTATAAAAATAAATCCAACTACCTACGGTTCACAAACAAACTATATTTATTATACTTTTTGAACTAATCTAAGGAAAATAGGAACACTATTTTGAAAATTTTTACAAAGTACTGGTACTGGTATCTTCACAAACAAACTTTCAAAATGTAACGAATTAGATGTTGTTGTTTTTATTATTCGCTCGAGAGAGCAGACAAAGAAACTAAGCCATACAGCCTTGACTTTTTTATTTTGAATATTCCTTCCTAGTTCACTGCTTCACAATATGTTGATGCGTCACATTGTGCAGCCCTTGGGAGATTTTGACAGCAACTTGAGCCAGCAGACAGCTGACAGTTGGCGATGGTATCTAAAGGCGCTTATGCAGATAAACAGCTTATCTTGAGAATCCATCGCCATCAGAGCACTTGTTTCACCGTTTCCACTAATAGTTCACATGCGTAGATAGTTAATACATAAAATCGCACCACATTTACATATCAAAATCCACTTCAAACTATTATTTAAACTATAATACAGGAGCAGCAAACCGCCGCCGGTCAAGTTCCCGCCAAAACTCTTAACGAATTAGAATAATTACGGATGTATTTTTTTTTGTTTATGGCAACCTTACAATTACTGCCAACCTCCAGTCAATAAAAATAATACTTATAAGAAACGGCGAACAATAAAAATGAAAACTATGATTTTGATTAAAAACCGAATAAAATTAAGAACTAATGAAATATGAAATGACTTGTGCTGAAGTTTATTCAATAAATAATGAAGAATATTATATAGAATTAAAATAAAATAAAACTGAATTCATTACCACATTTAAAATATTACATAAAACTATATAAAGACTATTAAATTTTAAATAATGAATAAAATTTTATAACATAATATCATTTAAATCTAAATATTCCATAAGGCAATTGAAAACATTTTTACTTTTTTAGAATAAATTAAAAGAGGTATAGTAGGAGGTAGGTATTTTAAGTTTTACCAAAGTGCTAAATAATGAAGTATGATCATATAAAGGACATGAGAGGAATATATGGTTGAGGTCACCAATATCTAAACCACACTTACAAATAGAAGTATTTTTAATATGAAGCCTAGCAAGGTGTTACGGACGGCGTGGGGAGGCGCTGCCCCGTCGCCCCTTCATACCCCGTTACGCGCCGCGCACCCCGCACACCGCCAGCAGATCACGCGATGTCGCCGACCAATCAGCGCGCGGCATCACCTCACGACGCTACTCATACACCGAGACACTGTCTTTCGGGATATAAGAAGGGTTTTGGTCTGTGAGCTGTTGATTTCGGAAGCGGCACTCGAAGACAATAGCAAGAGAAGAAATCTCAAGAGAAATCAAGAGAGAAGAATTAATACTCCATTGAAGACTCCCCTCTGTGTATATACCTAGTCAGGTCATAAGTATTGTCACACAGTAAAAACTTTTCTTTTAGAATGCTGGCCACAAAAAAGTTTATAGAATTCGAATTTCGAATTGTTCATGAAAATAAAACTGTATACTTTTTAGAATTTTAACATAACATAACATAACATAAACACTCACGCCTGTCACCCAGAGGGGTAGGCAGAGACTACGGACTTCCATTTGGCGCGATCCTGACACACCTCTCTCACCTCTTTTACATCCATATATCTACGCATACACGCTCGTCGGTTAAGGGTACTCCTAATATGGCCCATTTTTAATGTGTCGCCGATTTGGTCGATAAACCTTCGCCTAGGGCGTCCCTTCCCGACCCTGCCGTTCACTTCTGCAACATAAATTTGCTTTGTCACTCTTTCCTCGTTCATTCTTTCTACATGACCAAACCACCGAAGCATTCCTTTCTTAATCCTTGTCACAACGTCATCTTGCAAACCACACTTTTCTCTAATCACACTATTTCTCACCCTGTCATTCAGATTCAGCCCTAGCATACTCCTTAAGGAACGCATTTCTACAGCATTTATTCTACTCTCATGCTTCTTCTGCCAGACCCAACTTTCACTACCATACATTAAAGTAGGGACTAACACAGCATTATGAATTGCCATACGTGCCTTAGTTGACACATTCTGACTCCTCATAATAGCGTGTAGAGCCCCATTCACTCTATTTCCTGCGTTCACTCGTCGTTCTATATCCTTATCATATCTACCATCCCTGCTAAATAAACATCCCAAATATACAAACTCATCCACTTGCTCAATCAACTCCCCTTCTATTCTTATTTCACATAAAGTTTTACTTTCTTCTCTTTCAAAAACCATCACTTTCGTCTTACTTGCGTTCACTTTCATACCCCTTTCTTTCAATGACCAATTCATTAAAGTAATCATCATTTGCAACTCTGCCGCCGACGATGCAAATATGACTTGATCATCGGCGTACAAAAGGCATTTGACGGTTGACTCACCCATTCTCAACCCACATTCTTCAACTTTCAAAGTTTGCAAACAACTGTCCATAAATAGGTTAAACAGCCACGGAGAAGCCACGCATCCCAGTCTGACACCTAGAATTTTACTCATTTTTAAATATGGAGTGGACGCTTAAAGAAGACCGTGTTGCAGTTATTGCGTTGCATCGTTGCGGTTACGCGCCAATTCAAATTTTTGACTATATAATATAACCAAAAGATTCGTTTATCGTACCATCAAACGATACAATGAAGACTTTAGTGTAGATGACAGGTCAAGAAGTGTTCGCCCTCGGTCTGTTAGGACTCCAGCAGTGATAAAAGCTGTGAAGGTGCGAATTCAAAGAAATCCCAAACGTAAGCAGAAACTGTTGGCCCTTCAGATGGGGTTAAGCAGAACCACTGTGAAAAGGATGTTAAATGAAGACAGAGGGCTTCGGGCATATCGAAGAAAAACAGGACATCGTTTGAACGCTCGTCTAATGGACCTGAGACTGGAGAAATGCCGCGCTTTGTTGAAGCGGTACGCGGGAAAAAAATATCGGGAAATTCTTTTTTCGGATGAAAAAATTTTTACCGTAGAAGAAAGCTACAACAAACAAAATGATAAGGTGTATGCACACAGTAGTGAAGAAGCGAGCAACCGTATACCACGTGTCCAACGAGGTTATTTTCCATCCTCGCTCATGGTATGGTAGGGAGTTTCTTATTGGGGCTTAACAGAGGTACATTTTTATGAGAAAGGTGTAAAAACGAATGCAGTTGTGTATCAAAATACAGTCCTGACGAACCTTGTGGAACCTGTTTCTCATACCATGTTCAATAACAGGCACTGGGTATTCCAACAAGATTCGGCGCCAGCTCATAGAGCGAAGAGCACACAAGACTGGCTGGCGGCGCGTGAAATCGACTTCATCCGGCACGAAGACTGGCCCTCCTCCAGTCCAGATTTGAATCCGTTAGATTACAAGATATGGCAACACTTGGAGCAAAAGGCGTGCTCAAAGCCTCATCCCAATTTGGAGTCACTCAAGACATCCTTGATTAAGGTAGCCGCTGATATTGACATGGACCTCCTTCGTGCTGCGATAGACGACTGGCCGCGCAGATTGAAGGCTTGTATTCAAAATCACGGAGGTCATTTTGAACAAACTTTAGTGTCATAAGAATCTATGTTTTGTTAAGTTCATTTTGGTATATAAATGGTTACATAATGAATAAACTTGTCTCAATTATTTTATATTAAACATGTGACAGAATTTATGACCTGACTAGGTAGTTAATTAGTGAAAGCCGCATTTGTAAATAGTTTAATACATTATAGTCTACAGTACCATCTTTTTCTTAAGCAGTCCCTAGTGTACACCTAGTATACCTTAACATCGGCCAGTTAGTTAGTCAATACAGTCCACTTGCATAGTAAATTCATACAGTCCACTTCTGTCCCTATTATTCTTGGTCCTTCGAGCCTGATAGAAGCCAGAAGAAAGAAGATAATTACAGAAGAAAGAAGATAATCATAGAAGAAAGGAGATTATGATAGAAGATCTTCAAGGAAGAAAGAAATTCGTCGACAAAGAGAAGATCGTCGGTGTACTAATTTCTTCCCCGTTTCTTATTACGTCTACGTCTACATATACGTCTATTGTCTGTTTCCAGACAATTTCTTGTTTCTTAACCGCGTTTACGCGGCCAGGTGATTGCTCCTTAACGGTGCCAAACTGCGATCACCAGGTAACGCCCTTGCGGCGGGAACGGCGTCCAATACGTGCGTCTTTTTAGAGATGAACGGAAGCCGCAACGTGTGACGTCATGAGGAAGACAAGAAGCCAGAAGACACGGAATGACGACGAAACGCCGGTAGGAATGCGGATATTCGAGGAAGCACCCGCGTCCCCGTCCGATTATCTCGCGTTGGCACAAGCGCCCTCCGCCGCGCCCCAGCCCCCGCTCGCGCCCGCATCTATGCCCGCGCCCGCGCTCGCGCCGCCGCGCCCCGCTATGTCCGTGTCCACAACCGATCGCTTGGGAGAGGTTAGCACATCCGCGCCGCGTACATAGACGCTCGCCGCGATTATAGAAGACCTTACGGTAACAGAGACTAGTTCGATAGTGCGTACCGTCACGCCTGTAGCAAGCTTTGTACATAGGCCCGCGCCCCGCGCCCCGTCGGTCCGTTCAGTCCGTTCAGCCCCGTCGACAGCTAGCGCAATAGCAAAGTTAAAACAAATCGAGTATAATACAGCGGAGAAACTAGCTGCAATTAGAAGGAAGCAATTGCAAATCGAAGAAGATCTCATCAAGAAGAAATACGCTAGGGACGTCGCTCAACTGCAAGAAGAAACGGATAGGGATAGTTTAAACGAAGACGATTTAGTGGAAAATAGGGTACGCGTTGATAGGTGGTTAGAGAACGTGGAGACTGTGTGGTGGGAGCCGCCCTACCGCCCGTCTCAGTCCGCGCCCCGCATCGAGATAGAGCAGGCCCCACCGAGTAGGGGAACTGGTTACGACCACGCTGAAGATGCCCAGGGGAGGTCGGTTGCGAATAACGATCAACCGCGTCGCGTAGATACGATACAGAGGGACAATGGAGTCGCCGTAGAAATGAACCAGGTGGACCGCCATGTACGGGTTACGTCGCCGTTGCGCGTCCAACGGCGCACTCTATCGCTTATACATAGATCGCCACGCGGATCGTAGATTACCGTCGCCGTGTAAGGATGTAGGTGTACATAGATCGCCATCGCCACATCGACACACGGACCGTAGATTACCGTCGCCGTGTTACAAGGATGTAGGTATACATAGGTCGCCAGCGCCACAGCGTAGGCTAGAGGGTAATAGGGATAGAGATAGGTCGCTCACCCCGCGAGGCAAAAATAGGGGTATAGAACGATTAGTGGAAGCCTTAGAAGGCATGATAAGACTTAGACCAGCCGCCGCGAAGCAGACACAGGAGTTGCCTATTTTCAACGGCTCGGCTGCGGAATGGTTATCGTTTAAAGCCGCGATGAGGGAGTCCACGCGTCTGTATGGATTCACCAATATGGAAAATATGGCAAGGTTGAGGAACTGTTTACGTGGTGAGGCTCCAGAGGTAGTATCGGCGCTGCTGTTTACCGCGAAGGATCCAGCAGACATTATGCGGACACTGGAGCAGTGTTTCGGCCGCCCGGAAGTGATTATTGATCGTGCGTTAGATGACTTGAAACGCCTTCCGCGCCCGGGTCAAACCGCCCAGGAGGTAAATTCGTTCGCTATTAAGTTGCAAAATATAGTAAGTATTATGCAGAACGTCGAAGGCAAAGGATATTTACAAAATCCGATGCTAACTAAGTTACGAGTAAGCTTAGCCCTCACTTACGGTCACGTTGGTGCGATTATGCGGAGCACTACGGAAGTGCGGACGAACCGGACATTGTCACACTATCCCGGTTTATGATGAGAGAGGCTGACCGTGCATTAAGTCACGCCTATACGTCTGTAACGCCGACTAAGGAATCGCCCGTAAGACGAGAAGCACCGCCATCGAAAAGGATAGTGTTGACACGCTGCGTAGAGGATAGGGCCCGCGACGTAAAGACGTTCACCGCCCAGGAGGACACCAGTAGTGCCTCGTGTATGTGTTGTGGGGGTGAACACCCAATCGCCAAATGTAGGAAGCTGGCACAAATGGGTTTGGACGACCGGTGGAAGTGGGTAAGGGAAGATGGGGTGTGCTTTAGGGGTTTAAGCAGCAAACACCAACGCCTACGTTGTAAGGCTAGGAAGTGCGGCGTCAACGGCTGCAACGCCCCCCACGACGCCCTCCTTCACGCCCGCAAGGCCCCCACGCCTGAAGCGTCGGTAAAACCGGATGAAACCGTGCTCGTCGCGTCGAATGTTAATAGTAGTACGTCTGTGTTGGAGGAAGTTGATACGATGCGCTACTTGGCGAAGGCCATACCATACCATACCATATCGTTAATCGACGACGACCTAGCTCGCGAGTTAGGAGCGGAAGGACCGGTAAAGCCGCTCAATATTAGAGGCGTAAATAATAGTCAACGCGAGGCCAATAGTAGGTTAGTAAATATAGGGATACGTGCAAAGATGTGCAGTGAGATTTATAATGTAAGCGCGCGAACAATAGCGGATTTAAAGATAGGCTCGCAGTCTGTGAGTAGGGAGTGCTTACGGTTGAAGCACTTACGCGGCTTACCGAGTGCAGTATGTTACGACGACTCGAAGCCGAGAATATTATTAGGCGCCGACAACTGGAATTTAATAATAGGACGCCGGAAGCAGCCCATATCGGCAAGGACGCTATTATGGTGGGCAATTCAAGGAACCGTGCCGCGGTTAACGTGTAGAGAAGACGGCGAGACCCTATTACACGTAGCAAGCACTAGCAGACGGCCAGATGAGTACATCCAGGCGCTCGCCAGTCCGGTTAGGAAGGTTTCACGACTGCCTAGACGCTACGCTTCCACGGGGAGAGTAATAGGGAACCAACGGCGCGACGATAAGGCGTATACGCATCGCGACGGTATGGACAGGCCTACGTTCATAACGGCTAAGGCGAAAGTCGCTCCGATTAAGGCGCAGAGTATACCGCGACTAGAGTTGCAAGCGAATTTGATAGGCGCGTGACTCGCGGAATTCGTGCAAGACGAACGCAGGTAGCAGATAGGGTCGTATATTGGACGGACTCTACTACGGCGCTCCACTGTATACAGAACGATACAGCGCGTTACACTCCATACGTGGCTCATCGGTTAGGCGAGATCTGAAAAGACATCACCCGAGCAATGGAGGTGGATACCGAAGTAGATGTGAATTGGGGCTTCTGCGTCACTTGCTCTCGCTTCGCTCGAGCTACATGCCGCTGAAGGCCCCAATTCTCTCCATTAGAGTTCTAAATTTTTAGTCTAATTCTCGATCCGCTTTTTTTTATCTTTGCTCCATTTCTAATACCGTTTCATTCGGAATCTCAAATACAAATGGTTCAATAATATAACAACAATATATGAAGGCTAATTTATTTCATCGTTAAAAATGCAAGGTGGTACAAAAAAACAGTTACTTTAATAATAAGTACTAATCGTTAACGGTCTGAAAATATTTTTTTTTTCTTCTTCTCGAACACAAAGGTTAAATTAAAAGATGATGTGTTTATTTACATATATTTTATTAGAAATCAAACAATCATTTTGTTTTCAATACAACATTTCTTAATACATAAAACATTTTTAACGCATATATTTTCTTACGGGTAAAACAGTTATACAGTAAAGTATCTTTACAATAAAGTTCACAAAGAGTATTTAAATTGGGAGCAACTTATATCTATGATAGTATTATTTTCATCACAAATATCTTGCACCATTTTAATTTTTTCACATCCTTTTAAAAAAATCTTTTTATCTTTCAAATATGTCTTTATAATTCTGTGAAACTCTCTATAATCAATAAAGCCCTCACTCCATCGATACCCTCTGTGCTTTTCAATCCAGCCAATTTGTTTTTTCTCTTCACGAGATAGTGAAGTGGATGGGTAAGGAGGTTTAATTAGGAATATATTGGTACTCTAGAGTGGCTATAGCAAACTCCTTTACTAAAAACTTATTATTGCTATTTTTGAAGCCTTGAAGATCGACGATTATTGTATTGCTATTCATGATATTTTCTTAACAAAGAAAAACTAAAACTAGAAGCTTAATTATCATATAGTCCTACTCCCCGCGGTATCGTGCCAAGAACGCTGGCTGCGTTTCCCCGCTGAATGGCTATACTTAGCCTTTGAGCGAGGAAAGAACCAGCCCTCTTATCACCAGCAGCAACGACCAGCCGCGGATGGAGTTCCTTTAGGAACTTCACCGCACGTGGACCCCACGGACCGATAGTCTCTACAGCAAATGGCACAAATATGTAGTCATCTCTCAGAGACTCATATTTGCGCCACTTACTCAGTTCAGCTGCCTCTGATGCCGCCCCGGCTTTAAACGAGGTACCCCTGAGATGAGAGGCCGCCAGAGTGTCTACGCAAGTAGCATCCCACACTAGGGCTTTACCTCTCTCCCAAGGGACCAATGTCATACCGTCGGGTCTCTTGCCATCGTCTCTAAATATTCCACAAGGCTCTAAAACCGAGGGAACATTTATAGAGGCAAGAGCCCTTCGGATGACATCGTTCAAAGAACTGTGTCGTGAAAACCTACCAGCGCTTTTCTTACATGAAAGTCCGTGGAGCCCAAACTTGTCGACGCTGTTACCACAGGGGCATTGATGGGGTTGACAAATCGCTGCTCCTAGTCGGATTCCTACGGCAATACGCAAGCTTTCCCTATCAAGTAATGTGCCGAGATTACTTGATGGTAAAGCGTGTAACCAGTGACTAGATTCCTTAGTCGAAACAGCTAGAAGGCGTGCCTTATCTTGGTCACTATGGAAATTATGAAACAAATCCTTCTGCACGCCCTGTACCAACGGAATATCCCACTGTTTTTGTTGGTTAACTTCCAGTGGAATATTTTCACCAGGACAGAGCGTTTGCCATGTCTGCCCTGCCTCCGTAGCAAAGCATAGGTCTACTTTATTATTTAAAATTATGTTACATAAGTCACTGACACTATGCACAGAAGCAAGGAAAGCAGGCAATGCAACGCTAGAAAGATTTCTCACACCAATGCCACCAAATTTTATAGGTAAAGTAGCTTGAGTCCAGGCTGTTGTATTTAAAGTTAAATTTAGAATTTTTTCTATAGCAATTTTAAGATTATTATCAATATCTTGTAAAATATCCGAACATTTCCAGACTGGACTCGAGCGGAGTAAGTATGTAAATCTAGGTACAAGAAGACAATATTTTAAAATAGTAAGAGCTATGTGGGGGTTTAATTTATACAATTTATCAACGTGGTTTAAAAACTGATCAAATTTTGTTTTTAAAACAGGTTTAATACTATCGAAAAACAACGGGGCACCTAGCAGGTAAAGTGATTCCGTATTGACAGTTTTTATTCCTGGACAAATATGATTAAAATTTTGAATTAAAGTGTCTCTATGAGAAGTAGATAAATTATTGGAAAAAAATATTTCACATTTATTGCTATTTGGTTCAAGGCCAATATTTTTAAAATTTCGAAAAATATGAGTAAGATCGCTGAGGACGTCATCTGCTCTACCTCCCAGTGTACCGTCGTCTAGGTACCAGACATTCAGCTTGGATTTCAAATTTGAAATAATGGGTTGAATTCCCAAACTGAAAAGTGCTGGACCCAGAGGGTCACCCTGCTGAACACCAACAGCAGAATCGATAACATGGTTTTCGTAAAACAAGTTAGTATTTTGACTATAACATTGCCAAACGTAATGATAAATTTCGGGGGTATTGTTAGCCACTTCTTTCAGCAAGGTTACCCTATCGATAGAGTTAAAAGCATTCCTTAGGTCAACCTTCACAAGAACATCTGCATCAGAGTTTGTTAAAAATGTACGCACTGAATGTACCGCCGCCTCACAGCCACCTCTAGTGCCAAAGCCTAGTTGAGTAGGCTGAAATTTGGTCTTAAGGTTAGAGATTATGTACCTGCAAGCTAATTTTGAAGTTAAGCGTCGAAATGTGGAACCAACGGCAATAGGACGGATACCGTTATCCTTTTTTTTGAAGGCACATAATCTTGCCCCATATAAGAATGGAATGAAATTTGGATTAACATTACCAGAAAGCATAAAGTTACATAATTTTGTAATGTCTTTAAGAAGTACTCCGCCGGCGTCACCGGCAGAAGCGCTTACAAGATCTTTAAGATGTTGAGGCGTAATTCCGTCAATGCCGCCAGCAGAGCCATTCGAAAATGACATAATTGCTTCTAAAGTGTCTTTTTCCGAAATTTGTAAAGGTTGCATAGATGTCTTGGGAGGCAGCGGTAAACCCTGAGACGGTTTGACCGAAGGATGCTTTTGACGAAGGCTTTCAAGAGTTTCGACATTACGAGGAGCCAGGATGTCGTCTGAGAATAAAATACGGGATGCATTTTTTAAGTCGCCATCCATTACTTTCGACTCAACTACTTTTTTTAAATCAAATTTAGGACGTGGTCGAGATAAATGAGTATTAATTGAGTAATCTAAATTTTGAAAACTATTTTCTTAACGATATTACTCAGTGGTTTGTATTCGAATATACAGTCGTTTAATATCAAGCAATAAGCGGTTGTCTGATCTGGTATTTCTTGGTCTGTTTCGATTTCAACTCTCACATCGATCGAACCTTTTAAAGTTTCGTGTTGTCTTGAACAATCAATTACAAATAATGGAGCCACGTCTCTGAACTCCTTTAAACCCATCAAAGGCTCTAACCGGCGTCCATGATACGACTGTTGAAATCTCGCATACTGATCGTATAATAAAGTAAACTTATCTTCTGAAAAACTGACATTCAGCCCCTCATAAGGATAATATGATGAATTTAAAAAGACTCTTACATCTCGTACGTGACAATGATCAAACTCTGCCATTGATAATTTCGCGTTATGTTTGCGGTTGGTTTGCAAGGCGATGACCACAAATCGTGGTTTCTCTATTTGCGATGAAGTTTTTATAGACCAAGTATGTTTACGTGTTTTGGGTAGCAATGGATATTCATATACGTCCCAGGAACGGAATGCCAATGGAATAGCTCTATCTTTCTCTAAAAGTTTTAATAGGCTGATACTTTCACGATCTGATACTTTGATGTGTGGAACTCGCCAAACTATTTTATTTATTATAATATCTTCTACAACTTCACCTGTATTTACCTTGATCGCATTAAGATTTGTATTGCTTCGTAATAATACTAACTCATGTTTACAATTAATTATAATTTTTTCATAATCTTCTGCAAATCCTAATATCTTGTTCAATGGTATAGATGCGGAAAACGCTCCACCACTAGTATTGCTTGTTCCGCCAGTTGACCAGCCCCAAACTCAAGCACATTTGGATTCATTTTCATTTAAGGATAGATAAGATTTTATTGTAGTAGTGACACCAGCATTTTTAATTTTATCTATTTCTACTCCATTAAGTTCATATCGTATGTCTTGAAAAAGAAATAGCACGGGATTATTGACAAAATGTACATTTGATACCTTTTCTTTTGAAATAAGTGAGCGCGAACAAAGAAGCAAAAATATCGTTATCATTGGAATAGAATTAGAATAGATAAAGAACATAGAATAGAGTTTGACAAAGGTGAGGTTATTAAAATATTAAAAACAATAGATGCAACTTGTCCTTTACCGAAAAAAGTCCTACGACTTGGTAAGTATACATCTGGTAAACATCGCCCAATCAAAATTTTCTTTGAATCTCAAGATGTCGTTAAATTCTTATTGAAGAATAAGACAAAGCTGAATGATGATACAATAAGGCTATATTCAGACCAAACACCGCAACAAAAATTATACCTAAAGGAGCTTACTCAAGAGTTAAATGATAGAATAAAAAAGGAAGAAGAAAATATTTCAATTAAATATTCGAAAAATGTGCCAAGAATAGTTAAAAGCGTCTCAAAAAACTCAAAACAATAAGAAATTGTAGTAATAATACAGAAGATAACAAAGTAAACACTTACCAACTAGTTGACGACTACGAGCACATTGTCTCATATAAGAAATCATTAAAAATATACTATGCTAACATACGCAGCATAGTCACACCAGGAAAGTTTGATGAGTTACTTTGCCTACTAAAAATGTTTAAAAATACTGTCAACATCATTATTTTAACTGAAACTTGGATAAAATCCGAAGCAGAAGCAAAACGTTTTGTCATCCCTAACTACAGCCACTATTATAATTTCAGAAACACAGGAAGAGGTGGTGGTGTATCAATTTTTGTTCACAATGATTTGAAGCACTGCCACGTCAGCGACACCAATTTGGATGGTTTTTTTGGATTCATCTCGAAAAATATTGTCTAGATGTTGGAACCGTATACAGAAAACCAGATGCGAATATAAAACAATTTTTGGATGAATATTCTGCACAAATAAATAAACATAAAAGAGCAATTATTATTGGTGATTTTAATTTTAATCTACTGTCCAAAGATCGTGGAACCCTTGCTTACAAAGAAATTTTGGAAGAAAATGGTTACAGAATTATAAATAAGATAGACCGAAATTTTTGTAAGGGAAACTGAAACAACTAAATCTATTATTGACCATCTATGTACTAATCTTAATGATAAATATTTTCACTTTGCTATTTTAGAGTCACCCATTTCAGATCACAAACAAATATATATTGAGGTTAAAAAGTATGTGCCGGTTCCTCTAAGTAAATTACAATATGAAGCTGTAAACTACGCGAAACTTTATGCAACTATGCAGAATGACAAAGAAACAAATGAATCTAAATCATATGATAAATTAGAAGAAAGGCTGTTAGACAGTATAAGAAAGAGTATCATTAATAAACAAAAGATTTTAAACCCCCCACGACAAGATTGGATAAATAAGGAAACAATCAATGAAATAAATAACTGAAATATTCTGTGGAAACAATATAAACAGAACCCCAAAAATCTTGTTATAAAAAATAAATTTATAGAGAAAAGAAATGAAGTCACAGAAAATAAAAGGAAAATAAAGCAAACTACTATTTTAAAGCATTTATAAATTGCAAAAATAAACCAGTAAAAATTTGGAGTTTGATTAACAATCTATCAAATAATAAATTGAAAGAAGCAACATGCCCAAGTAAGTTGAAGAATCAAAATGGACTTATTCTAACTAAAACAGATGAAATCTGTGAATGTTTTAATGAGTTTTTCGCCAGTGTTGGCTCGAATTTAGCAAATCAAATAAAAAAACCTTACATAAGCTACAGTAATAAAAATGAGAGTGATTCTGGATTTGACTCGCAAAAACTTAGCCATCTAGCACCAGCAACGGTAGATGAAATTTCTGCAATAATTGAAAACCTAAACACTAACACTAGCTCAGGCTTAGAAGGTATTAGTTCTAAAGCAATTAAATGCGTCAAAAGTTTAATAATAGAAGAATTAACAGGCTGCATTAATGAATGTCTAAAGATAGGAGAGTTCCCTGATAATCTAAAGATTGCCAAAATCACCCCAATCTACAAATCTGGGTCAAAATTAGATCCCGGAAATTACCGTCCTATCTCACTTCTACCGGTACTCTCAAAAGTCTTCGAAAGAATTATTTACAATCGACTTGAAATGTTCTTAACGTCAATAAATTTCCTTAGTAAGAAACAATATGGTTTTAGATCCAAATCAAATACACTATCCGCCACAGTAGACCTTGTAACGAAAATAAAGCTGAATCTAGATAGAAAAAAAATCGCGCTTGGTGTATTTATAGATCTTAAAAAAGCTTTTGACACAGTGAGTCATGAGTTGTTAATACATAAACTTGCTAACATTGGTTTATCTAACACTGCACTAGCAATTTTCAAATCGTATTTAAGTAATCGCCGACAAGTAGTAAAAATAGGTAAAACACGAAGTTCTTGCAAAACTGTAACGTTTGGGGTACCTCAGGGTTCTATCTTAGGACCCCTACTGTTTCTAATATATATAAACAATATCAATAAGATAGGCTTAAGTGGGGATGTAACCTTGTACGCTGATGACACGTGTCTTTTCTATTATGGTCACTCAATTGAATCTATTGTATCGGAAGCACAAAATGATTTGGAATCACTAAATGAATGGTTACAGAGCAATCTGCTAACGATCAACATAACTAAAACTAGCTATATGATTTTTGCAGCTAAAAACAAAAAGATTGGTGACTATAGTCCTTTGATGATTGACGGCATAAAAATTAATAAGACGGAGCAAGAAAAGTATCTAGGTCTTATTCTAGATAGTAAGTTAACTTGGTACCCCCACAGTCTAAAAATAAAACCTAAGTTGATATCTCTAACGGGTATGATAAAGGGTATTGCTCGCTGTCTTCCAGTCCCTGTACGGTATACAATTTATAATTCCATTGTGAAACCACAAATCGATTATCTAGTAGAAATATGGGGTAATGCAGTCAAAACTAATCTAGCAATACTACAAACTGCTCAAAATAAATTATTAAAAGTTTTGTTTCATTTTGATTATTTTACACCGACAGATAAGCTTTACAGACAAATTAAAGTAATGAACATATCGCAAACATACAAGTACCAAAATTGTATATTAGTACGAAAAATTTTAAATAAAGATATACACACAAACACAACTTTTTCAAAGAGAATACAACTACACAAAATGAAACTTAGGCGAAGCAACGTTATTGAATTAATAACACCACGAACAAATTTCGGAAAAAAATGCATACTGTTTGAAGGTTCACAAATATATAACAAATTACCTAAAGATATTAGAGACTCAAAATCAATGCACACATTTAAAAGACTACTTAAGTATCATCTATCGAAAGACTAAACAAAGACCTATCTAAATAAATAAATACTCTCATGTTCAATAACTAACATAAATAAATAAATATTTAGATTCTTATTTTTTTTTATTCTTTTTTATTCTTTATTCTTACACTCTAAAAATACCAATTATTTAAGTTATTCAGAAATAATAAATAATATAAATATTACAAATTTTACTAAATATATAAATTATTATAACCGACACTTAATCAGACTTCTTTTTTTCTCTCTAAACTATAGAATCTAATTAACTGTATCACTCTACTGTGCGAGTCACATCCAGTAATGCTTATGTATGTAATCGGCACAAAGAAGTCGGCGGTCGAATTTGCACAAAGTGAGCCATCGCTGTCGCTAGAAACTTTTTACAACCACCTACATTTTGTATTTTTCGGTAGTTTAAATTATAATTTGCATTGTTACATTGTACGAATAGCCCAAACCAAATTTATATTAAGCTATAGATATATAAGTCTCAAAAAGTGAATGTAAAATTCTTTGAGATAATAAAGTTCTTCTTAAGCCGTAACTTCACCTGTATTTACCTTGATCGCATTAAGATTTGTATTGCTTCGTAATAATACTAACTCATGTTTACAATTAATTATAATTTTTTCATAATCTTCTGCAAATCCTAATATCTTGTTCAATGGTATAGATGCGGAAAACGCTCCACCACTAGTATTGCTCGTTCCGCCAGTTGACCAGCCCCAAACTCAAGCACATTTGGATTCATTTTCATTTAAGGATAGATAAGATTTTATTGTAGTAGTGACACCAGCATTTTTAATTTTATCTATTTCTACTCCATTAAGTTCATATCGTATGTCTTGAAAAAGAAATAGCACGGGATTATTGACAAAATGTACATTTGATACCTTTTCTTTTGTGGTGCTGTTATAAACGTTCACCTTTCCCTCGACATATAAACTACTGAGTGAAGGTAGTACGTACAGATCTTGTTGATTAATAGGAATACGTATTTCGTCATTCTTGTTAAAACTAGTTACATACAGTTTGTATGAATGATACTCAAAACTTTCAATGCTGTTATCGTATGATGTTTGTTGAGATACGTTTAAAATATTCATTTTATCAAGCCAACTAGCTTAAGAAATTCTTTGTTAGACTTGGTAAGCTTCTTTTTTAGGTATTTCAATTATTCGATAACCAGTTGGTACATTAGGTGCAAATTCAAAAATTATATGGCTTGCTTTCCCGTTGACAAATGAACCACTAACTACATCGCATTCAATCCGCACGATGGTTGTCGATAGAATACTGACAGGATACTTTGATTCAGTACTTATATTTGCTTTTATTGTTTCCATACCAAAGCCTAAAATTTTACCAGTGATTCGCTTCTATTAAAATGCACATCTTCAGAGCAAAAACTATTTGTTTTCAATGTATTATTGTTCCAAGTTAGTTTTAGTATAGCGTTCTTAATATTATTTTTTAGATAATCACAAATATCTAGAAGCTCGTAAGACCCTTCAGGAATTTCGATCATTTCTTTTTCACCATAATAAAATTTATTGTTTCTTTCATCTATAGGGAATAGAATTGAAAGTTGAAAAATACAAAAGATCACATTCGTAGTCTCCTCGTAGTTTTATTGTCGGTGAATAGTTCGTTGATAAAGAGGCTCCTGTCCCAGTTATAGACACAGTGAAAGACATTTTTATACTGATACGTTTATTTATTTCATACACTATATAAATGCTTTTTCCAGTAATTCCTTAAAAATTTTAGACAAAGATGTCCACAGTTTGTAGCACCAAACGCTTGATGTCGTGCATAATTATAGTTAATAGATAAGTTATGCATATATTTAACTAATTCTAACGGGGGCTTTAAATTACCAAAATTATCATAATATTCTACGTATTTATTGTGCTTTACAAAAGCTACCCAATGCGTTCCAGGATTTCTGTAGCTATCCAAATTCAGTATTCCACATTCTATCTTTTTCCGCGAAAGTATGGAATGTCACTTGCATGTTCTAATATGTCGAGATTAGTGAGTGCCCGTCTGGATAGCCGTTTAATTAGTTTTTTGAGGGGTTAAGATATAAACCTGCTCCTTGTTTATGAGGTTTAATATATAATTCTTTTCCTAGAGCAACGGCTTCCATCATTCTGTTGTGTCTTTCAGATTCCTGAAGACTCTTTTGTGCTGCTTTTGAATCATTAACAGCTTTTGCTATACCCGCTGCTCCACCGGCTAATGATCCTAAAGCTGACAATCCTGCAAATATGGGAATAAGTGGTAAAAATCCTCCACACTTTGGAAGAGGAATACAACAGGGTAAACTTATTCTTTTTTTATTACTATATATTTTCTTTGCAGCTGCATAGGCATATTTTATAACCGAGTGACTGTCTTTGGATTTTAGTTTTTTAACTGAGACTGTATTTTTTTAACCCCTTCTTAAATGCTTTTATACCGTTCCCCGCCCACGTTTTCGCTTTCATCGCATTTTTGACTATCCATGAGGCAATTTTTTCTTCTTTCCTAGTATCTTCTGATTTCAAACTCCACCTTCAAAATTGCTAAGTCCGCTTTTTGTCGAACGCCTGAATCTTTGTTAGTGTAAGCAATATCATGGAGCATGCACGCTTCATCCAATTTGTTTATCCCACGATCGCCTTTGAGTAACCGTTTTTGAAGTTTAGTTCCGTGTCCGCAAAATTGATAGCCGGGTAAATGTAACTCAAACGGTAAATTGTCTATTACTTTATTAATTATACCACTGCCTTTCTTCATCGATAAGTATAAAATGACATTATTAAGTAATAATACGTTATTTATATACCTAAACCACTAATTCACTTTTATCCACCCAACTATTTTCTTCATCACTCAAACCTAACCATTTTACTAAAAGCTTATATCCTTTTCTTTTAATGACTTTTTCAATAAGATAAAGGTCTAGAAATTAAGTTTTTTGTAATTCGTAACCGTAAAAATAGCCTAGAATTTTTTGATTGTGTTTGTCTTCTATTTGATAGGATTTTATTACTATACTAATCATTCGAGCTTCTAGATATTTGTGATTATCTAAAAAATAATATTAAGAACGCTATACTAAAACTAACTTGTAACAATAATACATTGAAAACAAATAGTTTTTGCTCTGAAGATGTGCACTGTAAAGAAGTGAATCACTGGGTAAAATTTTAGGCTTTAGTATGAAAACAATAAAAGCAAATATAAGTACTGAATCGTAAAAGTAAGTAGAAAAGTAGTTAGTGGTTCATTTGTCAACGGGAAAGCAAGCCATAAAATTTTTGAATTTGCACCTAATGTACCACCTGGTTATCGAATAATTGAAATACCCAGAAACTTGATTTATTTTCCTATTAACCAAAGTTCCATAAGTGCTATCAATATAAAGTTATTGAACACTGAGAACAAAGAGATAAATTTACGAGGTGAAGAAGTACAATTGTATTTACATTTCCGAAAAAAAAATATGATAAATTTCAATAAAAGCCCGTCTACTTCGTATATCCAAGCCAGTTTTAAAAGAACATCTCATAAAGGCACACCTCTTCAGCTAAAAAAGAAGCTTACCAAGTCTAACAAAGAATTTCTTAAGCTAGTTGGCTTGATAAAATGAATATTTTAAACGTATCTCAACAAACATCATACGATAACAGCATTGAAAGTTTTGAGTATCATTCATACAAACTGTATGTAACTAGTTTTAACAAGAATGACGAAATACGTATTCCTATTAATCAACAAGATCTGTACGTACTACCTTCACTCAGTAGTTTATATGTCGAGGGAAAGGTGAACGTTTATAACAGCACCACAAAAGAAAAGGTATCAAATGTACATTTTGTCAATAATCCCGTGCTATTTCTTTTTCAAGACATACGATATGAACTTAATGGAGTAGAAATAGATAAAATTAAAAATGCTGGTGTCACTACTACAATAAAATCTTATCTATCCTTAAATGAAAATGAATCCAAATGTGCTTGAGTTTGGGGCTGGTCAACTGGCGGAACAAGCAATACTAGTGGTGGAGCGTTTTCCGCATCTATACCATTGAACAAGATATTCGGATTTGCAGAAGATTATGAAAAAATTATAATTAATTTTAAACATGAGTTAGTATATTCTTATTTTTAGGATTGGTTTGGTTGACTTTAAAGATAAGAAATATTTCTGTAGACCAATTAGGGGCATAACCTTTGTAAAAATCTCCTTTGTATTTGTTTATCGACGAACGTAATCGCCAGCGTGAAACGCCGGTCCTTGACGTATCTTAGGCTTTTGAGACTTCTTGATGTTTGACATAACTAAAATCGCATTTGAATCATTAACGTTGATAGGCTTGAATTTTGTAATGCGATGTAAAGTATTATTAAACCGCTTTACAACAAAATCTAAATTATTTTTCAACCATTGATATCGACCGCATAGATTGAATATTTTGTAAAGGTGAGTTTTTAAAGTTCTTATTACTCGTTCTACAATGGAGGCCTTTTTAACGGAGTACGTGGAATAATGATTTATATTATAATTTTTCATTAAATTCTTAAAAGAATCATTATAAAGATCTGTACCAAGATCTGTTTGTAAATTTTTAGGTTTTCGTCTTGATTCGGATAATAAACTTTGCATCGCATTTTTGACACAATTTTTATGTTTCGTTTTCAATGGTCTAACCCATACGTATTTTGATAGAGCATCGATTTTTTTTTATAGAAAAGGGGGCAAACGAGCATGCTGCTCACCTGATGGTAAGTGACTACCGCCGCCCATGAACAACCACAACACCAGGGGAATTGCAGATGCGTTGCCGGCCTTTTAGAAAGGTGTAAGCTCTTTTCTTGAAGGTTCCTAAGTCGTATCGGTCCGGAAAATTCGCTGGTGGTAATTGATTCCACAAGGAAGTTGTGCGAGGGAGAAAACTTCTTCTAAATCGCACAGTGGTGGACCGCCAATCATCCAGATGGTATGGATGATAACGCGAGTTTTGTCGCGATGTGCGATGGTCAAATTGAGCGGCTGGAGTTAGTCCGAACAATTCGTCAGAGCACTCCCCGTGATAGATGCGATAGAATACGCAAAGAGATGCAACATCTCTACGCAGTGCCAGTGTATCGAGCCGATCAGAAAGAACTCGGTCGTCGACGATTCGAACCACTCTGCGCTGGATGCGGTCAAGTGAAAGGAGCTGGCACTGGGGTGCCCCGGCCCAGAGATGAGAACAGTATTCCATGTGGGACCGAACTTGCGCTTTGTAAAGTTGCAAGCGATGTGCCGGCATGAAATACTGTCTCGCTCTGCTGAGCACGCCAAGCTTTTTAGAAGCTAATTTGTCCTTCCCTTCCAAGTGACCACGAAACTGCACACTATTCGATATGTCGACGCTAAGGATTCCGATACTAGCTGAGGCAGCAAGAGGAGTGCCTTGAAACTGAGGAGATACGACAAAGGGGTTCTTTTTAGCGGTAAACGCGCAAACTTGTGTCTTCTGGGGATTGAACTGGACTAGATTTTCTCGGCCCCAATCCGAGACTTTGTTAAGCAAAGACTCGACTTCAGACACAAGTTTGTCCCGGTACTCAGCGACGTTTTCCCGAGAAATATTGGCACGGCCGGTATATAATGCATCACCAGTGCTGTCGTCTGCATAGCAATGAATGCTACCAGTTAGCAACATATCATTGATATGCAGGAGAAACAGCGTTGGTGATAGCACGCAACCTTGTGGAACACCAGCGTTGATAGGCTTGAAATCAGAGCATGCACCGTCTACAACGACTTTGATGCTCCGATCAGCAAGGAAACTGGTGATCCATTTGCACAATTTCTCGGGAAGCCCATAGGAAAGAAGCTTCGAAAGAAGCGCCTTGTGCCAGACCCGATCGAAGGCCTTCGCTATGTCCAAACTAACGGCCAATGCCTCCCTCTTGGACTCTACTGCCTCCGCCCATCTATAAGTCAGATAGACTAGAAGATCACCAGCTGATCGACCTCGATGAAAACCGTACTGGCGGTCACTAATCAGCTGGTGATCCTCAAGGTACCTCATGAGCTGGCAGTTTATAATGGATTCCATTATTTTGGAGAACAAGGAGGTGATGGCAATAGGCCTGTAGTTGGACGGATCTGAGCGGTCGCCTTTTTTAGGGATCGGGTGGACCAAAGCTGTCTTCTATGAATTCGGGACTACGCATTGGGAGTAGGAGTACCGGAAAAAACGCGTTAAAACCGGTGCCAACTCCGGAGCACACGTCTTCAGCACAATGGGAGGGACTCCATCGGACTCACTCGACTTGCTGACGTCCAGGGAGAAGAGTGCTTTGCGAACCGAGCGCTATGTAAACCGCACATCCGGCATGAAGCACTCACAACGCGGGATGGTCGGTGGTGTGTTCCCGCTGTCATCTAGAGTCGTGTTGAACGCAAAGAGAGAGCTCAACAGATCGGCTTACTCCTTTGCGGCATGGGCCAGTGAGTCGTCCTCTCTGTGCAGATATGGAAGAGATAGCTGACAGAAGTTCCCTTGGACAGCCTTGGCGAGAGACCAGAATGCACGGGTTCCCGAAGGAAGGCGAACTAGCTTCTCGCCAATTCTGTCGATGTGCTCAGACCTTGCCTTGGCAATGACGCTTTTGAAGGATCTGGAGGCGGAATTATACTTCTTTTTAAGTGCGCTGGTGTTTACATCCCGAGACGTTGATGCGTAAGCCCAGGCCCGGTAGCACTCCTGCTTATAGCGTGATGCTATTTTACAGGAGCGACCAAACCATCGCTGGGATCTGCCTCCGATGGGCACCACAGAGGATGGAATAAAAAGTTCCATACCCTGAAGTACCACATCAGCAACAGAATCGGCAACAACGCTGGGATCTTCCGGCGAGAAGCAAACCCGCCCCCAAGAGGATGAAAAAAAAGACCGCATCCCGTCCCAATCAGTTGACCTATAGTGCCAAACACGGCGGCAAGCTGCAGATCGCAACTGCGATTGAAGCGTGAGTGGCACCGTACTTCGGATTAGACAATGGTCCGAAGAGCCCAGAGGGGCATCGACGGAGACCTGATATCCGTCCGGATGAGAGGTCAGCAGAAGGTCCAACAGGGAAGGTACATGGTCTTCCACAACTGGGATCCGCGTAGGCGAAGTAACCACTTATGTTAGACCATATGCCAAAGCAAAGTCATAGACAGATCTACCCACATGATCGGTTAAACGAGAACCAAGCCATTCAGCGTGGTGGGCGTTAAAATCACCGAGTATCACGATCTCTGCGGATGGGACCTATTGTAGCACGGAGTCTGCAGCCATTTGAACGTGGTCGATGAGTCGGTCTGTGTCGGCATTACCGCTATGGGACCTATAGAGGCACCCGTAGACGCGGGGATGGTCGTCACTGTCTATGCGCAGCCATAGGATGGACAGGTCCGTACCTTCAAGACTGCCGAGGCGTCGAAAACAGATGTCCTCTCTGACGTATACGCAAACTCCAGCCCGGGGCACAAAGGAGTGTTCCAATTTGTACCCCGGGTAGGAGAGATATGAAGTATCAGCCGGAGAGGACACCTGAGTCTCGGTTAAAGCAGAGCAAGGCCGGCTTCGCCGTCTCTAGATGGTAATGGACAGCGTTAAGGTTGGAATGAAGTCCCCTGATGTTGCAAAAATTCACGCATAGCGTGACAGAGGTCGCCTTGGTTGTATTGCTCCGCTTGCCCCGAGCAGCATTAGTCGTGAGCGGAATTTTGCCCTCCCCCCAGAATACGCGGGGCAGCCTGAGCACCCACGTTCAGGAGTGGAATAACATGGTCGTGGATGCTCAGCGAGGGATTCTCCAGGGGTGCTGGTACCCTCCTGGGGTAGTCTTTTATTTAATTCCACTATCATGTTGATGGGGGGGGGGGGATTGGGCACAACGCAGAGGTAAACCTCTACTTCACGCTAGTATTCTGTGAGGTCGTGGTACCACCCCGGTTCGAGCCGGCCCATCCGTGCGACAGTAAATGCTACCGCTTAGCTCTACCACAATAGTGGTAATTGTATTTTAATAAAATACGATTACTACTAGAACTTATTTATATCCTTTATTAAACGTGGAATATTTTTAAAAATCAATCAGGTCATCTATTCCTTTAATAATCGTATGTTGACGAGAAAAATTTCTTCTTGCTGCTTTGTGAAGCTCATTTACTATATCTTGTTTACTCATTTTGGGCAGGTTTTGATGCAATCATGAGGTCGATTTCCTTTTTAGTGTAATACATTGCCCTGAAGTTGATAGTAGTCAATTTTTCTAAATTGTTAAGGCACTTTTTGACATTATCGTGAATTGTTTTCATTTCATTTTTAAGTTCTTGAACACATTTATCCACATATTCTTTATTCACGGCCTCATCCTCTTTTTCAGGAGTTTGCAGTCCTTTTAATCTTGTTGATTTCAAATCAAAATCACCAGCGTCTGTTCTTACTAAAACGTCACTGAGAATATCAGAGCATTCAGAGAATATCAATCGTGAATCTGCTCCTAACGGTTGTAATAATTTAGTGTAAATTTATCCACATCCTGTGCATAGTAATACGGATTAGTGATAGGATTAGAATCATTGTGTTCCTTCCTCAGTGTTGACCATGATCTGTAATTAACCAAAACAAGTATAAAGTCAAAAAAAAGGTAATGGCGACTGAATTTCTAAATAGTAAAAAAAATAATGATTAAACTCACCAATATAGATGATATTTGACGAGCGTTGTAATCAACGTGCACTCGCTGTGAGAATAAAACAATAATGAAACAATTGAGGGAGGGTGGAAGACGCTCTTCAATCCAGGTAAGACAACCAGATGCAAATTAATTAATACCTTTATTGTAATGGATTTACGATGTTAGGTTTTGGGTCTTAGGTTTTCTTTTTTCGTTACGGAATTTCTTGATTCGGTCGCCGCGCTCAAAGCCCTCGATAAAAGCTATGCAAAAGCTTAAAAACGTTTATTAGCACTAACTACAATGAAATTAGGCTAAACTAGTTGTATTATTAGAAATTAATCATATAGATGCGGCAATACCATCAGTATCTCGCAAACGCTCTGAATATAATGCTCAATGACTCAACTGGAAGTGGAAGTACACTTGTTCCCACAGGATAGAACTGTGAGTATGTAGACGTTAATTTGGTTAAACTAAAAATATTGTACCTCTACTGGAGAGAATTGGGGTCTTCAGCGGCATATAGCTCGAGCGAATGCGTGAGCAAAGTGACGCAGAAGCCCCAATTCACACCTACTTACCGACTGCGGAGAACATTGCAGATCAGGCAACGTGCATGAACTTCGTGACCAAAGAAGAAAGCGACCAATGGTTCACAGGACCGTCATTTCTTTACGAGGACGAAGACAGATGGCCTCACCGGAAGGAAGAGAAGGCAGGGGATGATGAAGAGTTGGAGGAAATCGTGGCGCACCAGAGCGACACCAAGGACGCTCCACACCTGCCAGACATAGAACGATTCTCTTCTTACGAGAGATTAATCAGGGCCACAGCACGAGTACTGCAGTTCATCGATGCCATACGAATAAGACATTGCAGCACATCCAGAGGGCAGAGCGGATGTGGATAGAACGCAGTCAACTCGACAGCTTCGCTGAAGACATCAGCCGCCTTCAGCAGGGGAAAAACCTGGCCATCGGCAGCGCACTTAGGAATCTCGACTCCATACTGGAAGATGGAATACTACGAGACAGGGGAAGAATCGACGCAGCCTACGTGGACGGCCAGATTAAGAGACCCATCATATTGAATGGACGCCACCAATTCGTGAAGCTGCTTGTAGAGAAGGCGTATCAGGAAGCAAGCCACGCCAACAGAGAGAGGGTGGTCAACAACCTACGCACCAGATTCCATATCCTCCGACTACGACCGACCGTACGAGAAGCGGAGCGGAGATGTCTGCGATGCAGGGTACGCAAGGCGACACCATGGCGGTTACAGGAGACCTACCACCCGAACGGTTAGGGGCGTTTGCGCGACCGGTTACTTACACCGGAGTCGACTATTTCGGGCCTTTGATAGTTACGATAGGACGACGGCACGAAAAGCGGTGGGTAGCACTATTCACGTGCTTAACGACGCGCGCGGTTCATTTAGAACTAGTTTACTCCCTAGCGACGGACTCTGCGATATCGGCATTGCGGCACATTGTGGGTGGCCACGAGTCATATATTCCCACAACGGCACAAATTTTCATGGAGCAAATACAGAGCTACAACGGGCGATGGAAGAGTGGGCACCGCAGCTGAAGGACGACGCGCTGACTCGGCGAACAGAATGGAAATTCATCGCACCGGGCGCGCCTAACCAGGGAGGTGCATGGGGGCGTCTCGTGCGCTCAGTGAAGACCGCACTCAAAGCCATCCTACATCAGAAGAGCCCACGGGAGGAGACGCTAGCGACGCTCCTGACGGAAGCAGAGAATACAGTCAACTCTCGACCGTTGACGCACGTACCGGTCGACATCAACGACGAAGAGGCGTTGACACCCAACCACTTCATCCTGTTGGGACCATCGGGCTTACCAGTCACCGCGCCGTGCACACCCATCCATCGTCGGGCGTGGACGCCCAGCAGCGACAAATACAAGAAGAGGATCTCGTCATGGTTGCGGACGGCAACCTACCAAGGAACGTGTATCCGCGGGGGTCGTCACGAAGACATTTCCTGGACCGGATGGCGTGGTGCGCAACGTCGAGGTCAGGACCAGAGGCGGAGTGCTGCGGCGACCAGTCAGGAAGATCGCCGTCCTCCCGAGGGAAGCTTAGGCTCGCATGCTACGCCGGGGGGAGGATGTTACGGACGACGAGGGGAGCTGCCGCCCCGTCACCCCTTCACCCCGTTGCACCCCGTTGCGCCCCGTGTACCTCGCACACCGCCAGCAGATCACGCTATGTCGCCGACCAATCAGCGCGTGGCATCACCTCACAACGCTACTCACACGCCGAGACACTCTCTTTCGGGATATAAGTAGGGCGTTTTGGTCTGTGAGCTGTTCATTTCGGAAGCGGCATTCGAAGACAACAGCAAGAGAACTAGACTGACTCCCCTCTGTGTATATAGTTAATTAGTGAATGCACATTTGTAAATAGTTTAATACATTATAGGCTACAGTACCATCTTTTTCTTAAGCAGTCCCTAGTGTAGTATACCTCAATATCAGCCAGTTAGTTAGTCAATATAGTCCACTTGCATAGTAAATTCATACAGTCCACTTCTGTCCCTATTACAAGGTGAACCGAATTACAACAGTGACCCAAGCGCATTCTACATAATATTGATGTATGTTTCTTATTTAAGGTTAATTTATAAAACCAAGGCTTAGAAGGAATGATGGATTGAATTATGGCATATTGACAGCCTTTTGTCGTTTTGGTTTTGTCCCAATGTTTTGACCACCTATCTCTATACAATAATTTCATAGTCCTTATAAGGTCATAGCAATAATGTTTAAATAGGAAAGTATCCCCACAGACTATAGCTTGTTTAGCAAATTTGTCAGCAATTCATTACCAGATATACCAATATGACTGAGGAATCCAAACAAGTGAAATGAAGTTTACGCGTTATAGCTTGCAACTTGTGTAACTGCGTCCTGTTGTGCAATCTGCAAAACAAACGAACAATCGAATAGGTAGAGGACACGAAAGAGGAGGGGAATACCCAGCGAGGTGGTGGTGGCGAGGGCACACAATGCAAAACGCATTTGCTTGTCTTCGTCTTTATAACACTACCATTAAGATTATATGTCACACTTATTGAGGGTAACTTTTGAATCAGAAACAGAAACTTTTTTATTCAATATAGATTATAAATAATACTTATTGAAAGTCACTCTTTTGTTTGATTACCACTGGTTCGGAAAAAACCTCTGTCCTGGGAAGAACCAGCAAGAAACCCAGCGGGACTTTTTTTTAAATAACAGCTTACAATCATGATGTTATACAAATTAACAACACAACAAATTAGAAATAGCTTGGTAGCGATCACCTCATTTCCAGGGGTTATTATCATCCATAAATTCCTTAATATTATAATAACCCTTTTTATACAAACTTAGTTTAATAAAATTTTTGAACTTTGAACAGGAATACTTTCACAATGACCTAAGAAAATGACCTCTTAGGTCATTGATATCCTCAAATTTAGTCTTCTTTAACATTTCTCTGTGCCTAAACATATGTTTTATAACATCCATTTTATTATAGATCATAAAAGACTTACTCAAAAAGGGAGAGAATTATTTAGCCAAAAATCGCCCTCTCTTTATTTTCCGAAGTAGCATTAATTGTGATCAGTTGCCAATCGCAAATTTTAGTCGCCTCGACACTCTTCGAGACAGCCTAAAAGGCGAAAAATTACGTAGCTGCGTACAGTCTCAAGGTGCCTGTTACGTAAACACGTAACAGGCACCTTGAGGATCACCAGCTGATTAGTGGCCGCCAGTACGGTTTTCGTCGGGGTCGATTAGCTGGTGATCTTCTGGTCTACCTGACTCATAGATGGGCGGAGGCAACCAAGTCCAAAGGGGTGGCATTGGCCGTTAGTTTGGACATAGCGAAGGCCTTCGATCGGGTCTGGCACAAATCGCTTCTTTCGAAGCTCTCTTTCTATGGGCTTACCGAGAAATTGTGCAAATGGATCACCAGTTTTCTTGCTGATCGGAGCATCACGGTTGTAGTAGACGATGCGTGCTCTGATTACAAGCCTATCAACGCTGGTGTTCCATAAGGCTGCGTGCTATCACCAACGCTGTTTCTCTTGCACATCAATTATATGTTGCAAACTGGTAACATTAATTGCTATGAAGACGACGGCACTGGTGATGCCTTATATACCGGCCGTGCCAATATTTCTCTGGAAAACGTCGCCGAGTATCGGGACGCACATGTGTCTGAAGTCGAGTCTTTGCTGAACAAAGTCTCGGATTGAGGGCAACTAAATCTAGTCCAGTTGAATCCCCAGCAGACACAAGCATGCGCGTTAACCGCTAAAAGGAACCCCTTTGTTGTATCTTCTCAATTTCAAGGCACTCCCCTTGTTGCCTCAGCTAGCGTCGGAATCCTCGGCGTCCACATATAGAATAGCGTGCAGTTCCGTGGTCACTTGGAAGGGAAGGCCAAATTGGCCTCCAAAAATCTTGGCGTGCTCAGCAGAGCGAGACAGTATTTCATGCCGGCACATCGCTTGCAACTTTACAAAGCGCAAATTCGGCCTCACATGGAGAACTGTTCTCATCTCTGGGCCGGGGCACCCCAGTGCCAGCTCCTTCCACTTGACCGCATCCAGCACAGAGCGGTTCGAATCGTTGACGACCGAGTTCTTTCTGATCGGCTTGATTCACTGGCGCTGCGTAGCATTTTCTATCGAATCTACCACGGGGAGTGCTCTGAGGAATTGTTCGGATTAATTCCAACCGCATATTTCACGAACGCACGTCGCGTCAAAATTCACGATACAATCCTCACCTCATCATCTGGATAATTGGCGGTCCACCACTGTGCGTTTTACTAGGAGTTTTCTTCTTCGTACAACTTCTCTGTGGAATTATTTACCACCGGAGATTTTTTCGGACCGATACGACTTAGGAGCCTTCAAGAAAAGAGCTTACTCCTTTCTAAAAGGCCGGCAACGCACCTGCAATTACCCTGGTGTTGCGGTTGCTCATAGGCCGCGGTAGTCTGTTACCATCAGATGAGGCGCATGCTCATTTGCCCCTGTTCTATAAAAAAAAAAACTCAACTGGTCACCAAAGATCCAAATTAAGAGTATATCAAAGAGTATATAGCAGTGTTGCTATCATAAAAATCTGAGCTGCCGTATGTCACAGTCATAGACTTAGAATTTACTGGTGTATAGACGACCTGACATCATCATCAATCACTAATAAAAAAACTAAATACACAATCAGTTACAAAAAATGTCCTTACCGAATGAGCGCCCACTCGAACATTTGGAAGTGCTTTTAATTTGTACGTAGCTTTGTGAATACAACTTTAAACAAAGCAATTAAGGTTGAATTTACATTAATGTATATTTATTTCAACTAGAATTACGACAAAACTATTTTTATTTTATTTATTAAAGCATCACCAACATTTGTATACATTGTTAAAATTATAATTTACATACATACGTAGATAGGGTATTACTTTAAATGCTACAAACTATTATAGGTGATTACAACATGCACTGGAATAAAAATCAAGAATAATACATAGTTACAGAAAACAAAAAGCGTTAAAAAAATACAAAAACTTAATCTATTACATTTGCATTATGCTTGAGTAGTTCTTTTCTGAGCTTGTTAGGTGAGTCGGAATTAATATCAAAAGCATGGGGAAGTTCATTGATCAATTTACTTAACCTAGAGATCGGGGAATTTGCGCCAAATACTGTTTTACGAAGAGGTGATCTAATAGTAATTATTCTCTTACGGGGGTATCTATGAGGTACGCGAAATTTTATCTTATTCAACAATTGAGGGCAGTTAATTTTATTACTTAATAATTTGCTTACGAAGAGTAAGTCGGATATTTGTCTACGATTAGCCAAGGATGTAATTTTGAAAAAAGATAGCTGTTTTTTATACGAAGAAAGTTTCTTTTTTGAAATTCGATTTGAGTATACTAAATGCCACATGAATCTTTTTTGTATTCGTTCTAAGCGTAAAGAATGCGTTGCATAATGTGGTCTCCAAACTACAGAACAGTATTCTAAGATACTTCGTACTAAATTATTGTAGAGCATTATTTTGGTTTTATTGCTGCGGAAAATTTTAATATTTCTGTAAAGAAATCCTAACATTTTGGTGGCACGTTTTGTAATATATTCCATATGCGGCACGAATGTGAGTGTGCTGTCAAATATGACGCCTAAATCCTTGATCTCTTTTAGTTCTTGTAAATTATTATTGCCTATGTGATAACTGTAGTAAACTAGATTCATTTTCCGAGCAAATTTTACGTAGAAACATTTTTTTGCATTGAGTTCTATCTTATTCAAATTACACCAGTGAAAGATATTGTCAAGATCACACTGGAGTTTACGTGCATCATCTGTCGTTTCAATTATTCTGCAAAATTTTAAGTCATCAGCATACATGTAAGATTCAGAAAATTTTAGGCACAAAGGCAGATCATTAATATAAATATTAAACAGAAGTGGGCCCAGGTGAGATCCCTGTTGTACGCCAGATGTGATTTTACGCAAACTCGACTTAAAGCCATTGATGACCACATAAAAAGTACGGTCGGTTAGATAAGACCAGATCCATTGCATTAAACCATTACAGATTCCATATGCGGACAGTTTTTTTAGGAGTACACTATGTGAAATGCGATCAAAAGCCTTACTAAAATCCGTGTATATGACGTCAACTTGTTTATTGGCATCAAGTGCTTCATAAAGATTTTCAGTGAAGCTTACAAGATTAGAGTTTGTTGATCTACATTGAACAAATCCGTGTTGCTTATCACTAAGTAATTGCTTAAAATGATCTTGTAGAAATGGACATATCAAAGCTTCAAAAATTTTAGCAAATGATGACAGTATTGAAATGGGCCTGTAGTTTTTTACTGAATCTTCATTACCCGATTTATGAATAGGAATAACCTTTGCAATTTTCCATTTAGCCGGGAACATGCCTGTTGAGAGTGATTTATTGTAAATTAATGACAGGGGTGATACTAAATATTTAGCACATGCCGCTATAAAAACGGGTGGGATCCCATCAGGGCCGGGACCTTTATTACAGTCAATACTTTTTAATTTGTTTAAAAGTGATTCGTTATCGATAACAATAGGCGAAAGATGTAGACTATAGTTTTCTAAATAATTTAAATAATTAGAGAGAACGTAATTATTCGAAGCATTGTCAACCCCATCAGTATATACAGATGCAAATTGAGATGAGAATAATTCACATATTTGTTCCCCATCTGTAGCAGTTACATTTCCGTCAGACATTGAAATAGGATATGCACTAATACCTCCGCGTTTGTTTTTTATGAATGACCAAAATGATTTTGAATTAGTGGCTATTTGCTTCTCCAAGTTGCTAACGTAACGATTATAGCACTCTGTTGCCATTCGTCCACAACGAGAACTTAATAATTTAAACTCTAATTCATCCATAGGATTTCCATATTTTTTAAACCGACACCTGATTTTATATTTATCTTTAAGGGTTCTAATGAGATTTTTATCAAACCAAGGAGGGTATTTATTACTTCTTATTTTCTTCTCAGGGACAAACTTTGCAATAATGGCGTTAATTTTGCAATAGAATGTTTCAAGCATGACATCTACACTACTATGACCCTTAAAAATATTTTCCCAGTTGCACTTTGACAATTCTTTATTTATCTTTTCATAATCCCCTTTGTAAAAATTTAACTTAATAATATTATTATTAAAACAGAGTTTTGTTTCATTAATCAACGCAATATCAACCTCAAGAGGTGGATGTAATTGATCAATAATACTTAATGAGTTATGAGAACGGCTCACAGTACAAGATGGCAAGTTAGATAAAACAAGATCGAGAATTCGGTTTGACGCATTAACTATATTATTAAGTTGTTGTAAACCATTCATATGTGTAAAGTCAATTAAGAATTGATTTAGTCTTGTTAGTTTGTTGTCATTCGCGACATGACCTAACAAACTCCAGTTAATACTAGGTAAATTAAAATCACCAATTATACAATGACTATCACATTGTTCGAAAACAAAACTACAATTATTTAAAAAATGCTCTAACAAAGAATAATTTACTGGTGGCGGTAAATAAACGACACAAAGAGCTATCTTGCGAATAGTTTTTGAAACCGTTGCATCTATTACAACCCAAAGATCTTCAACTTTAGATTCCCACTCAAACATGCGACGAGACTTTATTTTTCTGGATACAGCAATTAAAACTCCACCTCCATCTTTTTTAGAACAATACTCAGCATCCTCTCTATCCTTTCTGTAGACAATATATCGTTGATCAAAAAGCTCATTATTAAGAACAGATTTATTTAACCAAGTTTCCGTGAGTACTACTACATCGTAATCGCAACAAAGAATTTGCTATTGGCGACAACTTTCAGAGAACTTTTGCATGGGATTGTAAACAGACTAACTAGTAGATTCTTGGGATTGTGTATCTAGTTTTTTATTAGTGATCGATGCCTGACAGCCTAAAACGCGTAACAAAATTTTTATCATTGTGTGCGTTAGCTAGTGATGTATATTTTACCTATAAGGGCTGCTGATAAATGCTTTCAATGCAAACAGTAAGTAAAGTACTAAGGAAACGGTAAAAAGGTTCAACAAAATGAGTTTAGTAAACGAAACTGAATATTGAAATTAAGTGATTTTTACTATGATAATTCCAACATAAATAATAATAATATATTATTTTTATTTATTCAAAAAACATGTAAGCGGGAATAAGCTAAACTTGCCCGCGTTTGGTTGGTTTTTAATACAAAATGTAAAAATATATTAAATAATTTCCCCCAAGAAACAGAACAGAAAGTTAGAACAGTAACCTTGGAGAAAAATATTAAAGGTACCTTTCCGTAGCTGACCGCAGACAGCAGCAGCAGGCGACGTGTCGTCGCGACACTAGTGGTTTCTATGTAGTTCTATGAAATACCTTCCGTAGCTAGCGACACGTCGTTTGCCGGAGTGGCAGACGACATGACGCCCGACCGCAGATCAGTAGTGGCGCCAACGCCTGAGCGACACGTTAAATTTTGCTCAAAAAATGAGTTTCACCAATTCCGTGGTAGAGAAACTGATAAACCAGGTGGCCCAATATCCCGCACTGTACGATGCATGTCACAATAATTATTTAAACAGTGTGACAAAAGAGTACCCACAAAACATTCGGAACAGATTGGTACACGGGCTGCTGCCGCCTGCAGTCGGGCTCGGAATCATGACTGCAACGACATGACGCGACGACATGTCACAGCGACATGTCACGACGACACGTCGCCTGCTGCTGCTGTCTGCGGTCGGCTACGGGATGGTACCTTTACTGCCATGGACGTGTGTTGTCCACACGTGTGTTCAGGGAGTACTAATAAAACATAGAGTTTATATAGATCGAGATAGCCGGTAGACAACGTCCGCTCACAGTGGCGTTTCGCGTGGAAGTAATGCAAGAGCAAGAGGGCACTGTGACCACCACGTTGATTCATTACTTTTAGTTCGGAACACCAAAGACAGTTTATCCTGTAAATTTTAGACAGTTTATCTTTATTTATATAATGATAAAATATAAACAGGTATAGTGCATGCAAGATAACTGCGCGCGACTGATGGCGTACTTAATGTTGCCAGCTTGACTAATATTTTTTTCCTTCTTTTAATCTTATTACTCGAATTATATAATTATATAAACGATCGAATTGATTACCAAAACTCAGTTAAAAAAAAATGTTCAGCTTAAACTTACAAAGACCTAATAATTTTTAAACCCGATATTTATTGTTTAAGTAATCTATAATAATAAATGTTTAAGAAATATATTTCTCGATTTTAACTTTCGTAACTTTAACACTTCACTACACAAGTTTCTTTGGTAAGACTTACGTTAATATAAATTATTACTTAAGAACCATTTGAAAACGTTTAATTTATGTGAGCTAGTTTGAGACAAAAATAAAATAACTTCATTTTTATTTTTGATATTCTTCTCAGTCAACCCTTTTATTTGATACGCATATCATGGGATCGCATAAAAAATAATTAGTCCTCCATCTTTGGGAGTCTGCCATATTGAATTTATAATGACGTCACTTGTCTAACCATCGAAACCGAGGAGTTGGTCAAATATAACTTCTAATTTTTTTTTACATAATTACAGGTACATATTACATGCTTGTAAAAAATTACTATTACTAAGATTAATGAACACTGATATTTTGTCTATAATGAATTTTTCAAAAAAGGTCTTTTGAAATAGAACTGAAATAGCATTATAATATTTATTACAAAGAACGAAATATAAAGTTCATGGAAATCTTGTAAATATTTTATTGAATACCTAGTATTATTTGTTTTGGGCCAAACTCTTTGCCAATATTATTGTGTATGTATTTTATTAATTTGTTATTTGTTTACGATTTGGCGGCAAATTGAAAATTGTCCGTGTCACGTCAGCATGAATTTAACGCGAGAAAATTTTCGTACAATGATTTTTTATGACTTTCGATGTCATTTAAGTCAACAAGAAAGTTATGATAGACTTCGATTGGCCTTTCACGATGGAGCCCCACCTCGTGCCACTGATTACTACTGGTTTATTGAGATTAAACGTCGTCGCACTAATCTCACCGATGATCTGCGTGAGGGACGACCTTCTACGGCGACGACTGAAGATAACAACAGTGTTGTGCGGCGTATGATATAGACTGACAAAAGAGTTACTTATCGGCAGATTCGGACAAGTTTAGGCATCGGTATGAGTCAAGTGCACAAAATCCTCCATGAACATTTAGCGGTCAGGAAGCTTTGTGCCCGGTGGATACCTCGTAATTTGACAGAGGCCCAAAAACTCCGTCGTGTTGATTGATGTCGTGAAATGGTTCAGAGATTTAACGGAGGTGACTCAAATGCTGTGTTCGACATACTTACGGGTAACGAAACCTGGATTTATTGTTATGATCCTGAAACTAAGAGACAGTCTGCTGTTTGGGTGTTTCTTTCCGAGGAGTTGCCAACTAAAGTGAAGAAAGGTCGAAAAAAGATGGGTGCCTCGTTCTTCGGAAGGACAGGTCATTGCGCAACAATTGTTTTAGAGGATCGAAAAAGAGTTACTGCGGAGTAGTACACTAACAATTGTTTGCCACTTGTCTTGGAAAAAGTTCGAGAGAAACGACCTCGCAGTAGGATACTTCCATCACCACGACAACGCCTCGTCACACACCGCCAAGCAAACAATGAACTATTTACTTGGCGGCCCCGACGTCGCACCTTGCGATTTTTATTTATTTTCGAAAATAAAAGAAAAACTTCGAGAAAAACGTTTTATGGACGTCTAGGAAGCAGTGGCTGCGTTTCAAAATGCCGTCAAAGAGACCCCTAAGGACGAGTGGGCAGTGCTTTTCTCAGTGGTTCCTTCGGATGCATCGATGTATTGATGTAAATGGACACTGTTTTGAAAAGATATATTAAAACGAATAACTTGCTAGTTTGTTCAGTCTTTGATTTTCTAAGAACTTTCAGTGTCGCCCTCGTATAATCGATTATTAATTACAATAAAACTCAATTATGTAATTATTTCACTCGGCACCGTAACATATTTTAATCAGTAGGTACTCTACTCGTAGGTAAAACAATTGTTTACGTTAATAGAAATGCGTAGTCTCATTTGCAACCGGTCACTCATTTTTATAAAGGCGAAAAAGGTAGCACAATTCGGCGTTACAAATGTATGTTGTGTATGCAGTCAGGATTTCCCCAGCTTTGCTCATAAAAGTGATACCATAGTGTATGTGGGCATTACTCAAATTTTATGACCAGTCTTAAAATTCGTCTAAAATTAAAATCTGTATATTAAGGATATATGATTCTAAATATAAATAGCTAAACTTATTCAGATTCTAAATTTCTGTTTGTTTTTTGTTTTAATTAGGTTTTTATACAAAAAACCCGTAAAATGTTAGCTAGGGGCATAACAAAAGTTCTTATTTTGTTACTTGGAATTGTGTGAATATCTTAAAATAATACACGATTTTTTTATGAATTTATATTTTACTGTATAGATCATAAATCAAACAAAATCTTTACTTCAAAATTTCATTTCTAGCCTTTAACCGATTAAGTTCTGCTTCACTTTTATTCTTTTCTTGCATTTTGCTTTTTTGCAAACGATATAACCTTTTCCTCATTGTTTCTAACGCTCGATACAAGTATATAACTCGATTTTGAGCTGCTATGTATTTATCTTTATAGTTTTCTCTTTTTACTCTGGATTTTCTGGCACTGGAATCTTTTGTGCTTGCGGTATTTGATGCAGCTTGTTCGCTACTTTTCTTCTTATCTTTTTGCTTTCTTTTTTCTTATCTTCATTCCTTCCTTTTCTTATTTTTTTCTGCCTCAGGCATTTCTGATATTTTCTTATATTTATATTTTATTCTTTCAAGGTTTTTCTTTAGCTGTTCTTCTAGTTTTTCGGGGTTTAATTTTAATCGCTCCCTATAGCGTCTCATCTTCTCGGCTGCGGTTAACGGCATTGACGTTATGACTATGGTCAAAAATTTTGAGAAATGCTCATGTGAAACGCACATTCATTACACTAGTGAAACTTTTCGTTTCAACTTAGTCAATAAAAACACAAAATACGGTAATGGGAGGCCGACACTTTTTTATTACTGGAATTCAATTCATTTGCATATACTACATTCATTCATGTATTTATTTTTTAATTTCCCTCAGTGAAACCATAATATAGGTTTTACATTTTTAATTACGATATATTCGATAGCCAACTATCTTACCAAGCTGTAAGTCGTCGAACTTGTAGATGTAGTGTAGTGTTAGGAATTATTTTCTGCCTAGGAGTCCGCTTGAGTTAGTAAATATCGGTACCACCTTCTTGATTGTTTTTGTTTGCCTCCAATTAGTGGTGCGTGCACTGCTGCGTTTGTGCTATCATAGAAACTCGTGAGGTCGTGACTAAAGTAATAAAAACTGGCCAAGTGCGTGGTCGGGCCACGCACAATGTAGAGGTAGGGTTCCGTAGTTGCCCGGTCACAATACGTGGGTTTTCTTGATAATGAGCATAATAACTGAGTTCGCGGTTTGACCGTTAGCGACTAAAAATGGGCCCTAACAGGAAGATCGTAACTGAAAGACTTATTTTCAAATCAGACTTATAGGGAGTGGTATTCAGTAACGATTAAAAAAAAACATTTCAATTTTGAAAATAAAACAGTTTACATCAAATAATTCACATGCCCAGGTACAAAGATAACCATAGTTAACTATCTATCTAAGATATACATATATGACCGTAACGAACCTTCACGTAAACAACCACTGCCCTAAATTATCCTGAGGTCGCCCGCGTCAACCAAGATTTTGACGAATGAAACTGTATGAGGCTATATGATTGTATGAATACTTTGAATGAGGCCTACAATAACTACCAACTAAAAAATAAATGAAAGTAGTAAGTAAGATCCTCCCTGCCTATCCCGCAAATAAAAAAGTAAAGCTATAGTAGGTATATAAGTAGTTTTCTTCATAAAATGTTTATTATTAAGTTTACAATAACATTAAAGATATAATGCAGGCTTAGGTCTTTTTCTATCGAGTTGTAACGAAATGTATAATAAGTGTATAATAACATTGGGGGTGTTTTTGAAAGACCTATCCAACGATACCCCACATGATGGAATGGACGGGTAAAAAAAGTCATTCTCATTTACTTGTATGGGAAGTTCCCAAAATAAAAACGTTTTCACAGTTATATAGGCGTGATTAATATTTATAGGGCCTCTGAGCAAAACCGCGGACGGACGGACGAACGGACGGACATGGCGAAACTATAAAGAAAGAAAAAACGGAACAGAAAGGCGTCGACATATATAATGACATGCTGTTTCGTGGTCACTTGGAAGAGAATGCCACGGCTTTATATATTTATCTTTTTGGTAGGATTAGGATAGTATTTTTAAAAATCGAATCTACAAAAAATAAATCTGCGCAACCGAGGGAGTCATTAGCAATATCGAGACCACGTTCATTGATAACATTCGCGATGGTATAGATAAAAGAGCAGTATCAAAGTGCGAGACGAACCTGTACTGTGACCATGGACCTAGAAAAAAAGGCGGACAGAGTCTCGCTAACAAACAATTGAAGCGTCGCAGTGACGGCAGCGTAACTATGTGTGAGCGTGTAGAGGGTTGCAAGATGGAGAAAAATTACCCATTTTTAAACGCAAAATAATTCAATTAGATTTAAGACATTCGTCACCGTCTTCGGAACCAGGACTTTAAGTTTAATAAAACAAAATTGTAATAAAACACATTGAATATAAAAATATTGATTATGAATATTTATTAATATTATAATTAATTTACATTTATTAACGGTTTTTTTAAAGTCCCTTTTGTTGGGTTAATTTTTTATAATATTGTCTTTTACTGTCAAAAGACTTAGAAATCTCCTTCAATTTAGCTATATGGTGAAAACGAATATTCAGATATTTTTCGGCTATATATTCAATGAGAGCTATTTTATGTTTTACTCCAGCAAACGCATGGTCAAGTTTTAAATTTAAAAAAATCCTGTCGTTAGCTATATATTTTTCCAGAATTTTGGTAAGCCTGTACTGATGTTGTCTTTCAGTATATATAGTTATATTATCTCTTAAATGCTTTCGGATCACCATCTCGCAAGTACAACAAAAAGGATGTATTTACTTTCTAAAAGAAAAGCAATACATCCCTTTTATGATGTATTAAAAGAAATACATATCGGTGAAAAACATTGTAGTATAACATATTCAACTAAAAAAGAATCATCGAAAACGTTTCGACATTGTCGGTGTAACTTAGAAAAACAAAAACATTCAGTCGACTTGAAAACCTCCTTTTTTTCAAATCGATTAAAAACTATTCTCCCCTTAACACGTACGTACCCCATGCGAAGCACTGGAAGTATTTGCTTCAACGAGTTGTTACTCCGGAACGCTTGACGCCTCAAATAAAAACTAAAAAATTAATTACGTTTTAATATGTTAAGCTTATAATTGTAAGAGGAAAATAGATATTCATTGTTCTTTATCTTTTTTGGGATGGCGTAAGTAACAACGCGAAGAAGTCCACCTTTTGTTCTCTATAAATCATTCTCCTCGAAATGTTTACTGCAGATTACACTAGATTTAGATGTATTCCAATTGTTTTCATTTCTACAGTCTCTTATTATTTGCACCCAGTCATTCTTCCACACATCATTTGCAGAGGGAAATCTATAAAATGTAAAATTTATAATATTGGTAGTTTAGTATCATGGGACGCCAAAAGTATATACAGAGGTAAATTAATGAATTAAGGAACAATTCAAAGTGAACAAAAAGATATTAATCTCCCATATTTAAGGTAACTTGCAAATTTAATAACTGGCAACACTGATTAGTTTCGTGTTTTGATAATAATTTTTGTTTGTTAATAAAATGTTTTGATAATAAAGTTTGAAATAAATTAAAATAAAAACGAGAAATAAGGTGAATAAATTACTTACTTACCTATGAAAAGTGATACCCTGGCTTTTTTTAATGGAACCACTATGATTTCGACAGGTTTTCATTACAATGTTACGCGGACGCGGTTTGGAGCGTAATGGCGGGCGGTTGACTTACTATGGTGTGCATGTGTGCGTGCGGGCTTGTTTGTATTAGCGAGCTGACTTAGTATGGGTGCGTCAGTAATTGTTTTAAGAGACGGCGTCCGCCCTTTTTTCTAGGTCCATGACTGTGACCATTACTTCTCCAGCAAAGCGTGGCGATTAAGGTAAATAACACACACAAATACAATTGGTCACCCATGACCAGGAGTAGGCTATTATGGGCCGATGACGAGTCATTAAGGCAAAATGCATGTACATGCAACCTGCAGGAGTCACTTGAGAGTTCAATGTCAGAAATTCTGACACAACTGCTTAATATTACCGTACCGCGACGCACCACTTGTCGCGTTGTATCGCTGTGAAAAACAGCGTTCGCGTTGATGTCGCTCACGTCGCACGTTCGACTCCTAGTTAGGGCTATAATTAATAAGTAGCAAAAACTGCGTGTTTTTAGACAGTTTATTTATAACCCATTAATCAAAATTGCATCATCATATTAAAAATAATGATATCATCTACATATTATATATATAAAATTTTATGTTAAATGCTTCTAGAACATATATCTCACGAGACCAATCTACTCTTAAGACATTAATTACATAACATTATTGTGTTAGTCACGAGAGATAAACATCAATTAAAATTAAAAACAACATATAATTATATAATTACCATTACAAACAGAATTAGATAGAAATTTGGTCCTAGTTTGCTAAAACTTGAAAGTATTGGTCAAACTGAAGATGCCTATACCTACTAATTGTTGCTAAAATATGAGATTACTGTTAAGTGTACTGTAACAATACGAGATGAAATTTGTTCTTCAAAAATAGTAATTTTTTGGTCTGTTGTATATTCCGAAATATAATAAATTTGATCCAAATCGAGTTGTTACATTTATAACGATTAATCATTCAGAAAAAATTCGATTGTAGACATTAATCTAATGCTTATTTATAATGGTCAATCATACTATTAAGCACTAGTAAATCATAATGGGAAGCTCTTACATTCACTACAGCAAATTCATCCTGCAAAACAAAATTAGTAAAATGACGTCCTCTATAAGCTCATGAAATTCATTTAACTTGCGTGATATAATATTTTACACCATAAAACATCTATTGAGATATGTCTACTTTATAAGACTGCGACTATTTCCGATGTTTAAAACTATAAGTTATTATTTTGGCTTGTTTATCCTAACATGAAAAATCAAATTGCATGTCAGAAATGTCTATGAGCTGTCCAATAATGTTGGGAATATTTTTGTTAAATTTAAATTTTATTTGTAATTACTTGAATGTTATATTATCACAATTGTCATTACAATTCAAGTATCAAAATATATATTTCTTTTTAAAGACCCACATTTACTTTTAACTCTTATCCAACCTGCATTATTTTAATACTTATTTACTACATAAAACACTCATACGCTCACTAAAATTTGTATGTCAAACAACTGCATAAATGAGATATTATTTCAATTTTATTGAAATATTGTCCCTTTAAATCTTTATAAAAGCTCTTTGAAACAATTTGGAGAAAGTATTTAAGTTTGTTTTCATTTTGTGGACAGCCCCAAACATAATAGAGCAGTTTGACTGTAATTACATTGCACCTACAAAGAATGAACGCAAAGAAATATCTTAAAAATAACAATATAAATATCAACTCTCATACATCATACTTAATATCTAAAACAAATTGACAAAATATAATTATGATATAATTCTTAAGTTCGCAAATGTACATATAGACAAGATCAACGCCCCAACTCACAATAAAAATATTTTGTAATATGATGTACGTACCTTAAAATCACCGTATTTGTAAAAATATTTCTATGATACAATGGTCCGTCTGTTACATTATTGTGAGCGCTTGCCAATGCGTGATTTCATCTAGATATCTAGCGATTCACCTATCCTTAAACTAAACGTCAAAACTCTGAGAATTGTCCTGAAAACTATTTTTATGAACTACTCAGTAAGGCCGAAATGGAACATTATATTTTTGATTTTTCCATAACTTTCCTCATCTTCTCCGGCAGGGGCACACCTTTGTGCGCAGCACTCCTACGCAGTTTCACGCTTGGTACACTTTTCACAGATTTGCGTTTTTCACTGGATGCTTTAGCATCACTGTTGTTCATACTAGACTTCCTTGTAGCTACACCAGGTTTACTTGAGTCTGTATTTCCCTGGCCACTCGATTTCTTCAGGTCTGTATTTGGCTTCAACTTTTCACTAACGGATTTACGCGAGACCTGTTTAGTAGGTATTTTTGTGTCGATCTCAGGGACGGGCGATCGACGACGACGTATTCGAGGAGGCGTATGGTCTAACGTGGTGTGGCGCGATAGTAGTGCGGCACTGCTGAAAAGTTGACCGCAATCACACCTATGTTCCACTTCAGTTGTGCCTAGGAAGAATTAGAACAGATGTTATTTAAATTATTTATTTCAAACTACCCGCCCAGTCTACATACATACTTGTGAACTTGCTTTTTAATTGCTAAAGCAATCATTTGTCAAAAATATTATTTGTGTTTAGTAGTTTAATATTTTTATAGATTTTATCCGTAGGTGTTAAATAATGGTAGTTAAATAGTACCATAACAGCATTATTTCAACTTCGCTGTAGTACATCTAGGTTAATGTTTACAGCACTTCCCTATACTTGTATTAAATATTCTAAATGCGGCTTAACGAGAGAAATTTCTATTAATGACATTAATTTAGTTTGGATATCTACGGGGTGGCGATAAAATTATCACATTAAATGAAAAGACTTATCCTATATAACGTTCTTTGAACATACACAACTAAAAAATATATAACAATTAACATTCTAGTCGCAAAAGCTCGTTTTGGTTTTTTTTTCCTAATTACTTATGAACGGGAAAGTGTAGGTAAATAATTACCTATGTCGATGCCGCGTGAGCACTGCGTACCTGCCGGACCGTTGCCGCAAGTTGATTTATTTCATGTCAATATTAACGCTATTTATTTTGGTTGAAAAATGCATTTTTTCATTTTTGGTATTTTTTTGGTTTCAGTTTTGTTTATTTCATTATTTTAATCAACATATATGAACTTGCATATACCGCTGTGTATGTGATAACCTAATCGCCACCCAGTATATGAGGTTTCCAAGTTAATTTATTGTTAGGCTTAGGCCTAAGTATTCTTTTTTTCTTTATACTTATGTTCTTTAGCTATAATTAGAAGTGGATGATTGGCAAGTTTCTTGTTTTTAGCAGAAAAAATCATGTAAGAAATTTTTTAAATGTTAGCCCTCGTCCACAGTGCGAGCCTAGCGCGGTTGCGACGACAGGCGCGAATTATCAAACATATGAAACCGCCGTTTGCATCCATAGTGTAGTGACTAAGGCGGACGCCTAGCGCGACGGGCATGAGCGAGATAGCGCGCGTAGTTTTCAAACATTCATATCCGCGCGTTGTGGCCACACTACAGGCCTAGTCAGCAAGCGATCCAATGCGCGGATGCGGGGGTTTGATACCCCGAGCCGAGCGATAAGACCAGTTCGGTCTTATCGCTCGGCGTAAGAGCGTCTTCATTTTTTTTGGTTAAAAAATTTGTATCTTCTCTAGTGATTTTAGGTGATATTTTACTCATGACGTAATCAAATGTTGACATGGACATTCGAGTATACTCAAAGAATTTTCAAGGGTACAATCTCAATTCTTCATACAAATTAAAAAAATCACCATTTATTTGTCGGTTTTTATTTATTTCGTGCACACCCTCTCTAATGTTCAAAATCTCCCACCTCAGGATCGGACTGTCTAGTAGAAATACTAAATCCTCGTCCATGGTTTACAACACCTGTAATATATCTAAGCACACCAACAGCTCGCTCGTCACTGTGGCCACGGCACGCGCCCGCCGTCGCGCCCGCAACAGGCTCAAGTCACCGCGCATTCACTGTGGACGCCCACTTAAGTGTTTGCAAGTTATTTTGTAGCCACAAATTAATTTTATCAAGATCATGTTGGGCTAATTTCATGTTGGAATGGCTTTGATATGTATGAATTGAGACTCATAAACTCAAAATAAAAATAGATAAAATGTTATTAATTCCATCCATCCATTAATACTTAGAAAAGTTGAACATAGGCCTTTCCCACAGATTTTACATAGGAATTTTGCCACAGTTGCCACGCTTGGCAGGCGGGTTGGCAACCGCAGCGTTTTTATAATTTTTATTTGTACTCACAAAGATGCTGCTACTTATCTCCTGTTTCAATTTCCCTCTGTTGCCTCTTACGAAACCCACGGGAAGATATTATCTGGTAGTGGATATTTTTACGTCCCCACTGCATAGTTAATTAAATAATTATCTATACATATAATAAATCTGTAGAAAAGTCGTGTCTGTAATTCTAATATTTTCTGGAAAAAACAATTCCAGGGGACTAAATAAAGGGCACTGAGACCAAATTGGTGGTTTTTAAAAAAAATTCAAATTGGTCTGTCGATCTGTGTATTACCATTTCACGCCAAAACTTTTGGACAGATTTTCATGAAATTTTGTGTGTAGTTAGGGACCCGGGTCAACTTATAGGCTACTTTTATCCTATTACGGATCATTAAAAAAAGAGGGTAAAGTATTTTTCTTTTTCAAGATGATAATTTCTATTTTATATTATTGATTATTGATGTTTTTTTTTTAATAAATAACATATTTATAAATAAAGCCTAAAATGAGTTTTAACCATTGCATTATAATTTTAACTACGCCGACAATTTAAATTTCACTTTATCAAAACAGTGCCACCTCATGGGAAATCCAAAAGTAGTAACATTTTACCTCCAGTTACTAATGAATGAAATAAAATATATAACTTACATTTTATGTTTAATAATTTAATTCATAATTATTTGAAAATTCTAACGTTAATTTTTCAGTTCTTTCCTTATTTCATTTTAGTAGAAGTTAATAAAGTTTAGTAACTAATTACAGCTAAATAAACTAATAATAAGTAACCGATGAAATTAATGAGAATTCTATTGAATACTTTTTTTTCTTCCAGAATCAAAAATTGTTAGACTTAAAATATCCAAACCGGTGTCGGGATGATTCATCGTTATTGTCAAAATGATTAACAGAACTGTGTACACAAAACTGTGATTATGGCAGAATGTATTTAGTTGAATATGTTGGGTGTCTATCAGCATAGCAATATTTTACCAACTTCTTTTTGTATCAAAACCGATGTAAGTAATTGAAAATTAAGTGGACTGTAAGATTTTCATATCTAAATGATGGAATAGTTTGATTGACTAATTACAATGTAGACGGAGTCTACAATAGTGCAAAAGCTTATTTTCAGTGTTTATGAGTTTGCTTAAGAAAATACGAGAGCTGTGTAGCCCGCCCTAAGATTTCAAAGCACAGGAACAAAAGAGTTCGATTCCCGCGAGGCTCAATGAAACTACTAATACTACCTACCTACCTATTGAGATTTTTGTTACAGTCCCGGTTACATAGCTGACATGAGTAAATGAACAGGCTCTTGCGAGAAAGTACTATAAATATTAAAGACAGCAAATTTTAAACGCATGTTTATTTTAATTTTAACTATGAGTAAAACTACATTGATAGAATCTTGAAAGTTAATGTCCTCCAGACCGAATTTCGGTCACGGCGGCCAGTTTCAACGGAGACTAGCCATCTGCGCAGGACAGGATTATAGTGTCCAAGTGTTTGCGCAAGCACAGGTGCACTCTCTATTCCCTCACTCTCATAGTCCGATGGGACGGTAAACCGACACGACCGGAGAGAGATCAGGCGCAGGACCAACGGCTTAACGTGCTTTCCGAGGCACGGGGGTGAGACACCGCCAACTTCCTGACTCCGGGCAGCTACTGAGAATTTCTTGATAGAAAAACTCAATAACTGATTTTTTTGGCCCGACCCGGGATTTGAACCCGGGACCTCATGATCAGCAGTCGCACTACTACAGCCACTAGACCAACGAGGCAGTCATCTTCTTCTCTCTTGAAAGTTATCGGGTATATGAACCGATCGTAAGCAACCCAAATTCGATCCGCACCGACACCAATCATATTTTAATTGCAATTTGAAGTTTCGATTTACCACGTCCTCTTCTCTCTCAAAACTTACATATTTGAGAAGTAAAAAAAAAAAATTCGGAAATAATTTTTAGGTATACTTATGTGAAGTCAGTCAACACCCGTTGCAGTCAACTCAATCAACTCTTTTTTGTCCAGTAGTGGGATGTGTGTAGGCTGCTACTTTTTTACTTTTAATAGGCCTTGTTAATCGTCATAGGCTTCTCCAATTGTTTGTCAAATAGGCCGGATATTTGCAGTAGTAACCACGCTTGGCAATGTGGCAATGTGGGTTGGCATCCGCAGCTTTTTATTACTCTGCACTGTTATCAGGAAGATGTGCCATACATCTCCTGTTTCAGTTTCCCTTCTGTCGCCTCTTACGACACCCACGAGACGAAATGAGGTATTAGTTTGCATTTCGCAACCTCTACATTGCTAATATATTTGTACTCCCGTTCATCATATCGATTCCCTCCATAGATTACGAAATAAGTTGGATATTATCCTTTGTTGCCACGCTTGGCATGCAGGTTGCTAATGCATCTTTTTATTATTTTGAGCTGTAATCAGAAAGACGCTGCTGCCTATCTTCTCTATATTTCTATTCCCGTTCATGAATATAGTCCCTGTCACACGTTCATCATGAATAGAACTACATTTATGAAATTTTAACTTTAATTAAAGTAGTTTTAATGATATTTCTAAATTGAAGCCAACACGAGCGAAGCTGCGGGTAAAAAGCTAGTAGATAATAATTGAGAGAGGGAAACTTAAATCTGAATGAAAATAGATTTTAAATTGAGATTGGCTATAGTTTTGAACCAATTGATATTAGTTTTGCCTTATGAATATTTTCCAAATCAATATTATGTTATTCTGAAATGAGGTTTATGTGAATGACTCACGAAAATACTCATGAATACCAAACCCAAATAGCTACAGACTGGTGATGAAAAGTAGCAATGTGTAGTTATTTGTAGAGATTTTGCACAAATTTTTCAAATTATGCACGCTGTTTAGTGTATTTTATATAGCAGTGAATTAATGTAGACATGTAAAGGTGGAGAGGAGAGCATAAAGTCATAACTATTTTTATATTAGAAAATACTTACGTTTTTTCACTTGTTTTGATGGTGAATTGTTCCCTTTATGTTTCGAGTTGATCACTTGTCCCAATGTCTTCCGTTTCGCAACTCCACTTAATGACTTTCTCTTTGATGATAAAGATTGTCTTTTCAGTGGCTTCTTTTCGACTATCATCTTTGTATCTACACGTTGATTAACTGTCTCAGGGAAAGAATATTTGATATCACTGTCATCAGAGTCTGTGGAAAACGTGGATTCCGTAACAGATGGTTTATCTATTTTAACATTAGTTAATTTTGAGGCTGTTGAAGTACTTGGCGAGGTCGACTTTTGTTCTAATGACTTATTCCTCAACCGTGATGTTTTCGGCGGATGCTGTAAGGAAATCCTTCTTTTCACTAAATCCTTTGAATTAGGTCTTTCAATCTGTAGAGAATTGCGCTTTTCGGCCTTGACTTTCATGAATTTCTTGGCTTCTACACTTTCAACTTGTTTGAAATTAGGATTAAGCATGTACCTTATCTCATCTTCATCACTTGACTCAACTGAAGGCTTAGCTTCATCAATAACTGGTAAAGGTACATTTATAGTTTTTTGACGCGTTGTAACAGTTGGTAACACTTTGTCTTTAGCTGGTATTATTTTTTTAGGAACCGGGGTTTCTTGAATTTTCGACGTCGCATCCTCATCAATTTGTTTTGACTTTATAGGGATTTCAGGGGGCGGAATTGCATGTGTATTTATATTTTCTCCTGTGACTGTCTTTACAGGTGTTTTTTCTTTAGAATTAAAGGATTCTCCATTTTTAATTAGAGGCTCAACAACATTTTGTTCTCCTGAAAGTTTTACGATATGCGGCGTACCGTCTGGGTTTTCAAGTATTTCTGGTTTATCTTCTTTTAATTTATCCTCCTTCAAATCTTTAAACGTGGAGTTAGCATCTTCAATTATAATTAAGGAATCTTCAGTTTTATTTGGGTTACATTCCTCTGGTTTGGGTGTTTCGGAATCAATTTTTTCTATTTCTGATTCCTTATTTTCTGCCGCAATTTTAGCTTTTGCAGCAGATTGTTTCTTTTTTCTAAGACAAATTACAGTATGTTTATTTAAAGAATGCTCGTTTGGAAATACCATATAACACAATGAACATTCATGTATTATGTCTTTGGTGGACAATGAACTCTTAACACTTTTATCATCTGACTTTTCTGAACATGTATCTAAATGTTGTTCTTTATGTTCATTCAATAATTGAATTTTTTTAAATGTTTTTTCACAAATATCACATTGATGTATTAAGGTTGTTTTATTGATATCCATTTCATTTGCTTTTTGTCTGTTAATTCCATCATGAGTCTCCCTATGTTCGACAAGGTGGTGCAATTTTCTAAATGATTTGTCACAAGGCTCACAACGGAAGCCTGCACTTTGATCTTCTGTTTGCTTTACTCCACTCTGGCTTTTAAAGACTTTATTTTCGACATGTTCGGATGAACTTTTTCTGAGCATTCTTGAGGACACAGAATTAGGATTGTGAATAATTCTATGTTGAACTAAGTGATGCAACTTTCTAAATTCCTTTTTGCATACTTCGCAGCTGAAAACTGATTTAATGACGTCACTCTCGTGTTTTTTTATTTTTGATTCCTCATTTCTATGTTGTAATTTGTGATGAGCTAAATACGACGACTGCCTGAATGTTTTTCCGCAAATTTCACAAACTAAATTGTTGTTTGGTTTATGAATAGCTTTAGTCTTTACTGTTGACTTTCTTGACTCATGATGTTTCTCAGGTTTCTCCTTTAGAGGAGTATCTTCAATTATAATGACTTCATCTGAGTTAGCTGGAACTTTAGGAATGCTTTCCCTAGATTTCTTTTTCTTAGGTGATTTTACTTCCTGCTCCTCAATATCCATATCATCAGATTTACTTTCATGAGATCTCGTTTCTGATTCCTGTGACTCTCTAAAACTTCTTTTATCGGATTCAGATCGGTTTGGAGATGGACCTGTACAATGTTTAACATGTTTAAAAACTACATTTTCGGAGCGGAAAAGTTTGCTGCATATAGGACATATAATGTTTTCATTTATTTTACCCATTGTCCAATTTTCTTTTATAATTTCGTCATCACTAGAATCGTCTACATCAGTATCTTCACATTTGGTCACTTTCGCGTCAATTAATCTTGGTTTCTTTTGAGGACTAGGAACCTTGATTTTATTCACCTCGCCATCTGGAAGAGGATACTTTCTTGGACGACCTCGTCCTCTCTTAACAGGTGTATTTTGTTGAGAGTCAGAATCTAGTGTTTTTATGGGACTAATACTTTCAGCTTGGTTTTCTAATAACTCTGCAGCTTTGACTAAGTTATCTATTGCAGATATTGGATTTGATGGCCCTAGATATGAAGTATTTTGGTTAGTGATTTCTTTAAATGAAGTTTTAGATACATCCTGCATTTTTGTTGTATCATCTGTAGCAGCTCGCCCTAAAAGATATGATTTCTTTGGCACATGATTTTTTGGACTTTTTTCAATCTTGTCTTCAATTTTACGTTTCTTCTTAGGTGATATTTCTATCCCAAGATCACTAGGTTCAATTAACTCCATTTCTGGCGTCTCAACTGGAGTCAATACTTGTTTTCTCTGATGTTTGCTCTTAGTTTTTAATTCATCTTGTGATTTACTATCAAAGTTATCGAAAAGGTCAGAGTCTAAGGAATCAGTAGTGCTATGTGTAAACGTTTCCAGGTCTGGAATTGTTTTATTTGTTGGTGATAAATTTTCACCACGAACATTTAGTTGACAAGGCACAAAATCAGTATTAGAATCCATGAACACAACTTTTACTGGTTTTTCTTCAATAATTGTAATTGGGCAATCTTTTTGGCGTTTAGCAGTTAGTGCAGATTGATATGCAATTTGTAGCTTTGATTGATAATTCTTACCATAAGATTCGTCGTCAGCTGTTTGATATTTAACAGACGTGGGTATTTTTGTTGGGTGGTTGAGACGTGCCTGTATCAATTGTTGTTTATGTGTTGATTTTGCCTTAGACTCAGCCAGCAAAACTTCATTCCTCGTCAATTTTTTTTGAGGCATTTCTTTCTCTACAACCGTTTGTACGACATTATGGGGTTCTTTACCATCAAAATTAACAGTTAGACAATTTTCATAGGTAATGGAATTTCTCCGGAAAAATTTATCAAAGTCCTTTTCTGTTATTACGACATCTTTCTTAGATTCATCAAGTATTTTTGCTTGATCTGACTCAAGTACATTTTCTATAGCAGCCGTAGTTTTCTTCCTTGTATCTATATCTCCAGTGATTGGTTCGTGTTCAATGATTTCTTCATCTGACTCCATATTCACAATTTCACTGCAAGTTTGTTGAGTACTTTTCGCAAATTGCACTTGGTTGGGTGCATTGATGTTTTTACTTTTCTGGCTTTCAGTTTCTTGCGGTTGCATCTGATTATCGACAATTAATTTTTGAGGTAGTTCATGAGCAGGTCTTTCTACAAAAGGAATGCCATGCAATTCATTCATTTTCATTTCTATATCGTCTAATGTTACTGACTGTTCATTTTTAGCATGATATGATGGTCCAAATAGGGTCATACCTTTTTGTTTTTCTATTCCATCAGTATTTATAGTATTCGGTTTGGAATCTTCATTTGATGTTTTAACAGGGGGAACTCTGTTTATTATGTCTTCAATGGTTTTGTCAATCAGAGCTTGGTTGTTTATTTCTCTTCTTTGACTAGATTCCTTTTTTAGTATGGATGAGTTCGATAATAAATTAGAAGGTTCAGATTGCTGGTTTTGGGGCAGATCATCTTTAGTATTTTTTTTGTTACATATAGGTTTTGTCTTTGACGTTAGACGTTCTTTAACAGGTATTTTCGTATCGTGTTTAATAGACGCCTTAACAAATACAGCGGCTTCGTTATTTATATTCAATTTTTGTTGTTCTTGAACTTTTACTTTTGCATTCTGGGTTTGTTGCTGTCTTTGACTATCAATTTTTTGTAAAATATCTCGTCTATTTAAATCATTTGGTTGTTTTAACTGCTTAGTATTGGAATGATTCGTTGGAACTTTAGTTTCTTTTATTTTGTTCAAAAACTCTTGTCTATTAGCCTCTGTCCATTTTCCAAAGGGTACTGCTGCATGGTTATTATTTATCGGTTTAGATCCTACAACCTTATTTATTTGAGTTGGTTCATCTTTCTTATTTGGTTGAAGTTTACAAATTATTTGAGACGTTTCACTTTTTTCTTTTTGACACATAATTAAATGTTTTTCATCTTTTGTTACATTGGAATTCAAGCTGTTTTGAATTTTATCTGAATTTATCAATAAATCTTTAGATTTTGTAATTACGTCATTATTTGGGCTTACTTTTATAGATGTATCTATATTAATTTCATTATTATTTTGACTTTCATGTATCATTAAAACCTGCTTTCCAGTCCCAGTATTTACATTTTTCTTATCATGATTTTCTGATATTACGTTAGAAGTATCTATGACATTGTGTACTACATTATTTGTTACTTCAACAGTTTCTGTGGTTTTCGTTTGTTGAGATGCATTTAAATTTTGTGTGAATTTAGTGCTCTCAATTTCTTTATGCTGTCCTATATTTACTACATTTTTAGTGTTTAAGAATTTAGAAATCTCGATGCTGTCTATTTCAGAATTAATAACTTTAACACCACTATGCATATCTTTAGTTAAATGTTTAGCTGTTGTGTCTTGGTTTATATTTGATTCATTAAGAACTTCCTTTACATCTTCTTTCTCATGCACGATTCTTGCCTGTTGCTCTTGCTTCGCCTGTTCCTTTTTATATGCAATGCTTTCATTGGGAATATTTGCACATTGTTGTGCACAGTTCCTGCTATTTGAATCACTATCCAGGGCTGTTAAATCATTTGATAACGATTTCTCTATATTATGTTCATTAGTAACAGTTTTACTACTTTCTAATACTTTTATATCTTGTTCTAGAACAATGTTCTTTGTGCTATCACTATGATTTTTTTCATTGTTCATTATTGAAATATGTGTTCTAGTTGTATCACTAGTTTGATTTTCAAAATCAGCAACTATGTTTGTTATAGTTTTTTCAGTTTGGTTTATTGTCATTAATTGTGTTACTCTACTATCCACTTTTGGTATTGTTACATTTTCTTCAATTTTACAATTTTCTTTACTTGAGTCCTGTATTTCCAGACTTTTATTATCATGTTGATCATCTTGAACTAATAATTTATCGGCCTCTTTTTGCTCTCCTATACTTTTTTCTTCAGTTATTATTTTACTTTCCTTTTCAGTAGACACTGTTTCTGATGACTGAATAAAATCCGAAATATCCTTATTAATTTTAACTGGAGTCTCAAAATTTTTAAGTTTAGAGCTATCTGTGTGAACTTCTATGGTCTTCTTAACATTATCAGAGTGTCTATTAGGGTGCAGCTGTTGATCAACCATAGTTTTTGTCAATGGGATTCCTTCTTTATTAGGGGTTGAGTGAAATGTCATAGGAGTAAAACTACCTACTACAGGAGATTTTCGAGCTTCACTAAACTTCATCATTTTTCCATTAAGGTTTACTTCCGTTTTCGATTCAAACTGTGAATGTGAATCTTTACTCAAGTCAGTGTTGGTTTCACTAGTCAATGCATCTTTCAGAGGTGTTTTTATTTTCTTTTCAGCAATTTTAGAGGGTTCACTGATTACTTTACTAATATCTTTAATTGGGACATGAGATATATTTTCAGCAGACTTTCTAACTTTTGAAGGCTGAAAAAATAGCATAAAATATTAGTATTAAATTTTTGATAAATATAGTTTTCACATTATGTTAAGTTGAAACAACTCACCACTTCTTTGGGGACTTCAATTTCTATTTCCTCATAGACTTCTAAATTTCCCTCAGCATTCTCACTGAAATGTAGGACTTAATATTAATTATAAATCAATGCTTTTATGTTGTAGGGTCTTAGAAAATACTTATACAGTAAAAGGTATTTGGGCCCACTCTTTACTCTACCCCAATCACATAAACATTAGGTACAGTTTACATCAAGCAGTTATAAACAAGTGGAAAAAAGTTCCCCTGTATCTGTGTTAGTGTGATTGACTTTTCATTGCCATCATCAGCATATAAACACCACCTTCCACTACTTTACATGAGCTTCTTTCGTAGTACTGGAAATTTGATATGTAGTGCCAGATTAAGAACTTAGCAATATTTCAAATACCATGTAAAATGTATATGTATGGAGCCATGTTGCAGCATATTATGTCTGTAGCATAAATAAGTTGGCTCGACCAGGGAAGGATCTCGCTTGCACAACAGAACACCATCATGAAATAGCAGCATATTACTGTTGTGTTTCATATTGTGGGACTGCTACCGAAGCATTACATCTTAGTCCTCGGCGGTGACAATGCATGTACAATTTTTATTATTAATTGAGGACAAATATAGGTATGCTTGTTGGTCACCTTTATTTCTACAAAAAAATGAAAAGGCTGATTTAATAGCCAATATTATTTTTATTCAAATAATTTCTTTAATAATGAAGTATTTCTCTTATAAACTAGCAAATAAGTGTCAAACCCATTCAAATTCTATCCTACAATGTAGTTTCTCACCTTTATGTTGGTCTGTTGTAAAACAACAAATAAAAATATAAAATTACTACCCAAGTGCTAAAAGTAGCTGCTTAATAAAGATTTACCATCAAATAATTAATTTATATATTTATTGTGCTGACGATGGTAACAACTTAGTGAATATTAATGAAGAATGAAGAATAACTTATATATACAATACCAATAGCAGTGACATTACATACCATGGTCACCTAATTAATTTTATATAAATGTATGTGATTTAAGGTGCACCTTAATCTACTGTCGCTGATATTACAAGATAGGTGTAATGTTGTATTAGACGCATATGCTGAACACCATTCAAGGCAGTAGTCGAACTGCGCAGTTTAGAAAAAAGGCTAGGCTGGTTAACTGAAAGGCTAAATAAGCTAGTAAGCTGCAACACATACATATAATGTCTAATATAATTTTAATTATAATTTTTGTATTTGTAATAATTATTTTTTCTAGTGTTCATCTATTATACCTCTAATGTATTTTTTCCAGAATAAAGTGTCTGGTAATGACTGCCTTGTTGGTCTAGTGGTAGTAAACGCAACTGCTGATCATGAGGTCCAGGGTTCGAATCCCGGGTTGAGCCATAAAAAAAATTATTGAGTTTTCCGTCAAGAAACTGTCAGTAGATGCCCGAAGTCAGGAACTTGGCGGTGTCCCATCCCCGTGCCTCAGAATACATGTTTAGCCGTTGGTCCTGCGCCTGATCTCTCCGGTCGTGTGGTTTTACTGTCCCATCGGATTATGAGAGTGATGAAATAGAGGGTGCACCTGTGCTTGCACATACACTTGGGCACTATAATCCTGTCCTGTGCCAATGGCCAGTCTCCATTGAGGCTGGCCGCTGTAACTGTTTGGAGGATATTATAAGTCTTTGAGTCATCATAAAGTCTACGTCAATTTAAATAAATAAATTTAATCATTTATATTATATGAATTATGTTACGATTTCATATATTATGTTGTAATTCAATATTGCTTCTGGGCCTCTGGCCAAAATACTTTCAATCAAAATACTAAGTTTAAAAATTCTCATTCAGGTTTTATATAAAAACTGACATTAAACTTATTCAGCCTTAATACAAAACATGGGTTATCTTTATCACAAAAACATAAGCCATTAACTGGAGCAAGTCTTCTCTAAATTTGACATTTACTGACAAATTCCATACTTTAAGTTTCAGTTCACATATTTTCCACAAGACTACAAAAACAGACTCTAGTTATAGTGATACTATATTATATATATATATATATATATAAAAATTACGTGTCGTGTTGTTTGTCCGCGATGAACTCCTAAACTACTGAACTGATTTCAATGAAATTTTGCACAGTGGGTGCAGTTTAGTCCAACTTGAGAGATAGGATAGTTTTTATCCCGATAAGTGACCCTCCATATTTTTTATTGCAAATTTAAGGATTTTTATAGGAAGGGTCATTGGAAATGGCAGAACAACATATGCCTGGCGAGCTAGTATATATACACACATATATATATATATAGATCTTTTATTATACATAAAATTTTACCCTAAATCTATATAAAAGCTTTGTATATTTCTAAAGAATAACAAAATTCTTACCGCACTTTGAGGAACTTGAAACTTGATTGCTGCTGATCATCGTCAATAATCTGAACAGCTGCAAGTTCTTCTTGACCCTCCTTCCGATACAAATATAAGCCATTACCAATGGCAATAGCATTAACATTTTTCCCATCAATCTGTAGCACAACTTCAGTGTCTTTACTTGGAATTGCCGAGTCAGAGTCGTCAATTGCAGTCGCTAAATTATCATTAACTTTACCATATGGAAGAGCGGCATCTTCAGTAAGTTTCACCTCTGTGTTGGATTTTTCATCAGTCTCTGTGACATTATCGTCAATAACAAGCTCATCGCCATCAAAGGAGTTGTCATTATCATCGAAAATGTTAACACCTCCTGACAATATGTTTGCAGCTTCTATTTGCTTACCAATTTTGTAACTGGCCATATCGCCTTTCTTGGATATTGGTGACAAATTTGATATCATCGGGTTATTATCCGTGACTTCTGCCTCTGTAGCAGGGTTGACAGCATCTTTTGAAATATTAAAGCTGGATTCATCTTCTAGCATAGAAAAATATTTGGAACTGTCATTAGCGGTTAAATATGCCTCGCTTGGCGGAGAAGATGTATCCAATGTAGAATCCCCTGACCCACCAGCTTCGTTTCTTAACTGATTTAATCTATCCATTTTCACAAATCATCTGTTTTGACAACAAAATACCAAAAGTTTACCGCGCTGGCTAGTGCAGTAAACATGCACTGTATCTCCTATACGTAAGCTAATGAAAACATTTGAAGGTTGATCAATTAGCACTCAGGTCAATAGCTTCGAACTGTAGTGAAACTTTTTAGTGGAACAAACGATAATGAAACTGTGACACTTGACAAACGCACAAACAATATGTTCGCGCCTAGTCATGGATTATTAAAATAATTAACTGGTTATTACTAAATGATAAATGTCTCAAAACTTTCATGTAGAATGATTTGTAACAATATTTTTTTAACAATTTTGTTAACAACACAACACATCAAAGATTAAAGATGGACGTCGCGAAAAATAGATAACGATGTTGCCATTAAATAAACAATTATAACACAAAGTTTAGATATAAAAATTTTCTGTTTATGTTATTTTTTAATTTAATTAAATGAATATTCCTGACTAAAAATAATGTTAAGCTAAACCCTAAATATAAAGATAAAAGGCAAAAATGCTTTCTATATGAGAATAGAAGAAAAATAACTGTAGATTTGTGGTTTAGATACTACAACTGTGCATTAAAAATCTTAAAATATAAAAATTCATTAATTTATATAAAAAAAAAAAACGGTGAATTAAGATGAGCCCAAATGGCTAGCCCAGTGCGTTGCGTAGGTAAAGATTCTAATTTTTATAACGTTACAGCACTTTCGATTGTAAGCAATTCTAAAAATTGAATTTAAAAAGCAATTGACGTAAATTGCTTATTCCTAAATTCGATCTTCCTTACCAACACTAATAGAATACCCCAACGGGCATAGTAACGACAGTGAGACTCGTAAAATTACCAACTGATCTCCTGTGCGATACTTTATACTGCTTGAGCGAGTGGGAGATCACAGTTCTACCTTAATCATTTCTTCTTACTTTCTTTTATTTTTTCCTAAGAATATTATAATTATTCGAAATCATGTTATTAATAATATTTGAGTACAGCGTGGTACAGCACTAGCTCTGATTCGGGGTAAACCTAAAGAGCGAAACGCGAAACACGTGCTGTGTCGCCCCGGCCACATGCTTCCCACTACAACCTTTGACACCTTAAATAATTTTGTTAAAATCATTGTTTTCTTATCGAAATATTACATACCGATGTAAAGAACTACAATAATTCTTCTTAGCTTGCTTCCGTGAATCGTTTTTGCAGCTTGCCACTGCACATTTCACCATGGTAAATTAACAATATTTTTTAAAATGTTTTGTTAATCATATTCTTACATTGTCATCCGAATTTGAGCTATATTCAAAATTTCAATTTTCCAGCTCATCGGGAAGTTAGTTTGAAATCAAGTACTAAATTACACACTAAACGACAGACAGACAACATAGAAAGTTAATAAAATCGTGGTAAAATTAAAATAAATAACGTTCAGAGAAATAATTAACGCGCATAAGCTGTCGCGACTAATAATGTCGGCCTTGCTATTTTGGGGCTGTTCACACCCGTGCTTACTGTTCATACTCACCAACGCGCTCTCTATAGCTTGCTTATAATTACTCTAAGATTAAACTACTCTCTGACTGCCTTCTATTACAACATAATAACCTTATTTCTTATGTGATTAGTTTTAGCGGGAACTTAACCGGCAGCGTATTGCTACTACTCTTTATATTTTAAATAATGATTTGAAGTGGATTTGATAAGTATAGTCTGCTCGCTTAGTTACGGTCACCTCTTTGTCGCGCCGCCTTGGCACGTGTCGCATCTTGTCAAAGGCGCCGCCGCGACATCAAATGCCGCCGCATGCGGCGTACACTGGTAGGAGAAAATTGCATTTTAAAAATCAGCGCCGTAGTGAAAAGTTGTTTGTTACTTAACTTGTGTTTATTATTGATATTGGTATTTTATTACAGTAACCATGAGTATTCTATTTTCTTCTTAGAATTATTATTATAATTTATTTTGTAATATTACTATGTTCTAAGAATAACATATATTTTAATAATTATTAAAATATGTTTTATTCTTAGAACATTTATTGAACAAACATAGTAAAAAAATAATAAAATAAAAGCAAAATAATAAGTGCGCCTCCTGGTGTACAGACACTATCTTAACGAACAGACTATAATCGTGGTTCGAATTTGCTTATTATATATTTTGGTATTATGTACACTGCCTCGATGAAGATATCTCATTTAAATCATCATCTATATAAGTTTCAGTTCAAGTTATTAAGTCCATCAACTCTCCAATGGGTACAAACAAAATATAACAATGCACATGTTGTAAAATTTTGTGAACAAAATTCATATCAGACTAGGTTGTATGGTCTAAGATCTTGGCCTGCCTTAATTTGCGAATAGTGACAACGACATCCTACTCGATCCTACTCTTTGAGTTTGAGCATAGAAAATAGAGGAGCTGCCCAGAGCGTCTATAATTATGTTTTATTCGTAGATAGAGTATTGACTAGATAAAGCATTCGCGTATGCTTTTGAGATAGAAATAACCAGGAGGTACTTTCACTGGGTTACCAGATATTGTTCCATTTCCCCCGTTATGGGTTTATTTATATTCACAGCACTTACATTCATACAAAAAAACTTAATTGTTACCATAAAAAAATGTTCTTTTATAATTCAGATGGTTAATTAATTTCTCTTGAAAATACATTCTGTGACCAAAAACTACGGGCGGAAACGGCGTAAAAACAGAATCATCATTCTGTATTCAACCGCGCATCGACGATTTTACTGGACATTCAATAAACTCTTTGGATTTCGACAGCACTAAGTGAATGCGCTAATAGCACAAAGTGTGATATCGCTAATAAATAACAATATGTTATGTATGTACTTAAATATTAATTGAGAATAATAATATTAAATAATAAACAAAAATTTCCTTGTGTCGAGTTTTGTTGTTTTTACAAAAAAAAATCAATAATGTTTTAACATACCATCACAAGTTCAGTGCTGAACACAGACCTTCGAAAGGAAAGGGTTTCCACTTAGGTTTTGTAGTACAAAACACGTTTATGAGCCTACTCATGCGATTTCCTGCATGTTTTGCTAAGTTAATATCTTGTTTGCGGCAAGTTGTGGCGTACAAGAGAATTTGTCTGTACACGGGATGATATTTCCCCGCGTCGTAAGCAATAATAGGTAGTGGCCAACCAACATAACGCATATTTTCACGCAGGCGTGGCAACTATGGCAAGTCATCCTATGAGGATATCTATGGAAGGCCTTTTTTAGGTGACTTATTTATGGTTAGGTGGCTTAATCATGTTACCTAATGGTTAAGGTGGTAAAATGTCTTAGTTAATATACGTTGTAAAGTATCAACAAAGGTTTATTTTTTTGTAATATGTTGGTATATAAAATAAAAGCGAATGTTTTATAATATTCTATTTTAATTTACCATGCAGTGTAAGATTATCTGCTACCTCATATCATTCCATGGGTGGTGTATAAGGCGACATAGGGAAACATCAAAGAAGATAAACAGCAGCATTGTCCTGATAACAGCAAAATAATGGTTAACAACCCGCTTTCCAAGCGTTGAAACTGTGCCAAATAACTATAATCATGTTAATGTTCAACAGTGGACTTATGATATATATTCTACTGACTGTAGACTGTAAAGATATATATTCTATTTAAATGAAAATATATTGAAATTTGAAAAGGAAAAAGAACTAAATTTTGCGTACTTACACAACTTTTAGAAATATTAACAATGTTACATTAAGTAAAACAAATGAAAACACAATTATATATTAAATATAATTCAATAAAATTAAAATAAACAAACGATTATTTATTAATTTTTCATCACATTAATAAACAACAAATTTAACAAAATTTTTGTCTTCTTTCTAGAGCATTCGTTGTGATTCTTGGTTTGAGTAGCCTTAGAATTTCTCAAAAATATGCATTTGTAAACTTGATTTATACTTTTGCATGGCAGAAATTCTTGGGTGCTGGTCGTTAGAATCAGATTAGAAGGGAGTGTATATATATATATATTATTTGCCTTGTATATAATATATTTTAATGGTATAAATAATAAGGTACAACTCCTAAACTATACTTAGATAGGTAATACTTATCTCTTATTTCTTATTTAATATTATAAATTATTATTTCTTAATTTATTTACACATTAATGTTTATAACACCTTTATAAAAGTGATTAAGGGTGGACTAAATGTCCCATTGGTATGCATTCCCAGTCAGTTTTACAATTATTATGGCATAATAAATTATTCATTTGTATATTTAGGTCAGGACTTTAAATTACTTATTTATTTATTTTATTTAAATCTTTATATAAAACATGGTAGTACAGATAAAGTTTCAACATTTGTAAATGAGGATTCATGTTTAATCAATACATCTATAAGTAAATATTTTATCATTGTCATGCCACCCAATTATTACAAGTCATAATAATACAGAATGTCAGCATTTGAAAATAAAATAAGCAATGCTAGTCAATTTTTAATACATACAGAACAATGTCAAAAATCATAACTACAAACAAGATCAAACTTATATCACTTATAGAGAAACAACACGATACAACAAGAAATTATAACATTTAAAAAAATTATCTTAATTATATTATAAATTACATAAGTTAAGCATATTTAGTCCACCTAAAACAATGAGGCTTAAAATGTTTTGAGCATACACTGCTAAGTTTTGTTGGTTACTTATAAGCACTACCAGTAGCGATTATCCAACTATTACGGATAGCTGATTCCTTAGGAAAGCTGCGAAATAATATATTTAAAAGAAATTAATATATTAAATATATAGTACACTTTTATATCAAGGTATTTAACAAAAAAAATCAAGAATGTGTATCTGTGCATAAATAAAATACCTATAACAATTAAAACAATATCAATTGATTTAATTAAATAGCAAGTATATGTAAATGTAATGATAAAATTATTCATACCAAACATTTAAAAAAATTATGTACATATTAAGCTTTAGATATTGTTAATTAATACATTTACAGCCTAACAAATGTCCTCCACAGTTGAACATAGACCTCCCACACAGTTTGTCTTCAAATAACTGCAGTTGCCAATTCTCCTGCCAAGCTAGGCAACTATCTCAAAACCTTTTCCAAACCACCAAAATTTTTTCTACATCATTAATTGAGAATATTATCTCGTGTTATTGCGTACCTTAAGATTAAGACTTATTTATTTATTTATTATTTTATCTATATTTATATTTATTTTTATATTAGCATGACATATTTTTTTAAATAAATATTGTAATGTAATTGTTGCTAATGTATAATAGAATTAATGGAATGCAATAAAGTTTTGTGCATCTGATTTCAGGCAATACATATTTTGTGAAATTAAATATACTTTGCCCAATATTTATGTACTTGAATCCAAAAAAGTTTTCAGGTCGATACTTACATATTATTTGTGAAGTCTATGTAATATGGAAAATGATTGAAGAGTTCTATGGCAATAAGGAGTTTCCTTTAAAGCTGAACATAAAAGTGTATGTGTATGTATAACATTATGTGATTCATATTTATGGACATAACTACTAATCACAATAACAATTATTATTGAACAATGCGAAAACATTATTGTACTCGCTGATATCCCTAAAGTTTCTATAATCCTACCAAATCAAAAAGTACACGTTTGTTATGACTTTAAGCTTTCGAATGACCGTTCAAATTAAGGAGCATTATCATGAAGAATTTACAATTTGGGAGTCCAAATATTTGACAAAATACATCACAAAGTTCATTAAAAACATGAAATGTTACACTTTATATTCAAAACAATAGATATTAATCAGTACAAGTAGCAAATGTAAGCACAAAACAAACTTACCGATGAAAGGTAATATTATAAATTTTTCGTTGACTGATGCTGTTGCATCCTAAAATGCTACAACTTACCATCTTTTTCACCTTACCTAATAACTAAGATCCACAAAAAAACACTAAATTCAATTACCTATTTGCTTATAATATCAATATTATTCAAAAGAGCTAGTCAAGTTTACGGGAACGTAAAATGATTTTTTAAAAACTATTTAAAATCTATTTATTTCTAATTACAATAATTATAATTCTAATTACTTAATTAATACGTCTTGACAGAAGTCGATGTCAAAACGAAGTGGCCGCTCCCATGAGCTCTGCCTGATATCTCATGCAACCAAAAGCGCTGACTCTACAGTTACTGGATACTGCCTAATGCTTATGCAGCCCCCTCTAGGTACAAACCCTAACAACCCTATGGTCTTGTGGTTGCATAACTCCTCCCTCTCTAAGAGCGGAATTATCGGCTTCAGTGTCTTCAGCTGTTGTCCGATGATTCCGCCATCTGTTAACTAAATTACTTTTACATTTTCTTAAAACACTAAAAATTACAACAATAGGTAAAATGACATACAGTAATAAAGTAGCTAAGCTAACACCCTTAACCCTTATCACACTGTTATCACTTTGATCACTATGTTCACTGCCACTGAATTTAAGGTTTTGATTCGATAGATATGCTAGATGTTTCAGGTCGTCTAAGGCTAAGCCTTTCAGGTTAACTGTTTCAGTATCCGTCAGGTTCAGGTGATCTAGTCTTGGTAAGCTTATCACTGGGATCACTCTATAGCCTAATTCCTTAGCGAAGTATAAGCGGTGCAACAATTTATAGTTTTCGATGAAGGTCTCACAATCCTCACTAATTTTTATTATGTATGTGCCCAAAAGTGATTCTTTGGTGATGTCATCTTGGCATTTGTTTGTTAATATTATTTTATGGTTGGCGTATATAATCCAATTCACAGGGCCGATAGACTGGATTTTGACATCCTCAAGATCAACGAACCGAGGTTCACATAGTGTAAGATTGCTTTGGAATTTCATCAGTTGTTCAGCACATGTGTTTCTAGGATAGGATACCATATTGGAGCTCGTACACAGGAACTCATCTGCCGCTATTTCGGTGCACGGCCGAGAGACCGGTAAGTATTGTGAACCTTTCACCAAAATGTAAGGATACTTGGGAATTATTAGAGACGTTCTGTTTCTAAGTGCATCGAATACAGGTAATGGGTATAATTTGTAATAATTGTAATGAAAACTATCAGTAAGTGGAACTTCTATCAAGTACGTAATCTGGTTTCCTTTCATGTAAGCTTTTATAACAATAGTTCTTTCAATCTTTATTAAATTCTCTACATTTACAGGGTATACTAGGTTATCAACTTTGGCTATATCATTAAGTATCACTAACAGATAAGATGAATTAATAATTGATTGGTGTAATACTGAAACTTTACTAAAAGCTAAAGCGGTTCCTATTTCACTAAGTTTAAGGTAAATACTACGAAAGTTACTGATAAACATATTATACATGCCTAAAATATATGTATTATAAATTGAATTATTTTCTTTGATAGCTATGTATTTCACTATTCGTTCAATTCTTTTTAGGCGTTCATCTAATATTAGTTCATTTTCATGTAAGGTTTCTGTACTATTCGCCAAACTATTCAGCATTTTAGAAACAATGGTGATTTTCCTGTCAACATTCAATTGATTCTGCTTTAATTTAGATATAACGGAATCGTATCTAAGAGCATCTTCGTGATCCAAATTACCGGTGATAGTTTTAATGATTGATCCTAGGGGATCTATGAGACCTCTTTTAAACCTATTGGATGGTACAAGTTGTTTAAATTTTTCAATAGTTAAATCGCAAGAATAATCGGCTTGGGTTTTCATGGCTTGGAATTCATAAACATAAGGTTTATTTATATCAACTAACCTACAAAATTCTTTAAAATTATTAATATTTAAATCTAAATTTTCCTTAATTCCTAATAAATTTACTTCTTTGACTATAAGCCACCTGTTTTTTTTTTGCTTAAAAGCTTGGCCTTCTTTTACAGGAAGCATGCCCGGGTTGTTGTCAATTTTTTGAAGTTGAAGACTGCGGGTCCCAAGTATATGAGCCATAGTCAGGATGGCCATGCACCACCTATGGAGGTCGTTTGAAATTTTTAATAGGGACCTTTGTCTCCCGTTCACCTATTTTAACAGGCACGGTATTACGTTCTACAGGGCCTTGAACAACAGCTTTCCTATACCTAGCTTTGTCCTTACTTTTCCTAATATTGATGTCCTTTACGTACGCTATTTGTCCTTCGTTAAGTACTACATTTGCTTCTCCTCCTTTCCTTTCCCTAGCCTTTTCTTTTTGTTCAATCATTCGATCGGAAATGTACTTGTATAAATATTTAGTGCGCTTTTGATGGTCTTTTAATAGCTGTTGGGTATAGGCCCTATCGAAATCGTTATCAAAAACCTTTCCGGAATCCGTATGCCCAAAGCAGACTTCAAACGGAGTTAAACTAGTATTGGAGTGTACTGTGTGGTTATAAGCCATTATAGCGCTCGGCTTTCTAATATCTTTACAGAACTGCTTATAATTTAGTATGGATTCGCCTGAATGCACATCGCTTGGTAATTTAACACGTAGTTCCGGTCTAGGTGGCAAAATAAAAATGTGATTTTCAAAATTATGTACAATAGGAATATTTGTGGATTTTGTTGAAAGTATATGACGCTTTAAATCGATGACAGCCTCTAATTGTTTTAATAGGTCATTACCTATAAGGCCACCATAACCCGAATCTACATTATATATATAGAACTTGTGATATTCAGGGCTTTTAAATGTGGGTGGTAGCGGAATAACTACAACCTGATTATGGCTACTTGTAGCATGTGTACTGAAAACCTCGAAGGGTTCATTAAAAATTTCGTTTTGAAAATATTGGTATGACTTGCTTCGGCTTATAAATGAATGCGTGCTACCGGTATCTAACATGAATTTTGAATCTAACTCTGGGATATATATATAAGGTAATTTTAAATTTGTGTCATTATTTAGTTCTATGGTTTCACGGTTTTTGTCTTTAACGTCTACGTTCACTTGCAACGAATCTGTGTCATCGTCAGAACCTAATGCGTTCAGTTTGATACGGGATAGTGCGTCAGCGTTGCTTGAAGCGGTTATGTGAAAATTTTCAATATTTTCCGTCGTCTTAATATTTGTATCAGCCGGTTTGGTTTCAGTTTCCGGGTTTACAGTCTTTTCTGATTGATATTCGGGATTATAGTAACGATCGTCGTTAGGATATTGATCGAAATAATTTGCGTTTTCGTAGCAATACATGTCATCATTATAATAATTTTCATTTAACTCTAATTCGTTTAACCTAAAACCTTGCTGCGGTCGTGCTACAGGTGCTGTGCGCATCGACACATCCGTGTTAATTCGCGGTTGGTTATGCTGAGATATATTACTATCGTTGTTATATCGCTGCTGCATACCGAACTGTTGAGGACTCATTGAAGGTAAAGGCTGAAGGCCGACAGGTCTATAGCCAAATTGGGGTGGTCGATATCCGAATTGCATTTGATTGTTATTAGGCTGTGGTGGTCGATAATAATTTCCTAAACTGTTAAATTGTTGCTGCTGACCTTGAGTCGGTGGCGGCATCTGCACCTGCTTATTCGGTGGAATGCCAAAATTATATCTAGGTGGTTGGTTCATTTGCATAGGCTTAAAATTATAAGACTGTTGAGGTAGAGTGTTATTATTACCGAATTTAAATGATGGCGAATTGTTATGCGATTGCGAATGAGATGTGAGATTGGATCCAGACATTTTGTTCCTCATTTGGTACTGACTATGGAAGTTAACTTCTTCTAATACAGTACAGAGCGCATCCTCTAATGAATTTGGAGCTTTGAGACGCACTACCCTAACTAAATGTTCCGGTAAATTATACAGGAAAACGTTTAATTACGTATTTTCATAGATAGCCCTTTTACTATTGCGCATTGAGTCCGACAACCGGTTAACTTTACCCATTAAAATTGATCTCATAGATTGAATTCGACAACAAAAATCTAAATAACTTTCTCCGGGTTTAATTCTTAAGGTCTCAAGTTCGATTTTTAAACACTCTTCACTTCGTGAATCTCCAAAATGCTGAATTAATAACTGCTTAAACTCATCCCACGTTGTAATATCATCGCGCTCACCGACTAATGCAGCTGCATTACCGATAAGGCGGCTTGTTATTGTATTCATCACGTACAAATTCTGTTGCGTGGAGCCATTAAATTTAGTTAAAACATATTCACACATTCTTAAAAATAGATTTAAGTGGCGTTTGTCACCATCAAACAAAGGAATGATTTTAATCATTTCACCAGGGATAAGTGTAATACTCTCCATAATTATATTTTTTTTACACACAAACAATATAAAAAATATATAAAATAAATCTAACTAAATGTCACACAAAATATGTATATGATTAATAAAAATACTTCTTTGTAAAATTATGATTCCTTGTATATGGTACTTATTAAAATAGGTAAAACTTAAATTATATAACAATTTTTTTTTAAACTATTTAACCAGAATACGTTAAAATGAGAGAAGTTCGATCTCAAGATAACAGAACGCCGAGGTAGTGGAAAGGATGGTGAAAAGTTCTACTCACCAGCCACCAACTGCTCTCATGGTCCAGGATCAGCTCCGCTTCCTTGACGAATTTGATTTGGTTCGAGGATCGTCTCGGTTTTTTCTTCGCGCCGCGGACCTCCGATTCCGACAGAGTTTTATATCGAATTCGCGAAGGGCGCAACACTACCGAAGTATGACGATCCTACCGGCTGCGCCAGTCAAGTTTACGGGAACGTAAAATGATTTTTTAAAAACTATTTAAAATCTATTTATTTCTAATTACAATAATTATAATTCTAATTTACTTAATTAATACGTCTTGACAGAAGTCGATGTCAAAACGAAGTGGCCGCTCCCATGAGCTCTGCCTGATATCTCATGCAACCAAAAGCGCTGACTCTACAGTTACTGGATACTGCCTAATGCTTATGCAGCCCCCTCTAGGTACAAACCCTAACAACCCTATGGTCTTGTGGTTGCATAACTAGCTTGACATCGTTAATGTCAAATAAAGGAGGGAAAACAATCAAAAACGCATACCTAGAAAAGACAAGAAATATAGATTTGCTTCTCCCTTACTCTTATGTCTAACTATATATGTGCACTCCTTTCACACGCTGATGACGTCACTGAATGTTTAGTCTATAAGATACTATGTCTATGGTTTTATTGGTTATACAAATAAAGTTATATTCGACATTGAACTGTCAATATGCTGCCTATCTCTTTTTCACTCAGCAAAGTGTAAGTCTAAGTGTCATTTATAAATGAAACAGATAATAGAAATTGTTTCGTATTCTGGTAAACATTTTTAAGATGACGTCATTTAACCCCGCCTTGCAGCCGATTCCGCCATTTATTGTTTCAGATTTGCTGTTATAAAAAGCCGTTTGATATTTATTAATTTGAAAATTTTGCGATTTTTTAAACAGTTTATAATGAATTTTTCAATTCATTATAAAGTACGAAGATGACTAAGTGTTGTGTACGAGGCTGTGCCTCAAAATATAGTCCAAAATCACGCGAGCTATCATTTCATGTGTGAGTGATTTAGTTTTTGCTGTAAATATAATGTAAAAACGTTTATATCTTTTGCGACAGTAAGTAGATGGATGTAATTATTTACCCTAAACCTTTAATTCATATTATTTAATATTTTCATATCATTCTTTGCATATCTATAAAATTTTGTTGTTCGTAAATAGTGTTGTTACATTGCTAACAATAAATTCTTTCAAGGACATACTTTATTAAGGTTTATCTTGATTTATTCTGTCGTATTATGTGAAAAAGTTTTGCGTTATGCATTGCATTATTTCAGTGTCATGGGTCTGAGAAGTGAGCATAAATGATTAACTAAATTATACGGAAACGAAGTTACATTCATGTTAGGTTAGGTTTGCCTACGTAGGACCTACGGTACCTACATAATAAAAGTGAGGCAAAGTAACAAAGATTACATAAAGTACAATCTAGCGCCTGTAAGTAATCTCTCTGTGTAGGCAAACATGCAAATACATATTGTTTAGTTATATATTGTATATATATTAGCCCATCCGTGCCTTCTAATAATGCAATATACATAAATGTTAAGCATATTTTTATCTATAATTTACCTTAAGTCACCTTTTATAACAACCATGGTGTTGTTTAATTTGTAATATTATTTTCAGCTTCATAGATCTAAATCATTATTTTCTGTTCTATCATTTTTAGGTTGCCAAAGAAGAAAGTAGTTTAGTAGAGGGGCCGCCGTAGGGCGGCGAGCGCTGTTAGGGCCGCGGATGTGTGCGAAAGCGTTCCCGTGGCCCTGCCAATATGCGACGAAGGGGTGGGCCATGGGGTTTTAGTTGGTGCGAGTCAGTCATAACCCATCCTTGCGCCCGCGAGGCGGGTATGCGTAGGCATTTCCCCACGTAAAAAAAGTCCATACTCGAGTTAAGGATATCCAACTCGAGTTAGTAACTCGAATTGACCCCTCGCTACACCCATAAACTATTAACAAGTAATAGCGCGGCTACATTCTGCTTCCTAATAATAAAAATGTGAAATTTTGTACCGAAAACGAACCTTCGGTCTGGGTGTCAGTTCCGGCCGTAACCGAAACTTATTTAGACATGTTATTTTTTTATTGTAAGCTGAAATCTGATAAATATACCAGATTTCAGCTATACATATATTATACAACGACGCACAATAATCCACGAACACTTGAGAGTCGGCGTCGTCGAAGGTTCGGCAGATTTTTTGCCTTAACCGGAACTATTACTGAAACTAGATTTTTTGCCGAAACTTACCGAAAACGAATCTTGGGTCAGGTACTATTTGAATGTTACAAACGTTCAAATAGTGCCCGACCGAAGGCTGCTCCAACGGCTCAATCACGCAAAAACTACTGAATGGATTTTGATGAAACTTGGCAATAACTTTGTATACAACCCGGAACAGAAAAGAGGCTACTTTTTCTTTTTAACCGACTTCAAAAAGGAGTTCAATTTGACTGTATATTGTTCCTGTGTTTTACCTCATAACTTCTTTCTAGGTGAACCGATTTTGATGATTCTTTTTTATTTGAAAGCTGGTTCCACATAAATTTGTTAAAGGTCTGACCAGTAGTTTTTGAGTTATGCCTAATCATTTATACAGGGTCATTTTTAATTTACTGAAGACCTTTTGGGAATATATTGGTTACATCATTACAAACAATTTTAGTGAGATCACTCTTCACAGAATATAATACATTTAAGAAAAAACTACTTTTAAGGTTTTGTTGTCATGTCTGACTCCTTTTAAGTCTGTATTTTGTAGTACCTAAACAATTTCAGAATAAATCGTCAAAGAAAATGCCTAAATAAGGCATTTTTACACTTGATACAGTATCAAACATTGTGTTGAAATCATTAAACATAAATGAGCAAATGACATTCAAAAAAAAAAACCACAAATATTAAAATTTATAATAAGTAAGAATGACCGCCGGGCCGGTCGACGCCCGCGCTCAGCTGATTGCGTTGCGAGTAGGGTTACCAGATGAAAAAATTAAAAGTCCGGAGAAGAGGCCTGATTTCCATTTAAAAATCCTGAGATTGTTTTACAGTTTGAGAAGAAAACCTTACTTAAAAAGGTATCTTCACATATTAAGTATGATAAAAGGGTTTAAGTACCTACTTGGATAAATAAGTTTTGATTTTAATTGTGGAATTATTACCAAAGGAAAATTATTTTTAGTTTGTTTAACTTTTTATTAAGAGATTTTTTTAAATGTAAGCTGTATTATATTGAAAGTTCTAAAAATCCTGAGATTTCATGAGATTTGCAAAATCCAGCCGCAATCCTGAGAAGAGTCTAAAAATCCTGAAATCTCAGGACAAATCCTGAGATATGGTAGCCCTAGTTGCGAGAGCCTACTAAACCATTCATCACTGTGCCTATTGCACCAGGGCGCCACTTTAAATGACTTTACATTAACTTTTCATATATTTCTTTATTTTGCATAAAACCATTTGATGAACTTTATTAATTTCTTTAAGAATTAATAGACATTTAGGTAGTTTTTTTACGAATACTGTTTGCTAGCAACTCTGCCTGCATCCAAGAGGCAACGCCTCAACGTCGCACATGCGGCGGCCCAAGGCCAAGCCAACGATATATTATAACGTCGACACAGGTGTTACCGTCATCAAAGGCGCCGCCTGCCCTTTTTGGTATGCAGGCATCGATTTGGTGATCGATGTTTGCAGCACGTGCAAATTAAATGAGTATTAAGTATTAACTATTTTTTTATTTAATGTAAGTTGTATTTAAAAAATGGATGCAGGTTAAAATAATTACAAATATTACAATAAAATATTTATAATGATTAAATACAAATTAACAGTAATTGAATAAAGATATTAAGGTATAATGGTTCAATAAAAATATTAAAATACAAATTTAAAAATTAGACTTACCTAGGTACTTGTCCGTGGATGGCGGTGAGTATCGCGCACATAGCGTTCAAAATAATCACCTCCACATTCTATGCATAGGTGACACCTAAAACTTAACTGTTCACCGACACGAGATAATACTTGATGATTCATTTTGATTTGATCGAATGCCCAAATTATTTTTTCTTTCAACATGTCGCGGGTTTCGAATGCTCGACCAGTATACACTAATGTCTTTACATGCCCCCACAAATAAAAATCCATTGGTGTGATATCTGGCGATCTGGGAGGCCATGCACAAGGCCCGTCTCGACCGACCCAGCGACCAGGGTATTCTCTGTTTAAATAATCCTTAACTTGGCGAGCATAGTGTGCCGGCGCCCCGTCAAGTTGGTAATACATATTGCGTAGAGATGCAAGTGGTATGTTCGCTAATAACTCTGGTAGCGTGTCGGTGAGAAAACTATGATAGCTTTTACCGTTTAATCTTTCTATGAAGACCGGGCCCAGTAACGTTGTATTAATGACGCCTGCCCACACATTGACACTAAACCGGTGTTGAAAGCTATGCGGTCTTGGTTCATGTGGATTTTCATAGCACCACAAGTGTTCATTGTGCGAATTGAATAGTCCTATTCTGCCAAATGTTGCTTCATCAGTCCATAAAATGTTGGCTCGTTCAGCAGCTAGTAACCAGTTACAAAATGTAACTCGCGCTGGTTTGTCAGCTTCGCTGACAGGAACACGATGCAAGTGGAAAGGGTACTTCCCTTCATTGTGTATGACACTCCATGCGTAGTACTGCGACACATTGAACTGTCGGGCTGCCTCATAAGTGCTCGCTGCTGGATTTTGTTGAAAAAACTGTAGTATGTCTTCCTGCTCACGTACTGTGCGCCGCGGTGGACGACCACGATCGATGGATACAGGCTGGAATTGCCCGTAATCTCGCAATCGCTGTGTTGTACCTAGCATCGTAGCGTAGCTCGGTGCACGTGAGTTGGGAAATCGCCTTGAATATTCACGGCAGGCTTCACTAACGTTATCATTGCAAATTGCTAAAATTCGCACCATTTCGGTATACTCAATATTTGAGTATCGGTATGCCATTGTAACAACGCGTAACGTTCGCGATATTAATCTCACAACGGAAGGAGAAAAGTCGTGGACACACAAAAGGCGACTGACCGACTGACGACACAGATAATTAGGTCAAGTTCAAATGAGCAAGCGCCGCCTCCTACACCCCTCCACCCCTACCCCGCCACGCGCTTTATTTTGCTATTTAGGACTATTGCCGTTTAGAAGGTCCAATTAAAATATTTTTATTTTTGTATGAAAATAAAAATTGAAGAAATATAATTTCTTTTCTTACAGATGTTGTTGTTATGATGTAAATAATATATTCCCAAAAGGTCTTCAGTAAATTAAAAATTACCCTGTATTGAAGTCGGTTCTAAAAAATATTTCAATTTTACCACTTGTAAAAAGTTTAAGTCATCTCAAATTACAGTTTTTATAAAGCTAAAAATCACCAATAGACGTGAAATGTACCAATATCTTCAAGCAAAGTCTTCACAATAACTTCTTTGTTTACAAAAATAATATCTTGCTTGTATCTTGTACGCATTTCATGACCCTATTAATAACTCCTCGTCAATTGCAATGTCCTGAGACTGCATTTCGGTCACTGCGACTAGCCGGAAAGGATTATAGTGCCCGAGCATATTATGCGCAAGTACAGGTGCACTCTCTACTTCCTCACTCTCATAGTCCGATGGAACGGTAAACCGACATGACCGGAGAGAGATCAGTTGCTGTACCAACAGCTTTGCTTAGTTTCCGAGGCACGGGGGCGAAACGACGCTAATTTCTTGACTCCGAGCAGCTACGGAGAATTTCTTGACAGAAAAACTCAATAACTGATTTTTTTTCGGGCAAACCTATTTGGTATATTTTTTATCACTATAGCATTACCTACATATTACATACAATTCAATGCTAACACTTAACTCTATATATACAAGACTGCTAAACATAGGCCTCTCCAAGGAATGCCATAAAGCACGATCCTGAGCCACCATCGATTGCATCTAAGGTCTTTCAATCATTGAAGTTGGACATTTCGCTTAGCAACATTACGAAATGAAAATAAGTACGCAAGAATATTGGGGCACACTTTTATTGGGGGTATTTCAAGAAACTCGTACCTAGAAGGCACTATATACATTATAAATCGCACATAATTGGGAATTTCACAATTAAAGTTTCTATACATCCTGGATCTGGACCGCTGGACCAGTCGGGGGCCGAGGCGGGGACTATAGCACTATAGAGACTATAGTGCGGTGCCGGTACTGGAACGAACGCTATAACCATAAATAAAGATGGGCACCACAAACTACTTATGAAGGCTATGGCAAACAGGTACACGTGACATGGACTGGGCGCAAACTCTGTATTCCTTTGTTGTCAAAGCAACTAACTGGTCATATACGTAGGTCACTCAATAAGTTTTGATAAGCTCAAAATTTAAAAATGGTACGCACCCGTGTTATATTTGAAGTATTTATTCTTTTGTACGTGGTAGAGCCATCATCATCATCATCATTACAGCCTTTCATAAGTCCACTGCTGAACATAGGCCTCCCCCAAGGAATGCCACAAAGCACGGTGCTGAGCCACCTGCATCCATCGACTTCCTGGAATTCTTACCAGGTCGTCACTCCATCTCGTGGGGGGTCACCCTACACTTCGCCTACCGGTACTAGGCTGCCACTCAAGAACCTTTCTTCCCCATCGGTTGTCGGTTCTTCGAGCTATATGGCCGGTCCACTGCCACTTCAGCTTACTAATCTGTTGGGCTATGTCGGTTATTCTGGTTCTACTGCGGATATACTCATTTCTAAGTTTATCACGCAGAGAAACCCCGAGCATAGCCCTCTCCATAGCTCGCTGAGCGACCTTGAGCTTCCTCATACGGCCAGCAGTGAAGGACCACGTCTTAGATCCGTAAGTCATCACTGGCAACACGCACTGGTTGTACAATTTCGTTTTAAGGTTTTGAGGTATGTCTGACGAGAAGATGTGTTGTAGTTTCCTGAACGCTGCCCAGCCGAGTTGAATCCGTCGATTGACCTCTCGATCGAAGTTGGACTTACCTAGTCGGACTATTTGTCCCAGGTAAATACTCGTCAACAACTTCGAGCTTAGTGCTCCCGACAACTACCGGCATAGGTGTGACGTGGACATTAAACATGATATTTAAATAAAACTAATTTTTACGGATTTTATCGCGTATATTAACTTATTTTATATTCCCGACGTTTCGGGTGCTTTCCAGCACCCGTGGTCACGGGGGACTGAGGTGTTTGACGTCCTGATGTCATAGTTAGCCCGGCTACCTTCAGTTTTTTAATATTAATTTTTGGTTCGAATTACGCAGAATGAGCTTACAGTATCTTGAAGTCTAGGAGTGGTATACTTAGGTTTGGATTTGATTTTATTAATTATGGGATCCCAAGCAGATGGCAGCACCCATCCATCTTCTCTATTGAAATTAGGATGTTTTTTAATTTCAATAGCCTCGCGAATCATCCTTGGGAGAAATCGGTGTTCTTTTGCGAGAATTTGTGGTCTATCAAATCTAATGTAATGGCGGGGACGATCTTGAACATGTTCACAAACTGCAGACTTCCCGATACGTCGGTGCTTCACGTCAGCTATATGTTCTTTAACGCGGGTTTTTATAGATCTTTTTGTTTGTTCTATGTACGAGAGACCACATATAGAGATACGGTTTTGTACTCGGATAGCCATCGTAGCTCTACTGTACAAACACTTCAGCACTTCGATATACCGATAGTCAACTTGGCACCGCTGAAGGGACTGCAGCACCGCCCAAATTTCGACGGAATCAAAGGTTTTCTCATAGTCCACATACGCAAGGCAAAGTGGCAGATTATACTTACCTCTATCTTCTGTACAATCTGCCGAAGGGTATGTATGTGGTCTATGGTGCTAAAGCGCTTTCGGAAACCGACTTGTTCGGGAGGCTGGAAGTCGTCAAGTCTGCGCGCGAGACGATTCGTAATGACTCTCGAAAACAGCACGTAGACGCGGCTCAGAAGGGAAATCGGTCTGTAGTTCTTCAAGAGAGCATTGTCACCTTTCTTGAAGAACAAAACCACCGCACTGTTGCTCCACGCCTACGGTGTAATGCCACTATGGAGGACGGAATTAAAGAGCTTCTGAAGGACTTCAAGTACCGGTCTTCCACCCGCTTTCAGAAGCTCCGCTGTAATTCCATCCTTGCCTGGGGCCTTGCCGTTTTTAAAGTGCTGGAGAGCCATTCTAATCTCACTCAGACTGACGTCCGGGATATCTTCGGAATAGTGTCGGATAAGACTCGCTCTTGGACCGTTACTCACACTTGCGTGTGGCTCCAACGATGACGTGTACAGCTGCCCATAGAACCTCTCAATCTCACTCAAAATCTCATGTGCCCCGGAAACGATGCTGCCACATTCTGTCTTCAGCTTTGACAGTTGGCTCTTTCTGGCAGACAGATCTCTGGCAGACTTCGGAGCCTTGGTTCCGCTCGATCGCTTCTTCAATACAAGCGGTATTGAAGTTGCGTAAGTCCCGCCGCATGCATTTGGAGATCTGTCTGTTCAGTTGCCTGTATGCTGGCAAATCTGTTGAAGAATGTAGCTTCATCTCCCGTCTAACAGCCATGAGATTGAGAGTGTGATCGGAGAGTTTTTGTGTTCTTCTACGGCGGGTCTTGCAGAACTTAGCTCCTACCGCATGGACAGTTTCCACGAGCTTGTCATTCATATCTTCCACTTCATTGCAGTCTTCTAGGCACTGAAAGCGATTTTGTAACTCGAGCTGAAAGGTTTCGGGACTTTGGAACAGAGCACGAGGGGGACGGAGCGTTGACTTCATTAGACGAGACCTCTCCAACTTAACGTTTAGGTTCAGTGTACCTCTAACCATTCGGTGATCGCTACCAGTTTTCACTCTCGCGATCTCGGAGACATCACCGAACAGTTGTCGTCTGGTCGTAATAGTGAAGTCAATCTCATTTTTTGTGGAACCGTCGGAGCTCAATTAGGTCCACTTCTGTGGGCCCCGTTCTGGAAGAAAGAGTTCATCATAAAGAGTCCCTCTTTCTCCATGAAGTCGGCCAGCTGCTGGCCCCTTGGATTCCGTTGCCTTATTCCAAATTTCCCTACTTTCAGCTCACCGTTCTCTCTTATGCCTAGTTTTGCATTGAAGTCTCCCATTAACACCGTATATTGGGTTTTGGAGGAATGCATGGCTCTAGAGATATCCTCATACATTTCCTCCACCTTTTCATCGGGGTATGCCGAGGTTGGTGCGTAAACCTGTATGACCTTCAGCGAATACCGTTTGGTGATTCTGAGTATAAGGTACGCAACCCTCGTCGACATACTCTCAATCTTTACAACGTTGTTAACGAGAGACTTGTGGACGATAAATCCGACACCTCCTTGGGACAGATGGTCGCCCTCCCGGTGATAGAGCAAGTTGCCGGATTCGAGGATTACCGTGTCCTCCCCCTCTCTTCGGATAATCCTGTAATATGCCAGCGTAACTTGTCTATCTCATCTCCCAGCTCCACGACCTTCTCGTCAGTCCTCAGGGTGCGTGCGTTGTATGTTGCCAGGTCGAGTCGTCTTAGGTAGCAACCGAATCTCCACCGGAGATTCTTAGCACCCCCTGCCCCGCCGTTACTATGGTCGCCACCGTAGCCAGGAATAGCGGGGCCGCCGGGGACTGGGGGCCGTTTCTTTGTTACTCTCATCATAGGGGGGTATTTGCCATAGTTGCCACGCCTGGCGGGCGGGTTAGCAACCGCAGTTTTTTTTATTGTTTGTTGTTATCAGGAAGATGCTGCTGCCCATCTCCTGTTTGTTTCCCTTTGTCGCCTTTTACGACACCCACGTGAAGATATGAGATATTGGATATTCTTAACCGCCACTACACGGTAGAGCCATGCTGCAGCTATATTAGTAGTATAGTTGTAGCACGAACGGGTCGGCTCGACCGGGGAAGGACCACGCTCTCAGAATACCAGCTTAAAATGGCAGCTTGACACTGCTGTGTTTCGTATGGCGAGTGTGGAGAACCGGAGGCCCATTTTACTGGAAAAGAGGCATTCCATCTTAGTCCTCACGGGTAACGACGCATCTGCATTTTGATTCATTCTTGAGGATAAATGTAGATGTATATGGGTCACAGCAACCACTTACCATCAGGTGATCTGTGTGCTCGTTTGTTACCCTTGTTTTATAAAAAAAAATATGTTTCTAAAAAGCAAATTTATTTAAAAATAGAACTCCATAAGCCAATTGCTCAATATTTAAAAAAAAACAAAGTTCTATTAATTTTCCTGAAACGCTTCCCGCGCTTTTCATTTAAAACGATGGATCTTAACCGTGAACATTTGCGCGCTATGATATATTATGATTTTTAATTTGGTTTAACCGAACAGTTAAGTTTACATCTGTTACAATCAGCATTACGGGACTCAGCTCCATGACGCGCAACACTTTTTAGGTGGTTTGCTGAATTCAAAAGGGGTAAAATTAATCTTAAAGATGACCAAAGAACAAACAGCAAACAGCAGTAACAGCAGAAAGTGTATGGATTACTGAAATGTTGGTGCGAGAAGATCCACGAATCACATATACGGACATCGAAAAGATTGTAGGATTGTTCGGGGAGCATTCATACTATCTTCCATCAACATCTTGGAGTGAGAAAGCTTTGTTGTCGATGGATCCCTCGTTTGCTCTCTGAAAGCATAAAACAGACTCGTGCCATGAAATGCATCTACGTTTTGAAAACGGGCCATCTAGGCGTTTCGGAAATCGTTAGTGGTGACGAGACGTGGATCTATCAATATGATCCGAAAAGTAAAAGACAATCATCGGTATGGGTCTACTCAGAAGGACAGTATTCGACAAAACTGCAAAGACCTCGCAACGTCGGCAAAAAAATGGTGGCTGGGTTTTTTTCGTGGAGCGGAAATTTGTCGACGTCAATGCTGTAAAATTGTAGGTCAGTCAACTCTGGATGGTATACTACAGTTGCATTAGGTACCCAAAGCTTTTCAAGCTGTGCGCGAGAGAAGACCAAAGACCGGGCTTCGGGGAATCATGCTGCATCACGATAACGCCTCTTTACATACCTCCTTTAGAACAAAAGCATTTAGTGTTGAAACTCTAAGTCACCCACCCTACAGCCCTGAATTAGCTCCTTATGATTTTTTTTTGTTCCCAAGAGCCAAAGAAAAAATGAAAGGCAAGTTTGTTTCAAGCGCCGAAGAAGCCGTGGCTGCCTACGAAGAAGCGGTTTCCAACCTGTCAGATCAAGACTGGCAAAAGTGTTTTCAGAGTTGGTTTAGGCGAATGGAACTTTGTATAGAGCATGATGGAGAATATTTTGGAAAGATGTAAAATAAATATTAATAAGTAGTGTCTAGAATACTTTTTGTATATCTTAAAATTTATTGAGTGTCCTACGTATTAAGAAGTTGAGGACAGACAGATAATTTAATTAAAAGTTAAAAAAGCTAAGCTCTACAGCCACGTCTCCACCAAAGTTTTGTTGCCAACACAACAGTTTCCATCAAAACTTGTTTCCATTTTCGGCGGCATCATCAAAGGAATACGCTTGTTGCCAACATTTGTTCCCTCGGTGGAGACGCTTGTTGGAAACAGTTGGAAACATAACTGTTGTCAACATTTTTGGTGGATACGCGACTTTACACTCGATCAAGTCACCTCTCAAACAAAGAAAACTAAATCAAAATCGATTCATCCGTTTGGCCACTACGATGCTACTTGATTGCGCGAAAAACACCTCCTTTTGCGATTCTACGGGCAACTCGACATCTTAACACCTTTCGAATTTCCCAGTCCTTATAGAATTGTATTGCGCTGTGCACGAATAAATGTTGAAGAAGTGAGGTAACAAATCCGGCGCGGCGCAGAAGTGTACTGATTTGGTGCAAGCAATTGCGCGGCGCAGCGCAGTGTTACACGTTTAGTTTGCGTCGGGGGTTATAGTTTAAGAGCCAGTGAGCGGCAGACTTAAGGTATTTCAATAAGCGTTTTTTTTCAGTTAATCCCCTATACCTGAGGTACATGAAATAGTTTTAGTTTGACCGGTGATTGATATAGACCTTCAGGTGTGAAAGGTGTAAAAAAATGACCGAAAAAAAAAACGTTTAAGTAATAAGCCAGTCGCTTTGACATGTTGAAATATTCAATAAAAGTTACTGAAAAATAACATTGGCAGACACCTATGGCAGTTCCAAGGTCATGGCAGATAGATTGGTTGACAAGTTCAAGTTTTTTTTAATAATTTACGTTATTTCAACAAAGCTGCAATTTATATAATTTGTTGATAATATTATTTGACATATTTATTTTGCATGGCAGACATATGTATATTCAGGTTCTATCACCCCGGCAGACAACGAACTTCAGTGGTGTACATAAGCGCGTACTATAGCACTCGCTCTAATCCAGTCTTTGGATTAAATTAAAATTTCTATTACATCAATAATTAAAATACATGTTTTCAACTAGTCTTTAGTATTAATCATCATCATCATCATTACAGCCGTTCACAAGTCCTCTGCTGAACATAGGCTCCCCAAGCAATTCCACAAAGCACGGTCCTGAGCCACATGCATTCATCGACTTCCTGCATATACGGGAGCTTATTGAAATACCGAAGTCTCCCGCTCACTGGCTCTTAGAACATTATGCGTTTTGCTACTCTCTCTTAGTTTCTTTTATATTCCATTGCGGGAGGAATGTTGATTTGTTTATCTTATTTATGTTACGGATCAAGTGATTAATAGGGCATTATTGATAATGTACAGGCAGTTTGAAAAATACTCGATATGAGTAGGCAACTTGATAAAAAATAGGTACTGAAATAATTAAATTGACCGGGTTAAATTATCTGTTACTTATTGGGCAGAGCACAAACTAATTAGAAGTGCTAACGCAGAGCAGAGTAATAAAAATATAGATTAGGATGGCCAAACAATGTGATAAATAATGAAGTTTAAATCAGTACTAATACATAGCCAGATTTCACTTGTCATTCATATTGCCCGGGCATTATAAACAGTGCCCTGAATAATCACTTGATCAATGAACAATCAAAACTTGATTAATCAATCGAATTTTGGTTTGTTGTCGTGTACGTGCCTGCGAAAATTTTGACCTAAAACAAGTGAATAGTTGTTTGTTCATTTTCTATGCCATCCTATAGCATTTATCCGAAAACATTAAAATTTTATTGAGTTGTGCGCGCGCGCTATCTTGAGGTCCCGGTTTCAAATCCCAGGTCGTGCACACACGCACCCAATCCTGTGCTGCGTAGATGTCTAGTCTTCTTTAAGACTGACTCCCAGACCTAAGTCTGCAGAACCATATTATTATTATTTTAAAAAAATTATAAAATAATGCGTAAATGAGTGTGATATAATTTACTTATAAAGCTATAGTTAGTTATTATAATTAACAAACCATTAAGCCAGATAGTTCTTACTTAAATGTTATATCATATAGATATAGGCGTCGGCACGAAAGTCTAGCGGTGACCGTTATTGCTCATAAGTCGCGCTGATTGACTCGTGTGTTTCATTCACATGCACTGATTGGCTCTCCAGTCGCATTCGTGCAATTAAATTCGTGCACGTCCTCTCCACGTTCCGTTCAGCGCTAGACTTACGTGCCGCGACTTGTAACATTATTTAATATGTGATATAGAAGACATATCACTGTCGAGAAGTTGGAAGAATAATGATAGAAATAACAACTCTCTTAATCGTTATTTTTTAATCACACTAGGACTAAAAAATTGCATACCCGTGGGTTAGGTTTACTTAATTTTTTTAATGAATTTAAGGAAAAAAAACATTTGTCTTATATTTATAAAAACAGTAATGAAACCTTTGTTGCATAACAATTGTGTGAAAACTCACTTGAATATGTTTATATTATAATCAGACAATTTTTTTTAACTTAATTTTTGAATCAAGTGATTGAAGTAAAACTTATTAAATTACCTATTTACATTGATTTATTAATAAATTTATACTTAAAAAACACCATCATTACAGTCCATCATAAATCCACTGCTAAACATAGGCCCCTCACAAGAAATACCATAAAGCTTGGCCCTGAGTCACCTGCATCTGACTTCACCAGGTCATCACTCCATCTAGTGGGAGGCAACCTTATACTTCCCACTTCCGTTACTTATTATTTAAAAAAAACGATAAAAATAAATTTATGTGTAATGTACAATATCTGAAAATTGTACATAATATACATACTGTCATATACTCACAAAATACCTGTCAAATGGACTAAATGTTTTATTGAATGTTACTTACATACAAAAAAAGATCTGGGATTACCCTTAAGTCGTGCCTAAAGTTTTACTTCAAAAATCCTAAAACTTAAATTCCTAAAATATTAATTATGTTAAATAATATGTAATGTAATAAATTAAGCTTTCTTATGTAGGCTTGCATAATCTCTTAGGCAAAAATGTTTTTGGTGGTTATTTTTTCTACAGAACTTATTTATCCACGTTCACATATTATGTCAACAATGCTAGGTTCCATTAACTGTGGGTCAACACACCTTAACTGGGCAGACGCAAGAGCATCTTCTAATAATGCATTTAAAAGTCTCTCATCGTTCCCCATGCAAGACAATCTCTGTTGTAGGAAGTGTACATCAACTTGCAGCTGTTGCAAGCCATGTTTGCCAAATGTACGTAGCCTGACACACTCTACAAGAGCTTTAAGCGCTACTTTTAAGGCCCCATTAGACAAAGCTCCCCTATCTGCACCTGCTGGACTGAAAACTTCAATTCGCTCTGAAAATATCCTGTTAATGGGGGAAAATGATGATGGTGCTCGTGACCAAATTGTGCGTCTACTAGAATCACTTGACGGCTTCACACTTGTTGGAAAGAGCTGAGAAGCAGCACTATCAGCACTTGCTAGTGTTTCTACTACTCTCCTGCACACTGCTCGAGGACCCCTTGGCTCGGGTGCACGTAACCAATCCCGTGCCAAAACTGATACTCTCAGCATCTGTGCAGCGGTTTGACCAATGTAGACAACTTCAGAATCTAGAGCCGATTGGGCTGCAGTAGATAAATGTACCATTACACTATTTGTATCTTTATTGTCTACAGTTAAACCAGGTGCAGCTTCTTCTAGAAGTTTTATGAGGTGATTGTGTAATGTTGTCACTCCATTTTCCTGCAGTTCCAAACATAGCTTTGCCAAGATTAGAAGCAATTCAAAGGGGATATTGTTGGAAGTCTTCAAACAGGCCATTTTCTTTACCATGTCTGAGAGGCTGATCAATGTTTCAGATATAACTGTCCAACAACTGTCAGCAACAGCTTTTGCACACCATGGTTTTAGTCCAAAAGACAAGTTGTTCTGCAGAAATGCCTTTAGATCTAATAAAGAAGCTTGAATCTTTTGCAATAAATAAACTTGCAAAGAGTTTAAAATGTCTCTCAAATCAACAGATTCTGTGCCTTTGCTTGCTAAAGTTTGTCTTACCCTCATGAGGCTGTCTTTAAATTGGCTTTGAATAGATTGATATTGTAATGAAGCCTTGTGTCTGACACATTGAATAACTACATCAAGAGCTTTTTGTGAGACTGTATCACTAGAGATTATTTCAGACATGGCCTGTAGCTTTCTAAAGAATTTATCCAAACCTCTTATCAGTATTTCTGTGCCATTATTTTCTGGCCTTTTCACTACCTCTTCAAAAAGTTGAAATACCTGGGACATCACTTTCTCCCCAAACTCTGGCAAATTTGTATTATCCTTATCCTGGAAAATTTCATGATAGCATGAAATAACTATGCCTAAATCAGCTAATAATGTGTTATTACATTTCTCAACCCATTCTAGAATGTCTGTGCGCTCCACCAAAATACTTAAGCCTTTAAGGTGTTGATCCAGTCTACTTTCAGCACAACTTAAGAAAATATCTTGTAATGATGTGTCAGTTTCTTGTAATTGTCTTAAAAGCCCAACACTTTCAGCAAGTTCGGATGCTGATGTGTCAGGGTCTGTTAGTCTGTCCCTCAATGTTTTCTTTAAACCAAAAATAATTTCGGAGCATTCTGATTGAATGCTCTGGAACGATGGCTGGTTGCCATACTTTTGTAAGACTCGCTGAGCATGTGCATAATCATGAACTGCATCAGCGTATCTGTTTTCTGATATTGCTTTATTCAGCTGTGATGGCAACAAAAATAGAAATTGAAGTTTATCAAGCAACTGTCTAGTGGAACACAAACGATTGACGTTAGTTCCACTCTCTTTGAGCGAGTCTGATATCTGGGAACTAAAAGAAGTTATTTTATTTATATTTTCACTTAGCTTGTTCATTTCTTCCTGCATTATCTGAAAATCAGATCTCATTTTTCGCACGGTTTCCGTTGCCGAAATAAATTTATTATAGTTCTCGTAAACTAAGGTCTGCATTTCAGATTGTAAAAACTGACTTTGTTTTACTATCTCCGCTTCTTTATCCATAACTTGCTTTAGTGTAGCAAGCTTCATCAAACATTCTAAGTACATTTCCGAATTGAAGTTGTTACTATCTATATCCAAGGGATTTTCACCGTTTTCCTTATTAGACTCCGACATTTTGTTAAAGAGTATAGAATTTCAGTATAAAAATATGTTTATTTATGTACAAACATCAATATAATTTTTTTACAATACAAAATCTTTCTGACATTTTATTTACCACTGGTTTACCACAGACCTTATATATTACTAGACGTGGGCGTTATTTCACGTCACTAGATACAATAACTGGCTACGCGGCATGTAACCGAATCACTAGTTTCGACCCTTATTACAAGTAGTGATTTTTGTAAATGCGTTATTACTATTTACTGTTAACTGTGATTCTTACGACCGTCGGTAATGGTCGGTAGGTCGAGCGCAAAGCGCACATGTGGCATACAACAATAAACAAAACAGCGTATGTAACAGTATTATTGTACGTTTAATTTTCATACGTAAGACTACAGTAAATAGATAATAAAATAGAGTGATCTCTGTTTGTAAATAATTTCAACGGTTTACGATTCTGGGAAGCTCAAACCATTGAAATTAAATTGAATTTAAGTAAAATAATTTAGTTTGTATTAGTTCATCGTTGTACTTGTACTCTCTTGTAAAAATTAACATTTAAATGTTATTTTGGTGTTTTATGTACATTTACTGTAACGTTTCCTTGTTATATATAATATAAATATAATTAGCGTGGATTGTACAATTCTAAATAAAGTGTAAATAAAAAACTTGTAAATAATTATGCCTCGAATGAACTCTAGTGCTTTGTGGGAGTTTTTTCAAAAACTGGATAATGAAAAAAAAGCGAAATGCAACAGTTGTGGTGAAGTTTATAGCTTCAAAACTTCAACTGCGAATTTGAAAACACATTTGAAGCGAAAACACCTCCATGCGTATACATGCATTTGTACTGTGCAATCAACGGCAAGGACCCCAGAATAAAGTCGTGGGCAGGAACCCCCAGGCGATTTCCAACCTCAGCCCTCGTTGTCCAGCTCCAATGTTGCGTCAGCTTCTACGTCTACTGCTGCAAATACCATACCCATATACCGGCCTGCGCAACAGCGCATTGATAGCTACGGAATTAGAAAAAAAGTAACAATAACCAAAAAAGACAAATTGATAATGACCTTGCCAATTTATTTATAGACAGCTATCACCCTTTCTCTTTAGTAGAAGAACGTGCCTTTAAAAAATTTGCGCGACATATACCTGGGTACGAGTTACCATCGCGAAAAACTGTCTCTAACATTATAATTCCCACATTATACGACCAAACAGTTCTACGAAAAAAAGAAGAAATAAACGATATTGAATTTCTATCTCTAACAACAGATTTATGGACGTCTCGGGTCAATGATGCTTACATTGCTGTTACGGGGCACTATATAACAAAAGATCTTGTTCTTAAAACATTTTTATTAAAATGTGCCGAGTTTAAAGATACGCACAGCAGTGCGAATATTCAAGCTGCATTGCTAGAAACTACCAACGAGTGGAATGTAACAAATAAAATAAATTTTATTGTTAGTGACAACGCAGCTAACGTCAAAAAAGCCATAGCTGATATAGGGTGGAAGCATTATGGATGCTATGGCCATACGTTGAACTTAATAGTGGAAGATGCCCTAAATTTAGTCAAAGCTTCTTTGGATAAAGTTAAAACGATCGTTCGACATTTTAAGACAAGTACAGCAGCCCTAGAAAAATTATTAAAAGCGCAATTACAGGAAAAGCCTGACATAGTACCGAAGCGCTTAATACAGGAAGTACCAACTAGGTGGAACTCTACGTTTGCTATGTTACAGCGATTTGTTGAATTAGAAAATCAAATATGTGCCACTGTTGCAATTCTTAGAAAAGATTTACCAATCTTAACTGTCGAGGAATGGGCATTATTTCACGAACTGTGCAAGGTTTTAAAACCTTTCGACGAAGCTACGAAAGCTATGAGTGGTGAAGATTATATGACAGCTAGTACCATCATAGTCATGACACGCTGTCTTAGAGAATCGTGTAACCAACTGCTTCTGGAAGACTTTAATGTTACAACAAATAGTGTAATTACAGCACTTCGGACAGGCTTAGATAAAAGATTAGAAGGTGTTGAGAGAAGTGGCACGTTCTCGATATGTACAATTTTAGACCCAAGGTACAAAATTAATGTGTTCTCTGACACAAATGAGGCAGCAAAAGCAAAGAAAATGCTGGAAGAGATACTTGCAAGTGATATTAGACGGCGACGACATGGAGAGAACCAACAATCCACTTCAACCCCAGCTTCCATACCGGTACGAGATAAATTTTCACCATGGTCCATTTTAAACAATATTGTCGGGTCGCAGCAGCAGCAAGTAGGCACACCTTTATCGTGTGCCATCAAGGAAGTAGACACTTACTTAAAAGATAATATTCTACCTATGTTTAACGACAGTGGGAAATTTAACTGTCCCTTGCAATGGTGGCAACATAACCACCACATTTATCCTAACCTTGCCATACTTGTACGCAAGTATGGCAACATAATGGCAACTTCAGTTCCGTGCGAGAGGATATTCAGCAAGACTGGGCTTACGATTAATAACCGCCGCACACAATTGAAGACACACAAAGTTGCCCAATTGATGTATTTAAATGTTAACTTAGATCCAAAAAGATTTTTGACGGAGTCATGAACTCGTTTATTCATAAAATTAAAATTAAACTAAAAAATGTGTATAAAAATTTAAATGTGTATATTATTATAAAACTTTGTGTAAATATAATATAATAAAAATAAAATATGATTAACTGTGTAAATAGCCAAACAAACAAACAAAATAATTGTACAGTGTAAATAAAAGTGCAAAAACAAATGACAGTGAAAACGTTGAAAAAGTGTAAAAAAAACTGTAAATAATCAATAATCATTGTATATACAATCAAATTGACTCGTAAATACGCCTGCATTAATAATTTTATGAAAATCTTAGTTTCATAGTAAATACAAATCAATCATAAATATATTTAATGCAGTCAGTCCTAAGCTTGAATAAAGTATGAAGGGAAGTTAATTTATTGATTTCATTGTATAGCTACAAACTCTTAGATATTGATTAAATTTATTATCGTTTCTTGTGTAACTGTATACTTGGTGGTGGTATTTATGAACAATCAATCACAGTAGCCGAATAAAAATAGCCAGTTACAAAAATCACTAGTTTTAAAACAGGTGACGCCGACCAAGTCACTGGTTTCGTTACGTTTCATGAAAATGACGTAACGACCCACGTCTATATATTACTATACTCTTTGACCACAGACTAACAATAACAAGAGTAAGAATTAGGCATGGACTGATATATCAAAACGTAACTACTAACTAATAACGTTATGTTATCAAATATGATATCATATCAATAAACCTAGTTACATCACCGTTATCACATATCCAACCAAAACCAACTAACCAACGTACGAAACGTAAAACGCAAACTGTAACGATATGCCAATACGGCCCAAAACTAACCGATGTCCTTTGATATTCGTTGTTTCTCGTTCTAGCGACGGTATCATAAATACGTATGAAAGAGATGAAGCGAATATGGACTTCGTTGTGATCTTTATTCTAATAAGGTCGAATTTTAAATGGTTAAAATTGCCTAATTTTTAAGTTTTTGTAGTTGTGAGAGTTGTCAGATTTAAATAATCTTTAGGACATTAGACACAAGACTTAGATTTGTTTGATCACCTCAATCAACTTCAACTTTTCTGTTAGTCCTAAGCCTAGTTAAGTATATGAAGGTAAACCGCCAACTTAAATAATCATTAATAAATAAACTATGTACCTAAAATAATTTTATATATATAATTATTTTTATAAAATTATTATTATCGACGAACCTTCATATAAAATCCTTAAATTCGTAATAAAAAAAATATTGAGTGTCACTTATCACTATGATCCTACGTCTCACTTTAAAAATAATATGGGTATAAACATTATAGAAATAAATAAGGATAGAAATAATGTAATTTTAGACATTTATAATACTATATTCCTGCATAACAATCATAAATTATATATTAACATACATGTCTAAATATTACATCTAAGATTATATTAGAGCCTCTGACTACTAAACTAAAATAATCGATATAATTCGTAAAATAAATGTCGCGCTGGTCCTACAGTTTTCGGTTATGTTTCGGTTGTCGTTTGCGCATTCAGTAGCAAGCCATTACTACTGAAATCGATATTTGAAAACGGTTTTTAATAACGATATGAAAAGTAAATATTGATTATGAAACCGTTGCAGCCAAAAATTGAAACGCCCATGCTTAGTAAGAGTACATGTATGAGTAATCTGTGGAGTACATCATATTAGTATGTGACTAAGAGGATGCAGCAGTATAAAGGTACTCTGTGATTCTGATTCTGCGCATCGTTGTAGGAGTTTTGGCGGGAATTTGACCGGCGGCGGTTTGCTGCTCCTGTATTATTGTTTAAATAATGGTTTGAAGTGGACTTTGATATGTAAAAGTGGTGCGATTTTGTGTATTAAGTGTCTGCGCATGTGAACTATTAGTGGAAACTGTGAAACAAGTGCTCTGATGGTGATATGATTCTCTAAATAATGTGTCTGTCTGCTTAGGCGCCTTGATATACCATCGCCAACCGTCAGCTGTCTGCTGGCTCAAGTTGCCGTCAAAATCTCCCAAGGGCTGCACAATGTGACGCATCAACATATTGTGAAGCAGTATACTATGAAGGATATTATAATATATTGTAACTTCAGGCTCAGAAGGGCTAGATCCCAGAGCCGTAAAGCCAGTTATTAAGAAGAAGAAGTATCGTTGTACCACAGTTGCCACCACAAACCATGGACGTATAAAAAAGGCGGACTGAATCTCGCTATACAACCCAGCGAAGCACCCAAAATAAGTCAGCTCGCTTGTACGTACAAGGGGTCACGCAGGGCCCCCGTAAGGGCTACTGGCGCCTGTGCGCAAAAAAGGATTTTGGCGCCCTTTATAAGGCCGAGGAAACTAGAGATGAAAGCAATGTATAACAAAAAGTGAAAAATAATTTATGATGAAAAAAATGTATTGATTTTTTTGGAAAATCTTTGGGAAATTTTTGGGAAATGTGGTGGCAATATAGTTGCCACAGCCTGCCAATAAAACGTATTTTTCAATTAAATATACTCTTTATTACAAAAAAAGACAACAAAGTAAATGCAGATCCATCTGGTAGGTCGCCGTTTTGGTATATTTTTAGTTCTGCTGACTATGAAATATATCAAAACAAGGAACCACACAAAGTGGCACTTTACATGTAGAGCATTGTATTTTGGATCTCTTATTCCGTGTTTTTGTGCTACACACGGCGCCATGAGCCCAATTGCTCATGGCAATGACTACCCACGTTTGCCAAGCGTATCTCATCCGCCATGCCAACAATTTTTGTCGATTGGTGGAGATTTTTGGCCGTTTCATGGAGTATTGGGGCTGGCTCTCCAGGCTTCTCTTCCTAGACGAATAATTGTTGATGAAACCACGGGCCAGACACAACCTAAAATGCAGTTGTGAAAGTGGATTGTGTACCCTCTTGTTTGTAGAGTAGAGCAAAAATGAATTTGTGATGGCCAAGTCTACACAAAAATAGAAAATTCGGAGCAACCACGTCTTGCTCCCCCTGCCAACTTCGTAAATGCTCCGCTTCTGATCAAATCGGTCTACTCCACCCATGCGCTCTGTATTATGTAGTATGGTAAGTGGACATGGAATAGCCTTTTTAGAACCATCTTTCTGAGTTCGATCACAGAATGTTTTATTTATTTTTGGATGAAAGGCAGTGGTCAGAAGTGTAACAAGTTTTGTGTCTTGCCACATTACAAATACTACATTATTTTTGCCACATTACAAATGCTATATTATCTATAAGTTTGTGGTAAAAAAAATGCGAAAAATAAACAGCAGGTCTGGTTATACTTGGCATAAATTGTTTGCTTTCTAAGTGTATGCCATCAAAGTATTCTATATCGGGATGCTGTGGGTAAAGAACCTTTTTCCATTCATCTTCTTCAGTATCTGACTCATCTGTATCAGACATTATGGCTGTACTTGGTACTGAAGGTATTGGTGATGGAGCTACGACACTGGGACGACAAAGGGGAGGAACTTCTGGAGAAGAAGATTCGCTGATACGAAAGCGGCGCCTATCCAACTGAAGATCGGATGTTGATGGTTGAACTTCAGCAGAGCTTGTTGAAGGCTCTTCAGTATGTAAGCTATTTGATGAAGCTGACTCTACAAGGTCCTGATGCGGGACCTCCTCAACTCCGGAACAAGAAAGGACAGTATCTATATCAGAACCACTCAGTATATTACTGACATCTAAGTCAGTAAAAGATTCTGGCTCAGGTTCACATTCGTCTTCGGAAACCTCTGGATCGTCAGGAAGATCAAATAAACTTTGCAATTCGTCCTCGATAGCGTCACCGTTCAGAAGTCGCGGCATATTTACCTACAAGCGATAAAAACAACAACTTGAACACCAAGCCATGCACCACACACCATAAGGCAGAGGCAATTATATTGCCACCTAAACAAATTCCATTTTTCTACAAGCAGTCAACCCAAACTTGAAAAATATAGGTTTATGTTATCGTTATTACCCCAATGCGTTGAAAAAATAAATAAAACTTACCGAAACAGCGACACAAGATTTTCGAGATTGAACTAGATTTGAAAAAAACTCTGAGAAATCGGCAATTTTCAAACTCGCGTCAACTTCAAATGACAGTTATGACGTTTGACAATGTAAAAACAAGTTTGACATTGAAATATATTTTTTTTGGAGTTTATGGCCTGGTATCTAGACCTTTAGGCCAAGTCTTAAGTATTTTTATTCGGTTTATTATAATTTCCCCACTCCTTCATAGTATACTGCTTCACAATATGTTGATGCGTCACATTGTGCAGTTCTTGGGAGATTTTGGCGGCAACTTGATCCAGCAGACAGCTGATAGTTGGCGATGGAATCTAAAGGTGCCTATGCAAACAAACAGCTTATCTTGAGAATCCATCACCATCAGAGCACTTGTTTCACTGTTTCCACTAATAGTTCACATGCGTAGACACTTAATACACAAAATCGCAACACTTTTACATATCAAAGTCCACTTCAAACCATTATTTAAACAATAATACAGGAGCAGCAAACCGCCGCCGGTCAATTTCCCGCCAAAACTCCCCTTGAAATATATTTAACAGTGTTCTATACAGATAAAAAAAATCGACTATAATTTAAAATGTTGCCAGAAAACTGATTAAATACATGGTGGCAACATAGTTGCCGCTACCTTAAAAAGGGTTAAGGCATTTTGATCATGTTTTTTTATTTATTTTTTTGAAGGTAGGTAGGTAGGTGCTTGAAATAAAGCAAAAAAACTGAACTTTTAAAGTCATATTTATTTGTAGACTAAAATATCAAAATGAAACAAACAGAATAAAATCATAACAAAACAAATTAAAATAAATTCTTATTCACACCCATTTTAAAGCATTTATTTAACTAATAGGGTACAGACACGTTGTTTATTAATATTAGAAAATAACCCAAAACTAAAAATCACATCTCTTTTAGGAACAAGTAACAGAAATATTGCCTTATAGACAATAGGCAATATAGACATAAGAAATATTGCCTTATGTCCACATATATATAAGTACTACTTTCTACTAATACTTAGATATTTAAAAAAAAATATGCAATATGCTATGCAGATACTTCTGATAAAAAATACCTAGATAACTTCGTTATAAAATCAAAAATGATAGCTAGGTTCAATAGAAAAATACAAAATAGCTCAATAGCGATATTTTCCGAGACTTTGCTACTGCAAATTCATTAATTACTTCGCTAAAATTTATACCATCAAAAATTTCTTGTTCAATTGCTAATATCGCTAGCCCAGACAATCTTTCTTGAAGCATTGTCGATCTTAAATAATTTTTAATGATTTTTAACTTTAACGGATTAGTAAGCTGAAGTGGCAGTGGGCCGGCCATATAGGTAGAAGAACCGACAACCGGTGGGGAAGAAAGGTTCTTGAGTGGCAGCCTCGTACCAGTAGGCGAAGTGTAGGGCGACCCGCCACTAAATGGAGTGACGACCTGGTAAAACATGCAGGAAGTCGATGGATGCAGGTGGCTCAGGACCGTGCTTTGTGGCATTCCTTGGGGGAGGCCTATGTTTATGTTGAATGATGATGATTTAACTTTGAAAAAGATCGCTCGCCAGAAGCTACACATACAGGTAATATCAGAAGAATTCTTAGTGAAATGCTTACGTTTGGAAAAGTGGAGATTAAATTGTTTTCAAATATATATTGTAATATACTTAAGGAGTCAGTATCATCAGGTAATGAAAACAACTTTAACGCTTTAATTTCATTAAACAAACCATTGGAGTCTATATCCTTATTATCCTGATCTGTCAGTCATTCTTCAAGAACAGAACAATGTTTTAAAATATCGCTCTCACTTAATTTAAATATGTCGCTAAAAATCCGAAAATATTATCATACTTAAATAAGTCAAATCGGTTTTTTAGAGAGCTTAATGTTTGATCTATAATTTTTAAGAAAAAACTAATTTTATAGGCAGTTTTTGGATCATGAGGGTTCTCACCTCGGTGTTCATAGTCAAACAGTTTTGGTTTAAATTTCCTCCTGACCGTTGGTAACGGTGGAAAGTCTTCTTCAATTTCGAGAGAGAGTGCTACTTTTTTCGCTTGTACAAGAATTCCTTCAAACGATTGGTCGGATCTATACTGCTGGAAGTGATCAACTAAATTTTTAGGTAGGTTTGGCATACTTTAATATTAATTGTAGCACTTTGCATTTGTTTTCTGACAATATTTATGTGAAATAAAACGTCATGCCAAATAATAATTCCGCAAATAAACTGATATTTTTGTACAGACGTTAAGAGGGAACTCGCTTTATGTCTTGTATAAATGTGAAAGGAATTATCTTCAGCTACTTCTAGAAGACTTTCGCAAACCTTAATTAAATAAAGTTTAAGGGGCTTTATTGAATCAATTCTGCTGGACCATCTTGTCTCACTTAAAGGCTTTAAACTTAACCTAGGGATATTTTTTCTCAGAATATCCCACCTTTTTGTGGATGACGAAAAAAATTTATATAGCTCTTGCACAAGATTAAAAAAGTTTATTGTAGCATCTGACGTATGAGCCGCACAAGGTACAAAAAGGGCTCTCGGATTCGCGTCAAGAATGCGTTTTTGAAGCCCAACATGCTGTCCTATTATTTTTTTATATCTAAATTTAATTTTTTCACAATTTCTGTCACAAATGTATATATCCCTTTCCCTGTAGAGTCCAGTATTGGATTAAACGCAATAAAACTTTCCTTAACTTCAACCTTTTTTGAAGTTGTGTTAAGGACAACACACCTCAGAACAAGACTAATTTGCTCAGTATGACTAGTGTCTGGTGTACAATCTAATATTATTGAAATATATCTTGAACTGCTAACCATTTCTAAAATATTATTTCTTACTTTAGACGACAATAATTCAATTATTTCATTCTGTATTTGCACGCCTAAATGATGAGTCATTTTAACACATTTTGCTTGGGAGTTACACACTCGGCTAACGTGCTGTCTCATCACTGAATCAAAAGAGGCAATCATCTTAACAGCTTTTAGAAAATTTCTTTCTAATTATTATGTTCGGAAAGTAATTTCGAAGAACCTTGAAATGCCAAGCATTGTGTAGATATTATACTTAAAAATCGCAATAATTCTTTCCAACACGTCGCGCCAATATTTTTTCCGTATCTAAAATCCGCAGGTGGTGAGCATTAACAGTCGTAGATGTCTCCAACATTTTTTTTAAATGTACCCAAGTGTTAAAGCGCGCAGAGTTATCTTGCGAACGCAAGATAACTCTGCGCGCTACCGATGGCGTACTTAATGTTACCAGTTTAATTAATATATTTTTCCTTCATATAATCTTATTACTAGAATTTTATAATTATATCAAATTACATAAATGACCGAATTAATTACCAAAGCTTATTAAAAAAAAACTGCAATATTCAGCTTAAACTTACAAAGAACTAATAAATTTTAAACTCTATATTTATTGTTTAACATTTGCATAATAAATATATTTCTTGATTGTAACTTCCGTAAATTTGACACTACACTACACAAGTTTCTGTGGTAAAATTTAAGTCAATATAAATTATTTCTTAAAAAAACATTTGAAAACGTTTAATTTATGCGAGCGAGTTTAAGAAAAAAACTAAAAAACACGCTTCACTTTTATTTTTGGTATTCTTCTCAGCAAACCCTTTTATTTGATACCCATATCATGGGAATGCATAAAAAATAACTATTTCTCCATCTTTGGGAGTCCGCTAGAATGGTTTTATAATGACGTCAATTATTTTCATTTAAACTTAACGTATATGCAAAAAACCTAAATGTTGGTCAAATTTAACTTTCAAATTTTTGTACATAATTATAGGTGAAGATATTATATGCGTATTAGAAATAACTATTATTATGATTAATGGACACTGATATTTTGTTCCTAATGAATTTTTCAAAAAAGGTATTTTAAAAATATTTATTATAAAGAATGAAATTAAAAGTCCATGGAAACCTTGTAAATCTTTTATTGAATACCTAGATCTATTTGTAAATTTGGTGTAACAATGGTCCTGCAGTGGGTTAACGCCTTCCATTCGCACATCTTCATCAGAATCCATGCTAGAGTCTTCATCAGAAGACTCGGATGTGTCGCCTGTGACATTAATATAAATTTATCCATTTCCATATCCATCATTCCATAGCCTATCTGATTCGAAATATTTATCTCCTATTTTTTCTACATGTAGACATACATTGAGCCATTTTTCTGTCGTTACTGTTCTAAATGCGCCTCTTTACTATTGCCCAATTTTTTTCGATGGGATTTAAATCGCGGTAAGTAAGGCGGCAAACGGAGAACCTCATGTCCATGTTCATTTAATATTTGTTATTTTTTACACTGTGGGTCTCCTTTGTGTTTTTTGATTAATTTGTATAATTGTCCAACAATCATCCATTTCTCGTAATTCACTCTTGGCACTCTGGTTTTGTATTGCCAATTGTAGGCGCCTTGTTTATCTGTGTGGTATGACGCATTATCCATTACTACAATGCAATTTGTTGGTAGATTTGGCACAAATTCCTGACGATTCTTAGATAATAGGATAGAGAAAATATACTCTTCTCAGAATATATTATGCTCTCCGAGCTGCAATATCACTGCGTTCTATCAATACTTTTCGTTTAAACTGGAACCTGGAACTGGAAACTGGAACTCACAGAATACCAGTGTAAAATAGCAGTTTAAAACTGCTGTGTTTCGTATGGTGAGTGTGGAGAACCGGAGACCCTTTTTACTGGAAAAGAGGCATTCCATCTTAGTCGTCACGGGTGACAACGTCCAAATGCAGATGCATTTGGAATCACAAGGGAGGATAGATGTAGATGTCTATGGGCCACAGCAACCACTTACCATCAAGTGGACTGTGTGCTCGTTTGTCACCCTATCCTATAAAAAAAAACCTTTTGTGTGTGTAGCCGACAGTCTTTAAGCTACTACTCAACAATGTTCTGCCATATTTAAAATCTATATCAGCTTTTAATTCCAATCAAAGTTTATTTATGGCACAATCTCTTTCTTCACGTCAAACGATTGATTTAAAAGCCTTATAGCACCACATATGAAAATCGTCTAAGCCATAATTTTTTTCCTCCGGTTCCTATTTTTTGACGGCTACGTAGCGTAGTGGCTTAGCAATGAGTTACAACGCTTGGGGCCGCGGGTTCGAATCCCGCACGGAACAAGTATTTGTATAGCCTACAAATAATTGTTCCGGGTCTGGATGTTTGTCCTTGTGCTATATATGTTTGTAAACTGCCTCTACGATACAGGAGAAAATCCTAGTGTGGGGGTAACGTTTTTTTCTTTAAATTTAGAATATGAAGCTGCTGCTGATGTACCTTCTTGAGTTATTTGTGTAACGGTGCGTTCAGAAACGCCTAAAACATGATAAAAACAAAGCATTATAAATACATCATATTGTTGCGCGCCACTATTAATGTATTGTACATGGCAACACTAGTTACACTAGCGCCCCCTAGTGTCGAGTAAATGAAAGTATTGCGTGCCACTATTAATGTCTTGTACATGGCAACACTAGGTACACTAGCGCCCTCTAGTGTCGAGTAGCAGAACTAGGAGAGTCAAGATCCTTCCAGAAATTTCGGGACCGATATGTACTCGAACATTCTAGATGTCGCTACAGTAGAAGATTCTGGAAACTATCTGAGGCCCTATATAAGGCCGGTATAGACCACGACCGAGGCAGTATTGAATTGGCGATACAAGAGAATACTTCGAAGCGAAATAACGGCGAACTGTGTTTTATTATTAGTGTGATTTTAGATTGTAATTAGTGTTGTGTAATTAAAGTGTCAATTTTGGTAATTCAATCGGCAGTTTTTAATTGTCTCGAACCCCAAGCTCGGAACAATTGGTGTCAGAAGTGGGATCAAATATGCCGATTTTACCTAAAGACGACACCGAGGGTATCCGTACCCGAAGTCAACGCCAACAGGAGACGGACCAGAGACGATTTGGTGGTGCAACGTCACAGACGTCGGCGGGCCAGTTGCCGACCACGGAGGCCGGCCCGTCAGCAGCTCCTGCATCTGCAGCACCTGACTTAGGTGTTCTGATGATGATGCTGCAGGAACAGGCTCGCCGACAGGAGGAACAGGCCCGCCGACAGGAGGAACAGGCCCGCCGACAGGAGGAACAGGCTTGTCGGTTGGAAGAGCAGCTGCAGCGCGGACAGGAGGAACAGGCCCGCCAACAGGAGGAACAGGGCCGTCGGTTGGAAGAGCAGCTCAAACGCGATAAGGAAGAGCAGATACTTCTTATGAAGGACCTTCACGCTACCTTCGGGAAAGAAATAAGTGAGGTGAAGGATAAGGTTGCTCAATATGACAACCGCCTGTCGGAAGCTGAAACCCGAATCGACCAAGTGTACAATCGGGTTGACAATGTGATGGCTGACGTGAAGAAAACGCTGAACGACCTCAAAATTGGGGATGGAGTTACAGCTCCCGTGGTAGCTACAACACCTTCGCTACGTGGATTCAAAGTGCCACCGTTCGATGGGACTTCTTCCTGGTCGGCCTACAAAATCCAGTTCGAGGCTGTCATGAAAGCGAACGGCTGGAATAAAAGTCAGGCCATGACTGCTCTCACCCTAGGCCTGCGCGACCAGGCCTTAACTGTTCTGGAAGCTCTCGGTAAGGAAGTGACTTACGAGCAGCTCCTTGAGGCATTGGAGGCGAGATATGGCGACGCTCACCTGGAACACGTCTTTCGTGCGCAGCTCAAAGATCGCGTGCAACGCAGTAACGAAAACCTGCAGCAGTGGGCCCTTGAGGTGGAGAAGCTGGTTCGAAAAGCGTACCAATCTGTACCTGCGCTTATTGTAGGGAACCTGGTGCAGACATTCATCGACGGCATCCGCGACCTTGAAGTCAGTGCTGCTGTGAGGCTCGGGCACCACGAGATGCTTAAGGACGCCTTGACCCATGCACTGGAGGTATAAGTCGTGCGGCAGGATCATCGTTCCCACCGCGTCAGGGAGGTTGCAGCAGCTACAGTTCAGGACCGCAATAAAAGCTACAGCCCTAGGTGCTACGGCTGTGGGGAAAGGGGCCATCTTCGATCCAGCTGCCCTAAGCGAACTGTAGAAAGGGAAGGTGATCGATCTCGAGAGGGTAGTGCGGCTAATAGCACCGCCCAGCAGCAGCAGGGAAACGAGTAAAAGCCAGGACTGCGGGGCGGGTGCTGGCTGATGTTAAAAGAGCCCCAAGGATTTCGATCTCACAAACCCATGATGGGAACAGCCTAATCATCAAGGGCGAAGTCAACGGAACGCCGTGTAAACTGACCATAGACACTGGAGCCTCTCGCACGGTTGTCAGTTCCCAACTTATAAGTCGGTTCCTTGGGGACTCCGCATACAACCGAGAACGCATTAATTTGGTGACAGCCACTGGTCAGCGCATACCCGTCCGTGGAGAGAAGGAGATGGAGTTGAAGCTAGGCAACATGATCTACCTGCATAATGTCATCGTGGCTGATATAATGGACGACTGCATCCTGGGCCTAGACTTTATGAGGAAGAATTGTTGTGAGATCGACGTTAAGCAGGGTGTTTTGAAATGTGGACAAGAGGAACTTTTCATGGAAGGGGCGTTACCAGGGAATGTGTACAGCCTTAAGAAGATTGTTCTTCCGCCGAGATCGGAAACGATTGTGCCGGTTAGTCTTCCTCGGAGTCCTGGGCAAGCTCATCGTTGTGTACTCGTGGAAAGGGTAGACAATGACCTTCCATGGAAAGTGGCTCGAACCTTGGTCAGAACCACCGACATCTCAGGAGTACGTGTGTTGAACCTTTGTGATCAGGAACAGATTATAGAAAAAGGCACATTGGTTGGTACTAGTGAGGAAGTGGATTGGTTGCGTCGGTGCGAATATCTATCGACCGGGACCCCTAGCAAGGATGGACAAAGGAGAGTGACCACACTTTTAGAAGACTGTCGCAGCGTTCTCTCCCCGAATGAAATGGGCAAGGCGAAGAAGTTGTTACTCAAGTACGCCAATGTTTTCTCGTCAAACGAAGCTGACATAGGAAAGACTGGCTTAGTTCAACACAAAATAAACACAGGACAAGAATTGCCGATTCGTCAGCGGCCAAGAAGATTGCCTGTAGCACGTGAAAAGGAAGTGGAAACCATGATTGAGGGTATGGTGAAGGATGGTGTTATTGAACCTTCATCTAGTCCATGGTGTTCACCTGTGGTGCTGGTAAAGAAGAAGGACGGCAGAATGCGGTTTTGTGTTGACTACCGCCGCCTGAACGACGTTACGAAGAAGGACAGCTATCCCTTGCCTAGAATTGATGACACGCTGGACATGCTCACAGGCGTAAAGTGGTTTAGTACGCTGGACCTGAAAAGTGGCTACTGGCAGGTTGAAATTGACCCTAAGGACAAGGAGAAAACTGCATTCTCCACAGGAAAGGGTCTGTGGCAATTTAAAGTCATGCCGTTTGGATTGTGCAATGCTCCAGCAACGTTTGAAAGATTGATGGAGCTTGTACTTACCGGGCTAATTGGAGATGCCTGTCTGGTCTATTTGGATGACATCATCATCGTAGGCCGTACGTTTGAGGAACACCTTCAAAACCTGGAACGCGTGCTCATGAAGATCCAGAGTGCCAACCTCAAGTTGAGTCCAAAGAAGTGCTCACTATTCAAACGGCAAGTTAGTTTTTTGGGGTATGTAGTGTCGGAAGAAGGTATCCGCACCGATTCAGAAAAAAATTCCGCTGTCAAGGAGTGGCCGGTTCCAAAAGACAAGACACAGGTTAGAGCATTTTTGGGTTTGTGCTCTTATTATCGGCGATTTGTGAAGAACTTTGCAGATATAGCCAAACCCCTGCACAAGCTAACCGAGGAGAAGCGACAATTCTGCTGGGATGAAAGTTGCGATATTGCATTCCAGGAGCTCAAGAACCGTCTGTGCAAAACACCTATTTTGGGGTACCCTGATGCGTGCAAGGAATTCATAGTTGACACAGACGCAAGTGATATAGGACTTGGCGGTGTGTTGTCTCAACGGAATGGTGATCAAGAGATTGTGATAGCGTACTTCAGCAAGTCGTTGTCAAAGCCGGAAAGGAACTATTGTGTCACAAGACGGGAATTGCTTGCTGTGGTAAAGTCCTTGCAGCATTTTAGCAAATATCTTCTAGGGCGGAAATTCCACTTACGAACTGACCATGCTGCACTCAAATGGCTATTGCAGTTCAAAAATCCGGAAGGACAAGTTGCGAGATGGATTGAACTACTGCAGGAATACGACTTTGTGATCGAACATCGCAGCGGGAAATCTCATGGCAATGCAGATGCATTGTCAAGAAGACCTTGCCCTGAAGATTGCAAGCATTGTACTAGGCAAGAGGGTAAGGAAGTGGTATCTGTGAGAATGCTCAGGACAGACCATCTCAGCAATGAGTGGAAGGACAGCCTACAACATGCACAGCAGGAAGATTCGGACATTAAGCCGATTCTGGAATGGATGAAGGCCAGTGCTCCTAAGCCCAAGTGGAGCGACGTCTCAGCAATGAGTTCGACAACGAAAAGCTATTGGGCTCAATGGGACAGCTTGCTGATTCAGGATGGAGTCCTGTGCCGTAAATGGGAAAATGGTCGGGGAGACAGATGTCATTTGCAAATGGTTGTCCCTAAGGCTAAAGTACCGGATGTTCTACAACTGTACCATAGTAGTTCTTCAGGAGGCCACCTGGGAGTTAAACGAACTCTCCTGAAGATCCGAGAACGGTTTTACTGGGTCCACTGTCGTGACGATGTCGAGGACTGGTGCCGCAAATGTACAAGTTGTGCGGCTGTAAAGGGACCTCAAATTCGTAGTAGAGGCGCATTGAAATTGTACAATGTTGGTGCACCATGGGAGAGGATAGCCATTGACGTTGCGGGGCCGTTTCCGGAAAGTGAAAGTGGTAACAAGTATTTCATGGTTGTGATGGATTACTTCACTAAGTGGCCAGAAGTCTTCGCCATTCCAAATCAAGAAGCTTCAACAGTTGCAGATAAACTAGTTCATGAAGTCTTCTGTCGTTTTGGAGTACCCTTAGAGATTCACAGCGATCAAGGAAGGAATTTCGAGTCTCAAATATTCCAGGAAACTTGCAGAGTTATGGGTACTCATAAAACACGAACAACTTCTTACCGCCCACAATCTGATGGAATGGTAGAACGATTTAATCAGACATTGGAAAGGTACCTGTCAAAAGTTGTGGAAAAACGGCAATGAGACTAGGACAGGCACATACAACCGTTTTTGTTGTCATATCGAAGCGCTGTTCACGAAAGTACATCATTGACGCCAGCTTTCGCAAACTTTGGGAGAGAATTACGGCTGCCTGCAGACCTGATCACCGGAATACCACCAGATGCCCCACGCAGTATAACCGATTATGCAAATGACTTGCGGAACAAAATGAATGACATTTATGAGCACGTCAGACAGACGGGCCAGCAAACGTCTGAGAAGATGAAAACACGGTATGACCGCAAAATAAACAACAAGGGGTTTGATGAAGGTTCTCTAGTGTGGTTACACAATCCAGTTCGCAGCAAAGGGAAATCTCCTAAGCTTCAAGCTAAATAGGACGGACCGTACCGGATTGTGACAAGGATCAATGACGTAACCTACCGGTTACAGAAAGGTGCCAGAGGTACTCCTAAGATTGTCCATGTAGATCGACTGGCGCGTTATTATGGGGCCAATAATGCTCGGGACGAGCATGTCTTAGGAGGGGGCAGTGTTGCGCGCCACTATTAATGTCTTGTACATGGCAACACTAGTTACACTAGCGCCCCCTAGTGTCGAGTAAATGAAAGTATTGCGTGCCACTATTAATGTCTTGTACATGGCAACACTAGGTACACTAGCGCCCTCTAGTGTCGAGTAGCAGAACTAGGAGAGTCAAGATCCTTCCAGAAATTTCGGGACCGATATGTACTCGAACATTCTAGATGTCGCTACAGTAGAAGATTCTGGAAACTATCTGAGGCCCTATATAAGGCCGGTATAGACCACGACCGAGGCAGTATTGAATTGGCGATACAAGAGAATACTTCGAAGCGAAATAACGGCGAACTGTGTTTTATTATTAGTGTGATTTTAGATTGTAATTAGTGTTGTGTAATTAAAGTGTCAATTTTGGTAATTCAATCGGCAGTTTTTAATTGTCTCGAACCCCAAGCTCGTAACAATATTAATGACACGAGGAAACTAAAAACGAACAAATCTAGAAAATTAGGAAGTTTTATTTGTTATGGCAGCCCTAAAAAGTACCTGTGAAATATGAAACGTGGGCTCTAACTTTGGAAAACGGTACTGTAGGCCCGTTATTGTCTCGTTCTTCTTCACAAGCACTTTTGACCTTCATAATAATATCCCTGCCAGCAATTTTAATCACTTTCGGCATAATGATGACGATTATTTACTGCAAAAATGAATAAAAACACGATACCTAACACTCTGTTTTGACACCAGCCATAAACAGTAAGATGGCGGCACACGGTTAGTTCCAACTTTGGCCGCGCGCAGAGTATCTTGCGCGCACTATAATATAACTATTGTGTAAAATTGACGTTTTGTGTCCGGCTGCAATTGGCAACACTTGTCTTTATTAGCAAAGACAAGTGTTGCCAATCAGATACTCCGTTTGTATCACAAAAAGTGTTAGGAGTTTTACAAAACAACTTACAACAAAAACAAAATACAGTATCTTTAGAAATAGAGTAAATAAGCCAAGTCCTTTCGACTTTTTCTCCATTTGCTAGACTTCCTACAAAGTATTTACGCGAAAACTTTCTCTTATCTTTATTACTAGGAAAACTAAAACTGATGTCTATCGAGGGCGGACCACGTTTAACCGGTGATTATTTCAGGTCACAAACCGGGGTCGGATGGAATTATATCGATGCTAGCATTATTAAAGCCTCCATCGAAAGTGTCACTTGCAGCAGGTATTACGGTAGCTGACATTACTGAACTTCTTACACAAGCTGAATTACCTGAAATGGATAGTTCAAGTGCTGTAGACGAGGATGGTGTCATCGCTTCATCGGGTTCTGCATCAGTAGAAGCTGTTTTGCTGCTACAACCGCCGCCACTTGTTGCGGTACCTGATGTTACGCCTCTGTTGAAATTTCAGATGGTCCACTCACGGTTACTGATATTACGGATTTATAATCTTGAGATTCGGTTGCATCGATAGTCTCTGTGGAATCTTCATTGTTTTGCAAGAAGTGCTTTAAAGATCCAGCCATTTTTTGCCTTTCTTGTAGTCTCAGTTTCTTTTGCTCGCGAAACTTCGCATCTGAAGGTCTCTTTCTTTTATTCTGAAAAAACAAATAATTAATTAGTACTTATGGGAATTAGGAATTAACGGCTTAGCTTTCCATTGACGTCAGTGGAGTTTGGTGTTGATACGTATTTTTACAGAAAGATTACACTATTATAAGCACACACACAATGTCTCAATATACGGAAAGCTTACGATTTGAATCGATTTAAAAATCGACCTTTTTCGGAAAGAATTGACATCCCTATTGACGTCGACAATGACATTACAAAATGGCGCCAGTTTATTAGCAGATTAGACATAAACATTGCAAGAATAATTGATTTTCAATTATTCTTTTCTCAAAAATTACGCGTTTCCGTATATTGAGACTTTGTGTGTGTGCTTATAATAGTGTAATCTTTCTGTAAAAATACGTATCAACACCAAACTCCACTGACGTCAATGGAAAGTCGTACCGAATTAACTTCTAAACTAATCACAATAATAAGCACCAAGTTTGCATATTGCATATTTAAGTAAAAAGCAATTTGTTCGAGACCTTTCAGCTTAAACCCTTTCAAAAATAAAGGCAGAAAAGTATTAAACTAATTTGATCTTATAGCCCTAAAAACCTACAAAATGTTGTTTTAAAAAGATCGATAGCATAAAAAAAAATAAACGAGTTATGAATAAAAAGCCAATAACTTTTTTAAACTCGTACAGGGTATTTGACTATATTTACGTGCTTCCTAGAGCCTTTATTATGTCAGATAGAAAAATAATGTTTTATGCAGAAGTTGTAGGTTTTTTCTTATATTATCTATTGAAGTTATCAGATAAAAACAGGAAACAGACAGGAATAGGAAACAGATAGGATTCCTATAAAGGGTTAATGTTGATAGTATAAAGTAAAGTAGGGAACACTTACCAATTTAAAAAAAAAAGCAAACAAATCAAACCGTTGAAATTACAGTCATCAGGTATTCAGCACTTAATTTTTTAGAAAAAAAAAGTAGTAAACAAAATATTATACAACACAATACTTGACAAAATAAACATAATTTTAAATTTAAAAATTAATAGATTTACTTGTTTTTATGAACTTGTTGCACGGTCCAGTGAACTAACCGGTTTAAAAAACGCCTCTTTTTTTTTTTGCGCCCGAAGCAATTGGAAAAGGGCTACCCCGGAGGGAGGCGGAAATGCATTACGCATACCACGACAGCCGGTCTATCGTGGTTATGTGGGACTCACTGTGACTACCTACTGGGGAACCTAAGTGATACCCACTAAAACCGCCTTTGAGGACTGGCAACTAGCTGTTTAAAGCTTCTTATGCCGTATCGGAAGCGACCCTCTTTTGGGAAAAGAGGGCGCAGGCGGCTATTAGCCGCTGAGGGAGTGCCTACGAAGGCAAATTAATTATGAATAACTTAATTAGAGTTGGCCTGAGCCGCCAGGAGGCAGTTCAGGTCGTTTGAAAGTTTATTAGGCGGGTCCGAGAGGGAGTTCCTCGGCCTGCGAACGCTATAGCGGGAGGGGAGTGGGGCTGCATAATTAGCAGCCTCACGAATAAAATGATTGGAATGCGACTCTGAGGCTTTGAAAAAGTTCTCAGAGAGTTTTTTAAGGAATTGTTGAATTGTAGGGAGCTCTAGGTCCCGATGAAGGTCGGCATTGCGGACGTACCAAGGTGCGTTCGCAGCTCGACGACAGAAAAGGTTTTGAACTACTTGGAGTTCATTAATAATTTTAGGGTTAGAGTGGGCGAAAATGGGGCCCGCGTAGGACATGACTGGTCGTATACAGACCTTATAAAGGGTACGCTTGTTTCTGAGGGACATTTTACTGTGTCGGCCCAACATACTGTTGAGCATATTCAGGTAAAAACGTGCGTGACGGGTTACTCTTTTGACGTGGGGCCTGAAAGTTAGCCCTGTGTCTAGAGTGACACCTAAATATTTGGCAGACGTATTGGTGGAGTGTTTTTGAGACGGCGTCGTTTATAATCGAAGTGAACGGCGGAGCTCTTCTCCGGGTTCACATCGATGCGCCATTTTTTGAACCAAGGTCATCAACTGACTTTTGGACCTTGTTCCGTATGAAAGGTAGCGAGATACCTTTACAGTAGAGAGCAGTGTCGTCTGCGAAGAGGGAGAGCTGAACACCTTTCGGCGGAATGGGAATGTCGTTGGTGAACAGTATGTACAGCAGAGGAGCAAGAACTGAGCCCTGAGGGACACCAGCTTTGATGGGGCGCTGTGAAGATAGCGTGCCTTCGTGTCTAAAACGAAAGGTACGATGATTAAGATAAGAGGCCACGAGACGTACTAGACGATCGGGGAGACCTATTTTGTATAGTTTGTAGATAAGGCCTGTATGCCAGACTCTATCGAAGGCTTTGGCGATGTCGAAAAAGACCGCGATAGTCTTATGACGACGGGGATAAAAACCGCTGAGGATATATTCCACAATACGGTGAACTTGTTGGGGGCAGGAGTGTTTCGCTCGGAAACCGAATTGATGGGGAATGATAAGAGGGTCACCGTCTGTGGGAAACAGATGGCGCCTCATGCGATTTTGGATGACTCTTTCAAAGAGCTTGCCCATGGCCTTGAGGAGGCTAATGGGGCGATGACTGGAGGGGAGGTTGAGAGGCTTGCCTGGCTTGGGAATACCAATCACAGTTGCCTCTTTCCACGTAGTGGGAAAGTAACTAAGGTTGAAGCAGGCGTTGAAGATAATAGATAAAAGGGTTAACACCTGCTCGGGAAAGTTTTTAAGGGCTTGGTTGGATATGCCATCCGCGCCCGGAGCCTTTTTAGGTTTAAGTCCTTTAATGAGGGATGAAATCTCATCATTGGACACAGAGATAGGTTCGGAGGCCGTAGGGGGTGAGTTCCGGCGGCGGACCTCATCCTCCACTGCCTGGACGTGTGAAGGGTCGACGGGTTGAGAGCTAAGAGAGCATTGAGCGGCAATACTGTCTGCAAAGCACTCAGCCTTTTCCTCGTCCTCGAAGGCAACCGAACCGTCGGGGCGGGAGAGAGGGGGAGTGTGGGTTATAGCGTCTATACGGAGGGCTCTAGCCATCTGATAGTACGCTGTATGAGAGGGAGATATATTCTCCATGAGTTTACTCTTTTCGAGGTCTCGAAATTCAGAGAGGCGGAAACGGAGTTCTCGTTGAAGACGATTGGCCGTGCGCCTATATTCGGGCGTGGGATATTTTGCTGCTCTCCGGAAAGCAGCTTTCTTGGCTTTTAATAGGTTGCTAATATGTAGGGGAAGCCCACTATTCTTAGCAACCGGGACTTCCTTTTCATTCTCCTTAAGGGAGGTTTTAATAAGGCTGGAGAGTGAATCGACCGCGGTGTCGATTTTTTCGGGACTGTCTAAGTCAGACGATAGGGAGATGGGAGAGTTCTGTGAGTCCAGAGTTTTCGCTAGGGACTCCTTGAAGCCCTTCCAATTTGTGAAGGTTTTAGTAGAGGGTGTTGGGAGTGGTGGCTGATGGCCAAGAATGAGAGAGACCGGTCGGTGGTCGGATCCTAGATCGTCTAGTGTCTCGATTGCCCTAAGGTTGAGAGAAACTCCTTTGAGTAACGCAAAATCTAGTACATCGGGGGCATAGTCGGTGTTATCGGGAAAGTGAGTAACACCGAGAGGACTGTGGACGGTAATATCAAGAGACTGCGTGATGTCGAGCAGTAACTTGCCACTACGGGTGGTAGTACGGCATGTCCATTCAGTATGCTTGGAGTTAAAATCTCCAAACATAATGACTGGGTTACCTAAAGATAAAATAGCCTCAAAATCTCTTTTGAGGGGAAGAAAACGCCTCTGGCGATGCATCACTTTTATAGCGTTCCGGGCATTGTTCATGTCTGAACAGGAAAAATCAAGAAACTACCGTCTGACATGTTCTCGCAACATAGGAATCTATAAATGTAACTGGATGATATACTAATAAAATTTCGTGTGTATTTATACCTAATCCTATTTAATTTCTCAACTTTTATTTTAAAATTAATTATTTTTTGGAAATTTTGCAATTTTTTAACCCTGGGTTTTGGCGCCCGTGTGCATTTTACACTTTGCACATATGGTAGCGGGGGGCCTGGGGTCACACACACATTCACACTAATAATAAGTCTAGAGTGAAGGTGGGCAAAGTGTATCATTTTTGGGATTGGAACATTTGCATCTTGATCACTGAAATGTTCCGAAACACTGATATGTTTCATTTGGCTCATTTGTATCATCGACTCAAAAGATATAAAAGAAAGAATGTTCCGAATACATTAAGTTGCGTCGCGGGCGTTTATTACTGACTGATCCGTGAAATGTTATGTGGCAACAATGCTGAATAATATAAGTGCTTAGATTATTTATTGTGTACCGTAATAAGATTGTATATGAAATCGATTCTCCTTCATACTTTAACAAAAATGTCACTATGTCAATTCATTATTTACAAAAATGTCCATTTACACGAAACAGCAATGTCTTTATACACAGAATTTATTCGTAAAGTATCATAACTCTAAACTTTATGATGAAAAGGAAGAAAATAAAGTCACAATAATCACTACGCAAAGAAATCCTAAACATAACTCAGTATGTTTTCGTAAACAGGCGCTAATGAATATAAACAATTTGACAAGTGCCGCATCAACGTAAAATGACAACTTGATAATGCAAACGTTACATACAAAAAACGACCGTATAGTATTTGACACATAAGCGGCTTAGTGGTAATTTTTACTTGCATGAATAACGTCAGCGAAAATCCGTACGAGTTGAGTGATACACTGCTTATTTGTTATCTCTATCTGACTTGTGTAGATTATAATTATTTCGCTCGCTCACTCGCCACTCGTGAGTCAATAGTTAAGTTAATCATTGTCTCAGTCTGTCTCTCTCGCTCGTGGCTCAGTCGCCTCGCAAGCGACGCGTCGCGCAAAATGAGCAAAGAGCAAAGTAATGTTTCACTGTTCCAGATACAAATGATACATTTGAAACGTTGTTACTGAACCAATCTTTTGTGTCACTTCAGTGATTCGTATCAGTGAGTCGTTTCCGTAAAGAGATACACACGCTCTAGACTCTAGAGCCCGCCATTACGAACGCGTAGTGTTTCTATATAGTTTGTGCCATTACGTAACAAACGTTGTCCGAGAGAAGTAGTGTCGTAAGTAAAAAACAAAACTAAATATTCCGTCTTGCTTCGTTAAATCATGCAAAAAATCATAGTGGTTTTATGAAAAATCATCAAAGAATAACTTTTATAGAAAAGTCAGTAATTGTAATCACTTATTTGAGAAGTTTTTGTCACAAATTAAGTTGGTGTTTTTGGAACACAAAACATGCGTCACGTGAACAGTGTTCTTAATAATATTTTTGGGAAAAAATTACCTTAAATTTGAAAAATTGCTATTTTTACCTACGTCGGAACGTCGGAATGAATACGGCAAGGAGGTTATAAAATATATTATATTATAACCTCCTTGGGATATGGTTTATATAATTTTACCATTTTTTACCATTTTCCAGTGGGCAATAAAAAAATACTTTCAATAAGTATTATGTAATAATCTATATTGAATGAAAATTATTCTATTCTATTCTCGAAATATTTGTGACCATAGTCTACTATGTTGCGCTTGTGCTTGTGCTTGGTATTATTCTGTAAATACTAAGAACGACCACACGACGATGTGAAAGCGTATACATTGCCCCGTAGAGAGAGAGAATACTCCCTCTACGCATTGCCCCATAGATTCGAGTTACTCGACTCCATGAGGCAATGTGTACGCTTTCACAACAAAGTCCCAGAAAATATGCAAGCCTTATCTATCAAAAAGTTTAACATTTTAAGTAAGCAAAAATTGTTTTATGCTACTCAAGAGTACGTGATTGATGTATAAATGTTTTCATATTAATTGTATAAATTAATATATTTAAAATTCATTTATTTAAAAAAAACTTCGCTTTCTTGCTTGCGTGGTGTTTTGGTCTTGAATAAAAATAGTTCTATTCTATTCTAATAATTTTTGGGTTCCCTACCAACTTTCTTCGGTAAATTCATATAAATTTTAAGAGATTTAGTTTTAAGATACCGTAATTAATTATCACCATCACGTCTTATATTTTATTAACGTTTATACGTAAAATCAATTTTCGGTAACCTACCAAAAGTTCCCTAAGATGCGATAACATAATAGTTACTTAGTTATAATATGTTTTTTTCCAATTACATTTTACAAAATTAATTTAAATCAAAACGTTTTTATTGCACCCATCTATTCAAGCGATCGTAATATTTTATTTATTTATTCTTTACTGAATTTCTTAAAACAATACAAAGTGCGGACTTAATGCCTTGAGGCATTCTCTACCAGTCAGAAACAGAAACAGAAACTTTTTATTCAATATATAAATAAATATATATATATATATATATTCAATATATAAATATATATATATATATATATATATATTATAAATAATACTTATTGTAAGTCACTCTTTTGTTTAATTACCACTGGTTAAAAAAAACCTCTGTCCTGGAAAGAACCAACAAGAAATCCAGCGGAACTTTTTTTAATAACAGCTTATAATCATGTAATCACAATTAACCACACAAAACAAATTACTCGTAAAATCTTTGTTTTTGTGTACGTACATTACATTTTCATAAATGTATTGAGGGCCAAAGTTAATATATTAATTTCCTTAAATTTTTGTCGGAGCGACTCTTTAGGTTTTCAATCAAAGATTGCTCTTATGGCCCTCTTCTGTAAAACAAGTATAATTTCAGTGTCAGTCGCGTGTCTACATAGCAATATACCATACGACCTTATGCTATGGAAATAGCTAAAGTAAACGAGTCTAGCTGTTTCCACACAGGTAAGATTTCTAATCTTTTTTATAGCATATGCAGCAGTACTAAGTCTGCTTGCTAATTTTGATATATGGGGGTTCCATTGAAGCTTCGCGTCTAGTGTTATTCCAAGAAAAATTGTGCTATCAACAAGATTCAGCTCCTCCCCAAAATTACATTAGTATTTAATTATTAGACATTTGGAGTCATGAATTTCATACATTTCGTTGTAGTACCTTTTAAATGCAAGTTATCAACTTTAAACCAATTTAATAAATCAGCAAATAATACTATATTATGGTTATCCCCTACTATGTACGAGTTCTTTCTGATGGGCTCGATATACTGTCACTGCGTAGAGATGTTGCATCTCTTTGCGTATTCTATCGCATCTATCACGGGGAGTGCTCTGAGGAATTGTTCGGACTAATTCCAGCCGCTCAATTTCACCATCGCACATCGCGACAAAACTCGCGTTACCATCCATACCATCTGGATGATTGGCGGTCCACCACTGTGCGATTTAGAAGAAGTTTTCTCCCTCGCACAACTTCCTTGTGGAATCAATTACCACCAGTGAATTTTTCGGACCGATACGACTTAGGAACCTTAAAGAAAAGAGCTTACACCTTTCTAAAAGGCCGGCAACGCATCTGCAATTCCCTTGGTGTTGCGGTTGTTCATGGGCGGTGGTAGTCACTTAACATCAGGTGAGCTGCATGCTCGTTTGCCTCCTCTTCTATAAAAAAAGGAAGGTAAGTCATTAATATATACAAGAAATAGAAAGGGGCCGAGAATTAAGCCTTGAGGCACGCCCACTTTTTGCGTTCTGTTACTTAAATATGAAACAATTAATTTAAAAGCATTACTTCTTACACCGTAGTGTTGTAGTTTCCTGATTAATGTTTCATGGTGAACACAATCGAGGCTTTGAATAGGTCACAAAATATACCCAAAGCATCCTGTGGATTCTCCCATGCATTGAAAATATATTTAATCAGCTCGATACCAGCATCAGTTGCCGAGCGACCCCTTGTGTAACAGAGTTGATTTTTATGAAGTAAACTATTTACATTAAAAAAAAAACATTTGATCAAGAATAATTTTTTCAAAAATCTTACTAAGTGTTGACTGTACAGAAATTGGTCTAAAATTGGCGGGGTCTAATGTACTACCAGATTTCAATAAAGGTATTATTTTACTATGCTTCATTACACCAGGAAACAAACCATATTTGATACTAGTAATAAAAATAATAGCTAGATGAGGCGCGATTATATCTATTATTATCATTAACACAGATCTGCAGTTTTTTAATATCAATAGTTTTAAAAATTACAAATATTTAAAAATATCTTTTGATGATATTTTATGAAATGTGAAATTCTTTGTACACGCATTTACATTTTGTGTAAGTAATGATTCGGTGACGGCAGGAGAAGAATTCAGTGACTTAGTGGTTAAGATCAGAATATCAGTATAATATTTCTCAAAAACCATTGCAACAACCTGATCTGATTCGGTTAATTTGTTGTTAAAACTTAACCGGTAGTTTGAATTTAAGTACGTAATTTAGGTATGTATAAAGTTAGAAAATGCCTTTCAAAATACGTTTAGTCACTCGTTTTTTTATAGTAATTCTAAAATTTTGTTTAGGCAATCCTGTAAGTATTATTATTTGTTTTAAAAATTATTCTTAAAATTAATTTAAGAATAATTTTTAAAACAAATAATAATACTGTGGATACACTTTATCACTATACACACACTCACCTGGGCATTCTCATTTTATTCACCCCTAAAATCATCATGCAAAAACTATTCAAACACACAAACTCAATTATAATCTCACTTATACTCATAAAAATTAAATTAGTCGATACTTTACTTGCATTTCATAATAATGTAAACCAAGTACGTTGTAACAATAAAAAGTGTCAATCATTAACTTGTTTCTGAGCTGATTGATGTAAACGAAAATATCTCAACAGAGTTGGACAATATAGACGTAGCCTTGTCTTACGATTGCGACACTGAAACCTGTAACTCGGTCATTAGAAATAATATAAAAATAAAATCTACTTCCCTGAAAATATTCTGTCTAAATATTCGCAGCATATACAAAACTCAGATAGTATACTGGTTCAACTAATCCCGTTTCACGTTTGAATGTGACGTCATTATCTTAACTGAATGCTACAATGCATACTTTACGCACAAATGTCTCAATCAAAATGACGGTATCATGATATACATTAAAAGGTAGCAAATGTACAATAGAAGAACCAGAGCCATTAGATGCAAATTTCATGTCTATTAAAATTATTGATCTCGAGATTTTCATTCCGGCTACTTACAGATCCCCATCGACTCACTGTATTGACAGTTTTTTTGAATTCTGTAGAAAATATAGTTCGTCCACTGGACTCAACTGAAAACTAGATAATAATTGGTGATATAAACATTGATATTAAAGTTAATAACAACGATCGAAGAAGTGAAGCGTACTTAATCCCACTAGGTTCCACAACTGTCTAGATCATGTCATGCTGAAAACTAGTTCGGCAGCATCAGTATTTGTGATTAATAGTACTATAACAGGTCATGCTTCAATCTTACTCAGCATTTTCCTTGGCCAGCAAAGGCCTAAAGAAGCAAAGCTTTTTTATTGGAATAAACTTTTTTTTATAGGATAGGATGAAAAACGAGCACACAGTCTACCTGATGGTAAGTGCCTGCTGTGGTCCATTGACATCTACATTTATCCTCGTTTGCGAATCAAAATGCAGATGCGTTGTCACCCGTGAGGACTAAGATGGAATGCCTCTTTTCCAGTAAAAAGGGTCTCCGGTTCTCTACACTCACCATACGAAACACTGCTATTTGACGCTGGTATTCTGTGAGAGCGTGGTCCTTCCCCGGTCGAGCTGACCCATTCGTGCTACAACTATACTATTAATATAGCTGCAGCATGGCTCTACCACGTATAAGACTAAACTATGAAGTTTATTTAAAATATTTAAAGACAGTGGACTTTCCTTTTATGGTATTTATAAAAGAAAATCCCACTGTCTCTGATGCAAATGAAGCCGCATTAACTTTAGTAGAAAAGCTGGCTGGTGCAATTTCACTTCATTCTGATTCCCGTCGTATACTTAATAAACAAAGAACGCTAAAACCATGGTTAACTATTTGCGTTGTATTCGACATAGAGACAAACTCCATCGAAAATAAAAATAATCCTGATAATACAATTCTTGAAATTACATATAAGCGTTACCGAAATTATTGTAACTTTTTGTTATGAAAAATTAAAAGAAATTATGAAAAGTCACTGTTACGAAACGCGAAATCTATTAAAGATACTTGGTATGCAATTAAATCTATAGTAAATTACACAAAACAAAAGACGAGTGCTGATAATCTTTTGAGTTCTACAGAAAATGATGTTCGTGATGTAGAAGCTGTAAATAAATATTTTTCTAATACTGGTGAACAACTATCTGAAGTCGTGAATATATCAAATCAGAATAGCTCTCCATACAATTTCAAAATTCCATCAGTCCCTAACTCTTTTGTGCTACTTCCACCAGATGAGGGCGAGGTTGAATCTATTATTAGAAACCTAAAAATAATTCTGCTACTGGATGGGCCCATACCTGTGCAACTTGTCAAATTATCTCTACATCTTGTAGTTCCACCGTTGACTAAAATTTTTGGGCTGTGTTTTGCGCAGAATCTTTCCAAAAGTTTTTAAAAAATCGCTGATCACTCTTGTTCATAAGGGTGGGTCTCGAGACGAAATGTCCAATTACAGGCCTATTTCATTCTATCCCAAAAATCTTGGAAAAATCAATTATAGACTTATTAAATTTTAGAACATAATAAAGTTTTATCTTCTTCGCAATTTGGCTTTAGGTCGGGAAGTCCACTGAAGACGCAGTAATTCAATCAACAGAGTTTGTGACATCAAAGGTTGATGCGAAGCAAAAATGTTTACGGATTTTCCTCAACCTAGCAAGGCGTTTGACACGGTCTCGATACCTATGCTTGTGAGCAATTTAGAACGCGTTGGCATTTGTCCTGTGTGACCGCACACAACAGGTTAAAGTGGGTGAATATGTCAGTTCCGAGGAACCGTTTTTTTTATAGGATAGGGGGCAAACGAGCATGAGGCTCACCTGATGGTAAGTGACTACCGCCGCCCACAAACAACTGCAACACGAGGGGAATTGCAGATGCGTTGCCGGCCTTTTAAAAAGGAGTAGACTCTTTTCTTGAAGACCCCTAAGTCGTATTGTTCCGGAAAAATCGCTGGTGGTAATCGATTCCACAAGGAAGTTGTGCGAGGAAGAAAACATCTTCGAAATGGCACAGTGGTGGACTGCCAATCATCCAGGTGGTATGGATGGTATCGCAAGTTTTGTCGCGATGTGCGATGGTGAAATTGAGCGGCTGGAATTAGTCCGAACAATTCCTCAGAGCACTCCCCGTGGTAAATGCGATAAAATACGCAAAGAGATGCAACATCTCTACGCAGTGCCAGTGAGTCAAGCAGGTCGGAAAAAACTCGGTAGTTGACGATTCGAACCATTCTGCGCTAGATGCGGTCAAGTGGAAGGATCTGGCACTCGGGAGCCGCTGCCCAGAGATGGGAATACTATTACATGTGAGGCCAAACCTGCGCCTTGTAAAGTTGCAGGCGGTGTGCCGGTTGTATGTGGCGTTCCACATGGGAGTATTCCAAGACCTAGTCTCTTCCTTATCTATATAAATGATTTATGTCAGCAATCTCTAGTAAATGGTAAAATGTTTATGTATACTGATGATACAGCTTTGGTCTTCCATAGTAAGACTTGGGATGAGACTCGATATAATGCTCAGCTGGGACTTCATAGGGTTGGCCATTGGCTCGGTGCAAATCTCCTGACCTTAAATATTTCTAAAACTACATGCATGTAGTTTTCCTTGGGTAACAATGGATCCGTAAATCTAGATTTTAAGGTCCACTCGTATACTGACCCTTTCAATACTACCTCCCAAGTTCATGTCTTTGAATTACTAAATCCAGTAGTGTCAAATATCTTGACGTAATATTGAACGACAAATAACTGGCATTCACATATAGATCTTACAAACGTACTAGAAAACTGATTTGAGTTTTTAAAAAGTTAAGATACGCCGCAGATTTACTTCTTCTGCGTTCAATATATTATGCTATAGTTCAGTCTATTACAGGGTACTGTATAAACGTCTGGGGAGGAGCCTGTAAGACCTTTCTAATCCGTATGGAAAGGGCACAAAAATCCCTCTTACAAGTCATGACCTTTAGGCCATACAGATTTCCCACTAAAGAATTGTATAAGAAATGTCGAGTATTAACTGTCAGGCAACTGTACATTTTGAAATTAATTACTAAGCAGCATATAGTTACTCTTTATAATGCCGCTGATTAATACAAAAGCAGGGTTATAAAAATCTATGCTTACCTATTACATGTTAAACAGCTTCTGCTGGGCGACAACATTAAATTGCTTTATTTACAAAAAATAATTTAGCTGTCATTTATATTAGGGAGATGGCACTGACTCTCGTAAGACAGGTTTTCTAACCTAATTCGGGAGTAAGGGCCTTAAAAATATTATAACAACTTTTATGTCAGAAAATATTATTATTATAATGTTACGAACTTGGGGTTCGAGACAGTTAAAATCTGCCGATTGAATTACCAAAATTGACAATTTAATTACACAACACTAATTACAATCTAAAACCACACTGATAATAAAACAAAATTGTACTACTGATCACTTAAGTTCGCAGTTGTTTCGCTTCGAAGTATTCTCTTGTATCGCCAATTCAATACTGACTCGGTCGTGGTCTATACCGGCCTTATATAGGGCCTCAGATAGTTTCCAGAACCTTCTACTGTACCGACATCTAGAATGTTCGAGTACATATCGGTCGCGAAATTTCTAGAAGGATCTTGACTCTCCTAGTTCTGCTACTCGACACTAGAGGGCGCTAGTGGCAACTAGTGTTGCGATGTACAAGACATTAATAGTGGCGCGCAACAATATGAAACCTCGCACGTTACACCCACACCGTACGCGCCGAATTTTATAAAATGCCAAAAATGCGTTAGGTATCCGAATATTGAAGGACGCATGCTGATGATGTCATATAACGCGACGCGTTCGGCGCGTGCTGATTCGCCAGACGAATGTCTTAACTAATGTTGCCACTTAGTGGATTTTCCACTGAAAATTGTGGTTTCGACTTTCGTTTCAAATTATATTTTCACTTCATGTCATGAGTATTTACTGTTATTAGTGACTTTTGTGATTACTGTCTTAATACTTCTGCATTCCCTTGCTATTAATATTCTTGTATGTTAAAGGCAAATATCAAAAAATCGTTCATCATCATCTAATAATTCTTTAAATAAAGTATAATATTCTCCATACAAAAGCTTTTTTAAAATGAAATAATATGAATCCAGAATCTTCTTTTTCTTCGAATTTTATTTTCTTTTTCCTCTGCTAATAACCAGCCTATTACAATATCTTCTTTCCATTGCGATCCGAGCGATTAATGTCACTGTACCGTTTAACACCAATGCGGTGGTTGTAAAAAACTGCAAAAGTTATTGGGAATACAAAAGATCACCGTACGCGCCGCGTTTTAGTGATGGTATGCATGCAAATGTGCGTTCAGCATTAGTGGAAACTTAAAGAAACTGTTAGTTAGTTTGTCACTTCAATTTTGTAAAAACATAATTTTAACAGCCTCAGAGCGTAAAAAATACAGATTTCAACAAAAAATTCAATATGAATGTTCTGTTGAAATTATAAGAACATATAAGTAAGTGGAACTGAGTGGCACCAATTAGTTATTCTGTAATATGAGACACCTCAACCGTATTGCCATGTCAGAATTCAAATTCTCTCACGGAATACCAGCATGAAACAGTAAAGGAATGCTGCAGCGTTGCGTATGGTGAGTGTAGAGAATCTGAAAACCTTACTATGAAACGAAGCATTTAATCTTAGTTCTCAGGGTGTGACAACGCATCTGAATTAAGATTCTTAACCGATGAAAAATGTCTGTAGATGTCTTTGGGCCATATCATCCACTAACCATAAGGTGGTCACCATGTGCTCGTTTCTCACCGATATTTCATAGAAAACATAAATTCTGATAAATACTGGTGATGAATGCATCATTTAATCCAACATGTTACTTATATACTTGCTATCAGTGCTCCGCAGTGGCTTAGTAATGAGTTGTTGCGTTGGGGGCCACGGGTTCGAATCCCGCACAGAAACAAGTATTTGTATGGCCTACAAATAATTGTTTCGTGGTCTGGATGTTTAGGCTCGTGCAATTTATGTCTGTAAACTGCCTCCACGGTACAGGAGAAAATCATAGTGGGGGTAACGTTTTTTTTAAGAAAAAATTATTAAAAATATGTAGATGTTCAACATCATTAGAACCCATAACACGAACTCTGTACACTAAACTCCATATTGAACTTGAATGCTCTCAGGCTTAGAGCTTGGAGTCCAAGATATAGATTACTACTTGTTTCGTAAAGTTATCCTTTTTCTAGTTACTTTAGCCTTTGTTGATTGGTAACAAATAATAGATACTTTTAATTATGAGACAGCGCGACTTTAACTTCAATAACGATCCACTTCGAGCAACTAAATATTTTCACGAAATTCAATCTTTTTAACAAGTCAGCTCAAAATTATTGAAATTCTGCTACAACTTTTAATTTAGTCAATGGACCGATATTCCGATTTTGTGGCTAGTAGTCCACACACTGAGTTACGCGTTTCGGATTTGAATCCCAGTTAGAGCCAACATTCCTGCAAAAATGTGACTCCTGTGATATCTGAAATGTCTATGGTTTTAATGCCTTGAGATTATGCGTGTGCATCTAATAGCTAAACACAGCACATTTTCTTGCTGATTATAAGTGGTATATCTGCACGCACTTTTGTGGCACTGTCTCCATTGCCAGACCTTCCAAATGACTGGAGAAACATTAAAAAGATATACGAAATCAGACTAAAGGCATTTGCTAGCGTAGCAAACTCTTTTGTGCCAAATCCTTGTCCAAAGCAGGCCTGGGTTAGCAGTGCGATGGATATAAGGTGTTGAATTATTTAACAACAGAAATGGCTTTCTACCAATACAAGTATACACTTAACCTACGAAAAATCTTATAGACAAGAAAACAAGTTAGACTTGTGACTTATATTTTATTTTATTTGTTTGATCAACTAATCTCATTTATGTTTGTACAATATACAGATAGAAATACAAATCAGTTTTAAATGTCTATATTAATACATAACGAAATATTATAATAGTTTGTAGTTGTGTTTGTACAAAATAATAAGTTGTAGATTTACAAAAATATACAGATATATACTTATTTAAAAGTTAAAAACACATTTTAACTATGTTTATCTGCTTTCTGTAAATATATTTTTAAATATAAAAAAAACATTTAAAAAATAATTCACATAAGAAATATTAACATAGAGAGTTAAATGATTTGTTTTAATTTATTTACATTACATTACATTAATTCACTTTTGTTCCGTGCATGGATAGACCTTACATACGATTTTTTTCTTAAGACAATTTAGATAAAAAATTAGACTAAGTTTGACATAATTTTCGAACAATCTGATTGTTTTACAGCACAAATACCTCAATGGTAATAACTATACAGCATTAGTTTCCGGCGTAGTCAGTCTGTCCTGAGTCTCAATGGGTCTAGGAATGGTAGGTCAGTAGGCTGCGGGCACTCGACCTGATGGAAAACCTTGAGTGGCACTTCCTTGACCTTACGCACTTGCCTTGGCTGGCGAGGTGGTTGTGTTCGAACAGGCACTATTTGATGTTGGCCCACTGCTTCTGGTATTTGATTTTCCGCGGCTTCCAATGCCGTCTCCACGTCTATGAGAGCGTGATTTCGGCATTGGAGCAGAGCTGCTAACTGTTAGAACATAGAATTGATTTTAAAATACATAATGTATAAAGTAGTTAGATATTAAAATTAATAGTTTGAGTTTTAATTTTATTCTTTCATTACAGCTTTTCAATCTACCAAGAAATGCTAAAACAACACGATTCTGAGCCACCAGCAAAGGACGGGCGGGTAAGTAAGTAGGCGATCGGACGACCCTCAACTAGATGGAGTGACGTGGTGAGACATGCAGTAAACCGATGGATGGAGAAGGTTTAGGACCGTATTTTAGTTTTAAATAATTCGAAATTATGATGATGTATTCAATTATGGACAGTATGTTAACCTGCAGTATTAATAATAATGTTTAGATGTTGTGTATAGTATGTTAGGGTTTAGTATGATGCGTGCAGTAGGTTAGTGTTCAGTATGATGCGTGCAGTAGGTTAGTGTTCAGTATGATGCGTGCAGTAGGTTAGTGTTCAGTATGATGCGTGCAGTAGGTTAGTGTTCAGTATGATGCGTACAGTAGGTTAGTGTTCAGTTTAATGTGTGCAGTATGTTAGTGTTCAGTACGTAGTGTGTAATATGTTAGTGTTCAGTAGGTTAGTGTTCAGTATGATGCGTGCAGTAGGTTAGTGTTCAGTTTGATGTGTGCAGTATGTTAGTGTTCAGTACGTAGTGTGTAATATGTTAGTGTTCAGTAGGACGCGTGCAGCATGTTAGTGTTCAATATATTTTGTGCAGTATTAATAGTGTACATGTTGCGTGTAGTATTAATAGTGTTTATGTTGACTGTAGTATGTTTGTGCAGTATGTTAGTGTTGATTTGATGCGGTATGGTGCGTGTAGTATGAGTGCGGCGTGCGGGGAGCGGGCACCTGCAGGATCTGGCGCAGCGGGTCGCGCGCGGCGGGCGGCGCGTGCGGCAGCGCGGCGGCGAGCGCGCGCGCGGCGGGCGGCAGGCGCGCGCGCAGCAGCGCCAGCGCCGCCAGCGACCGCGCCACGTCGCCGCCCTCCGCCACCCCCTCCGACCCCGCGGACGTATCGGAACCGGACTCCGCTTCGGCGCGGTACTCCAACTGATCGCTGTAGCGCCCGCGCTCCCACGACGATCTAGACACGCAACCATCACACTCGTTCAGCTTAGTTGAAAGCGTGTCAAATCGACATTCAAAAATAATGTATATAGAATCGTAACACTTTCCCCACCACTTTAAGTACAAATTCGTTTAAGAGGCGTATTACAATAAAAACGCAAAATTACAAGGTTTCCTCCTTCAAATTGTATGTTTATCGTTCGTTGCTTGAATTAACAATTACTTGGTAAAAATAGTTCGTTTTCTCTCCTCATATAAGCTCAGAGCGGATTTTAGATAACTTATTTATTTAATTAGCAATAATCATTCTCCCAATGCATGTTTAGGCAATAACTCTCGAAGACATGATTTGAGAGCTCTAATTTGTAGATTCTATTGAATATCGATCATCATGTTTCATATTTCAGCTTTCGGAATAGATTTTGACACGGCCTTTTCACAAAAAATTTAAAGGTTATAAATTCAGTGATTCAAGTGTAACATTAAATCAAAATAATGACCGCTTTTACCAAATCCAAGGCCAGCTTCATTTAGCAAATAAAAATGTCTGTATACTTGCCATAATATGTATTGGCCCAGATTATGCAGTAAAAGTACTAAAAATTTACAAAGACGACCAACTTTAGATTTTCAATATGTTACCCAAGTTACAAGCTTTTTATGAAAAGTGTATACTGCCTGAAATTATCGACTCGAAAAAAGTTCGGTCAATGCCGTCGCAGCAAATATTTTTCAAATAAAAAATATGGTAATTGACTGTAAGTACCATTAAAAAAATATTAGTTACGTTTATTTATTTATACCACTATTCTACCGGAAGTAGACATAATCGATTATTAACATTCAATTACGGCGTAACAATTAAAATATTTATGTGTACTTATTTTGACACTAAATTTCATAAATAATGAATAATATATCAAAATGGTATATAATAATAAATAATAAATTATATAATAATAAATTAATAAGATAACTTTAAAATGACACACAAAAAAATATTCCATCCACTGAAGTCCTTCCTAAGAAAACTTTGTATTATGGAAGATCAAGATCGTTTAATCACCATACTCACAATATTATAGAGCGAGCGAGTGAATAGATATGAAAGAAAGTATCGGCCGCGTAGCTCGCCGCCCGCTCGGTGCGTAAAATACCTAAATTTGCGAAACGCCGAAATGTAAGAGGGCTCTTAAAGAAAGGAATCAGACGCGTGCATCTACTTTTTTTACTGGGATTTTCTCCTGTATCGTGGAGGCAGTTTACAAACAAATTACGCAAGGACAACCATCTAAACCCGGAACAATTATTTGTGGGCCATAAAAATACCTGTTCCTTACGGGATTCGAACTCGCGGCCCCCAGCGCAGCAACTCATTGATAAACCTGCTAGCCATGAAGCCGTCTATTAGCGACTGGAACCAAACAGTCTCACGTAAAATTGCTATTTTATTGCTCCTTGCAGCAAAATAAAACACCGTGACATTCACCGGGTATATTTGCTCCTGTATGATAATTCAAATACAATTTTTTTTTCATTAAAGTTTTTTCTTTTACATATAATATCTGCATATGTTAATTACTTCTAACCTCTATGACAGTTAGAAGTAATTAACAACAGTAGTAGAGCCACGCAGCAGCGTTTGCTATTGCACGTATGAGCCGGCTCGAGCCAGTTAGTACCACGACCTCACAGAATACCGGCGTGAAGTTGAACATGGTAGCGGAATTAAATCATGTACTACCCCAGGAGGGTACCAGCACCCCTGGTGAATCCCTCGCTGAGCATCCACGACCATGCTACTCCACCCCTGAGCGTGGGTGCTCGGGCTGCCCCGCGTATTCTGGGTGTGGGGGGGGGGGGGGGGTTGGCTCAACACAATAACTGCTCGGGGCAAACTGAGCAACAAGACCAAGGCGACCCCTGCCACGCTATCCGTGAATTTCTGCAGCATCAGGGGATTTCACTCAAACCTAAACGCTGTCCACGACCAGCTCGAGACGGCGAAGCCGGCCTTGCTCTTTCTGACCGATACGCAGGTGTCCTCTCCGGCTGATACTTCGTATCTCAATTCTCGACGCCTCGGCAGTCTTGAAGGTTCGGACCTGTCCATCCTTTGGCTACGCGTAGATAACGATGACCATCCGCGTGTCTACGGGTGCCTCTATAGGTCCCATAGCGGTAATGTCGCCACAGACAGACTCATTGACCATGTCCAAATGGCTACAGAATCCTTGCTACAACAGGTCCCATCCGCAGAGATCGTGATCCTTGGCGATTTTAACGGCCACCACGCCGAATGGCTCGGTTCACGTTTAACCGATCATGCGGGGAGATCTGTTTATGACTTTGCCTTGGCATATGGTCTGACACAACTGGTTACTTCGCCTACGCGGATTCCAGATGTGGAGGATCATACACCTTGCCTGTTGGACCTTCTGCTAACCTCTCATCCGGACGCTATTAACGCTAGTGTTCCACAAGGATGTGTGCTATCATCAACACTGTTTCTTCTGCATATCAATGATATGTTGCAAACCGGTAGCATTTATTGCTATGCGGATGACAGCACTGGTGATGCTCTATACACCGGCCGTGCCAATATTTCTCGGGAAAACGTCGCTGAGTACCGGAACGAACTTGTGTCTGAAGTCGAATCTTTGCTGAACAAAGTCTCTGATTGGGGGCGACTAAATCTAATCCAGTTTAATCCTCAGAAGACACAAGTTTGCGCGTTTAACGCTAAAAAGAACCCCTTTGTAGTATATCCTCACTTTCAAGGCACTCCCCTTGTCGCCTCAGCCAGTATCGGAATCCTCGGCATCGACATATCGAGTGACGTGCAGTTTCGTGGTCACTTGGAAGAGAAGGCCAAATTGGCCTCTAAAAAGCTTGGCGTGCTCAGCAGAGCGGGACAGTATTTCATGCTGGCACAACGCCTGCAACTTTACAAGGCGCAGGTTCGGCCTCACATGGAATACTGTTCCCATCTCTAGGTTGGGGCTCCCCAGTGCCAGCTCCTTCCACTTGACCGCATCCAGCGCAGAGCGGCTCGAATCGTCAACGACCGAGTCCTGTCGGATCGGCTCGATTCACTGGCGCTGCGAAGAAATGTTGCATTTCTTAGCGTATTTTATCGCATCTACCACGGGGAGTGCTCTGAAGAATGGTTCGGACTAATCCCAGCCGCTCAATTTCACCATCGCACATCGCGACAAATCTTGCGATACCATCCATACCATCTGGATGATTGGCGATCCACCACTGTGCGATTTAGAAGTTTTCTTTTTCGCACAATTTGCCGTTTGCTCGTTTGCCCTCTCCTATAAAAAAAAAAAACAGAAGAAGTACGAAGCGTTAGTGATTTAAAGCAGCGCATAATAGACATATTTAATGTGATAAATAGTGCATTTGTAAAGACACGCTTCGAAGTTTGACAAACAATTTACAAAGACGTGCTAGTTTGTGTTTAGGAAGAAACGGTGGACTTTTGAACAATTACTGCAATATCACTAAAACGCTTAAGATTTTATAAATAACAATAATGTAGTATAATTTTGTAAATATCAATCAGTGTAGTTACTTACGTTTGCTTAGGCAGGGTTGAAGTGGAAAGAGACGAAGACTTTTTCCTATATTACTTTTATTTTCCAACTTACAAGTTAACTACTGTGACAATGGGAGTAGACAGGAATACTAGCCTATCTATCTTACAAACTAAATTAACTACTACTGGGCTGTCTTAACAATTAGACTTTGGGTTTATACTACGTTGAATATTCTTAAGTCACGTTAAAGACGTACTGTTATTTGCTTAGCAGGCGGTGTTGTAAGGTAGGTGACTTTCTGATGGCACTATGTGGAATATTCTTAAGTCACGTAAGTGAATTGAGTCACGTCGTTCTTTTATTTGCTTTAGCGGGCGGTGCTGTATGGTAGGTGTCTTTCTGGTGCCATGTAAGATAGACATATAACTCCTCCACCCTCAGCGCGGGGACTAATGCAGATCATTCAGTGAAAATGGCGCCGGGAGGTCTTCGTGATGGCTTGGCAGTCATATATAACTAGTTTCTAAATAAGTTGATTTTGATCTCTTAAATACGCCTAAGATGTTGCAGTATACGGTAGGCATAAAAAATATTATTAGAAACTGTTTATTCATTCATTCAAGGCCTACGCCGTTTAATATCACCATTTTTAGGTTTACGCATTTGAGTATGGCAGCATTTGCCGAAGGATGAATTGTTTTTATGTATTTTTTTGTATATTCGGAAATTTTATCTATCAGTTATATTTTACAAATACTTTCGAGGATACTTTCTATTCCACTTACACAAAACACCATATAATTTTCTAGACGGTTAAAAAAGTCACCCAGTATATTTAAAACTTGTATATTAATAAGAGAAAAGAAAAATATTAACAAATGATATACATACTCAAATAACATTCACAAAGAAACAACAAAACAAAAAATTTTACTAATTAACCCCAAGAACTAATTATTGTAAAAAGAAAGTAATATACGAAGGTGCGAAATCGTATAACCAATTACCAAAAAATATCAAAAAAGCAAGATAAATGCCAACTTTTAGAAAGCACTTAAAATACTATTTAACATTTAATCTGAGCGCACCTTAGTTTCACTATTCCACACGTCGCTTCTAGCTACACTCGATCTAATTAAGGTGCGCATCCAAGAATTGTTTGCTCCTTGGTTATGTTAGTTTTTCACAAGTACAGTACATACAGGGTATATTGTATTTTGTTTATTCTTAGAACTAAAAATAGCTTAAAAATGTATACTCACGATTGAATGTGTGTGTGTGTGTACGCTTAGAATAAGATTATAATTTGTTTGTATGTATTTAAACTTTCATGTAAGTAAATTGTTGTAAATTCTTATGAGAAATAAAAGATAATTATTTTTTGCACTATTTAATTGTGTTTGAGCACTTTTAACTTTCGTGAATGCAGCAATAATTTTGTTGCGGCAGTCTTCATATCTTTGGGTCTCTTTGACGTAAATACGTCCCTTAGTTCACCCCATAGAAAAAAGTTTAACGCTGAAAGAACCGGCAAGTTTGCAAACAATAGTTTAGGGCCTCCATGCGCAATCCATCTATCTTCATATTCACTAATTGAATAATCGCGCACTAGACTTTTATAGTTTGGTTAGCTGTCAATTGTACTTCGATTGGTATTGGATTGGACAGGTACACGTGCGTTAATTTCTCACCTTTGGAAACGCTGTAAAGAATGTCTTTTTTATAATTTTTGCACACCACTTAAACTTTGATTGCTTAAAATGTAAAACTGTACCATTTCATAGTATTCGCGGTTCAAATATCTTCGTTGCGTCTTTTCTAACGAAGTGACAAGTGATACTATCTACGAAAATATTGAAATAGTACATTTGTACGTAATGAGGTCACGGTCAACACTGTCAGCTGACGGCCGGCTATGCGGACGTAGGTACCTAGCGGTGTAACGGTTAACGAAAGAGATGGGATCGGGAAGACGCGCGACAAGGTACCTAAATTTGCGACCCTTATGAATGAACGCACGCAGCGTAGTAAAATAGTAAGCGTTAATTATTTATGAGTGTCAGTCATTTAAAATAATGCATTTCCTCATATTCTGAATTTAAAAGTTTGTTTTTACAATTCACCAATATTAATTATTTTGAACTCCCTCCGCAAATTTAGACATAGTCTGTAAAATAACCCTGTATACATATAATATTTTTTTTTATAGGATAAGGGTGACAAACGAGCACACAGTCCACCTGATGGTAAGTGGTTGCTGCGGCCCATAGACATCTACATCTATCCTCGTTTGCGAATCAAAATGCAGATGCGTTGCCACCCGTGAGGACTAAGATGGAATGCCTCATTTCCAGTAAAAAGGGCCTCCGGCCACCTGCACTCACCGAGCGAAACGCAGAGGTAAACCTCTACTTCACGCTGGTATTCTGTGAGGTCGTGGTACCACCCCGGTTCGAGCCGGCCCATGCGTGCGACAGCAAAAGCTGCCGCGTGGCTCTACCACTGTTAATATAAAATATTTGTTTGTTTATTCATCTTGTATTCGAGTTCCTAACAGGATTTTCCTATACCATTCATCCGATTATGGTGAAACTTTAAAGTAGTACGCGCGTCTGCGAAGGTTTTTAACAAAGGCATTACAACGTATACTAAGCATAACTAGTGTCAATATAAAGCAACTCACGTGCGCGGCGAGTCGGGGGGCGCGGTGTGGCGCTGCGGGGGCGGGGGCGGGGTCGGCGGGCGCGGGTGGCGGTGCGGGCGGCGCAGGTGCAGCGCCAGCGCGCACACGTGGCGCGCGCCCGCGCTCAGCGGCCGCATCAGCGCACTCAGCGCCGCGCCGCCCTCCGCCTCCAGCACTGGACCGACGCATTCTCATATAGTACACCCATTAACACACCAGAAATACGTTATCTTTACTCGTATATGGTTATAGTTAACTTTCAATTAAAAAGTTTAAAGGAACATGCGTGCAATTCACACGCGGTAAAAGTGAAAATTTCAGAAACTAAACTTCGAATTCGAATGCAAAGTACCAGGAGTAGAATAAATGTATATAAATATAAATAAATTTATAATAAACACTGTATCCTGTATTCTACCTCATTCTCCCGCAAGCTAAATCCTATAGATGTATATGTTTGTCTCTTTTTAGTGTCGCTTTTTCGTTTCATCGAGTTTCTAATCAATAAAACGAAAAAGCGAAACAATTCTAAAGTAGTATTTACTTCAGAAATAATTGGAGTTGGATTGTGTTATGATGTCACCGTGTAAGTATACCCACTACCCTATACCCTTTCCTGGGACACCCACGTAAGAGGCGATAGTAGAAAACAAGTCAAAAGATGAACAGCATCGTCTTCCTAATAAAAACTAAAATAAAAGTGATATTTTGAAAAATTATATATTAAAAATATTAAACATATTACTTTTTATATTCTTAAATTATTATTCGATTCTGAGCTATATTCAAAATTTCAAGTCTCTAGCTCGTTTTAAAATCAATTCGAACCGAATAAAAATACATAAAAGTCAGTTAATATGAACGTGGTAATAAAAAGAGTGAAATGTATAGTACTTACGTGAGTTTTTCATTGATATTAACATGGCAACGATAATATAATGAAGATTAGGCATCATTGGCCCATCAGCGAATATAAATCCCCATAGAAGAGGTATCTCCGATCGTGGAAATTCTCTCCCGAATAGCAGTCGAAGCCATCGACTGAAAATTAAAAATAGCTTAAAGGTAAGTTGATGATACAACACAACACAATCTTCTCACAACGTAAAAAGATTTTAAAAACATTTCTTTTTGAAAAATCAATTGAAATGTCACTCAGGACTCGTCGTCATAGGATAGCCGTCTTTACACACACGCTCTTTAACGCGTGAATCGGCTTTCACGCGGGAAAGAGCACGCATGTTTGTTCAGTTTTTGATTTTCTAAGAACTTTTAGTGTCACCCTCGTATTACAGGCAATATATGTCTCATGCATGCCTATTGAAGATTAAATCCGAGGAGTATAAAAATAAAAATTTAAAGGAGAGTTCTTATGAAAAATTTGTCAAGTTTTGCAAGAATAACGGAATGCGTGAATGCATTAAACGTGATAGAGCCATGCTGCAGCTATATTAATTGTATAGTTGTAGCACGAATGCGTCAGCTCGAACGGGGAAGGACTACGCTCTCACAGATTACCAGCGTAAAATAGTCCACTTGCTATTGTTACGAGCTTGAGGTTTGAGACAATTAAAAACTGCCGATTGAATTACCAAAATTGACACTTTAATTATACAACACTAATTACAATCTAAAACCACACTAATAATAAAACACAATCACTTTACTTCGCTATTATTTCGCTTCGAAGTACTCTCTTGTATCGCCAATTGAATACTGCCCCGGTCGTGGTCTATACCGGCCTTATATAGAGCCTCAGATAGTTTCCAGAACCTTCTACTGTAGCGACATCTAGAATGTTCGAGTACATATCGGTCCCGAAATTTCTGGAAGGATCTCGATTCTCCTAGTTCTGCTACTCGACACTAGAGGGCGCTAGTGTAACTAGTGTTGCCATGTACAAGACATTAATAGTGGCGCGCTACACTTTCTTTTACTCGACACTAGAGGGCGCTAGTGTAGCTAGGGTTGCCATGTACAAGACATTAATATTGGCGCGCAACACTGCCCCTCCTAAGACATGCTCGTCCCGAGCATTTTTGAACCCATAATAACGCGCCAGTCGATCCACATGGACAATCTTAAGAGTACCTCTGGCACCTTTCTGTATCCGGTAGGTTACATCATTGATCCTTGTCACAATCCGGTACGGTCCGTCCCATTTAGCTTGAAGCTTAGGAGATTTCCCTTTGCTGCGAACTGGATTGTGTAACCACACTAGTGAACCTTCATCAAACCCCTTGTTGTTCATTTTGCGGTCATACCGTGTTTTCATCTTCTCAGACGTTTGCTGGCCCGTCTGTCTGACGTGCTCATAAATGTCATTCATTTTGTTCCGCAAGTCATTTGCATAATCGGTTATACTGCGTGGGGCATCAGGTGGTATTCCGGTGATCAGGTCTGCAGGCAGCCGCAATTCTCTCCCAAAGTTTGCGAAAGCTGGTGTCACTGACGTACTTTCGTGAACAGCGCTTCGATATGACAACAAAAACGGTTGTATGTGCCTGTCCCAGTCTCGTTGCCGTTTTTCCACAACTTTTGCTAGGTACCTCTCCTATGTCTGATTAAATCTTTCTACCATTCCATCAGATTGTGGGTGGTAAGAAGTTGTTCGTGTTTTCTGAGTACCCATAACTCGGCATGTTTCCTGGAATATTTGAGACTCAAAATTCCTTCCTTGATCGCTGTGAATCTCTAAAGGTACTCCAAAACGACAGAAGACTTCATGAACTAGTTTATCTGCAACTGTTGAAGCTTCTTGATTTGGAATGGCGAAGACTTCTGGCCACTTAGTGAAGTAATCCATCACAACCATGAAATACTTGTTACCACTTTCAGTTTCTGGAAACGGCCCTGCAAGGTCAATGGCTATCCTCTCCCATGGTGCACCAACATTGTACAATTTCAATGCGCCTCTACTACGAATTTGAGGTCCCTTTACAGCCGCACAACTTGTACATTTGCGGCACCAGTCCTCGACATTGTCACGACAGTGGACCCAGTAAAACCGTTCTCGGATCTTCAGGAGAGTTCGTTTAACTCCCAGGTGGCTTCCTGAACAACCACTATGGTACAGCTGTAGAACATCCGGCACTTTAGCCTTAGGGACAACCATTTGCAAATGACACCTGTCTTCCCGACCATTTTCCCATTTACGGCACAGGACTCCATCCTGAATCAGCAAGCTGTCCCATTGGGCCCAATAGCTTTTCGTGGTCGAACTCATAGCTGAGACGTCGCTCCACTTGGGCTTAGGAGCACTGGCCTTCATCAATTCCAGAATCGGCTTAATGTCCGAATCTTCCTGCTGTGCATGTTGTAGACTGTCCTTCCATTCATTGCTGAGCTGGTCTGTCCTGAATATCCTCGCAGATACCACTTCTTTACCCTCTTGCCTAGTACAATGCTTGCAATCTTCAGGGCAAGGTCTTCTTGATAATGCATCTGCATTGCCATGAGATTTCCCGCTGCTATGTTCGATCACAAAGTCGTATTCCTGTAGTAGTTCAATCCATCTCGCAACTTGTCCTTCCGGATTTTTGAACTGCAATAGCCATTTCAGTGCAGCATGGTCAGTTCGTAAGTAGAATTTCCGCCCCAGGAGATATTTGCTAAAATGCTGCAAGGACTTTACCACAGCAAGCAATTCCCGTCTTGTGACACAATAGTTCCTTTCCGGCTTTGACAACGACTTGCTGAAGTACGTTATCACAATCTCTTGATCACCATTCCGTTGAGACAACACACCGCCAAGTCCTATATCACTTGCGTCTGTGTCAACTATGAATTCCTTGCCCGCATCAGGGTACTCCAAAATAGGCGTTTTGCACAGACGGTTCTTGAGCTCCTGGAATGCAATATCGCAACTTTCATCCCAGCAGAAATGTCGCTTCTCCTCGGTTAGCTTGTGCAGAGGTTTGGCTATATCTGCAAAGTTCTTCACAAATCGCCGATAATAAGAGCACAAACCCAAAAATGCTCTAACCTGCGTCTTGTCTTTTGGAACTGGCCACTCCTTGACAGCGGCAATTTTCTCTGGATCCGTGCGGATACCTTCTTCCGACACTACATACCCCAAAAAACTAACTTGCCGTTTGAATAGTGAGCACTTCTTCGGACTCAACTTGAGGTTGGCACTCTGGATCTTTGTGAGCACACGTTCCAGGTTTTGAAGGTGTTCCTCAAACGTACGGCCTACGATGATGATGTCATCCAAATAGACCAGACAGGCATCTCCAATTAGCCCGGTAAGTACAAGCTCCATCAACCTTTCAAACGTTGCTGGAGCATTGCACAATCCAAACGGCATGACTTTAAATTGCCACAGACCCTTTCCTGTGGAGAATGCAGTTTTCTCCTTGTCCTTAGGGTCAATTTCAACCTGCCAGTAGCCACTTTTCAGATCCAGCGTACTAAACCACTTTACGCCTGTAAGCATGTCCAGCGTATCATCAATTCTTGGCAAGGGATAGCTGTCCTTCTTTGTAACGTCGTTCAGGCGGCGGTAGTCAACACAAAACCGCATGCTGCCGTCCTTCTTCTTTATCAGCACCACAGGTGAACACCATGGACTAGATGAAGGTTCAATAACACCATCCTTCACCATTCCCTCAATCATGGTTTCCACTTCCTTTTCATGTGCTACAGGCAATCTTCTTGGCCGCTGACGAATAGGCAATTCTTGTCCTGTGTTTATTTTGTGTTGAACTAAGCCAGTCTTTCCTATGTCAGCTTCGTTTGACGAGAAAACATTGGCGTACTTGAGTAACAACTTCTTCGCCTTGACCATTTCATTCGGGGAGAGAACGCTGCGACAGTCTTCTAAAAGTGTGGTCACTCTAGTTTGTCCATCCTTGCTGGGGGTCCCGGTCGATAGATATTCGCACCGACGTAACCAATCCACTTCCTCACTAGTACCAACCAATGTGCCTTTTTCTATAATCTGTTCCTGATCACAAAGGTTCAACACACGTACTCCTGAGATGTCGGTGGTTCTGACCAAGGTTCGAGCCACTTTCCATGGAAGGTCATTGTCTACCCTTTCCACGAGTACACAACGATGAGCTTGCCCAGGACTCCGAGGAAGACTAACCGGCACAATCGTTTCCGATCTCGGCCTTAGAACAATCTTCTTAAGGCTGTACACATTCCCTGGTAACGCCCCTTCCACGAAAAGTTCCTCTTGTCCACATTTCAAAACACCTTGCTTAACGTCGATCTCACAACAATTCTTCCTCATAAAGTCTAGGCCCAGGATGCAGTCGTCCATTATATCAGCCACGATGACATTATGCAGGTAGATCAAGTTGCCTAGCTTCAACTCCATCTCCTTCTCTCCACGAACGGGTATGCGCTGACCTGTGGCTGTCACCAAATTAATGCGTTCGCGGTTGTATGCGGAGTCCTCAAGCAACTGATTTATAAGTTGGGAACTGACAACCGTGCGAGAGGCTCCAGTGTCTATGGTCAGTTTACACGGCTTTCCGTTGACCTCGCCCTTGATGATCAGGCTGTTTCCATCACGGGTTTGTGAGATCGAAATCCTTGGGGCTCTTTTAACATCAGCCAGCACCCGCCAGTTTCCCTGCTGCTGCTGGGCGGTGCTGTCAGCCACACTACCCTCTCGATATCGATCACCTTCCCTTTCTACAGTTCGTTTACGGCAGCTGGATCGAAGATGGCCCCTTTCCCCACAGCCGTAGCACCTAGGACTGTAGCCCTTATTGCGGTCCTGGGCTGTAGCTGCTGCAACCTCCCTGACGCGGTGGGAACGATGATCCTGCCGCACGGCTTCCACCTCCAGTGCTTGGGCCAGGGCGTCCTTAAGCGTCTCGTGGTGCCCGAGCCTCACAGCAGCTCTGACTTCAAGGTCGCGGATGTCGTCGATGAATGTCTGCACCAGGTTTCCTACAATGAGCGCAGGTACAGACTGGTACGCTTTTCGAACCAGCTTCTCCACCTCAAGGGCCCACTGCTGCAGGTTTTCGTTACTGCGTTGCACGCGATCTTTGAGCTGCGCACGAAAGACGTGTTCCAGGTGAGCATCGCCATATCTCGCCTCCAATGCCTCAAGGAGCTGCTCGTAAGTCACTTCCTTACCGAGAGCTTCCAGAACAGTTAATGCCTGGTCGCGTAGGCCTAGGGTGAGAGCAGTCATGGCCTGACTTTTATTCCAGCCGTTCGCTTTCATGACAGCCTCGAACTGGATTTTGTAGGCCGACCAGGAAGAACTCCCGTCGAACGGCGGCACTTTGAATCCACGTAGCGAAGGTGTTGTAGCTACTACGGGAGCTGTAATTCCATCCCCAAGTTTGAGGTAGTCCAGCGTTTTCTTCACATCAGCCATCACGTTGTCAACCCGATTGTTCACTTGGTCGATTCGGGTTTCAGCTTCCGACAGGCGGTTGTCATGTTGAGCAACCCTATCCTTCACCTCCTTTATCTCTTTCCCGAAGGTAGCGTGAAGGTCCTTCCTGAGGAGCATCTGTTCTTCCATACCGCGCTGCAGCTGCTTTTCCAACCGACGGGTCTGTTCCTCCTGTCGGCGGGCCTGTTCCTCCTGTCAGCGGGCCTGTTCCTCCTGTCGGCGGGCCTGTTCCTAATGTCGGCGAGCCTGATCCTGCAGCATCATCATCAGAGCACCTAAGTCAGGTGCTACAGATGCAGGAGCTGCTGAGGGGCCGGCCTCCGTGGTTAGCAGCTGGCCCTCCGATGTTTGCGGCGTTGCATTACCAAATCGTCTCTGGTCCGTCTCCTGTTGGCGTTGACTTCGGGTACGGATACCCTCCGTGTCGTCTTTAGGTAAAATCGGCATATTTGATCCCATTTCTGACACCAATTGTTACGAGCTTGAGGTTCGAGACAATTAAAAACTGCCGATTGAATTACCAAAATTGACACTTTAATTATACAACACTAATTACAATCTAAAACCACACTAATAATAAAACACAATCACTTTACTTCGCTATTATTTCGCTTCGAAGTATTCTCTTGTATCGCCAATTCAATACTGCCCCGGTCGTGGTCTATACCGGCCTTATATAGGGCCTCAGATAGTTTCCAGAACCTTCTACTGTAGCGACATCTAGAATGTTCGAGTACATATCGGTCCCGAAATTTCTGGAAGGATCTCGACTCTCCTAGTTCTGCTACTCGACACTAGAGGGTGCTAGTGTAACTAATGTTGCCATGTACAAGACATTAATAGAGGCGCGCTACACTTTCTTTTACTCGACACTAGAGGGCGCTAGTGTAGCTAGGGTTGCCATGTACAAGACATTAATATTGGCGCGCAACACTATCATACGATCTTGCCACTCTACTTTTCCTTCTGTATTAAAATAGTTTTTGTAGTTTTCTCTATTTGTTTAGCTTCAGATGTTATTTGAACATGTTGATGTCCATTGCGAATATTTCTAAAAATTATCGGTTTACTTTTCTCGCAACTCTTGCATCAGAGGTAAATGATCAAATCCTTCTCTGTATTTCTTTACCTACACCGATCTTTTTTTTTTCTTATTTTAATCCCGCTCAGACCAGCGGACGGAAATGCTTGTGTAATATTCTTTCTAACCATTTTGTCCATTTCAGTAGAACACTAATTTTAGAACGCGCGATTTAACAAAACTGCGTGATTTTACAGTTTACACATTTACAGGACGTTCTTTTTCCTCCGAATCACACTATTATTTAGTTATTTTTCGTGTAAAGGCGGCTAATATGGAATGCCTAAGCAACCCCTATTCATTGAGGATGTAGGGATGTAGGGCCAGTGAACTATAGATATAGCAGCGATTACAATAGATCATTTAGGTCGCAGTGATACTGGTCTCTCTAGAACTGCATAGCTGCTCGTACATAAAAAATGGCTCTACCACGTAAGAAAACGTACTCTATGGCAAATACGAAATAAAGTTACATACTTAACTGAAATAAACTTCAAATCACATTGATATATCGCATAAACAATGACAGCGTTTTCTTAGTCATATTGAACAAAATCAGTATTAGATTGTCGAAAACAACGTTCGCGAACAATAAAATAAAGAACTAGTCTTCACGCCCACTCGCAGTAGACTGAAGAAGTTACGGCGAATTGACCTTAACTTAGTATGCAGTGTATTAAGACCGCAGAGCATGTCTAGTAGTATACATAAAAAGCTTTGCCTCCAGTATAGTTGTATATTGACAAGTTATTACTTTATTTTGAAATAAAATAATTTTACGTGGTAGAGCCATGCTGCAGCTATATTAGTAGTATAGTTGTAGCACGAATGGGTCGGCTCGACCGGGGAAGGACCACACTCTCACAGAAAACCAGCGTAAAATAGCAGCTTAACACTGCTGTGTTTCGTATGGTGAGTGTAGAGAACCGGAGACACTTATTACTGGCAAAGAGGCATTCCATTTTAGTCCTCACGGGTGGCAACGCATCTGCATCTTGAGTCTTTATTGATGATAGATGTAGATGTCTATGGGTCACAGTAACCACTTACCATCAGGTGGACTGTGTGCTCGTTTGTCATCCTATGCTATAAAAAAAAACGGCATTTACACCATTTTGGAAACATATACACTGTCCGATTTCTTCTTCTTTATCATCAGCTCGTAAAAGTCCATTGCTGGATATGATATGACAACAAGGGATTTAGGGAGTATTTGCCTTAATCATCACGCTTGGCAGTTGAATTTACAATCTGAGTCTTTCACACCTTTGTCGCTACTCCCAATCGCCGTTACTGGCATTTTACGCCGGGCATAAATGAGATGGTTATACCGCCATCTATCGGAAACCATAAGATTTTCTGAGTGTCAACGTAATAAGTATAAATTTACACGAAAAACTTACATTCCAAATAATTCCATTGATATATTACATTCGGTTAAATGTGTTGCCAGTTCCAGATCTAAAGGCACTAAATATTCCTCCTTTACCCTCTCCAAGTATCGAACAACTTCATTTTGGTTCTGTAATAAAAAAAATCTGATCACTTTACCAAGATTATGTGGTCAGATTGATTACATTGAAATATTAATCTATACATATAATTAAAATTGTTTGCCTGTAGTATTGAAATAACTAGCTTCAATAATCTTTTTTTTTAATTAAATAATATTTTTTTCAAGTGATAACTTCTTAGCATCGCTGTGATTTGAAACTGGATGAAACAAAAATGCGACACTATAAAGAGACAAACGTATACATCTAATAGGATTTAGCCTGCGTGAAAATGAGATAGAATACAGTGTAGTAAGCGACAGTAGTCTAATAAAAAAGCCCTAATAACGGGGTGCGAACCGCGAACTCAAAAGGTTGTGGGTTCGAATCCGCCATTCGATTATTTTTAAGTTAACCAATAGTGGTTAAAGGATATTTTAATAATGTTAATAGCATTGCTAGTCTATTTAAAAAAAATTTCGGTCTCCTCTTTGTGCGGTGCTTTAAAAATGGTCAACATACATTTTAACTGTTAAAATAATCAGTTAAAAACGTTTAAATATTTATTAAATTAATAAAATTAACCTTAAGGAATAAAATTATCATAATATCCAAATCATTCATAACAATCCACGATTTCACAGCTTACCGATTTATGTTAAATTATTCGTGTTGACATAACCAATATCTTATGCACCACCTTGAGAGTCAATCAATTTTTGTTCAATAAAATGACTTTACCTATAGAATGAAGTAGATGGCGCTATTACAAAGCAATTTTACTCGAAATAAAATATTATCTTGATTTATTACACTAAAATTAAGTCTTAAAATAATAATTGTAACATTTATATGCTATAAAATTAAACTTTTATCTTATGTACGCCGCACTTTTGGAGAAAAATTATCATACTAAATAAATAATTTGCCGTAAAATATATAATAGCCTGTCTGTCCGGGCAAATTTTTGCAATAGCTGATTTTGATCTAGTTTGCTTCAGAACAGATAGAGAGAAATACCAGAAAGGACCTTAGCTATATATTTTAATCCTGAAATCTTGAAAATTTAAAAAAAAAATTGATAAAATAAATAAACTTTGACTATTTGAAATTATTAGTAGCATAAAGGTTTAATGACATCATTTCGTTCCTACCACGAAATATTATGTGTACAAAAACTTACACTAGATGGCGATGGCTGTTTAAAGTAAGTTTATTACTTTACTTTACTTATCTTCACGCACAATCCCTGACGGGGTAGCCAGAGAGAACAGATCGCCAAGTGTCACGATCCTTACAAACCTCTTTCGCTTCTTTCAGATTCATTATCTTCTTCATGTATGCACGTCTAAGTATCCGAGTACTTTTGACCCTACCCTCTTCGAGCAATTTGCTCACATGGTCTTCGAAAGTTAGTCTCGGTCTACCTCGACACCTTTTAATATTAACTTTCGCGCTATATATTTTTTTCACCATTCGGTCTTCACTCATTCGCTCAACGTGCCCAAACCACCGAAGCACGCTCTTATCAATTTTTGTGATAAGGTCATCTTTCAAACCTGCCATATTGTGAATCTCTTCGTTTCGCTTTCGGTCGGCCATGGTAACGCCGCACATTTTACGAAGAGATCGCATCTCCACTGCATTCAACTTACTTTTATGCTTCTTCTGGCATACCCAGGTTTCGCTGTCATATAACAAAGTTGGTACCAACACTGCGTTATGTATTGCAATGCGTGCACTCTTCGCTACGCCTTGCCTTTTGACTAACGCAGTCAGGGCACCATTGACTTTGTTCCCGGCAGCGACACGCCTGTCCACATCTAAATCACATCTTCCATCCCGGCTAAAAGCACTCCCCAAGTATACAATTTCATTTACCTGTTCTAGACATTCCTGATTTACCCATATTTCACACTTCGTTCTCTCTTCGTCCCTTTCAAATACCAGAACCTTAGTTTTATTAGCATTCAAACGGAGACCTTTAATTTCACATTCCTCTTTCATACACGTGACTAATGCCTGCAGTTCTGCCTCTGATGGTGCAATAAGCACTGCATCATCAGCATACAGCAGACAATTTACTTTAATGTCACCCAATTTCACACCCAAACAACTATAAACTTTATTACGATTTAGCATATTGACTTTTTGCCTATTACATTCTAAGCAGTAAGCACAGAACACTATTACTCCAGCTGGAATCTTCCCCAACGATATACTAAATTTTATCATGTCAAGATTTGGTGAAAATGAAATGCCGGTAATGGCGACGGTGCCGTGTAGGGGCGGTTAAGAATATTCACTACCCCATATCTTCCCGTGGGTGCCGTAAAAGGCAACAAAGGGAAACAGGCAGGAGATGGGTAGCAGCTTCTTCCTGATAACAGCAAAACTACAATAAAAAAAACTGCGGTTGCCAACCCGCTCGCCAAGCGTGGCAACTATGGCAAATTCATTTTTTTCGCTCCGTATCGTTCGGTCGCATTTACTATTTGCTCCGATTGGTGCAACCGGTGCAATTTTAGCCAGTGCTTCTCAAACTGTTTATTATCTAAGCTTATAAGTTGTTAATACCTGTCACAATGGACACTCACAATTGTGGTGCATGTGGGGAGTTGTTATCAGAAGGTCCTCACTGTACTGTATGCAATCAAGAACTACATTTTCACTGTGCTGGAATAACTGAAGCTGGATATCACAAGCTGGGAGATAGGAAGTCTACCTGGCGATGTGTCAAGTGTAAACAAACTCACTCTATCCAGCCTCCTTTATCACCAAAGGTCGAATCCGATGCACTAATACTTAAGGAGATAAGAGCTCTCTCTGATAAACTGGCGCCATTAGAATGTCTTAAAGATGAAGTCATTGCCTTGAGAACTGAATTTGCTGATCTTAAATCTTCACTAAAAAATACTAACGTGGCGCTAAAAGAATTTAATAACAAAATTAAGGACTTCGAACAGCGTCTAGTACAGATCGAGAAATAGCAAAAACATGCTAACCTAATTCAGACTCGGTTAGAAAAACTGGAGCAGGAGTCGAACTCTGCGGAGCAATGGTCAAGAATGAATAATGTTGAAATAAAGGGAGTACCTCAGGCAAGCGGTGAAAATTTGTTTGAAATCATATCAAAAATTGGGTCTAAGATACAATATCCGATTACAAAGACTCAGGTAAATTTCGTTACAAGAGTACCAACCCGTGAGAAAGAGCATAACAAACCGATAATAATCTGTTTCTGCAATCGATATGTGAAGGAAGATTTTGTGGCGGCAGCCAGATATGCATCGAAAACTAGTCATCTCACATCAGGCAGCATGGGATTTGTGGGCAATAATAGGATTTATATCAATGACCACCTAACCATGCACAATAAGACCTTACTTTCTAAAACTAAAAAGGCAGCGGTTGAAATGAATTTTCGTTATGTCTGGGTCAAGCATGCCAAGATACATGTAAGAAAGACCGATACGTCGCATATAATTATGGTGAAGTCAGAAAGAGACCTTACAAAAATAGTGTGATGTTAAACTTATTATCTCTTTGTTCTATTACTACCATTATTCATAATTTGTTTTTGTATTACTCGAAACTTGTAACATTGCAGTTTGAGATCCATGCGCTGTCGCGGCGTGTTAACGTATTCATTTTGTTGTGCAATTGCGTATTAATTTACATTATAATTTATAAACATCTTACCAATGTGGATAAACTATTTTTAAATCTTATTACATATAACTGGGTTCGCTTTTGGTCTATTAATTTACTATCAAATATGAAAGACGTTTGTTTGTTGATTTTCTGTACTATATATACTATTGATTTTACTTATTGGTCATTGGTTGTGGTCGTAAGCATTCGAGAATCGCGTGTTGCATATTACGGCGCATTGTTCTACGTTTATGAATTATCTACCCGCTTTTATATAGCATTTTTGTTCTTTGTTTTAAATGTTCCTTTTATTTTACTATTTCATTTACTTTTATTGAATTGCTGTATTGTGATAAGATATTTAGTCATAGTTAAGCTCAATCACGGAATCGATTAAAATATATTACCAAAATCTACGCGGTTTACGAACAAAAACACTTAACTTATTTAGGAACGTATGTTTAAATTCGTATGATATTATTATATTCACCGAAACTTGGTTGGTCGATAGTATACATAACAGTGAATTATTTGATGACCGATATTTAGTATGGAGGCGGGATCGCAATTATTGTAGCACGTCACAAACGCGGGGGGGGTGGTGTACTAATTGCAGTGAGGAATGATCTTTCGGTAGTGGAGAGGGGTGACTGGCGTAGTTCAGCGGAAGATATTTGGGTCTCTATTTTGCTAAAAAGATCCAGGCCGCCAGTGACATACAATATAAACATTTGTGCGCTTTACCTGTGTAGAGAAAATATCGGTAACTCATATAATACCCAATTGCTAAATTTCACACAAAATATTAATACCATAATTCTGTCTAATCCGTGCGACAAATTCATAATCGTAGGTGATTTCAATTTTGGTAGTCAAGTAGATTGGAATGTTTGCAGCGATAGTAGCGAGTTGTTACCAACCAATCACTCCTGTCAATATATTTCTGATTTCCTTGATTCTGTTAACACCTGTAGCTTATCTCAGTATAATTGTATACGTAACATAAATGGGAGACTACTTGACTTGGTTTTCTCTAATGACCTTGTAGATGTTAAGGAATGTTATGAACCATTAGCAATGCCCCCTGATATGCACCATAAGCCTTTGGTTATAAAGGCTGATTTTGTTGAATTACATAAACTAGATGATAAAAAGAAAAACAATTATCTCTTTCACAAAGGTGATTACGTGGCTATTAGTTCAGGTAAACTGGTATGAACTTTTGGGGAATGACTCTCTAGACAATGTGGTTACCCTCTTTTATAATAAATTGTATGAACTTAGGGAACAGTTTATTCCCATAAAATCCACTAGACGCTCGTCACACCCTCCATGGTATAATTCTGCGCTACTAAAGGTCTTAAAAGAAAAACACAAGTATCATCGTAAGTTTAAGTTATATGGTAATTTATCCGACTACCAATCTTTTTCACTATTACGTAAAAGGGCTAACCAGTTAGAGCGAGTCTGCTTTGAATCCTATATTGATAAAATCGAATCTTCCATAACTAGTAACCCAAAAATTTTCTGGTCTTTTATAAAAAGTAGGAATAATGCGTCTACTACTCCTAATGTAATGTATTATGAGGAATCTTCTGCAAACACTGGTGAAGGTATTAGTGACTTATTCGCTAAATATTTTAGTACTACTTTCGTTGAACCAGAATTGGAAACTTCTGATTCTAAATTATTTCCCATAACTGATTACAGTATTAATAGTATTAGCTCAATACACGTCTCAGATAAAGGTATCTTGAAGCTATTACAAGGCCTCGACATCTCTAAATCTGGTGGCCCCGACCATATACCACCAATATTTATCACAAATTGTGCGAAAAGCTTAGTCAAACCCATTAGTATACTTTTCAAGCGGTCATTAACAGAAGGAATAGTTCCACAAGTTTGGAAATCTGCCTTCATAACACCGGTATTTAAAAAAGGCGACAAGTCGAATGTCGGAAATTATCGTCCCATCTCGAAGTTATGCTTGTTTTCTAAAGTTCTTGAAAGAATCGTTTATAATGAAGTCTATTATGCAGTACAAAATTATTTGGGTGATGAACAACATGGGTTTCTTCGAAGACGTTCAACTACTTCTAATCTCATCACGGCTAATGAGTACATCACTAAAGGTATGGAGCAGCGTGCACAGGTAGACGTAGGCTTTGATCGTATTAATCATCGTGTTCTTTTACAAAAGTTGTTAGCTTCGTGAATACACGGTGACTTGTATAGGTGGTTTTGTTCGTATATAGAGAATCGGACGCAGGCTGTTGTTTTGCGTGGTTACATGTCTGGTTGGTGCTCAATCCCATCCGGTGTTCCTCAGGGCTCATTACTTGGCCCCCTATTATTCACAATATTTATTGCCGATATTAAGTCATGTTTTAAAAATTCTCTCATACTATTTTACGCCGATGACATGAAAATTCTTAAAACTATTCATAATCTAACAGATGTTAAACAATTTCAAGAAGACCTAAACAGGTTCTCTGATTACTGTAAACTCAATAAGCTTCAATTGAATATCTCCAAATGTTCTCATATAACATTCACACGACAAAGATCTAGTATTGGGTTCGGTTATACTCTTCATAATCAGACTATCAGCAGGGTAAATCATATTCATGATCTCGGCGTAATACATGATAATAAATTCATATTTGACAAACACATTGAATATATTGTCAACAAAGCATCCGAGGCTCTTGGTTTCATTTTAAGAACTTCATCCTGCTTCCGCTCTCTTAAAGCTGTTAAGATTTTGTATTGCTCATATGTGCGAAGCCATTTAGAATATGCATCTCAAGTATGGAACCCACAGTATAAGGTTTACATATCTCGTATTGAAAGTATACAAAAAAAATTTCTGAGATACCTCGACTTCAAGGCACAAATAAATTCAGCCAATTATCTAGAAAGATGTAAGAGATATCATTTTTTACCGTTGGAATATAGACGTAAAGTCAATGATATTTGTTTCTTAGTTAATATTGTAAATGGATCTATTGATTCTTCTGAGCTACTTACTCACATAATGATTCGAACCGATTTAATGAGATTTAGACAGCGACCCCTGCTATATATACCTCTTGCTTCAACGAATTATAGAAGAAATTCCTTCTTTCTGCGTAGCGCAATGGAATTTAATAAACTTTCATCTGTAGTAGATATTGACCTATTTTCTACTAGTTCTAAATTTGTAAAAAAAGTGATGAACAGAGAATTTTTCACTCACAGCCGCGACTAGCATGACTCATGTTGCAACCTCCTTGGTCTCACGGAAAGTTGAACTATGCGGTTTTTTTTTTGTAATTTGTTTTTGCCTATTTTTTTGCGTATGTTACTTTTTTTTTTGTAAGTAGTTTAAGTAATCCCTAGAGTATTTTAAATTTGTATAAAGTTGGATGAAAGTAATGTGTGGAGGCTTGTAATTAGCAATTCTTATCACCACTTTGTTACTACCGAAGATATTAGTCTGTAAGCCTTCCTAAAATAAATAAATAAATACCCCCCAATGATTAGAGCAACAAAGAGACGGCTCTCAGTCCCCGGCGGCTCCGCTATTCCTAGCTACGGTGGCGACCATGGTAACGACGGGGCAGGGGGTGCTAACAATCTCCGATGGAGGTTCGGTTGCCACCTAAGACGACTCGACCTGGCAACATATAACGCACGCACCCCGAGGACTGACGAGAAGATCGTGGAGCTGGAAGAAGAGATAGACAAGTTACGCTGGCATATTATAGGATTATCCGAGGTCCGAAGAGAGGTGGAGGACCCGGTAATCCTCGAATCCGGCAACTTGCTCTATCACCGGGAGGGCGACCATCTGTCCAAAGGAGGTGTCGGATTTATCGTCCACAAGTCTGTCGTTAATAACGTTGTAAAGTTGAAAGATACAGTGTGTCGACGAGGGTTGCGTACCTTATACTCAGAATCACCAGACGTTATTCGCTGAAGGTCATACAGGTTTACGCACCAACCTCGGCACATCCCGATGAGGAGGTGACGGAAATGTATGAGGATATCTCTAGAGGCATGCATTCCTCCAAAACCCACTATACGGTGTTAATGAGAGACTTCAATGCAAAACTAGGCACAAGAGAGAACGGTGAGCTGAAAGTAGGGAAATTTGGAATAGGGCAACGGAACCCAAGGGGCCAGCAGCAGGCCGACTTCATGGAGAAATAGGGACTCTTTATGATGAACTCTTTCTTCCAGAAGCGGCCCCACAGAAGTGGACCTATTTGAGCTCCGACGGTTCCACAAAAAATGAGATTGACTTCATTATGACGACCAGACGACAACTGTTCAGTGATGTCTCCGTGATCGCGAGGGTAAAAACTGGTAGCAATCACCGAATGGTTAGAGGCGCACTGAACCTAAACGTTAAGTTGGAGAGGTCTCGTCTAATGAAGTCAACGCTCCGTCCCCCTCGTGCTCTGTTCCAAAGTCCCGAAACCTTTCAGCTGGAGTTACAAAACCGTTTTCAGTACCTAGAAGTCTGCAATGAAGTGGACGATATGAGTGACATGCTCGTGAAAACTGTCTATGCGGTCGGAGCTAAGTTCTGCAAGATCCGCCGCAGAAGAACACAAAAACTCTCCGATCACACTCTTAATCTCATGGCTGTTAGGCGGGCGATGAAGCTACATTCTCGAAGAGATTTGACAGCATACAGGCAACTGAACAGACAGATCTCCAAATGCATGCGGCGGGACTTGCGCAACTTCAATACAGCTTGTATTGAAGAAGCGATCGAGCGGAACCAAGGTTCCAAAGTCTTTGCCAGAGATCTGTCTGCCAGAAAGAGCCAACTGGCAAAGCTGAAGACCGAGTGTGGCAGCATCGTTTCCGGGAAACCTGAGATTTTGAGTGGGATTGAGAGGTTCTATGGGCAGCTGTAAACGTCATCGTTGGAGCCACACGCAAGTGTGAGTAACGATCCAAGAGCGAGTCTTATCCGACACTATTCCGAAGATATCACGGACGTCAGTCTGAGCGAGATTAGAATGGTTCTCCAGCACCTTAAAAACGGCTTCCTCCATGGTGGCACTACTCCGGAGGCGTGGAGCAGAAGTGTGGAGTCTTGTTCTTCAAGAAAGGCGACAACGCTCTCTTGAAGAACTACAGACCGATTTCGCTTCTGAGCCGCGTCTACGTGCTGTTTTCGAGAGTCATTACGAATCGTCTTGCACGCAGACTCGACGATTTCCAGCCTCCCGAATAAGCCGGTTTCCGAAAAGGCTTTAGTACCATGGACCACATACATACCCTGCGGCAGATTGTACAGAAGATACTCCTCTATCTTCTTTCTTTTATAATCTGCCACTTTGCCTTGCGTATGTGGACTATGAGAAAGCCTTTGATTCCGTTGAAATTTGGGCGGTGCTGCAGTCCCTTCAGCGGTGCCAAGTTGACTGTCGGCATATCGAAGTGCTGAAGTGTTTGTACAGTAAAGCTACGATGGCTATCCGAGTACAGAATCAGAGTACAAAACCTATCCAACTGCAGAGAGGTGTAAGACAGGGTGACTTTATATCCCCGACACTCTTCACCGCTGCATTGGAAGACGTTTTCAAGCTACTGGACTGGAAAGGATACGGTATTAACATTAATGGCGAGTACATCACTCACCTTCGATTTGCCGACGATATAGTCCTTATGGCAGATTCGCTGGAGGACCTAAGCACTATACTCAATGAGCTCAATAGTGTCGCCCAACGGATAGGTCTTAAGATGAACATGGACAAAACAAAGATCATGTTTAATGTCCATGTCACACCTATGCCGGTAGTTGTTGGGAGCACTAAGCTTGAAGTTGTTGACGAGTGTGTTTACCTGGGATAAATAGTCAAGTCCAACTTCGACAGAGAGGTCAATCGACGGATTCAACTCGGCTGGGCAGCGTTCGGGAAACTACGACACATTAGACATACCTCAAAACCTGAAAACGAAATTGTACAACCAGTGCGTGTTGCCAGTGATAACTTACGGATCTGAGACGTGGTCCTTCATTGCTGGCCGTATGAGGAAGCTCAAGGTCGCTCAGGGAGCTATGGAGAGGGCTATGCTCGGGGTGTCTCTGCGTGATAAACTTAGAAATGAGGATATCCGCAGTACAACCAGAGTGACCGACATAGCCCAACGGATTAGTAAGCTGAAGTGGCAGTGGGCCGGCCATATAGTTCGAAGAACCGACAACCGATGGGAAAGAAAGGTTCTCGAGTGGTAGCCTCATAGGCGAAGTGTAGGGCGACCCCCCACTAGATGGAGTGACGACCTGGTGAGACATGCAAGAAGTCGATGGATGCAGGTGGCTCAGGACCGTGCTTTGTGGCATTCCTTGGGGGAGGCCTATGTTCAGCAGTGGACTTGTGAAGGGCTGTAATGATGATGATGATGATGACTATTTACTTACTTATCTTCACGCACAATCCCTGACGGGGTAGCCAGAGATAACAGATCGCCAAGTGTCACGATCCTTACAAACCTCTGATTTCCTGATGACTATTTGAAATTTAAATAACGTTGCTAGTTCTATCCAAGCGAATTCGGGGTGGATCGCTAGTTAAATTACATAATTAAGCTTTCCTCTTTAATGGAATGATTGTGTATTATTTGTACATATGTAACACAGTGACATGTCATGTAAATACGTTACATGTAAATATAGACCAATTTTCCAGATATAACGTGATTTTATCAGTATTCTCCAGAGAAATACACTGGACTATAGGACTCAAATAATACTCTCTGTTTATAATACAAAAGTCATACTAGGAATTCATGACAATATAACGAGTCAACGAAATACTCACATGTACTGATCTAGAAGTGGGCAATCTACCAGACGCTGTTGGCACCACATCGCCGGTAGTGTAAAACTTTTCTAACCCTTTCATGACAGCATTAAATAACATGCTGTAAATAAAAATTATATAATCCTTCTATAGTCTACACCTTAAAATAGATCTTCAAACATAATTTAATACATACTGACTGTCATGTTCCAAGTATTCCTTATTTAAATAATATTTGAGCGTATCACTGAAAAAAAAAACAAAGGAATGATTATTCACAACATAAAACTAATCACATACAAAATAAAAATAATATGTACCTGATATCATCTGGTGCGTATTTCCTGTCTCCGTGCAATTCAAATAGTAATGGAGCTAATACTTCGTGCATTCCTTGTCTATACCCTACAGAATGGGATCGAGCCCAGTAAAAAAGCACACGGACCTGTAAATATAATATGCAATTACAATAGACGAAAGGTTGAATAAATTTACTAATTAATATATATTTTTTTGTGAATAAGTCAGTACCATTAAGTTCTGAACTTCTTTATCACGGAAGTAGACCTCATCTGGATAGGTCCTCACAACATCTTGAAGTATCAGAGCTTTGAGTTCGTTATCACAGAAGTGTTGTTTCCAGGCACTCTAAAATTAGTAATATTAACACATAATACTTAGTATTGTTGTAATCTCCAAATTAAAATTAAATAAATTATATTTAGTTGTTTCCTATGAAATTGATATTTCCGTAAACTGTGTAACAATGAAGTTAACAAAATGTCGCTTTGACACTATGACCTTGCTTTTAAAATTATTTAGTACCTGCAATTAAAAACTTTAGAAGCTAAGCTATTGTTAAGCCAAAAATAGTATAATAAAAAAAATTGGTAAATACAATTGGGCATGCCTTAAGCGCATTAAAAAAATTACGTATAACATGATTATACGGGATTTTTAAAGTAGTTTAAATACACACATGTTTTCACTAATAACCTTATTATACTTCCAATTTTCCGATAATTTTGTCAAACTTCAATTTAAAAAGTTTGGAAAATCCAAAACTGCAAGACACATAATGCTCACATGAGTGAAAATTTTAAAAAAAAATTGTAATTTGTAGTTTTATTCGTCAAAGAATTCCAGTAGCAGTGATCAAAGAATACTTTCAAGTCACTTTATCAAGTCCGGAGGTAAAGTCTCATCATAACTAACAAAACGAGCCCAAACTCGGCACATCTAGTTCTCCTCGTCGAGGAGTTCCAGTAGCAGTCATCAAAGTACACTTTCAAGTCTCTGTATCAAGTCCGAAGGAAAGTCTCATCATAACTAACAAAACGAGCCCAAACTCGGCACATCTAGTTCTCCTCGTCGAGGAGTTCAATTAGCAGATACCGAAGTACACTTTCAGGTCTATAAAGGCCAAGAACTATAACTACATATATTTATATATAAATCCTGCGTGCTTTTAGCGAAACAAAATATTGTAATAAAAATCTGTGATTATAAAAATAATATCTTACCTTCAAGTATGTATCAAATTTGGTTTTTGGAATATCTCGTATTTCTACGGCAATCTTTTTCGCTGAAAACAAGCGATACGGTATCCACTCACGACGGCGGCCGAGGCCGGAATGACCAGTTATATAATATGTATGTTTTGTGAGAATGAAGGAGTGAAACATTGTCTATTTAGTAAAATATATTAGTACAAGGCTGCTTAAAACACCGAAAATTTCGCCATTTCTTAGCCGAAAAATATTAATTATAACTAAACAAAACAAAATTTAACTGCCATTTACATTCCCTGGCTTCCAATATGATAGATAAAGAGTTTCAAAAATAGATTTGAGTTGAACATTTGATATTTTCAAAAGTTATCATGTTTACGATACCATGATGTAGACTTGATAAATCCACACCATAGGCCACTAAAACACTTTTTTTTGTGTAAAAATAGCAATTAATCGATATAAAAAAATTATAAGTTCAACAATCATTTATCTTTCTGACAATATGCTTTTTATATCACTTGCTAGATACGATTTCATGTGACAAAACGTTGGATCCTTATTTTTAGGCCCTAGTAGAATATACCGGCGCGCCTAGCGCTTACGGCATGCAATACCTAATTTTCAAGTCTCTCGGCCCGCATTTCCTTTTACTACAGAATGTTTTTCCTCAGTTACCGGATTCATCATCGTGTCGAGTCGTCTTTAACGTCAAAAATGTTTAGAAATTTAATGTTCAACGATGCGTGATCGCCATATGGCGGTTTATGTGAGTAATAAGTTATACTTAACGTTGAAGTAGGTTTATCTAGAGTCCGTGAAATTAAAATGCGTGCGGTAGCCGGAACACTTAACCACAGTATAAATATGGACAGTACGGAAACTAAGCCTAGTTGAAGACATATTAATAAAACAAGCGTAGGTAAAGCTCCATTGAATCAATAGGGTTGTAACTTTAAATGTTTTTGATATTGTTTTTTTTTTTTCATTTCAGTAATCAATCAATCGATTTTAAATAACTAGCTTACAAATACAATTTAAATATGATGAAAAAATTGATACCTATTGCAGCCGCCATCTTGGATTTACATATTGACAGCCCTATCGGCTTCAACACCCTCAAAAACCATAAAAATGACACGCATGATGAAAAAAATGATACCTATTTCAGCCGCCATCTTGGATTTACATTTAAACAGCACTATCGGCTTCAACACCCTCGAAACCCATGAAAATGACACGCATGATGAAGAAATTGATACCTATTGCAGCCGCCACCTTGGATTTACATTTCGACAGCACTATCGGCAGCAACACCCGCGAAAACCATGAAAATGATACCCATGATGAAAAAATTGATACCTAATTCAGCCGCCATCTTGGATTTACATTTTGACAGCACTATCGGCTTCAACACCCTCAAAAACCATGAAAATGACACCCATGACGAAAAAAATTGATAACTATTGCAGCCGCCACCTTGGATTTACATTTCGACAGCACTATCGGCTTCAGCACCCTCGAAAACCATGAAAATGACACCCTTTTGATACTACTTACTTTTAGTACGTACTACTATTATTTATTGTGGTTTTAAAATATTGTAATAAACAAAATCTCTCATTATTATTATAATCAAGTATTTAAGAAATTTGGTTATTCGAATATTGCGTATTTGTACAGCGATCTTTTTGAGCCGCTGCAAACAAAACAATGTCCACTCACAACGGCGACTGACGCCGAACTAACTGAGTGACGCAGTCTCTATTTAGTAATAATTTATTCATACAAGGCTGCCGAATACGCCGAAAATTTCGCCATTTCGCAGCCGAAAAATATTTATTATAACTAAACTAAACAAAATTAAACTGCCATTTACATTCAATGGCTTCCCACATGATAGATAAAGTCTTAAAAATATATTGAGTTGAACAATTGATATTTTTAAAAGTTATCGTATTTACAAGCCGTTGCGGACTTGATAAATCCACATCATAAGCCACTAAAACCCCTTTTTTATGTAAAAATAGCAATTAATTGATTTAAAAAAAAATTATAAGTTCAGCAATCATATATCTTTCTGACAATGTGCTTTTTATATCACTTATATGTACTATATGATACTCTATCTCATTCTTTCGCAGGCTAAAAACCATAGATGTATTATGTTTGTCTCTTTTTAGTGTCGCTTTTTCGTTTCATCGACATCACAACGATTCTAAAGATGTTTTCACTCCAAAAAACGGGCTGTGCATTTGTTTTTTATTTATTACTTTTTTTCATTTTGATATCGCTGTGTCCACGACCGTGGAAAAACTATATAATACTAAAATTGTACTTATAGCTTGCTTTGTTTTCGAATTTGAGACGAATGGACCAGATACTGCAAATGAATGGACGGTGCGTTTGAGATTGATCACTTTCGTTAAGAAAGTCTTCAAGAACGAGCGCATTGAAGGCTAATGATGATTTGAAGCATACAGTGGAAATGGTCTTTTTTCAAACCACGTTGAAATTTGCAGCAGCCTTCAATGTAAGTGACAAAACAAAATGGATTGCTTATGGGGTGATGAAGTTTTTCTATCTATCATTACCTCATCATTCTGTGATAGTGGATCATCATCGATCACGGCGCGGGGATCCATTGACAGTTTTTCCTTTAGGTCATCATAGAAGTTTCTGTGAGCTTTAATACTGAAACAAATTGTAACAATAGCTTATAGTATTATACTTTATAGAATTATACATATATATACATACATATGAATATATGTACATATAGGTGGCAGGTGGCTCAGGAACGTGCTTGTGGCATTCCGTAGGAAGGCCTAAGTTCACCAGTGGACTTGATGATGATATTATATCATGAAGTCTTGATATTTATGGCTTGATACACTTTAAAAAAAATCGAATAAAAACAAATCCTTTCTTTTGTCTACGGCGTAATGAATAATAGTGTACAGTAGACAAACAGTACCAGTTGCCAGTGATGAGATACATCTGGCTACATATGGAACCAAAACATAGTCTTTCACTAGTGTAGTGTCGTAGTGTTTTGGAGTTTCTTTGCATAATAGAATCTGTAATAAAGATTTCCCCAGTAGAACCAGATTAATTGATACCGTCCATAATAAAGGTGACTTGGATTTTTTTAATATAAAAAGTAGACAAGCGAACACACAATCCACCTGATGGTAAGTGAATGCTGTGTCATATACATCGACATTCTACATTACTAATTAAGGATCAAAATACAGATATTTTGTATTTTAGGACATCCGAAGACTAAGACGTAATGCTTCGTTACCAGTAAAAAAGGTCTCCAGTTCTCTACACTCACCATACAAAACACAGCATTATTCTGCTGGGCTACATTTAAAGTCACAGGTCTGCCAGTTTCAAATAGATGATAGCCATGACAATTATTTATTTTAGTTATCATAATTTTCTAGACTGGTAACCCCTAGTTGAAGGTGTTTGCAATAAAGGATAAATAAATAAGAATAGGACAGTCAAACTGAGACTTTGTTTTGCATTGCAGACTAACTGGTAGTAAAAACAGGTCACATAGATCATATTTAAGTATTATCCATAGCTGAACCTAATTCTCTATTCCATGTTCAGGCTAATCCCCTCCTATAACTAGATGTTTGTCTTTATCTTTGTTTTTATCCACCTAATAACCGCTAACTCCTTTCCCACCGAGAAGCCTCAAGACAAGGTGTGACAGACCAAAGAACGGTCATTGGCAGAATTATTGTAACATAACCACAATACCAAGGGCCATATTGATAAAAAAAAGTATTATCCATAACTTTATAGACAAATAATATATAATATTAACCTTAATATGATGGTATGTTGTTATGATGTGTTTTGAAAGTTTACGTTTACAGAGTGAAGTTGCAGTAAACCTAAAACTATGTTTATCCTGCGTACATTGTATGACGATTTTAAAAAATTAGAACCTGCTTATAATATCACTTGAGGGCGAAGGAAGAGCGTTCAGCATGATAGCCCATGCTAAGCTTCTCGGCTTTACCAGCTTTAACTGGATTGCGGCAGATTTTAAGTATTCCAAACTCCATGTTGAGAAATGCAAACTGAAAAAATATGATATACTTTATATAGACATTGTTTGTTTGCAGTACATAATAAAAATACCGTATAGTGGCAGTGCTTACCATGTAATAGCGGTAATAGAATATCCACTGCACTAGATTGTCGCGTGGGTGTCGTAAAAAGCGAAAGAGGGAAACTAACTTTGAGATGGGCAGTAGTGTCTTCCCAATAACAGCTAAAAATAACACTGCCTGTCAAGCCTGGCAACTATGGCACACATTCCATATGAGGCAATCTATGAGGAGATCTATATTCAGGAGTAAACTTTTGATAGGCTGCAATGGTATGGTAACAGTTATTGGGTGCTTCGGTAGCAGCCCGGTTTCAGAAATTGGCGGTCTTTTAAGTTCATGCCTCAGAAAGCATGTAAAACTGATGGTCCTGTGTTCGATTTGATTATGAGAGTGTGGGAATAGAGAGTGTATTTGTGTCTGCGCATACACCTGTGTACTTTAATTCTGTGTAGATGTCTAGGATCCATTGAAAGTGAATTTGGTTTGGATAACATTAAAAAAACCTTGTCCAATTTGTGAAAGTGCTTTTAGGTATCTTGATATGAATCAGTTCATCACATGTATTTTAAATAATGAAAACATTCATATACTCGTTTCCATGATTATTTTTCTGATAAAATAAAAAATAAAATTTAAAACAGTTACAATACTTTGCTATTTATAAACAAGATGTAATGTTTTAAGAAATTCTAAAGTATTTGAAAATTTTTTTTCATCAAAAGTATTGTAATGAACACTCGGCTAGCAGCTTAACCATTTTCGCTACTTTACGTTCTAGGCACTTACTTTAGAAAAGGTTTAAAAAATATATACATCAATGAACTAATACAGTAAAAAGAATATTTAGAAATATATGAAATATTACTGGGTTGTAGTAACAGATGGCTATTGAAAATGACAGAAAGATCTTATGGCTTCCAATAGATGATAGTTTAACCAGCTCTTATGTTATGAATAACCAACTTGGTAATGAGGAACAGTGTCAACAAGTGTTTAGTATATGTCTGGTATCATCTCTCATAATATATAATTATCTCCATCCTGCCTCAGAGTGATGCTAAACTACTACGAATAAGGCAAATAGCTTCTATTATATTTCACATTTTGTAGGTAGGAGATATTTATGTGCCCATTTCCAGCTGTGGACTTTTAAGGGCTGAAACGGAAGCTAAGAGGATATTCTTACAGCTATGGGGGAAGCCCATCTCTAGTAGCAGACTGTTTGTAAGCTCATAAAGTTTTAATCAAATTAGTTATTAGTAATATTTTTACTTTACTTTACTTACTTATATTCCCGACGTTTCGAGCATTTTACAGCACCCATGGTCACTGAGGTGTTCTGACCTCCCAATGTCATAGTTAACCACAGCTACTTTGAGATTAAAATTATTAACTTTTGTTCCAATCTACGCAGTGTGAACTTATAAAATCTTGAAGTCTTGCAGTGTATGTTTGGGTTGGGATTTAATTTTTTTTTTATAGTATAAGGGTGATAAACGAGCACACAGTCCACCTGATGTTAAGTGGTTGCTGCGGCCCATAGACATCTACATCTATCCTCTATTACAAATCAAATTGCAGATGCGTTGTCACCCATGAGGACTAAGATGGAATGCCTCTTTTCCAGTAAAAGGGGTCTCCGGTTCTCTACACTCACCATACGAAACACAGCAGCGTTAAGCTGCTATTTTACGCAGGTATTCTGTGAGAGCGTGGTCCTTCCCCGGTTGAGCCCACCCATTCGTGCTACAACTATACTACTAATATAGTTGCAGCTTATCTACCACGTCGGAATTATAGGATCCCAAGCAGATGGTAGCACCCATCCATATTATCTATTAAAATTAGGATGATTTTTGATTTCAATAGCCTTGCAAATCATCCTTGGGAGGAATCGGAGTTCTTTAGTTAGGATTTGTGATCTATCAAATCTGATGTAGTGACGGGGCGATCCAGTATGTGCATACAGATAGCATACTTCCCGGAGCATTGATTCTTTACATCAGCTATGTGTTCTTTAATGCAGGTTTTAGTGGTCTTGCTTGTACACTCCTGCATCTTGCAGATTGCAGAGGGATATTACACTTGATCGGTGGTAAAAATTGACTAATCTTCTTCCAGGGCTTGAAGTATGTTTTAATAGAAGCACGCTTCAATATGCAGCCAATCTTAACACTTGATACACGCTCGACTGTGGCCAGCTGTACACATTCACTGTGACATAGGTGTGGGACCCAAAGCTGCAGCAGGTTTTAACATTGGTCAAGTGTAATATCCCTCTGCAAGTGGCAGGAGTGCCCCCGTCACTATATTAGATTTGACAGACCACAAATTCTCACTAAAGAACAATGATTTCTTCCAAGGATAATTTGCTAGGCTATTGAAATCAAAAAACATACTAATTTCAATAGAGAAAATAGCTGGGTGCTACGATCTGCTTGGGATCCTATAATTAACAAATATAAATCCAAACCCAAGCATACCACTGCAAGACTTCAAAATAATGTAATCTCATTCTGCGTAGATCGAACCAAAAATTAATATTCAAAAACTGAAGGTAGCCAGGCTAACTGTGACATTGGAACATCAAACATCTTAGTCCTGTATGACCATGGGTTGCTGTAAAGCGCCCGAGAAAAATGATTATGAAAACCTAACATGAACTGTATAAAAAACATTTATGCAAAATATAGGTACTTTACGTTCTACAAAATACTACTCATAAATATAATTTTGTTTTAAAAACACCATGAAAGTTATTAAGCTATTATAACAATTTTATAAATCTAAAAATCTTTATAAAATTGTTAGAATAATAGAAAATATTATACTAACAGGGAGTAATAGTCCAAAAAAAGTTATGAACAAAGAAAAAGTCAATATTTATCATCTGATAACATTGTTACTCACGCGTAGTCCACTGCTTCTACGTGATTATTTGCTGGCGTATTTGTATTAAAATCTATATTGTTCTGCTCCTAAACATAATACAACATTTAAAATCAACTTAAATTTAACTAATATTCTGAAAAAAAAAAATGAACCTTATTCCTTACCATATTACAATAAAAACATACAGCTTACTTCCCTAAACATTTATTATTTATACCATTTAGCCTCTTTAGGAAAGTAAACAATATGTTACTAAAATGTTTTGTTTTAAATTTCATTGAAAAAAATGTATATTTTCCTTTACAACCCGTTGATAAAGAGAAAATCATAGATTTTTTTAAAATATTTTGAGAGAGAAAATTAATGAGAAATATTGACATTTGACAACTGATAGTTAGGCACTTCATTTATCTAAGTAAGGTAATATGATAGCAGGTGATTTCATATGATGTCTGTCTGTGATCTCAGTACTGGATACTGTTACGTGTGAACGGGTTATTCCGTTTATCCACCCTAGGGTGGATACTCGGAAACACGTGTTATCCCAGACGGGTAGATAATGGGAATTTACTTTTATTTGTTCTTCCGACTTTTTACCCCAAGTACAGTTCATCATCATCATTATCATCATTACAGCCCTTCACAAGTCCACTGCTGAACATAGGCCTCCTCCAAGGAATGCCACAAAGCACAGTCCTGAGCCACCTGCATCCATCGACTTCCTGTACATCTCACCAGGTCGTCACTCCATCTAGTGGAGGGACGCCCAACACTTCGCCTGCCGGTACGAGGCTGCCACTCGAGAACACTTTTTCCCCATCTGTTGTCGGTTCTTCGAGCTATATGGCCGGCCCATTGCCACTTCAGCTTACTAATCCGTTGGGCTATATCGGTCACTCTGGTTCTACTGCGGATATCATCATTTCTGAGTTTATCACGCAGAGAAACTCCGAGCATAGCCCTCTCCTTAGCTCGCTGAGGGACCTTGAGCTTCCTCATCCGGCCAGCAGTGAAGGAGAAGAGAAGGTGAGTGATGTACTCGCCATTGATGTTGTTACCGTATCCTTTCCAGTCCAGAAGCTTGAAAACGTCTTCCAATGCAGCGGTGAAGAGTTTCGGGAATATAACGTCACCCTGTCTTACACCTCTCTGCAATTAGATAGGTTTCGTACTCTGGTTCTGTACTCGGATAGCCATCGTAGCCCTACTGTACAAGCACTTCAGCACTTCGATATACCGACAGTCAACTTGGCACCGCTGAAGGGACTGCAGCACCGCCCAAATTTCGACGGAATCAAAGGCTTTCTCATAGTCCACATACGCCAGACATAGTGGCAAATTGTACTCCTCGGACTTCTGTACAATTTGCCGAAGGGTATGTATGTGGTCTATGGTGCTAAAGCCTTTTCGGAAACCGGCTTGTTCGGGAGGCTGGAAGTCGTCAAGTCTGCGCGCGAGACGATTCGTAATGACACTTCTGCTCCACACCTCCGGTGTAATGCCACTATGGAGGACGGAATTAAAGAGCTTCTGAAGGACTTCAAGTACCGGTTTTCCACCCGCTTTCAGAAGCTCCGCTGTAATTCCATCCTCGCCCGGGGACTTGCCGTTTTTAAGGTGCTGGAGAGCCATTCTAATCTCGCTCAGACTGACGTCCGGGATATCTTCGGAATAGTGTCGGATAAGACTCGCTCTTGGATCGTTACTCACACTTGCGTGTGGCTCCAACTATGACGTGTACAGCTGCCCATAGAACTTCTCAATCTCACTCAAAATCTCAGGTTTCCCGGAAACGATGCTGATTGCAGTTTTCCCCCTCGCGATCACTGAGACATCACTGACCAGTTGTCGTCTGGTCGTCATAATGAAGTCAATCTCATTTTTTGTCGAACCGTCGGGGCTCGACCAGGTCCACTTTCTGTGGGGCCGCTTCTGGAAGAAAGAGTTCATCATAAAGAGTCCCTCTTTCTCCATGAAGTCGGCCAACTGCTGGCCCCTTGGGTTCCGTTGCCCTATTCCAAATTTCCCCACTTTCAGCTCACCGTTCTCTCTTGTGCCTAGTTTTGCATTGAAGTCTCCCATTAACACCGTATATTGGGTTTTGGAGGAATGCATGGCTCTAGAGATATCCTCATACATTTCCTCCACCTCCTGATCGGGGTGTGCCGAGGTTGGTGCGTAAACCTGTATGACCTTCAGCGAATACCTTTTGGTGATTCTGAGTATAAGGTACGCAACCCTCGTCGACACACTCTCAATCTTTACAACGTTGTTAACGAGAGACTTGTGGACGATAAATCCGACACCTCCTTGGGACAGATGGTCGCCCTCCCGGTAATAGAGCAAGTTGCCGGATTCGAGGATTACCGTGTCCTCCCCCTCTCTTCGGATAATCCTGTAATATACCAGCGTAACTTGTCTATCTCTTCTTCCAGCTCCACAATCTTCTCGTCAGTCCTCAGGGCGCGTGCATTATATGTTGCCAGGTCGAGTCGTCGTAGGTGGCAACCGAACCTCCACCGGAGATTCTTAGCACCCCCTGCCCCGCCGTTACCATGGTCGCCACCGTAGCCAGGAATAGCGGGGCCGCCGGGGACTGGCGGCCGTCTATTCGTAACTTTCATTATGGGGGGTATATTGCCATAGTTGCCACGCTTGGCGGGCGGGTTGGCAACCGCAGTTTTTTATTGTATTTTTGCCGTCACCATGAAGATGCTGCTGCCCATCTCCTGCCTGTTTCCCTTTGTCGCCTTTTAGGACACCCACGGGAAGATATGGGGTAGTGGATATTCTTAACCGCCACTACACGGTTTTTTATTTAGTCTTAAATATTTTTTCTTTATTTTTTCTCTTTTTATTTGTATTACTAAATAGTATTGTATAATAACTGTCAAAATCGAATGTGACCATTTGGATACATGGTTTTAGGATACCTATTGATCCTTTAATTAGAAGTCGATGGGTGGACATGATGAGAAAAAGCCGTGGAGAAGAGAACTGCAGTCCAAAACCACAGTAATATACTCTGAACATTTCCGTGAAAAAGACTTGTATTTTAGTTGAAACTGAACACGTATGTGGTTCTTTTCACCAAGTGAACCTAATAATACTGGTTGCTGAAAAATATTTGACCATACTCTGTTATAATATAGCTAAATTAGATAATGTAAAAAGTGATGCAACCTCAAAACGCAAATTATTTAAAAAACGAATTCAAAGAGAGGGCCATTAAATTAAAAGTTACAAACATTTAATGGTAAATAATGATAAGTTGAAAATAGAAGAGACTACTGTGTTCCTGGGGTTGACCTTAGATGCAAAGCTTCAATGGGGCACCCATATATCTACTCTTGCTGGCACAATGATGCAGGATGGAATAATTCTTCTTAAAATGATCTATTAAATTGTAGAAACGCTATGGGATAAAAAAATTACGGTAAACGGTACATGCGGGATGAATTATTTAACAACGACGCAGGCGAAGCCGCCAGACAACCTTTAGTATTTTTATAAGTCGATATCACACATTAAATAATAAAACATATTTTGTAAATTCCTAATTGATTTTAATTTGGTTATATTTTTCTTTACAAAAAAAAATCGATTCTAACTCAACAGACAACTAAACACACAATTAAAAGCACCATATATTTTTTTTTATAGAATAAAGGTGCACACAGTCCACCTGATGGTAAGTGGTTACTGTGGCCCAGACATCGACCTCTATCTTATTCGAATGCGAATTAAAATGCAGATGCGTTGTCAGTCGTGAGGACTAAGATAGAATGCCTCTTTTCCAGTAAAAAAGATCTCCGGTTCTCTACCCTCACCATACGAAACACAGCTGCATTAAGCTGCTATATTACGCTGGTATTCTATGAGAGCGTGGTCCCTCCCCGGTCGAGCAGACCCATTCGTGCTATAACTATACTATTAATATAGCTGCAGCAGGGCTCTACCACGTATATTATAATTTATGATTTTATTAACATGACAATTTTACAGTTTTTCCCCATTTTATCGGGATAGATTCATTAGCTGGTATCTCCCAGATACAGATGACACTGGTGTAAGTCATAGTTATTTATTCTGCCACCATAGCAACCGCTAAGCGTGTGTGTGTGTGAGGCACGCACACACGCTTGTAAAACCTGGCCTGTTTTTGTTGCATCGCTCATTGCGTGACGCGTTATCTAGAGAGTAAATAGTCTAAGGTGGAAATAATATACAAAATTCATGAGAAAAGAGAAGATAACGTTCTTGATACGACTTGATTGTGCCCCTGTAATACTGTTTATATAAAGAGAAGTTTATAATAAAATCAATGTGTCAAATTATATTTCATTCAAGAAAAAATCTGGGTCAAGAAAATACGACTAGATTTATTATTATTCGAAAGATTAAGTAAATTGTTTTCTAAATCAAATGATGATTACTATATTACGTTGCAAATATTCGTTCGCAAACTTTAAAAAGAAATAGTTATGGAGGTATGAATACTAAGTCTTGACAGACACACGGTACATAAGTGAGGTGAATTCCATTTGTAATCCTAATTTTCTGCCGACTTCCAAAAAGAAGACGGTACTCAATTCGACTGTATATATGATATGATATGTTTTTTTTTATTTTTTATGTGTGTTAACTTTCTAACTCATAACTTTCTACTGGGTGAACCGACTTCGATGATTCTTTTTTATTTGAAAACTGGTACTTTTCATGTGGTCCCATATGAATTTCATCAAGGTCAAACCTATAGTTTTTGAGTTATTCTTAATAACTTTTATTGAAGTCGGCTGTACAAAGTTTTAAATTTTAAATTATCTATACTTACTAACGATCCGCTCCGGCTTCGCATGACCGTTTTCTAGATCTCAACAGCAGCGCTACGTACCAGGTCTAATTGTGAGTGTGAATGTTCATCCAAATGGGTCCAGCCATTCTCAAGTGATGATCTTTCATACAGGCGACAGTTAATATTAATTTATATAGATTTACCACTTGCTTAGCGGAAAACCATCGAATATGTTTATGATGAAATATTTTCATCATATATATGATGAAATATTTTCATCATATATATGATGAAAATATTTCAAAATTATGAACTTAAGTCAGGATCTTGTTAAAACCGTGTAGCGGTGGCGTAAAAGTATCCACTACCTCCTACCAAATAATATATATTATTACTTAGAAGCTTTTAGACCCCATACCATCCCGTGAGTATCGTAAAAGACGACAGAGGAAAATAAAACATGAGATAGGCAACAGTATTTTCCAGATAACAACTTAAAATATTAAAAAATAGCGGTTACCAAACCACTTGTTAAGAGAGGGAACTATGGCAAATATTCCCCCTAAGTTCAGCAGTGGACTTTTAATAAGCGAGAATTAATGAATTAATGATATCTTGAGGGAGCGGAGAGGAAAACGGGTAATACGTTCGTAATCGATTTATTGGTAGTTGTGATCTAGCGACAAAAGAGAAGGCAGACCGCGGCCGTGCCGTTGTTATTGTACTATCGTGGTGCCCTTTGTGTACGTTCCGTGAAGCAAACCCAGTGTTGATTAAACAAACACAGTTATATTCCTTGTGAAACCCATAATAAGTCTAAGGATAGTTTGTTGGACATATATCAGTTGAATTTAAGTAGATTTGTACGTGGTAGAGCCATGCTGCAGCTATATTTCTGATATAATTAGGTAATTCTGATATAATTATCTAGCGCTGGTAATCTACATTTTAAAGGTGTTCCGTGGTCACATTAGCAACCCGGGTGTGCTGCAGTGGATAGGCTTACGCGTGTCTGATAGATATGTACAGCGGCGACGGCGCCCAAGCTTGCTTGCGGTGCCGTGATGCAGGACTAAACTGGTACGCAACACCCCCCTCACGCGAACGTAACGTAAATTTGGTTGCTGAGAAGTTAGACTTATTTTCGTGTTCACGGAGTGAGTTCGCAAAAGTGACATAATTTATAATATGTTATTCTCAAATTGAATTATACAATTGATTTTAATGTGTTGTTATTTAAATTAATTATTGTGTGTTGTAATTAGTAATATTATTATCTTTTACCATTTAAATTGTTACTTTATGCTTTATGATGAATTCCAATAACATATTTTAATGGTATTATTATTATGGGGGTTATCTATAAAGTTTCCTCATCTGGTTGGGCTGTTTAAATATATAATTGTAAGCGAAATATATAAACATACATAAATATCAATAAAATCGAATAAATAGGCAGACCACCCCATATGTCGGTCACCTCGTGAGCCAGGTCCAGATATTTTGTCAGCTTATCTGTTTCGGCTTTCACGAGGTTCTCGTCATAAGGAATGGTAATGTCGACCAAAAAGATCCTTGACTGTGCCCGGTCCATCAGCACAATATCAGGCTTATTCGCAAGAATAGTCCTGTCTGTGATGATGGCCCGGTCCCAGTAGAGCCTGGCGCGGTCATTTTCGAGCACGGCTTCCGGCAAGTACTTATAATACGGCAGTTTCCGATCCACGAGGCCGTATTTCAGAGCGAGCTCCTAGTGTAGAATCCTGGCTACTAGATTGTGTCTGTGCAAATACTCAGAGTTAGAAAGCGCCGAACAACCGGAGATGACATGCCTAAGTGACTCACCGGGATGGCGACAAGCTCGACAGATGTCGACGGCGCCATCCTTTAGATAATTGTTGGTCTTAATAACCTGATCCTGTATCGCACAGACAAAACCCTCGGTTTCCCCAAAGAGGTCACCGAAACGTAGCCAGTGAAGGGAGGCGACTGTGTCTACGAAAGGCTCATGTAGAGCCTTGTAGAACCTCCCGTGGAGCTCCTTCTCCTTCCATACGGCCTCCCGGTCGGAAATGCACTGTACTGCTGGGTCTTGCCATTGCTCGTTGGCTAAGGATAGAGGGGTCAGTCCTTTATCACAAGAAATAACGTCCCTATAGCATGGATCATCCGCTCTCGTCAGAAAGTAATTACGGAGGCTGCACACTTCGCGATTATGCATGGTAAGCGCGCTTAAAAAGCCGCGCCCACCATGCTTCCGCGGCAAGTACAGCCTCATTACTGACGATCTCGGATGATGCATCCTGTGGGACGTCATTATAGTGCGGACTTTTCTATCCAGAGCGTTTAGTTCGGTCTGAGTCCACCTAAGTATGCCAAAGGTATACATGAGAACAGGCATGACCCAACCGTTATATGCGTGTGTCTTATTCACACCGGACAAAAGGCTGTTAAGCACTTTGGTCAAGCGTGCATAAAACACATCGCAAACTGACTGTTTCATACCCGCCTCATCTACACCGATGTTCTGTGACATACCCAGGTATCGGTATGTTTCAGCCTCGGAAAGGGTCCTTATGTTGATGGGCATAGATAAATCTATGCCCTCAGAGTTAGCAACCCTACCCCTTTCGACATGGAGGACCGCACACTTATCCGTCCCCAGCCCCATTCTAATAGAATTGCTAAAATCACAAGTGATGTTTAGCAATTCCACAAGATGAGAGCGACTGGAGGCGAATAACTTGAGATCATCCATATAGAAAAGGTGGGTCACTTTTGTACCTCCTCTCCGAAGCTGAAATCCCCTCCCGGAGCCCTCCAGTAAGGTACTGAGAGGGTTCAGAGAGAGGCAGAACCAGATTGGACTCAGACAATCGCCCTGGAAGATACCCCTTCTTATCCTTATGTGGTTCTCCGCAGCCGTCATCCGCTCGCCTAGATGACAAAGGATCGTACTCCACTGCCCCATACACTGCCCGAGGAAGTCTCTAACTTTACAGTCAACCTTGTACAGCTCGAGGACCCTCTTCAGCCATGTATGAGGCACCGAGTCGAATGCCTTTTTGTAGTCTATCCAGGCGGCGGATAGGTTCCGACGGTTGCGTTTAACCACTTTGCCAATGACCGCGTCAATGAGGAGTGGTTCCTTGGTTCCACGACCACCGCCCCGACATCCATTTTGAGCGCGCGACATCACCTGATTTGAGTTCAGGTGACGAGTGATTCACGCGCTCAAAATGGATGTTAATGTCTTATATATCGTGGGTAGACACGTGATGGGGCGGTATTTGCTCGGGTCTATGGTATCCCGGTCTTTAGGAACCAAATGAATGATCCCAGTAGTGAAGAGACTCGGGAGCGACTTTTGATCGAAAGCCTCTTGAAATTGTCGGGCGAGCACAGCGTGACACACCACGAACCCCTTCAGCCAGTAGTGATGCAGCCCGTCGAGCTCCGGACTTTTCCAGTTCGGGGCCCTTCGGACCGCCTCAGCTACATCGTGCGGCGTTATAATGACGGGGTCCATGGGCGTAAGATTCGCACACTGACTCACCACAACTTCCGTCCAAGGGCCCTCGCTGTGGTTTACGGGCTCTGACCACAGGCCGCGCCAGAATGTGACAGTGTCGGCCTGATTCGGTGCTTGGCCCGTTCCACGTACCATTGGTCGCTCCAATGATTTATATAGCCTCTTCTGATCACTCTGGAAGAGACAATTCTGGTTGAACCGTGTCGACCTCTCGGTATATCGCCGAATCCGCTTCCCCCAAGCAGTGATTCTCTGCTTCAGGTCGTCTATGCGCTCCGTCAGTTTTTGCGTTATATCCGGCTGGGACAAACTGATATTTGTCCCAGAAAACGCCATTCTGACGGTGCGCACAATTCGCGGCCTATTATTGCCCGACCTGAAGCTTATCAGCCTGCCGATGAGGGCCCTTGCCTTTACGATACGGTCCTCAATCCTTCTTCTCCAGGCTGGGATGGCGCTACTTTGTCTAGTAGCGCGTCCAGCCGTGGGAATTTTGGCGCCAACAATATGGCAAACTGCCAGTGCGGCGCCAAAAAGAATTGAGTCCGTCTCGCAAAGGTCCCGGCTGGCTTCCAAATAGGTCACCAGCATTGGGTTGAGAGCCCTCACGACAGCCCGATTCCGCTTGCTTAGGGGTATGCGCGGGAGTCGCGGTCGATTTTCGAGAGGCGTACTGCGCGTTTCCATAATCGCCTCCTCCAATTTACTCCTCATCTGCTCTAGTTCTTGGGTGACCATTCCATCATCGCCTGAATCAACCAGAGCAGGGAGATCCATGGCGCCCTCTATATGTGGCTGCTGGTCTGTGGCCTGAAGAGCCGCATCCCCAGCTATAGCCGGTTCATTCGATGAGGGAATAGCCTCACGTCGTAGTCGTTCGAGTTCGGCATCATCAAATATTTTCGAGCGTATGATGTACCTAACTCGGTCTGCCAGGTTTTGCTCCGTGACGGGAACTGACGGCTCAAGCTCAGCAAAAATGCGATGCATCCGAGCCCGATACGCTATCCCTCCAGTTTCTTCCCCTTTCGCCCTATAGTACGCCCGCAATGCGTTTATGTTCATATTTTTTGTCCAACGCATGCAGCGTACTCCACCAGCGGCGGGTGCCGCTTGCCGAATCCGAGAGGACACCGCCGACACCAAGCCGTCTGGTGGGGATGATGGACGCGAGGGGCTGCTAGGTGGTCGTGCAGCACCTCGCGCTCGGCTGGCGGCTCGCATGCTGTCACGTCCAGCGCCAGCTCCAGACGCGCCCCGGCGACCCCCAGGCAGCGGCCCTATGCGCGTTCTATTATCTTCCATCATCCATTAAATTGGGCGTCAATTAACGGGAGACGCCCAGACCCGGCGCCGTTTAAAAGTGTGGCCGTAAGCACAAACGGGCCTTTGCACCCTCAATACTGCCGAGGCACGGCGCTCACACCTCTTGGCAAGACACTGACTGACTGCGCTGACATAGCAGTTTTGTCACTTAACTGTTACGTCAGCGGGCGATGGGGTCGTCACTTCCCTACGCCTGATTTTGATTATTATTATTATTAATATTATTTTGCATTGAGATGCTACATTTATCGATTTATGTTTCTCCCTGTAATGGTAGATGTTAGTAGGAAATATAAATAAATAAATAAATAATTCTAGCACGAATGGGTCGCCTCAACCTGGGAAGAACCACGCTCTCACAAAGCGCTTTCACGTAAAATTGCAGCTTAAGGCTGCTATCATAGATTAATGATAAGTCATCGCGCGCTCTGACTAGATACCGCCGGCGCTCATATAAAATGCGGCAACAAATACTACGTCGAAATCGGCGTACCCGAGTCCCGAGCCAGTCGCGTTGCAGGCAACGTGTGAGGTGAACCGAATGTTGTATTAAATTTTGATCATAATCCGAAGTAAAATACCAGTTTACGTATTGAAACTATGTAAAAATAATACTACAAGAAATAAGAAAGACACTGGAATCACATACCTACTATCATTAAGTATCATACAATTTCGAAATTTTAACATAAAATAACACGAGCCATAAATAAGTCTCAAAATATCAATGACCACAAACTATATAGAAACACTACGCGTTTCAATGACGCTATTCAGTGTTGCTGCGAATGCAAAAATAAAGTTCCCGGTGGCTGAGATTTTTATATGTGAATTTATTGTTACTATATTTTATAATATAATATATTTAACTTATTATAATATAACCTAATTCTATATTATTTAATGTTTATTTCTATAGTATTGCTCAAATTACACAATTGCCGTTTATTAGGGTTCCGTACCCAAAGAGTATCAACGGGACTCAAGTCTCCACTATCGTTCCGTCTGTCTGTCAGCATGCTGTACCTTATGAACCGTAATATGTAGAATTTTCACAGAATGTGTATCTATATTGCTGCTATAACAACATAAAATAAAAAAGAAAACAAGTAAAATATTAAAGGACTCAAAAAAATCACGTTTCTTGTATGAAGACCATACAAGAAACGTGATTTTTTTCTGTATTGATATGTGTTTTGTTTACAGACTAAAGCGAAACCTGGATTAACACGCAATAAAATGATGCTGTGTGTATGGTGGGATTGAAAGTTTATCATGAGCTTTTACCGTCGGGTAAAACCATCGATTCGGATCTCTACTACCAATAAATAATGAGACAAGCAAGAAATAGAAAAAAAAACAACTTTAACTATAAAGTAAGTGGTTGCTGTGGCCTATAGACATATACATCTATCCTCGGTTAAGAATCAAAATGCAGATGCGTTGTAACCCCTGAGCACTAAGATGGAATGCCTCGTTTCCAGTAAAAAGGGTCTCCGGTTCTCTACACTCACCATAGGAAACACAGCAGCGTTAAGCTGCTATTTTACACTGCTATTCTGTGAGAGCGCGGTTCTTCCCCGGTCGAGCTGACCCATTCTATGGTATGGTATTCTATGGTCTATCACGTATAAATTGAAAATTTCGAAGATGATCCCATAATAAAAAATATTCATATTGACGGGCAGAATCTTTCCCTAAGGCCCCCCGCGCACTAGGTAGCCAGGCTGCGGCAGCCAGTCGAACATATGACGGTGTATGGGAGCCCGCGCACCTAAGCAGTCACGAACTCCCGGCTGCGGCAGCCATAAAAGCGCGTCCGATTGCACGGCAGCCCGTTGGCTGCGCGCAGCCAGAATGAGTAGGGCAAATGTATGTGGCTGCCGTCAGTCACCGCGCACTTGTGGTAGCAGCCAGGCGTATTTTGTGTTCTGAAATCATTCGCGAAATTGAAAACCGTGAAGCAATATGGGATATATCAATCATTGCCCTTGATTGAATTTCTTATATTTTCCAAAAGGTATCAAATGATTGCACTGACATTCTCGTGTTAAAAACCGGTCTGGGTATTTACGAACAACTTTGAAATAGGTATGAAATAAGCCTTTTTTTAAACGTTACCCCCACAAACGAGACCCTTTTTACTGGAAACGAGGCATTCCATCTTAGTGTTCAGGGGTTGCAACGCATCTGCATTTTGATTCTTAACCGAGGATAGATGTATATGTCTATAGGCCACAGCAACCACTTACCATCAGGTGGACTGAGAGCTCGTTTTTCACTCTGATCCTATAAAAATATCTCAAAGTCAGTTATTCCATACAAAATTTCGTACAAACTTGCTCAAAATGTATGGAAGATCTGATTTTTCTTGCGATTTGGAAGATAGATCTATAGTAAAAGTTGTTCATATTGACGCGTAGAATAGAAAGCACTATTTTGATTATACCATATATATAACTATTTTTTAAAATAATTTGTGAATATTAGTTTTTTTTTTTTTTTATAGGATCGGGTGACAAACGAGCACACAGTCCACCTGATGGTAAGTGGTTACTGTGACCCATAGACATCTACATCTATCCTCAATAAAGACTCAAGATGCAGATGCGTTGTCACCCGTGAGGACTAAGATGGAATGCCTCTTTGCCAGTAAAAAGGGTCTCCGGTTCTCTACACTCACCATACGAAACACAGCAGCGTTAAGCTGCTATTTTACGCTGGTTTTCTGTGAGAGCGTGGTCCTTCCCCGGTCGAGCCGACCCATTCGTACTACAACCATAATATAGCTGCAGCATGGCTCTACCACGTTGAACGTAGTTAGACATGTAAATAAAAAAATTAAACTGATAAAAAGGAGGCCTTATCATTTGTATGTCATTTATTCAGAAGAAAAACCTATACATAATATACACAAATATATTGATACATTCGTTATTAATAAACTATTCATTTTTAAGTATTTCTGGAATACATTCATAACTATGAACTTAACTACTAAGCTATAGCATAAAATAAATTTTCCCGTTAATCGGGTAATAGTTAAGCTGCAATACAATATTAAAATGCCGCATTCATGGAGCTGTTACTTGCAGGGAGCGTGGTATATAGTCAGAGCGCGCGATGACTTATCATTAATCTAAGGCTGCTATGTTTCGTATGGTGAGTGTAGAGAACCGAAGACTACTTTTACTGGAAAAGAGGCATTCCATCTTTGTCATCACGGGTGACAACGCATCTGCATTTTAATTCGTAGTTAAGGATAGATGTAGATGTCTAAGGGCCATAGCAACTACTCAAGATCAGATAGGCTATGTGCCCGTTTGTCGCCCTTATCCTATATAAAAAAAAAAGATTTCATAGTGACGTTTTTACGAGATATTTTAAATTATACAACAATAGTACAAAATTCCACATTATTCGACTACGTTTTTGTTGTAAGATGTCAGACGAAGCTTTCATAAACATTCATTGATATAAATAAGTATTACGAACCGGAGTATATAACCGGACTAATAAAAATCCCTAATTTTGTTAAGTCATAGACTAAATGAAGTTATAGACAACGTTTCTTTTCCGCTAATAGCACGTCAATAGAGGTGTCTATGGAATGGAAAAACGGCAACAACCTTGTAAAAGTAAGAAGGTGAGAATAATATAGCTATCTTATTTTGTACCATGTTAAACGTCATATGTTTATAATAATAATAATAATAATAATAATAAATCATTTATTTGCAAGAAATATGGTTGTTACACAAGATGTTAAATTAATTATAGCACAGGACATATTTCACCCTCATTACGGGCATGCAAAATCATAGTAAATTTACAACAATTATTTGAATACAATTACAATTATTAGAACTATTTGAATAACAATTTATAAGAACTATTTGAATTACAATTATTACAATCTTTTAAATTTCAATTATTTGAATTACATGATTACAATTACATAAATTATTGAATTATTATAATAGACTAAGTTACAGGAAATAAAAAGAAAGATCTGATATCTTAGTGGGCACCAAAACGGCAAGTACTTTTATTCAAAAAATCTTTAATAGTATAGAAACTCTCCTGGATCAACCACTTTCGCAAGGCACAACAGAACCCTTTATATGGCAGGTCAATCATTCCTTTGGGCAAAGAGTTATATATTAGAGGTGCCATATAAGCACAGTTTTTTTTAAACAGTTCTAGCTTAGGCACAGGCATTTTTAAGGGCACGTGGTTAATTTTTCGTTTAAATGTATTGTCGTTAGCGGTGAAGAGATGACTGTTGTATTTAACAAATTTAGCTGTTTCGTAGATGTATATGCAGGGAACAGTTAGTAGATTATTTGATTTAAAGGTCGGTTTACACGATTCCGACCAATCCATGCCGTACAGAGTCCGAATGCATTTTTTCTGTGCTATAAACACCCTCGTGATGTCACAGGAATTTCCCCAGACAACTATGCCATATCGTATAATGGAGCAAATGTAAGCGTGATATACCATAATAGAGGTATGTCTGCTTGTCACGTCTTTTACCTTTCGAAGTGCAAAAACAAACTTATTTATTTTTATGCATAATTTATTAATATGTTCTTTCCATGAGAGATGTGTATCGAGAATAATGCCTAAGAATTTAGCGGTGTTTATCTGTTGTATAACTGAATTGTTGTAACTAATATTTAATTCCATGTTTTTACTCTTATAAGTTTTGAAGTTAATTAGTTTCGTTTTATCAATGTTTATTTTCAATTTGTTTATGTTTAACCATTGGATAACATCTTCTAACGTTTTATATATTTCCGTCTCATAGGTATCTATATTTTTACAGCCCATAATGATAGTCGTGTCGTCTGCAAATAAGACACAATCATGTGTGAGTGCACGTGGAAGGTCATTGACGTAAATAAGAAATAAAAGGGGCCCTAAGATGCTACCTTGTGGCACCCCGGTACAATTAATCCTTTGTAATCCTATAGACTTCAGCTATAAGAATTTTGTTCTTATTTTAGGATTTTCTATTATGCTTCTAATTATAGTTGTATCTGGTATATTTTTATACATGAAAAGGCATTATTATTATTATTATATTTACCATAAATATTTTTGTTTCATTAATAAATTCGTATTTCTTTTTGGATTTAATCACAGAAAATAGATCGTGATTTTATCACTCAGATTTTTAATACATGCACCAATTGTGCCAGTTGGGCGTAGCCGTCACAATATGCGACTTACAAAGATATCTAACGTGGGAATCTGAGGTAAAGTACGACCGATGAGTAATGGCCGGTCTGAACTTCGTGCGAATAGCTGCGAAATACGTTATTATAGAACCAAATGGCGGTATGAGGGGACAAGCAAGCAATAATAAGCAATCCTTTATGTGATTAAATACCGTAGGTAAACGATTAGTTTCATTTAGAATTTGAATGGATTTAGTGTAAATAAATAACAAAATGAGACAATTTCTTTTTGTATGGAGAATGGGCACCAGTTATCTATCTACCAACGACTACTTTAGTCTGATAAAATTAAAACCTTGTCATAAAATTGAATAGAGATGGTGTTTATATTTCTTAATTTCACTCGATTATTTTATTAATCGATTAAAAAACACGACATTGCACATCTCTTCTTGTTAAATTCATGCTTGTGCGGCAATACTCGGTCCGAGGCTGAGGTAAAGTCTCAGTTACACGTCAGCATTCAGTTTACGCCAGTATATTTTAAGTTTATGATTCGATTGCTGTTCGTATCCGCTATCTTTCTCTTGAGGACAATCGGTTAGAAAAGTTTTCGTTGAGGATTTTGTTAATATTTGTTTGTAGTTACTTTGGGCACTTATTTTGCCAAATATACTAACGCGTTATGTTGTTTTACGTCGACAGGCGGGAAAAATTATTTATGATTTAACTCAGTACATGAAAAAAGAAAAAGAAAATTGCGTAATAATGTAAATAACGTTTATTATTTAAGAGTTTCTAACACAACTGGTATATCTGAACGCACTGTACGGTGGATCGCAAATGAAGGCAATATTTCGGGGTTAGTTTCAGTATTCCGCACGTCTGGTAAAAAGCCAAGGTGATAACCTATTACAGGCAAAGATAATTTCGATCAAGGTGTAATCAAGAGATGCATATACAACTTCCACAAACCTAAAAAACAAATGCCGACCATTTACAAATTATTAGCGAAACTCAAACGCGATATAAATTTTCAAGGTGGTAAAACGAGCCTTAAGACAATAATTATTAATTTGCGCTTTAAGTGGCGAAAGACAGAAATAAATTGAATAGTTTCAATAGAGAAGACTGATATTTGCCTAAAACGGAAGGGATGAAGAACGACGAAACTATGGTTTGGGAATTCCCTACAATTTCAAAGTTCCGGGACATGGGACAGCCTATAATCAAAGTCCCGGGAATTCCCGGGACTTCGAGACTTTTAAGAAAAAGCTTTTTTGTTTTTTTGAGATGGTTAGCCTTTTTTGAAGAATTTTAATTGAGTTAATTTCTGGTGAAACGTATTAAAAAGAGGTAATTTTTTGTAAAAAACAACATTTATTAAACAATTAAACAGAAAATTAAATATAATTAATAGAATCAGGCGTTACTTTGCGGAAATCCATTATATAAAAGCTTTTACAAAAATTTACTTCGCAAATATCCGCGTTATAAAATAAAATGATGTGTCTTACCTAGTATGAAGAAGCACCTCCCGCCCTCCCTCAATTGCGTGCACTATCCCCGTCACCACTAATCCCAGCACTGCTACTTCCAACACCACTACACTAGGCAAAACACACCACTGACGATAATACGACACGTGTTTCGCCTCTACACGAGGCATCCTCAGGTGATATAGACTCTACGGTGGCTAACCGCTTAGCGGTTACCACCATAGTGCACGCAATTGAGGGAGGGCGGGAGGTGCTTCTTCATACTAGGTAAGACACATCATTTTATTTTATAACGCGGATATTTGCGAAGTAAATTTTTGTAAAAGCTTTTAGAAAATTAAATAACTTTAACGTTAATTTCAGCCTTAATAATTGCTTTGTTTATTTCTTTTATTCACACACAGATGCACTTCTAAACATTTAAATCTTATAGTCATGAAACGAACTTAGTTAAAAACCATACTAATTCTTAATAACTTTACTATTATCTAGTAATTCTAGTATCTAATCATAGTTCATAATCTCATTGTTAATTCTCATAATCACATATTTGTTTCATTTATTGTGTTGCGTACTCAGTAGTTACATAGTAGACCAAATAATTATTCATTAAACTAATACATGGCGCTAGGCTCCTTCAATTATTTGAAAATAAAAATGATTACATAACAATTTCGACAATCTTGTCTCGTCTCGAGTCTCGACCCGAAAGTCCCGGGACTCGAGACAACTAAAATTACGAAAAGTCCCGGGATTTCGAGACACGAGACGTCTCGAAACCAAACCCTAGACGAAACGAATACACTGACGAGCCACTATGTCCACTCATCCCATACAAAAGGTAAAGCATGGTCATGCGGTTCTAACAAAAGATTAAAGCGCCCAATAGCATAAGGTCAACGGATAGTTATGGTTCACGCTGGATCAGAAGAAGGATTTGTTCCAAACGCACTTATGTTTAAATTTGGAACAAAAACCGGAGACTATCATGACAATATGAATTTCGCAAACTATGAGAAATGGCTACGGACCCAACTCATTCTAAATTTGAGCCTTAACTCGGTAGTGGTAATCGATAATGCTCCATACCACAACAAATTAATGAATCCTGCCCCTATATCTAACGAAAAAAAGGCAACAGTGGAATTATAGTTGTACGAATTAATAAAAAAAACAAAGACAAAAAATACCTCATAGATGAAATCTTAAAAAGACAGTCACGAGGTGCTACGGTTACCCCCATATGATCCAGATTTAAACAACATCCAAATGACGTGGGCTGCTATTAGGGGTCACGTAGCCGCTAAAAACGTTGACTGGGGCATTACCCAGACAATGGAGCTCATCCGTGAAAAAGTTAATTTAATGGGGCTAGAAGAATGGAGTGCTTTGTGCCGAAAAGTGAGAACAGTGCAGGAGGAATACAGGAAGAGCAGCCATGTTATTGACGAAATGACGGAAAGATTCATTATCACAACAGGGTCAGACTTTCCGAAAGTAAATCTGAAAGTGAGAGCGACGATTCTGACGATGAATCTATGCCAAGCACCTCATATGGGCAAAGGGCATGCGATGAGTTCATATTAGGGATTTCGCCCTCAGTGACAGTGATTGATTATAAAGTGCATAGTGCATACATATTGATTGATTTTTGTAAAATAATAATAATGCCTTATGGTGTTAAGTCCGCCTTATGTACCACCACCAATGTGCATTAAAGTGTAAATTAATACGCAAGACTAGCGTTTGTGATTACTAAAATCTGCTTCGGTATGTATTCGTTTTATTTGTACTTTCTTACTGTTTTTTTGTCTGTGCGTATATTTGTTTGTCAGGCAATAACAGTTTTCTTCACGAGTGTCCATGCGCGAAAGTTCGGAGAGCCTATATTCAGAGCGGCCATGACTCATCGTCCGTTCCGTATTTCTTGTTAGTCTGTGATCTATGAGATTTTACTCTGTGGACCTATGGATCTCGATCTCTCTCTCCTTGTCGTTAAAGAACGCGCTCGCTTGCAGCATTCTCCGGAAAATTGACTTTTTGTTTAGAAGAATTTTGTTTCGTCGTTGTTGTATTTTGACATCCAATAATAAGCCATATGTGTTGTAGATACAATGTTTATGGTAGCCGTGTTGATAATGAAGTGTAATATATTAACCGTTAGTGCGTTTCTGACTGGAGCAACATCGCAAGCGCTGACCCCTCTGCCATGACCATTAGCTGCACCAAACATGATCGCCAATCTGCCGTTACTTTTTGCGAACGGCAACCCTACGGCATTATCAACTATTTCAGCAGCCGAGCTCGAGAAATTCATAACGTTTATGGTGACTTGTTCCTGGGGCCACGACACCGCCAAAGACATCCGCCAGCCACCTTGGTGGCCACAAGACGTAGAGTTTTCTCATCCTTTTATAAAACCGTTAGCAGTGCCAGAGGATTGGGAAGCACGATTAAAGAATCTAGTGAGAAGATGTTACGACTATCACAAAAGCGCTTTTTTACTAGTGTTCTCGGCACAGCTTGCACGGTACCCACGGAAGAGGCTAAGGTACGTCGACAATCGTGATCACACTACCTCCCTTTACTATAGGCCTAGCGGACGTCTACTTGTGACTTTTAGAAATGAAAACTTGTTCTATGATAGGGGACAGTTAATTGAAAAAGAAGAACCACTGTTGAAGTCTGCTGATATATATCTTTGTGACAACTGTGACAGTCATTTTGACAATTTAAATGTATTACAAGCCCATGAGAGGCTGTGCAATAATGATAGTGTGCCCTCGGGTACATGTAGTGGTGGTTTATCAGAATTTCTTTCAGCTTTAAAACTGAAACCCACACAGGAGAATGGAGGGGATGCTAATGCTAAAAATATTGATGAGGATACAAGACCAAAAAATACTAGAACAGCTGCCAATATTGATAGAGGTCCACCTTATCCTTTCTCTTCATTGGCTTATATGAGGAATGCTAAAACATATGTTCAGAGGGATAACACCTATTCAAGAGAACGGATTGAGAGGTACTGTTGTACATCTACTCTTTTTAACAACAAAAATGTAGGTAGTAAAAGTAGGAATAATCAGTTTCCTATTAGATACAGAAGGCCTATAGACTATTGGCACCGTACCCACACATTTCCTAACCAGAGAAATAAGAAAATACTTGATTTGAAAGGGCAACTTCTTTTGTTAAAGTGTAGGCCGATATCTGTAAATATTGAAAGGATGTCAATGAAGAGTATACAGGATTACATTGAGAAGCTACAGAAAGAAGCAGAAAGTAAAATGCGCTGTATAGAAGAAAAGGACATAGTGTATGTTGATGGTTTGGACTTGGACTCGGCAATGGACGTAGATATGAAGAGTTCTGACCCTCTTAAGAGATTAGATAATGATTGTGAAGTGATTGACTTGTGTTCAGATGATGAGAGCCCTAGTGGGAATGAGAATTGTGATCCCAGAGCTGGTATCACATGTGTGATGCGTGGTGGTGCTGTGTTACGACGCACAGCTGCAACACCACATGCATTGCCAGCAGAGCCCTGTGGTGCTCGTCAGCGTCCTTTACCTACACTACAGCGTCTGCCCTCTGCTATCCTGCAACCACATCCTGTGATCCTTATAACACATACTCTGAACAATTTACAAACTATATCCTTAGATTGAATTTATGTATTAATTTAACTATAGTAGGTATATTCTAATTATTATTTATTACGATGTTCAAGATTAAAAATCTTAATTTTAAATTAGTATGTTTTATTTCAGATGTTACATTTTTGCTTTCAAAACTAAAAATCCAAGTAAGTCATTTGCTTATGGCTTTATAAAGCTTTTTCCTAAATTTTTCTTGTGTGATATGTATAACAACCAAGAAATGATTTTGTAAATTTATCACTAATAAACAGTTATATTGATAAAATTAATAAAGTTTGTTTATAGTTATGCCAGGAGAGCTTGTGTATGAACTATAAATATTTACTTATTTTCTATTATTCTCTAGCCTATACATATCTAATTACTAAACATAAGCATGATGTTAGTAATTGTTGCTCCTTATGTTTTTTTCTATTACTTTTAACATGTTACAGTATTAGGTTTCCGAATTAGCCAACAAATAAATTGTTTATTTTTCCTTTGTTCAATTATTTAGCTATATATGTTAAATCTGTTACATTATCACTTTAAATACGTGACGATAGACTTGCATATATACCTACTGTATAATATAGGATATTAGTTAATTTAAAATAAAATAAATCGAAACATTTGTAATTTTTGTCGTTTTATTTGCATCCCAAAAAAAGAAATATAAGTATTATAAAGATACAAGTAGCAAGACGTACCTATTAGTATTTCGCATAACTGAAAAACTGGAGAAAGTAAAGGACTAAGATCGTAGGTTCGCCGTTTGTAAAGCGTAATAGGCGCGGGCGCGGCGCGGGAGCGAGAGTAAAAACAAGATGGCGTCAGATAGTTGTCCAACTTGGTTACTCAAGCTAAAGTAAAACCTAAAACGTAGTGGATAAATACTGTTTTATTTGAGTTTACTTTTTTAAATTGACAAGTGAACCATTATCATTTCGTTATTATTTTTAAACATTGAGATAGTAATAAACTTAATTACTTAATAAACTTCAATGTTCGTAACAGGGTAAATTAGGTTATTGTAAGGAAAATAATATGAAAAGTGCAGGTCTTAACATCTGATATCATTTTTGCTATTTTCATGCTGTGAATGCTTGTTTTAATATAGTGGTTATAAACTCTGACATATGCGAATCTGATACATTTAGTTTTTTTATTAGTTATTACTAACCCGAAATGTGCAGGACTTTACTTATGTTTACATTTTTCTGGTAATAAATTTTTAGACGCTTTTAAACCTACTAATTTATACATAATAGGAATGACTTCGATGTATATTACTACAAGGGCACTAGGTACATACATTGCGAACTACCAAAGTTACGGCAATTCTCCGTAACTTCTTTAGTCGACTGCAGAGTACATTATATTATATACCTGAAAGTCGACTGCAGGCGAGAAGACTAGTTCTTTGTTTTGGAAACCGCGAACATTGTTCTCGACAATCTAACACTGATTTTCTACAATGTGACTTAGGAAACCCTGTCATTATTTGTGTCGGTACGCACTTTGCATACGTGATTTAAAGTTTATTTCAGATAAGTATGTAACAAAATTTTGTGTTTGCCTAAAAACAGTAACTGTCGTAAATGAAAATAAAACTTCGTGGCATATTTACCGTGCCAGCTACACGTCCAGCGGTCCAACCAGCACAGCTCAGCACAGCACAGTGTCACAACTTGTTCTGAATTGATGGTCTAGTAGCTAGTAAGTACTATACATAGAAGTCTTTGTACTACACTACTAATTCAGAACAAACCGTACCACAGCTGCGGTCGGTCAGCTGGGCAGGATAAAGTGCGCACATAATTTTTACAGCGTTTTAGACACATTAAACAAAATAATTAAAAATTTTGTACAACAGACTTCAATATAAATTATTAAGAATAAGTCAAAAACAATTGGTCAGACTGATCTAATTTTATGGGACCACATCTGAGGCACCACCTTACAAATAAAAAAATAATCATCGAAATCGGTTCACCCCGTAAAAAGTTAAGAGGTAACACACATAAAAAAACATACAGTCGAATAGAGTACCGTCTCCTTTTTGAAGTCGTGATAGATTGAATAAATGATACATTGTCGAAAACAACGTACGCGGTTTAAAAAAGAAAGAACTAGTCTTCTCGCCCGCTCACAGTCGGCCGAAGAAGTTACGGAGAATTGATCGTAGCTTAGTGCAGAATGTTCTTGTACCGTAGTGTATCTGGGAGTATTCATAGAAGTCTGGTCCAGTGGTGTACATAGAAGTATTTTATAATGTTCATATTTCGTGACATTTCCTATTCGTAAAAGTCGTGCTTATAATTACATTATATATTTTACATTATAAACAAATTCCGGAGATGTGCAGATCAATTAACTAATATCTAATTGATATCCGGTGGGCCTGCACCCTCATTAGCGTTCCATTATTCAGCCTTTCCTCTTATCTATTACTCGTTGTATACGTTGTACACCCTGCTATTGTATTATACTTCTTTGTTCATTACTACCACGCTATTCTGAATTATCAATAAAACATTCCTTAATTTTGTTACAATTTTTTTCCCAAAATGTTATTGCTTATTATCTATAAAATAGGAGCGAACATCTCATCCACTAAAATATTGTTGTACAGTGTGTTCCCTGTAAATATGTAAGTAAAACTATGCATTGAACATCCCTGAAACTTATATAGCAAATACATTAAGCAATATTCACAACAAACTGAAGTCCACCCATTTTGAACCCTATCAACATTCCAGTCCCATCTTTTACGATTCCTTGTTAAAAGCTCTAGATGATATCGTGCAGGTAATCGTGCATATGAATCAAAATATTAATCGACGCCATTCGTATCTTTATATCAAGCTATCCAATGTGAGCCTGGTTTATCATCTGTATCCAAATTGCATATTATATACGTTGATACGTGGGTATACATGGGCAGTCTATTAGCAGCATAAACATTATTTTCTAGACCGGGATGAATCTTTTTCAGATATTGTTGTAAATCTAGTGTATCCATGATATTACTGCTATTAGTAGATTATTACAGTACCAATCTATTCAATGCTTAACATAGGAATGATCAATTATAGTGATTAGTAAATATTAAATCGCATTCTTTTGTGATGGTTTGTGGGAGTCATCGGTGTAGCGCAACTCGCAACACGAAAGAATGCGAGATAAGCTTGTTGACTCATAAAGTTACTATCAGTTTCACCGCGGAAATGCTTTAGATTAGATATAACTTACTGGTGTTATATAAGACCGAGCAACTGCAGTCATGGAGTCAGTGTATGGTCGTTTGACCGCACTGGATCTACCAATACTACGTTTGTGTTACTTCAACGCATCAATGCTCATGAACGTAAGTGTTTATTCTATTGACAAACTTACTTTTCTTTCTGTTGTTTTCTTAACGCGCGCGTGCGTGCGTGCGTGAGTGCGTGTGTGCGTGTGTGATTAATAAAAAAATTGATATTAACATGATAACTGTGTTGTTGCAGAAATCATTCAGCTTCGATGAAAATACCTATTAACAGCATTACTACTCGCCACTCTCCCCTCAAGAAGAGAGTGATGATTTCGACATTAATAATAACACATGCGATGGTGGAAAAAGAAAATCGCAATCGATTGATCATTTTTTTGAAGCTGAATCAAAAATATAAAAGAGGAAGCTGTAACCGTCTACCGTAGCACGAGCCGCTAGAGATTGTGTATCATATATTTCTACTAATTCAGACGACGGAGACCAAGCGACGCATCTCATAAAAATTGAAATGTACGATATGAAGAAGCTATCCAAGATTTCAACTACTGATCATTGGACACATGCTTCCACGAAGAATAAGTATTATGTAAAGACTAATAAGGACAGGATCTATGACAACACAAATACCCTCGTATACAATATTATAAAGACAATAGCAGAAAGTGAAAAACTTAAAAAATACTTTTTTAACAATGACAGTCATTAGCTGATCATTTGCATTATTTGTATCACACACCAGAAAATGACGATACAGCTGTAAGTCATCCGCGTAAAGATGGAAATTAGATGTAATAACTGTCGTAATAGAGTTAATAAATATGGAAAATAAAAGAGGAGAAAGAACGCCACCCTGAGGTACGCCCATAGGGATACCAGACCAATCGGAAAGAGTGTCATTAAGACGGACACAGTGCGAGCGACCTCGAAGATACGAATCAAACCACGTAATGGCAGATGGAGAAATGTTTATAGATTCCAAGATCCTGAGAAGAATATCGAAGTATACTGAGGTAAAAGCACTGCTAAAGTCAAGCAAAACTAGAAGTGTAAGAGATTTGTTGTCCATGGACCAACAGATATCATCGGTTACTTTAAGTAAAGCAGTGACGGTGCTGTGACCAGGACGAAAGCCCGACTGATATGTAGAAAGCAAAGAGTTAGAGGATAAGAAGAAAGAAAGTTGCGTATGGATAATGTGTTCTAGAACTTTAGAAAGAAAGGGTAAAATAGATATGGGACGAAAGTGAGAAAGAGAAGAAGGATTAGGAACCTTAGGTAAAGGAATTATAAATGCTTGTTTCCAAAATGAAGGAAAAGATGAGGATGATAAGGAGAAATTAAATATGTAAGTAAGAATTGGAAGAAGTAGAGGTGGAATTGGCATAATCATCTTCGAGCATAGACCGTCGTTACCAATAGCAGTTGAAGAGATGGTTTGGATGGATTTTTTGGCATCTTCCTCCGTCACAAGGGAAAGTTGAAAAGGAAAAACGTGTGGTTTAAGGTTACCCGACAATGTGAATTCAACAGAACGAAGGAATTTCCACATCTCAGTAGAATTTCTATTATGGAGAGAGTCATAAAAGTAGCGCCTTTTAGCATCCCGACACAGACGACTGCAGCGGTTTCGTAAAACTTTAAAACGATTTAAGTTATTTTCAGATGGGAGACGTTTATACCTTCGCTTAGCTTTGTCCCTCTGACCCATTAGCTCCCTTATACCACGTGTAATCCATTTTTTTTTATAGGAGAGGGGGCAAACGAGCATGCGGCTCACCTAATGGTAAGTGACTACCGCCGCCCATGAACAACCGCAACACCAGGGGAATTGCAGATGCGTTGCCGGCCTTTTAAAAAGGAGTAGGCTCTTTTCTTGAAGGTCCCTAAGTCGTATCGGTCCGGAAAAATCGCTGGTGGTAAACTATTCCACAAGGAAGTTGTGCGAGGAAGAAAACATCTTCTAAATCACACAGTGGTGGACCGCCAATCATCCAGATGGTGTGGATGGTATCGGGAGTTCTGCCGCGATGTGCGTTCGTGAAATTTGGCGGCTGGGATTAATCCGAACAATTCCTCAGAGCACTCCCCATGGTAAATGCGAAAGAAAATGCTAAGAGATGCAACATCTCTTCGCAGTGCCAATGAGTCGAGCCGATCGGAAAGGACTCGGTCGTCGACGATTCGAGCCGCTCTGCGCTGGATGCGGTCAAGTGGAAGAAGCTGGCACTGGGGAGCCCCAGCCCAGAGATGGGAACAGTATTCCATGTGAGGCCGAACCTGCGCCTTGTAAAGTTGCAGGCGTTGAGCCGGCATGAAATACTGTCCCGCTCTGCTGAGCACGCCAAGCTTATTAGAGGCCAATTTGGCCTTTTCTTCCAAGTGACCACGAAACTGCACGCTACTCGATATGTCGACGTCAAGGATTCCGATACTGGCTGAGGCAACAAGGGGAGTACCTTGAAACTGAGGAGATACGACAAAGGGGTTCTTTTTAGCGGTAAACGCGCAAACTTGTGTCTTCTGAGGATTAAACTGGACTAGATTTAGTCGCCCCCAATCCGAGACTTTGTCCAGCAAAGACTCGACTTCAGACACAAGTTTGTTCCGGTACTCGGTGACGTTTTCCCGAGAAATATTGGCACGGCCGGTGTAGAGAGCATCACCAGTGCTGTCATCCGCATAGCAATGAATGCTACCGGCTTGCAACATATCATTGATATGCAGAAGAAACAGCGTTGGTGATAGCACGCAGCCTTGTGGAACACCAGCGTTAATAGGCTTGTAGTCGGAGCATGCACCGTCTACAACGACCTTGATGCTCCGATCTGCAAGAAAGCTGGTGATCCAATTGCATAATTTCTCGGGAAGCCCATAGGAAGGGAGCTTCGAAAGAAGCGCTTTGTGCCAAACCCGATCGAAGGCCTTCGCAATGTCCAAACTAACGGCCAATGCCTCCCCCTTGGACTCTACTGCCAACGCCCATCTATGAGTTAAGTAGACCAGAAGATCACCAGCTGATCGACCCCGACGAAAACCGTACTGGCGGTCACTAATCAGCTGGTCAAGGTACCGCATGAGGTGGCAGTTTACAACGGATTCCATTATTTTGGAGAACAAGGGGGTAATGGCTATAGGCCTGTAGTTGGACGGGTCTGAGCGGTCGCCTTTTTAGGGATCGGGTGGACAAAAGCTGTCTTCCATGATTTCGGGACTACGCCTAGGGAGTAGGAGTACCGGAAAAGACGCGTTAGAACCGGTGCCAACTCCGGAGCACACGTCCTCAGCACAATTGGGGGGATTCCGTCAGGCCCACTCGACTTGTGGATGTCAAGGGAGAGGAGTGCTCTGCGAACCGAGCGCTGTGAGAACTGCACATCCGGCATGGAGCACTCACACCGCGGGATGGTCGGCGGTGTGTTCCCCCCGTCATCAACAGTCGAGTTGGACGCAAAAAGGGAGCCTAAAAGGTCGGCCTACTCTTTTGCGTCGTGGGCCAGTGAGTCGTCCTCCCTGTGCAGAGATGGTAGTGATGGCTTACAGAAATTCCCTTGGACAGCCTTGGCGAGAGACCTGAATGCACGGGTTCCCGAAGGAAGGCGTACTAGTTTCTCGCCAATTCTGCCCATGTGCTCTGACTTTGCCTTGGCAATAACTCTTTTGAAGGACCTGGAGGCGAAGTTATACTTCTTTTTGAGCGTGCTGGTGTTTACATCCCGAGTCACCGAAGCCGCAGCCCAGGCTTGATAACACTCCTGCTTACTGCGTAATGCAGTCTTACAGGAGCGACCAAACCAAGGCTGAGATCTGCCTCCGATGGGTACCACAGATGATGGAATAAATAGTTCCATTCCCTGTAGCACCACATCAGTGACAGAGTCAGCAACAGCGCTGGGATCGTCCGGCGAGAAGCAAACCCGCCCCCATGGGTAGGAAGCAAAGAAAGACCGCATTCCGTCCCAATCCGCCGACCTGTAATGCCAAACACGGCGGCAACCTGCAGAACGCAACCGCGAGGGGAGCGTGAGTGGCACCACACTCCGGATCAGACAATGGTCCGAAGAGCCAAGAGGGCCATCGACGGAAACCTGATATCCGTCCGGATGAGAGGTCAGCAGAAGGTCCAACAGGGAAGGTGTATGATCCTCAACATCTGGAATCCGCGTAGGCGATGTAACCAGTTGTGTCAGACCATATGCCAAGGCAAAGTCATAAACAGATCTCCCCGCATGATCGGTTAAACGTGAACCGAGCCATTCGGCGTGGTGGGCGTTAAAATCGCCAAGGATCACGATCTCTGCGGATGGGACCTGTTGTAGCAAGGAATCTGTAGCCATTTGGACGTGGTCGATGAGTCGGTCTGTTTCGGCATTACCGCTATGGGACCTATAGAGGCACACGTAGACGCGCGGATGGTCGTCGCTGTCTACGCGTAGCCAAAGGATGGACAGGTCCGAACCTTCAAGACTGCCGAGGCGTCGAGAACAGATGTCCTCTCTGACATACACGCAAACTCCAGCCCGAGGCACAAAGGAGTGCTCCAATTTGTACCCTGGGTAGGAGAGATACGAAGTATCAGCCGGAGAGGACACCTGCGTCTCGGTCAGAAAGAGCAAGGCCGGCTTCGCCGTCTCAAGATGGTAGTGGACGGCGTTTAGGTTCGAGTGAAGTCCCCTGATGTTGCAGAAATTCACGGATAGCGTGGCAGGGGTCGCCTTGGTCTTGTTGCTCAGTTTGCCCCGAGCAGTTATTGTGTTGAGCGGAATTTACGCAACAAAAATTTACCAAATTTGAGCGGAGAATACGCGGGGCAGCCTGAGCACCCACGCTCAGGAGTGGAATAGCATGGTCGTGGATGCTCAGCGAGGGATTCTCCAGGGGTACTGGTACCCTCCTGGGGTAGTTTATGACGTAATTCCGCTACCATGTTGATGGGGGGGGGGGAATTGGGCCTCCGGTCACCTGCACTCACCAGACAAAACGCGGAAGCAGAGCTTCCACTTCACGCCGGTATTCTGTGAGGTCGTGGTACTAACCCGGCTCGAGCCGGTCCATACGTGCAACAGCAAAAGCTGCTGCAAGGCTCTACCACCGTTAAACCATGGTGCAGGGTTACGCTTTATCTTTACGCGTTTGAGCGGGGCATGGTTATTGTATATGTTCAAAATTATGTCATTAAAATTACAAACTTTATCATTAATATTAGTATAGTCAACAATAGAGGTCCAATCAATATTACTTACATCACGTTGCAATGCCTCTAGATCTATACCCTTATAATTACGGAGGAACAAGTATTGCGATTTCTGTTTAGGCGGACGCAGACGATAAGATAGGTAGATTAAATCATGATATGAAAAAGAAATTACTAAGAGACAGCCCCCAGTCCCCGGCGGCCCCGCTATTACTGGCTACGGTGGCGACCATGGTGACGGCGGGGCAGGGGGTGCTAAAAATCTCCGGTGGAGGTTCGGTTGCCACCTACGACGACTCGACCTGGCAACATACAACGCACGCACCCTGAGGACTGACGAGAAGATTGTGGAGCTGGAAGAAGAGATAGACAAGTTACGCTGGCATATTATAGGATTATCCGAAGTCCGAAGAGAGGGGAAGGAAACGGTAATCCTCGAATCCGGCAACTTGCTCTATTACTGGGAGGGCGACCATCTGTCCTTTTATTGTACACCACGAACAAATTTACAAATGACATAACAAAAATCAGATTATAATATGTTCAATTTGGCGGCCTTATCTCTACATAGCGATCTCTTCCAGGCAACCAAAGGTGTAAAGTAATACAAACTATGAATAGGTAGGTGGTAGGTGGTGCAATATAAATGTACAAATAATAAATGCAAAAAAAAAGATATAAATAACTAAGTAATACATGAAATAATATAAATTACTAACACATAATAAAAGATAAAGGAAAACATATAATATATACATATACATACACATATACATACATATATATACGTATACATACATATACACATATATATATATAAACATATATACATAAATATACACACAACACATATATATCAATATACATATACATATATATATACAAAATTCCTCAAACAACAATATAAGGCCGATAGATACAATAAATACATAATCACACAATCTATCCTAACTGTGTCCGAACGACTGAGACAAGTAATGCTCTTTAAGTAACCGCTTAAAGATAACAATAGTTTGTGCCTCACGTATATGTAGAGGTAGGGCATTCCAGAGCTTAATAGACTGGACAGTAAAAGATTTATTGAAAAATTATGTATTGTGAGTTGGCACACTTAAAATGAATTTTCTAGAAGAGCGTAAAGGTTCCCCCGGAAGCCCCACAAAATTAAACTTCTCCTTTAGATAGGGAGGAGTAGAAGGGTGAAATAATACACAGTACAGAATAGAAAGTATATGCATGTTCCGGCGAAGTCGGATAGGTAACCACTTGAGACGTGAGCGAAATTGGGAAATATGGTCAAATTTGCGCAATCCAAATATGAACCGAATACTAGTATTTTGAAGTCTCTCAAGCTTATTTAGCTGGTCCTCAGTTATGTCTACATAGCTTACGTCAGCATAGTCGAGAATCGGAACCATCATCTGTCCCAAGGAGATGTCGGATTTATTGTCCACAAGTCTCTCGTTAACAACGTTGTAAAGATTGAGAGTGTGTCGACGAGGGTTGCGTACCTTATACTCAGAATCACCAAACGGTATTCGTTGAAGGTCATACAGGTTTACGCACCAACCTCGGCACACCCCGGTGAGGAGGTGGAGGAAATGTATGAGGATATCTCTAGAGCCATGCATTCCTCCAAAACCCAATATACGGTGTTAATGGGAGACTTCAATGCAAAACTAGGCACAAGAGAGAATGGTGAGCTGAAAGTAGGGAAATTTGGAATAGCGCAACGGAACCCAAGGGGCCAGCAGCTGGCCGACTTCATGGAGAAAGAGGGACTCTTTACGATGAACTCTTTCTTCCAGAAGCGGCCCCACAGGAAGTGGACCTGTTCGAGCCCCGACGGTACGACAAAAAATAAGATTGACTTCATTATGACGACCAGATGACAACTGTTCAGTGATGTCTCTGATCGCGAGGGTGAAAACTGGCAGCGATCACCGAATGGTTAGAGGCACATTGAACCTAAACGTTAAGTTGGAGAGGTCTCGTCTAATGAAGTCAACGCTCCGTCCCCCTCGTGCTCTAATCTAAAGTCCCGAAACCTTTCAGCTCGAGTTACAAAACCGTTTTCAGTGCCTAGAAGACTGCAATGAAGTGGATGATATGAGTGACAACCTCGTGGAAACTGTCCATGCGGTCGGAGCTAAGTTCTGCAAGACCCGCCGCAGAAGAACACAAAAACTCTCCACACTCTTAATCTCATGGCTGTTAGACGGGAGATGAAGCTGCATTCTTCAACAGATTTGACAGCATACAGGCAACTCAACAGGCAGATCTCCAAATGCATGAGGCGGGACTTACGCAACTTCATTACAGCTCGTATTGAAGAAGCGATCGAGCGGAACCAAGGCTCCAAAGTCTTTGCCAGAGATTTGTCTGCCAGAAAGAGCCAACTGTCATAGCTGAAGGCAGAATGTGGCAGCATCGTTTCCGGGGCTCCTGAGATTTTGAGTGAGATTGAGAGGTTCTATGGGCAGCTGTACACGTCATCGTTGGAGCCACACGCGAGTGTGAGTAACGATCCAAGAGCGAGTCTTATCCGACATTATTCCGATGATATCCCGGACGTCAGTCTGAGCGAGATTAGAATGGCTTTCCAGCACCTTAAAAACGGCAAGGCCCCAGGCGAGGATTCAATTACAGCGGAGCTTCTGAAAGCTAGGGTGGAAGACCGGTACTTGAAGTCCTTCAGAATTCCTTCTCTTTAATTCCGTCCTCCATGATGGCATTACACCGGAGGCGTGGAGCAGAAGTGCGGTGGTCTTGTCAAGGCGACAACGCTCTCTTGAAGAGCTACAGACCGATTTTCCTTTTGAGCCGCGTCTACATGCTGTTTTCGAGAGTCATTACGAATCGTCTCGCGCGCAGACTTAACGACTTCCAGCCTCCCGAAAAAGCCGGTTTCCGAAAAGGCTTTAGCACAATAGCCCACATACATACCCTTTGGCAAATTGTACAACAGTCAGAGGAGTACAATTTGCCACTATGTCTGGCGTATGTGGACTATGAGAAAGCCTTTGATTCCGTTGAATTGGCGCTGCTGCAGTCCGTTCAGCGGTGCCAAGTGGACTGTCGGTATATCGAAGTGCTGAAGTGCTTGTACAGTAGGGCTACGATGGCTATGCGAGTACAGAACCAGAGTACGAAACCTATCCAATTGCAGAGAGGTGTAAGACAGGGTGACGTCATATCCCCGAAACTCTTTACCGCTGCATTGGAAGCCATTTTCAAGCTTCTGGACTGGAAAGGATACGGTATCAACATCAATGGCGAGTACATCACTCACCTTCGATTTGCTGACGATATAGTTCTTATGGCAGAATCGCTAGAGGACCTAAGCACTATGCTCAATGACCTCAATAGTGCTTCCCAACGGATAGCTCTTAAGATGAACATGGACAAAACAAAGATCATGTTTAATGTCCATGTCACACCTATGCCGGTAGTTGTTGAGAGCACTAAGCTCGAAGTTGTTGACGAGTATTGTTATGGATCGCAGTGGACTGTATTATTGGGGGGTACGCTAGGGCAACTGCTTAAAGAAAAGATGGTACTGTCGAACTATACTGTATTCTAACTATTTACAAATGTGGCACTATTAATTAAACTATTGTACAGAGGGGAGTCTTCTTAATGGAGTCTTCTTGAGTCTTGATTTTCTTGATTTCTCTTGCTGTCTTCTTCTCGTCGAGTGCCGCTTCCGAAATGAACAGCTCACCGTCCGAGACGCCCTTCTTATATCTCGCCGGAGAGCGTCTCGGGTCCGCGATGCCGCGCGCTCATTGGTCGGCGACATCGCGTGATCTGCTGCCGGTGTGCGGGGTGCGCGGGGCGCACCGGGGTGTGAAGGGGCGACGGGGCGGCGGCCTCCTCGCTGTCCGCTACATCCTCCCCCCGGCGTAGCCTGCGAGCCTAAGCTTCTCTCGGGAGGACGGCGATCTTCCTGACGGGCCGCCGCAGCACTCCTCCCTTGGTCCGGACCTCGACGTTCCGTACCACGCCGTCTGGTCCAGGAAACGTCTTCGTTACGATGCCCCGCGGCCACACATTCCTGGGTAGGTTGCCGTCTGCAACCACGACGAGGTCCTCTTCCTGAATTTGGCGCTGCTGAGCATCTCTGGAGTCCCCGCGCGCGACCAGCGTCGGCAGGTACTCCTTCACCCAGCGCCTCCAGTATTCGTCGGCGAGCCCCTGCGCCGCTCTCCACGCCCGACGATCCATGGGTGTGCACGGCGCGGTGACTGGCAGGCCCGATGGTCCCAACAGTAGGAAGTGGTTGGGTGTCAGCGCCTCTTCATCGTCGATGTCGACCGGTACGTGCGTCAACGGTCGAGAATTTATAGTATTTTCGGCTTCAGTCAGAAGCGTTGCCAGCGTTTCTTCTCGTGGGCTCTTCTGATGGAGAGTGGCTTCGAGCGCGGTCTTCACTGAGCGCACGAGACGCTCCCATGCGCCTCCCTGGTTAGGCGCGCCCGGTGCGATGAACTTCCAATCGACGCGCCGAGTCAGCGCGTAATCCTTCAACTGTGGCGCCCACTCTTCCATCGCCCGTCGTAATTCTGTGTTTGCCCCGTGAAAATTAGTCCCATTATCCGAATAAATAACCCGTGGCCACCCACGCCTAGCCGCCATGCGCCGCAATGCCGATATCGCCGAGTCCGCGGTCAGAGAATAGACTATCTCTAGATGTACTGCGCGCGTCGTTAGGTACGTGAACAGTGCCACCCACCGTTTTTCGTGCCGTCGTCCTATCGTAACCGTCAGAGGCCCGAAATAATCAATCCCGGTGTTCGTAAATGGTCGCGCAAACGCCCCTAACCGTTCAGGTGGTAGGTCTCATGTAACCGCAGGTCGTGGTGTCGCCTTCCGTATTCTGCATCGTAGGCATCTCCGCTCCGCTTCCCGTACTGTAGGTCGTAATCGGAGGATATGATACCTAGTGCGCAGGTCGTTCACCACCCTCTCCCTATTGGCGTGGCTTGCTTCCTGATGCGCCTTCTCCACAAGCAGCTTCACAAATTGGTGACGTCCATTCAGAATAATGGGTCTCTTCATTTGACCGTCCACGTCGGCTGCGTCGATCCTTCCCCTGGCTCGTAGCACTCCATCCTCCAACATGGGGTCGAGCTTCCTTAGTGCGCTGCCGGTGGTCAAATTCTTTCCCCGCTGAAGGCGGCTGATGTCTTCAGCGAAGCTTTCCTGCTGGCTGTGTTGTATCCACATCCGTTCTGCTCTCTGAATGTGCTGTAAGGTCAGTCCTCGTGCTCTTCCTCGTGCCGCATCGAGGAATTGTAGTACTCTTGCTGTGGCCCTGATTAACTTCTCGTAGGCAGAGAATCTCTCTATGTCTGGCAGGTGTGGAGCTTCCTGGGTGTCGCTCTGGTGCGCCACGATTTCCTCCAACTCTTCATCATCCCCCGCCTTCTCTTCCTGTCGGTGAGGCCATCTGTCTTCATGCTCGTAGAGGAAGGGTGGTCCTGTAAACCACTTGTCGCTCTCTTCCTTGGTTGTGAAATTCATCCGCGTTGCTTGATCCGCTACGTTTTCCGCAGTCGGTATCCACCTCCATTGCTCGGGTGATGTCTTCTCAGCTATCTCCCCTAACCGGTGAGCAACGTATGGAGTGTAACGCGCCGTATCGTTTTGTATCCAGTGGAGCGCCATAGTAGAGTCCGTCCAATACACGACCCTATCTGCTACCACTCTGTGTTCGTCCTGCACGAATTCCGCGAGTCGCGCGCCTATTAAGTTCGCCTGCAACTCTAATCGCGGTATACTTTGCGCTTTAATTGGAGCGACTTTCGCCTTAGCCGCCACTAATCGCACCCTAATCGTTCCGTCGCGATATCGTATACGCCAATACGCCGCGGATGCGTACGCACGTTCGCTCGCATCATTGAAGACGTGAAGTTGACGCTCTACAACTCCCCCCGTAGGAGCATAGCACCTTGGCAGTCGTAGTCGTGATACCTCCTCGACGACTCGCAGCCATCTCTGGAATTCCTCTGCTGCCTCCTCGGGTAGTTCGTCGTCCCATCCGACCTTCTTCATGCGCCATAGGTCTTGTAGCAGGATCTTGGCGGTGATGGTGAGGTAACTTAGCAGTTCAAGCGGGTCAAAAACGGACATGACCGCGCTTAATGCTTCCCTCTTGGTCGGTGGTCGCTGTAGCGCCTTTACTTCTTGCGGCACCCTATTCATTGACGTGTTGAATGTTAGGGCGTCTTCATCAGCCATCCATAATAACCCTAAGGTTCTGCCTGGGCTGTCTTGTCTTAAGCCTACTTCTTTAGGCTTACGCGCCAGTAAGTCCTCCGGCTTGTCTTCTAACAGGGCTGCGTGGTTGGAGTTCCATCCTGCCAAGGTGAAACCGGCCTGCTGGTGCACTTCCGAAACCTGTTTCGCCGTATTTATCGCTTCCTCTACCGTGGCATAACTGTCTAAATAATTAACCATGTAATGGCTATGTATGATAGCGTTAAGTGCCAACGGGTGTGTCTCTGCGTGTACGCGCGCGTTATGATCCCTAACACTATGTGCGAGAAACGGCGAGCTCCTCGCACCGAAAATCATTGATGTCATAACGTACTCCCGCGGTGGGCTGTGTCGCTCGTCTCCTCGCCAAAGAAACAACTGCGCGGGCTGGTCGCGACGGTCGATCTTTACACGCAAGAACATCTCCCTAATATCCGCGGACACCGCTATCTCGTTTTCCCTAAATCGAAACAGTATGCCCGGTAGGTTCCGTAATAAGTCGGGGCCGTCGAGTAAATAATCGTTAAGGCATCTGCCGGATGCACGCGCTGCCGCGTCGAACACTAATCTCGTCTTCCCCGGCTTGTTCGGATTCCGTACTGCGAAGTGTGGCAGGTACCAGTTCTTGGGATCCTCTCGCTCTGTCCCTTCGGCTTCCCTTGCGTATCCCTTCGCCAGGAGGTTGTCTATCTGGGCTGTGTAGGCGTCACGAAACTCCGGCGACTGGTCCATCTTCCTCTCGATCGTCCGTAGTCTTCGCGCTGCCATCTCGTAGCTGGGTGGCATCCGCACGTTGTCGTCCTTCCATGGCAGTCCAACTTGGTATTGCTCGCCGACCTTCTTGACGGTGCGCTGGAATATGTCGACAGCGCGCTCCTCATCCCGTCGCGGCCTACTCTTCAGCGAGATACCTATAGAGTCTATTTCGTACTGCCGTTTGAGGAGTTCCGTTAGCTCCTCGTCCCGACTGGCAAACGTTCGGGTGTCCCTATCTGACCGTCCGCTAGCGCTCTCTACGTGTAATACGGTCTCGCCGTCTTCCCTACACGTTAACCGCGGCACGGTTCCCTGAATTACCCATCCTAATAACGTTCGTGCAGCTATAGGCTGCCTTCGACGTCCTATCCTTAAAGCACGGGTAATTATCAAATGCCAATTGTCGGCGCCTAATAGCAGTCTTGGCTTCGCGTCGTCGTAACACACCGAACTCGGTAAGTCACGTAAGTGCTTTAATCGTAAGCACTCCCTACTCACGGACTGCGAGCCTATCTTTAAGTCGGTTATTGTTAGCGCGTTTATGTTAAACATCTCGCTGCGCGTCTTGCCACGTATCCCTATATTGACTAATCTACTATTAGCCTCGCGTTGACTGTTACCTACGCCTTTAATGTTGAGCGGCTTTATCGGTCCTTCCGCTCCTAACTCGCGAGCTAAGTCGTCGTCGATTAGCGATATCGTAGAGCCTTCGTCAAGTAGCGCGTACGTGTTTACTTCCTTTCCGCGTGGTCCGCGCACGGTTATTGGACACACTTTTAACAATACGGACGCACTATTGCTAACACTCGACGCGACGAGCACGGTTTCGTCCGGTTTAACCGACGCTGCAGGCGTACGGGCCTTACGGGTGTGAAGAAGAGCGTGGTGGGGGGCGTTACAACCGTCGACGCCGCACTTCCTGGCTTTGCAGCGTATACGTCGGTGCTTGCTGCTCAAGCACTTGAAACATACCCCATCTTCCCTAACCCACTTCCACCGGTCGTCCGAGCCCATTTGCTCTAACTTCTTACATTTGACGATAGGGTGTTCACCCCCGCAACACATACATGAGGCACTACCGGTGTCCTCCTGGGCGGTGAACGTCTTTACGTCGCGGGCCCTATCTTCTACGCGGCGTGTTAACACTATTCTTTTCGACGGCGGCGTTTCTCGTCTTACGGGCGATTCCTTATTCGACGCTACGGACGTATAGGCATGACTTAACGCACGGTCAGCCTCTCTCATCATGAACCGGGATAACGTAACGATGTCCGGTTCGTCCGCACTTCCGTAGTGCTCCGCATAATCGCACCAACGCGACCGTAAGTGAGGGCTAAGTTTGCTAGTAACCTCCCTAGTCAGCATTGGATTACGCAAATAACCCTTGCCGTCGACGTTTTGCATAATGCACACTATATTTTGTAACTTAATTGCGAACGAGTTTAATTCCTGGGCGGATTGACCCGGGCGCGGAAGGCGTTTCAATTCTTCTAACGCACGATCTATAATTACTTCCGGGCGGCCGAAACACTGCTCCAGTGTCCGCATAATGTCTGCCGGATCCTTCGCGGTAAACAGCAGAGCCGATACTACCTCTCTAGCCTCACCGCGTAAACAGTTCCTTAATCTTGCCATATTTTCCGTATTTGTGAATCCATATAAACGCGTGGGTTCATTCATCGCGGCTTTAAATGCTAACCATTCCGCGGCCGAGCCGTTAAAAATAGGCAAGTCCTGCGTCTGCTTCGCGGCGGCTGGTCTAACCTTAACCATATTTTCTAAAGCTTCCGCTAGCCGTTCTATACCCCTATCCTTCCCTTGCGGGGTGAGCGACCTATCTCTATCTCTATTTTCTTCTAACCTACGCTGTGGCGCCGGCGACCTATGTACACCTACATCCCTATGACGCGGCGACGGTAATCTACGATCCGCAAGGCGATGTGGTGATTTATCTCTGCCTACATCATTACACGGCGACGGTGATCTACGATCCGCGTGGTGATGTGGCGATGGCGATCTATGTACACCTACATCCCTATGACACGGCGACGGTAATCTACGATCCGCAAGGCGATGTGGCGATCTATGTGTAGGCGATAGAGTGCGGCGTTGGACGCGCGACGGCGACGTAGCCCGTACACGACGATCCACCTGGTTCATTTCTACGGCGACTCCATTATCCCTCTGTATCCTATTTACGCGGCGCGGTTGAACGTCATTCGCGACCGACTTCCTCTGGGCATCTTCAGCGTGGTCGTAACCGGTTCGCCTCCTCGGTGGGGCTTGCTCTATCTCGATGCGGGGCGCGGGCTGAGGCGGGCGGTAGGGCGGCTCCCCCCGCACAGTCTCTACGTTTTCTAACCACCTATCAACGCGTACCCTATTTTCGACTAATTCGTCCTCGTTTAGGCTTTCCCTATCGGTTTCTTTTTGCAGTTGTGCGATATCCCTAGCATATTTCTTCTTGACGAGATCTTCCTCTATTTGCAATTGCTTCCTCCTAATTGCAGCTAGTTCCTCCGCGGCATTATATTCGATTTGTTTTAATCTTGCTACTGCTGTAGCTGTCGACCGGGCTGAACGGACTGAACGGACCGACGGGGCGCGGGACGCGGGCCTATGTACAACGTCTGCTACAGGCGCAACGGTACGCACTATCGAACTAGTTTCCGTAGTCGGAAGATCTTCTATTATCGCGGCGAGCGTTTCTGTGCGCGGCGCGGATGTGCTAACTTCTCCCAAGCGGTCGGTTGTAGACACGGACATAGCGGGGCGCGGCGGCGCGGGCGCGGGCATAGATGCGGGCGCGAGCGGGAGCTGCGGCGCGGCGGGCGGCGCTTGTGCCAACGCGAGATAATCGGACGGGGACGCGGGTGCTTCCTCGAATATCCGCATTCCTACTGGCGTTTCGTCGTCGTTCCGTGTCTTCTGGCTTCTTGTCTTCCGCATGATGGTATCCCTTGTTGCGACCTCCGATCGTCTTCAAAAAGACGCACGTATTGGACGCCGTTCCTGCCTCAAGGGCGTTACCGGATGGTCACAGTTTGGCACCGTTAGGGAGCAACCACCCGGCCGCGTAAACGCGGTTAAGAAACAGGAATTGTCTGGAAACAGACAATATATATATGACGTCGATGTAAATAAGAAACGAGGAAGGAGTTAGCACCGACGATCTTCTCTCTTCGTCGACGTACTTCTTTCTTCCTCGAAGATCTTCTATAATGATCTTCTTTCTTCTGTAATTATGTTCTTTCTTCAATAATTATGTTCTTTCTTCAATAATTATGTTCTTTCTTCAATAATTATGTTCTTTCTTCAATAATTATTTTCTTTCTTCTTTCTTCTGGCTTGAATCCGGCGACGATGGACCAAGAACTTGTTATGGATCGCAGTGGACTGTATTATTGGGGGGTACGCTAGGGGCAACTGCTTAAAGAAAAGATGGTACTCTCGAACTATACTGTATTCTAACTATTTACAAATGTGGCACTATTAATTAAACTATTGTACAGAGGGGAGTCTTCTTAATGGAGTCTTCTTGAGTCTTGATTTTCTTGATTTCTCTTGCTGTCTTCTTCTCGTCGAGTGCCGCTTCCGAAATAAACAGCTCACCGTCCGAGACGCCCTTCTTATATCTCGCCGGAGAGCGTCTCGGGTCGTGCGTAGCGTCGTCCGCGATGCCGCGCGCTCATTGGTCGGCGACATCGCGTGATCTGCTGCCGGTGTGCGGGGTGCGCGGGGCGCACCGGGGTGTGAAGGGGCGACGGGGCGGCGGCCTCCTCGCTGTCCGCTACAAGTATGTTTACCTGGGACAAATAGTCCGACTAGGTAAGTCCAACTTCGACCGAGAGGTCAATCGACGGATTCAACTCGGTTGGGCAGCTTTCGGGAAATTACGGCACATCTTCTCAGGTATACCTCAATACTTGAAAACGAGACTGTATAACCAGTGCGTGTTGCCAGTGATGACATACGGAACTGAGACGTGGTCTTTCACTGCTGGCCGGATGAGGAAGCTCAAGGTCGCTCAGCGAGCTATGGAGAGGGCTATGCTAGGAGTTTCTCTGCGTGATAAACTCAGAAATGAGGATATCCGCAGTAGAACCAGAGTGACCGACATAGCACAACGGATTAGTAAGCTGAAGTGGCAATGGGCCGGCCATATAGCTCGAAGAACCGACAACCGGTGGGGAAGAAAGATTCTCGAGTGGCAGCCTCGTACCGGCAGGCGAAGTGTTGGGCGTCCCCCCACTAGATGGAGAGACGACTTGGTAAGATATGCACGAAGTCGTTTGATGCAGGTGGCTCAGGACCGTGCTTTGTGGCATTCCTTGGGGGAGGATGTTCAGCAGTGGACTTGTGAAGGGCTGTAATGATGATGGTGATGAAGAAAAATATGCCGTTATTTGCCCATGAGACATTACTCTATCCAGAGAAGAAACGATCATAATATCAAGCAAAGAAGGGTTACAGTTAGGGAAGTGATGATTTGCATGAAGGGGAAGAGTGTGAAGCTTAAAGGAAGATACCAAAATTTGAAGTTTTTTGGAGCGAGAATCATTTTTAATAAGGCAGGTATTGAAATCTCCCGTAAGAATAATATGATTTTAAACAGGACTAATATCAGAAAGGATTTTATCAAACGTTTCGAAATAATCTATATGCATGTTAGGTCTATAAAAGACCGCCAGTAGCATTTTTACATGATTGAGAGTTATTTCGATAAAAAGATATTCAGCAGTTTGAGAGTAAATAGAAGGAGAGGCACATATAATTTTATAAAATATATCAGAATGGAGGTATATAGCTACCCCACCGCAACCTTTTCCTATCCTATCATTACGGATTAGTACAAAACCAGGTAAGGCAAACTGTGTAGAAGGGAGTGATGGTTTGAGAAATGACTCAGAAATTAGTAAAGCATCCAGATGTGTACTTTTTATACATGCTAGAAGATCGGGATAATGGCGAGGAATTCTCTGGATGTTAATGTGTGCAACATTAAAATTGTTAGGAAATTCAGAGCGCAGAGATGAAAACTGGTAATAGACGGTTAAAGGTAACTCACTATCCGCACTTGTAAAACTTCTTTTTTACAGCATAGGCTGCAGAACTTAGTCTGCTTGCTAGTTTGGATATATGGGGGCCCCACTGAAGCTTTGCGTCGAGAGTGATGTCAAGAAAAACAGTGGATTCAACAGGGCTCAGTTCTTCCCCATTTAAAACACATTGGTACTCAGACTTTTAACATTCGTTGTTGTAAATTTAATACATTTAGTTTTATTTCCGTTTAAATGTAGATTATTAACGTTAAACCAATGCACTAATTTTGATATAGCATTATTCACTACGTCACATATAAATGATTGAAGTTTAAGTTTAAAAATCAAGGAAGTATCATCAGCAATAATACTATATCATGATTATCCTTTACAAGAGAAGGTAAGTCATTAATATACACTAGAAATAGGAATGGGCCGAGAACCGAGCCCTGAGGGACACCCATTAGTACAGGTGAGCCGAAAGAACTTTTACCATTGATAATAACTTTCTGCATTCTGTTACTTAAATATGAAATAATAAGTTATTATAGATAAAATAACTTTAACGGAAATCCCCCATAAGTCTGCCGTTTCCTTAACATCAATAGCTTTAAAATATTTAACGATATCTTTTGGCAGTACTCTATGGAATTTAAAAGTATTTAAACAAGCCTTTACATTTTGTTTGAGCAATGATTCGGCGACAGTAGGAGAAGAGTTTAATGATTTAGTTGTCAAAAAAGGAACATCAGTAAAATGTTTCTCAAAAGCCAAAGCAACTTCTTGATCAGATCGAGTTAAATTATTGTTAATATTCAATTGAAAATCCGAGTTCTGCGGTTTGACCTTGCCCGTTTCACTATTTATTATTCTCCAGGTCATTTTAATTTTGTTAGATGCAGTTTTAATTTTGTTTCTTAAATGTAAAGCCTTAGCTGTGGCGCACACTGTTTTAAATATTTTAGAATATTTTTTTACATAATCTCTAAATATAACACTACTATTATATGATCTTTCATTATAAAGCTCGTTTAACTTTCGCCTACGCGTATAAATTTCTACTGTCGCCCATTCATTAAATAATTTGCGACTGTTAAAAGAGAAAGTTTTAGAAGTAAATATCCTACTAAATTCATAAGTTATAATTTTAAATAACGTACCATACAAATAATTAGCACTATTTTTAAACGAAAGTGATGGAAGTCTTTTTATTATATTACTTCTAAACCTCTCCAAGTGATGTTCATTTATTGGAACAAACACAACTTTCTTATTTTTCTGTTTCTTGTGTATGGCAATGATACCAACTGTCCACAGTGATCTGAACTTAAATTTTGAATAATTGATTTATGCAAGGGCTTAACATCTGTAAATTATTATCTATACAGGTCGCACTAGGCCCAACAATACGTGTTGGTTCTAAGAATGAATTAACAAGATTATACGATTTAAACAATGAGCTAAACTTAATACTAATGGAAGAAATTTCAAGGAGATTGATGTTAAAGTCTCCACATATTACAACAGACTTGTTCTGTTTACTAAGTTTGAGCAAAACTTCTTCCACAATCCTTTCAAAATAGTCATAAGTAGCACATGGGGGTCTGTAAACACTTACAACAATGAGGTGCTCGAGCTCGACACAAGCCATTTCTACAGTTCGCTCAACAGAGAGGCTCATTATGTCCTTACGTTCTTTATATAATATTTTAATATATATTTATATAATATTCCTTAATACTAGCAGATAATGATTTATCTGCTAGTATTAAGGAGCCACCACGTAAACTTTTTTCTCTATTGAAGGAACTGACCACCTGGTGATTTCTGAAATTAAACATGAAATTATAATCTTTTAGCAAATGTTCAGTAATACATTTCGTATTACTGAACATTGGCTAAAAGATTATAATTAAACAAAAACGCGGATCGGGTATCATCCTACACTAAACATGCAAATAAACTTAAATTTGATTTCCTTTCCAGTTAAAATTTCTGACAGCAAAAGTAGAGAAATCAAATGATATTTAGTATTAATTTTAGTATTAATATTATATAAGTTAGTACTGTTACGAGCTTGGGGTTCGAGACAATTAAAAACTGCCGATTGAATTACCAAAATTGACACTTTAATTACACAATACTAATTACAATCTAAAAGCACACTTATAATAAAACACCATTGTACTACTGATCACTTTAGTTGCAGTTATATCACTTCGAAGTATTCGCTTATACTATGTACATGTATAATAACGCGCCAGTCGATCTACATGGACGATCTTAGGAGTATCTCTGCCAACATCAGTCAGCACCCGCCAGTTTCCCTGCTGCTGCTGGGCGGTGCTGTTAGCCACACTACCCTCTCGAAATCGATCACCTTCCCTTTGTACAGTTCGCTTAGGGCAGCTGGATCGAAGGTAGCCCCTTTTCCTGTATTATTATATATTCGGCTGTATCCTTTATTGCGGTCGCGAACTGTAGCTGCTGCAACCTCCCTGACGCGATAGGAACGATGGTCCTGTCGCACGGCTTCCACCTCCAGTGCATGGGCCAACGCGTCCTTAAGCGTATTGTGGTGCCCGAGCCGCACAGCGGCTCTGACTTCAAGGTCGCGGATGCCGTCGATGAATATCTGCACCAGGTTCCCTACAATGAGCACATGTGCAGACTGCTATACTTTTCGAACTAGCTTCTCCACCTCAAGGGCCCACTGCTGCAGGTTTTCGTTACTGCGTTGCACGCGATCTTTGAGCTGCGCACGAAAGACGTGTCCCAGGTGAGCGTCGCCATATCTCGCCTCCAATGCCTCAAGGAGCTTCTCATAAGTCACTTCCTTACCGAGAGCTTCCAGAACAGTTAAGGCCTGGTCGCGCAGGCCTAGGGTGAGAGCAGTCATGGCCTGACATTTATTCCAGCCGTTTGCCTTCATAACAGCCTCAAACTGGATTTTGTAGGCCGACCAGTAAGAAGTCCCGTCAAACGGCGGCACTTTGAATAATCCACCTAACGAAGGTGATGTAGCTACCACGGGAGCTGTAATTCCATCTTCAAGTTTGAGGTCGTCCAGCATTTTCTTCACGTCAGCCATCACGCTGTCAACCCGATTGTACACTTGGTCGATTCGGGTTTCAGCTTCTGACAGGCGGTTGTCATATTGAGCAACCCTATCCTTCACCTCCCTTATCTCTTTACCGAAGGTAGCGTGAAGGTCCTTCATGAGAAGTATCTGCTCTTCCTTATAGCGTTTGAGCTGCTCTTCCAACCGACGGCCCTGTTCCTTCTGTCGGTGGGCCTGTTCCTCCTGACCGCACCGCAGCTGCTCTCCCAACCGACGGGCCTGTTGCTCCTGTCGGCGGGCCTGTTCCTCCTGTCGGCGGGCCTGTTCTTCCTGTCGGCGAGCCTGTTCCTGCAGCATCATCATCAGAGCTCCTAAATCAGGTGCTGCAGATGCAGGAGCTGCTGACGGACCGGCCTCCGTGGTCAGTAGCTGGCCCTCCGATGTTTGCGGCGTCGCATTACCAAATCGTCTCTGGTTCGTCTCCAGCTGGCGTTGACTTCGGGTACGGATAACTTCCATGTCGTCCTTTGGCAAAAATACAAAAACACAGAACACTAATTACAACTTAAAACCACACCAATAATAAAACACAATTGTACTACAGATCACTTTAGTTCGCAGTTATATCACTCCGAAGTATTCGCTTATATCGCCAATCCAATACTGCCTCGGTCGTGGTCTATACCGGCCTTATATAGGGCCTCGGATAATTTCCAGAACCTTCTACTGTAGCGACATCTAGAATGTTCGAGTACATATCGGTCCCGAAATTTCTAGAAGGATCTTGACTCTCCTAGTTCTGCTACTTGACACTAGAGGGCGTTAGTGGTGACTAGTGTTGCCATGTACAAGACATTTATGGTGGCGGGCAACAGTATTAATGTTTTTGGGTTGGAATATAATAAAGAAAATGATTTAATTCTATAGTAGCTCCATTATTTTTAACAGTGTCGTAAATATAGACATATCAATTTATTATTTTTTTCCAAGGATACGAAAAATCATTATTATAACATAAAAAAAATTATCGTGGTTAGTTAGTAAACAAATTTCAAAAGACATGACTGTCTTTTGAATGACGTGAACGTCATGTACATTTGCGATGCATGTCTACTTCATTTTCCATCTCAAAAAAGGTTAAATAACCATGTACAATACGACTGTGCCCACATTTGTACAGAATTACCAAACAGTGAAACTTTAAAAAAGAATTAGTTTGGTCAACCTATTTGAAATGATAAAATTAAATTCGATAGTTATGAAAAAAATTTGAGGATACCATTCGTAGTTTTTGCTGATTTTGAAGCATTTTTAAAACCAATCATGAATCATGTTCTAACGATCCATCCAAACCTTTCACACATAATATTTAGAAACATGAAGTGCATAGATTTGGTTATTATATAAAATGTTCATATGATGATAAATTGCCAAAATATGTAACATATTGCGGACCTAACTATGCAAAAGTGTCCCTCAAAATAAAGAAAAATATATACCCTTAAAAAAAATGAATAACCATGAAGTTATATTGAGATTCATAGATTCATTTAAGTTATTATCATGTAAATTAGAAGAATTAGCCCAAAATCTCAGTAATGATCAATTTTAAGAATTACGTGACTACACTCACGACGTGGCTACACTCACGTCGGGGTCACCACTGTCGCGGGTGGAAGGAAAAGGGGAGATCTCCCGCCGGGCAAGGTATTCTGCCCGGGGAGCGGCCAACGCTCCGATTGGTAGTTCGGAGCTATTCTATATATGCTGCTTTAATTTCTCATAAAACATGGTAGTGTAAGATTAGAAGTACGATTTGAATCAACACTAATACAAACAATTAACTGTATAATTTATACTGAGTTTGATAATATTATTGAAATAGGTAACAACAGAAATGTTACTGTCGACTATAGTAGTTAAGGTTACAAAGTGTGTTGTGTGTTAGATTATGTGTTATGCGTAATGCATTTTGTGCGTATCTAACTATGTGAAACATTATAAAATTAAATAAAACAAATTGTATGCAATATATTATTTTTTATTTCTTTATAAACTCCCTATTTAATCTTATACAAAACACTGTTCGAGTTTAAACTTTACATAAGCACACTGACTAAACCACTGAACATGCTGCTGCCAAGGATCATCATCATCTTCCTAATCTTTTAAACCACCACCACAATGGAAACACTTGGTCCTGTCTGCAAGGCCAGTATAAAAGAAACCGGCTTCGGCAAGATCTTCAGGCTTTTGTCGCATAACGAGAGGCCAGTCTTCGAAACTTAGCAACCGACTAGATTTCGAAGTGAAGAATGGATATTCAGCTCTTGAGTACTGCATATTCTTCTCTTTTTCTTCTTCACCCAGTGTTGTAGTTTTGCTATTCAATGACATGTTCTGTACACGTATGCCACACTCATCTCTTCCTTCTGCTCTTGTGTTTCTCTCAGCAGCACAAGACGATAGCTCGTTGAATCTAATGAGTACACAGAAGTAATTTAAGTAAACAGAATCACATTCACTAATGATCAGGTAATGATTGTCATTGTCAAATAAGGATTTTTTAACTTTCTCACTTTCTGCTATTGTCTTTGTAATATTGTATACGATGGCGTTTGTGTTCTCGTAGATGGTATCCTTATTAGTCTTTACATTATATTTAATTCTCGTGGAAGCATGTTTTCAATGATCAGTAGTTGGAATCTCGTAGCTCTTAAAAACCAAATTGTGCGTCATGCAAGGAGATGTATTTTTGCAGATATTTATCAAGCAGACTGTCAAGCACTTTTGCGATTACAGTAGCTAATGATATCGGCCTGTAATTAGATACATCTGCTGCGTCCCCTGTTTTATGTTTTATAATTGGTACTACTAACGTCTTCATAAGATTTGCTGGCAAATACATATGCGATATACAAAAATTAAAAAACAATGCTTCTAGCATTGTTTTTTAATCTTTGTTTATGAAGTAAACCCCTGGGTAAATGAACACCTGCATATATCAAATGCTCAATACTGAGCCTGTCGTGACCTGGAGATTTTCCACGCTTCATATCTTTAATAATATCATCCATTTGCATTGCTGTGATCCTTACACTGATTGCCAATTGCTGATATTGCCCATCTATCGATTGTGCTGAGAGGCCCAAGGGAGATACAACCTTAAAATGATTTTTGAAAAGATTTGCTATCTCACCCGCCCCACTCACACCTGAGACACTAGCAGGGAGGCTTGACTGATGGTTTAAACTACTAGTATGCTTCCAAAATTCTTTAAAATTTCCTTTAGGATGACACGATGCCATTTTATCCATTTTAACATTATCTTGGCACTATTTTAACTTAGCTTTGAAATTACGTCTAGTTTTACACATATTATTGTATACTTTTCCGGTGCAAGGTTTACTACACATTTGCCAGATTTGATATGCTAAACGAGCCTCACTGTGCGCGTCTCTGACATACCTATTCCAGCCAATCACATATTTTTTATGCTTTTTATGTATATAAGTTCGTTCCACTGCCTCACTTAGAACTCCTACAATTTTACAGTACATTTCATCTAAAATTAGCTTATGACTAGGATCTGTACACATTTTATCACAACACTTCGCAAATTGCTGCGGAAAGTCTATGTCTTTCAATTTCGCATTGCATATCTGCCTATACATATTTATTTGACTATCATTTCTTTTACCCCATGTTATCTTATTTACATAAATTTTATTATTAATTACACTGTTACTTCTAATCAAGCTTATGTTGCACTCAATTTGCATTGGATAGTGATCAGAATAATAAGCACTATATAATACTTTTGCTCCGACAACTAAAGTCTTAGCCGCTTCCATAACAATACAATGGTCAAGCCATCTCTGACTACCATGTACCTCACTAACAAACGTATATGTGTATAATGGAAGCATGTTCATATCCACGCAGGATCACGAACATTCTGAAAAAAAAGCTTAATAATTCATTACCAAAAAGCGTACCTGGATGTGCATTAAAATCCCCTAAAATGAAAACATTTTCAACCTCCTCACTTTCCGTAATTGCGTTGACTTCACTCAGGCACTCAGTGAATTCAACTAAATTATCACTTCAGTCTGTTGGCATATAGATTGAGAATATAAGAAACGTACACTCTTGTAGTTGCAACTTAATTGCTGCAAGGCGCACATTGTTACACTTTACTACACTAACTATTTTAAAAGCACTCTTCCTCCATAATAATGCGACTCCGCCATACGGTCTACCCCTAATTATGCCTACTATTGTATCCATTGCTGATTTTCCAGTATACATGAAATCCTGATAAATATTTCTAAGGAAATCTATATCATGTGGAAATAACCATGTTTCTTGCACAGCTATAACATCCGCTGTGTCACAAAGTCCTCTTAAGCATTCAACTGACCTTTTGGCTGATTTACAATTAAAGGTTACAAACTTGAGTGTACTATCCATCCTGAGTTAGTAATTTTACAGTATCTGTCGTCTTCTTTCCTTTATACTTAAAATGTATAAATTGCCTAAATGATATACCACCTGACCATAGGTTATCATCCATAAATGTTTATAATTTATGTTTAGATACCAACAACTTGTAGGCATTATATCCCTTATCTTTTTTCATTTCTATTTTTTCTAATGTCACTCTTTCGTTTATTCTCGACATTATGTAGTCTATTATGTCCTTCTCATTTGTGTCCTTATGCACATTGGAGATAAATAAAGGCACTTTCCATTCTGCAGCTTTAAATTTCATTTCAGACTCAGTAATTGCCTTGCCAGTTTTACCCAAAAAACGATTACGTAATCTACGCTTTTGAACAACTATCCACTCTTCTTTTGGCTCATCTTTCTTCCAAGGTCCGCCCTGTTTAGCCACATCAGCTAATGACTTTTGTTTGCTACCCGATACAACCGTAGAAAATTTATAAGGCCCGCTTGACTCGATTACCATTCGATTTGAATATTTGTTTTCGTTATTGGTTTCATTAGGGCTTGCGGAATTATTAACAGTTAATGACATCGACTTCGGAACAACCGCCCCCACCTTCACGCTGCCATTAGACATCTCACCGCTCTCATGACTTCTTCAGTAGGAGTGAGAGAGATCACCTGTTTGTTGTTATTACTTAGATGTTCATGTTGCACTGCGTACACGCTCTTTTGGGGGACTGAGATGGTTGCATCGCTTATCATATCTTTTGCGGCAGAGACGAGTGGTCTATTTAGTTACTCGCTCACGCTCTCCTTAAGGAAAGGGATAGTTATATCGCCCCTGTCGTTTGCGTTCGTATGTACAGCTGATTTTGATTGTGTCACAGTGGGTGACGTAAATTCCAGACTTATTGGCCCACTGTCTCCGAATATATGATCATTTTTAAATAAAAGTGTGTCTCTACATCTACCCTCAAAATTAAGGGATGTATCTGTTGCTTTTAAATTTAAGTAATTATCAATATGTTTATCTAGGTTTTCTTTTGTCACATATATATCTTTCATCATTTGCATATCTGTTCGTAATATCATAATGTCTGTCAATAATCGAGTAACGTCTACATGGATGAAAGTGATAGGTGGCAATTTTTGCAAATCTTTCGCAACGAAAATTGGTACAACATCAGGGTCTGTTTCTTTAAATAACGAAATTATATCGACCAGATCTCTTTGTTTTTGCCCTCATTGCGGCGATTAGATTGTTGCAGCTTGCCTTCTCTTCGACGAATATTTTTACGTTTTACGGATGGCAACGATTCAAAAAGGAGGCATCTTGCTTTATCAATATCATCTGCTTCAAAAGCACTGCTACAGATACGTACTATGCTCTCCTTGTCCATCACATCTGTCTTATTTGGAATAAAGGCCAGACTTCACTAATCACAATATTGCAACTTGAACACTTAAGTACATTAGACGACGTCATTGTCGCACACAGCACTTACGCTTATGTTTTTAACAAGGGATTGTAAAATATGAGACTGGAATGTTGATAGGGTTCAAAATAAGTGGACTTCAGTTTGTTGTGAATATTGCTTAATGTATTTGCTATATAAGTTTCAGTGATGTTCAATGCATAGTTTTACGAACATATAATACAAACATATGTTGTACATGGATCACACTGTAAAACAATATTTTGGTGGATGAGATGTTTCGCTTCTATTTTATAGATAATAAGCAATAACATTTTGGAAATAAAAATTGTAACAAAATTAAGGAATAAATAAAATAAGGAAAAAATAATGAACAAAGAAGTATAATACAACAGCAGGGTGTACAACGTGTACAACGAGTAATAGATAAGAGCGGTAATGACTGTGTTCAAGGAACAATAGATAAGGGAAAGGCTGAACAATGGAATGCTAATGAGGGTGCAGGCCCACCAGATATCAATTAGATATTAGTTAATTGATCTGCGCATCTGCGGAACCGCGCATCCTACGCTACGGACTCCAGATTCGTGATCACAGCATGCCAAATACCACTTTTTTTTCGTCATGCGATGAGGGCTGAGGTTGGTGAGTTGTATACCAGTTCTGATTCGGTGAGCCAGAACTAGTACAAACTAACTACTCTCATATGTTAGGTTCTTACTTTTTAAATCAATGGGTTTCTCTTAATAATATTTACTATTCGAAAAGAAATTATTCGTTCATCTTTTACTTTAATGTTTCACTATTGCTACTAACGAAACGAAACAAAATTACATTTACAAAAGCAATTTTTTTTCTTTTTTTAAATTACTTTTAAATTTCAAATAACAAATTAATAATATTTGAAAATATGTATTTCCATTCGCATTCGTAAATATCTATATAAATATATCTATAATACTTATTAATGTACATATTTTTTTATTATAATCATTATTCAAGCATCGATGTTCAATAAGAATTGAATTATACGAGTATGTCCACATGTATTTACGAAAATCTGTTATTTTTATAAATTAGCGACAACACCCCGAGTTTAAAATTATAATTTCTTGTTACATGATCTAAGTTTAACAACATTGCAGTGATTGAGTACTGGTATTGAGAACGTTTATCTTCATGAATTTATAACAATGGGTTAGTGTGTATATGTGCACATATTTATACTATTATGTACACCTAAGTAATGTGTATTTTTAAAAGCAAGTATAATTTGCCGTAACGATTAGGTTCCATTTACGGTGAAGTAAAAATTGGTAATGTAAAGGATTATGTGCGCTGACTGTCACTTGCGCTTGCGCAGAAAACCCTTTTGTAGATCTGTTTGGTGGTATAAAACGAGGCCAGGGGGCGTTTGCATTAATCCCATTATTTGATTAGTCCGTGCACATTCAGTAGGTAGTCAATGATGGTTCCAAGCGCCATACGAGTACGAAGTGCAGTGTAAATCCGAAACGAAAAACATCCTATAACTTATTTATTCTGTGCTGTAACGTAGAAATTATAGGATATTTTTCGTTGTTTACCTAAACGCCCATACTATCTTTATATCGCAACAGTCTTTCTCTATCACAAAGAAATACGTTTATATATAGACGTGAATACAAAATTTCTAAGAGAGATACCTGAAATCGTAAAAACGCCTTGCTTTTGTCATTGATAATTCTTAGAACACGTGCGAATTCAGTAATTTCATACAAACATTTTCAGTAACTTTTGGTCTCATTTACTTAAAACACAAGATACGTATCGGTCAGTCCCGTGAGTCATATTATATTAACATTTCGATTGTTTAATAATCCTGTCTTTTTCGTGAACAAGAAAGTTGTTGCAATTGTTAATATAGACACTAAAACAAAGCGTTATGCGTAGATAAATAGTTCGATACGTGCGATAGAAAAGACATGTAATGTTGGAAGACGCTTAGAGTTAAGTCCATCTACTCTTCTCCAATTGGAAAGAAAGGAAATAATTCTGCAGGCGGAACCAGAGGAAAGTCTCAGAAAGAATTAGAAGGTTGACTCGGAAAAATAAACATCGTCACAACAGTACTTTCTACTTTAACAGCATACTTACACAACTGTATGACATCCACGCTCCAATTCGTCCAGTCCGAATGAAGCATCTTCCTGCCCCCTGGCTCAGTGCCGACATAAAAAACTCCAAGAAAACAGAACACAGCGAAAACTAAATATCGTATGAATCCTAATGATTCCAACCGAGACAAATACAACAGGGCACGAAATCGCTGCAATATGGTGTGTAAGATAGTCAACTACGCCATATCTATAAATCTGTTGTTGAGGAAGATAACTCAACTAAAGTTTGGAACTTTCTCAAATCTTTAGGGGTTGGAAAAGCAAAGCGTAATGTAGAATCTCTTAATTTGAATTTAAATAAGCTTAATGCTCATTTCCTCTCTAGCGCCACTATAGACAGTGCTACGAAGAAAAATACACTGAATCAACTTTCTGCTATATCAACTCCCAATTTTTCCTCTTTTGTCTTTAGCCAAGTTACTGTCAGTGATGTTAAGAAGTATATATTAGCCATTACTTCCGACGCAGTTGGTTCTGACAGCATTAGTCGTAAGATGATTATCCCATTACTCGATCTTTTAGCTCCTATCCTTACACTTATTTTAAATCGTTCCCTTGACACCAGTGTTTTTCCTTCATCCTGGAAAGACGACCTAGTAACTCCACTCCCTAAAAAATCTAATCCGACATATGAGGATTATCGTCCTATATCCATCCTTTCCTTTCTCTCTAAAGTACTCGAGCGCCTAATATACCAACAGCTGAGCAATTTCCTGTCCAATCATAACCTTTTGAATTCATTCCAATCTGGTTTCCGTCCCGGTCATAGTACGACTACGGCTTTGGTTAGAATCACTGATGACATTCGCCTAGGCATGGATAATCAGCAGGTTACAGTATTGACATTGCTTGACTTTAGTAATGCCTTCAATACTGTAGACTTTGATGTTTTACTCGCTGTCCTAAATTCTCTTAACATATCTCCTGAAGTAATTGGTTGGTTTCATAGTTACTTGCAAGGGCGCCGACAACATGTACAAATTCAAGACACGTTTTCTGATTGGTCTGCTGTCAAAGCTGGCGTCCCACAAGGTGGCGTGTTGTCTCCTCTATTGTTCTCTATTTTCATCAATTCGATCTGTTCCCACATTACTTCTCTTTACCACCTATATGCAGACGATTTACAAATCTACTCTCAATGTAAGATTGCGGATCTCCCCAATATAATTAGGTTAATTAATGAAGATCTTATTTTCTCATTGGTGTAATTCATTTGGGCTTAAAGTTAATCCATTGAAGACTCAAGCCATTATTATTGGGAGTTCGAAATTAATCTCTCGGTTAACTTTGTTGCTGCTCCCGCCAATCATATTCGAAGGGACACTTATCCCATACAGTGACAAAGTTAAGAATTGAGGTATTATGTTTGATCAGACTTTGTCTTGGGGACCGCAAGTGAGTGAAGTAAGTCGAAGAATGTTTGCCGCAGTTGGTTCACTTCGAAGATTATGCAATGTTCTCCCTATTCCTACTAAAGTTGCGCTGGCTCAGTCTCTTCTTTTACCGATCCTTGAATACGCGGGCACTTGTTATCTTGACTTAACAGTCGAGCAACTTAATAAACTTGAGCGGCTTAAACATTATTGCATAAGGTTTATATTTGGGTTACGGAAGTATGACCACATATCCGAATTCCGCCATAAGCTCAAGTGGTTACCAATTCGCCTTCGCAGGAATACTCACATTCTTCATCTTCTTTACTGCATTCTGTTCAATCCGACCACTCCTTCTTATTTGAAAGACCGATTTATATATTTAAGTAGTTTACACTCTTTACCTCTACGATCTCAAAATCATCTGCTTCTAAGTACTTTTAGACATTTCTCTTCCTTCTATTCTAATTCTTTTAAGGTTACCACTATACGACTATGGAAATCTCTCCCCTTACATATTAAAGAATCTAAATCTCTTCCTATATTTAAAAATAAATTAAAACTTTATTACCTTTCCTCTTAAGTTACTACCTATCGTCATTCACTTTTTTTCTTTTTTTTTCCTTTAATCTCTTATGTTCTTCTATTTATCTTTCTATATTATAGTCTGTACACCCCTTCCGCTATCTTTTAAAAGCCTCTCTGCCCTAAGGTTGCCTGGAAGAGATCGCTGTTTTAGCGATAAGGCCGCCTGTTGTACCAATGTCCCTTTAAATATATAAATTTTGTTATATATTCCTTGGTGCACAATAAAGTATATTTTACTTTACTTTTACTTTTACTTACGTTATAATGAACGGAGAGGCGCAAGATATTTATATGAATGTGACTAACGACTGGATTAATAAAGCGTGACCTAAATTAAAGGACTCTCCAAATGACTTTTTTAATGCTGATGAAACGGGACCGTTTTTCAAGATGACGCCTGACAAAACTTTAAAATTGAAAGGAGAAATGAGAACTAAAAAGCATATTACCTTTTTAATAGCTGTCAATATTAGTGGCACAGAAAAAGAAAGATCTTGGTTAGAGTCAAATCAAAAAATCCTCTGTGTTTTAAGAAAATAAAACAATTGTTAGTCACAAGCAAATAAGTGAGCTTGAATTACATCGCAGTTCCATGAGGAAGTGAGAAAATGGGAATTAATGGGACGGAAATCTTGCTTCTTGTAGACAATTGTCCTGCTCACCCTCTTATATCCAATCTTTGAAACGTAGAATTAATATTTTTCCCACCTAGTACAACCAGTATCTTGCAGTCGATGGATCAGATTATAATTAAATACCTCAACGGATAGGTATAGAAGAAATTTGTTGATAAACTTGATTGAAACTGCCGGCAAGTTTTCGATTAATATGCTACAAGCACTGAACTTTATATCAACTAGCCTAGTACCCTAGCTTTTTCGTCAGACGAGACTATGTTACAGTCAGGCAGTAGAAACGGAGCAGTTTGATAGCGGGTACGATTTATCACTGAGTTATTCGAAAAAATATACAAAAGTATAGATCATGACCTGGCCACAACTTACTGATGAAGACAATCCTGATTCAGTGCTGAAAAATAAGGAGAAATAAAATGAATACGATAAAGCAGACAATTGTGAACCATTACCAACTTTTTTAAAAGTACTTGATGCCGCTTAACCAATAGAAAAAATATAATTTTTTAATGAAGATGATCCCACTATAAGATGAAAGACATGGATAAAATCAAAGACTTCTATATATACTACTAGACGGGCTTTGCAGCCTTAATATTGCGCTTTAAGTTACGGTCAAATCTCCGTAACTCGTTTAGTCGAGAAAGCTAGTTCTTTGTTTTGTAAACTGCGAACATTGTTTTCGACAATCTAACACTAATTTTGTTCAATGTGACCACATGGGTAAAGAAACAGTACCGGTGACTAAGAAAACGCAGTCATTATTTATGTGCACACTTTGTCAACGTGATTTGAAGTTTATTTCAGATAAGTATGTAACTTTATTTCTTACTTGCCTAAAATCAGTAACTGTCATAAATGAAAATACAACTGCGAGGCATATTTTCGTGCCAGCTACCCGTCCCCAGTTTTTGTTCTAAATTGCCGGTCTATTAGTAAACATAGAAGTCTTATGATATCATTTAAAATAAAACAAATCTTAACCCAACTTAAATAGACCCATCTAAATTTTCAAGGGTTAGATTAGACTACTAGACTAGCTAGAACTATATACTATGGCACTTTACTTGGGTACCTATTTAATATAAGTAGTAAATAATCACTTTCGCTTTGTAATTATGGTAAGAAAAGGGGTGATGGCCACAAATTATAAAGTTGTATGTACAAGAGTGATGGCACCCCATCTCTTCTCGTGGAAGTCGTAAAAAGCTATATCCAGATTTGAATGCTAGATGACTCCACGTCCTTTGATTGATGGAAGCTTAATCATCTGGTATTTTTACCTGATGTACCTGATGTGTGGCTGATCTGGGCCACGAGGAGCAGCATCAAAACTGTGAAACGTCTGGTACTGCGATTGCAAATCCACCTGTCAAGCATGGCAATTATGACAGATTTTTCCTTACGAGTATGCGCGGTAATAAGGATGAGTGGGAGGATAAATAATGATGAATAGATAATAAATTATAAACAATAATACGCAAGTATTTAAAATAACTAATAAAAAATTGGTTTCAAATTTCGTTACGCCTTTAAGTATGTGCCCTCTACGGCTTCGTATCTCTCCTACTCGGGATGCAAATTAGAACACTCCTTTGCTCCTCGGGCTTGAGTTTGCGTACACGTCAGAGAGGACATCTGTTTTTGACGCCGCGGCAGTCCTGAAGGCATGGACCTGTCCATCCTATGGGTGCGGGTAGACAGCAAAAATTATCCCCGTATCTACCGGTGCCTTTATAGGTCCCATATTGGTAATGCCGACACAAACCGATTCATTGACCACAACCCAATGGCTGCAGACTCCATGCTATAATAGGCTTCCGCAGAGATCGTGATGCTCGGTTGTTTTAAGGTCCACATCGATGAATGGCTTGGTTCCCGTTTAACCGATCATGCGGGTCATAAACTAATCTAGTTTATGACTTTGTCTTAGCATATGGTATACAACTGATTACTTCGCCTACGTGGAACCCAGATGTGAAGGATCATGCACTTTATCTGATGGACCTTCGGCTTAACCCTCATCCGGACGGATATCATAATCTTTCTACCATTCCATCAGATTGTGGGTGGTATGAAGTTGTTCGTGTTTTCTGAGTACCCATAACACGGCAAGTTTCCTGGAATATTTGAGACTCAAAATTCCTTCCTTGATCGCTGGGAATCTCTAAAGGTACTCCAAAACGACAGAAGACTTCATGAACTAGTTTATCTGCAACTGTTGAAGCTTCTTGATTTAGAATGGCGAAGACTTCTGGCCACTTAGTGAAGTAATCCATCACAACCATGAAATACTTGTTACCACTTTCAGTTTCTGGAAACGGCCCCGCAACGTCAATGGCTATCCTCTCCCATGGTGCACGAACATTGTAAAACTTTAATGCGCCTCTACTACGAATTTGAGGTCCCTTTACAGCCGCACAACTTGTACATTTGCGGCACCAGTCCTCGACATCGTCACGACAGTGGACCCAGTAAAACCGTTGTCGGATCTTCAGTAGAGTTCGTTTAACTCCCAGGTGGCCTCCTGAACAACCACTATGGTACACCTGTAGAACATCCGGCACTTTAGCCTTAGGGACAACCATTTGCAAATGACACCTGTCTCCCCGACCATTTTCCCATTTACGGCACAGTACTGCATCCTGAATCAGCAAGCTGTCCCATTAGGCCCAATAGCTTTTCGTGGTTGAACTCATTGCTGAGACGTCGCTACACTTGGGCTTAGGAGCATTGACCTTCATCCATTCCAGAATCGGTTTAATGTCCGAATCTTCCTGCTGTGGATGTCGTAGACTGTCCTTCCGTTCATTGCTGAGCTGGTCTGTCCTGAATATCCTCGCAGATACCACTTCTTTACCCTCTTGCCTAGTACAATGCTTGCAATCTTCAGGGCAAGGTCTTCTTGATAATGCATCTGCATTGCCATGAGATTTCCCGCTGCGATGTTCGATTACAAAGTCGTATTCCTGTAGTAGTTCAATCCATCTCGCAACTTGCCCTTCCGGATTTTTGAACTGCAATAGCCATTTCAGTGCAGCATGGTCAGTTCGTAGGTAGAATTTCCGCCCAAGGAGATATTTGCTAAAATGCTGCAAGGACTTTACCACAGCAAGCAATTTCCGTCTTGTGACACAATAGGTTTGGCTATATCTGCAAAGTTCTTCACAAATCGTCGATAATAAGAGCACAAACCCAAAAATGCTCTAATCTGTGTCTTGTCTTTTGGAACCGGCCACTCCTTGACAGCGGCAATTTTCTCTGGATCCATGCGGATACCTTCTTCCGACACTACATACCCCAAAAAACTAACTTGCCGTTTGAATAGTGAGCACTTCTTCGGACTCAACTTGAGGTTGGCACTCTGGATCTTCATGAGCACGCGTTCCAGGTTTTGAAGGTGTTTCTTAAACGTACGGCCTACGATGATGATGTCATCCAAATAGACCAGACAGGCATCTCCAATTAGCCCGGTAAGTACAATCTCCATCAACCTTTCAAACGTTGCTGGAGCATTGCACAATCCAAACGGCATGACTTTAAATTGCCACAGACCCTTTCCTGTGGGGAATGCAGTTTTCTCCTTGTCCTTAGGGTCAATTTCAATCTGCCAGTAGCCACTTTTCAGGTCCAGCGTACTAAACCACTTTACGCCTGTCCAGCGTGTCATCAATTCTTGGCAAGGGATAGCTGTCCTTCTTCGTAACGTCGTTCAGGCGGCGGTAGTCAACACAAAACCGCATGCTGCCGTCCTTCTTCTTTACCAGCACCGCAGGTGAACACCATGGACTAGATGAAGCTTCAATAACTTATTACTTATTACATCCGACCCACTCGACTTAAGGACGTCTAGGAACAGGAACAGGGACAGGGATTCTGCATGGAGGATTCACAATGCGGCATGGTCGGCTGTGGATTCCCCCAGGTCGAGAGTGTCAAGTTGGACTCAAAAAGAGAACCAAAAAGATCGGCTTACTACTTTACGGCGTGGGCGTGCGATACATCCTCCCTGTGCAATGGTGGTAATGATGGGTTACAGGAATGCCCTTGGGCAGCCTTAGCGAGAGAGCAGAATGCTTGAGTTGCAGAAGGACTCGGAGGCAGAGTTGTACTTCTTTTTGAGTGCGATAGTGTTTGCGTTCTGAGACGCCGATGCGTCTTCCCCGGCCTTGTAACAGCTTTATCGGCCACAAGGCTCTCATCAACAAATTGTAAAGATTGGGAGTATGTCGATGAGGGTTGCGCACCTTATACTAAGAACAACCACCTCATGGGTGATTTTTTTTCTCTAAATTTATATAGGGCCACGCCGGATCAAAATTGAAGAAGAAATCGCGTAACATACACACGAAAAGCACAAGTCGAATTGTATTATTATATTTTGAAGTCGGCTATAAATCAAAGAAATGAAAACGCGTATATCGGTAAAATAAAGGCGTTTAACGATTCTCTTTTCCGTTTTGGTTACAGTTCTGCTTCCAGTGTTAGTACGGCTATGTAACAGTAACTCATACTTGAGTCTCAAGTGAGGCCACTACGATCTCATTCCTGGTATTCTTGTGCGCGTGTTATTCGTATCACATCTGATTGATTATTCAATTCCATTTTTCGCTGATTCTTCTCTTTTACATTCGAATACCAACACGAGTGGCATGTGCGCAAAAACTACCTGCACATTTATAGTCAATAGCTTTGTTTGTATAACTAAAATACAAGGGCTGGGGGAACATACAATGTTGAACATTCCTTTAATTTCACGTTAGTCTTATATCTTCTCCTTTATTCTATTGTTCGTTATTGTTTCTACTTTTTCTTATTAGTTTGTGCATTGTTTATTTGTGATAATGTTTTACTTATAAAGTAATTTATTTTTATTTATAGTGTGTGAAATTATATCAAATTTCAACCATAGTAATATAAAGAAGTGATTTGACACGCTTTTTTCAATTTTTTATTCAATCTAAATGAATGTTGTTAAAAATATATTTGTGGCTTTAGCAGGTACGCATAGTTGGTTAAGTATGTTTATAAATAGGCAACGCTTAGCGTTGTCACCGCCCCACTGTGACGCATAGCGGGCCGAGAACAAGCGAAACCTATATCACACTATATAAGTTTCTGAACGACTCTGCTATAAGTAAACAGTTAAATTGTTGTATCAAAAATGATAAAGAGAAATAACAAATTAGCAATATTACTCAGCAATTTCTTAATTTATTTAATAAAGCAAAAAGCAAATTAATTAGTAAAGTATAAAGTAGAACAATAGGAACCATGTACGAAATAACAAGTTTACTAAATAACAAAGTAATAAAAAAGTAAATAGCAATTATACAAAATAATCGCTAGTTATATTTTTTGCTCGTTTCGTATTTTTATAACACACTCATTTTCGGACTAACTTTGGTAAGCACCTATATAATAATAATAGTTTATTTGCAAGTAATATGATAGTTTTAGAAATTAAGATTAGGCATAGTACAAGCATACTTCGCCAGTTGCATGCGAATATATAATTTTATAAATGTAGGTCTACTGTAAATATTTTATTGTGCTCATTCAGGGCAATTCGACCTAGAAGTAGCATTTTCTCTAGTCCGACTCCAGTCATTCGACCTGGTACATACTTGCAATAATCTTAAAAATTAAATTGCACGGCTTTGAGGTCCATGAATGTGTCCATCATAAATAACTTTAGCCTAGAGATCAGATAAAACACACAAGGTTATTCTTAAGTAAATAAACACGAAACCTGAAAATAGGTTGCACAGAATCGGAAGAAAATAATTAATTGCAATGGTTTTTATCACTTTTCGTTCCAAAGTTTATTTTAAATGTTTTGCAAGACACACTATTATTTTAATAAGCCAGCTGTGGGCTGTCGTCATTCAGTGCAGTACGTTAACCCCGCAACGCACCCTATTTGACCCGCAGTAACTCGTACGAACTAATGAGAAGTACTAACGCATGACGCGGAGTTACTCCTGAGATCAGCCTGCTGCTTTCGCCCAATTGTGATTACCTAACTGTACTTTAAAGTTAAAGGCATTTACGTACAGAAATATTTAATACATAGAAAGAGTTACGTCTTACCGCGACAACAGTTGACTAAAGTGTAACTTATATCTCAATAACATTCGATTGTATAGTTGTTTGTATTGCCAGTAATCCTGCGAGAAGCGCAACACATAAGATTCAGATTATTCGACTAATGTGACGTGTCGTTTGTACTACTAATGAGATATTTATTTATATTGTTAAAAGTGTGAATCATGCATGAAAATACAACTTTTATGATAGTAAGCGAAATGATGCACATTACATATATCCAGTTATGTAACATTCGGAATGATATATTCGTAATTCCCGAAAACACGTGCATGTCCATGCTAAAATTACGCTGTAAGCCCGTCAATTTGGACTGTCTTTACCTATTATTCTTATTATTTAAACACCTATTAGAGTTAATGATTTAAATAGTCCAAAGTCTGCAAGCGTGATGAGAAATAATGTTATCATAATTTATTTACAAACACTGCTAACAAGCGAAGAATATAATGAATAGAATATAGTAGATATATACAGTCAAGTAGTGACTAAACTGCGTTCATTCGCAGACGACCACGAACACGAACATGCTGGGCAAACGGTGGAACTTAAGTTCCCTTTTTTATATTAAATATGATGTGTATAGAGTTGAATGTTTAAATATATATATATATATCGGTAACATAGTAAAAGTAATATTTTAAGTCAAATAATCAGTACTTTAAAACTGCAACTTCTAATTGCTTAACTTTTATATGTTATTTATTCATATCCAACGCCGCAAAAATCCATGTAACTTTAAACGCCTTATTGACTGGCTCAGTAAAGACCTCTCAACAATAGACTTGTCGGGCGAAGCTCTATCAGCTTATTAAAACATCCTGACTGCCAAGTCAAGCCGGCGCTGGTGATAGATGCATCCGACTTAGCTTTGGGTGCCAAGCTGCAGAAATACAAAGACAATACTAATATAATAATAATCGGATCATTTTATGATGGTTTTTTGTTATTTACTTTTATCTTTGATGTTATTATGTTTCATTTTATTTTCTGTATCAAAACTGTATGAGTGTAAGTTGCTGAATAAATACATGTCTATGTCTATGTCTATACATAGTAACCGTTAGCATTCTTTTCGCAGGGGTTAAGCCATTCACTGCGAAAGTATACGGAAGGATAAAATACTTTCGCCATATACTTGAGACCAGCAACTTCGTAGTCTATATTGACCTCGAGCCTTTATGTTACGCATTTCATTCGAGGAAAAGTAACTATTCGCGGTGTCATTAAAGACATCAAGATTTAATCCAGCACATATCCGGTAAGGAAAATGTCGTCGCTGACACTCTGTCGCGCTTAGATGAAATACAAAATCCAGTGGAGTTCAAAGACGTCACTGCAGCTCAGTTTTTTTTATAGGAGAATGATCAAACGAGCATGTGGCTCACCTGATGTTAAGTAACTACCGCCGCCTATGAACAACTGCAACACCAGAGGAATTACAGATGCGCTGCCGGCCTTTTAAAAAGGAATAGGCGCTTTTCTTGAAGGTCTCTTAGTCGTATCGATCCGGAAAATCCGCTGGTGGTAATCGATTCCACAAGGAAGTTGTGTGAGGAAGAAAACATCTTCTAAATCGCACAGTGATGGACCGCCAATCATCCAGATGGTATGGATGTTATCACGAATTTTGTTGTGATGTGCGATGGTGAAATTGAGCGGCTGGAATTAGTCCGAATTCCTCAGAGCACTCCCCGTGATAGATGCGATAAAATACGCAAAGAGATGCAACATCTCTACGCAGTGCCAGTGAGTCAAGCCGATCGGAAAGAACTCGGTCGTCGACGATTTGAACCACTCTGCGCTGGATGCGGTCAAGTGGAAGGAGCTGGCACTGGAGAGCCCCTGCCCAGAGATGCGAACAGTATTCCATGTGAGGCCGAACCTGCGCCTTGTAAAGTTGCAAGCGGTGTGCCGGCATGAAATACTGTCCCGCTCTGCTAAGCAGGCCAAACTTTTTTTTTGGAAGAAAAGGCCAAATTGGCCTCTACCAATTTGGCCTTCTCTTCCAAGTGACCACGAAACTGCACGTCACTCGATATGTCAACACCGAGGATTCCGACACTGGCTACGGCAACAAGGAGAATGCCTGAAACTGAGGAGATACGACAAAGGTGTTATTTTTAGCGGTAAACGCGCAAACTTGTGTCTTCTGGGGATTGAACTGGACTAGATTTAGTCGCCCTCATTGTGAGACTTTGTTTCAGACACAAGCTTGTTCCGGTACTCGGCGACGTTTTCCCGAGAAATATTGGCACGGCCAGTGTATAAAGCATCACCAGTGCTGTCGTCTGAATAGCAATGAATGTTACAGGTTTGCAACATATAATTGATATGCAGAAGCAACAGCGTTGGTGATAGTACGCAGCCTTATGGAACACCAGCGTTAATGGGCTTTTGATCGGAGCATGCACTGTCTACTACGACCTTGTTGCTCAAATCTAAAAGAAAACTGGTGGTCCAATTGTACAATTTTCCGGGAAGCCCTTAGGAAGGGAGCTTTGAAAGAAGCCCTTTGTGCCAAACCCGATCGAAGGCCTTCGATATGTCTAAAATAAAGGCCAACGCCTCCCCCTTGGACTCCACTGCTTTCGCCCATCTATGAGTTAGGTAATCTAGAAGATCAACAGATGAGCAATCTTGACGGAAGCGAAAAAAGGCGCATTAAAACCGGTGCCAACTCCGGAGCACACGTCTTCAGCACAATAGGTGGGACTCCATCAGGCCCACTCGACTTGTTGACGTTCAGGGAGATGAGCGCTTTACGCACCGAGCGCTGTGTAAACAGCACTTCCTGCATGGAGCACTCATACTGCGGGATGGTCGGCGGTGTGTTCCCCCCGTCATCTAGAGTCGAGTTGGAAGCAAAAAGAGAGACTAGCAGATCGGTTTTCTCCTATGCGTCATGGGCCAATGAGTCGTCCACACTGTGCAGAGATGGCAGAGAATGACAGAAGTTCCCTTGGACAGCCTTGGCAAGAGACCAGAATGCACGTGTTTTCCAAGGGAGGTGAACTAGTTTCTCGCTAATTCTGCCGATGTGTTCAGTTCAATTATTCTGAGGTATCACAGCTTCGTAGCGATAAATCTTCAACGTTTTTGTGACTTAAGCTAGGCTGGACATTTTATTCCTACATATTTCCGAAAAAAGTATTTGACAGTGTTTACTGTTTAAATATCCCTGGTGCAAATGCTACTGCTAAGGTGGTAGCACAGTGATTCGTTTGGCTTTGTGTCAAGAAAGTTTTCTGAAAAATTATCAAGAATGGTCTCGAACGTGCCTGTTCTGCCAGTAGTTTTGACATTCGATTTATCTCTAGCCAGGTTTTCCCAGGTCAGTGTAAAGAAACAGGAGACCCATTTCACTGAAAACGAGGCATTTCATCTTAGACGTAAGGGGTGACAACGCATTCTGAATTTTGATTCTTAATCGAAGTTCGATGTAGATGTATATGGGCCACAGCATCCACTTACTCTTACTGGTATTGTGCTCGTTTGTCACCCTTATTCTATAAAAAAAGATCAAACTTACCAGATCACTCTCAAACTTTCGTTTCAGCTACTATCTAACAGCATTGACCGTTTTACAAGGAGGACTGAAGCCATTACGGATATCACGACTGAAACTGTATGACTACAGTTTTGACAGTCTTTTTTATGTGGTTGAATTGCCAGATTTGGTTGTCCGACTGACTTAGGTAGCCGACAGTTGAAGTCGATCTATTTAAATATATTTTGAAAATAGTCGGATCTAAACATAACTGAATTTACTACGATGTTTACAACGATACGCTGTGGCGTAACGACTCTTTTAATTGTCTGGTGGATTCTACCGACAGCTCAAGACAGCTTTTACATGCCACGCTGACCGCAACTGGACGGAATCTGTATTCATCAGAACTGTGTCTACGGCGATCCATTAAGATTACCAGTACAAAAGTAATATTAGCACTACAACGGACATTACCGATTTTACTGCTTGGATTCGTTCAGTTTCCGAAAAACTGCGACCTTGTCCGCTTCACGACACATGAAAAATAAATATTTGTGTAAAATGATCGCACTAATTCTAGCCATGGATTCCTTAGTCCTGAATACCGTTTAGTGGCGATGTAAGAATTTCCACTAACCCATATCTTCCCGTAGAGGTGATATGAGAGGAGAAGACAGGAAAAACTAAAATAAAAAAAACTGCGGTTACCCACCCATGATTTATCCGATGAGTGGCTAATGTCAATCATCCCCCAAGAAGGTGTCGGATTTATCGTCCATAAGTCTCTCGTTAACAACGTTGTTAAAATTGGGAGTCGAAGAGAGCTGTGTACCTTATACTCAGAATCACCAATCGGTGTTCGTTGAAGGTCATACAGGTTTATACATCAAGTTTGGCACATCCCGATAAGGAGGTGGAGGGAATGTATGAGAATATCTATATAAACATGCATTCCTTTAAAACCCACTATACGGTTAAGGTGTTAATGGACTTCAACGCAAAACTAGGCACAAGAGAGTACGGTGAGCTGAAGGTAGGGAAATCCGGTATAGGGCAACAGGACTCAAGGGGCCAGCAAGAGGAGAGAGAAAATACTAGAACTCTTGCGATTAACAATATTGTATAAAGGAGAAAAGACTTTATTCATGAAATCATAAGGTTGTGTCTTTCTTGCATCAATAAGTTTGAGCGTATTGTATTCTTACGCCCACACATTTTATTAAATTGGACATTGATCTTTATTATTCAGACGTAAAGACAGATTTCTTACAGATTGTTGTAAATTTTATTGGAATGGCATGCTTCAAGAATATTCTTGCATAACGTAATGCAACACGCAACTGACTGTTGTAATAGATGCACTTCACGCTCGTACGAGTATGCGGCGCTCGGGCGATGCGCTCGCCTTGTGGTGCATAGGCGAGCGGACCTCGGCTAGTTTATTTGTTGAATAAAATGAACGACAAAAATGGAGTTTGATTTGCAGGAAATTGCTGCTGCAATAGTTTTGTGTTTCGATCATCATAATTATGTACATTCCTATTGTACAAAAAAAGATTCGTAAAACTTAGAAAAGGAGGTAGTAGGTGCTTACACGTCCACACTCTGTAAACCCCTTTCTTTTTAACATTGATTGGGATTACTACCTGTACTTTATATGGAAGGTACGTTATTTAGAACAAAGGTACTATGACTATGAGAACAATAAAGTATTAGAAAATATTGACAATATTTTTGAAGTTTTAATAGGGTGTTTACTTAAAAATTATGCAATTGGATTGACTTTTCGAATCGGATTTCAAATTTTGTCAAAATTTTTTTCAAAGTAGTAGAAATACAGTTCATCTTATATACGTCCCAGTTCTCTGATTTTTAAAAATTAAATAAAATTGTGTCATTTCTGCTATTATTTATAGATAGGGCTTTTTTAGGTTAGACCGGGATGAAAAAATAGTGTCCTTAGAAGTAATTTAATATGAATTGTTTACTTTACATTAAATACATACAGGAATAGTCAAAACATTTTATCGGCAACAAAAGAAAGTGGCAACCCTAACACTATCATACGCGAGCGTGGGGACGACACTCTCGCGTTCTCCACTAGCTTTTTTCTTTGAATTTGCACAAAATACCGACACCGAGCTGCGGCGAGAGGACGCGAACAATAATGAGGTAAATCTCACGAGAGAGCAAAGGTTCTTCTCATATCTCACTAAAGAGAAAATATATAAATTCTGCATTTACGATCTTGATTTTTATGCGAATAATAATTTAAATCCTTTTTTTTATTACTAGTAATACCACAGATTGTTTACACGTAGCCAGTAAACATGATTGCGCAAAACAGTGGGTTTATCCACTACAGAGCGTATGTATTTTTTCGCGTAAATATCATAATTTATTTAAAGTACTTCTCATATCAATTTACCCAGTTTTTTTTTAGTGAAAGTATGATAGAAATTCTGATTTTTTTCTCTAGAAATTCTGATCTAAATTTAAAAAAAGGTACTTACAAAAGTAGTATAATATAAGACATCAATTAACCAAACGTATTAAAATAAAATATAAGACATCAATTAACCAAACGTATTAAAAATAAATATATAGTTACTGCTTCATAAAGATTTCAATTCAGTAACTTTTTAAAACAAACCGATCTTAAGCTTGTATTATGTAGAAGATATTCCTACTATGTCGACTTGTCGGCGATAGTTCTAAGAATGGATCTAGGCAGGTGGGTTGCAGTCTTAAACCGGTTAGACCGTAGTGAGGTGACTTAGTCCGGCAACTGTTCTCATTTAACTAGCAAATATACCATATTTCAAATTAAATTATTTCACTTTCAATTGTAAATGGATTCCTAAAAATAATCGCCTTCAATCACCACCGGATCTGGTTGGAATTTATATGAAGCTACTGAGAAAGTATCTTAAATATACTATATAATATTTCTGTGAAAAGTATACATTGTCTATAAAAAGTATACTATATATATATATATATATATATATATATATATATATATATATATATATATATATATATATATATATATATATATATATATATATATATATATATATTGTTTGTTATTTTTTTTTTAAATTAATTATAAATTTACTAATAGCAATAGACGTGGAGCAATTAGGGATTCTATTGGAGCATTTAAGGAGCAATTAATGGGCATACAGTTTAATTTTAAAAAGTAGACATTTTATAGCAAAATTAAATTTTCGATAATATTTTTTTTTTAATTAATTATAAATTAACTAATAGCAATAGACGTGGAACAATTACGGATTCTACTGGAACATTTAAGGCGCAATTAATTGACATACAGTTTAATTAAAAAAAATAGATATTTTATGTTTTATAGCAAAATTAAAATTTTCGATAATTAATTTTTTTAAATTAATTATAAATTAACTAATAGCAATAGACGTGGAGCAATTACGGTTACTGGAGCATTTAAAGAACAATTAATTGGCATACAGTTTAATTTCAAAAAGTAGATATTTTATGTTTTATACCAAAATTAAATTTTCGATAATAATATCTTTAAACATTAATTATAAATTAACTAATAACGATAGACGCGGAGCAATTACGGATTCTATTGGAGCATTTAAGGAGCAATTAATTGGCATACAGTTTAATTAAAAAAAAATGTTTTACGCTAACTTCCTTCTGGTCCTGCAAATTGCCAGACAAATTTAGCGGTTTTAAACAATTCTCAGACGTGAATAGAGTTTACAAATGAATACGACAAATAAATCTAACACCCTGTTTACACGAGCGGCGAGGCGAGAGCTCCGTGATGTTATGCCATCTGAAAGGTCAGAAATTGGTCATAAAAGGTCAGTTGATCTTATTAATTGGTCAGCGTTAGAAACATTTTTAATAAGGGTTAGTTTTTCAAGGTCATTGAGAAATTTTAGCACCTCATTCGCGAAAAATATAAAGAAATAAAAAATATGCGCGATTGAGAAGCATTCGCTGTTTAATATGCTCAATATTTAAAAAAAAATAAGTTGGCATTGTCGTAACGCGCATGCTTTGGAACGGTTAATTGTATCAGGGCAGTGAGCACTTACGCACAGCTCTTTACTATGAACGAGACGGAGGGGGAGGGGGATTTTTTATATTTAAAAAAACTTAGACATTTTCTACTATCAAATATATAATAGTGGAGAAAGAAATAGGATATTTTTTTAAACTACGTGATGGTGAAAGTGCATGCATGGGATTTGGGGATGATAGTTAACTAGCATATTTTATAACAATTTTATATAAACATGATTTTTAGGGTTCCGTACCTCAAAAAGAGAAAACGGAACCCTTATAGGATCACTTTGTTGTCCCTCTGTCTGTCTGTCAAGACCCTTTTTCTCGTGGAGGTATCAAGCTGAAATTCATTTAAAATACTCAAGTCTACTGTCCCTTCGAGCTGTGAAAAAATCAAACTTCTAAGCCAACACAATCAAAAGATACAGCCGTTTATGCCGCAAATTTTCGACATTCGCAAGGGCATCAAAACCTACAGGGTACTTCCCGTGAAGTCAGAATCTTGAAATTTGGTACAAAGCAACGTTTTATAGCACAAATAAATGAAAAATTGCGAAAAGCATAAATTTTTAGTTACATCATATAATAAAAATAATTTTAAACTTATATACCTACGGATTTGTTCGGAACCCTCGGTGCGCGAGTCCGACTCGCACTTGGCTGGTTTTTTTAAAAATTGGAAATTATTTATTTACATAAAAAATTACCATGAAAATTAATTTCTAAAATACATTTATTATAATTTAAGTTTTTCAACTCTAACTTTATATTAATACTCTAAAATATGTAAGTACAAGAATGCTTAAAACACCGAAAATTTCTCCATTTCTTAGCAGTATTCTTAGCAATACCATGTAAATATCTGTGTATATAGTTAGAAATGTTTTAGATCAGTGCTGTAATAATTTGTAAAATAGCTATTAATTTTAACCTCGAAATGCTTGGGCTTGGCAAAAAAATATGTTTTAATAATTACCGCCCCATGTTCTTAAAAAATTACAATATGTTTAAAGTGTTTTACTCAAATATTATAAAAGATCGAAGGATCGACATATTCTCCCCCCACTTTAAGAAACGGGTAATAACTGAAACAATGTTGAGTATATTTTTCTAATTTTATAACAAGAAAAAATACATTTACAGAAAATAACGAAATTCTCTACAGGATCATATTATGTCCTCGTTGGTTACTCTGTGGTGTGAGTTGAGCGGCCTTCGGCTCTCTTCGTCCGAACCATAGATTACTTCTTCGTCTGAATCATTGATCATGGAAAACGCGGGATTGTCTTTCGTTATAGCCGTTTCTGGAAAATATAGATTAGTTATGTAAACCACAACCAGACTTCCACTGCCTCTACAAAGTTGGGATGACTTGATTGCTTGGTGCTTTTTTATATTAAGGGTGACATACAAGCACACAGGCCACCTGCTGGCAAGTGGATGAATTGGCCTATAGACATCTACATCTATCCATGGTTAAAAATCTAAATGCAGGTGCATTAGAAGATCCCTTAAGAACGAGCGTTGTTCTCCCCGGCCGAGACATCCCGTCGTGCTACAACTATAATATAGATGCAGCCTGTCTTTACCACAAATAAAAATACAGGCATCCTTTTTTATCAATAAGTTGTTTTATCTGGGTTGATTTCCGTTGATACAATCCGCTTTTTAGACTTAGTCCTCAGGGCTGATAACCTATCTGGTATATACGTACCATCAAGTAGACTGTGTACTCGTTTGATATTGTTTTTATTTACTTATGGCTGATTTGTATGTGCTAGAGTTAATTCTGAATGACCCTGAGTGTACATATGTTACTGCAGAAGCTCGTGTACAGTGCACGAGCATTAAGAAACCAGGTCTTCATGTCATAAGGGTCTTTGTCTGCTCTTTGTTATTTTTATACGATTTACAATAGTTTTTTACTTTTGCCAGCATCAAATTCTGGGAACCTGTTTCGCGGATAAAAAGATAGGATGGTGCTTAGGATACTTAGGCCTAAAAAGATCAATTATTATTAAAAGATATTTACAAGAACGATCTGTTTCTTTAAGGTGAAGTTAATTATATTGTGGTATAATTAATACTTTCAAAATATACACTAAAATTTATAATAAAAAAGGATGTAACATAAGAACACAAATAAAGGCGAATTGGCATTGCAAGCTTGAGCTTGAAATTAATATTATATAATAGGTTATTGTTTTAATTTAAAAAAAAAAAAACAAGATAATGCCTAGAATTCTTTTTCAATTCTTTTTTTGTGATTTATTTTCGAGGTTTATAATAACAGCGTATATTGGAAAGATATTCGCTCTGAGATTTTTGATTGGATGAAAATTTGATTTGATGATGAAGTTGAGGGTAAGCCTTTTCATAGATAATTAATAATTCTATTTTAAACGATTGTTTCAGGATTATTTATACTACTATTTTATCGAAATTAACATACTGGTTCCAAAAAGTCGTTAAATTTGATAATATTTAAAAACGCACGGATGGGTTCCCATTTCATTAAAATTTATACTTATTTTGAAATATCATGCTAAGGCTAGAATAATTAAGTAAATTACGTTTAGTTTTTATGATGGGCAAAAGCCACTGCCAATATTGCCTTCATCGAGGAATAAATAAAAGTGACTTAAGCTTATACCGTGTTCCAAAATTCTACCTAAAGCCCTGAAATCAGGAAGTGGATAAATTGATGACTACCCAGGAAAAAAAGAATCTGACTTTTTTAGTTATAATAACTTTTTAAAAATATTTTCAAGTTTGATACGCTAAAATTAAATTTTTTTTTCTTGCAATTTAAGAAAATTTTAACTTTTATTCAACTTTCACTCGTCACGGTTTAAAAAACGTATCAACACTAATATGGTAAGTTATTATAAAAGTTAGCACAACTAATCAAGATTCTAAAATGGTAGACTAGTGACACTAAGCACAAGAAATATTCATATTTTTTCTGAACAAGAATTAAACACAATTGTTAATTATTAACCTTGAAAACATTATTGTGTGATCCAAAAACAGGTTTTGGGTTACAGATTCAGATAAACAAGCGTCATTAATAGATTTTTGAAGTGCGAGTGAGACAGATAGTTACATCATTGGTAAGTAAGATAGTAACAGGTAGTAACACTATTAAAAATTTAGAGCAAGACAGAGAGTGACGCCATTTTAGACCTTTTTTGATTGATTTATACGGTAAAATGGGCGGCGGGAACCAAACCATCACTGACGGTGGTCTTGGTCCAATTTTATGGTCGCCCCTTTCTCTAGATTTAAACCCGTAGGATTTTGTTTCACTGGGGTTACCTGAAAGACAAGGTATATTCAGAATCAATAGCAATAATAAGCGAACTTCGGCATAGTACCTGGAGGCTGCAGAAAAAGAAAACATGATTACAACGCCATTTTTAAGGCGTCGTCGCGCATGTATTAATGCTTGTGGTAAGCAATTTGAACATATGTAATAAATGTTGTAATTTCTTGTCATTAGTTTCATTTACCAACCTCCTGTCCCACTCTTGCTTACCAATAGTGTAACTATCTATCTCACTCGCAATACAAAAATCTTGTCTACCGGAACAACAACATTCCGGTACACTCTGTAACCCAAAACCTGATTTTGGGCACACAATAACGTTTTCAAAGTTAATAATTAATTATTGTGTTTGCTTCTTGTTCAGAAAAGATATGAATATTTCTTTTGTGTTTATTGTCACTAGAATATTACAGAAAGTTGATCAAAAGTAAACATTTTCTAAAATTGCAAGAAAAAAAATAACTTAATTTAATTTTTACAAGCTTTTATTTAACTTGCAATGTAACTATGTTGGTTCGGGTGGAATCTTGCAACTCAATTTTGAAGCAAATATCTTCAATCAATTAAGCTGAAATTTTGTATACACGTTAAGTTTGGATGACAATGCATGGTTAGCTGTGTGACGTCAGTCTAAATCCAACATGGCGGACTAATTATTTTTAATGCACTCCTACAATATGGGTATCAAATGAAAGGGCTTGCTTAGTGTAACTAGAAAAATAAAGTGATGTCACTCTAAATCCAATATGAAATGAAATGAAATGAAATGAAATGAAAGTTGAAATGAAAGTTGAAATGAAAGTTTATTGTTTCCAACATATTCTTAAATTAGTACAAGTTTGAGGACTTCTTTTAAGTATAAAGATACTTGTGGTAGAAGGCCCTCGCCCTCCCTTAACTAAATACATTCAACAGAAAAGAAACAGGGTATGTGTGTGTCTGTGTGTGTGTGTGTGTATGTGTGTGTGAGCTGTGTGTCTGACTGTGTGTGTGTCTGTCTCTGTGTGTGTGTCTGTCTGTGTGTGTGTGTGTGTGTGTGTGTGTGTGTGTGTGTGTGTGTGTGTGTGTGTGTGTGTGTGTGTGTGTGTGTGTCTGTATGTGCGTGTGTGAGTGCGCGCGCGCGCGCTCGTGTGTATGTGTGTGTGTGCGTGCGTGTGTTTGTGTGTGCATGTGTGTATGTGTTAAAAAAAGACAGTGAGTAAATGTGTTATAAGATAAATTGTAATAAAGCTTCAGTTTGATCGTAATTAAGTGTCTTAAGCCACTGCATTATTTTTTTCTTACAGTCATATGTCTTTAATGGATATATTTGCAATATTTTATTAATCTGATTGTATAAGTGTTCTGATTGTTTGTCATATTGATGTTTCGCAAAGGTGGTTTTCGTTCTCCAAATAGGAGCTACGCAATAATTTCTTCTTTTACTACTGTAAATAGGATCAAAGGCCAAAGACTTATGTTTTTTCAATAAGTGTGTAATATGTACAATATGTCGGTCTTGTAAAGATGGCGGACTAAGTTTTTTATACTTTCCTACAATATGGGTGTCAAATGAAAGGGCTTGCTTAGAAAGTAGAACTCGTAAAATAAAGTGACGTCACTCTAAATTATGTCTAAGAAAAGAAAACAGAAATGGAGATGTATTAATTGCGCTCACGGAAAACAAAATAGCAGTACAATTATTTCACCTATGGGTACTATAAAGTTAAACAGACAAGAGCAACAAATTACCGACAAAAATACTGAGGAGCATAAATATGAAAAAAATGTGACATTAAGAACTAAAAAAAAAAATAATTTACATAAAACATGTACGAGCTCACACATGAATACCTCGTTGACTTCATCTGATTCGGAATATGACATAAAGAGTTTACCTGATATTTCAACCCCATTCAATTTCGAACTGGAAATCATAAAGGAAGAACTGGAAAGAACTAAAAGCTTACGCGCTAATTTGGAAATAGAGAATCTATTGCTTGTTCACTTAAAAAAAAGAACATGGAACATGAAAAGACAATTTCTCAGCTAAGAGATACATGTAATAATCTTTTTTACGGGTCTCAAAAATCGGTGAGTTCGGTACAGAAAAAGAAAAATAGAAGAAGTTCTTTATTAAGTATTGATTCAAGCAAAGAAAATGAGCAGGGCATATTATCGATATCCACAAAAACCAAAATTTTAGATGGGCAAACTGATTCTCTCGTAATTTTTATAACGTAAAGGAATATTTGTCGCATATGAGTCATTCAAGAAATTTTAATATAGATTGCTTTGACTATGATACATCGTTTCTATCATTAAGTAAATTAAGAAATAGACTGACACACAACAAAAATATTAAATCGCAAAAAATTAAACCTAACACACCTAAAGTTCAATTTATAAAGGGCACTATACCTTACTATTTTAATTTAATGAGTAAAAAGAATGCTAGACATAATAATGAAAATTACAATATCATCAACGATAACTTTGAAAATTGTAAACCAAATAGAGGATTAATAACTTATTATTTTCGTTCTATAAAGTCTTATAAACAAGTATCACATGATTCCTTTCGTCCATAAAACAAAATCTTTAAATATGAAATTCACAATTTTACATCAAAATATAGCTGGAATTTGCTCCAAAAAGGATATTTTAGAATTAACATTAAAATATTTACACGAAGAGGAATATACAGGAATAGATGTATTATGTTTAACGGAAACTTTTGTTAAAGCAAGTGACTGTAATAATTATAATGTTTTTGGTTTTAAATTAGCTAGTTTCTATGGTCGTAAAAAAAGTAGAGGTGGTGTATGTATTTTGATAAAGGCAGATATAGAGTGGAACGAAATAAAATTTGTTTCAGATTTAGCAGAATCCGAGCATTTTGAATGTTGGGGAATAGAAATTCCTTTACATAATATTTACGCAATTCGAGTATGCATCAACAGGACACCTAGTTGGAATGTGAATATATTCTTTTTTAAACTACAAAACTTATTGTCAAAATTAATAAATAATCATAATAAAAGAATTATTATTGTTGAAGACATTAACATCAATAATAATATGGAAAATAATTAAAATACAATTGAATTAAATGACATCATTTCGAATTATAATTTATATAGACATATTAATGAACCAACACGTGAAAACAATTGTATAGGTCATGTGTTTAGTAATATAATGAATGAATGTTAAAGTTATATTTATCTGATCATGAATCGGCGCAAATATTATCCATTGATGTGCATAAACAGAAAAAAAAGTTGAAGGATACTTGGGAGTATAAAAGAAATTATAATTTATATTACATAAATATATTTCGTGAATGTATAAAAATGCTTACTTTTAAGTAGTTTTTAAGGATAAGGACATCAATACTACATACAATAAATTTATGGAACTTTTTATCTTATTTTATAATCTATGCTTTCCAATGATTAAGACAAAAAAACTAGACATGAAGTATAAAAATAACTGGATCACAAAAGGTTAAGACTTAGTTGCTTAATGAAAAGGAAACTCAAAATTGGTTATTATAGGAAAAAGAATGAAGAGAATAAACAAAAATATAAAAGATACAGCAAATTATTATTAAAAAAGTGTATTGATGTATCTAAAAGAATAAATTATTTTAAACGAATAAATACCAGTAAGAATATTGGAAAATGTTCATGGAATATGATAAAATCGGAGGCGGGATTAAAATCAAACAACCATTATATAAACATGATAAACAAGAATAATGAATGTCTAAGATCTCCACATATAATTGGTAATGCTTTTAATGAGTATTATGAAAACTAGACAAGAACAGTTAAATTTAAGCAAGCGAAAGCAACACACCTGTATAACATAAATAGTCCGTGCAAAAGCGTGTTTTTACGTCCAATTACTCTGGAGAAGACAAAGACATTAATAGTTAATTTAAAAAATTCTAAAAGTGTAGGATATGATGGTGTAAATACGAAAGTCATTAAACACTGCAAGGATGAACTACCGCCTGTACTTTCATATCTGATAAATTTATCATTCGAAGTAGGTGTTTTTCCAGAGTCATTAAAACTATCTCTGGTCAAGCCTTTATTTAAGCAAGGCGATAAGAAAGATATGAACAATTATCGTCCAATAACTATTTTGTCAGTTTTCTCCAAAATTTTTGAAAAAGCCATGCACAGTAGGCTTAGTCATTACTTTAATGAACATAATTTTATAAAAAAGGAACAGTATGGTTTTCAGCAAAACAATTCAACCATGATGGCATGTTTTGATTTACTAAAAAGAATCACCGATGCAATAGCTGATAAGGTAAATGTAACAAGTGTATTTTTCGATATGTCAAAAGCATTTGACTTTGTTTGCCACAACACCTTATTACGTAAGCTAGAAAAGTATGGGATAAGAGGACTGACATTGCAATGGATAAAATCATACTTATCATGAAGAAAACAGTGTGTGAAAGTTATAAGCCCTAACAAAAATAATATTTTGACAAAATTTAGATCGCGATTAATTCTTAAGTACACTGGAGTTCCTCAGGGAAGCGTTCTTGGGCCTTTTTTGTTTGTAATTTATGTAAATGATTTACCGGATTCAACTCTATCCCCATGCATTTTATTTGCGGATGACATATCTTTGATCATAAAAAATAATCATGGAAATAAATTCATTTCATGGTTACATGATAATAATTTAAAGGTCAATATCGCCAAAACCTGTTATGTTCAATTTTATAGTATTAGTAGAAAGAAACTAGACCTTGACATAAGGTATAATAATGACAAAGTGCAAGAAAACGAACAGAAGAAATTTCTGGGATTAAAACTAGATAGTAATTGTAATTGGATGGCTCATATTGACGAAATTTGTAATAAAATTAATAGATTTGTATATGTTTTGAATAGGTTAAGAAGAACATCGTCACGCCAAACTGCACTCATTGCATATCATGGGTATGTTGCAACAATACTAAGATACGGATTGTTAATTTGGGGTAATAGCTCTTATTCAAAAAGAGCTTTTATAGCTCAAAAAAGTGTGTGAGAGCCTTAACTGGGGCCAAATGGTATGATTCGTGTAAGCCCTTATTTAAGGATTTGAACATACTAACTTTACCAGGCATGTACATATTTGAAGCAAGAGTTCACGTAAAAAAAATTTACATATGTAAAAAAAGCATCTGAGGTATATTTACGTAACACACGAAAATGTAGTAGACTAGTTTTAGAACGTATACCTAAAACTGCCTTTTATCATAATGGTTGTTACGCGATGAGTGTAAAGATTTACAATAAACTTCCGGTAAGCATTAAAGAAGAGAAAGAAAATGGTAAATTTAAAACCAAACTCAAAAGCTGGCTATTATTAAAATGTGTTTATGATATAAAACAATTTTTAAATGAATAAAATCTTGTTGCCTAAATTTGACTTTACTATATTATTTTAGACATTATTTTTGTGTAATAATTTGTATACTCTTTTGACATTTTAATTTTTAATATTTATAATGATTGACATGATGATTCTAATTTTAATTTAATTTAATTGAATAATACATAATTAACTTCTTTGCTTGAAATTATTATTGTAATTTTAATTTTTTTAATTTATATTTATTTGGTTTAATTTAATCTATGTACATGTAATGAATTATTTTTATTTAAATAATAATTTTCGCATGCCAGATGTGGTAAACATGTGGACTATGTACAATATGCAACTATGTGTCACCTCTGATGTACGATGTTTAAGCGAAAAAATGATATTATTATTATTATGGGGCATCATATTATATTATTATTATTATTATAAATCCAATATGGCGGATTTCTAAAGATGGCGGACTAAGTTTTTTATGCTTTCCTATAATATGGGTATCAAATGAAAAGACTTGCTGAGAATACAAATGCGAATCAACCAAAAATAAGACGGTAATCATAATCTCGGTTGCTCCAATCCGTCTGAAATTTTGGGGTTATTGCAGTCCTCGATAATGATATTGAGGTCGAATTGTTCGAGTCTGTAGCATCGGTTGGTTAACTTTGACTTGTATAATTTGGCGAGATAGGCGTCAACAGCATTGGTTTGCAACCTGTCTAGGAGAAGGGTCAAAAGGGGCGCTTCAAGCTGAAATAAGTAGTGCATTCCTCCAAACACCCGAGTCATCACTGAGTGGCATCAGCGTGTAACATGATGTCAATCCGTCTAAAATGTTGGTGTACTGGGGTTTTTGGAGTCCTCGAATATGATATTGAGGTCGAATTGCTCGAGTCTGTAGCATTGGTTGGTAAGCTTTGACTGTCCAAAGGTCTGGCCAATGGTGCCATTGGACATATTACAGAAATCATATGGCCCTGCTTCCAGAGAGTATGATATTGTATGATACTGACATACCATCCGTTCGTATAGACTTCGGTAAAGACGGTGTTCATCTCATTAAACCCAAGACTGTACAATTTCCAGCAAAATATAGTAATGGCACTGCAGAACGAAGAATGCTGCCAATTATATTATGTTGGGCTTGCACAGTACACAACATGCAGGGTAGTTCTGTCGACCATGCCGTTGTATACTTAGGTTCGAAGCTCTTCGCTGCTGATCAAGCATACGCGGCCTTAAGTAGGGTAAAATCATTAAAAGGTCTCCTTATTGAAGAGCTAGACTGTTCGAATTTAACCGACAAACGACCTTGCAACATTGATGCGTTGAATGAGATGATGAGACTGAGAAACCTGTCCAGCGATAACTAAAAAGTAAAAAATAAATTAAAAGTAAAAAAAACTTTTTTTAAAACAAGCTTTTATTTAAATGAGCTAAAAAGAATAAAATAAACTTTTCTTTTAAAACTTTTACTATCATCTTATAACGTCATTACACAATTTATATGACATAAAAGCTTGTCGCAAGATTTACCTATATAGATAAACAGGATCTGATTGATTTTAATTTTAAAATTTTCAAACTAAGTAAATACGAGTAAGTAGTAATGAGTAGAAACTTAAATCTCACGACAAGCTTTTATATCATATAAATTGTGTAATGACGTTATAAGATGATAGTAAAAGTTTTAAAAGAAAAGTTTATTTTATTCTTTTTAGCTCATTTAAATAAAAGCTTGTTTTAAAAAAAACTTTTTTTTACTTTTAATTTATTTTCTTAAAACTTAAGATATTTTCATTTTATTTGGAACGGAGATGAACAGATATGCTACTTAGGTTGCTAATACAAGAAAAAATATCGGCGATGTTTGCAAATTAGTAGTCATAGTACCTACCTAAAATATTGTATAGCGTGTCAAATGTTAAAGTGTTAGAAAAGTTATTATAACTAAAAAAAGAGTCAGATTTTTTTCCCTGGGTATTTTTTTCTTAAAACTTAAAATATTTTCATTATATTTGGAACTGGGATGAACAGCTATGCTACTTAGTTTGCTAATAAAAAAAAATAACGGTGATGTTTGCAAATTAGTAGTCATAGTACCTAACTAAAATATTGTATAGCGTGTCAAATTTTAAACTGTTGAAAAAAAATTATTATAACTAAAAAAGAGTCAGATTTTTTCCCTGGGTAGTCATCCATTTGTTCACTCCCTGGTGACCGCTTAACGATGACTTTTGGGACAGGCGATATACTCTGTAATGAGATGATTTTTGAAGCAGGACAATACTTACATGTCCTAAAAATATTTTATTCCCCAGACATGCACGTTTCTTTTTCGATACATTTCTTCACCGCCGAGCATGTGCTGGCAGGGATTGGGTGGTCTCATTCCGAAAATTATAGTCCCCATAATTAATCTCTAAACATGCACAATGCTCTGGTACATTATATCTTACCATGAATGGATCCACCACCAGGCGAAAATAAATAAGCTAGCAGGTACATCTTGAAGTTAAATAAGCCATAAAGGGCCATAAAAGGGGCGGAAGTATCGTATGTGACCTTTCGCTGTGACGCCCAGTGGTCTTGTAGTGCAGCAGGTCCCCACGACTGTAGGGCCAGTAATGTCGTGATAAACGTAACTGTTCCCACCACGATGGACAAACAGCGTAGCCTTATGTCTGGAAAAAAAATTGCAGTGTATTTTATAAAATTTGTTAAATAAAATAATGTTTTAAATGAGGGTAGAAAATAAAAGAAAATATAAAGAATAGAGGGTAGAACTCGAAATTCCCATCCATTCGTGCATCTATTGTTTTTTGTGTCATCTTGTATTTAATTCTTCCTGCTAACCGAGAGCTTGAAAGCTTTGTAACATAAAGTGGTTACTGGAATATATTCCCTTTTTTCCTATAGATTTGGGAGTAATTACAAACAATGTTATACCATTTTACAAACTGAATAATTAAAAAAATCAAAAATCCGACTGCAAAAAAGACAATTTAAAAGTAATACATTAAAAAACCGAAACAAGATTGAAAATAGAAAACAAAATTAAATTAATAGGTCTGCGCTTGCTACTAAACTTAATGCGGGTATTTTACATATTATGCTTTCAGCTCATAATATAGGCTGTTAAACCGAAGTAGATTTTACTTTGTTTATTATAGTTTATTTTAATTTGCTTTTCTATTCTCAATCTTGTTTCGGTCTTTTTAGTGCATTACTTTTAAATTGTCTTTTTTGCGGTCGGGTTTTTGATTTTTTTATATTTATTTTATTTTAGACTTTTTAGTGTCCCGACACACTCTTACGAACTAAGTTTCATATGATAGCACGAGGTCCGACCCAAACATCGCCCAATTTTACGCTATCAAAAACTTTTTAAACTAATTTATTATTCCTAATAAAATTTAAACATTTAAGTTATATATATTTTTGTAATTCCCTTTTAATTTCCTTTATTTTGCATCCCTACTTGATAGGTTTGGTTAATTTTTTTTATTTTTTTCAAACAGCTATCTAAGAACACTTGATTTTTTAAGACAAATAAAACGATATCTTAATTGGAAGATACCGAGGTAATAAAGAAATATACAAATATACATACAAGATACGCGCGAAAAACATTACCCTTCCTTGGCAGTCGGGTAAAAATGAGAATGACAAATTGTAAAATGTGAATGGTGTAAATTCTGCGGGACAGTCAATTCAAATCAAATCGATTTCTTTATTGCATTCATGAGTAACTGAAGATATGGCCTTGTAATTTAACGATCTAGCATGAAACTTTCTTATTAAAAATTGCAAATGAAATTACATGATAACTAAAACAAGTAAAAAAACAATAAAATTTGAAATAAAAAATCGAAAAATGGTTGACCCTGCAGACCATTCCTGGAACTCCCCGCTTATCTTCGAGCGTAAATCTCGAAAACCTATTTAATTTTTTTTTCGCTTTTTATTTTTTGAGAAAGGACTCGACCGATTGACTTGAAAATCTAATCAGCTCGAAGTCTCAAAGAACACTTTCGAACGCCGTGACGCACACTGCAATGAGTAAAGGTGCACGCACAGACAATTATGATGCTTACGCATGGTGCACTAATATATAGTGCGCTTAGTATGTTTTTAATGCTGGGGCCACAGTAACGAGAAACGTCAATGCCCATAAACGCAACAATTATTGCCTTAATTTTAACGCGATAAACTGAGTGGCCACACTTGGGTCGGTCAACGTCATTTCAACTTCAATGCCGTTGAACGGCGTTAAAGTAAACTGACCATTTATTTCTTAACTCAAAACGGGACATGGGTTTATTTATACTCCCCAGTTAGCAGGTTAACAATAAAAAAAAAATATTATGTTATTTATTTAATATCTGTAACTTTATACAATTAGTGTTCACTATAATTATAATCGCATTAATTATAATTATTTTTATTTTAACAAATTGTGAAAAATAAAAATGAATCACCAGTTCACCAGCTTCATCAAAGCAAAGTTCCTCAGAGAGTAATTATTAAATGCCACATATTTTTTAATTATATTTATATTTGTCAGTGGAACAAATTTGCTTTAATAAAGTTGGTGATGATTTTAAATAAGGGAAAGTTTTTTTTAAATTGATTTTTGTTATCAACATCGCCTTTATTACTGGAACCTGTAAGTGATTTTTATTATAGAAATTATTAATAGTAGTATTCATAATAGAAAAATACTTTTTCTACTGGAGCATTTGTACCAGGTATACATAAAATATATTCGATTAAAATGCAAGAGAATTTATGTTGAGAAAATCACCCAACGAATTTCTGCGAAGACTTTGAAATTATCCCATTCGGCTATTTTTGGTCGGTCCCGCTCTCGCACCGTTCGTGTCTGACAAACTTCATAGTTTTAAATTTTCTCGCGGTTTAGGACAACGGGACTATTTTGCGTCCCGGAGATTTGTTTGGGGACAACGGGACAGGTGACCGAGAAAAGGGACAGTCCCGTTCAAAACGGGACGTATGGTCACTTTACGTTAATATTCCTTGAATTTCAAGCAAGATGAACGTTGACGCTGCTACACTATGTTTGATGAGTGTATGTTTTTATTATATGAATATATTTTATCATTGCCTAAGCATAGCTCTGTTTGCAGAATCTCAAGAAACGTAATAACTTTTTCATTATTCCACTCTATAGTAGCCATACGTGCGACTCCGTTGCGCTCACCGTGCACAATGAGACAAACGTAGTGTGGCCGCTTCAACGCGTTAATTCGTGCGTTAATCTCTTTGATGTACCGACACTCGAGTTATCGTTCAACGGGAAACGGCATTGTTCTTGCCGTTGTAGAATTATCGCGTTAAGTGGTGGCCACACCTACATTCAACGCCCATCAACGCGATAATCAACGGCATTTCTCGTTAGTGTAGCCCGGGCATAAAATAGTGTTCGGTGAGCACGACGTTAAGGTATGCGGCGTGCGTGGTCCCCGCTGCTCCTTGCTTACCCCTTACCGCTGACATTGCTGACGCAAGCCCGACGGAACAATAGATATTTCTATAGTAAATGGCCGATACGATAACGTGAGGCCGACGCCTTTTGCGGTGTTATGTACCTCCTTCGATTACGATCAATAAGCAAAAAATTTACCAAAACAAAATAAAAAAAATATCTGATGTGATTGGACATTATAAAATTTAATAAAGGTAAAACTAAAAAAAGTTGACATGTTGTACTTAAATGCAAAATTAATAAAACATGCCTTTTAAATAAATACCATAGTAAGTGAACCTTGCGAAGAAGTTTTAATACCATCTTATTTTTAACGGCATTTTAATTCACTACTGTATATGGGCCTATCAAGAATGCACCAACCGCCAACTGGTGTAGTGTGCATAGCTTAAAGGACTTGAAAAGAACAGGTATTCAATGCCAAAATATTATTTTTTTAAAAATACTTTAATTTCGTGTCAAGTAGCCTTTAGGGTTATTTTTTCCAAGGGAGTATAATGATATGTAAGCGTAGAAGAAAAGTTATTCTATATAATAGCGCTACTCTTGGTCCGGGGCAGAATTGCGGTGGTTGTGTTCGTCAAGAAAGACAATTATGCTCTATTGTAGTCAAAGTTAAAAAAAAAGTTCAATTTGGGCTAGTTTTAAGCTCTTATAAATGTCAGAATCTACACAGGTTCGCTAAAACAAGACCCTCACAGAGAACAACCGGCAAGAAACTGGGATTTTTTTATGCCATGTTACAATTTTACTTACAATTTCAAAATATAATAGAATAATACAGTGTCAAAGGTCAATGTATATTGACCAGGGGACTTGCAAGTGCAGAGTAAGTTATTTCCACTTATCTTGGTTTGAATATATTGATCTATTTTATAGTAACTAGTATTTTCTAAAAAGGAGGAGGTACTCAATTCGACTGAATGGGTTACCTTATAACTATTTTCTGGGTGAACCGATTCGACGATTCTTTTTTTATTTGAAAGCTGGTACTTTTCATGTGGTCTAATATAAATTTCATCAAGGTCTGACCAATAGTTTTTGAGTTATTCTTAATAATTTAAATTGAAGTCAGTTCTACAAAATTTTTAGTATTAAATTATTTTTAAAAAAATTCCTTATTTTTTTTTAAATTTTGTATCCGTTTGTCGCACTACATTTTATTGTAAAATTTTAGGGACTTATGTAAAAAAAGTGTTTTAGCAAGCATTCTAGTTTTAGTTCATCTAACTTAAGGAATCATTAGCACATCACGGGAACGTGTTCTACAGAAGATAGTCCGTTTTTTGTCAAATAAATTTATAATTTTCCGTGCGTACATGATTTTTCAAAAATAAACGGCTACAGAAGTAAAAACTCACGATTATCGATTTTGGCCCGATCCGCGATTCGAACCTGGGAGCTCATGTTCAGTAGTCGCATTTAAAACCACTTGGCCAACAAGACAGTCAACTAGAGGAACTATATGATACTTATGTAAAGAGTGTTTAATTTCAATTTTGCAGTTTGGCCGTTGGTCATTCCTCACAGCCGGCATTCTATATGGTGCATTCCACCAAAACAGGCTCTCCAAGAAGGAGGCTAAGATCCGTGAAATTGAAGCCAAGGAAAAGGTTATCAGGGATGCGAAGCTCAAGGAGGAGAAAGCTATCGCAGCAGCTGGTATGTGTAATTTTAAAACTATTTTACAAGCATCAAGTATTTGAAAGGTATTTGAAAGGGACGAAGAGAGAACGAAGTGTGAAATATGGGTAAATCAGGAATGTCTAGAACAAGTAAATGACATTGTATACTTGGGGAGTGCTTTTAGCCGGGATGGAAGATGTGATTTAGATGTGGACAGGCGTGTCGCTGCCGGGAACAAAGTCAATGGTGCCCTGACTGCGTTAGTCAAAAGGCAAGGCGTAGTGAAGAGTGCACGCCTTGTAATACATAACGCAGTGTTGGTACCGACTTTGTTATATGGCAGCGAAATCTGGGTATGCCAGAAGAAGCATAAAAGCAAGTTGAATGCAGTGGAGATGCGATCTCTTCGTAAAATGTGTTATAAATAGACCGTATGGCTTGGTTTTGCAAAATAAATATTGTTTCCAATTCAGCTGCAGATCAAAGCAATTAAATTAGATAAAATTAGCTATTAATTAGTCAAGTATCTAATCCTTTCAATAGAAAAGATTATAGATCCTAATTTCGAAGCTAGTTTATCAATATCTGCTTGAACTGGTATTTGATCTTGAACCAATAACAATTCGGAGAAATACGGTAAAATTTTCTGTTCGCGCCAAACGCTGTAGTTGGAATCGACGTCTAGGGGGCGCGCGGCTCTGGGCCATACCGGTTTTTGACGTCGGCCGAGCGGTGGGCTGAGAACGCGTAAAGGCGAAGTAGTCGTCTGCTAGCTGTGCTAATGTCTGCACGCTGTCAATTTTTGACGGGAACTCGGAATAATTAGGCGCGGACAGTAAATATACGGTCTAGGATTTTGTGACGTGCATCCCTACTGGAGAGCTTCCCAGGGACACATTGTGTCTGACTCAGAATCTGCATAAGTGCATTCAGCAATATTAGCTGGTGCGGCCTGATATTCTAGAACTAACTGTTGCTACGCGAAACGGTAGTGACCTTTGATCCGGAAACTCCGTGTGCGTTTTGTGAGTTAACCTTATACCCAGCGATAGTTAGTGGCTTCTGTAAGTTAGTTAATCGTAAGATAGAGTGAATTGACTGTCATCGTGACGAACGAGGAAAGTGACTATGGACAACGCCTCGGAAGGCCCCCTCAAGTTGGAGCGGTGTCGACGCTCGGGCTGCTGCTGACGGCCAAGGTCTAGGTTCAATCACCATCAGTCACACCCAGATACACATCACATCACCTTATTTCCCTTGCACTACACAAACACATGGGACCAGACCGACTCCGGAGGGACCAGTCGCCTTGGATATAGGTAAGTAAGCTCCGTCTAAATTCCTCCCGGTCGACTGGCCGTAGTATAGAACGCTCCCCCATATATTTAGTGTAATTAGAGAGATTCCACGTGACCACATTGAGGCCCGACCTACGTCTGCTCGGGAAGTCTTCTGCTCATGGGCCCCTGAGGATTTGACCCTTTAAGGCAGCAGCCGTAGGCCGTAACATTTTCGAAATCTAAATTATTATCTTGTACATTAATTACAGCGTTCTGCGACGATTAAGACGTCTAGTAGTAAACTATAAATATTTTGTTTTCTCTGAATTTAAAAGCATATACGAGCTTGTATTGTTTCTGAATTGTTATCCAAATTAGTTTCTTTTAACTTTAAACAATAATAACATATCAACAGCAAAAAGAACTATCTCAGTCATCATAATTACAGTCCACTGCAGAACATAGGCCTCTGCCAAGGAATGCCACAAAGCACAGTCCTGAGCCACCTGCATCAATCAACTTCCAGCATATCTTAATCTTATCAGCTCGTCATTCCATCTAGTGGAGGGATTCTCTACACTTCACCTGCCGGTACGAGGCTGCAACTCGAGAACTTTTTTCCCTATCGGTTGTCGGTTCTTCGAGCTATATGATCGGCCTATTGCCACTTCAGCTTACTAATCCGTTGGGCTATGTCGGTCACTCAGGTTCTACTGCGGATATCCTCATTTCTAAGTTTATCGTGTAGAGAAATCTCGAGCATAGCCCTCTCCATAGCTCGCTGAGGGAACATGAGCTTCCCTATATGGCCAGCAGTAATGGACCACGTCTCAGAACGATAATTGATCACTTGCAACAAGCACTGATTGTAAAATCTTGTTTTAAAGTTTTTAGGTATACCTGACGAGAAGATGTTTCGTAATTTCCCGAACACTGCCCAGCCAAGTTGAATCCTTCGATTGACTTATCGGTCGAAGCTGGACTTACCTAGTCGGACTATTTGTCCCAGGTAAACATACTCGTCAACAACTTCGAGCTTAGTGCTCCCAACCGGTATAGGTGTGACATGGACGTTATACATGATCTTTGTTTTGCCTATGTTCATCTTAAGGCCTATCCGTTGGGAGGTACTATTGAGGTCATTGAGCATAGTGATTAGGTCCTCCAGCGATTCTGCCTTAAGGACTATATCGTCAGCAAAACGAAAGTGAGTGATGTACTCGCCATTGATGTTAACATCGTATCCTTTCCAATCCAGTTGCTTGAAAACGTCATCCAGTGCTGCGATGAAGAGTTTCGGGGATATAACGTCACTCTGTCTTACACTACTCTGCAGTTGGATAGATTTTGTACTCTGGTTCTGTACTCAGATAGCCATCGAAGCCCTACTGAATAAACACTTCAGCACTTCGATATACCGACAATCAACTTGGCTAGTTGAAGGGACTGCAGCACCGCCTAAATTTCGATGGAATCAAAGGCTTTCTCATAGTCCACATACGCAAGACATAGTGGTAAATTGTACTCCTCGGTCTTCTGTACAATTTGTCGAAGGGTATGTATGTAGTCTATGGTGCTAAAGCCTTTTCAGAAACTGGCTTGTTCGGGAGGCTGGAAGTCCTCGAGTCTGCTTGCGAGACGATTCGTAATGACTCATGAAAACAGCACGTGGTTGCGGTTCAGAAGAAAAATCGGTCTGTATTTCGTCAAGGGAGCGTTGTTGCTTTTCCTGAAGAACAAGACCACCGCACTTCTGCTCCACGCCTCCGGTGTAGTGTCACCATGGAGGACGGAATTAACTCCCCGGTGAATCTCGCTCAGACTAACGTCCGTAATATCATCGGAATAGTGTCGGAATAGTGTCGGATAAAACTTGTTCTTACGTAGATCGTTACTCACACTTGCGTGTGGTTCCAACGATGATGTGTACATCTGCCCATAGAACCTCTCAATCTCACTCAAAATCTCAGGTGTGCCGGAAACGATGCTGCCACACTCGGCCTTCAGCTTCGACAGTTGGCTCTTTCTGGCAGACAGATGTTTGACAAAGACTTTCAAGTCGTGGTCCTGCTTGATCGTTTGGTCAATACGAGCTCTATTCAAGTTACGTAAGTCTCGCCGCATGCATTTAGAGATCTGTATATCCAGTTGCCTGTTTGTTGTCAAACCTGCTGAAGACTGCAGCTTCATTTCCCGTCTAACAGCCATGAGATTGATAGTATTATCAGAGAGTTTTTGTATTCTTCTGCTGCGGGTCTTGCAAAACTTAGCTCCGATCACATAGGCAGTTTCCACGAGCTTGTCATTCATATCGTCCACTGCATTGCAATCTTCTAGGCACTGAAAACGATTTTGTAGAACGTAGACGAAGTGTTCGGGACTTTGGATTAGAGCACGATGGGGACGGACCGTTGACTTCATTAGACGAGATCTCTCTAACTTAGCGTTTAGATTCAGTGTGCCTCTCACCATTCGGTGATCCCTACTCGGTTTTACCCTCGCGATCACTGAGACATCACTGTATAGTTGCCATCTAGTCGTTATAATGAAGTCAATCTCATTTTTTGTCGAACTGTCGTGGCTCGACTAGGTCCACTTCCTGTGGGGCCGCTTCTGGAAGAAAGAGTTCATCACAAAGATTCCTTCTCTCTCCATGAAGTCGGCCAGCTGCTGGCATCTTGGGTTCCGTTGCCCTATTCCAAATTTCCCTTCCTTCAGCTCACCGTTCCTCTTTTGTGCCTAGTTTTGCGTTGAAGTCTTCCATTAACATCGTATAGTGGGGTTTGGAGGTATGCATGACTCTAGGATGTACTGAAGTTGGTGCGTAAATCTATTTGACCTTCAGCGAATACCGTTTGGTGATTCTGAGCATAAGGTACGCAACCTTTGTTGACACACTCCCAATCTCTACAATGTTGTTAACGAGAGACTTGTGGACGATAAATCCGACACCTCCTTGGGACAAATGGTTGACCTCCCGGTGATAGAACAAGTTACCGGGTTCGAGGATTACCGTGTCCTCCCCACTCTTCGGACCTCGGATAATCCTATAATATTCCAGCGCAACTTGTCTATCTCTTATTCCAGCTCTAGGATCTTCTTATCAGTCCTCAGGGTGCGTGCGTTGTACGTTGCCAGGTCGAGTCGTCTTAGGTGGCAACCCAACCTGCACCGGATATTCTTAGCAACCCCTGCCCCGCCGTTACCATGATCGCCACCGTAGCCAGGAATGCGGGCCTGCCGGGGACTGGGGCCCGTCTCTTCGTAAGTTTATTCATGGGGGGTATATTGTCATAGTTGGCACGCTTGGCGAGCTGGTTGTCAACCACAGTTTTTTTATTGTTATTTCGTTGTTATCAGAAAGATGATGCTGCCCATCTTCTTCCGCAGTTTCCCTTTCGCCTCTTACGACACCCACGTGAGGATATGGGGCAGTGGGTATTCTTATCCGCCACTACACGGGTAGTATTTAAGTGTATTAATCAAAATTTTATTATCCTTACGATCAAATGTCTTCGAAAGATTACAGAAAACAGTTTCATGGTGTTCTTCAGCCTGTAAAATATGTGAAGTGTCACATATTTTACAGGCCTGTGAAGAATTGATTAGAAGACGAAATTGGTAAGAGATGCAGGGATTCGATGGATATAGGTGGCTCAGAACCGTGCTTTGTGGCATTCCTTGGAGGAGGTATATATTTAGCAGTGGACTTATATTATGACTTATGTAATGATAATGAATTGTGAAGATAATTTAAGTTTATGGGCTGAAATCATTCAAAGACGTTAATCAGTGCGTATGATCAAAATTTGCAGAGATTACTATCGATCTGATCACAAAAAATGTGGCTATAATAGTGTCTCAAAGGACTAAATTAGTCGTTGTTTTTTGACACATAATATCTCAATTGATATGATAATTCTACACGGTTAACATACTCGTATGTAAAAAAGAATCCTGTCCGATCTGATCCTCTTCATGTGCCTGTTCAAAGAATTAATAAAAATAATGTACCAAATAAAATAAAAGTTAATTAAATGTGGCACATACATGTGGAGCGGTCGGTTGTCGGGGTAATAATATCTAGAGGTTACGACTTCGAACTTTGTTGACCTCAGACCTCAGTTATGAGTTTAGCGTTCGTTCGTTAAGAACAATGGTTTAAAAAACATAAACGCTGTCTAATTAGAAGTGGTTATTTGCAGTCGTTTCTACTTAGACTCATTAAGATATTTAATTACTATTGAACGACATTTCTGCAAACGACCGCTCTGAAGCAATCTGAGTGCGAAACTGACAAAGATCGGTAGCTACCCGGTTAAGAAGAAAGCCTATTTGACCGGCGGTTCTTTTGAGCAGTTAGCCGACAATATTAATTATTATTTCGTATCAGCGTACTGTGATGGCTTACATGTCGAACTCGGTTAGCTCCGAACAAAATTCTCCTGTGGCGTCAGATTGGAAATGGATAAAAGATAAACCGCTATTAGTCACAATCGAAAAATCGTGGCGTGCGCGCATGAAAAATACTATTACGACACAGGTAAAGTCTGTTGGATAGAAAATGTGATGTCTAAGTGTTATTATATCATTAATAATTATTTAAGTATCTTAAACATATGAAATAAGTAATTAAAACAAAGAGATTTAAATATATAGGTATACTATAGAGCGGACATAGGGAACAATTGCATACAAAAACTTTGCACTCGCGCGTGTGTGACGCCCTCTAGCTAAACATAGCAAAACTACGCGGAATATTTATAAGAAAAACATTTCAGCTATTCCCCAGTAGGCGAAGCTCATAAATGTAAGGTAAAAACCCGTTTTAGGAATGTTACCGTTTCGATATCAAGGTGTCGATAATGTTGTTGAAGGTTACTAAGTTTGTAATGCCTTACGATATAATAATAGGGAATATGCATGCTTTTTTATTGTATAAATCTATTTACTATGACTCCCATTACACCAAAAAAGTCATATACACTTTTTAAGTCATGAATAACGTCATGATGAATAACGAATGAAATGAAATGTCATGAAATAAAATATTTAATTTCCAATAACTAAGAATCAATTCCAACAGCATTCACATTGGTAGCATCTTGGATGACGTCACTTTGTCCATTAGACGCTATAATAATATGATTAAATATATAAGAAAAATATAATAGGTCGGTCCCCCTCGAAGGCACATCGTGAAATATCAAATCCAATAAGCGAGCTCCTCCATGTTTTCAAATTCGTTTCTTTTACAAAAATACACTTTTATTCTAACATATTTTAGAAAAACATTGAACTTAGAAGTCGTTACACGATAAATTATTATACAAATTCACAAGCTTGCGCGTTTACCGCTAAAAATAACACCTTTGTCGTATCTCCTCAATTTCAGAGCACTTCCCCTTTTTGTCGCAGCCAGTAGCGGACTCCGTAGAGCGAGACAGTATTTCATGCCTACACATCCTTTGAAACTTTACAAGCGCAGGTTCGGCCTCACATGGAATACTGTTCTCATCTCTGGGCCGGGGCTCCCCAGTGCGAGCTCCTTCCACTTGACCGCATAGAGGCTCGAATCTTCGACGACCGAGTTCTCTTTGATTGGCTCGATTCATTGGCGTTGTGTAAGGATGTTGCATCCCTTTCAATTTTCTATCGTATTTACCACGCAGAGTGCTCTGAGGAATTGTTCGGATTAATTCCAGCCGCCAAATTTCACCAACACACATCGTGACAAAACTTACATCCACATCATTTGGATGCTTGGCGGCTTACTACCATGCGATTTATTAAGAGTTTTCTTAGAAATCGTTTACAATCGGCGATTTTTATGGACCGATACGACTTAGGGACCTTGTACTGGCTGACATAGACGTTTCACGTTACAATCACCGGCCGTGGGACCCGGACACAGGCCAACCCGATTTCTTTATTGGTATGGGTATACTATGGTTTACTGTTTCACCTCTTTAAATATTGTAGGTGATTAAATATGCATCCTGTATAATATTTTTTATCGATAGTACCTATCGATAAACGTTGTCAATCACTAACTCTTTGGTGACGTTACTGGATAACAGAGGGCGCTTATTACAATAATGATAAATGTTCTAGAACAATCTACCAGAAATAATAAAGATTAAAAATTATGGGGTAAATATACATTATACTTGAGATAGTAAACCGAAATCACATTCAGTTTTTGCAATATATCGGGACTTATAATACCTTAATGCACAATCGGACATTTTTTTTATAGCATAAGGGTGACAAACGAGCACACAGTCCACCTGATGGTAAGTGGGTGCTGTGGCCCATAGACATCTACATCTATCTTCGTTTGCAAATTAAAATGAAAATGCGTTGTCACCCGTGAGGACTAAGATGGAATGCCTCTTTTCCAGTAAAAAGAGTCTCCGGTTCTCTACACTCACCACACGAAACACAGTGGCATTAAGTTGATATTTCACGCTGGTTTTCTGTGAGAGCGTGGTCCTTCCCCGGGCGAGCCGACCCATTCGTGCTACAACCATACTAATATAGCTGCAGCATGGCTCTACCACGTGTAATTAAAAATTTTCTTTAAAAATATTTTTTTGAATTTAGAAAACGAATGCGTCTTGAGCCATTGATGATGTCACTAAGACTAAATGAGACAAATCCGAAATATATCCTACAGGACATAAGGAAGACGTGACCATTTTGTTGTTGATGTTCGGTCTATTACTACTACTTAAATGTCTTTGAATTAAAACTATAATGTGCATTCAATTGATAAATTACATATTCAAAAACTCAATTCAGAGAATGAAACTAATTTTACGGATTTTATCGCGTTTTATTTAACTTTTTAATTCCCGACGATTCAGGTGCTTTACAGCCGAAAGGTCGGGAGTTAAAAAGTTAAATGTTAAACGCGATAAAATCTGTCAAATTAGTTTTATTTAATGTGTAGTGTTCACGTAAATATAAGCAATCACAATTCAGAGAATTCAGAGGATGCTTTGGGTATATTTTATCACCTTTCCAAGGCCTTCGACTGTGTAGACTATGAGACATTAAACAAAGAGCTATAGTACTATGGTGTCAAGAGCACAGCGCTTAAGCTTATTACTTCATATTTAAGTAATAGAAATCAGAAAGTTATTATCAATGGTAAAAGTTCTTCCGGGTCACCCGTACTAATGGGGGTCCCTCAAGGCTCCATTCACGGCCTATTCCTATTTATAGTCTATATTAATGACTTACCTTCCCTTGTAGAGGATAATCATGATATAGTATTATTTGCTGATGGATACTTCCTTGATTTTTAAACTTAAACGTCAATCATTTAAATGTGACGAAATAAATAATGCTGTATCAAAATCAGTGCATTGGTTAAATGTTAATAATCTACACTTAAACGGAAATAAAACTAAATGTATTAAATTTACAACACCAAATGTTAAAAAACTAAATATCAATTTGTTTTTAAAATGGGAAAGAACTGAGCCCTGTTGAACCCACTATTTTTTTGGGGTCACTCGACGCAAAGCTTCAATGGGGCCCCCATATATCTAAATTCCTAAACTAGTAAGCAGACTAAGCTCTGCAGTTAATGTTGTAAAAGAGATTAGAGATCTCACTAGTGTCAAGACAGCTAGATTAGTTTATTTCAGTTATTTCAATAGCATAATGTCTTAAGGGATTTTGCTCTTGGGAAATGCGGCTGATTAAGAAACTATTTTTGGTTTGCACAAGAGGGCTAGAAGAGCTATTATTAAAGAAATAAATCTATAAAATTTAAGCTTTCATTACATTTCCGAAAATTTAATGCATGTTCACAAAAACAAAAGTAGTTTTAGTAAAAAAAAGAGAAATCACACTAGAAACTAACACAAGCTGGTAATACCAGTTTCTCGACTCCACAGAGTCAGTAATTAATTTTTTGGAGCAATGTATACACTATTGCAACAAAGTCCCAGAAAATATACAAGGTCCCCTCTATTACCCAATTTAAATATTTTATAAAACAAAAACTGTATAAAAGGGTTCATCATCATTACAGCCTTTCATAAGTCCACTGTTGAACATAGGCCTCCCCCAAGGAATGCCACAAAGCACGGTCCTGAGCCACCTACGTCCATCGACTTCCTGCATGTATTACCAGGTCGTCACTGCATCTCGTGGGGGGTCGCCCTACACTTCGCCTACCGGTACGACGCTGCCACTCGAGAAACTTTTTTCCCCATCGGTTGTCGGTTCTTCGAGCTATATGGCTATGTCGGTTACTCTGGTTCTACTGTGGATATTCTCATTCCTAAGTTTATCACGCAGAGAAACTCCGAGCATAGCCCTCTCCATAGCTCGCTGAGCGACCTTGAGCTTCCTCATACGGCCAGCAATGAAGGACCACGTCTCAGTTCCGTAAGTCATCACTGGGAACACACACTGGTTGTACAATTTCGTTTTAAGGTTTTGAGGTATGTCTGACGAGAAGATGTGTCGTAGCTTCCCGAACGCTGCCCAGCCGAGTTGAATCCGTCGAATGACCTCTCGGTCGAAGTTGGACTTACCTAGTCGGACTATTTGTCCCAGGTAAACATACTCGTCAACAACTTCGAGCTTAGTGCTCCCAACAACTACCGGCATAGGTGTGACATGGACATTAAACATGATCTTTGTTTTGTCCATGTTCATCTTAAGACCTATCCGTTGGGAAACACTATTGAGGTCATGGAGCATAGTGCTTAGGTCCTCCAGCGATTCTGCCATAAGGACTATATCGTCGGCAAATCGAAGGTGGCCACTGCCACTTCAGCTTACTAATCCGTTGGGCTATGTCGGTTACTCTGGTTGTACTGCGGATATCCTCATTTCTAAGTTTATCACGCAGAGAAACCTCGAGCATAGCCCTCTCCATAGCTCGCTGAGCGATCTTGAGCTTCCTCATACGGCATACTCCAACATACTCGTCAACAACTTCGAGCTTAGTGCTCCCAACAACTACCGGCATAGGTGTGACATGGACATTAAACATGATCTTTGTTTTGTCCATGTTCATCTTAATGTAAATCTTTTCCGTTGGGAGACACTATTGAGGTCATTGAGCATAGTGCTTAGGTCCTCCAGCGATTCTGCAATAACGACTATATCGTCGGCAAATCGAAGGTGAGTGATGTACTCGCCATTGATGTTAATACCGTATCCTTTCCAGTCCAGAAGCTTAAAAACGTTTTCCAAGGCAGCGGTGAAGAGTTTCGGGGATATAACGTCACCCTGTCTTACACCTCTCTGCAATTGGATAGGTTTCGTACTCTAGTTATGTACTCGGATAGCCATCGTAGCCCTACTATACAAGCACTTTAGCACTTCGATATACCGACAGTCAACTTGGCATCGCTGAAGGGACTGCAGCACCGCCCAAATTTCGACGGAATCAAAGGCTTTCTCATAGTCCACATACGCCAGGCATAGTGGCAAATTGTACTCCTCGGACTTCTATACAATTTGCCGAAGTGTATGTATGTGGTCTATGGTGCTAAAGCCTTTTCGGAAACCGGCTTGTTCGAGAGGCTGGAAGTCGTCAAGTCTGCGCGCGAGACGATTCGTAATGACTCTCGAAAACAGCACGTAGACGCGGCTCAGAAGGGAAATCGGTCTGTAGTTCTTCAAGAGAGCGTTGTCGCCTTTCTTGAAGAACAAGACCACCGCACTTCTGCTCCACGCCTCCGGTGTAATGCCACCATGGAGGACGGAATTAAAGAGCTTCTGAAGGACTTCAAGTACCGGTTTTCCACCCGCTTTCAGAAGCTCCGCTGTAATTCCATCCTCGCCTGGGGCCTTACCGTTTTTACGGTGCTGGAGAGCCATTCTAATCTCGCTCAGACTGACGTCCGGGATATCATCGGAATAATTTCGGATAAGACTCGCTCTTGGATCGTTACTCACACTTGCGTGCGGCTCCAACGATGACGTGTACAGCTGCCCATAGAACCTCTCAATCTCACTCAAAGTCTCAGGTGCCCCGGAAACGATGCTGCCACATTCGGTCTTCAGCCTTGACAGTTGGCTCTTTCTGGCAGACAGATCTCTGGCAAAGACTTTGGAGCCTTGGTTCCGCTCGATCGCTTCTTCAATACAAGCTGTATTGAAGTTGCGTAAGTCCTGCCGCATGCATTTGGAGATCTGTCTGTTCAGTTGCCTGTATGCTGTCAAATCTATTGAAGAATGTAGCTTCATCTCCCGTCTAACAGCCATGAGATTAAGAGTGTGATCGGAGAGTATTTGTGTTTTTCTGCGGTGGGTCTTGCAGGACTTAGCTCCGACCGCATGGATAGTTTCCACGAGCTTGTCATTCATATCGTTCTCTTCATTGCAGTCTTCTAGGCACTGAAAACGGTTTTGTAACTCGAGCTGAAAGGTTTCGGGACTTTGGAACAGGGCACGAGGGGGACGGAGCGTTGACTTCATTAGACGAGACCTCTCCAACTTAACGTTTAGGTTCAGTGTGCCTCTAACCATTCTGTGATTGCTACCAGTTTTTACCCTCGCGATCACGGAGACATCACGGAACAGTTGTCGTCTGGTCATCATAATGAAGTCAATCTCATTTTTTGTCGAACCGTCGGGGCTCGACCAGGTCCACATCCTGTGGGGCCGCTTCTGGAAAAAATAGTTCATCATAAAGAGTGCCTCTTTCTCCATGAAGTCGGCCAGCTGCTGGCCCCTTGGGTTCCGTTGCCCTATTCCATATTTCCCTACCTTCAGCTCACCGTTCTCTCTTGTGCCTAGTTTTGCATTGAAGTCTCCCATCAACACCGTATATTGGGTTTTGGAGGAATGCATGGCTCTAGAGATATCCTCATACATTTCCTCCACCACCTCATCGGGGTGTACCGAGGTTGGTGCGTAAACCTGTATGACCTTCAGCGAATACCGTTTGGTGATTCTGAGTATAAGGTACGCAACCCTCGTCGACACACTCTCAATCTTTACAACGTTGTTAACGAGAGACTTGTGGACGATAAATCCGACACCTCCTTGGGACAGATGGTCGCCCTCCCGTTGATAGAGCAAGTTGCCGGATTCGAGGATTACCGTGTCCTCCCCCTCTCTTCGGACTTCGGATAATCCTATAATATGCCAGCGTAATTTCTCTATCTCTTCTTCCAGCTCCACAATCTTCTCAGTCCTCAGGGTGCGTGCGTTGCATGTTGCCAGGTCGAATCGTCTTAGGTGGCAACCGAACCTCCACCGGAGATTCTTAGCACCCCCTGCCCCGCCATGGTCGCCACCGTAGCCAGGAATAGCGGGGCCGCCGGGGACTAGGGGCCGTCTCTTTGTTACATTCATACGTTAGGGGTTATTATAATATAAATGAATACATGTTTGCTAATAACCCCTAGGAATGCGCGGTTTTCCATTTACCGGCACGGCACGACACGGCGACGGTGACGGCGACGGCAACGCCACGGGGAAGCAAAATATATATGAAATATATGGCACGTTTTTCCACTTACCGGCGCCGTCGACGGCACGGCGATGACATCCACCGGTGCTGTCACCGGTGCCGTGACAACAAGCTTCCCACTCGTTGCCGGCCAGCAAAACTGCATATGTATTTTGTGTACGTATTTCAATCGTGTACGTGTGTGCGTGTGCGCGGGCCAAAGTAGAAGGGACGCGTTGAGGTTGACACTCGAAATTGACTTGTGAAATGATGAAATATCTCCTCGTTCATGCGGAAGTAGTTGAAATATTTTTTATAGTCCATTGCCAACTTTTAAAATAGGATGTTCCTTCTAAGTATTTTATTTTTAAGATTGGATGAATTCAAAATTTCACTTTTGTGCGTTGATTATATTTTCGTCTTAAATGTAAGAGATACAACAAACAAATAAGACGACTTGACGAGACCATTTTTAAGTGCGTTGAACTGATTTCTGTGTTAGTACTGCCCAAAAACTGAGCGTAGACTGTCACCGACACTGGCGCAGTGGAAAAACGAAGCCACGTCGCCGTGCTGTCGCCGTGTCGGTAAATGGAAAACCGCCCAATGAGGAGGTCGCTAGCAAGCTGTTTATAAAGCACATTTTTTAAATAGTGTAACCTTTCGTATAATTTGTATAATTTACTTTTTTTAAAAAGCCCCGCTGTGTTTCTTGCCTGTTCTTCCAGGGACAGAGGGATTTTTTCCGAACCAGTGGTAAAGTAAAAAAAAATACTATCAATATGAATTACATGTACTCTATATTGAATAAAAATTATCCTATTCTTTTCTATTATATTCAATGAGTGTATTTAATAATACTAAAATTAATTAGTTTAAATTATAATAATAAGAAAAAAATATTAACATTACAAACAATGAATATATCACTGCGTAGCCGCGCGGTTGGTTTAGTGTTTGCAAGCCTAACCAAGGGTTCGAATTATTAATTATACATATTATATATACTTACATAAACTCTAACGCCTTAACAGGCGTGAGAGTTTATGTATATGAGAGTATATGTGGGTAACCCCAGAGGGGTAGGTAGGGACTACATTAGACATGATCCTGACACATCCGTCTGGCTTCTTTCACATCCATAATATGTCTACACATACATGCTCGTCGGTTAAGGGTACTCTTAATTCGGTCCATCTTCAATATTAAATATGTGGGTTTTTAATACTCAATATGTTTTATTATCAGAATATTTTAACACTCAATTGAATAATGTATTAGTCAATTGAGTATTAGATTATTATCATTGTTTTTACGAAGTTAATTAAGAATTATCTTTATATTGCTGTGCCCAATATGCATTAATTGTTTACCTAAGTTTGTTTTATGTATAATGTAATTACACCTATGCTCGACAGAGGCCTGTGTTAACAGTAATCTTTTTCGGGCCCATGAACTGTGTATAGACAAGAGAAAAAAATTAACTTTAAGTAAAATATTGAAGGCATGACGTCCAAACAGCTGTGCACTCAAGATAACTGCCATATCCAGCCGTCTTTTGCGAACAGCGAATTTATAATTTAGTTGTTCGGAGCGGGCAGATTCGACCGTGTGTTAGTTTTCATGTTATAGAGTATATTAATTATGTCATCATAGAATAATATCATCATCATCATCATTATTACAGCCGGCTCCGATACGGCCATCAGTGAAGAATCACGTCTCTGATCAACTGTAGTGGACATAAACTGTCTAAAAATTGCGCCTTAAAAATAATTTGTAAATGTATCATGAATGGCAATGATATACGTATGGTATCACATCAAAGGACAAGTATGAGAGTCTATATTCTATTTTCTAGGTAGAATACTATGTACTTCGTTTGGGCGGGGGTTAGTCTACTCTTAATTATCACTTTTTTAAATCATCAGTAGGACTAGATTAACACCTGGTAGAGCCACGCGGCAGCTTTTGCTGTTGCACGTATGGGCCAGCTCGAGCCGGGTTGGTACCACGACCTCACAGAATACCGGCGTGAAGTGGAAGCTCTGCTTCGGCGTTTCGTCTGGTGAGTGCAGGTGGCCGGAGGCCCAATTCCTCCCCCACCCCATCAACATGGTAGCTGAATCAAATCAAAAACTACCCCAGGGGGGTACCAGCACCCCTAAAGAATCGCTCGCTGAGCATCCACGACCATGCTACTCCTGAGCGTGGGAGCTCAGGCTGTCCCGCGTATTCTTGGGGGCAAAATTACGCTCAAAACAATAACTGCTCGGGGCAAACTGAGCGCAAGGCGAACCCTACCACGCTATCCGTGAATTTCTGTAACATTGAGGACTTCACTCGAACCTAAACGTCGTCCACCACCATCTCTAGACGGCAAAGCCGGCCTAGCTCTTTGTGACCGAGACGCAGGTGTCCTCTCCGGCTGATACTTCGTATCTCTCCTACCCGAGGTACAAATTGGAACACTCCTTTATGTCTCGGGCTGGAGTTTGCGTATACGTCAGAGAGAACATCTGTACTCGACGCCTCGACACTCTTGAAGGTTCGGACCTGTTCATCATTTGGCTACGCGTAGACAGCGACGACCATCCGCGTGTCTTCGGGTGCCACTATAGGTCCCATAGCGGTAATGCCGAAACAGACAGACTCATCGACCATGTCCAAATGGCTACAGATTCCTTGCTACAATAGGTCCCATCCGCAGAGATCGACCCTTGGCGATTTCAATGCCCACCATGCCGAATAACTCGGTTCACGTTTAACTGGTCATGCGGGGAGATCTGTTTATGACTTTGCCCTCGCATATGGTCTGACACAACTGGTTACTTGACCTACGCGGATCCCAGATGTGGAGGATCATACACCTTCCCTGTTGGACCTTCTGCTGACCTCTCATCCGGACGGATATCAGGTTTCCGTCGATGCCCCTCTCGGTTCTTCGGACCATTGTCTGATCCGGAGTGTTGTGCCACTCGCGCTCCCCTCGCGGTTACGTTCTGCATGTTGCCGCCGTGTTTGGCTTTACAGGTCGGCGGATTGAGATGGAATGCGGTCTTTCTTTGCATCCTACCCATGGGGGCGGGTTTGCTTCTCGCCGGATGATCCCAGCGCTCTTGTTGACTCTGTCGCTGATGTGGTGCTACAGGGAATGGAACTATTTATTCCATCATTTGTAGTACCCATCGGAGGCAGATCTCAGCCTTGATTTGGTCGCTGCTATAAGACTGCATTACGCAGTAAGCAGGAGTGTTATTAGGCCTGGGCTAGGGCTTCAGCGGCTCGGCGTGTTCGCCTCCAGGTCCTTCAAAAGAGTTATTGCCAAGGCAAATTTAGAGCACATAGGCTGAATTGGCGAGAAACTAGTTCGCCTTCCTTCGGGAACCCGTGCTCTGGTTCTGGTCTCTCGCCAAGGCTGTTCAAGGGAATTATTGTAAGCCATCACTACTATCTCTGCACAGGGAGACGACTCACTAGCCCACGCCGCAAAAGAGAATGCCGACTTTTTAGGCACCCTTTTTGCGTCTAACTCGACTCTTGATGACGGGGGAAACACTTCGCCGACCATCCCACGGTGTGAGTGCTCCATGCCGGATATGCGGTTCTCACAGTGCTCGGTTCGCAAAGCACTCCTCTCCCTGGGCATCCAGAAGTCGAGTGGGCCTGACGGAATCCCCCCAATAGTGCTGAGGACGTGTGCTCCAGAGTTGGCACCGGTTCTAACGCGTCTTTTCCGGTACTGCTACTCCCTAGGCGTAGTCCCGAATTCATGGAAGACAGCTTTTGTCCACCCGATCCCTAAAAAGGTAACCGCTCAGACCCGTCCAACTATAGTGTTTACCGCTAAAAGGAACCCCTTTATCGTATCTCTTCAGTTTCAAGGCACTCCACTAGTTGCCTCAGCCAGTATCGGAATCCTCGGCGTCAACATATCGAGTGACGTGCAGTTTTGTGGTCACTTGGAATAGAAGGCCAAATTGGCCTCTAAAAAGCTTGGCGTGTTCAGCAGAGCGGGACAATATTTCATGCTGGCACAACGCCTGCAACTTTACAAGGCGCAGGTTCGGCCTCACATGGAATACTGTTTCCATCTCTGGGCTGGGGCTCCCCAGTTCCAGCTCCTTTCACTTGACCACATCCAGCGCAGAACGGCTCGAATCGTCGACGACCGAGTCCTTTCCGATTGGCTTGATTCATTGGCGCTGCGAAGAGATGTTGCATCCGTTTACATTTTCTTTGGCATTCACCACGGGGAGTACTCTGAGGAATTGTTCGGATTAATACCATTCACACCATCTGGATTATAAGCGGTCCACCACTTTGCGATTTAGAAGATGTTTTCTTCTTTACCAGCGATTTTTCCGGACCGATACGACTTAGGGACCTTCAAGAAAAAAGCCTATTACTTTTTAATAGGCCGCAACGCATCTGCAATTCTCATGGTGTTGTAGTTGTTCATGAGCGGCGGTAGTCACTTACCATCAGGTGAGCCGCATGCTCGTTTGTCCCCTCTCCTATAAAGAAAAACCTATTCTGCTCTCCTATCCGGCGAGCAATTTGGCGAATGGCTCTGGGGAGAGCGCAGGTAGTGTTAATCCCCAGGGCAAGTCTTAAGGAGTTCATCCTTCACGTGGTTGTTGCCTATATTTGGTCTGGTGCAATAGGAAACAGACAGAACAGAACGACTCAGACGATCCTCATTTTCTTTTCTTTATATCCCACCCCCTTTTTTACTATCTTAATCCAATCCAAGGTGCTAAGCATACCGTGCCGAAGATGCGGGGCTGGGAGAGTCCAGTCGCAAACGGTATCTACCCGAGACTAGGACGATTCGGGTAGTATTTTAGCCTTTCCCTCGGCTCTGCCGGAGGTGAACGAATTTTTCCCTAGCTAATCATGGGAACCCGTGCATTCTGGTCTCTCGCCAAGGCTGTCCAAGGGAATTTCTGTAAGCCATCACTACCATCTCTGCACAGGGAGGATGACTCACTGGCCCAAGACGCAAAAGACAAAGCCGACCTTTTAGGCTCACTTTTTGCGTCCAACTCGACTCTTGATGACGGGGGGAAAACACCGCCGACCATCCCGCGGTGTGAGTGCTCCATGCCGGATGTGCTGTTCTCACAGCGCTCGGTTCGCAAAGCACTGCTCTCCTTGGACATCCAGAAGTCGAGTGGGCCTGACGGAATCCTCCCAATTGTGCTGAGGACGTGTGCTCCGGAGTTGGCACCGGTCCTAACGCGTCTTTTCCGGTACTCCTACTCCCAAGGCGTAGTTCCGAATTCATGGAAGATAGCTTTTGTCCACCCGATCCCTAAAAAAGGCGACCGCTCAGACCCATCCAACTATAGGCCTATCGCGATCACCTCCTTGTTCTCCATAATAATGGAATCCATTATTAACTGCCAGCTCATCCGGTACCTTGAGGATCACCAGCTGATTAGTGACCACCAATACGGTTTTCGTCGGGGTCGATCAGCTGGTGATCTTCTGGTCTACCTGACCCATAGATGGGCGGAGGCAGTAGAGTCCAAGGGGGAGGCGTTGGCCGTTAGTCTGGACATTGCGAAGGCCTTCGATCGGGTTTGGCACAAAGCGCTTCTTTCGAAGCTCCCTTACTATGGGCTTCCCGAGAACTTGTGCAATTGGATCACCAGCTTCCTTGCTGATCGGAGCATCAAGGTCGTTGTAGACCGTGCATGCTCTGACTACAAGCCTATTAACGCTGGTGTTCCACAAGGCTGTGTGCTATCACCAACGCTGTTTCTTCTGGATATCAATGATATGTTGCTAACTGGTAACATTCATTGCTTTGTGGATGACAGCACTGGTGATGCTCTATACACCGGCCGTGCCAATATTTCTCGGGAAAACTTCGCCGAGTACCGGAACAAACTTGTGTCGATTCTTTGGTCGAAAGTCAAATCTTTGCTGAACAAAGTCTTGGATTGGGGGCGACTAAATCTAGTCCAGTTTAATCCTCAGAAGACACAAGTTTGCGCGTTTACCGCTAAAAGGAACCCCTTTGTCGTATCTCCTCAGTTTCAAGACACTCCCCTTCTTGCCTCAGCCAGTATCGGTATCCTCAGAGTCGACATATCGAGTGACGTGCAGTTTCGTGGTCACTTGGAAGAGAAGGCCAAATTGGCCTCTAAAAAGCTTGGCGTGCTCAGCAGAGCGGGACAGTATTTCATGCCGGCACACCGCCTGCAACTTTACAAGGCGCAGGTTCGGCCTCACATGGAATACTGTTCCCATCTCTGGGCAGGGGCTTCCCAGTGCCAGCTCCTTCCACTTGACAGCATCCAACGCAGAGCGGCTCGAATCGTCGACGACCGAGGCCTTTCCGATCGGCTCGATTCATTGGCACTGCGAAGAGATGTTGCATCCCTTTGCATTTTCTTTCGCATCTACCATGGGGAGTGCTCTGAGGAATTGTTCGGATTAATCCCAGCCGCCAAATTTCACGAACGCACATCGCGGCAGAACTCCCGATACCATCCACACCATCTGGATTATTGGCGGTCCACCACTGTGCGATTTAGAATATGTTTTCTTCCTCGCACGACTTCCTTGTGGAATCGATTACCATCAGCGATTTTTCCGGACCGATACGACTTAGGGACCTTCAAGAAAAGAGCGTACTCCTTTTTAAAAGGCCGGCAACGCATCTGCAATTCCCTCCCTGGTGTTGCAGTTGTTCATGGGTGGCGGTAGTCACTTACCATCAGGTGAGCCGCATGCTCGTTTGCCCCCTCTCCTATAAAAAAAAATGTGACCAAAATGGACGTAGATCGACATTTGGACATAATAAACTCTCCTTGCATGATCAACTAGATTTTTTTTTCTAGTTGATCATTCTAATACCGGGAGATCCATAGTATCCTTCCATCATATCATAGATCCATGGTATCCTAGTTTGGACTCCCGTCTCCCACAAATTTATGCACTCTTTGTTTTGTTTATAAGAAAATATTATGTTTTTAAAAGATAAAATATGCAATGTATAATTTGTGGTAGAAAATAATAAAGGTTTATTTCATTTATTTTATTTTATCCTTTAAAGAAACTGTTTGTAGGCCTGGAAGAGGCTCTTTTAGCCTCACCAACACCCTGCAACTCTACGCCCCAACCTGGGACGAGCTGAGAAAAGGAGTGCACGTCTGCAGACGAATCACAGTCGGAAACGGACCAGGGAGTCGAAAAAAGTTCACTAGGCCTTATAAGCTTAGCGGAACAGCACGGAAGAGGTATCGAAAGCTGATAGCAGCTGAAATAGGAGCCGAAAAGGCCAAATGAAATTCATCTGCCCAAACCTCCCAAAGTTCCGAAGGCGAAAAACTGCAGTTGGTCTGAGTAGGAGTCCCCCAATCTCAGCTCAGGAAATCTGTGAAGCTGGTAACGGGGGAGAAGAAGCTCAGCTTCAGTGCCATATCTGGCTCCGCGCATGTAGGAATTCGCAATACGAATCCTATGAGCGTGGAGCAGCTGTGGCTTCGCCAGCGGGCACTAATGCAGGCTATCGCTAAGACGGCCTGTGAAGCGTATTCGGGAATGGACCAAAATTTTCGGGTTTCACCCACAAGCCAGGTTGGATTCTGGTAACGTGCTTGAATAAGGCAAGCCAGGACTAAATTGTGTTTGAGATCGGAAAACTGAAATCCTGGGCGGAGGCAGAGCTCTCGATAATACCCGAGAGCGCTCTGTCTAAGCCTCACCTGAGCATCACATTTCTGCCTTTTCAGAGGAGGTGGTTATGCTGTTGAGGGGACAAAATGAAAGACTCCATACCGAGCTCTGGAAAATCCTCCATCGTAGGGACGAGGAGAATGGGTTTCTAGTAATCATTTCTCTGGACGACCCCCTGGCGGAGGCTCTCCGGGCGGCAGGTGGCAGAGTCGTCCTTGGCTTTAAGATGATAACTTTAATGTCAGGGGAGGCTCTGACACCGCAATGGAGGCTGAACCGCACCAACTCCAACCCCTGCAGTCCTCCACCTCGAGGGGTGAGACTGGAACGTCATCAGCGAGAGTGACTGAGACCCAAAGTGCTGATCTCGCCTCGGTCCGAGGGCCTCCGCTGGTGTCGGACAGGGTAAGGGAAGGGAGGTGGGAACGGTAGAGCAAAAGGTACGGCGGGGGTCAAGAGCGCCAGTAAAGAATGTCTTCGCCCTAAGCAGGTGAAAACGACCCTGCCCCCCACGCCTATAAATGGCTAACCTCAAGGGTAATACGAGGGTCCTCCAGGCAAATGTTCACCATGCAGCAGCTGCTTGGTGGAAGTTTGCTTCGCAGAGGACAACATCGACCTCGCCCTCATACAAGAGCCTTGGGTGGTCAACGGTCAAGTTCTGGGATTGTCAGCTGCCGATAAGATCTTAGTCAATACTAAAGATAGTAGATCCAGAATTTGTATAATCTACAATAAAAATATTGAATTTTCAGTTATTTCAGAGTATTGCAATGACGACCTGGTTACAGCTATTATAAATCTAATAGCTATAACCAGGGCAAACAAGGGCCAGAATAATCATTTGTTCAGCCTATGTTCCTGGAGAGAACCCAGATCTTGTAACACGAAAATTTTCGTGTGCATTATTTTAGCATATTTACGTTATTACATGCGATGAACAGACTTCAGTGCGCCATCTAACGTCATTAGTCCGAAGTAACTAGAAACGTATATTGACGAATCGAGCTAGCTAAATGCATGCAATTGACCTTTCGTGTTAGTTCGAAATCCTACCACGGATCGACGGTGGCGTGTAGCCCAAGGGAGGCCTAGTTCTTTTTGGAGCGAACCGTTGTAATGATCGGACACGCACATATATAATTTTTGAATCGAAACGCCGGAACATGAATTTAAAGTGACGAGTACTTGGGCGTACGGCCCCTTAAACACAATGTCTACGGGCAGTTTAATGTGTTGAAACACATCATCCCATAAATTGTAAGTACTTAATGTTTTTGTCTTCTTAAAAGCACATGTGCTCTTATTAACGGTACACGGTGTTTCATAGATTCTTTTGCCTTGTCATAGGGGTCCTTAGTCCTTAGTCCGTACTTTGAGTATGGTCCATTATCAAGTTTAACAATGTGAACGAGGCGAGGCAGCTTCAACGGGTGGCTATATTGGGACTGGGCGGTCAGGAGACCGCGACCGGCATACACCTGGAGGATATCTGTTGCCTCACTGCTTCGCGGGATTGACCATAAACAGTGTAATATTGTGTAATCCACCAGGTTAGTCAAAACCTCAGTTCGTAGGGTATTTTAAAGTGAAAGCTTGATATTTGGAGCTATACATGTGAACTGTAGAAGGAAATAAACTACTTTTTTGTCTGTATATGTATCTTTGCATTTTCATTTACTAATCATCCAACAACAGGCGCCCTGGGATACTTTTATTTTGATCCTCGAGTCCCATAACTCTCCGATAACCGTAGCCGGTGAGTAACGCCCTAAAAAGTGTTATAAAGTGGCTACCCAACGTTGAACCTTAAGTTGCTGGATGTTAGTAGATGAGTTAACCTTAATTGTAACTATTTAAGCTGTTAAAAAACCCATTTAATATGAAAACTTAGTGAAATTTAATGTTAACATTTTTTTTTCTGATGTAGGTAGATTTAAGTAAGCTTGAGAACAAAGAAAGTTTAACTTGAATGTGATTTATATGTACTTAAATGAATTAAAACTTAACATAATAAAAATATTTGTGCTATTTTAAGTAGATATTTTTAATATCAAATGATTTAAGACTTTCTTGTAACCGTCAGTACATTTTAACAAAATGTCGATCCACAAGTATATAGACTCATTACATAAAGATGAAATCAGATATGAACTCGCCATTATTGGTATTTCCACAGATGAAAATGTAACCACCGATGCAGTGAGGAAGCAGGTCCGCCAGGTGTACAAACTCGCACGCCGTGGAAGCATAAAGTGTGAACCACTCCAGTCACCCAGTATAGCCTCTGAACTAGAGATCTGCACCCCAAAGGTCGAACTGCTGGAATCCCAGCTGCAGGCGGGTAAAGTAGATGATCGCAATTTGACTCTTAAACTGTCTCGTCGTGCAAATTATTTGATGGATAGACTAGCTCGTATCTCTGAAAGTAGTCCGCATTTGTCAGATCTTCGTAGTCGTTTGATTCGCATTTTGAGTGTCATAGACGGTGAGGATAGCGACACGGATGGTGAGTACAAGGAAACCCAGGCACAGCCGTCTAGCCGGGGGGTGGAGGGTGGCGTGATCTATGTGAGGGATGGGCCCTTGAACCTAAATACATTTAACTTAAAATTTCACGGAACCGCGTGTGTTCGTGTATTTGTTGAACGTCTTGAGGAACTTAAAGAGGCTCGCAACATTTCCGGTTTCTCGCAATAGGAATATTCACTTAATTGTATGTACAGACTATTTTAGCAAGTATGTCATGTTGCATCCTATACGGATCGCAACAGGCGCTGCGGTCGCTAAGTTCATAGAAGAGAAAGTGTTCCTAGTACATGGCGTATGTAAGACTATCTATATTGACAATGGCCCACAGTATGTGTCTAATCAGTTTAGGCAACTGTTACATAAATATAACGTACCGAATATCTATTATAACCTGCGTTATCACCCACAGGTAAATCAAGCCGAAAGAGCGATTAGGAACGTAGTTAACGGTATATCATGTTATGTAGGTACCGAGCATAAACGATGGGACGAGAACATCCCACAGTTGCAATGCGCACTTAATTCAGCCGTGAATGATACCACTAAGTTTACTCCGTATTTTCTTGTGCACGGACGGGAATTCATAATAGATGGAATGTTACACAGCTTAGATAGCACTCAGCCAGTTCAAAGATCACAAGTAACTCTCGGTGAACCACTAGCATACAGTAAAAAATTAGCGGAATTAGACACCATATTTAAAAAGGTACAAAAGCATATTAAAAATGCTCATTCTAGAAATGAAAAGTACTATAACTTAAGAAAACGACATGTTGAGTTAAAAGTAGGTCAGATTGTATATAAACGTACCCATTACCTATCTAATGCCTCAAAGAGATTTACGGCTAAACTAGCACCAAAATTTCAAAAATGTGTCATAACAGCGAAATTATCACCTTTAGTGTACACCTTAGCCAGCATGGAAGGTAAGACACTAGGTAATTTTCACATAAAAGACATCCTTAAACAAGATGACTAATAGTTTTGTAAAAATGTGAGTGAAGAGTATGATTGAGTGAAAGAATGTAAGAATAATAAACATTTTCAAAATTCATTTCCACCGGTGAACTTTCTGAGATAAATAAGCTGTGATTGTATTGATGAACGAGCGATACATAACTAGTAGGTCATCTTATGTTGTGAACATCGGCGCGAGTTAGATAAGAATTTGTTCTTTATGTCCGCACTCTGGACATTATATAAGAAAATGCATACCAGCCAGTGCGTAGCATTACTTAAGCTGTTTCTTTTAACTTAATATGATTAAACGTTAATTCACTTAACTTAATGCGAGATAGATATTTAACTTAACTTAATACTTAATATGATTTCCAAATCACTTAATTACTTAACTTAATAAATAAGAACACGTTCGTTTTTCGACTACTTAGAGAAAAGTCGAGTCGAAACGTAAACATCGTGTGTAGGCTTAGTGCACTGTAGGTATTCGTTTCTGTCCCGTGATGTTACGTCACGCACCGCATGAATGGTAATAGACTATTCGCGCGTAGGATTCGGGAACGTAATTATTCATAGGCAGTTGTATTTCATTATTGTAAAAAACATGTAGGAATAAATGTAAATAAAGTTGCATGCCATTAGGTTAATTTAGGTATAACAATTAGTGTAGTATTTTCTAACTTACAACACAAGTAGGTAAATTTGTGGTAGTGTTTTTTTTTGTGTCTACAACACAAGTAGGTAATTACATTTTGAGGTTAAATTGTTTAGTGGAATATAAGGTTACTAGGTATACAGATACAGAAATGAAAATTAGGTAATAAGTAGAGTAATAATGAGCCTTGTGTAAGATTAAACGTCGTAATTAAGTGATTAAGTGATGGCTTGGTACTTGTTAGTTGTTGGTGCATGGGTGACTTGGAATTTACTATCCGTGCGAATGTTTTTAGCCAGATTGGATTAGAGACGCATTACAACTTCTTCACTGTCTTTGGTATTCAGTTGTTGTTCTGCAGGTGGCACGAAATGTCTTCGGAAAAAGTATCTTCATTACGAAGAACTTTTTAACCCAAGCAAAGGGGATGTGTAACACGAAAATTTTCGTGTACATTATTTTAGCATATTTACGTTATTACATGCGATGAACAGACTTCAGTGCGCCATCTAACGTCATTAGTCCGAAGTAACTAGAAACGTATATTGACGAATCGAGCTAGCTAAATGCATGCAATTGACCTTTCGTGTTAGTTCGAAATCCTACCACGGATCGACGGTGGCGTGTAGCCCAAGGGAGGCCTAGTTCTTTTTGGAGCGAACCGTTGTAATGATCGGACACGCACATATATAATTTTTGAATCGAAACGCCGGAACATGAATTTAAAGTGACGAGTACTTGGGCGTACGGCCCCTTAAACACAATGTCTACGGGCAGTTTAATGTGTTGAAACACATCATCCCATAAATTGTAAGTACTTAATGTTTTTGTCTTCTTAAAAGCACATGTGCTCTTATTAACGGTACACGGTGTTTCATAGATTCTTTTGCCTTGTCATAGGGGTCCTTAGTCCTTAGTCCGTACTTTGAGTATGGTCCATTATCAAGTTTAACAATGTGAACGAGGCGAGGCAGCTTCAACGGGTGGCTATATTGGGACTGGGCGGTCAGGAGACCGTGACCGGCATACACCTGGAGGATATCTGTTGCCTCACTGCTTCGCGGGATTGACCATAAACAGTGTAATATTGTGTAATCCACCAGGTTAGTCAAAACCTCAGTTCGTAGGGTATTTTAAAGTGAAAGCTTGATATTTGGAGCTATACATGTGAACTGTAGAAGGAAATAAACTACTTTTTTGTCTGTATATGTATCTTTGCATTTTCATTTACTAATCATCCAACAACAGGCGCCCTGGGATACTTTTATTTTGATCCTCGAGTCCCATAACTCTCCGATAACCGTAGCCGGTGAGTAACGCCCTAAAAAGTGTTATAAAGTGGCTACCCAACGTTGAACCTTAAGTTGCTGGATGTTAGTAGATGAGTTAACCTTAATTGTAACTATTTAAGCTGTTAAAAAACCCATTTAATATGAAAACTTAGTGAAATTTAATGTTAACATTTTTTTTTCTGATGTAGGTAGATTTAAGTAAGCTTGAGAACAAAGAAAGTTTAACTTGAATGTGATTTATATGTACTTAAATGAATTAAAACTTAACATAATAAAAATATTTGTGCTATTTTAAGTAGATATTTTTAATATCAAATGATTTAAGACTTTCTTGTAACCGTCAGTACATTTTAACAAAATGTCGATCCACAAGTATATAGACTCATTACATAAAGATGAAATCAGATATGAACTCGCCATTATTGGTATTTCCACAGATGAAAATGTAACCACCGATGCAGTGAGGAAGCAGGTCCGCCAGGTGTACAAACTCGCACGCCGTGGAAGCATAAAGTGTGAACCACTCCAGTCACCCAGTATAGCCTCTGAACTAGAGATCTGCACCCCAAAGGTCGAACTGCTGGAATCCCAGCTGCAGGCGGGTAAAGTAGATGATCGCAATTTGACTCTTAAACTGTCTCGTCGTGCAAATTATTTGATGGATAGACTAGCTCGTATCTCTGAAAGTAGTCCGCATTTGTCAGATCTTCGTAGTCGTTTGATTCGCATTTTGAGTGTCATAGACGGTGAGGATAGCGACACGGATGGTGAGTACAAGGAAACCCAGGCACAGCCGTCTAGCCGGGGGGTGGAGGGTGGCGTGATCTATGTGAGGGATGGGCCCTTGAACCTAAATACATTTAACTTAAAATTTCACGGAACCGCGTGTGTTCGTGTATTTGTTGAACGTCTTGAGGAACTTAAAGAGGCTCGCAACATTTCCGGTTTCTCGCAATAGGAATATTCACTTAATTGTATGTACAGACTATTTTAGCAAGTATGTCATGTTGCATCCTATACGGATCGCAACAGGCGCTGCGGTCGCTAAGTTCATAGAAGAGAAAGTGTTCCTAGTACATGGCGTATGTAAGACTATCTATATTGACAATGGCCCACAGTATGTGTCTAATCAGTTTAGGCAACTGTTACATAAATATAACGTACCGAATATCTATTATAACCTGCGTTATCACCCACAGGTAAATCAAGCCGAAAGAGCGATTAGGAACGTAGTTAACGGTATATCATGTTATGTAGGTACCGAGCATAAACGATGGGACGAGAACATCCCACAGTTGCAATGCGCACTTAATTCAGCCGTGAATGATACCACTAAGTTTACTCCGTATTTTCTTGTGCACGGACGGGAATTCATAATAGATGGAATGTTACACAGCTTAGATAGCACTCAGCCAGTTCAAAGATCACAAGTAACTCTCGGTGAACCACTAGCATACAGTAAAAAATTAGCGGAATTAGACACCATATTTAAAAAGGTACAAAAGCATATTAAAAATGCTCATTCTAGAAATGAAAAGTACTATAACTTAAGAAAACGACATGTTGAGTTAAAAGTAGGTCAGATTGTATATAAACGTACCCATTACCTATCTAATGCCTCAAAGAGATTTACGGCTAAACTAGCACCAAAATTTCAAAAATGTGTCATAACAGCGAAATTATCACCTTTAGTGTACACCTTAGCCAGCATGGAAGGTAAGACACTAGGTAATTTTCACATAAAAGACATCCTTAAACAAGATGACTAATAGTTTTGTAAAAATGTGAGTGAAGAGTATGATTGAGTGAAAGAATGTAAGAATAATAAACATTTTCAAAATTCATTTCCACCGGTGAACTTTCTGAGATAAATAAGCTGTGATTGTATTGATGAACGAGCGATACATAACTAGTAGGTCATCTTATGTTGTGAACATCGGCGCGAGTTAGATAAGAATTTGTTCTTTATGTCCGCACTCTGGACATTATATAAGAAAATGCATACCAGCCAGTGCGTAGCATTACTTAAGCTGTTTCTTTTAACTTAATATGATTAAACGTTAATTCACTTAACTTAATGCGAGATAGATATTTAACTTAACTTAATACTTAATATGATTTCCAAATCACTTAATTACTTAACTTAATAAATAAGAACACGTTCGTTTTTCGACTACTTAGAGAAAAGTCGAGTCGAAACGTAAACATCGTGTGTAGGCTTAGTGCACTGTAGGTATTCGTTTCTGTCCCGTGATGTTACGTCACGCACCGCATGAATGGTAATAGACTATTCGCGCGTAGGATTCGGGAACGTAATTATTCATAGGCAGTTGTATTTCATTATTGTAAAAAACATGTAGGAATAAATGTAAATAAAGTTGCATGCCATTAGGTTAATTTAGGTATAACAATTAGTGTAGTATTTTCTAACTTACAACACAAGTAGGTAAATTTGTGGTAGTGTTTTTTTTTGTGTCTACAACACAAGTAGGTAATTACATTTTGAGGTTAAATTGTTTAGTGGAATATAAGGTTACTAGGTATACAGATACAGAAATGAAAATTAGGTAATAAGTAGAGTAATAATGAGCCTTGTGTAAGATTAAACGTCGTAATTAAGTGATTAAGTGATGGCTTGGTACTTGTTAGTTGTTGGTGCATGGGTGACTTGGAATTTACTATCCGTGCGAATGTTTTTAGCCAGATTGGATTAGAGACGCATTACAACTTCTTCACTGTCTTTGGTATTCAGTTGTTGTTCTGCAGGTGGCACGAAATGTCTTCGGAAAAAGTATCTTCATTACGAAGAACTTTTTAACCCAAGCAAAGGGGATGTGTAACACGAAAATTTTCGTGTACATTATTTTAGCATATTTACGTTATTACATGCGATGAACAGACTTCAGTGCGCCATCTAACGTCATTAGTCCGAAGTAACTAGAAACGTATATTGACGAATCGAGCTAGCTAAATGCATGCAATTGACCTTTCGTGTTAGTTCGAAATCCTACCACGGATCGACGGTGGCGTGTAGCCCAAGGGAGGCCTAGTTCTTTTTGGAGCGAACCGTTGTAATGATCGGACACGCACATATATAATTTTTGAATCGAAACGGCGGAACATGAATTTAAAGTGACGAGTACTTGGGCGTACGGCCCCTTAAACACAATGTCTACGGGCAGTTTAATGTGTTGAAACACATCATTCCATAAATTGTAAGTACTTAATGTTTTTGTCTTCTTAAAAGCACATGTGCTCTAATTAACGGTACACGGTGTTTCATAGATTCTTTTGCCTTATCATAGGGGTCCTTAGTCCTTAGTCCGTACTTTGAGTATGGTCCATTATCAAGTTTAACAATGTGAACGAGGCGAGGCAGCTTCAACGGGTGGCTATATTGGGACTGGGCGGTCAGGAGACCGCGACCGGCATACACCTGGAGGATATCTGTTGCCTCACTGCTTCGCGGGATTGACCATAAACAGTGTAATATTGTGTAATCCACCAGGTTAGTCAAAACCTTAGTTCGTAGGGTATTTTAAAGTGAAAGCTTGATATTTGGAGCTATACATGTGAACTGTAGAAGGAAATAAACTACTTTTTTGTCTGTATATGTATCTTTGCATTTTCATTTACTAATCATCCAACAACAGGCGCCCTGGGATACTTTTATTTTGATCCTCGAGTCCCATAACTCTCCGATAACCGTAGCCGGTGAGTAACGCCCTAAAAAGTGTTATAAAGTGGCTACCCAACGTTGAACCTTAAGTTGCTGGATGTTAGTAGATGAGTTAACCTTAATTGTAACTATTTAAGCTGTATTGCCGTGTAGTGGCGGTCAAGAATATCCACTACCCCATATCCTCCCGTGGGTGTCGTAAAAGGCGACAAAGGGAAACAGGCAGAAGATGGGCAGCAGCATCTTCCTGATAATAGCCAAAATTATAATAAAAAAACTGCGGTTGCCAACCCGCTCGCCAAGCGTGGCAACTATGGCAAATACCCCCCAATGACTAAAGCAACAAACAGACGGCCCCCAGTCCCCGGCGGCCCCGCTATTCCTGGCTACGGTGGCGACCATGGTAACGGCGGGGCAGGGGGTGCTAAGAATCTCCGGTGGAGGTTCGGTTGCCACCTTAGACGACTCGACCTGGCAACGTACAACGCACGCACCCTGAGGACTGACGAGAAGATCGTGGAGCTGGAAGAAGAGATAGACAAGTTGCGCTGGCATATTATAGGATTATCCGAAGTCCGAAGAGAGGGGGAGGACACGGTAATCCTCGAATCCGGCAACTTGCTCTATCACCGGGAGGGCGACCATCTGTCCCAAGGAGGTGTCGGATTTATCGTCCACAAGTCTCTCGTTAACAACGTTGTAAAGATCGGGAGTGTGTCGACGAGGGTTGCGTACCTTATACTCAGAATCACCAAACGGTATTCGCTGAAGGTCATACAGGTTTACGCACCAACCTCGGCACACCCCGATCAGGAGGTGGAGGAAATGTATGAGGATATCTCTAGAGCCATGCATTCCTCCAAAACCCAATATACGGTGTTAATGGGAGACTTCAATGCAAAACTAGGCACAAGAGAGAACGGTGAGCTGAAAGTAGGGAAATTTGGAATAGGGCAACGGATCCCAAGGGGCCAGCAGCTGGCCGACTTCATGGAGAAAGAGGGACTCTTTATGATGAACTCTTTCTTCCAGAAGCGGCCCCACAGGAAGTGGACCTGGTCGAGCCCCGACGGTTCGACAAAAAATGAGATTGACTTCATTATGACGACCAGACGACAACTGTTCAGTGATGTCTCCGTGATCGCGAGGGTGAAAACTGGTAGCGATCACCGAATGGTTAGAGGCACACTGAACCTAAACGTTAAGTTGGAGAGGTCTCGTCTAATGAAGTCAACGCTCCGTCCCCCTCGTGCTCTGTTCCAAAGTCCCGAAACCTTTCAGCTCGAGTTACAAAACCGATTTCAGTGCCTAGAAAACTGCAATGAAGTGGACGATATAAATGACAAGCTCGTGGAAACTGTCCATGCGGTCGGAGCTAAGTTCTGCAAGACCCGCCGCAGAAGAACACAAAAACTCTCCGATCACACTCTTAATCTCATGGCTGTTAGACGGGAGATGAAGCTACATTCTTCAACAGACTTGACAGCATACAGGCATCTGAACAGACAGATCTCCAAATGTATGCGGCGGGACTTACGCAACTTCAATACAGCTCGTATTGAAGAAGCGATAGAGCGGAACCAAGGCTCCAAAGTCTTTGCCAGAGATCTGTCTGCCAGAAAGAGCCAACTGTCAAAGCTGAAGACGGAATGTGGCAGCATCGTTTCCGGGACACCTGAGATTTTGAGTGAGATTGAGAGGTTCTATGGGCAGCTGTACACGTCATCGTTGGAGCCACACGCAAGTGTGAGTAACGATCCAAGAGCGAGTCTCATCCGACACTATTCCGAAGATATCCCGGACGTCAGTCTGAGCGAGATTAGAATGGCTCTCCAGCACCTTAAAAACGGTAAGGCCCCAGGCGAGGATGGAATTACAGCGGAGCTTCTGAAAGCGGGTGGAAGACCGGTACTTGAAGTCCTTCAGAAGCTCTTTAATTCCGTCCTCCATGGTGGCATTACACCGGAGGCGTGGAGCAGAAGTGCGGTGGTCTTGTTCTTCAAGAAAGGTGACAACGCTCTCTTGAAGAACTACAGACCGATTTCCCTTCTGAGCCGCGTCTACGTGCTGTTTTCGAGAGTCATTACGAATCGTCTCGCGCGCAGACTTGACGACTTCCAGCCTCCCGAACAAGCCGGTTTCCGAAAGGGCTTTAGCACCATAGACCACATACATACCCTTCGGCAAGTTGTACAGAAGTCCGAAGAGTACAATTTGCCACTATGTCTGGCGTATGTGGACTATGAGAAAGCCTTTGATTCCGTCGAAATTTGGGCGGTGCTGCAGTCCCTTCAGCGGTGCCAAATTGACTGTCGGTATATCGAAGTGTTGAAGTGCTTGTACAGTAGGGCTACGATGGCTATCCGAGTACAGAACCAGAGTACGAAACCTATCCAATTGCAGAGAGGTGTAAGACAGGGTGACGTCATATCCCCGAAACTCTTCACCGCTGCATTGGAAGACGTTTTCAAGCTTCTGGACTGGAAAGGATACGGTATCAACATCAATGGCGAGTACATCACTCACCTTCGCTTTGCCGACGATATAGTCCTTATGGCAGAATCGCTGGAGGGCCTAAGCACTATGCTCAATGACCTCAATAGTGTTTCCCAACGGATAGGTCTTAAGATGAACATGGACAAAACAAAGATTATGTTTAATGTCCATGTCACACCTATGCCGGTAGTTGTTGGGAGCACTAAGCTCGAAGTTGTTGACGAATATGTTTACCTGGGACAAATAGTCAGACTAGGTAAGTCCAACTTCGACCGAGAGGTCAATCGACGGATTCAACTCGGCTGGGCAGCGTTCGGGAAGCTACGACACATCTTCTCGTCAGACATACCTCAAAACCTGAAAACGAAATTGTACAACCAGTGCGTGTTGCCAGTGATGACTTACGAAACTGAGACGTGGTCCTTCACTGCTGGCCGTATGAGGAAGCTCAAGGTCGCTCAGCGAGCTATGGAGAGGGCTATGCTCGGAGTTTCTCTGCGTGATAAACTTAGGAATGAGGATATCCGCAGTAGAACCAGAATAACCGACATAGCCCAACGAATTAGTAAGCTGAAGTGGCAGTGGGCCGGCCATATAGCTCGAAGAACCGACAACCGATGGGGAAGAAAGGTTCTCGAGTGGCAACCTCGCACCGGTAGGCGAAGTGTAGGGCGTCCCCCCACGAGATGGAGTGACGACCTGGTAAGACATGCAGGAATTCGATGGATGCAGGTGGCTCAGGACCGTGCTTTGTGGCATTCTTTGGGGAAATTTAATGTTAACATTTTTTTTTCTGATGTAGGTAGATTTAAGTAAGCTTGAGAACAAAGAAAGTTTAACTTGAATGTGATTTATATGTACTTAAATGAATTAAAACTTAACATAATAAAAATATTTGTGCTATTTTAAGTAGATATTTTTAATATCAACTGATTTAAGACTTTCTTGTAACCGTCAGTACATTTTAACAAAATGTCGATCCACAAGTATATAGACTCATTACATAAAGATGAAATCAGATATGAACTCGCCATTATTGGTATTTCCACAGATGAAAATGTAACCACCGATGCAGTGAGGAAGCAGGTCCGCCAGGTGTACAAACTCGCACGCCGTGGAAGCATAAAGTGTGAACCACTCCAGTCACCCAGTATAGCCTCTGAACTAGAGATCTGCACCCCAAAGGTCGAACTGCTGGAATCCCAGCTGCAGGCGGGTAAAGTAGATGATCGCAATTTGACTCTTAAACTGTCTCGTCGTGCAAATTATTTGATGGATAGACTAGCTCGTATCTCTGAAAGTAGTCCGCATTTGTCAGATCTTCGTAGTCGTTTGATTCGCATTTTGAGTGTCATAGACGGTGAGGATAGCGACACGGATGGTGAGTACAAGGAAACCCAGGCACAGCCGTCTAGCCGGGGGGTGGAGGGTGGCGTGATCTATGTGAGGGATGGGCCCTTGAACCTAAATACATTTAACTTAAAATTTCACGGAACCGCGTGTGTTCGTATATTTGTTGAACGTCTTGAGGAACTTTAAGAGGCTCGCAACATTTCCGGTTTCTCGCAATAGGAATATTCACTTAATTGTATGTACAGACTATTTTAGCAAGTATGTCATGTTGCATCCTATACGGATCGCAACAGGCGCTGCGGTCGCTAAGTTCATAGAAGAGAAAGTGTTCCTAGTACATGGCGTATGTAAGACTATCTATATTGACAATGGCCCACAGTATGTGTCTAATCAGTTTAGGCAACTGTTACATAAATATAACGTACCGAATATCTATTATAACCTGCGTTATCACCCACAGGTAAATCAAGCCGAAAGAGCGATTAGGAACGTAGTTAACGGTATATCATGTTATGTAGGTACCGAGCATAAACGATGGGACGAGAACATCCCACAGTTGCAATGCGCACTTAATTCAGCCGTGAATGATACCACTAAGTTTACTCCGTATTTTCTTGTGCACGGACGGGAATTCATAATAGATGGAATGTTACACAGCTTAGATAGCACTCAGCCAGTTCAAAGATCACAAGTAACTCTCGGTGAACCACTAGCATACAGTAAAAAATTAGCGGAATTAGACACCATATTTAAAAAGGTACAAAAGCATATTAAAAATGCTCATTCTAGAAATGAAAAGTACTATAACTTAAGAAAACGACATGTTGAGTTAAAAGTAGGTCAGATTGTATATAAACGTACCCATTACCTATCTAATGCCTCAAAGAGATTTACGGCTAAACTAGCACCAAAATTTCAAAAATGTGTCATAACAGCGAAATTATCACCTTTAGTGTACACCTTAGCCAGCATGGAAGGTAAGACACTAGGTAATTTTCACATAAAAGACATCCTTAAACAAGATGACTAATAGTTTTGTAAAAATGTGAGTGAAGAGTATGATTGAGTGAAAGAATGTAAGAATAATAAACATTTTCAAAATTCATTTCCACCGGTGAACTTTCTGAGATAAATAAGCTGTGATTGTATTGATGAACGAGCGATACATAACTAGTAGGTCATCTTATGTTGTGAACATCGGCGCGAGTTAGATAAGAATTTGTTCTTTATGTCCGCACTCTGGACATTATATAAGAAAATGCATACCAGCCAGTGCGTAGCATTACTTAAGCTGTTTCTTTTAACTTAATATGATTAAACGTTAATTCACTTAACTTAATGCGAGATAGATATTTAACTTAACTTAATACTTAATATGATTTCCAAATCACTTAATTACTTAACTTAATAAATAAGAACACGTTCGTTTTTCGACTACTTAGAGAAAAGTCGAGTCGAAACGTAAACATCGTGTGTAGGCTTAGTGCACTGTAGGTATTCGTTTCTGTCCCGTGATGTTACGTCACGCACCGCATGAATGGTAATAGACTATTCGCGCGTAGGATTCGGGAACGTAATTATTCATAGGCAGTTGTATTTCATTATTGTAAAAAACATGTAGGAATAAATGTAAATAAAGTTGCATGCCATTAGGTTAATTTAGGTATAACAATTAGTGTAGTATTTTCTAACTTACAACACAAGTAGGTAAATTTGTGGTAGTGTTTTTTTTTTGTGTCTACAACACAAGTAGGTAATTACATTTTGAGGTTAAATTGTTTAGTGGAATATAAGGTTACTAGGTATACAGATACAGAAATGAAAATTAGGTAATAAGTAGAGTAATAATGAGCCTTGTGTAAGATTAAACGTCGTAATTAAGTGATTAAGTGATGGCTTGGTACTTGTTAGTTGTTGGTGCATGGGTGACTTGGAATTTACTATCCGTGCGAATGTTTTTAGCCAGATTGGATTAGAGACGCATTACAACTTCTTCACTGTCTTTGGTATTCAGTTGTTGTTCTGCAGGTGGCACGAAATGTCTTCGGAAAAAGTATCTTCATTACGAAGAACTTTTTAACCCAAGCAAAGGGGATGTGTAACACGAAAATTTTCGTGTACATTATTTTAGCATATTTACGTTATTACATGCGATGAACAGACTTCAGTGCGCCATCTAACGTCATTAGTCCGAAGTAACTAGAAACGTATATTGACGAATCGAGCTAGCTAAATGCATGCAATTGACCTTTCGTGTTAGTTCGAAATCCTACCACGGATCGACGGTGGCGTGTAGCCCAAGGGAGGCCTAGTTCTTTTTGGAGCGAACCGTTGTAATGATCGGACACGCACATATATAATTTTTGAATCGAAACGCCGGAACATGAATTTAAAGTGACGAGTACTTGGGCGTACGGCCCCTTAAACACAATGTCTACGGGCAGTTTAATGTGTTGAAACACATCATCCCATAAATTGTAAGTACTTAATGTTTTTGTCTTCTTAAAAGCACATGTGCTCTAATTAACGGTACACGGTGTTTCATAGATTCTTTTGCCTTGTCATAGGGGTCCTTAGTCCTTAGTCCGTACTTTGAGTATGGTCCATTATCAAGTTTAACAATGTGAACGAGGCGAGGCAGCTTCAACGGGTGGCTATATTGGGACTGGGCGGTCAGGAGACCGCGACCGGCATACACCTGGAGGATATCTGTTGCCTCACTGCTTCGCGGGATTGACCATAAACAGTGTAATATTGTGTAATCCACCAGGTTAGTCAAAACCTCAGTTCGTAGGGTATTTTAAAGTGAAAGCTTGATATTTGGAGCTATACATGTGAACTGTAGAAGGAAATAAACTACTTTTTTGTCTGTATATGTATCTTTGCATTTTCATTTACTAATCATCCAACAACAGGCGCCCTGGGATACTTTTATTTTGATCCTCGAGTCCCATAACTCTCCGATAACCGTAGCCGGTGAGTAACGCCCTAAAAAGTGTTATAATCTTGCCATCGAGTTAGAGCGAGTGGCGGAGTTCGCCCGTAAGCACAACGACGAACTTGTGGTGGGATGTGATGCTAATGCGCACGACACAGCGCGGGGAAGCACTAACATCAACGAAAGAGGTGAGTTACTTTTTGACTTTCTCAATCGCCTGGTAAGCCTAAACTTAGGATGTACACCAAACCTTTGTAAAGCGTGCTAGGCAAGAAGTTTTAGATATAACCTTTGCTACCAATAACATATGTATCCAGGATTACTGACTGGCATGTTAGTAGTGAAAACTCTATATCTGATCACAGACACATTAAGTTTGTGATTAGAGCATCACCAACTTATGAAACTGTTACTTTTAAGGATCCAAAAGTGACCTCCTGGGAGGTCTACAGAGATAGCCTAAGGAGGAATTTAGAAACGTTTCCTAAAAGCATAAAAACGATTGAAGGTCTGGGTCTGAACTGTTAGTGGCGGAGACGGTAACCATAGGTATCCGTGAAGCGTTTGAGGACAGTTGTCCCGTCAAAACCAAGACCTCAATACGAAAAGTTCCTCGGTGGAACACTAAGCTAAAGAAGCTTAGGGAAAAGAACAGGAAACTATTCAATAGGGCTAAGAAAACAAAGAATGGGATATTTATAGTGTAGCCCAAACCGATTATAATAAAGAAATTAGGAAAGCTAGGGAGAGCATCGCGGAGGAAGCTATGCAAGGAAGACGAGTCTTTGCCTTGCAGTGCAAGACTACACAAAATGCTATCGAAAGCTAAACCTAATCAGATCGGGCTTTTTAAAAAGCCTGATGGTAACTTCATTACTAATGAAACGGAAACACTGAAGCTACTAGCGTCAACCCATTTCCCAGGGTCACATAAGACTCTAGCCTCGAACTCTTTCAGAGACCTACGAAGACCTTGTAATGAGGACTGGGTAGGGCTGCAAAGCTAATAAGGCCAAACCTGGTGCAGTGGGCTGTTAACTCCTTTAAACTATATAAGACAAGCGGGGAGGATGGAATAATGCCCATCCATCTACAGAGGGGTATCGATATCCTTCTTCCTTATCTGGTCAAAATCTTCAGAGCAAGTTTTGCATGGGGATATATTCCAGAACGATGGACAATTGTCAAAATTCTGTTTATACCTAAGGCTGGTAGAAAGGACTACGCTTTACCAAACCCCTATAGACCTATAAGCCTTTCTTCCTTTCTTCTTAAGACATTGGAAAAGGTTATAGATAGATATATTAGGGGTGTAGCTCTAGCTACGAGACCTATACACTACAACTAACATTACCGCAGAGGCAAATCTACGGAAACAGCCCTGATCAGTCTTATTGACAGGGTCTAAAAAGCGTTGGAGGATAAAGAAATAGCTCTTTGTGCCTTTCATCAATCATACAAAGAGCCCTAAACACCATAAACAACTGGTGCAGTTTATTAGTTAATGCTGATAAAACCGTTACCACTAGAGAAGGTTGGACAAATTAGTCAGTGACTAATTTGTCCAACCTTGACCTTGACTAATAGTCACAGCAAAACTTAATGGTAAAGAAGTACCATTCTCCACAATAAATCACTTAAGATCGGGTTTAATACACCAGGCTTAAAACATGATGCCGTATTTTGGCAGGGAACACTTATGATGATGGCAAAGCGAAGTCCACGCGACCGTGTAAATAGTCACTAGATAAGAAACTGTGCTATTGCAAAATTATGAAATCAATTAATTTATATACCATAAAACCAAAAAAAAATAACATGCAAGTTTAGCCGTGGTAAGGTACAAGGGAGATCTCCCGCCGGGCAAGGTGTTCAGCCCGGGTAGCGGCCAACGCTCCAAGTGGTAGTTCGGTGCTTTTCTATATATACTGCTTTACTTTAGAACTTTGATAGCGCGATTTAGGCTTTGACGTGTTTCCCTTGTGGCGCGATGACAGCGCCGCCACATTACCCCTGCTCAGACCTGAGGTCGATAGTACAGTCCAATTACCGGTGGGTCCTTAATGCCGGTGGGGAATGCATGCTGTGTGAGTAAGGGCAAATAATGCCGGTGCGAACGATATGTCGGTGTGTAAATGCATGCCGTACTACGCACCTGCTAGTGATACCGGTGAGAAAGATGTGCCGGAGCAAGTGCCAGAAGTCTGCCTTATAAATCTGCGGTGAGTTGAGATGAAGACAAGTTGAACTGGCTTGCAGGACGATAAGACAATTCTCGTAAATGAATGGTAGCACTTCGTTTGGTCACCACTTTAGCCGTGGTAAGGAAAAGGCGAGATCTCCCACCGGGCAAGGTGTTCAGCCAGGGAACGTCCAACGCTCTGAGTGGTAGTTCGGAGCTATTCTCTATATACTGCTTTACTTCGAAACTTTGGTAGCACGATTTAGGCTTCGATGCGTTTCCCTTGTGGCGCGATGACAGTGCCGACATACAATTTGGTAATGTATCGTAAATACGATTTATATAAATGGCAAGTAAACGAACATTTAATCTGGGGAGTCCCAGTCCATCACATCGGATTAGCACTTGCCACATTTGTAGACCCCTCAGAACACAGTATTTTAAAATCAATAGATAGATATAAAATCAATATGTGAATATCCCCATTTTAGAGTTTTTCAAATAACTTGGCAACTTTAAGGTAGAAATGTGGTAAAACAAATGTCACAAATGCAATAATTCTATAACCGCGCCATCTACACGGTTTGTCAAATACTACATCAACCTGCGAAGACGACGTATTTCTCTGCAAATTTATTCAATGGCGGTGCTATTAATGCCGCAAACCACAAAGGTTCCATACATTAGTTGATAGGGCCTGATTTTGAGAAACAATAAAATATTATTGATTGGACCGACCACTGTTTGACGGAGTTGGTCGTAGACAATGTCGTGATCTGAGATGTAAAATGTTTGTAGGCCATACAAAAAACAAGTTTATTTTCCTACTTCCAAGAAAAATGTTTCTAAAGTTATTCACTCGTGTCACTTTTAATACTATAATATAATACATACAATATAATATATAATATAATTTAATACTATCCTACAAATATCGTTATAATGTTGTGTAGGTAGGCGCCATATTGACGAGACTCATACCTTCATTGGAATTTGAGTCAGCATTGATGGTGTGATTCATTTGCAACATGAGCACAGATTACTTAATAGTTTAATATGAGAAGCATTACCTACGGGTAAAATGTTTCTATTGCCTCTTTATTTAACGGAAACTTAAACAGCTACTTAGCTCAAAAGAGCAGTGAATATTTAGGTAATAAAAGTTAAAATGAAGTAAAAGTTTTTTGAAATTAAGTAATATGACAAAAAACTTAATTACTTTGTATTTCACTAGAAAAAAATGAGTAAAATACCCTAATACAGGAACTCAGATCACAATCTAGTATATAATACTAGAAAAACAAGCACCGAACCTAGAGATTTCAAACGGATCTGAAAAGTCGTAGTTAGAATGAGAATTGAATACTGCCGGGAACGGGAATCGGGAATCTAACCAATATAGCCTTAGATCTCATAGTTTAGCTCTTTATCTAACAAAAATTGAAATAAAAACGATACATCTGTTGATATCTTATGGACCAAGTGATTAATTAGGCCACTATTTATAATGCCCGGGCAATATGAATAATGATAAATCAAATCGGGCCATGTAAATAATACTAAATTATACCTACTACATTATTTATCTCATTGTCTAATCGTTATGAATATTGCTACGTAACTGTTGGGCAATTTGATATAACCTAACCTAACCAAATTTAGCTACGTTAATCACTTTTATGACAATATGTAAGTTAATAATGTTAAAGTTTTAAAAAATTATATTGCCAATCATACGAAAATCGTATCGGTACGGTAATGGTTACTTATTTGTCGGATAATTTTTAAAATTAAAAAGATCAATTCTTTCAATAATATATATATTAATTTATTTATTGTGTGTATGTGCATTATAATAATATAACGATCATATTATTATAATGTACGCGGCTTTTGGGTGGCCCAAGGGTGACCCTAGGCGCACCTTAACCTACTGTCACTGATATTGTCAGTTAAATAGCTTAATCATACGTGTACAGCCTGGGCTACAATTTCTTTTAAATTATTGAATATGTATATACATATTCAATAATTTAAAACTGACACTTTTTTAATAATATTGTTCGTTGGGGCAACTAAAACTAAATTCCTAGAGGTTGAACGTGGTCAACGCTGCCTTCTTAAAGTCATGTACCTCAAACCACGTCGGTACCCCACTATGGCATTATATAAGTTTGCGGTGTGCTAACCGTGAGACAGTTATACATTTTACTAACTACTCTAAAAATTCGTAAAACCATACCGTTTAACCCTACCGTAGAAAAAAGAAGAAGAAAAAAGATGTAGCAAAAACTATTCGCACTAAAACAGTGTTTGCCAAACGTCAATATACTGCGAATTCTGTTTACCTTTACAACAGCATTAACGGTTTATTGGACATTCATAACACAACTCAACGCGATTTCAAAAAATCTGTAATCACCTGGTTAAAAACAGAATTATGACGACCTTGAGGTACTCTTACACCGTACTTCGTAAATTGTAAATTAATTAACCAACACACACACGCAGACGAGCGCACGTGCGCGCAGGCATGCACACGCACACGCAAACCTGCACACGCACACGCACACGCACACACACAGACACACACACACACACACCATTCATAACACATAGCATTTGCGCTTACATTTAAATACATTGATTACCTTATTTAAATCGCCGCTAATCTTAAAAATGTAATTGAAACAGGCGAGTTCTGGTTTAATTTGTGTATATAAATGCTTTTAGTTAGTTAAGACTGTCATAGATAAGGAAGAGCGGGAACTCCTGACACAGGTTTTCTTTTAAACTTAAGTACTAGGAGGACCCATCTACTATATTGTTTATTTATAATTTTAAAGAAATAAAAGCATTATTATTATTAAAATTAAAATTACTGTTTAAAATACCATTAAAAATTCATTATCAGAAGAGCGCGGCGAATAATGGAAAATTTTCCATCCGTAATGATCAACGACGTGTCGATACGAATGGAAGAATTTATTTAATGTCTTATGAGCGAGTAATACAATATATTCAACATGTGTAATGTTATAATTTCACATAGGTATTTTTTCAATGCTTGACTACTCTCCCCACTTATGGTAAGTGACGATGCAGTCATGATAAAAATAACTGACTTACCTTAACAAAATTCACTTCTATTTTGAAAAAACTCACATTGTAATCGGATGTACCGACCGATGCTGATTATTGCAAATTATTCCACTATGCCGTACGCATTACAAAATACAAAACAAATTGTTTGATTCAAATGCATAGCGTGTCGATAACAAAGAAAAAGGGGTGGGGACTAGGTTTGCTAACCGGCCCGCGAGAGCTGGAATGTACCGTTTCTAGAGTCTTAGCGGATGGGTCCTGTTAAAGATGTGTGCCGCCAACTGTCCTGTTTTATTGTATACGATTAAATTTCAGGCAGAATTCAATGTCAGAAGTATATAGAAGTGAACGCACTTTTTGCTTCACCTATTTGAAAGAAGATCAATAAACAAAAGATCAAAAACATACTTACTCGTAAATATGCAGAAAAGATTAAATAGTTTGTTTTATTTTACCAAATATATTTTACTTTAGCATACAAAATACTTAGCAAAAGGTATTTTAATTCTTAGATAACATATGTATCAGCACATGAACAAAACAAAGTTCATGTATAATGTCCATGTCACACCTATGCGGGTAATTTTTGAGAGAACTAAGCTAGAAGTTGTTGACGAGTATGTTTTACCTAAGACAAATAGTCCGACTAGGTGCTTCCGAGAGGACTACTAACTACTAACTTCGACCGAGAGGTCAATCGACGGATTCAACTCGGCTGGGCAGCGTTCGGGAAATTACAACACATCTTCTCGTCAGGTATACCTCAAAACTTGAAAACGAGACTGTACAACCAGTACGTGTTACCAGTAATGACTTATGGAACTGAGACGTGGTCCTTCACTGCTGGTCGTATGAGGAAGCTGAAGGTCGCTCAGCGAGCTATGGGGAGGGCTATGCTCGGGGTTTCTCTGCGTGATAAACTTAGTAATGAGGACATCCGCCGTAGAACCAATGGCAATGAGCCGGCCAAATAGCTCGAAGAACCAACAACTGATGGGGAAAAACATGGGTTCTCGAGTGGCAGTCTCGTACCGGTAGGCGAAGTGTAAGGCGACCCCCCACTAGACGGAGTGACGACCTGGTAAGACATGCAGGAAGTCAATGGATGCAGGTGGCTCAGAACCATGCTTTGTGGCATTCCTTGGGGGAGGCCTATGTTCATTAGTGGACTTGTGAAGGGCTGTAATGATGATGACGATATGTTTTAGCATTAACTTCCGAAGCAATTATGTATACTTTATATTATTCCTTTTAGTTTTTGAAGTCTGTTTTTACTTTTTATTTAAAGTTTATTTTTCCCTTATAAGTGGAATAAACTTAAATTTCATCGAGCGCAAGCTCAAGGTAAGGTAATATAACTATAACTAGAACTTCATCCAAATAATTAAAATAACAGGTCGGGGAAAAAGTTTCTTTGTATTTTATATAAAAAACTTTGATTACATTTAATTATAATATACTCATATAAGTGCCATTTTGTTCGATAACTTGTTGCCGTCTTGTACGTAGTGACAATCCCGTTCCTGTAGAAATCTTGGATTATTGATCAAAAAATGCGACAAGTAGTTTTAATAGTCCTCTCTTGATGTTAACCTAACACTACCCAAAGTATTCTGAAGCGATCGAAACAGGTGAAAATCTGAGGGTGCAAGGTCAGGACTATATGGTGGTTGCATTAACACTTCCCAACCAAGCTCCCTTTAATTTTTGCTGAGTGGCCAAAGATGTGTGTGGCCAGGAGTTATTATGACGAAAGACCTCTCCTTTTCTGTAGATCAATTCCGGCCGTCTTTGCTCAATTTCTTACTTAAGTCTCATTGATGTTGATCTCAAGATGTTGGCAGTAGAGATCCAATTCTATGGTTTTACCCGGCGGTAAAAGCTCATAATAAACGATGCCCTTCCAATCCCACCTGCATGACGGTGAATCCCACAGCATCACCTTATTGTGTGTTAATCCGGGTTTTACTACAGGCTGTGTAGCTTGACTACCCTATGAACATGTTTTTTTTCGCACGTTCTTATCGTAGGTTATATCTTATCTTTTCAAAGTTTCATTAAGTATCAATAGAGAATCGCAAATGAGTACACGATTCATTAGGTTGCTTTTAGTGAGCTCGTGTGGTACCCAAATATCGAGCTCGAAATATCGAGATAATTTTGTATAGCCAAACATTTTCAAATGGATCAAAACTGTTTGGTGGTCAATTCTCAATTCCTCGACTATATTGTAACTACTAATGTGCCGATCTTGCTCCACTTTTGCAAAAATGACATCGATTTTATCCGTATGTGGGCGCTCAGAGCAAGCTGCATCTTTGACATCAAATCTCCCAGACTAACACTTTGACTAACTTTGTGCTACTCTTACTGACAACGCATTAGGTCCATAAGCGTCACATTTTTTTTCGCGGCTTGAGTCGCATTTTCCCCTTTTTTGTAATAAAACTTCAGAATGGATCGAATTTCTTCGTTAGATTCACTCATTTTGGCGCACAGAAAAACAATTGAAAATAGAGGGAAAGTTTTTTTAATTTTTATTTTTCTTTTTCTTAATTTCCTATATGTATTAATATTAAAACCAGCTAGATATAAACAGTACAACCAAGATCAGGCACGCCTTCTATTCTGATTCTGTTTCGTCTAAGGAATCTAGTCGTTGGTTACACGCTTTACCATCAAATAATCTCGGCACATTACTTGATGGGGAAAGCTAGCGTATCAGAAACGGAAACAGAAATCTTTTTATTCAATACAGATTATAAATAATACTTATTGAAATTCGCTCTTTTGTTTAATCACAACTGGTTCGAAAAAAAAACCTCTGTCCTGGGAAGAACTAGCAAGAAACTCAGCGGGACTTTTTTTAAATAACAGCTCACAATCATGTTACACTTACAATGTATGTTTCACAATTAACAACACAACAAATTAGAAATAGTTTGGTAGCGATTACCTCATTTCCAGGGGTTATTATCGTCCATAAATTCCTTAATATTAAATAATATTATAATAACACTTTTTATATAAACTTAGTTTAATATAGCTTTTGAACTTTGAGCAGGTCAAATTTTATATATTTTCTGGAATTTTGTTGTAAAAGCGTATACATCGCCCCAAGAATGAATTACTGACTCGATGGAGTCGAGTAACTGGTACTACTAGTTTGTGTCTGTAGTATTTACAGAATAAATATCACTTTTTTTGTAAAACTAGTTTTATTTTTGTGTACATACTTATAAGTACTTCTATTTTCATAAATGTATTGAGAGGCCACAGTTAATATATTAATTTCCTTAAATTTATGTCGCAGCGACTCTTTAGACTTTAAATCATAAATTGCTCTTATGGCCCTCTTCTGTAAAACAAATAGAATTTCAGTATCAGCTGCGTGTCCCCATAGCAAAATACCATACGACATTATGCTATGGAAATAGCTAAAGTAAACTAGTCTAGCTGTATCAACACTGGTAAGACTTCTAATATTTTTTACAGCATATGTTGTCGAACTAAGTCTGCTTGCTAATTTTGATATATGGGGGCTTCATTAAAGCTTGGTATCTAATATAATTCAAAGAAAAATGGTGGTATCTACCAGACTCAGTTTCTCCCCTTTTAAAATTACATTAGTATTTAATTGTTTGACATTTGAAGTCAAAAATTTTATACATTTCGTTTTAGTGCCATTTAAATGCAAATTATTAACATCGAGCCAATTTATTATTCTAGATATAGCATTATTTACTTCGTCATATTTTAGTAATTGTCGTCTTAACTTGAAAATTAAAGAAGTGTCATCAGCAAATAATACTATATCATGGTTATCCCCTACAATGTAAGGTAAGTCATTAATGTATACAAGAAACAGAAAGGGGCCGAGAATTGAGCCTTGAGGCACGCCCATTTGTACCATCGACCTAGAAGAGCATACTGTTAATGACAACTTTTTGTGTTCTCTTGGTTAAATATGAAATAATTAATTTAAGAGCATCAGTTCTTACACCTTAGTGTTGAAGTTTCCTGATTAATGTTTCATGGAGAACACAATCGAAGGCCTCGGATAGGTCACAGAATATACGCAAAGCATCCTGTGAATTCTCCCATGCATTAAAGATATATTTAATCAGCTCAACAACGGCATCAGTTGTCGAGCGACTCGTAAAACGAAATTGATTCTTATGAAGTAAATTATTTAAAGTAAAGAAATCTAACATTTGTAGATGAATAATTTTTTCAAAAATCTTACTAAGTGTTGGTAGTACAGAAATAGGTTTCAAATTGGCGCGGTCTAATGTACTACCAGATTTAAATAAAGGTATTACTTTACTGTGCTTAATTAAATCAGGAAACACCAGATTCGATACTAGTATAAAAAATAATAACTTGATGAGGCGCGATTGTATCTATTATAGACGCAATAACTTTAACGGAAATCCCCCAAAGATCCACAGTTTTCTTAACATCAATAGTTTTAAAATATTTTACAATATCTTTTGATGATACTTTATGAAATGTAAAATTCTTTGTACACACGTTTACATTTTGTTTAAGTAATGATTCGGCGACGGCAGGAGAAGAATTCAGGGATTTATTGGTTAAGATCGGAATATCAGTAAAATATTTCTCAAAAACCATTGCAACGTCCTGATCTGATTCAGTTAATTTGTTGTCAATACTTAACTTGTAGTTTGAATTGCGAGAAATGATCTTACCAGTTTCGCTATTAATTATACTCCATGTCATTTTAATTTTATTAGAAGCCGTCTTAATTTTGTTGCTCAAATGCAAAGGCTTGGCTGTGGAGCACACTCTTTTAAATATTTTTGAATATTTTTTTACATATTCGCTAAATTCGACGCTATGATTATATGACCTTTCATGGTAAAGATCATATAACCTATGTCTGCTCTTATGGACTCCTACTGTCGCCCATTCATCGAATAACTTCCGACTGTTCAAGGAGAATGTTTTAGAAGTAAAAGTGTTATTAAATTCATTGCAAATAAGCTTAAACAATATTCCATACAAAAAATAAGGATCATTTTGGTATGAAAGTGATGGAAGTTTTTTCACTATGTTACTTCTAAATTTACTGGAACGAACACAACTTTCTTATCTACTTGCTTTTTGTGAACATAAGACAACGATCAGAACTTAATTTTTGAATTATACATTTATGCAACGGCTTCACATTTTCACTATCTTCTTAATACCATAATTTGGTATTAAATATATATTTAACTTTAGACAGAGACATTACATCAAACCTTATCGGAACCAAAAATACGAATAAAGTCATCCTCCGTACGAATGTAGCGGGCCGGTTTCTTTTCACCTTGGCGGGCGTAAAAACGACCTCTCTTTGTCCACGAGTAACGTCATGATAATTTACGGCACGCCTCACGGACTTTGTGGAAAAGCTGTTTGTTTTGTTGTATCGGGTTAGTCGCTCGTTAACGTAAAGTCGGTGTGGCGGGGTGGCCGCGCCTAGTTCAGTGGTACGCGCAGCAGCTCGTCATGCAGCTGGCGGCGCACCGGCCGCTCGGCGCTGAGCTACCCGGCGACCCGCCGGTCACCACCGCTCACATGCGCTTATGCATGGCACACCTAGTCCCTAGGTGCGAGCACGAACACGGTGTGAATGATATTTTCACCCTTTTCTTCCGGTAGATGCCTGATCTCCAGATCTGGGAGCGGCGCCTCTTGGTCCCGATTGTTGAGCTCCAGCTTCAATAAGTTCACTGTTCGCTCCAGTTCGGCAACCACAACTCCGGATGGTTTCTGCCTTTGCTCAATTATCTCAAGCCTACGCTCGATGCCATCCATACGCTCACTAAACCCTAATATGGATACACGAAGTTCACCAATCTCCTTTCGGAGTTCTTGCATCTCAGCTGTGTACGTCACAAGCTGGCGCCTTAGATTTCTCACCCGAATTCGTGTCTAATGTCTAATCCGTCGTGCCTTCTTTTTGCATTCTGGGCAAGCCCAATCTTTGCTTATATTTGCCGTATCAGATACTAATATACATCCACGATAAAACATAATGGGACAAACGGTACAAGCAACGGCACCTGACGACGTTAGAAATTTACCACATGCTCAACACTTTGGCATATTGAGCTTAGTGGTAAAGACTATTGTGCAGAATATGGCGCAAATTAAACTCGGCAACTAGTTGCTAACAATGCTACTATGCATTCGGAGATCCGTATACGTTCGCTCTTTTCTGGGCTTAAAATGTCCGAGATCTTCTAGACTAGATTAGGTAAAAAAACACAATGCTACAGGTAACAACTCCATAATACTCTCACGGCACAGTTATGTGCTATTTCACTCGTATATAATATTAATAGGCCGAAACAAACTTTATTTCTATTTTTTCGAAGTAAAGACTTTTAATTCGAAAAAATAGAAATAAAGTTTGTAAAAGAAGCAACCTCTGTTGTTCGTATACCATCCGTGACGTCAATTTTCAAATTTTATTGCACGCCTCATAACGCGAAGCGTTATTAGGTAGTGATTTACTCTCGACACGTCAAGGTCAAGCAGTTTTGTTGTTCTTATAATGCCTCTATCATAATCATTTTGCACTTATACGATAATATGAGTGGCCGTAGATCAAGATCATTTTATATTGTTACTTTGAAAAAAAAAACAGTTTGAAAAAAATGTTATGATTTACCGGATATTGACTTTGTATGTAGTCACGATAACTTTCGAAAAAATTGACGTATCGGGACAAGGTGTTTTTTATTAGTTTCAGAATTACATCAACTGTTTCCCTAATACATATCAATAGCCTAGTACGCGTAGTTTGTTAATAAAATGATTTTCAAGTTTTATAAGTTTTATTGCTATTAGAAATGTAAAGGCGCTTACATATTTTTTAGCCATTGATAGACAAAGGACACATGTACCATACAGCCTATATCGATTTTATACTTTGTGTAATCGATTTATTTTGGTAAACATTATAAATTTTTTTCCCTGTTGGTGACACTACCAGTTAAATTAATAGAGCGCTAAATTTAAAACACGTCAACAATATATTTTAAAAGTCAGGAATACAATTTATTTTTTTCATCAAAATTGAATGAAACGTTCATGAGGCACTTTCAGATTTTCTAAACTATTTATATATAATGGTAAAATCTTTAAGCAAAAGTTAAGATTAAAGTCACTGATTGTGAGAAAAAGTCAAAAACAAGGTAAACTTGTTTGGTTATCACGACCATATTTTGAATGTCATTGCAGGTGATGGAAACTCTTAAGTCGCCCCATCACGGTGTATCATATTGTTTGTAATTCTTATTTTGAGTTTGCACTAATACCAATTGAATGCTTAAAATATTCAACGTCATCATTAATAATAATATATAATAAATTAATGTAATGATGATAACATCATTACGACTATCACAAATTCAGTCCTCTGCATAATTTTCTCTCAGATTGCCACAAAACTCGGTTCTGCTCTATCGACATTCATAAACTTTCTGTGTTTCATTAGAACACAATCTAATCAGCGGCCACTCATCTATCGCGCTGGGACACTTTCATTATTTTTCGTTTATTTATGTATTTGTACTTAAATTTAAATTTGGATACACTGAAAAATAATATGAGTGACACGTATAATCAAAGTATATAATAAAACCTAAAAAATTGCTGTTTTGAACTATAAGAAGCTAGATTTGACTTGGAATCCAAATTTCGTGGTTACATCTAGGTGCTAAAGCCAATCATTTTCCGAAATGAAAGATTAACCAGAAGTAGCTTATGGAGACAGTATTGTGGCAGATAGACGCTATAGTGAATAAAGTCAATAGTAGACTGCGACCTGCATTGATGTTGTTTATTAAAGCATCTTGCCATCTAGTGCCACAGTTATTCCTAACCGGTATTGTCAATAATCGCAAATGATGGTGGAGAAGGTGTCATTTAAATAAAAGATTGAAGAGCATTTTACTCTTTGCCAATGCTTCTTCGTGAAAACGCCCGGCCAGCTGACCGCATACAACCCAACAGACGTTAGCAAAATTATCATGTTAGACGATACCATAATATTAAGACCTTGTCCAGACGGACTTTCAACTATTTAGAAGTTTAGATTTTTAATTTTTGACTTAATTCAATTTCGTAGAATCCGTACAGAATGCCATTAAAGAGTTCATCGTTTCCTGTGCAGGAGACTTCTATAGAAAAGGCACCAAAAAACTGCCCGTAAAATGACAAGAATGTATTTTAGGCGATTAAATGTACTGTTTGTACCGTATAGTGCAAAACTGTACAAACCCACAAAAAAATAAAGTTATTCAGTTTTGAGAGATAAATGCATTTTTCTTGTGGTAGAAGCCTTATTATATTATTTTTTGTGTATCATTTTAAAGAAAATTGAATATAGGTTTTGGGATTACTTGATAATTTTCAGAAACTTGAAAACAAATTGTAAAAAGATCTTCTGGATCAATATTTTCACCACTTGGATCGTTTCTGCGCAACACGGTCTATATAAAGGATTTGGTATTTTTTTTGATAATCACATACAAAACTATAATTTAAGTTAAAGACATAATATTATGTAAATGCTTAATAAATATTATGAAACTTACCAAAGAAAGGCATGTTGCGTAAGTCACTATATGCTTTGATTATAAGAACAAGTAAATATAGGAAATACAGCGTGATCGCACCGAAGAACATGATCTTGACGATCTGAAAATTACAAAGAAAAACTAATTTTTAGTATTTTTTTTTAAGTGAAAACTTCTTTAGAATCAATGTAATTTGAAACTCAAAGAAACGAAAAAGTGACACTAAAAAGAGATGTAACATGAGAAAGAATGAGAATATATTGTGCAGTGTTTTTTTTATTATCTTGGTCTACTCTTTGTGCGGGGCTTTAAAGATGGCTAATAAAACTTTATAAAAAGTTATTAAAAATTTTATGAAATAATTAAAATCATCATATCCCATCCATTCATAACAATCCACGATTTCATAAATTAACGATTTATATTGATTTCTTATATTTACGCGAAGACTACACATTAAATGAAACAATTTTTTACGGATTTTATCGCGTTTAATTTAACTTTTTAATTCCCGACGTTACGGGTGCTTTACAGTACCCGTGGTCACGTGGGGTTTGACGTCCCGATGTCATAGTTAGCCCGGCTACCTTCCGTTTTTGAGGAGAGTTTTGTCGGGAACTTGACCAGCGGCGATTTGCTGCTCCTGTATTACTGTTTAAATAATGCTTTGAAGTGGACTTTAATATGTAAATGTGGTGCGATTATGTGTATTAAGTGTCTGCGCATGTGAACTATTATTGGAAACTGTGAAACAAGTGCTCTGATGGTTATGTGATTCTCAAAATGAGGTGTCTGTCTGCTTAGGCGCCGTGAAATACCATCGCCAACCGTCAGCTGTCTGCTGGCTCAAGTTGCCGTCAAAATCTCCCAAGGGCTGCCCAATGTGACGCATCAACATATTGTGAAGCAGTATACTATGAAGGATAATTATTATAACTTCAGGCTCAGAAGGGCTAGATCCCAGAGCCGTAAAGCCAGTTATTAAGAAGAAGAAGAATTCCGTTTTTGAATATTGCGTAGATCGGACCAAAAATTAATATTCAAAAACGGAAGGTAGCCGGGCTAACTACGACAAGAGTTTTGGCGGGAACTTGACCGGCGACGGATTGCTGCTCCTGTATTATTTTTTATATAATGTTTTGAAGTGGATTTTGATATGTAAAAGTGGTGCGATTTTGTGTATTAAATGTCTACGCATGTGAACTATTAGTGGAAACCGTGAAACAAGTGCTCTGATAGTTATGTGATTCTCAAGATAAGGTGTCTGTCTGCATGCTGTCTGCTGGCTCAAGTTGCCGTCAACATCTCCCAAGGGCTGCACAATGTGACGCATCAACATATTGTGAAGCAGTGTACTATGAAGGATAATTATTATACATTGTAACTTCAGGCTCAGAAGGGCTAGAACCCCGAGCCGTAAAGCCAGTTATTAAGAAGAAGCTAACTATGACATCGGGACGTCAAACACCACAGTCCCCCCCCCCCCGTGACCACCGTTGCTGTAAAGCACCCGAAACGTCGGGAATTAAAAACTTAAATTAAACGCGATAAAATCCGTAAAAATTAGTTTCATTTAACGATTTATATTAAATTAGTTGTGTGTAGGCTATCTAGCGACTATTTCAAGTCGATAAAATGGCTTTACCTATAGAATTAATTAAATGGCACGTTTCACAAAAGTGAGACGTGGTAGAAGCCACGTGTGAACTGCACATATGTTTTTTATGCAACATTTTTGTGATAGTGGTTTGTTGATTTCTTCGGCTTCACATCCGGCTCGGAGGATCATTTTTTTCTTACGTTAGCTGAGATGGAGTCCTGAGTATGACCATATGTCACTGATATTATATCGCAAATGGAAACTCAAGTGGCTGCGACATCTTTGGTTATGCTGTGATTATCACCATGTCATTAACATTGCATTCCTATATACCATTGATCTTATAGATTATGCGTTATTTTGTGCATGGGTCATTAGTTGTCGTCCAAATCGATTTGGAACTCACCTTGGTTGATTGGGAGGCCTTTTATATCTTGTGGTAGATATTTAATAAGATTACTATCAAATTTCTACAAAATCAACCTATTAAGCATGGTGACCACGGAACATCCTTTCGACATAAGAGAGGTCTGCGACCAGCAATAGGCATACATATTGATGAAGAATACAGGTTGATGGAGGAAAAGAAGTATGCAAACATAACACATCCAGACCCGAGGACAATTTTTGATTTTCACTTAATATACTTCTTTTGATTTTTGAGAGATGATCTAGTTCGAGTTTGTGGAGTTTCTATGTTCTTGAACTGTATTATTTCTTAGATACAATTTTTGTTTACATCCTTCTGAGCATATTGTCAACTCATGAAATTGTAATTAACAATTTCATTGTTTCCAGCACCGAGTACTGAATACAAGTTGTGCCTCTAACCGAATGGTTAGAGGCACACTGAACCTAAACGTTAAGTTGGAGAGGTCTCGTCTAATGAAGTCAACGCTCCGTCCCCCTCGTGCTCTAATCCAAGGTCCCGAAACCTTTCAGCTCGAGTTACAAAACCGTTTTCAGTGCCTAGAAGACTGCAATGAAGTGGACGATTTGAATGACAAGCTCGTGGAAACTGTCCATGCGGTCGGAGCTAAGTTCTGCAAGACCCGCCGCAGAAGAACACAAAAACTCTCCGATCACACTCTTAATCTCATGGCTGTTAGACGGGAGATGAAGCTACATTCTTCAACAGATTTAACAGCATACAGGCAACTGAACAGACAGATCTCCAAATGCATGCGGCGGGACTTACGCAAATTCAATACAGCTCGTATTGAAGAAGCGATCGAGCGGAACCAAGGCTCCAAAGTCTTTGCCAGAGATCTGTCTGCCAGAAAGCGCCAACTGTCAAAGCTGAAGACAGAATGTGGCAGCATCGTTTCCGGGGCACCTGAGATTTTGAGTGAGATTGAGAGGTTCTATGGGCAGCTGTACACGTCATCGTTGGAGCCGCACGCAAGTGTGAGTAACGATCCAAGAGCGAGTCTTATCCGACATTATTCCGATGATATCCCGGACGTCAGTCTGAGCGAGATTAGAATGGCTCTCCAGCACCTTAAAAACGGCAAGGCCCCAGGCGAGGATGGAATTACAGCGGAGCTTCTGAAAGCGGGTGGAAAACCGGTACTTGAAGTCCTTCAGAAGCTCTTTAATTCCGTCCTTCATGGTGGCATTACACCGGAGGCGTGGAGCGGAAGTGCGGTGGTCTTGTTCTTCAAGAAAGGCGACAACGCTCTCTTGAAGAATTACAGACCGATTTCCCTTCTGAGCCGCGTCTACGTGCTGTTTTCGAGAGTCATTACGAATCGTCTCGCGCGCAGACTTGACGACTTCCAGCCTCCCGAACAAGCCGGTTTCCGAAAAGGCTTTAGCACCATAGACCACATACATACCCTTCGGCAAATTGTACAGAAGTCCGAGGAGTACAATTTGCCACTATGTCTGGCGTATGTGGACTATGAGAAAGCCTTTGATTCCGTCGAAATTTGGGCGGTGCTGCAGTCCCTTCAGCGATGCCAAGTTGACTGTCGGTATATCGAAGTGTTGAAGTGCTTGTACAGTAGGGCTACGATGGCTATCCGGGTACAGAACCAGAGTACGAAACCTATCCAATTGCAGAGAGGTGTAAGACAGGGTGACGTCATATCCCCGAAACTCTTTACCGCTGCATTGGAAGATGTTTTCAAGCTTCTGGACTGGAAAGGATACGGTATCAACATCAATGGCGAGTACATCACTCACCTTCGATTTGCCGACGATATAGTCCTTATGGCAGAATCGCTGGAGGACCTAAGCACTATGCTCAATGACCTCAATAGTGTTTCCCAACGGATAGGTCTTAAGATGAACATGGACAAAACAAAGATAATGTTTAATGTCCATGTCACACCTATGCCGGTAGTTGTTGGGAACACTAAGCTCGAAGTTGTTGACGAGTATGTTTACCTGGGACAAATAGTCCGACTAGGTAAGTCCAACTTCGACCGAGAGATCAATCGACGGATTCAACTCGGTTGGGCAGCGTTCGGGAAATTACGGCACATCTTCTCGTCAGGTATACCTCAAAACTTGAAAACGAGACTGTACACCCAGTGCGTGTTGCCAGTGATGACATACGGAACTGAGACGTGGTCCTTCACTGCTGGCCGGATGAGGAAGCTCAAGGTCGCTCAGCGAGCTATGGAGAGGGCTATGCTCGGAGTTTCTCTGCGTGATAAACTCAGAAATGAGGATATCCGCAGTAGAACTAGAGTGACCGACATAGCCCAACGGATTAGTAAGCTGAAGTGGCAATGGGCCGGCCATATAGCTCGAAGAACCGACAACCGATGGGGAAGAAAGGTTCTCGAGTGGCAGCCTCGTACCGGCAGGCGAAGTGTAGGGCGTCCCCCCACTAGATGGAGTGACGACCTGGTAAGATATGCAGGAAGTCGATGGATGCAGGTGGCTCAGGACCGTGCTTTGTGGCATTCTTTGGGGGAGGCCTATGTTCAGCAGTGGACTTGTGAAGGGCTGTAATGATGAGCATATTGTCAACTCATGAAATTGTAATTAACAATTTCATTGTTTCCAGCACCGAGTACTGAATACAAGTTGTCCGCATTATATTGAATGTAAGGACGTTTTTTTGTTCACTTTTTTGTTTATAATTGATAAAATAACATATTAGACTTACTGGATAGCTGGCGTTCGTCATGTAATTAAAAGTGGGATCGTAGTAGGCGTAATACTTTTGCCATATTGTGATGATCATTGCCGGCGTCCATACGAAAGTAACTACTATTACTTTAAATAAGTAAAATGACAAGAAATTTCTTTCATTCTGGAAACAAAAAAAATATTTTTAATAAATCTTCTTATTCAAACGAGCACACAGTCCACCTAAAAGTAATTCAATACTGTGACCCATAGACTCTTAATCGAGTGTAGATCAAGGTGATCTACCCTCGATTAAGAATCAAACTGTGGATGTGTTGTCACCGTTTACTAAGATAGAATGCCTCATTATCTGTAAAAAGGGTCTCCGGTTGTAAACACTCGCCAGTCGCCATACCCGCGTGTTTGAAAAGAACATTGTGTCAATATTACAAAGTACAAATATTGGTGAAGAACTTTTGGATATTTAAGATAACGACAACATTTACATTTGTTTTAATTTTGATAAGTATTAAATCTTATTATAATATTGTTAATTGCGGTGCCGGAAAATCCGCCCAAAATATACTGAATCTAAATCCCACAGACTGGTGATAGACAAGCTAGGTCTAGCGGTGACTTTTTACTCGTTTAGAAAATACACGCCTGGCAGTATAAGTTTTAATACACACACTGTCACAAAGTACGTATAGCAATAATAAAATTAAATATTATTCTATAAAGTTATTGGTCCTTCGAGTCGGATCTTTACATATTTATATATCTATCTTGGCCATAGATTAACGTTTGCAAAACAATGCCACTCACTTGTCTCAATCCATGATACAGCACAAGCCATGACAACATGACGAAGATCAGAAACGTTGTTTGGAACACGGTGTCGATGAAAGGAGCGAAGCAACCAACAGACACCAATCTCAACGGGAATATCGGATCTGTAAATAAGATTTGCGGGGGAGGCGTCCAGCAAAAGGTGTGCTGTTTAGTTATCGTTTGACTTTTTAAAGAATATATGCAATTTGGCTCTGTAATTTGCCTATTAGGTGTTAAAATATGCCATAGCTGCCACACTTGGCAGGTGGGTTGGCAGCTATAGTTATCGATTTCCTAGTTATATAGAAGACACTTCTGCTCATCTTCTGGTTTGTTACACTCTGTCGCTTCTTACTACAACCACGGGATGATATGGGGTAGTGGATATTCTTACACCATTACTAAACCGTCAATATTCTTATGAAAATCTACGAAACCATATCATCCCGTTAGTGTCGTTTAAAAATGTGTAGAGAGTTTGGGTTTGAAATAAGCGGGAACGTTCTTTTTTATAATTTTAGTATGATAAATTATTTAATAGTTTCGTAGTATTTATAGAAGTCTTTGCAGTGTAAGTATATAATTATCATGCATTATATGTTTAGAAATCGTATTAGTTTTCAAATGTCAATTGAAGTAATTTAAAAAGTGATTGTTAAATCATCATCATCATCATCATCATCATCATTACAGCCCTTCACAAGTCCACTGCTGAACATAGGCCTCCCCCAAAGAATGCCACAAAGCACGGTCCTGAGCCACCTGCATCCATCGACTTCCTGCATATCTTACCAGGTCGTCACTCCATCTAGTGGGGGGACGCCCTACACTTCGCCTGCCGGTACGAGGCTGCCACTCGAGAACCTTTCTTCCCCATCGGTTGTCGGTTCTTCGAGCTATATGGCCGGCCCATTGCCACTTCAGCTTACTAATCCGTTGGGCTATGTCGGTCACTCTGGTTCTACTGCGGATATCCTCATTTCTGAGTATATCACGCAGAGAAACTCCGAGCATAGCCCTCTCCATAGCTCGCTGAGCGACCTTGAGCTTCCTCATCCGGCCAGCAGTGAAGGACCACGTCTCAGTTCCGTATGTCATCACTCGCAACACGCACTGGGTGTACAGTCTCGTTTTCAAGTTTTGAGGTATACCTGACGAGAAGATGTGCCGTAATTTCCCGAACGTTGCCCAACCGAGTTGAATTCGTCGATTGACCTCTCGGTCGAAGTTGGACTTAGTGTTCCCAACAACTACCGGCATAGGTGTGACATGGGAGTTTCGGGGATATGACGTCACCCTGTCTTACACCTCTTTGCAATTGGATAGGTTTCGTACTCTGGTTCTGTACTCGGATAGCCATCGTAGCCCTACTGTACAAGCACTTCAACACTTCGATATACCTACAGTCAACTTAGCATCGCTGAAAGGACTGCAGCACCGCCCAAATTTCGACGGAATCAAAGGCTTTCTCATAGTCCACATACGCCAGACATAGTGGCAAATTGTACTCCTCGGACTTCTGTACAATTTGCCGAAGGGTATGTATGTGGTCTATGGTGCTAAAGCCTTTTCGGAAACCGGCTTGTTCGGGAGGCTGGAAGTCGTCAAGTCTGCGCGCGAGACGATTCGTAATGACTCTCGAAAACAGCACGTAGACGCGGCTCAGAAGGGAAATCAGTCTGTAGTTCTTCAAGAGAGCGTTGTCGCCTTTCTTGAAGAACAAGACCACCGCACTTCTGCTCCAAGCCTCCGGTGTAATGCCACCATGGAGGACGGAATTAAAGAGCTTCTGAAGGACTTCAAGTACCGGTTTTCCACCCGCTTTCAGAAGCTCCGCTGTAATTCCATCCTATTCCTGTATCCATATGTATTCCTGGCCTGGATGAATTACAGCGGAGCTTCTGAAATTAGAGCCATTCTAATCTCGCTCATACTGACGTCCGGGATATCATCGGAATAATGTCGGATAAGACTCGCTCTTGGATCGTTACTCACACTTGCGTGTGGCTCCAACGATGACGTGTACAGCTGCCCATAAAACCTCTCAATCTCACTCAAAATCTCAGGTGTCCCGGAAACGATGCTGCCACATTCGGTCTTCAGCTTTGACAGTTGGCTCTTTCTGGCAGACAGATCTCTGGCAAAGACTTTGGAGCCTTGGTTCCGCTCGATCGCTTCTTCAATACGAGCTGTATTGAAGTTGCGTAAGTCCCGCCGTATGCATTTGGAGATCTGTCTGTTCAGTTGCCTGTATGCTGTCAAATCTGTTGAAGAATGTAGCTTCATCTCCCGTCTGACAGCCATGAGATTAAGAGTGTGATCGGAGAGTTTTTGTGTTCTTCTGCGGCGGGTCTTGCAGAACTTAGCTCCGACCGCATGGACAGTTTCCACGAGCTTGTCATTCAAATCGTCCACTTCATTGCAGTCTTCTAGGCACTGAAAACGGTTTTGCAACTCGAGCTGAAAGGTTTCGGGACTTTGGATTAGAGCACGAGGGGGACGGAGCGTTGACTTCATTAGACGAGACCTCTCCAACTTAACGTTTAGGTTCAGTGTGCCTCTAACCATTCGGTGATCGCTGCCGGTTTTCACCCTCGCGATCACTGAGACATCACTGAACAGTTGTTGTCTGGTCGTCATAATGAAGTCAATCTCATTTTTTGTCGAACCGTCGGGGCTCGACCAGGTCCACTTCCTGTGGGGCCGCTTCTGGAAGAAAGAGTTCATCATAAAGAGTCCCTCTTTCTCCATGAAGTCAGCCAACTGCTGGCCCCTTGGGTTCCGTTGCCCTATTCCAAATTTCCCCACTTTCAGCTCACCGTTCTCTCTTGTGCCTAGTTTTGCATTGAAGTCTCCCATTAACACCGTATATTGGGTTTTGGAGGAATGCATGGCTCTAGAGATATCCTCATACATTTCCTCCACCTCCTGATCGGGGTGTGCCGAGGTTGGTGCGTAAACCTGTATGACCTTCAGCGAATACCGTTTGGTGATTCTGAGTATAAGGTACGCAACCCTCGTCGACACACTCTCAATCCTTGTTAAATAGTAGTAAGTAAGTCGTGAAATTCTTATTTTGAAACAAATTTGTGATTTTTTTCCATCACAAATGCAGTCATATAATGTTACTTGTAACTATTAATGTCTAATGTAAGGCAGTGGTAATATATTGCCACCTTCTTTTTTTATTTCATGATCTTGATGTATTTGAGGGGTACTTTTTTTTGTAAATGGCAACCTTGTAAACCATAAACTTGGTCAAATTTTTATTTTTAGTGACAGATGTCAAAAGTGTCATTTGGGAATACGAGGATTATTAATATATGCGGTTGGCGGAATATTTTCAACAAATCTAGCTGAATCTAGAAATTATGTTACTAGGGTGGTAAGTTTTTTTTTATTTATTTCGATAATTTTGTTTTTCTGGTGTCATAATAGGCTATGTTTTCAACAATTATACTGAACCATTTTTTTTAAATGGTATTTAGGTGGCAATATAGTTGCCATTGCCTTTCTTTATGTTAATCTCAGGGTGCATATATTGGATGGTGGAAGACTGGGTTCTGGAGACAGGCCTGGTCGTCCTAAATCGGGGTTCTGTCCCCACGTGTGTGCGGATGCGGGGCGAGTCGGTGGTGGATATTTCGTTCGCTAGCCCCGCTCTATCGCCGCGTGCCATTGACTGGCGAGTCATGGAGGGGGTGGAGACCTACTCCGACCACCGGTACATCCGGTTTGACGTCTCCACCCAGCCCTCGAGCACGCCAGTCCAACAGGCCCCGAGTGGTCCGCGTTGGGCGCTGAAGCAGCTGGACCGGGAGCTCCTCCTGGAAGCCTCGATCGTGCAGGCCTGGGTGTCATCACCGGATAGGCCTGCCGACGTCAATGATGAGGCAGGGTGGTTCCAGGAGGCCATGTCCGAGATATGTGACGTGGCAATGCCCCGCGTCCGGCCAGGAAGCGCCCGGCGTCAGGTGTATTGGTGGTCGCGTGAGCTGACGTCTCTGCGCGAGGCTTGTGTCGCCGCGCGGCACCTGTACGCCAGGCATCGCAGGCTCTGCATTCGTCCACCGAATGCGGCAGCCATTGAGGCGGAGCTGTACGAGGGATACAGAGCGGCGAAGACCGCCCTCCGGGAGGCTGTCATGCGGGCCCGGGATCGGGCCCGTGAGGAGATGCTGGAGACTCTCGACAGAGATCCGTGGGGGCGCCCTTACAAGATGGTGCGGGATAAACTCCGCACCTGGGCCCCCCCGCTGACGCAGAGTCTCCAGCCTCAGCTCGTGGAGGACGTGGTGAGCGCTCTGTTTCCTGCGCGAGGGGAACATCCGCCCCCGCCTATGGCTCCGCCACCTGCGGTGCCGGAAGCGGACCACCAGGACGACGACGACGGCATCCCGGAAGGGACCGGGGTAGACCTGAGAGTGGCGGTACGTAGGCTCAAGGCCAGGACCCGATGGCTTGCCTGGCAAAGCCTGGGTCCTGGCCTCGGAGGCTCTCGGGCCTCGACTGGAGAGGCTCCTAAGCGCATGCTTGGAGAGAGGCCAATTCCCGCTTCGTTGGAAGACGGGGAAGCTGGTCCTCATTCGGAAGCCGGGGCGCCCTGCGGACTCTCCGTCCGCATACCGGCCCGTGGTGCTGCTCGACGAGGTGGGCAAGCTCTTTGAAAGAGTCATTGCAAACCGCCTCGCCGAGCACCTTGCGGGGACGGGGCCGGATCTTGCGGAACACCAGTTTGGTTTCCGCAAGAGGCGCTCTACGGTGAACGCCATCATGCGCGTGAGAGCCCTCACGACGGGGGATGCAGTGGCCAGGGGGGGGGGGTTGTTTTGGCGGTGTCTCTCGACATCGGTGAGTGGAACCGGCGAGAAATGTCGTGCGGTGTCCCACAGGGTTCGGTTCTGGGGCCGCCCCTGTGGAACATCGGTTACGACTGGGTGCTGCGCGCCGACCTCCCTACCGGCGTCAGCGTAGTTTGCTACGCTGACGACACGCTGGTACTGGCACAGGGGGGGTCGTACGAGGCGGCGGCGGAAACTATGACACGCGGGGTTGCGATAGTCGTTGAGAGGATCCGGCAGCTGGGTCTTGAGGTGGCTCTGCACAAGTCCGAGGCCATGCACTTCCATGGTCCTCGGAACAGGCCACCACCGGGATCCTCAGCGATAGTAGGAGGGGTATCCATCGGCGTCGAGTCGACGTTGAAGTACCTAGGACTCGTCCTCGACGGCCGATGGAACTTCGTTGAGCACTTCCGACGTTTGGCTCCCAAACTGGAACGGACCGGGGCTGCCTTCAGGCGGCTCCTGCCGAACCTGGGGGGGGCCAAACGCCTCCTGCCGGAGGCTCTACGCGGGGATTGTGCGGTCCATGGCACTCTACGGGGCCCCGGTGTGGGCGCGTGGTTTGGCGCGGCTTGCCGTCCACCACCTGAACGCGCCCCAAAAGGTGGTTGCCGTGAGAATGGTTCGCGGCTACCGCACGATCTCCCGCGAGGCAGCGTGCCTCCTTGCCGGATTGCCGCCGTGGGATCTGGAGGCGATAGTCCTCGCGCGCCTGCACGAATGGCGCGCGGAGGCACTATGCCGGGGGGAAACCCCGCTGCCGCGGCAAGTTGTCGTGCAGCAGACAGACTTCCGGCATGATCTCATGGCGACATGGAGAGAGCGATTGTCGCAACCCCGTGCTGGGCACGCCACTATAGCGGCGATAAAACCCCTCTTTGAGGAGTGGCTTGAGAGACGCCACGGCGTCCTCACCTTCCGCCTGACGCAGGTCCTCACCGGACTCGGTGTGTTCGGGAGGTTCCTGCACCGAATAGGGCGGGAGGAAACGCCCGGGTGCTCCCACTGCGAGGATCGACCGGAGGACACGGTGGAGCACACCGTGGAGGTGTGCGGCGGCGACCTCTCGCGTCCGGCCCTGGTCGAAGCCATGGTCCGGAGCGAGACGGAATGGGATGCCGTCACCACCTTCTGCGAAGCAGTGATGCTAGCGAAGGAGGTGGCGGAGCGGGAGAAGGAGAGAGCAGCAGCTTTCCTTCCCGGCCGCCGCGGGAGACGCCCCGGGCGTCGGGGGCTACGTCGTGGCCGCCGACCACCGTAGGCGCGGGCCTGTGGACGGCGAGCAATGGGTAGCTCGCCGTCCGTCCGTCTAACGACGACAGGCCGTGTCGACGGCGCGTTTTGTTCCACGCGCGCCTCAAAGAGCTGTCAGCAGCGTGAAGGGGCCCGCAAGGGCCGACGCCTGCCGGGACTGCGGGCTGTTCGAAAGAGATACCGCGGCTCCGGAACGTAAGGGCACTGAAGGAACACGGATGGTTTTTAGTCAGTAAAAGTCTGACACTCCCTTCCGCTCCACCCAGAGCGAAAGGCGTCATTTGATGATTTTCCATCCGCAAAAAAAAAAGGGTGCATATATTATTTGTTATTTTTTCTTACTTTCTTGTTTTAATAAGTTGTAGATGGGCTTTGTTTGCATGTGTTTAAGTTTGTATTGCTTTTTTATGGTAAAAATGTCAAAATGGCGGAGACCTTTGCGCGAAGAAGAAATTGAGGAGGAATTGAACCAATTATTTGGTATTGACAATCCCGAGGAATCGGAAGACGAATTGGAACTGGAAGTTGAAAACTTAATCGACTATGATCTGCGACCTATACTTACTGATAATAATTTGGTCTCTGCGCCTGCCTATTCCAAAGATATAGAGATACAATACGGCGAAGAAAATGAAGTTATGAGAAATCCAGCTGAGCAATCTAAATAAACTACCAATGCCCTATCCCGAACTACTTCACCAGATCCAAATCGTAACATCATAGTCTCTTCACCAGAACCAAGTAATTCACATTTTGTCCGAAGACCGTTGCCAGAGCTAACTACTTCAAATTTTGTCCGAAGTCCTTCACCAGCTTCAAATAGTGCTCAAATTATTGTACTAGAGAACCTAACAGATTCAAGTGATGCTCGTTCTCCTACGCCCGAAGTTATGCATACAATTCTACCATCAGATGCAGATTCATCTGACGAAGAAAATACATGGAAAAACGTTCTATTCCCTCAGAAACCTGATGTAGACAGTTTTGATAGCGTTCTTCTCCAATCCAGATAGTTTTTACCAAGCAGAACTAGGCCTGTAAGAAATTTTTAAACATTTTTCCACGAAGACGTCATTGAGCTGATTGTAACGCAAACCATTATCTATGCACAACAAAAACGAAGCAGTAGCTGGAAACCATTTATTTCATTTATTTTAAGCTTACCAGAAGTGGTTAAAGGGAATATCAGTAATGTTTAATAGAATTAATAGTATTTAAAAAAAAACCTTTAGATTCCGCTGAAGTAAAAGTAAAAAGAGTATCAATCCACATTATACAGGGTATAGATCTATATTGGCCTAGTGACTAATTCTTTAGGAATAATGAAATAGCTTCAATAATGCCCGTGAAAAGGTTCAAGAAAATTTTGGAAAATTTTCATTTGAACAACAATCAAGAAATGCCACAGAGAGGAGCACCTAATTATGACAAACTTTTTAAAATTCGTCCATTTTTAGAATTAATCAACAAGGCCTGTCAAAACTCCGCTAAAAACACAAGTTCACAGTCAATAGACGAGGCGATGGTAAAATTCAAAGGCGTCTCTTCACTACAGCAGTATATGCCTCTAAAGCCAATAAAAAGAAGCTATAAAGTGTGGACAAGAGCTGATAGTGCGACAGGTTACGTCTTTGAATTTGACGTTTACACTCGGAAACGTGATGATAAGGCAACTGAAGTTGGACTTGGAGGCAATGTTGTAAAACTATTTACAAAAAAACTAATCGATGAGGGCTTTCAAGGACATGTTTCATTTGACAATTTTTTTTTTCGTCATATAATGCAATACTTATACGATAACGGGATTTATGCCACTGCCACAGTAGTAAACAGAAAAGATCTACCTGAATTTTATAAAAAAAACAATAAAGGCAAAAAATTGAAGCTCGATCGGGGAAAAATGAGGTGGCATACAAAGAATAATGTTGCATTCGTTTGGGAAGACACAAAATTGCTTTTTTTTTAACAACGGCGTTTCACCCGAAACTGGATAAGACTTGTTGTGTCCGGAAACAAAAAGACGGCATAAAAAGACGGCAATTCCAATGTCCACTGATAGTGTTGCAATACACTGATCGAATAGGCGGGGTCGATCGGTTTGATCACCTCAGAAGTTCATATGAAGTTGGCAGACGTAGCAAGAAGTGGTGGCTCCGTCTGTTTTATTTTTGTGTTGACCTTTGTATTGTCAAGTCTTTCTTGTTATACACTAACAACAAGAGGGTACACAACCCACTATCGCAGCTGCATTTTCGACTAAGTTTAGCCCGAGGTCTTATTAACAACTATACGTCGAGGAAGAGAAGTTTAGAAAGCGAACCTCAGCACTTGAAAAAGAAGCCGAAAATGTCAACCAATAGGCAGAAGATAATTGGAGTGGATGAAGAAATTCGCTTATCCAATGTTGGCATCCATAAACACGAAAAAATTAATTCGCGGCGTCGCTGTAGAATGTGCCGCACAAAAACCAATAATAAACGGTCAAAAATACAGTGCGCCACATGTAAGATACCACTGCGTGTACTCGTAGTACCTTGCTTTGACTTATTTCATTCCAGCAATTAGATAAACAATAACAAGATATAGGAGCGAGCAATTGCATCGCTTATCGCTAGGGATTTTCGAAAATTTAAAAATTATAGGATCAGGTTCAAATTCAATAGGGGCCTTCTCCGGGACGGCAGAAACACTTTGGCTAAAAAATTATCTCAATATCTAACGCGTTCTTGAACGCGTTGAACTGTTTCAAATCTTGTTTGAAAACTGTTTTTTTTAAATTTATTAATTTATGAGACATTATCAAAAAATTTACTTTTTATTTTCAGGCAGTGCCAACTATATTGCCATCACATTTTCAAAAAAAACCCAAAAAATTAAAAATTTTAATTTCGCCTCCCTGTGATCTTAATCACATTACTTTAAACCTCTATTAACGTGCACGTTGCTATCGCGTCTAGTTTCCTTTACCTTAAAGGGTTAAAACATTGAAGTAATATCAGTCTCTTTAACACAAACAATTATCATTTATTATATGAATATCTTGATTATTATTTATTATATGAATAATACATATAAATAATAAAGCTTTAAACATAGCATGAGTTAATAAATGAAAGAAAGCCAGTTCTGGTAACCGTATTCTTAAAATTCATATTATTAATCCTAATTGTATTAAAGTTGATAAAGCAATAATTTTTTTAAAATCAAATTCATAATTAGCAGAAATCCCAGCTATAAATATTGATAATACTGATAATAATAATAAAAATTTAAAGATATTTAAAAATTTCAAGAAATATTTAGATATAAGAATAACAATGTAAATATGTAAATAAAACAGGTTTGAAACAGCGGCGAGCGAATGTATCGTGGAAGTTTTTGTCTTTGAGATGCTTGCACTACGAATAAGGTTGAATATATATATTTAAAACTAAAGCCAAAATGTTTAATACAGGGCTATTTTTCAAAGAGTACTACCCAAATTTTAAACTTAAGTTCAAACATATAAATAATGAAATACCATTATTGCGGTTTTTGAAAATAGGAGTAAATAAAGATTCTACATTTACTTGAAGTTATCCCAAATTGAATATGATTTATGGGCAACGACGTTTTTGCCTAATGATCGACCCTTACGAATGTGTGTGTGCGCTGCTAAAATAATACATTTTGAATTTAAAAGATAAAAAGGATAGATTGTTTATGATTTATTTTGAATTAATTTTTTTCACCATTTGCCTATATTACTTATTCTGAACTTTCTCTGCAAACTTGGCCAGTTATTGCAAAATAACCCTGTATATTTTATGTTTCTGAAATTCCACGAAAAGTTGTTTAACATTAAAGTGTTTCTTACCATTGTAGAGTAAGAGCAGCGGAAGTAAGATGGACAACCATCTCTGCTCTATCGCCCAGACTTGGGTGGAATACTTCCTTAGTGTATGTGCAAACCAGCACTAAAACAAATTAAATTATATTTATCACGTAGTGTACGGAGAAAGCATTTATTCTCCAAATGCGAATCTCTCCTGCACACGGGGCACCCTGCTGCTTAGCGCACATGGTTCTCTCGACTAATTATCGGACAATCTTTATAAGCTTGTGAAAGTTCGGTGCTTGACATAGGCCGTTCTCGTTGTACAGGATATTTGCCTTAATCGTTACACTTTGTAAGTATTGTCGGTCGTAGTGCCAGATTTACGTGGTAGAGCCACGCTGCAGCTATTGCTGTATCATCGTTGTTGCACGGATGGGTCGGTTCGACCGGGATAGGACAACGCTCTCACAGAATACCAGAATTAAATAGCAGCTTAATGCTGTGTTTCGTATTCTAGTATGGTAAGTGTAGAGAATCGGAGAGCCTTTTTACTGGAAACAAGCATAAAAAATGCAAAAAAACTGCGTGTAACTGTGACGGTGTTTCTCGTCGCCAGTCAGTATTTACCGTCCAGCGTAAATACAGCGAAATAGTTATGCTGCCATCTATGGAAAGCTGTAAGATTTTTCCGATGTTGCCCTTAGTTGCGTTTTACTACACTCTCGGAAAAAGATGGAGTGTTTCACATGGCGTATAAAATACTGAACCCAGATTTAAGAGATGGGAGATTAGATACAGCGTTTCCTGGTCCGTATGCGCAGCTTAGTGAGAATATGCGAAATTTATAAGTAATGCATGCCAGCTGGCATATTCTTGGAAAGGCCTCTTACCAGCAGCGGATCTAAACATGTTGTTTATGTGTTGTGGTACTTATTATTACTCTACATTATGCGGTTACTAACATCTTTAAAAATAGAAGATATAAACATTTAAACGGTTTTTATATTTTCTAACGAAGAAAACAAATAAGGTCTAATAACTTTTTTTTTCATATTTTTAGTCTAAAACAAGTTTCATCTTTGGAGTAGGTTTTAATCATCTATAATAATAATATAAATAATTAATACTCGTTTAATTAATTTATTGAGACCTGCGGATTTTGGTTTCGGATTTTATATCTTTATATATAAAAATTATCTGTCACATTGTTTGTCCGCGATGAACTCCTAAACTACTGAACTGATTTCAATGAAATGTTTCACAATGTGTGCAGTTTGGTCCAACTTGAGAGATAGGATAGTTTTTATCCCGATAAGTGACACATAATTTTATTATATTGTAAATTTAATGATTTTTTATGGGACACATCATGGTCGTCGGAAAGGGCAGAACAACGTCTGCCTGGTCAGCTAGTATTTTTATATTTATATATTTCGGATTTTGTAAAATATCTAAAATAAAAATGTAAATCGTCTCTGTAATTCTTCTTTACTATGGCAGAGACCTCAGTCCAGGAGAGCCCCCTCTTCTATAAATAATATATATATAATCATAAAAGTTAGTCTAAACTTGTGAGGGCAACTAACAAGTAAATAATATTAATACAAATAAGATAATAAAATGAAAATAGTAACTTACGGCTACAGTGAATGTTGTCAGCAAAAAAATAAATCTGAACCAAGTCTCCATTTGCGTGAAGGCTGGGTTGTACGTTTTAAACTGAAACGAAAAAGTGATTTTTTTTTAAATCAGGTAACTACTGATGTAAACAATAATTAATTAGTTATCAGTAGTAACACAATCTTTCCGCTTTTCGTTATCTGTTATAAATATTGATTCGTTGCAAATGGTGAATAACGATTAGTTAGTAATAGTGCAATAATGAAGAGAGAAAGTTTGAAAAAAGGCGTTGGATTGGACTACTTATCTTCACCTTTGATTATTATTAGAGGATTTACTCTAAATATTATATAATTTACGTGAATATTAAACATTTGATAATATTCTCAACTGATTTTATCACGTTTATTTTAAATTCTCCATGTTCTATTGCTTTGCAGGACCCATGGTGACGGGAGGATAGAATTTATACATTTAAGTCGTACGTAACGTCAATGGCTCTTTAGACAAAAATATTTTTAAAATTAATGTAAAATAATGGTATTGTAATACTTACGTAGAATATAATTTCTCTAATAAAATAACGTTTATGGAATTCCTTTAATCCGTAGAATCTGATATTAAGTATATAATGTGTGAACTCCAATGGTCCTAAATGTAAAATCATGACGTCTTCGCATATTTGTTTCTTACATTTTAGGTGTTGTGTTCTGGAAAAAACAATTTATCGTATGTTAATTGCTTTATCTCGATTGATATATCTATCTCTATCGATTTTTGCTGCTAAACTATAGTAGAGGTGCTGCTATGTTGCGGTTTGAAGGGCCTTGTTCCGACTTTATGCTTTTTATTGTCTATTTTAAAGGGATATAGGTGGCAAGACTTTTGTTACCTAACTCCCTCATTGAATTCAAAAATTACTTTAAAATTATAATGATACTGCCTTATGAGCCAGAGTTAATTTAAGACTGCAAGGCATTTTATCTTAGCCTTCAGGGGTGACAATGCTTGTAGTGTGGTCGTCTTTGCCTAAATTTTGTAGGCGTCCATTGCCTTCAGTCGCCTATTATCAGGTCATGTGGACTGTTAAATTTTCGTCACATATAATTATTATAATAATAATAATATTCGAAATAATTTATTTATTGCTGTTATAATAGTTAAAGATGACGTAATATAGAAGGTATCAACATTTCCTCACCAGGCGTGCAATAGATTTACAATTAACATATAATATCAAATACTTACAAAATTCTTATAAGAATGAAGTACACGCTATTAAATCTTAAAATTATAAAATTCATTTAGCGTTGGTTAGTGGAAAATATTATTAAACGTATGTATATGTTTGACCAACCAGTTTTTTAGTTTGCTTGAATTTGGGTCCTTTTATTGTGTTAATACTTTTCGATAAGTGATTGAATAATTTAATAGCTATTATGTTTGTACTTTTGTCAAACAATTTATTTTTAATTTTAGGTAGATAAAGATCGTTAGTAAGCTGAAGTGGCAATGGGGCGGCCATATAGCTCGAAGAACCCACAACCGATGCGGAAGAAAGCTTCTCGTGTGGCAGCCTCGTATCGGTAGGCGAAGTGTAAGGCGACCCCCCACTAGATGGAGTGACGACCTGGTTAGACATGCAGGAAGTAGATGGATGCAGGTGGCTAAATATGCATAATGCAGTGCTTTGTGGCATTCCTTGGGGGAGGCCTATGTTCAGCAGTGGACTTGTGAAGGGCTGTAATGATGATGATGATTTTTTTATTTATTTTTTTATTTATTTGGGACAGCAAACAATAGTACAATGGGTATTACACACAATAGAAGTTTAAATTAGAAATTGAATGGATAATTGAACAATCAACTACTTTATCCACGTCTTACTTACTATAAAAAGGAAAAGAGAAAAAAAATATCATAACATATATGTTTTTTTAAGTGCAGCATCAGTTGTTTTTTGGCTTTGGGTAAAGGTGTTGCAAAAATATCTATATCTACAAACTTATCATTATATACCGACATCCACCGTCGCAGTGGTATGCGTTTGGCGGCATTAGTACGGCAAGCACTAATGGCGAACACACATCGTCGGCGTACACTACGTAAGTTATTATGGCGAGGTACTATCAATCCTATCTGGTTTAAAAGCGCTGGGCAATCAAATTTATTATGACAAATATTAAACAAAAATATAGCCTGCTATAATAAACGTCTCGATCTCATTGTGACTAAGTTATATTTAACACGAAGTTTGTCATATGAAAGGGTAAAATATTTAAGACGATAATGCATGGTGCGTAAAAACTTGCTTTGAACTCTTTCTATGGCTTCACTATATTTTGCATCATCATCATCATCATCATCATTACAGCCCTTCACAAGTCCACTGCTGAACATAGGCCTCCCCCAAAGAATGCCACAAAGCACGGTCCTGAGCCACCTGCATCCATCGACTTCCTGCATATCTTACCAGGTCGTCACTCCATCTAGTGGGGGGACGCCCTACACTTCGCCTGCCGGTACGAGGCTGCCACTCGAGAACCTTTCTTCCCCATCGGTTGTCGGTTCTTCGAGCTATATGGCCGGCCCATTGCCACTTCAGCTTACTAATCCGTTGGGCTATGTCGGTCACTCTGGTTCTACTGCGGATATCCTCATTCCTAAGTTTATCACGCAGAGAAACTCCGAGCATAGTCCTCTCCATAGCTCGCTGAACGACCTTGAGCTTCCTCATCCGGCCAGCAGTGAAGGACCACGTCTCAATTCCGTATGTCATCACTGGCAACACGCACTGGGTGTACAGTCTCGTTTTCAAGTTTTGAGGTATACCTGACGAGAAGATGTGCCGTAATTTCCCGAACGCTGCCCAACCGAGTTGAATCCGTCGATTGACCTCTCGGTCGAAGTTGGACTTACCTAGTCTGACTATTTGTCCCAGGTAAACATACTAGTCAACAACTTCGAGCTTAGTGTTCCCAACAACTACCGGCATAGGTGTGACATGGACATTAAACATGATCTTTGTTTTGTCCATGTTCATCTTAAGACCTATCCGTTGGGAAACACTATTAAAGTCATTGAGCATAGTGCTTAGGTCCTCCAGCGATTCTGCCATAAGGACTATATCGTCGGCAAATCGAAGGTGAGCGATGTACTCGCCATTGATGTTGCTACCGTATCCTTTCCAGTCCAGAAGCTTGAAAACATCTTCCAATGCAGCGGTAAAGAGTTTCGGGGATATGACGTCACCCTGTCTTACACCTCTCTGCAATTGGATAGGTTTCGTACTCTGGTTCTGTACTCGGATAGCCATCGTAGCCCTACTGTACAAGCACTTCAACACTTCGATATACCGACAGTCAACTTGGCATCGCTGAAGGGACTGCAGCACCGCCCAAATTTCGACGGAATCAAAGGCTTTCTCATAGTCCACATACGCCAGACATAGTGGCAAATTGTACTCCTCGGACTTCTGTACAATTTGCCGAAGGGTATGTATGTGGTCTATGGTGCTAAAGCCTTTTCGGAAACCGGCTTGTTCGGGAGGCTGGAAGTCGTCAAGTCTGCGCGCGAGACGATTCGTAATGACTCTCGAAAACAGCACGTAGACGCGGCTCAGAAGGGAAATCGGTCTGTAGTTCTTCAAGAGAGCGTTGTCACCTTTCTTGAAGAACAAGACCACCGCACTTCTGCTCCACGCCTCCGGTGTAATGCCACCATGGAGGACGGAATTAAAGAGCTTCTGAAGGACTTCAAGTACCGGTTTTCCACCCGCTTTCAGAAGCTCCGCTGTAATTCCATCCTCGCCTGGGGCCTTGCCGTTTTTAAGGTGCTGGAGAGCCATTCTAATCTCGCTCAGACTGACGTCCGGGATTTCATCGGAATAATGTCGGATAAGACTCGCTCTTGGATCGTTACTCACACTTGCGTGCGGCTCCAACGATGACGTGTACAGCTGCCCATAGAACCTCTCAATCTCACTCAAAATCTCAGGTGCCCCGGAAACGATGCTGCCACATTCTGTCTTCAGCTTTGACAGTTGGCGCTTTCTGGCAGACAGATCTCTGGCAAAGACTTTGGAGCCTTGGTTCCGCTCGATCGCTTCTTCAATACGAGCTGTATTGAAGTTGCGTAAGTCCCGCCGCATGCATTTGGAGATCTGTCTGTTCAGTTGCCTGTATGCTGTCAAATCTGTTGAAGAATGTAGCTTCATCTCCCGTCTAACAGCCATGAGATTAAGAGTGTGATCGGAGAGTTTTTGTGTTCTTCTGCGGCGGGTCTTGCAGAACTTAGCTCCGACCGCATGGACAGTTTCCACGAGCTTGTCATTCAAATCGTCCACTTCATTGCAGTCTTCTAGGCACTGAAAACGGTTTTGTAACTCGAGCTGAAAGGTTTCGGGACTTTGGATTAGAGCACGAGGGGGACGGAGCGTTGACTTCATTAGACGAGACCTCTCCAACTTAACGTTTAGGTTCAGTGTGCCTCTAACTAATCGGTGATCGCTGCCGGTTTTCACCCTCGCGATCACTGAGACATCACTGAACAGTTGTCGTCTGGTCGTCATAATGAAGTCAATCTCATTTTTTGTCGAACCGTCGGGGCTCGACCAGGTCCACTTTCTGTGGGGTCGCTTCTGGAAGAACGAGTTCATCATAAAGAGTCCCTCTTTCTCCATGAAGTCAGCCAACTGCTGGCCCCTTGGGTTCCGTTGCCCTATTCCAAATTTCCCTACTTTCAGCTCACCGTTCTCTCTTGTGCCTAGTTTTGCATTGAAGTCTCCCATTAACACCGTATATTGGGTTTTGGAGGAATGCATGGCTCTAGAGATATCCTCATACATTTCCTCCACCTCCTGATCGGGGTGTGCCGAGGTTGGTGCGTAAACCTGTATAACCTTCAGCGAATACCGTTTGGTGATTCTGAGTATAAGGTACGCAACCCTCGTCGACACACTCTCAATCTTTACAACGTTGTTAACGAGAGACTTGTGGACGATAAATCCGACACCTCCTTGGGACAGATGGTCGCCCTCCCGGTAATAGAGCAAGTTGCCGGATTCGAGGATTACCGTGTCCTCCCCCTCTCTTCGGACTTCGGATAATCCTATAATATGCCAGCGTAACTTGTCTATCTCTTCTTCCAGCTCCACAATCTTCTCATCAGTCCTCAGGGTGCGTGCGTTGTATGTTGCCAGGTCGAGTCGTCGTAGGTGGCAACCGAACCTCCACCGGAGATTCTTAGCACCCCCTGCCCCGCCGTTACCATGGTCGCCACCGTAGCCAGGAATAGCGGGGCCGCCGGGGACTGGGGGCCGTTTATTATTGTCATTGCTCATGGGGGGTATATTGCCATAGTTGCCACGCTTGGCGAGCGGGTTGGCAACCGCAGTTTTTTTTTATTGTTATTTTGGCTATTATCAGGAAGATGCTGCTGCCCATCTCCTGCCTGTTTCCCTTTGTCGCCTTTTACGACACCCACGGGAAGATATGGGGTAGTGGTTATTCTTAACCGCCACTACACGGCACGTATTTTGCATAGTATCTAGTAAATAGTACATAGTAGGCTGAATCAAGGTCTTAAGCAAATACAAATATGTTGAAGGCTGTTTGAATTTTTTTGATGATCTCATGACAAGACCATAAAGTTGATATGCTTTACTTATAATTTTGTGAAGAAAAGTGAAGTTTTTGGTCCAAAATTACACCAAGATCTCGAACAAAAGAGGCTCTATGCAATAGTTTGTCAAAGAGGGTGTAGTTGAATTTAAGCACTTTTTTATTTTTAGTAAAAAATATTGTAAGACACTTTGGGATACTAAGATAAAGCTTATTTTTTATACAGTACAAACTCCAATTATTAAGATATTCTTAAAACAATAACAATCATTTAAATTTTTTATAGTTTTATAAGCCTTCAGATCATCAGCATACAATAAAAATTTTGAGCGCTTAAAACATTCATTTATGTCATTAATAAAGGGGATGAAGAGCAACGGACCAAGGATAGATCCCTGTGGCACGCCAGATGTTACTGTTATTGTTTTAGAGCAGTGGCCATATAAAACAACTGTCTGGGCCTATTTAAAATATATGAAGAAAACCATCTTAATAGATTGCCTCTTATTCCATTGAATGCTATCTTTTCAAGAAGTAGTTCATGGTCAACTTTGTCAAATGCTTTCTGAAAATCTGTAAATGCGGTATCTGTTTGTATTCGATTATCGATATTAAAAAATAGCACACCAGCGTAAAGGGTGAAGTTAGTTATAGTTGATCTTTGTTTTACGATGCCATGTTGCTCTGGTATGATAGCATTATGAAGAATTGGGCAGATTTCATTATGTACTAATCTTTCACAAAGTTTTGATGCAGTACATAAGATTGAAATTGGATGATAATTTTCGATGTTATACTTTGACCCAATTTTATGTACGGGAAAGACATTAGCACGCTTCCACATATTAGGAAAAGTTCTCTTTCGCATGCATTTATTAAACAAAATATGCAGAGGCACACATATATTATCTTTGATTCGAGAAAAAAATATTGCGGGAAGGCCATCAGGCCCAGCTCCTTTGGAGGTGTCTAAAGATTTTATAGCATTTTTAACCTTATCAATATTAAAATTAAGTTCATTTATTAGAACACCATTATCAGCAAAGTTCGTTGGTGGTGTCCACGTATCTATACATAGAGTTGAAGTTTCGTAAACAGACTGAAAAAAGGAGGGGAACATGTTACAAATTTCATCAGGATCGCACGAAGATTTGCCCTTAAAAATCATATTTGATGAAATACCTGTCTTACCTCTATTATGAGATACAAAAGTCCAGAATTTTTTTTTTATATTATGAGGAATAGTATCCTCAAGTGATTTCATATATTTAACATATGCTTTTTTACACTGGTCACGTAAATACGTAACACGTAAATCTTGATCTAAACATAGAAAAAGTTTCACGTTGTTGTATTTTTTCAATTTAGCCCATGCCTTCTTTTTACTTTTAAAGATATGAATTAAAGAAGGTGAAAACCACTTAGGATGTTTTGGTAATCTTGAATCGGAGAGTGGTATATGCTGTTTAACAATCCCATATATAATTTCATAGAAAGTATTTGTAGCTTGTTCTAATAAGAGTGGGGAAAGTAATTGTTCTCAATTAATATTCTTTAAACTGGAATTAATTAATTCATAATTTGCCTTATGAAAGTTATATTTGCGGTTTTGACCACGTTTAATAGAGAAAATCTTACTTTCAAGGGGAATTAAAGCGTAAAAAGGTGGATTATAATCATCTATCTATATTAAAGTATCTTGGGGTAATAGCACAGAGCACTGATTATTCGAGATAAACAAGTCTAAAATTTTATGATTAGAATTTCGAAAAGTATGGAATTGCAAAGCATTTAAAAAGATAAGAAACAATTCATTTGTAAGCAAGTTGATGATGTACCAGTGCAAACTAGTCCCTGCCCAGTGTCACTAGGGATCCAATCAACATAAGGTAAGTTGCAATCACCCAGTACATAGAAGTTATCAAATTGAGAATCTGCATATATATTTTGAATCGTATTCAGATGCAATTCATATATTACTTTATCAAGATTAGCTGGCAAATAAGCAGCACTAATGATATGTTTCCTTTTACTATCTGAGCTGTAGAAAGAAATTATAACATGTTCTAGATATTTAGACAAACTTGTTTCATTGGACAATGAGCATAATGCTGGCTTTAGGCTTTGCAGAACAGCTATCAGTACACCACCACCATCAGATTTATTACTTAAGATGCGATCACGATCATAACGAAATACAACATAACGTTGGTCTATAAACTCATTATCACATATGTTAGAGGTAAGCCAGGTTTCTGTTAATACTACAATATCGAAACAGTTACTATGAATATTCATATATAACGTGTGTAATTTTGTACGTAAACCTCTGCAGTTTTGATAATAAATACATATATTGTCATTCATCTTATATTACCCTTTTTTTTAATGATTGCGGTGGGTTAGTTAAGCACTTACTTTTTACCTTAAATTAATATTGTCACAAACAGAGAAAGTAACGGATGTTTTATAAACACTTATTATTGTAATATACAATTTATTTGATCTAGCCTTTTACTTAAAATACATTATCTATCCTACAGTTTATGATGATATTGAAAGATCGTTTTGATAGTAAGAAAGTTTCTGTTCGAATAAATCGCAGTTATTTCTAATAAATAGGCACAACTCTAAGTTATGTATATTCCAATTAAGGTTAAAAAACGTTTTTTTTTTTAAATAAATTCCTCAGATTTTCTCTATTTGTTTTACGGTATAAGACACGCAAACATCTTTTCTGTAGTATAAACGTTTCATTTATGTTAGTTGCGTTCCCACAAAAAATTATACCATATAATAACAGTGGATAAATATAACCATAGTAGATATGCATTTCTAGTAAAAGATTTAAAGATTGACCAAGATAGTATTGAAAGAACATAACAATAACTCGATATTTTCTTGTTAATCCTTCCTATGTGTGATTTCCAATTGAGGTGAGAGTCAATTTTAACTCCAAGAAAGCCTGTATTATCTACTTCCTCTACGACGGAGTTATCATATCATATTTTTAAATAGATAGGATTGGTCTTATAATTTCTAAATTGGGGAATTTTAGTTCTTGTTATATTAATTGCCAGGTTACTATGCTATGTATTTTATCGACTTATTAATTACACTTTCAAGTTCTGTATTATTTATTAGGTTACCAGTATAAAAGACTGCATGATCAGCAAACATCATTGTTAAATGCTTGGTAGTAGTGTAGTTGTGCCACTTCTAGACCACCTGAGTCAGACGTGGTTCAACGACGTTCGTCGACGCCCGATCCTAAAAAAAAAAAAAAAAAAAAAAAAAAAAAAAAAAAAAAAAAAAAAGGTTTTGGCATGCTCTGATCACGAATCCGCGGTCCATTTTTGTGTAGAATGCACGGTTCCGGAGATGTGTAGATCAATTAGCTAATATCTAATTGATATCCGGTAAGGGCCTCCACCGTCATTAGCGTCCTATTGTTCCTATTTCTATTGTTCTATTGTTCCTTAATCACCTTCATTGCAGCGTGTGCGTCGACTATATCAGTGCTATTGTTTATTATAATTATTTGTTTATACAACGCTAATCTGAATCATCAATAAAACACATTACATAATTTTGTTACAATTTTTATTTATAAAATACAAAATCTTATTAATTATTATCTATAAAATAGGAGCGAAACATCTCATCCACTAAAATATCGTTATACAATGTGTTCCTTGTAAATATACTCGTAAAACTATGTATTGAACATCCTTGAAACTTATATAGTAAATACATTAAGCAATATTCGCCACAAACTGAAGTCCACTCATTCTGAATCCTATCAACATTCCAGTTCCATCTTTTACAATTCCTTTTTAAAAACTCTAGATGATATCGTACAGGTGATCGTCCATATGAATCAAAATATTGACCGACGTCATTCGTATCGATATATAAAGCTACCCAATGTGACCCTGGTTTATCATCTGTATCCAAATTACATATTATATACGTTGGTACGTGGGTATACATAGGCAGTCTATTAGCTGCATAAACATTATTTTCTAGACTGGGGTGAATCTTTTTCAGATGTTGTTGTACATCTTGTGTATCCATGATATTACTGCTATTAGTAGATTATTACAGTACCTAGCTACTCAATGAATAACATAGGAATGGTCAATTATAGTGATTTCTACATATTAAATTGCATTTTTGTGATATACAAATCGTACTTGAGTCATTGATCACCAAACAAAACACAATACGAAGAAATGTTGAGATAGGCAACGGAAATGTGAGATAAACTGATATGTTTCTAAATATTAAATTGCATTTTTGTGTTATACAAATCGTACTTGAGCCATTGATCACCAAACAAAACACAATACGAAGAAATGTTGAGATAGGCAACGGAAATGTGAGATAAACTGGTTGACGCATAAAGTAATTATCAACTCATTACGGAAATACTTTAGATTAGAATTGTTACGTACTGGTGGTATATAAGACCAACAAACGCAGTCATCGAGTTAGTGTACGGTCGTTTGGCTACAGTGGATCTATCAATAGTACATTTTGTGTTACTTCAATACACCAAAGGCTATGGATGTAAGTGTTTATTCTATTGACTAAATTACTTTTTTTCTGTTATTTTCATGTGTGTGTGTATTATTTTATTTAAATATTGTGTATGTATATGATTAAGCCGTGGTAACTCAGATGGTTAGCGCTAGCTGTAAATTTCACAGTACGCGACCCGGGTTCGATCCCCGCCAGCACCAATTAAATTGTTAATAGCAATTTTAAGTGCTTATTACCACGTGCTTGGTGGTGAAGGAAAACATCGTGAGGAAACCTGCATGTCTGAGAAAATTTCGAAGGCATGTGAAGTTCGCCAACACACATTGAGGGAGCGCGGCGGACATTTCCTTGCTCTAAAACCCTCTCAGAAATGAGAGGAGGCCTATGTTCAGCAGTGGACTTTAATAGGCTGTAACTTTAACTTTTTTAACTTTTATGATTAAGTGTTAACAAATTGATATTAACATGATAACTGTGTTGTTGCAGAAATCATTGAGCTTCGATGAAGATACCTATAAACAGTATTACTACTCGCCACTCTCCCCTCAAGAAGAGAGTGATAACCTCGTCATTAATAATAACACATGCGATGGTGGAAAAAGAAAATCGCAATCGATTGATCATTTTTTTGAAGCTGAATCAAAAATAAAAAAGAGAAAGCTGTTATCATCAACCGTAGCACGAGCCGCTAGAGATGGTGTATCATACATTTCTACTAATTCTGACGACGGAGACCAAGCGACGCATCTCATCAAAATTGAAATGTACGATATGAAGAAGCTATCCAAGATTCCAACTACTGATCATTGGAAACATGCTTCCACTAGAATTAAATATTACGTAAAGACTAATAAGGATAGCATCTACGACAACACAAACGCCCTCGTATACAATATAACAAAGACAATAGCAGAAAGTGAAAAAGTTAAAAAATACTTTTTTAACAATGACAGTCATTAGCTGATCATTAGTGAATGTGATTCTGTTTACTTCAATTACAGGAAGACAAGAGCGGAAGGAAGAGATGAGTGTGGCATACGTGTACAAAACACATCATTGAATAACAAAACTACAACACTGAGTGGAGAAGAAAACGAGAAGAGTATGCAGTACTCAAGAGCTGAATATCCATTCTTCAGTTCAAAATCTAGCCGTTTGCTTAGTTTCGAAAACTGGCCTCTAGTTATGCGACAGAAACCTGAAGATCTTGCAGAAGCTGGTTTCTTTTATACTGGCCATGCAGACGGGACCAAGTGTTTCCATTGTGGTGGTGGTTTAAAAGATTGGGAAGATGATGATGATCCTTGGCAGCAGCATGTTCAGTGGTTTAGTCAGTGTGCTTATGTAAAATTTCAACTCGAACAGTGTTTTGTATTAGATTAAATAGAAGATTTATAAAGAAATAAAAAAAAATATATTGCATACAATTTGTTTTATTTAATTTTATAACGTTTCACATAGTTACATACACACAAAATGCATTACACATAACACATAAAATCTAACACACAACACATATTATAACCTTAACTACTATAGTCTACAGTAACATTTCTGTTTTTATCTATCTCAATAATATTATCAAACTCAGCATAAACTATACAGTTAATTGTTTGTATTAATGAGGATTCAAATCGTACTTCTATTCTTACACTACCATGCTTTATGAGATTCCAATGAGTTGATGAGTTAGCTGATGAATCAGGAGTTAAGTCAAATGCTAATAGACAGTAACCTTTGCCATACTGTTCACAAGAGATTCCATTTCCTTCATTAAGAAAGTGAATACCAGTTCCCGAGAATAGAGTATGATATGCTGATGTAAATATGCTATTATTAAAAGATGGTTGCAAAGCTTTTGAAGGTATTTGTTGACCATCAATATATAAGCTGAAAGAATTAATACCATAGTTTTCAAAGTTAAATGGATTTTTAGTAAGGGAACCATTAAATGCAGAATTGTTCACAAATCCAATTATACATCTTTTCGGTACCTGTCCTAAAAATATATTATCAAGAGTTTTTCCTTGAACACCCGAAGGAATTGTTAAAACTTTTACTTCAGCTCGAGTAATAGGATATTTAGCAGTGGTAGAAGCTAAAACTTTTTGATGTGCGAGTAATACACTTGGATTAATTCGTGCTCGTCGAACAATAAGAGTTGCGTCCGTAATACAAACTTTAAACTTTACATCGTTTGATCCAACAATTAAATTAAAACTCTCTCTTGATCGAACCAATTTAACACTCATTTCAACACCATTAATTAAAAATTTATCTTGGTTAAAAATGTCACCGTGAAGATGACCAATCATTTCTATTTCCTTACTTTCACTAATCAATTCCTGTCTTTTAACAAAATCCTATGTTTTTACCATCTGTAGAATCCATTTTTCCTGCTGTATCCTCATACCAAAGACTACAAGTAAGATGAGATTGTTTAGCAGCAGGGGCATAGTTTAAAAGGGTTTCCATGTATGCTCGATATGCATAGGTATTATTAGGTGGTGATACAAGTTTTTGGTTTAAATAAACATCAAGTTGACTAAAAAGTGAATGCAGCCAATTATTTACAGGTGCTACTATTGTAGTAGATACCAAGTTAGTTGAATCTTGATTTAATACTTTTGCCTTTATGTGGAGTAATGTATGAGACAAATCTATGTAGTCATCGCCGGTCCCAGGAACTTGAAACTCGATAGGTCCATCATCACCAAGAGATGAAATTGGTTTATAATGAATCCACAATCCATTTTCAATGCTAGTTTGTGTAGACGGTAGTGCAAACAAATCCAATTCTGACTTAACGCACTCGCAAGAATGATTATGAAGGAAAGACATATTTAGTTTGAAAATATATCTTTGATATTTTTTGGTTTTAGACTAAGTTTTTTCGCAGCTTTCACTTTAGCAGTTAATGGTGGAATGAACGATGTCAATCGTTTTCTTTTAGTTTTATACCCAGATCCAGTCATGTTAAATTGATCAATTTTCTCATCAGCCTTTCGTTTTAAATTCGTACTAACTTGCTTTAGACGATCTTTTATTGAGGCTTCCATAGGACGAGCTTGAACCATATCCGATAAAAGTCCTACTCCAGCGCTTAATGCCTCCTTACCAATCACTCGAGCACTACTTGAAAGTAAAGGTAAAACTGATCTGAATAACCCCCCTAAGAAGCTCCCAATACCATGACCGCGTTGATATGGTGAACCCTTATAAATTACTCCAACTCCTGATCCAGCTTGATGTGTATAATAATTTTCATATGGACATTTATGATGATCACGAAGAGAATTCATTATTATAATTTTCGGAAATGTAGTTTAATACACACGGTTCCAAACTGGAATGGTATTTTTTGTCCTGTACTCGATCTTATAACTATTTCCAACGTATCGAACTCTCTTCGCATAACAGGTAAGTAGTGAGGTTGAGAGAAAACGTGCATTTTATTTGCACCATAAATGTATTTTGTAGGATCTAATGAAATGACTCTTAATAAAGGAGTCATAACATCACCCACAATGTGAGGATCGATAATATCGCAATATAGAAATAGTTGAGATGGTAACCCTAAGTGTAAATTAGCAGGACACTTTCCAAAATTTCTCTCTAGGAGATTTTTATTTGGTTCATAACCTAGCTGTAAACTTAATTTGGGTGATAATGTTACGGATGTTATATTTTTATCCAATACCGAAATAGACACAAATTTTGTTATTTCATCATAGCGAAATTTCAAGTTCTCTCCGATACTATTTAACACTCTTAAAATATGCTCAACGTTATCATAGTTGGTAGCTGGAATATGTTTTTTGTAGTACACTGTGGATGGCTTATCTTCATTAGGCATTAACATAGATTTTGTAATGTATATAACATTTTCATGGTCTTGAACAGTAAACATGGTACATGGATATTGAAACTCGACAACTCCAACCGACCATTCACCTTCTAATTTTATAGCTTTTGGTAATTTCGTTGAAAAATTTGTGGTCTTGTTATCAGGAAAGTATTCCATTGAACTATTGCTGAGCAAAGTTAAATAGAAACTTTCTTTATTCATATTTCTTTTAAACTAGAAGCTAAAATCCAACTGTTAAATTTATCTGGATAACCTTTCCACTTCACTAATACTTCTTTTCTGTTACCTGAATAACGAGTGTCAATTATTTTATCTATTTTATGTTGTGTGGTGGGGTTGTAAGTGATTTTCTGTAATTCTCTTTCATAAAAAGTACCAATTATTGGTTCATTTTGTAAATCTGTTATTGTATAAACAACCCATGGAGATCTATCAATTATTGAAGATATAATAAATATTTCATCACTCCAATTTGATTCATATCTTTTTGGAATACATGTTTATATTTAGTTATTCGAACATAATCACCCACATTGAAATTTGGTTTAGGATTTTCTAAAGAAAGTTTTTTTGACCGTCTATCATAAAGATTAGTCCAAACTGTCATAATATTGTTGGAATTTACATCACATGGGCACATCTTAATACTAGAGTGAAAGCTGTGATTATAAGAGTATATTAAATCTTGTAAAACATCTATATATCTATAAGTATTATTATGAGTGAAATAACGCCACATTTTCATTTTTAGTGTTCTTTGAAATCGTTCAACAATACTGGCCTTAATGTCAGGATTGTTAGTGGTATAGTAATTAATCTTTTTGGATTTAAAGTATTTTTGTACATCTTTTGAAACAAATTCGGTACCTTTATCGGATTGTATGTGAGTAGGTGTTAAATTACTTTCAGTAAATATACTTTCAAAACATTCTTTAGTTGTTTCTGAGTTTTTCTTTTTCATTGGTCTTGCAAAAGCATATTTACTAAATACATCAATAATACAAAGTATATACTTGAAACCATCATTATATTGAGAATAAGTTCGCATATCACTTAAATCAGCTTGCCACAGTTCATTAATATTTGATAGAATGTACCTATTACGCGGGAATTTTTTTCGAATGGGTTTATGTAATGTGTATGTTTCTTGTGATTTTAACCATTCCTTTACTTGCTTTTTATTCATTTTACCCTTCATGGCTTTTGATAATTTATCAATACTACCAAAACCAGCGGGATTAGATGGATCATAATAAATCCTGTTAATTTCTTCTAGTACGGAGTCCATTTTTCCCACTCAAGTCCTTTACGTATTTTAGTTGTAGACTTTTTATCTCTACTGCACGGTGTAGAAAACTCTTGAACTTCAATCTCAGAGGGTTTGTTCAGATCTTTTGCTTGAAGTTGGTTAATAAACTCACATCTCCTTGGATTTCCAATATAAGTAAGTGGTACTTTAATATCTTTTAATGCTTCAGCAAATCTAACCCACCCTACCGGATCACTTCTTTTTAGGGGTCTTAGTGAATCATTTATTAAATCAACAATATTACTTCCAGGAATTTTTTCACTATCAATTATGACTGTACCTTCGTTATCCCAATGTATTTTACTTTTACTTGTTTCAACTAAGTTTAATAATAACTGCCCTTTTTTATGATAAGTTTTTGGTATTAAACTGAGTATTTGAGCTGGTGTGTAAAGTGGATTTTAATCATTTTCTTTACTTTTAATGGATCGATTCTCCTCCAGCAAAGATTCAATATCAACTGAAGTTTTTAGATCTCTATCTTTATTTTTAAAACCAATTTTTGACTCATTTGAATCTTCATTAGATGTATCAGAATAAATTGGTAATTTGAGTGGTTGACGATCCTCTTCGGTAAAATGAAGGTATCTTTGCAGTGTTTGTAAATATAATATCCATTTCTTTCGGTCTTCCGTCTTACTATTCATAATATTTTGCATTTCAATATCTAATCGAGATAAATTACTATTAACCTTATTTTCTTGTTTTAATTTTTCAATCAATCCAGGTTCAATAAGTATCATTTTCTTTGCATTTTCCATGTTAACTGGCTAGTCCACTCACTAATCCACTCAATATTGCACCTAATATTGTTGGTAAGAAAGCCCCTCCTTTTTGTATAATTATATTTTTTCTTAGTTTATGTTTACACTTACGTACTAGTTTACGGAGTATGTTTTTATGTTTATTCAATTTTTGTTTATCCTGATCTTTAAGAGGTACTTTTCCTTGTAAAACGTTATGAATACACTCACAAATACAGTTAATTTCTTCTTCATCACACGTTTTAAGTAATGCTCTTTGATATTTTGGTTTAAGCGTATGCAAAGCGGTTAGCAAATGTTTATACGTTGTGAGTCGACGATGCATCATTTAGCAATGATTTCAATTGTTTGATTCTTGGTGTATTTAAACTCTTTTGTGGGGACGTAGACTGTACAGAAACCATTAAATGGAAAGACATTTGTCTTGATACGACAAGAATCATTGGTATTCTGTTTTAAATCTACCATTAAATATCCATGTGCCTCTAGAGTTGCATCCCTGTAGGCATTTTCAATGAATTTTGGGTTATCTGGTGATACTTGTCTTGCTAAATATCTTATTTGAGTTTTATCTCGAGGGTTTTTAAAATATATTATATAACTTGAATTTAAAGATATGTCTCTTTGTCCTTTACCCTGATGAAATAAATTTTGTGTTAGATAAAATACACTAAGATTCCTGTGATGACTACCTTTTGTAAATATATCCACAATTCTTCCATCGGACTCTCTCATTAGATCATCAATAATAACAAGATGTGGGTTTTCACCATCAAACATATTAAGATTTGGAATTCCTTGATGATAGTTAATATTTGGTAAATTATATAATGGTTGCATTTCATCAAAGCACCATGTGATCTGATTAAAATCACAATTACATATTTCTGTAACTGATTTTATGAAATTTGTTACAAAATTTGACTTCCCACACCCACTTGGTCCTGCCACAATAGCAGTGAACGGATGGATAAAGTGAAACATAACACACGTCTAAAGTTCAAAGGGGTGAAATAAAAAATGAAAGTGTTGGTGTAAACAATTAATATATATTCCAAAAATTAAATAAAACAGAATTATCTGTATACTATTTCTAACACAATTAGTACATCATAATTTTACAATTAACTCAACCTCAAATAAATAGAAACAACAATTAGTACATCATAATTTTACAATTAACTCAACCTCAAATAAATAGAAACAACAATTAACTTAAATTATTTACAATAAAACAATGTTTAAATATGTAATAAACTACGTCATATTATAGTATTATCATAATTTTACAATCAATATAAATTTTTCTTAAACGCAGACATAAAAGTAAAAATCAACACTTAACGCAGTTTATAATGACCCCAAGCTAATGTTTCAATATTATTATCTAAAATATGTCTCTTTGTGTCATTATATGATAAACCTATCTTATTTAATTTTTGTGTGAAAATTGTGTGTTTAATTGATTTAAATCTAAGCATACTATAATATTGCACTTTTTTATTAAATAGAGAAGACTAATAACTATTCATTGTCATCTTTTTAGTGATACATTTATTTACCCCTTTTGCCTTGGCTATAGTCTTATTCTCTAAGTTAAAAGCGTACATTTTGGATCGTAAACCCACAAATTCTTTCATGATTTTACCATTATTTTCATCTTTAAAAAAACCTAATTTCTTTTTATTTAATTTTGGATATTCAAAAATATTATTTGTATCATAATCTGAGGTATCAAAGTATGATGAAAGGTCAGGTTTTATATCAGTGTAAAAATCATTTGTAAATATATGATATATTAAACTATCCGTATCTGTATACAATAATTTGATTTTACTAAACTTTTTAATCATATAGTTATAATGAAAATCATACATTAATGTTTTTGAAATATCTAAAATGCAAAACCCTAAATAAATTGGTTTGTTATATATTAACTTCGTTTTTCGCAACTGAACCGCAACTAGGTTTTCCGAAAATATTGAAAGGCTATGAAATTGTGGTTTAGCGATTAGATCTTGAGCACCTAAAGCTTTACCCTGGTTCTCCCAGTGCGTAACTAATTTTATGTTAACCCTTTTTTCAATATTCTCCATAGTCTTACCGAAGACTGAATTATTCATTAATTTATAAAAATCTTTTTCGAAATCTGATTTTGCTAAAGTTCTTAATTTTGTGTTTAGATCTATGTACATCTTCAACCAGGGAGACTGTTTAAATTTTAAAACTCTATGAATTTTAGTTAATTTAACCCCCATTTCTATGCACTGCTTTAAATTTCCGTAATGAATTACATATTTATCTTTATTATTTAAATTTGGGACTAGTTTATTCTCATTAATATTGCCTACACAAATGTTTTCTGGACATAAAGGAAAGTCCGAATGTAAATCATGAAGTTCATCTGGATATTCCAAATCAACTTCTAAAATAAAACCGAAGTCTGATGTCTTAGACACATTAAATTCTGTATTTGGATTTACCCATTCGAATCCACCAGTAGGAAGATATTGAGACATAGCCCAACCATATAAATTGTTGGCATCAAAATATGTGATATATGAATTTGGTTTCCCTGTATCATAATCCTCCATGTATTTGTTATTAGCTCTAGCATAACGATTACTACATTGAGATACACCACCTCTGATACCTGATCTAATAAATGCAATTTTCTCATAATCTGTTAAAAGTTCTAATTCTATTTTTTTATATTTTAACATTGCATCCCAACTTAAACCGGGTGCTGTGTAATAATGGACAGGGTCTAAATCATATGTATTAATACATAACTTTCTAAAGTTTTCAAATACATCGGATAAAAGTAAAACGTCTGTTTTTAAATATAGGTTTGAATAATCTAGCATATTACAACACCCAAAATGTTCCCAAACATCTTTAGCATGATTGTAATCGTCATTTGAAATATGTGAATCTGTGAGTGAACTATAAAAACATTTTTGTTCAGGGAGCGATGTTAGACTTAAACTATCATAATTAGTCATAAGTTCATATGGATAAACACCTTTCCGTTTTAAACGAAAGAAATCTTCATCATTAGGGTAATTTCTACGTAATTCTTGAAATTGATCATTACTGAGATTTTTGGCCAATTCTTCTAATTTACACGATAAAAACTTAAATGAATCTAAGAATCTCAATATAATTTCGTGGTTATTCACTTTTAATTTTTTGGAAAAGGATATATATTTTTCTTTATTTTGAGGGATAACTTCGACTTCACCATCACAAAAGTTTAACGCGTGAACAATAAAATGAGCATCATAGTGACTAAGGTTGTGTAAAAATATTGGTATATAACTAGGTGTTCTGATCTTCGAACAACATGATTCATGAGCAACACCTATAAAACTACCAGTGTACCAATCAAAATCATAAAAATGTTTTGCCAACTCAGTTTCACAAATATGACAAATGGTTGCATTTGAAATTTGGTTTTTGTCTTCATTTGTTAGCGGAAGTGGTGGATATTTTTGAAGTCTATTTATTTCTTTTAGATTGTTAGATAAACTTTCCATAAACACTTGTGCACAGTTGGGTCCGCAATATGTTACATATTTTGATAATTGATCATCATATGAACATTTTATATAATATCCAAAACTATGTACTTCATGTTTCTGAATATTATGAGTGAAAGGTTTGGAAGGATCGTTAGAACATGATTCTATTGGTTTTAAAAATGCTTCAAAATCAGCATAAACTACGAATGGTATCTTTAACTTTTTTTCATAACTATCAAATTTAATTTTATCATTTGAAATAGGTTGACCAAACCAATTCTTTTTTTTTAAAGTTTCACTGTTTGGTAATACTGTACAAATGTGAGCACAATCGTATTGTTCATGGTTATTTAACCTTTCCTGAGATGGAAAACGAAGTAGACATGCTTCACAAATGTACATGATGTGACCGTCTTTTGAAATTTGTTTACTAACTAACCGCGATAAATTTTTTATATAGCAATAATGATTTTTTGTATCCTTGGAAAAAAATAATAAATTGATATGTCTATCTTTACGACACTTTGTTAAAAATAATGGACCTACTATAGAATTACATCGTTTTTCTTTATTATATTCTAACCCAAAAACATTAATACTAATATCATTTAATTTCTCTACTTTTGCTATGTCAGAAATTTTAACCGGAAAGGAAATACCATCAAATTTAAGTTTATTTGCATGTTTAACGTACGATGATACCCGATCGGTGTGTTTGTTTACAGGATATAACGCCGAGAGTAACGCCCATTTAAAACAAAAATAATCCTTGTTTTTTAAATTTATAACAGCCTTTTTTAATTTTATGTCACGAGGAAGATCTATGTATGAAGTACCGCGTAGGGGGTTAAATTTATTAACATTCATGTCTATAGATTTTATGTTTTTTAGACTCCATCCACTATCTTTTTTTTCGAAAGCACTAATTTTAGTAGTAATTGTATCATTTAAAGATGAAAGAAAAATATTTAAGTCATTTCCTTGACAAATAATATAGTTAAGCGTTTGAAAATCGAACGTATCATGAATATCTTTAGTTTGTTGAACAAAATCAGCATGCAATATGAAGTTTACCTTAAAAATTATGTGTTGATGAATACACTCTTGTAATAAAAATAAAATATCATCTTTAATAGAATTTAAAAATAGTTCAGGAGTTTCAAAATTTACCCATGTCGAACGATCTACTCTACTCTTGATTTTATAAGTTAAAATCCTATTTCCAAAAGCAGATTCAATAACACTAACGTTTGATAAAGAATTATGTGAATTTAAAAGATTATTTTTATGAACATTACTTTTAAAATGATTAGCTAAATACCGTTTCTTGATAAATATATGGCACGTTGGACATTCCACTTGATCATCGTTACTGATACTGTTCCCTGCAGAGGTATGCGCTTCTGCTTCCGTTGTTGGTTTTTTGATGATCTTGGATTCTTTGCTGCACGTTCGCTTCGTTCCTCTTCCAAGTTGTAGTGGTTGACTGCTAAAATGTTTAAATTTATTAAAAACTGTATAAGACAATATGTAAATTATGATCGAAATGAATGTTTATTTTACATACTTAAACTGTGTTTCAACCATCGCACAGTGATGATACAACTCATCATCGTATGACGAATCGAACAGTTGACCCCTCTCCATTTCTTCACAAACTTTAGACAACTCCTGATTTAATTCGCTATTGAATAGTTCCGTATTCTCTTCCATGATTGTGGAGAAAAAAGCACTGGTGCACACTTCACTGAAGTTTTCCCTTCCTCTTTTTTATTTTTGATTCAGCTTCAAAAAAATGATCAATCGATTGCGATTTTCTTTTTCCACCATCGCATGTGTTATTATTAATGACGAGGTTATCACTCTCTTCTTGAGGGGAGAGTGGCGAGTAGTAATACTGTTTATAGGTATCTTCATCGAAGCTCAATGATTTCTGCAACAACACAGTTATCATGTTAATATCAATTTGTTAACACTTAATCATAAAAGTTAAAAAAGTTAAAGTTACAGCCTATTAAAGTCCACTGCTGAACATAGGCCTCCTCTCATTTCTGAGAGGGTTTTAGAGCAAGGAAATGTCCGCCGCGCTCCCTCAATGTGTGTTGGCGAACTTCACATGCCTTCGAAATTTTCTCAGACATGCAGGTTTCCTCACGATGTTTTCCTTCACCACCAAGCACGTGGTAATAAGCACTTAAAATTGCTATTAACAATTTAATTGGTGCTGGCGGGGATCGAACCCGGGTCGCGTACTGTGAAATTTACAGCTAGCGCTAACCATCTGAGTTACCACGGCTTAATCATATACATACACAATATTTAAATAAAATAATACACACACACATGAAAATAACAGAAAAAAAGTAATTTAGTCAATAGAATAAACACTTACATCCATAGCCTTTGGTGTATTGAAGTAACACAAAATGTACTATTGATAGATCCACTGTAGCCAAACGACCGTACACTAACTCGATGACTGCGTTTGTTGGTCTTATATACCACCAGTACGTAACAATTCTAATCTAAAGTATTTCCGTAATGAGTTGATAATTACTTTATGCGTCAACCAGTTTATCTCACATTTCCGTTGCCTATCTCAACATTTCTTCGTATTGTGTTTTGTTTGGTGATCAATGACTCAAGTACGATTTGTATAACACAAAAATGCAATTTAATATTTAGAAACATATCAGTTTATCTCACATTTCCGTTGCCTATCTCAACATTTCTTCGTATTGTGTTTTGTTTGGTGATCAATGACTCAAGTACGATTTGTATATCACAAAAATGCAATTTAATATGTAGAAATCACTATAATTGACCATTCCTATGTTATTCATTGAGTAGCTAAGTACTGTAATAATCTACTAATAGCAGTAATATCATGGATACACTAGATGTACAACAACATCTGAAAAAGATTCACCCCAGTCTAGAAAATAATGTTTATGCAGCTAATAGACTGCCTATGTATACCCACGTACCAACGTATATAATATGTAATTTGGATACAGATGATAAACCAGGGTCACATTGGGTAGCTTTATATATCGATACGAATGACGTCGGTCAATATTTTGATTCATATGGACGATCACCTGTACGATATCATCTAGAGTTTTTAAAAAGGAATTGTAAAAGATGGAACTGGAATGTTGATAGTATTCAGAATGAGTGGACTTCAGTTTGTGGCGAATATTGCTTAATGTATTTACTATATAAGTTTCAAGGATGTTCAATACATAGTTTTACGAGTATATTTACAAGGAACACATTGTACAACGATATTTTAGTGGATGAGATGTTTCGCTCCTATTTTATAGATAATAATTAATAAGATTTTGTATTTTATAAATAAAAATTGTAACAAAATTATGTAATGTGTTTTATTGATGATTCAGATTAGCGTTGTATAAACAAATAATTATAATAAACAATAGCACTGATATAGTCGACGCACACGCTGCAATGAAGGTGATTAAGGAACAATAGAACAATAGAAATAGGAACAATAGGACGCTAATGACGGTGGAGGCCCTTACCGGATATCAATTAGATATTAGCTAATTGATCTACACATCTCCGGAACCGTGCATTCTACACAAAAATGGACCGCGGATTCGTGATCAGAGCATGCCAAAACCTTTTTTTTTTTTTTTTTTTTTTTTTTTTTTTTTTTTTTTAGGATCGGGCGTCGACGAACGTCGTTGAACCACGTCTGACTCAGGTGGTCTAGAAGTGGTACAACTACACTACTCTTGGTGATGTTAAGTATTTCGTTAATATAAACAGATAACAATCTAGGGATATTTTATATTTCATCAAATATTTAAAAATCTATGCAGATTTTTCTGATATAGTAAATGGAAGAATGATAGGTTACTTTAAGGTCTTTAATAAAAAATAAAAAATAATTCGTATTTTTTTTGTTTTAAATAAAAATGTTAATTTTATAATCGCCGTAAAAAATTAGAATGAAAAAAACTTCATTTCTTCTTAAAAATTTAATTTTAATTAAAATTGAAAAAAATTATATAAAATCTAATTATTAATAATCAGTGCTGCCACTTCTTACATTAACTACACATCAACATCGATTGTTCATACTTAAAATTAAATTGTCAATGTCTTGCTGAGGTATGAGGTCCCATGTTCTTTGCAAGAGTTCGTAAAGTTGTGGTTCCGTCGTAAAATTTGGCATGCTCGGTAGGATTTAAGTCAGGTGACTGTACAGGCCAATCCAAAAGTTGAAAGTCGTGGTCTCGGAGAGCGGCCGACACCAGCCGTTATGGGAAGGAGCATTATCGTGCATGAGTAGAAATTCCTGACCCATTTGGATTCTGTGTGGGCCTATAATAGGCTCTACTACCTTCTCGTGGTATTTTTATGCAGTCATGCTGCCTTGGATCCAAACGAGTTGGGTTCGTCCGCCATAACTAATTCCTGCCCACACCATGATTGTCCTGCCTTGGTATGAGTGGAACTCCTGAGGGTGTCGTAGACGGCTAACTCTCCCTGGAGTGAATCCGGATGAAACCCAAACCGGGACTCATCGGTGAACAGCACCAAAAACCATTATCCGTCACTCCATGGTAAATGATCCCAAGCCCACGAAAGCCGCCGACCGCGATTGCCACGTCGCAATGCTGGAACATGTAGCGGTCTTCGAGCATGAAGACCAATTTCATGCAACCTCCTTCGCACGGTTTGGTCGCGTACCAGCAGCCAGTGGTCCTCCTGGAACCTTTGTAGTAGTTGCGTCGCTGTGATATCGGGTTGTCTTCTGGCAATCATTTGGAGAAATCGATCCTGTCTCTGCGTAGTAACACGATATCTACCCGTGTGCCGTTCAGCCACATCCCCAGTACTGCGATAACGTGACCACACCTTCACTTTTTGGCTGGTGTGTAGGGCCTCAGCAACGACGCGTTGAATAGCACCATTTTAGGCTCGTAACATTTCATCTCGACTCAAATGACGACGTGACAGGACAGGACTCTTAAAGCTCACGCGGCACGTTAAATTAAAAAAGAAACACGATCTTATCCCTTTTCAGTAATAAATATCAGTAGAACAATTTTAATTTTTCTTGACAGAACCAAATACTAACAATTTTACTCATAGACCCAACCAACTTAATTTAAACAAAGCGGGCTTCAACATAGCATGACCTAAGTCAGTAGTTACGTTAGATTTCTAAATTTTAAAGCGCAAGAAGAAGGCTGCTCAGCGCCTGAATTACGAAAGCAGAAAGTACTTATCCAGACGAAATTCTAGGCTCATGACCTATAAATGATATGCGTGTCGACACCAGTGGGTATTAAGTACACTTAATGATAGATGACGGAGTTACATTCAATTTTAATTATTTTACAGGCTAAATTATCCCACTCAGACTCAGGTATCTACTTTTTTTTTGTTTATTTTTATAGAATCAAGGTGACAAACGAGCACACAGTCCTGATGGTATAGATAGATTCAATAATTATGCAGATGCGTTGTCACCCGTGAGGACTAAGATGGAATGCCTCGTTTCCAGTAAAAAGGGTCTCAGGTTCTCCACACTCACACTACGAAACACAGCAGCATTAAGCTGCTATTTTACGTTGGCATTCTGTGAGAGCGTGGTCCTTCCTCGGTCGAGCCGACCCATTCGTGCTACAACCATAATATAACTGCAGCGTGACTCTACCACGTGAATTCTTATTTTAGAGATGGTTATGGTGCAGTAACCGCATTGTCAGAGTATGTTAGCGAACTTTACATATCTTCGAAGTATTGCTTTACTTAGAATATTACATGATAAATGTTTTGAAGATTTTAAGAAGAATGCCACAGAGTAGAGAATGCAATATATTATTTTTGAGAGAGGTTGGGAGCATGTAGTCCACGACGCTTCTTCAGTACGCGTTAGCATACTTCAAATGTCCTCGATTTTTTATTCCTTGGGCATGCAGGTTTACCATACTATGTTTCCTTTCAACGCCAAGCAAGTGGTAAACTGGCACTTGAAAATGCAATTAACATATTCATTGGTGCCAATGAAGATCCGAATACGGATTTCTCCCGTACTGTCAAATTTACGCGAATTTAAAACCCCGAGTTACCACGGCTGCAATAAATAATAATAAATTCTTACCTATTTGTAGCCTCAGCTTCAGCCATCAAGTCGATAGTAGAGTGGTCGCTTAGCACGCCGTCTATTGATATACTAATTTGAAAACTTTTGTCAAATATTTCCTCTGCAATTATTAAAATATTTCTTTTTTAATTTATTGTTTTTTTTTTGTTAGTAATTTTTTCTGTATAGGATAGGGTTGACAAACCAGCACAAAGTCCACCTGATGGTAAGTTGTTGCTGTGGTCCATAGACATCTATATATATCTTCAATAAAGAATCAAAATGCAGATGCGTTGTCACCCGTGAGGACTAAGATGGAATGCCTCTTTTCCAGTAAAATGGGTCTCTTGTTCTCTACACTAACCGTACGAAACGCAGCAGTGTTATGTTGCTATTTTATGCTGGTATCCTGTGAGAGCGTGGTCCATTCGTGCTACAACTATACTACTAACTAAGCTTCAGCATGGCTCTACCACGTATAAAATCTTAATCAATCGATGTAATCAATTCATAAATTGATGGCTCAGTGGCGCAATGGCTTAGCAACCAGTTGTTGCACTGGGGGCCGCGGGTTCGAATCCCGCACGGAACAAGTATTTGTATGGCCTACAAATAATTGTTCCGGGTCTAGATGTTTGTCTTTGTGCAATTTATGTTTGTAAACTGCCTCCACGACACAGGAGAAAATCCTAGTGGGTGTAACGTTTTTTAAAAAAATAAATAAAAAAAAATATAAATTATCACTGTTCGATCGTCATCGCCATTATTATCATCAATCCACGGAGTCCATCATTGGATTACCACCTTAAAACGGGACAGTGTTCCAAAACGAATGAATTCAATTGCTGAATGTTTGACCAAAATTAAAAATAAATTTCTTTGTGATTAAATTAAATCAATCTCATCTCACCGTCGTTATTATTAGTCAATATTTCAGCTAGGAGCCACATCTGTTGCGCTCTGGTACCTAAGGCTGGACTGCGCAAATGAAAGGGCCCCCGGTACATTTCACTTGTATTGACTAATAGGCTAGTGGCGGCAATAGATGCCGTGGACGTTGGGGAAGGCCCTGAAAAAAAGCTTAGCTCGTTATTATATATTTTTCTAACTATTTCAAAAAGGAGACGGTACTCAATTCGACTGTATGTTTTTTTTTATGTGTGTTACAGCATAACTTCTTTCCGGGTGAACCGATTTCTGTGATTCTTTTTTATTTGGAATCTGGTGCTTAACATGTGGCCATATATAAATTTGATTAAGGTCTGACCGATAATGTTATGCTAAATAATTTATAATGAAGTCGGTTGAACAAAATTTTAATTTTAAATTATAAATTTATCAAGTCGGTTTAGAATTTATTTATTCGTTAAAAACTGTTTCTGTCTGTTATATTGTAAATTTCTTTTTATTCGCGGATAATTATTTTTAATGGGAAATTGTACGGAAATTGTAACTAGTATAGCGGATACAACAAATAAGCATTGTATAAGCAAAGTTTGTTTATGCTATCTCTATATGTAGGTAATAATCAATTACTGTCCGTTAAGTCTCGTTAAACCCAGTAGGGGACGTTATTGTGGAGATCCAGATGTCACCTGTGCGAAGCCGGGGCAGATCGCTAGTGTTGAATAAAATCTCGTCAATTGAGGAATTGATACTAAAATCCATTGATTTAGTCTTGTATAACTCAATACTAAAAACCCTTTTACGGTTAGCAAAGTTGTTGATGTTAATGGTTTCACTTTAAAAGATAATTTTTAATTTTGCATCAAATACGTAATTTCTAGAAAGCTTTATTTAGATTAAATGTGCTACGGCTGAAATCCTTAATGCACCACGTAATTTATTTATTGCAACGGACACTACTTCTACGGGGGAAAAATAAAAACCTTAAATGGAATAGGATATGTACAGAAAAAATAATCGTTTTATTAAAGAAATAACTATGTAGATAAGAGAGGAAAACAAATTGATAAGAAGCTAGTGATAAGGAAAATAAAAAAAAAACGAGTTGCTACAAACAATTCTAATTTCACTACCAAATACACGTGACAAATATAGCTACTACTTTTAATTTTAGCTATATAACCATTATTACTATGAAAGTATAAAGTAAATTTTTAACCTGCAAGTCCGATGAAGACGCCTAAACCGAAACAAGCAAAAAATGCTATAAAAACCATCACAAATTCCCCTTTGTGCATCGTATAAATCCTCATTTGAACAGACCTGCAATAGAGTACCAATGGTATGAATATACAGTATTAGATATCGAGGAGCGACCTGATAATTAAATAGATAATAAAAATACTTATATAGGTAGAAATAATAACATTTGAAAACATCGTGTTTTAAAGTATATTTTTAATTCAACAAATAAAATATTAGCAATAATAAAGATATGTAACACTTTTTTATATTCACTAAATGCATCTCGAATATCATGCACGATTTTTCTTCAATAATGTACTTGGTGGAATTCCTAATTGTGTTAATCAATGAAAAAAAAAATACAGTACCTCTCACAGCGGTCGTGGTGATATGCAGGGGCGATGTATTTGTTAAATTCACTAAACAAATCGCTAAACTGCGACAATGTGTTCCGAATTTTGTAATTCCATCCACCTGATGGCAGATGGTATGAATAACCCACATTGGCAGTATCCATAATTACTTTAGCTATATAAACCAGAAAAATATAAAAGAAGTAAGTACATTAGCGCAAAATAAAAACAAAACACACGAATGATTTTGTATGAAACGTTATAAAACAGCTAATTTTTATTACCCCCACATGTACTGCTTGTTTACAAGCTGATTATTGATTTTAGCGAGACTTGCCAGCTCTACGAAATATAGGGTTGAAATGACGTGGCACGGTTTGAGTGAATTTTTCATATAATGAAATACACAGCGGTTGTTATATTTTCATTTTTTATTGCGTGTTATTTGTATTAATTGCAATTGTAAATTTAATTTTCTTCTATTTCGTAGCGTCATAGACAAAGAAGGATGAATAATTTGTAGAAAGCGTTGCCGTTGGAGTATTGATTTTTTTACGCCGCGTACTTTGAAATGCGACAATTATTGTGATTGTGAAACAATAGTTACATTCTTTTTATGTCACAAATCATAAATGTAACTATGGCTAATTCTTGTAAGATTCAAAGAGATGATAATGTCAATGTTATATAACCAGAAGTTTGCAGGATATGTTATTATGAACATATTCTTTTAGACCGTTTCACTTGCGTGATGAAATGGTCTCTACAGTACAAGACAGCCCGGATATACTAAATTGTATTCAAAGATTTCAAAGTGTAGGTAAGCTAATGTTAATATTTCGCAGTTTATTCTCAGTAAATAATATCTAGGTTCATTCATCTAATTCGATGAAAGGTTGATTTTTACGTGGTAGAGCCACACTGCAGCTATATTATGGTTGTAGCATGAATGACCGGGGAAGGCCCACGCTCTCATAGAATATCAGAGTCACTAGTAGCTTTTTGTACGGTGAGCGTAGAGAACCGGAGAACCTTTTTTGAAAACGAGGCATTCCATTTTAGTCCTCAGGGGTGACAACGTTTCCGCTTTTTGATTCTTAATCGAGGATATATGTAAAAGTCTATGGGTCACAGCATCTACTTACAATCAGGTGGACAGTGTGCTCATTTGTCACCCTAATTATATATAAAAAGGGTAGAAATAACAAATCGTACGTATGAGAGAATATAACATACTTCTTAAACAGAAAAATCAGTATGGATACATGCGTTGACAATTTGCATTTACACTGTCTATTTTCGTTCAACATTACACGATGCTCATGTAATTCATCGGAGCTAGAATGCTTCAATCGAGAAAGCACAATGACAATAAATGATGAATGAAAAATTGGGACAGTTGAATATAAATATTTTGTCTTGGGTGACATTTTCATGGTTTTCGAGGGTGTTGAAACCGATAGTGCTGTCGAAATATAAATCCAAGATGGCGGCCGCAATAGGTATCAATTTTTTCAACATGGGTGTCATTTTCATGGTTTTCGAGGGTGTTGAAGCCGATAGTGCTGTCGAAAGGGGAATGCCCACCGTTCATAGACACTTCGGCCATGGGTGCCCACATATAAAAGCATATGGGAATAATAATATGCAATTAAAATAATGACATGGTTAAGGAATTGGTTTAAAAAAAGTCCGGATTTTTAAGATATAAAGATATTTTATTTTGACAAGAACAGTTTTTAACAACAAATGACTTCGTATTTTCGTGACATTTAAACCATAATTAACACAGCGTAAATGTCCTTTTAAATAAGTTGCTGAGAGCTGGGAAGAACTCAGGCCGGTGTGGAAGCTGGGGTCATCGTTAACAGTGTATATCGAGTCCAAGTTCGTGCAGAGGTTATCGTAAGAAGTGGGAGCGGGATCCATTTTAAGGCCGTGGTCAATAGGGTGAGAAGAATTATCGGAGTCCATTTAGAAAGCTTATTCATTGCTTAGATAACAAATCCGCGAGAAAACAAACAAAATAACACAAATGCAAAGGAATTCGACTTGTAACTATTTAGTTTTGATAATTATGACATGGGCCTAGCTGTCAGATTCGATGGTGCCAATTAACAGACATAAAATCGATAAATAGATAGTGATTTTTTATTCGATTTATAATTTAATAAAAAAGAATAATCTTTGATTCGCTTTAAGTTCTGCACGCCTTTTAAAATATGTTTTGTTTAATTTATTTTTAAATTAGTTTTAAATGTTTTTTTTTTTAAGAACAGATAAGATTAACAGTTAAATTGTGCAGTAGCGTTTTTGTTATGTTCTAAAGAGTTCATGGTAAATCAACTAGCAATTCGCTTGTTTAATTATCATAACATCATAATAATTATCGTAAAATAATATTACCATTATAATAATGACGCCACAAAAAATCGATTGAAAAAACAGAATCGCCTTTTTAACGAGATTTGTGATTGACAACACTTGCGGATTTACCTAATTTCGTTTTATCTTTTCGGTATTTTTTTTTTGTGCAAAAATATTGCAATCCTTTTTGGATACATAAATACCGCTATTAATTACCATAAAAAGAGATGTATTTTTTTAACAAATGCAAATTGTTGGGCGTTTCATGGCCAAAATTGGGCATTCCCCTTTAAATCCAAGATGGCGGCTGCAATTTATATCAATTTTTTCATCTTGGGTGTCATTTTCAGGGTTTTCCAGGGTGTTGAAACCGATAGTGCTGTCGAAATGTAAATCCAAGATGGCGGCTGCAATATGTATCAATTTTTTCACCATGGGTGTCATTTTCATGGTTTTCGAGAGAGTTGAAGCCGATAGGGTTGTCGAAATATAAATCCAAGATGGCGGCTGTAATAGATATTAATTTTTTCATCATGGGTGTCATTTTCATGGTTTTTGAGGGTGCTGAAGCCGATAGTGCTGTCGAAATGTAAATCCAAGGTGGCGGCTGCAACAGGTATAAAAATTTTCATCATGGGTGTCCTTTTCATGGTTTTCGAGGGTGTTGAAGCCGATAGTGCTGTCGAAATGTAAATCCAAGATGGCAGCTGCAATAGATATCAATTTTTTCATCATGGGTGTCATTCTCATGGTATTCGCGGGTGTTGAAGCCGATAGTGCTGTCGAAATGTAAATCCAAGGTGGCGGCTGCAATAGATATCAATTTTTTCATCATGGGTGTCATTCTCATGGTATTCGCGGGTGTTGAAGCCGATAGTGCTGTCGAAATGTAAATCCAAGATGGCAGCTGCAATAGATATCAATTTTTTCATCATGGGTGTCATTCTCATGGTATTCGCGGGTGTTGAAGCCGATAGTGCTGTCGAAATGTAAATCCAAGATGGCAGCTGCAATAGATATCAATTTTTTCATCATGGGTGTCATTCTCATGGTATTCGCGGGTGTTGAAGCCGATAGTGCTGTCGAAATGTAAATCCAAGGTGGCGGCTGTAATAGGTATCAATTTTTTCATCATGGGTGTCATTTTCATGGGTTTCGAGGGTGTTAAAGCCGATAGTGCTGTTGAAATGTATTTATACTACTTTAAAAAATTCCGTATAATCATGTTATATGTAATTTTTTTAATGCGCATAAGGCATGTCCAATTGGATTTACCAATTTTTTATACGTATAATATATACATACATACATACATACACACACACACACACACACACACACATATATATATATAATGAATACATTTTTGTATAGGATTTTTTTTTACCCAGGAACTTTTTTATTTAAAAACTTTTTTCCAGGTGTACCGTTTTTGATGGTTCTTGTTTATTTGAAAACTTCTGCTTCTCATGTGGTTCCATATGAATTTGATCAAAATCTGGCCAGTAGTCTCGAGTTATCATTAATAATGCGTATTTAATTGACTTCCACTACATTGATGACGTTCTCATTTTATTTATAAAGTCGGTTGTAGAAATTAATTTTACCACTTGTATAGTTTTTTATTAGTGTTAACGATTGTAGAAAGTCAACTTGGCTAGCTCCGCTGTTTCCGATAAATTGGACATTGATGCGGAGACATTGTCACCACTAAAACTAAAAGTTACTAAAAGTTAAGTTGGAGAGGTCTCGTCTAATGAAGTCAACGCTCCGTACCCCTCGTGCTCTGTGTTCCAAAGCCTGGAAACCTTTCAGCTTGAGTTACAAAACCGTTTTCAGTGCCTAGAAAACTGCAAAAAGAAACTGTCCATGCGGTCGGAGCTAAGTTCAGCAAGATCCGCCGCAGAAGAACACAAAAACTCTCCGATCACACTCTTAATCTCATGGCTGTTAGACGGGAGATGAAGCTACATTCTTCAACAGATTTGACAGCATACAGGCAACTGAACAGACAGATCTCCAAATGCATGCGGCGGGACTTACGCAACTTCAATACAATTTGTATTGAAGAAGCGATCGAGCGAAACCAAGGCTACAAAGTCTTTGCCAGAGATCTGTCTGCCAGAAAGAGCCAACTGTCAAAGCTGAGGACCGAGTGTGGCAGCATCGTTTCCGGGGCACCTGAGATTTTGAGTGAGATTGAGAGGTTCTATTGGCAGCTGTACACGTCATCGTTGGAGCCACACGCAAGTGTTTTTTTTTATAGGTTAAGGGTGACAAACGAGCACACAGTCCACCTGATGGTAAGTGGTTGCTGCGGCCCATAGACATCTACATCTATCCTCTGTTACAAATCAAAATGTAGATGCGTTGTCACCCGTGAGGACTAAGATGGAATGCCCCATTTCCAGTAAAAAGGGCCTCCGGCCACCTGCACTCACCAAGCGAAACGCAGAGATAAACCTCTACTTCACGCTGGTTTTCTGTGAGGTCGTGGTACTACCCCGGTTCGAGCCGGCCCATCCGTGAAAAGCTGCCGCGTAGCTCTACCACTGTTAAAAGTGTGAGTAACGATCCAAGAGCAAGTCTTATCCGACACTATTCCGAAGATATCCCGGACGTCAGTCTGAGCGAGATTAGAATGGCTCTCCAGCATCTTAAACGGCAAGGCCCCAGGTGAGGATGGAATTACAGCAGAGCTTCTGAAAGCGGGTGAAAAACCGGTACTTGAAGTCTTTCAGAAGCTCCTTAATTCCGTCCTCCATGGTGGCATTACACCGGAGGCGTGGAGCAGAAGTGCGGTGGTCTTGTTCTTCAAGAAAGGTGACAACGCTCTCTTGAAGAACTACAGACCGATTTCCCTTTTGAGCCGCGTCTACGTGCTGTTTGCGCGCGAGACGATTCATTACGAATCATCTCGCGCGCAGACTTGATGACTTCCAGCCTCCCGAACAAGCCGCTTTCCGAAAGGGCTTTAGCACCATATACCACACACATACCCTTCAGCAAGTTGTATAGAAGTCCGAGGAGTACAATTTGCCACTATGCCTGGCGTATGTGGACTATGAGAAAGCCTTTGATTCCATCGAAATTTGGGCGGTGCTGCAGTTCCTTAAGCGGTGCCAAGTTGACTGTCGGTATATCGAAGTGCTAAAGTGCTTGTACAGTAGGGCTACGATGGCTATCCGAGTACAGAACCAGAGTACGAAACGTATCCAATTGCAGAGAGGTGTAATACAGGCTGATGTTATATCCCCGAAACTCTTCACCGCTGCATTGGAAGACGTTTTCAAGCTTCTGGACTGGAAAGGATACGGTATTTAACATCAATGGCGAGTACATCACTCACCTTCGATTTGCCGACGATATAGTCCTTATGGCAGAATCGCTGGAGGATCTAAGCACCATGCTCAATGACCTCAATAGTGTCTCCCAACGGATAGGTCTTAAGATGAACATGGACAAAACAAAGATCATGTTCAATGTCCATGTCACACCTATGCCGGTATTTGTGGTGTGCACTAAGCTCGAAGTTGTTGACGAGTATGTTTACCTGGGACAAATAGTCCGACTAGGTAAGTCCAACTTCAACCGAGAGGTCAATCGACGGATTCAACTCGGCTGGGCAGCGTTCGGGAAACTACGACACATCTTCTCGTCAGACATTCCTCAAAATCTTAAAACGAAATTGTACAACCAGTGCGTGTTGCCATTGATGACTTACGGATCTGAGACGTGGTCCTTCACTGCTGGCCGTTTGAGGAAGCTCAAGGTCGCTCAGCGAGCTATGGAGAGGGCTATGCTCGGAGTTTCTCTGCGTGATAAACTTAGAAATGAGGATATCCGCAGTAGAACCAGAGTGACCGACATAGCCCAACGGATTAATAAGCTGGAGTGGCAGTGGGCCGGCCATCTAGCTCGAAGAACCGACAAGCTATGGGAAAGAAAGTTTCTTGAGTGGCAGCCTCGTACCAGTAGGCGAAGTGTATGGCGACCCCTCACGAGCTGGAGTGACGCCCTTGTAAGACATGCAGGAAGTCGATGGATACAGGTGGCTCAGGACCGTGCTTTGTGGCATTCCTTGGGGGAGGCCTATGTTCAGCAGTGGACTTGTGAAAGGCTGTAATGATGATGATGAAATGATGGTCCTAAAAATATGTAAAATCTGTAATCTGTTCATAAGTTCGTGTTTGGTTTAAGGGTTGTTACAACCATAATACACCTGCAGCGTAGCACTACTGCGTACAAAATGGTATTATGTAATGAGGTCTTTCTCCGGTCGAGCCGATCCAGTTGTGCTGCAACTAAATTAAGTGCGTGCAGCGTGGCTCTACCACATATTGCGTTAAATTTATTCCCTAGATACAAACCAGAATGCCGTCAATTTATGTTTGTACAAACTTAAGCTCTGGCTGGGTACTATCACCACTAGACCACGCGGTCTCTAGAAAGATATACCTCGTATTCCAATATGCTTTTCAATGGCGTTAAGCATGAGCAGTTGGTACTCTCGTCGGAATAATATCGTAGCCTCTCGCCAATGAAAAGATTAGCACTGCCAAATTTCAACGAAAATTAGGACTTTATCTAAGTTTACAAATGCAAAACAATGCGACAGCTTGTACTCTTCTTCTATTCAAGGGAAACAAGCCAGGAAATGGGGCAGCAACCTCTTAATGACAACAAATAGAAAATAAAAAACCGCAGCTGCCAAACCACCTGATAAGCATGGCAAACATCCTCCTTATGAGACAATATCGGTCGGCTCGACCTGGGAACGACCACGCTGTTACAGAATACTAGCGTGAAATAGCAGCTTAACCGGAGACTTTATTTACTGACAACGAGGCATACCATTTTAGAACTCTTTATGTAGATATCTATGGGTCACAGCATCCACTTACCATCAGGTATCTGTGTCCTGTCCTTTTGTCATTCTTATTCTATAAAAAAAAGAAGCCAAAAGCGGGCTAAGTGAAGCGCAATGGAATACAATCAAGTGCATAGGACTGTAAGGCTGATGATAAAGGCCATGGTAGTATTATAATTTAAGTGAGCCTATGGGATTTTTTGAAACTCCATAGTCGTTTTCTTATATTTAAGCGAACAAGTCAAGGTCAAGGTCAAGTCAGTACAATCAAATTTATTATTAATGATACTATGAAGTACCATACATACGGGTACAAGAAGTTTTCGCCTGAATTTTTTTCCCCATTGCAGTAACAGTGCATTGCAATATTTAAACAGTCTCATAATTTTTTTTTACTTATTATAAGCCAGTGCTTGACCACAATCCCACGTGGTGGTAATTGGTGATGAGTTTACGGATTTTACCGCATTTATTTAACTTATTTTTCTTACTTTTATTAATTCACGACGTTTTTCAAGACACCGTAAGTTCATTCTACGTAGATCGGACCAAAATTAATTAATTAAAAAAGCTGAAGGTACTCCGGGTTAACTCTGATGTCGGGACGTCAATCAGCTCAGTCCCCCGTGGCTATGGGTGCTGGAAAGCACCCGAAACGTCGGGAATTAATAAAAATAAGTTAATTAAACGTGATAAAATCCGTAAAAGTAGTTTTATTCAACTCCATAGTCGATTTTTAATTACGAAATAAGTTTTTTTTTATATAGAATAGGGGGCAAACGAGCATGCGGCTCACCTGATGGTAAGTGACTACCGCCGCCCATGAACAACCGCAACACCAGGGGAATTGCAGATGCGTTGCCGGCCTTTTAGAAAGATCTAAGCTCTTTTCTTGAAGGTTCCTAAGTCGTATTGGTCCGGAAAATTCGCTGGTGGTAATTGATTCCACAAGGAGGTTGTGCGAGGGAGAAAACTTCTTCTAAATCGCACAGTCGTGGACCGCCAATCATCCAGATGGTATGGATGGTAACGCGCGTTTTGTCGCGATGTGCGATGGTGAAATTGAGCGGCAGGAATTAGTCCGAACAATTCCTCAGAGCACTCCCCATGATAGATGCGATAAAATACGCAAAGAGATGCAACATCTCTACGCAGTGCCAGTGTATCGAGCCGATCAGAAAGAACTCGGTCGTCGACGATTCGAACCGCTCTGCGCTGGATGCGGTCAAGTGGAAGGAGCTGGTACTGGTGTGCCCCGGCCCAGAGATGAGAACAGTATTCCATGTGAGACCGAACTTGCGCTTTGTAAAGTTGCAAGCGATGTACCTGCATGAAATACTGTCTCGCTCTGCTGAGCACGCCAAGCTTTTTAGAGGCCAATTTGGCCTTCCCTTCCAAGTGACCACGAAACTGCACACTATTCGATATGAAAGTGTAGTATAAGTGTCATCATCTGACTACCTTAGCGATAACTTCACACAATCATTCTGTGATCATTCGTTTTAGAGTCTCCGGCTTCAATTAAATCTTATCCTAGTATATTTTTTCGTCGACGAAACGTCGGGAATATAAAATAAGTTAATATACGCGATAAAATCTCTAAAACTAGTTTTATTTAAATGTGTAGTGTTCACGTAAATATAAGAAATCATTATATTTATTGTTCTTCATCTTGTTGGACAACTTCCTCACTTATTGTAAAGGATTTATTTTGATCGTCACGCTTGGCAGAGGTACGAATGCAGACCGGACGTTTCGCACATTTGACGTTGCTTACCGGCATCGGTCTGGGTATTTTCATCATCGTTACAGCCCTTCACAAGTCCACTACTGAACATAGGCCTCCTCCACGGAATGCCACAAATCAATCCGGAGCCATCTGCATGCATCGACTTTCTGCATATCTTACCACATCGTCACTCCATCTAGCGAGGATCCGACCCATACTTCGTCTACCGGTACGAAGCTGCCACTAGGTAACCTTTCCTCCACATCGGTTGTCGGTCCCTCGAGCTACATAGCCGGCCCATTGCCACTTCAGTTTACTAATCTGTTGCGCTACGTCGATCACTCTACTTCTACTGTAGATATCCTAATTTCTACGTTTATCACGTAGAAAACCTCCGAGCATAGCCCTTTCCATAGCTCACTTAGCGACCTTGAACTTGTAAATACGGTGGCAGTGGAGGCCCACGTTTCACGCACTGGTTGTATAGTCTTGTTTTCAAGTTTAGTAATTATTCTTGGTGTTTTACGTCTGACATATATGACATGGTTATACCGCTATCTGTCAGAAGCCATGAGATCGTTTCGATATTTTTTTTAAGTCGCCTCTTACGACACTCGTTTGTAAGTTACGGCGAGAGAACACCCCTGTATTAAAGTTCCTTAATTAATTAATGAACTACCCAAAAATTTGGTAAACACCATAAATGGAATAAAATATGAAAAATAAATTAAAACATTATCTTCTTTCGGAAAATGAAGTTACTACATAAAAATTATTATGTACTATAAATAACAAAATACTTTTCAATTTCTTTTTTGCAACCTTACAGAAAAATAAATTAGTTTTTAGTTGACTGTCTATAGCTTTGGACAAACTTCAGCGGTTTAAAATAGATAAATAAATAAATGATGTGTGTATTATTTAGGTGAAAATTTGAAATTTCAAAATAAAAACCTTTATCGTATTTCTCATAGACCATTTTATTTGAACACATTTGCGCGAAAGTTACATAATATGTATTATTTACATTATTATTATATAGTATCATCATCAGATCTTCATGAATTCGAAACATTTTAAAATAGAAATAACAAAATATCTTTATCGGAACTAACTGCAGTTTCATTTAAGAACATATTTACGTTGTACTAATCGTTCAATAATCTGTAATTAATAACATAAAACATTTAAAGCCTACAACAATAGAAAACACTGGATTTTCAAACACTGAAAATATAATCAACGATTCATTTAAACATGTTATTTCATAATATAATATTATAATAAATAACCGATGCATAGTTGGCATTGTTTGTGTATTATTATTAGTACACGTGGATATTGCATTTATGATTTCACAGAGCAATGGTTATTTGTCTTAGAAGATATTATTTTCATTATGTGGTGATCAATAAGAAAATATATTTTTAATTCGTTATTATGTTGTTAGAATTCGCCAAAAAGGCAGACAAAGGTTTTAGATCATACAACCTAGTCTAACGTGTACTTTGTTTATAAAATTCCTTAAAATATGAAAGACTTTAACCAGCCAATTGTTGATAATGATAGTAGATAGGCATTCAATACACTCACAATACATATTTTACTAAAAACAAAAAAAAATTACAGTTTAATCCGGCGAAGATCTAAAAAGAATTTATATAATTAAATTATATCATATTGCACCCATATATCGATCGCACTTTTCTTATTAACAAATAAAATTGTTGCAATTATTTTTGAGATTTTATAACATTTTTTAAATAAAAAATACATTAAAAATTACTCTTAAATATGTAATTTTATTCTCTTAATTATTGTCACACTTAGTAAGTACACAAGGAAAAAAGTAAAACTTCTAATAAGTTAACACTGTAATAGCCGTTCAGAGGAATCTGTTTTCGTAATTAACTTTTAGAAGTGTTACCATTTTCATGGTATAAAGTGGCTTGCTTTGAAATTTTATTACACCAGATATCAAACACACTGTCTCGCTTATTATACAAAGCAATAAACAAACAGTATGTGAAACCTGAGATAAAGCAGGTTAACTTTAAAAAAAATAGTTGGGAATAGGAATAAAAACATCTTTACAAGGTAGAAAAATATTGCTTATAACTAAGAAGAATAAAAAAGTACAATGCACGGCACAAACAAAAGCCAATAGATAATGACAAAGTTTAAAGATAAACCAGACAGCTGGCAGGTGCATTTCATTTTCTTGTACAGAGAACTAGTCTGTCTTTTAGCATTCTTAGTCAGCTTATTCTCACTTAAATGTTGCTATAATGAAAATAGATTGTATTCATAAAAACAAAATATACATACTTATATAAACACACTTGTCATCCAGAGGGGTAGGCAAATTCAAATATATAATACTATAATTTAAAAAAGGAACTTAAATATTGCATCACTTAAAACTTATTAACGACTAGGAGGATTACTGGTAACATTTTCGGGCTTATCTGTTGGCACTAGAGTGTCATTAGTCTTCGTACCTTTGGCAGGAATGTTGAAAGTAATGTTTTGTGTAAGAAACGGCTCTGATTCATTTCTAATTACTTCTGCGTGCGAGGTAGAATTACCTGAAAATAAGAATTTTAATAATTTTACCAGTTGTTATCTACTTACGCCGTAATGTGGCTCATTTTTTATAAATATTACAAAAATGTATATTTTTAAATATTGGCAAAATATGGTATATTCTGGTAATATTTAAAAAAATTAATCTCAACCTTTAACCGTTGCTGCATATTAAAAGGCCACTACTGAACATAGGCCTTCTCCATAGATTGCCTCATAGGGGCGATATTTTCCATAGTTGCCACGCTTGGTAAGCGGTTTGGCAACCGCAATTTTTTTATTTTTAACTGTAACTAGGCAGAAACTGTTGCCAATCTCCTGGTTTGTTTCCCTCTGTCGCCTCTTACGACACCCACGGTACCATATAGGATAGTAGGTATTCTTACACCGACACTACACTGTAGAATTAACGTCTATCGGAAGGCATATCCAATAGTCGCCTTTAACAACCATCCACGGGACGACGGTGATGGATTTATATACGCGGCTAGTGAAAAGGATTTTAGTTTCAACTTCCATTCTTCTCCCTACCCGAAGAAATCTATAGACGTTATATTTGTCTGAGTTTTGTTTCTCATTGCGCTTAATGCAACTCTTTAACATTCTCCTACCAAAAAAAAAACTACTGATAGTATTTTTATGACTAACTTTCAGCCGCGATTTTATCCGCGTAGAATTCTGTACCAACATTACGATTACAACCTAGCGAAAGTCTCATATTTGACGTAGTTGCCACGCTTGGCAAGCGTCTACTGATTCAATTTACCTCTGTCGCCTCATACGGATATATGAGGTTGAGGTCTTTAGCCACGCAGTTCAAATATCGAATAACCACATTAAACTAATTTCTTTTGGTATTATCTCGAAAACTATATGCGATATTGGAAAAATGTTAAAACAAATAATGAAAGCTATTAATTTCCATGCAAAAAAGGTCTTATCAATATATTGTTCAATACTCTTCTAAGCTTTGTTGTAAAAGTAAAAAAATTAAGAATCTATTTTGCACAAAAAATTTAGAAGTGAAATTTTTGATGTGAAATTGCAAACCAAAACAGTTTTATTGGAAACTTTTGTTTATTTATACTAATTAATTAAGCGTAAGAGTTCTTTTGTTTATGGAAACACGCTAATCTCTTGATCTACCGGTCCGATTTCAAAAATTCTTTTTATGTATTATAGCCGAAATCATGAGGAATAGTATAGGCTATCTACCATGGGGCCACACCTCACAGCTAGCCTTAAATATTGACTTTTGTTGAGTAAGTCAGAAGAAAAATCGCTCAAGAACTGCTTTATTCGCGTGCGCTGGCGTAATGGTTAGTGATGCGTAAATACAATGTTCCATAAATCATATAAATCTTCACTCCATCTAAAAAAAATATGGGTGAGTGTCGTGGAACATTCGTTTGGAACGAATTTCCTTGCGTAGTATATTACTATTGATAAACGTAGGTATTATATTATTGATTAACAAATACAAATAAATTAATTACTAGCGTCTATTAAAATGAAGCGTCATTTGAAATAAAATAATATTTCTTAATAACTGCTCTATAACGTACATGTGCCGATAGACAAAAGTACTTCATTAATTTTGCAAATTTTTCCATACATTGCTATCTAAAATGCGGGGCACAGCTAGTATCTCTTATAAGGTTTTATGGTTTTCTCTCTCTCTTAAAATATCTTAAATTATGTTGTGAAAAATGTTTTGAGGATAAAATATAGCCCAGATCACTTTTTCAGGCATTCCGAAAATTCCTGGACAGAAAGATATAAAAAATAACATAAAAAAAGTTATTCAGATCTTAACCCTTTTCCTGTCCCATGAATCATATATGAACATTAGTTTAAATATTGTGTCTATTTCGCGGACAGGAAAACTGTTAATAGCATGTAACAAATAATCCGCTGAGCTTAATAGGAGTTGGTATACTCGATATTACAGACAGACATTTCAATTTTATTTAAATGTTTAGATAAATAACTTACTTGTAACATAGTTCTTAAACCATAGATTGATTTCTTCTGCGTGTTTCTTTACCCAGTTTATCCTCAGCGTGGCGGTGTCAATCAGTTTCTGCAGCGTCTGCGACATTGGCATCAGTTCCTCTTTGTGTTGCTTCGCGAAGCTTTTCAACTGGAACAAATTAAAATAATTTAATGTAACTTGCTATGGAGACTCAATAGAAAATCTACATCAGCTTTTGGTTTTATAAAAATCAACAAATTAAATTATACATGCCGTAATTTTTAATAACTTTTGTTAGTTTATTTATGGAATAAGGGTGACAAACGAGAACAAATGGTAAGTGGATGCTGTGGCCCATAGATATCTTCGATAAAAAATCAAAATGTAGAGCGTTGTCATCCCGAGGATTAAGATAGGCTGCCTCGTTTCCAATGACATGGGTCATCGGTTCTCTACACTCGCTATTAGGAACATATCATATACTCAGCGGCTATTTACGTTGGTATTCTGAGAGAGGGTAGTTCCCCTGTCAGAGAAGATACGACAGAAGATGGGTAGCAGCATCTTCCTCATGATTCGGTCATAAAAACCTGCGGTAGTCAAAAACTCGCTTGACAAGCGTGGCAAATATGACGAATAAGAAACAATGTATGGGAAAGACTTACATTCAGCATTGGGCTTTCGATAAGTGGTAATAAATTATTGTATGGATAAAAAGTACGAAAGAAAATCAACAATATGAGAATGCATTCATTCCATTAGTGATGTGCCAAACCAGGTAGAACGTTACCCCCACACTAGGATTTTCTCCTGTATCGTGGAGGCAGTTTACAAATATAAATTGCACGAACACAAATATGGCCATACAAATACTTGTTCCGTGCAGGATTCAAACCCGTGACCCCCAGCGCAACAACTCATTGCTAGGCCACTGCGCGACGGAGCTGTCTTTACATTTTACTAGGTGGTTGGACTACTTCCTGCCTAGATCCCGTCTTTGTTTTTAATAAAACTGTAGTGATGAACGAACTCACAGTCCACCTGATGGTAAGTGGCCACTGCAGTCCATGGACACATACAACAAACTTCAAAAAAAGAATGTTACAGATGTGTTGTCACCATTATGACTAAGTTGTAATGGTTCACAGCTTGTAATTTTATTATAGGATAGGGTGACAAACGAGCACACAGTCCACATGATGGTAAGTGGTTGCTGTGGCCCATAGACATCTACATCTACGGTCTCCGGTTCTCTACACTCGCCATACGAAACACAGCAGCGCTATTTTATGCTGGTATTCTATGAGAGCGTGGTCCTTCCCCGGTCGAACCGACCCATTCGTGCTACAACTATACTACTAATATATGTAGCTGCAGCATGGCTCTACCACTTATAAAATATATTTTGTACAGGCCCTCTATACATTTCAGACCAAAACACACCAGTGCAGGCACTGATGGTTGACGGTATTAATAGGGGAGAAAGTTGTACCTACCCAGATAGACTTCTAGGCCGAAAACGAGTCCTACTGACGTTGACGTTGCTCCCTGTCATTGGTCTGTCTTATAGTTTTACCGCCATCTATCGGGAGCTATAATATCTTAATGGCACACCCATAAAACGAAATGGGGTGATGAATTCTCTTACACTACGGCTACACAGGCTGTAGGGGGCTTAATATTATTATTAGCCAAAAAAGATGCCAAGAACTTAATTCAGGTTATTTTGTTGTCTATGTAAAGTTTTATATTTAAATTTAAATATATAAATAATGAGATACCGATATTACAGTTTTTGAAAACACGAGTAAATAAGGCTTCTACTTTTATTTTAATTTTCAAGTCACTTCGACACGTCAGTATTATACGCAATGTTTATTTTGCACTCTGCCTTTCTATCATATCTTACTGCATTTTATGTTGGGGTTGTGCCGCAAAAACTGTTTTGAAACCTTTAGAAATCGTACATAGAACAATTTAAAGATCATTTTCTTTCGATTTATCTTATATCCAACGATTCAACTCTACAAAGATCATAACGTTCTCAATGTAAGACAATTGTTTATATTACATACAGTGATGTTATAACACCGCAAGGTTCCTTCATCTATTATCCTTCAGTTCCTTCGTTCATTTCATGGTATTCGCGATTTTAATATTTTCGTTCCGTTATTGGTAACGAAGCGACACTACAACACTGTGACCTGTTGGCCAAGTGGGCGGATGTAGCGGTGTAACGGTTAGCAGAAGGGAAAAAGGGCGGGAAGACACGTGACAAGGTACCTAAATTTTGTAACAAATGTGTGCGTGCGTAGTAAAACAGTAGGCGTTAGATATTTATGAATGACAATCATTTATAATAATGCATTTTGAATTTAAAGGATAAAAAGGCATTCGCCAATATTACTTATTCTGATCTATTTCTTCAAATTTGGCTGTATATTGCAAAATAACCCTGTATAGGATCTTTAGCTGGCTTTGTGTGATTTTTGAAACTTGACAACAGCGCCACCCACCGGGTCCAATTGTGAATCTAAATCATCCAGGGATCCACTCAATCAAACAAATTCATTTAATTACAAATTTTTTATCAAAATCTGTCCAGCCGTTAAGGAGTTTAGTGACTAACACGGAGTTATACAAATAAAGGTAGGTTCAAGAAACCAAAAATAAAAATAACGTTATAGTAAATCAGTAAAACGTTTTCAAGGGGTAGACAAGGGATAGGTCTCGTAGACAAGTGTGTGAATGGGTGTGTTCCTCACCACGTCGAGCTCCTCCTGCGTGGTGATGAAGCCGAAGGCGCCGGAGAGCACGGCGGGGAACATGAAGGCGTCCATGCGCGCGAACGTGCTGTAGACGCGCGCGAACTGCTCGCGCAGCCGCCGCTGCGCCAGCCGCGCGCCCAGCGCCGAGCTCACGCTCCACGCAGCCACCGCGTACTGCTTCGGGATCTCTGTCAGGCTTTTCTCCAGCAAGCTGTCGAAGACGGTACAAGACTAAAAATGTGTTGAATGTTGTGTGATGCATTAGGAAGTAAAGATAGAATAGATCCCACTACTGAGCACAAGTCTCCTTTCACTATTGAGAGGGTTATGGAGTACCTATTGGCAGATTTCAGATGTCGAAATAAAGTTTCTCAGGCGAGCATGCGGTAAATTGACACTTAAAATTCATATTAATTTTCAGAGTTGATTGAGTACCAACTAGTACTAAGTCGGATCGACACGGGCCGCTCGCTACTCGTTTTTGTGCCGTGAAAATACACTCCATTTAAAATATAATTTCACTGCATTGAAGTAATATATACTTACATACTAGAACAGCTATTTCAAACAAAAAATGTGCACTAATCTACTACGGGACCAAAACAATTAGACGCGTGACAGTTAAGACGTTATTAGAACTAGAGAGAGAACACCGGAACGGTGATTGGTCACTAGGGGAAGCACAGGGATAGAGGCGGAGTGCGGGCGCCGTAACTACATCCCTGTTTTGGCCAAGTTGTATGTCTTAGCGCATGCGCGGATGAAGTAATGTTGCGCATGCGCGGTCAATTTTTGTCATCATAAATTATACGGAGGTAGAATGATCTGTATATAATTATTGTTTTCTTAGATTGTATTATTGATTACATCAAGTATAATTTTTTAAAATTTGTCACTTATTTTGCGTATGTGCTAATTTAATACAATATTACATATCACGATAAAATTTAATGATATTTTATTTGAACATTTCAAAAACTAACTATGTAAAATATAAAACATACATCTATTAACAAAGACCACTATCATTACATTTTCTTTACAAATATATTTATTTAGATTATACGAGGGTGACATTGAAAGTTTTTAGAACTAGTCACTTGTAAAGAATTTAATAAAAAATAACATTGAGTTATATGTACTACGTACTAGAGAAGACATTCCGAACATTGAATATGTTCAACTGAACTGTAGTGCAATCCATACAAACTAAACATTGCGTAAATTGAAGATTTGTGAATTCCATAAAATAATTATTATTACATTTTATTTAGAAATATGTTTGTTTAGATTAAATTCAGATATTTTATATTAAATTCTTATATTTATTTTATATTAATATTTTATTTTATATTAAATTAAAGTCTTCGCACATGCGCGACTACAACTCCCGCGCATGCGTGGAGACATAGAGTAGGACACAATTTTTGTTTGGAATGGCTTCTCTAGTACGTAGTACATATAACTCACTGAAAAATAAGTTCAAATTTTGAAAATGGTACTCTTTGGCAATATTATTGTGTATGGATTTTATTAATTTGTCATTTGTTTACGATTTGGTGGCAAATTGAAAATTGTGTGTCACGTAAGCATGAATTTACGCGCGAAAATTTTCGTAAAATGGTTTTTTATGACTTTCGATGCCATTTAAGTCAACAAGAAAGTTATGATAAACTTCGATTGGCATTTCACGATGAAGCCGCATATCGTGCCACTGTTTACAACTGGTTTAATGAGTTTAAACGTGGTCGCACTAATCACACCGATGATCTGCGTGAGGGCCGGCCTAATACGGCGACGACTGAAGATAAAATCAGTGCAGTGCAACGTATGATAGAGAATGACAAGAGTGACTTATCAACAGATTCAGACAAGCTTAGAAATCGTTATGAGTCAAGTGCACAAAATCCTCCATGAACATTTAGCGGTCAGGAAGCTGTGTGCCCGGTGGATACCTCATAATTGGACAGAGGCCCAAAAACTCCGTAGTGTTGATTGGTGTCGTAAATGGTTCAAAGATTTAACGGAGGTGACTCAAATGGTGTGTTCGACATACTTACGGGTGACGAAAGCTGGATTTATTATTATGATCCTGAAACTAAGAGACAGTCTGCTTCCTGGGTGTTTCCTTCCAAGTAGTTGCCAACTAAATTGAAGAGAGTTCGATGCGTGGGAAAAAAGATGGTGGCCTCGTACTTCGGAAAGACAGGTCATTATGCAACAATTGGTTTAGAAGGTCGGAAAACAGTTACTGCAGAGTGGTACACTAACAATTGTTTGCCACTTGTCTTGGAAAAAGTTCGGGAGAAACGACCTCGCAGTAGGATCCTCCTTCACCACGACAATGCCTCGTCGCACACTGCCAAGCAAACAATTGACTACTTGGCGACGTCAGACGTGGAATTACTGGGTCACCCGTCCTATAACCCTGACCTCGCACCTTGCGATTTTTATTTATTTCCGAAAATAAAAGAAAATCTTCGAGGCAAACGTTTTACGAACGCCGAAGAAGCAGTGGCTGCGTTTCAAAATGCCGTCGAAGAGACCCCTAAGGACGAGTGGACTTAGTGCTTTTCTCAGTGGTTCTATCGGATACAGCGATGTATTGATGTAAATGGACACTATTTTGAAAAGATATAATAAAACTAATAAGTTGCTAGTTTGTTCAGTTTTTGATTTTCTAAAAACTTTCAGTGTCATCCCGTGTAGCGGGTAAGAATACTCACTACCCCATATCTTCCCGTGGGTGTCGTAAAAGGCGACAGAGGGAACTTGAGACCGAAGATGGGCAGCAGCATCTTTCTGATAACAGCAAAACAACAATAAAAAAACTGCGGTTGCCAACCCGCTCGCCAAGCGTGGTAACTATGGTAATGTACCCCCCATGAAAGTAACGAAGAGACGGCCCCCAGTCACCGGCGGCCCCGCTATTCCTGGCTACGGTGGCGACCATGGTAACGGCGGGGCAGGGGGTGCTAAGAATCTCCGGTGGAGGTTCGGTTGCCACCTACGACGACTCGATCTGGCAACATACAACGCACGCACCCTGAGGACTGACGAAAAGATTGTGGAGCTGGAAAAAGAGATAGACAAGTTGCGCTGGAATGTCATAGGATTATCCGAAGTCCGAAGAGAGGGGGAGGACACGGTAATCCTCGAATCCGGCTATTTGTTCTATCACCGGGAGGGCGACCATCTGTCCCAAGGAGGTGTCGGATTTATCGTCCACAAGTCTCTCGTTAACAACGTTGTAAAGATTGGGAGTGTGCCGACGAGGGTTGCGTACCTTATACTCAGAATCACCAAACGGTATTCGCTGAAGGTCATACAGGTTTACGCACCAACCTCGGCACACCCCGATGAGGAGGTGGAGGAAATTTGTCTGAATGATGTCTCAGTGATCGCGAGGGTGAAAACCGGCAGCGATCATCGAATGGTGAGAGGCACACTGAACCTAAACGTGAAGTTGGAGAGGTCACGTCTAATGAAGTCAACGCTCCGTCCCCCTCGTGCTCTAATCCAAAGTCCCGAAACCTTTCAACTCGAGCTACGAAACCTTGCCTAGCACTGAAAACAGTGCCTAGAAGATTGCAATGCAGTGGACGATATTAATGACAAGCTCGTGGAAACTGTCCATGCGGTCGGAGCTAAGTTTTGCAAGACCCGCCGCAGAAGAACACAAAAACTCTCCGATCACACTCTTAATCTCATGGCTGTTAGACGGGATATGAAGCTGCAGTCTTCAGTAGATTTGACAGCATACAGGCAACTGAACAGACAGATCTCCAAATGCATGTGGCGGGACTAACGCAACTTTAATACTGCTCGTATTAAAGACGCGATCGAGCGGAACCAGGGCTCCAAAGTCTTTGCTAGAGATCTGTCTGCCAGAAAGAGGCAACTGTCGAAGCTGAAGACCGAGAGTGGCAGCGTCGTTTTCGGAACACCTGAGATTTTGAGTGAGATTAAGAGGTTCTATGGGGCAGCTGTACACATCATCGTTGGAGCCACACGTAAGTGTGAGTAACGATCCAAGAGCGAGTCTTATCCGACACTATTCCGATGATATCCCGGACATCAGTCTGAGCGAGATTAGAATGGCTCTCTAGCACCTTAAAAACGGCAAGGCCCCAGGCGAGGATGGAATTACAGCGGAGCTTCTGACAGCAGGTGGAAAACCGGTACTTGAAGTCCTTCAGAAGCTCTTTAACTCCGTCCTCCATGGTGGCATTACACCGGAGGCGTGGAGCAGAAGTGCGGTGGTCTTATTCTTCAAGAAAGGTGACAACCCTCTCTTGAAGAACTACAGACCGATTTCCCTTCTGAGTCGCGTCTACGTGCTGTTTTCGAGTCATTACGAATCGTCTCGCGCGCAGACTTGACGACTTCCAGCCTCCCGAACAAGCCGGTTTCCGAAAAGGCTTTAGCACCATAGACCACATACATACCCTTCGGCAAATTGTACAGAAGTCCGAGGAGTACAATTTGCCACTATGTCTGGCGTATGTGGACTATGAGAAAGCCTTTGATTCCGTCGAAATTTGGGCGGTGCTGCAGTCCCTTCAACGATGCCAAGTTGACTGCCGGTATATCGAAGGGCTGAAGTGATTGTACAGTAGGGCTACGATGGCCCTCCGAGTACGTGACGTTATATCCCCGAAACTCTTCACCGCTGTATTGGAAGACGTTTTCAAGCTTCTGGACTGGAAAGGATAGGGTACGAGAGCGGCACTGAAAATTTCGGGAATCAAGGAAGTGACACAACATTACTATTTAAAAATGTATTTATTGCTTTTCGAAGTATTCTCCGCGAAATTTGACACATTTTTCCATACAATGGAACCAATCATTGAAGCAACCATTCCATTCGGAAGTTGGGGTCTCCAAAATGGCAATTTTGTAGGCGTCCACAGCTTCTTCAGGTGATGAAAATCTCTGTCCACGCAATTTATTCTTTATTTTAGGGAAAGTATAGAAATCATTAGGGCTTAGGTCGGAGCTGTACGGCGGATGGTCTAATAATTCTATGTTTTCTTGCTCTAAAAACTCTTTTGTTCTGTGTGCGGTGTGAGAACTCGCATTGTCGTGATGGAGGATGATGCGGCGGTTGCAGTTCTCTTTACGGAGTTCAGAAACGACCTGTGGCAAACAAATGCTAGCATACCATTCTGCATTAACCGTTCTTTGTCCCTCAAGAGGAATAGTCGTAACATGGCCGGTTTTGGAGACAAACGTGGCCACCATTTTTTTTTGCAACACTCCGTGAACGAACAATTTTTGTTGGCTTTAACTCATTTTCGAACACCCAAACTCGTGACTGGTTTTTTGTTTCGGGTTCGTACGCGTATATACAGGATTCGTCACCTGATACGATGTTGTATACATTATTTGAGGATCCTGCGTGGAATCATTCGAGAGTTCTGACGCACCAAGTAACGCGAGCCGCTTTTTGCTCTTCACAGAGCGAATGCGGTATCCATCGGGAAAAGAACTTTTTTACACCTAATTGTTCATGCAAGATTATTTGTATTTGACTCATGCCAATGTCTAAAGTTGCTTGAATTTCGCGGTATGTCACATGTCGATCTTCCTCAATCAGCTTACGCACAGCATCAACGTTTTCTTGGGTGACTGCAGTTTTTGGACGACCTTGACGGGGATCATCACTGAGCTTGACACGTCCACGTTGAAATTCAGCAAACCAGCGATAAGTTGTGGTTTTGGATCGGGCTTCATCACCAAATGCAGAAATCATCCGATCAACACACTGTTTTTGAGTTAAACCACTTCGAAAGTCATAATAAATCATCGCTCTTGAATTTTCTCGAGCCAATTCCATTTTCTCAACGACTAAACAAGTTTGACAAAACTTTGTGACAAGACCGAGAATCTCTTTTTAAATAAATAAATGGTATTCGATTTTTAAAACCAACGACTTTTCAATTAAAAAGATTTTAATATGACAGGAACAGTGGAAATATTCCATTCCCGATACTTTTAGTGCAACCTATGTATTAACATCAATGGCGAGTACATCACTCACCTTCGATTTGCCGACGATATAGTCCTTATGGCAGAATTGCTGGAGGACCTAAGCACTATGCGCTAAGACCTCAATAGTGTTTCCCAACGGATAGGTCTTAAGATGAACATGGACAAAACAAAGATCATGTTTAATGTCCATGTCAAGGTCGCTCAGCGAGCTATGGAGAGGGCTATGCTCGGAGTTTCTCTGCGTGATAAACTTAGGAATGAGGATATCCGCAGTAGAACTAGAGTGACCGACATAGCCCAACGGATTAGTAAGCTGAAGTGGCAGTGGGCCGACCATATAGCTCGAAGAACCGACAACCGATGGGGAAGAAAGGTTCTCGAGTGGCAGCCTCGTACCGGTAGGCGAAGTGTAGGCCGTCCCCCCACGAGATGGAGTGACGACCTGGTAAGACATGCAGGAAGTCGATGGATGCAGGTGGCTCAGGACCGTGCTTTGTGGCATTCTTTGGGGGAGGCCTATGTTCAGCAGTGGACTTGTGAAGGGCTGTAATGATGATGATGAGGTCTTAAGATGAACATGGACAAAACAAAGATCATGTTTAATGTCCATGTCACACCTATGTCGGTAGTTGATCAAGGTCGCTCAGCGAGCTTTGAAGAGGGCTATCCTCGGAGTTTCTCTGTGTGATAAACTTAGAAATGAGGATATCCGCAGTACAAACAGAGTGACCGACATATCCCAACGGATTAGTAAACTGAAGTGGCAATGGGCCGACCATATAGTTCGAAGAACCGACTACCAATGGGGAAAAAAGATTCTCGAGTGGCGGCCTCGTACCGGCGAACGAATTGTACGGCATCCCCCCACTAGATGGAGGTTCAACCTGGTAAGATATGCAGGAAGTCGATGGATTCAGGTGGCTCAGGACCGTGCTTTGTGGCATTCCTTGGGGGAGGCCTATGTTCAGCAGTGAAATTGTGAAGGGCTGTAATGATAATGATGATTCAGTGTCCCCCTCGTAAGATAAGAATCGTTCGACTGTGAAAGGGGCGGAGGGGAGGGGGAGTCAACAATAAAGCGCGGGTGTAGGGCGTAGCGGGGCGGGTGCAGCGTGTATGCGGGGCGAGCGCGGGGCCGGCGCGGAGCGGGAACGAGGCGGGCGCGTGGCGTGTGCGAGGCGTGTGCGGTTGAACGTCGATAAATACAATTTCAGATTTATTGATTTGTCATAAGACTCAAATTATATACAACAAATTTCAAAGTGAGTTAGACGCGGGTGCTGACGCGCGTGGCGTGCGCGTAGCGGGGGTGCCTGTCGTCGGAACGCGGCCTAATGATTTATTTATAAGGAAACATAGTAAAATAACAGGTTGTTATAATGATAATATTATTAATTTTTACTTTTTTGTTGTGTATAGGGAAAAATAAAATAATACATTAAACTGCAATATGACATTTTAACGTTGAACATTTAGTAATGTATGCATTCCAATGGTATTTTATCGTGATTATACTTGTCAGTAGCCTCATGGCAGGGCGCGGACCGCGAACTTGAAAGGTCGTGGGTTCGAATCCGCCATTCAACTACTGTCGTGAACCACTTCTTACACAAGCATTTTAAGCTTACCAGAAGTGGTTAAAGGGAATATTAGTAATGTTTAATAACATTACTAGTATTGTTTTTTAAATTTGTATAACAACGTCAATAGTTGTTACATCTAAGCAGAAGTTAATCTATAATTTTCACGAAACATAGCGGCGAGCGCGGTGAAGTGTCTGGCACGATTGGCAATTCATAAATATAATTAAATTTGGTGTGTTTTATTGATAAATGTAACTTCTCGCTCTTAACGTTTTTTACGCAGCACCTCAGTGCGCATGAAGGCGTTTTTATTAGGCTTATGTTTATTGTCACGTCGAAGCAAGCGCCTGGAACAAACTAATTGAGTTAGAGCCCGTAAACTCTAACACGTGTTGCAAACAAACATGTCTTGGTGTAGTACACATTACTTCAATGATTTAGTGTAACTTGTTATAGATGAGCGTCTCTGCCTCTATGGAATATATCCTGAATTACGAGCCAATAATTACACGCTCCTTATTGATGTTCATGTTCGCAATGAAAGGAAATTAGGTGTCCATTATTACTGCTATTTTTATATGGATAGAAAATTAAAAGTGATATTTATTATTTCACGTTTTTACTATATATCCTTTTAATTTACTTGTATAAAATATAATGCACTTGTTACATTCACAGTACAGTATTTTTTAATAATATAATTATTAAAAGAAAAACTTTCAAGAGGGTATTTTTTAATGATTTCTTATATTTACACGAACACTATACATTTAAATAAAACTAATTTTACGGATTTTATCTTATTATTTGAAACGAAGACAATTGATTTACTAAAACAATATTTTTTTTAGTTATTTTTATTAATAATGTTATGAACTACTATTGGATGTGGTTAATAAGAGGCCCAGTGGAAACGTAATATTACATATACATGAAAATGTTTTTTTTTATAGGATAAGGGTGACAAACGAGCACACAGTCCACCTGATGGTAAGTGGTTGCTGCGGCCCATAGACATCTACAATCTATCCTCTATTACAAATCAAAATGCAGATGCGTTTTCACCCGTGATGACTAAGATGGAATGCCTCATTTCTAGTAAAAAGGGTCTCCGGTTCTCTACACTCACCATACGAAACACAGCAGCATTAAGATGCTATTTTACGCTGATATTCTGTGAGAGCGTGGTCCTTCCCCGGTCGAGCAGACTCATTCTTGCTACAACTATAATACTAATATAGCTGCAACATGGCTCTACCACGTAAAAAAATTAAACTCTTCCTTTTTGAAATGGATTATAAGAGAACTTACAAAGAAATTAAGGACTCCTCCCTGGTGCTGGGCAGGTTCGTGATGATCATGGTCTTGATGTTGGGATCGGTAGAGTTTTGGAACAAGTTCCATAAAAAGTCGAACTCACGTCGACCACCATGCTTGATTGCCATGTTGTACACCAACGAACGGAGATAGCTCGGGATCCTAGAACAAGTGATGATTTACACATCTATACAATCTGTTTGTAATGTCAAAATAACAGCTTTTTACCAAATGCATATGAAAGTATATACGGTACTTTTAACAAAATAATAATTTTTTAAATTTTTGTCTGTCTGTCCGTTTGTTCCGACTAATCTCCGAAACGGCTGGACCGATTTTGACGGGACTTTCACTGAAAGATAGCTAATATTATAAGGAGTTTTAGAAAAGGAATTAGCGTTTCGCCCAAAAAAATTAAAAAGCATAACATCCAATCGTAATAAATTACACGTGAGCGAAGTCGCGGGTAACAACTAGTATAGAATAAAACTAATTGCACAGAGTTTACGTGTTTAATCTTATTATTTTAAAGCCCCACTTTAAAGGAATAACTTAAAAAAATATTTATAGCTTATAGAAGTTAAGGAAGAGCGAGGAGATTTTTTTAATTTTTCCAACAAATAATTAAATAATTTCATAATTTTCAATAATTAATTTAAGATACTTCTTTTAGATATTGATCAAATGTGTAAAACTAGAAGACTTACGGGTTGTTGGAGAGGTCATCTTGCTTCATCCACTTGTGGAATAGGTCTGCGGCCCAGTCTAGGCAGCGCGGCGACTCCACAAGGCATTCCCACATCACCAGGTTCTCGATGAGGAATGCTTCGTTGTCATCCTTGGGCTTGTCCAGCCCGTAGTTCAGCCGTTCCAGCTGCTTGCTCAGGATTATTTTCATGTAATCCTTTAGACAATTTAATGAGGATATGAATTATTATACCATGTTGTATGTAATTCAATTTTGTGATGAGAAACTAAAAGGTTTTAAACGATTTACTTCGAATGATTTTCAACCATGGCGATATATTATAGTACCACAAGTGTCAAGTTCCATACAACGAAATGATAAAGATAACTCTATATGGCATTTTTATCTTACACAAAAATTAATCATATACATTCAGTATACCATAGGAATTCCTAAGTAATTTTAACACATGATGTATATAATAAAAAAACTGCCTACAAAATAAAGAAAGCGACGTTGCTGATCTTCGAGGTATGTACAATAGACGTTATACATGTTTTAATATATTTATAATGATATAGTATTCTGTTTTGTTTCAAATTTACCTTTTTTAATTTTGAGATAAGTTTTTTGTAATACTTTAATTACTTTATAATAGTTTATCGGACAAGTAATGATTAAGTTTTCATAATTTACTGTATGATAAGTTACAACAGCCTATACTCATTGTCACTTCGACTTACATATTACATACCTGTCGAGTCGTCTTTATTTTACTATTGTTCTATGGATATTTTAAGTATATTTTTTATCGAATCATGGTGACAAACGAGCACTCAGTCCACCTGATGGTCAGTGGCTGCTATTGCTGATATACATAAAGACATTTATTACAACACATCTAAACACAAACACGATACACATTACAGTTGCGCGCCACTATTAATGTCTTGTACATGGCAACACTAGTTACCACTAGCGGCCTCAAGTATAGAGTAGCAGAACTAGGAGAGTCAAGATCCTTCTAGAAATATCGGGACCGATATGTACTCGAACATTCTAGGTCTTTCTCTTAGGATGTGTAGTAGAAGGTTCTGGAAACTACCTGAGGCCCTATATAAGGCCGGTATAGTCCGCGACCGAGACAGTATTGAATTGGCGATACAAGCGAATACTTCGAAGCGAAATAACTGCGAACTAAAGTGATCAGTAGTAAAATTGTGTTTTATTATTAGTGTGGTTTTAAGTTGTATTTAGTGCTCTGTAATTAAAGTGACGATTTTGGTAATTCAATCGGCAGTTTTTAATTGTCTCGAACCTCAAGCTCGTAACAATACATTACAATTAAAGAAAACATTCACAAAAAAGAGGCAATAGAAAAAAAGAGTAAGTACACGTATTATATTATGTGTATGCAAAAACACACACACATACGTACATCTACATTCTATCCTCTATTGAAATCAAGAAACAGATGCGTTGTCACCCGTGAGGACTAAGATGGAATGCCTCGTTTCCAGTAAATAGGGTCTCCGGTTCTCTACACTCACCATATGAAACACAGAAGCAGTAAGCTGCTAATTAACGCTGGTATTCTGTGAGAGCGCGGATCTTACCCAATCGAGATGACCTGGTCCTGCAACCTTGATATAGCTGCAACGTGGTTCTCTTACGTCGATAGATTTATTTTTTGTCTTGTTGTGTAATTTTATAATAGAACATACTTTAATTACTTATGTCTTTAAAAAAATGATAAAAAAGAGGATACCTGCGACGTTCTTTTTTTATAGGACAAGGGTAACAAACGAGCACACAGTCCACCTGATGGTAATTGGTTGCTGTGGCCCATAGACATCCACACCTATCCTTGATTACGAATCGAAATGCAAATGCGTTGTCAAGATGGAATGCCTAGCTTACAGTAAAAAAGGATCTGTGGTTCTCTACACTCACCATACGAAATACAGCAGTGTTAAGCTGCTATTTTACGTTGGTATTCTGTGAGTGTGGACCTTGACCGGTCGAGCCGACCCATTCGTGATACAACTATACTACTAATATAGCTGCAGCATGGCTCTACCACATATAAAACGTTTAACTCTTTTTTTTTTATAGAATAGGGGGCAAACGAGCATGCGGCTCACCTGATGGTAAGTGACTACCGCCGCCCATGAACAACCGCAACACCAGGGGAATTGCAGATGCGTTGCCGGCCTTTTAGAAAGGTGTAAGCTCTTTTCTTGAAGGTTCCTAAGTCGTATCGGTTCGGAAAATTCGCTGGTGGTAATTGATTCCACAAAGAAGTTGTGCGAGGGAGAAAACTTCTTTTAAATCGCGCAGTGGTGGACCGCCAATCATCCAGATGGTATGGATGGTATCGCGAGTTTTGTCGCGATGTGCGATGGTAAAATTGAGCGGCTGGAATTAGTCCGAACAATTCCTCAGAGCACTCCCCGTGATAGATGCGATAAAATACGCAAAGAGATGCAACATCTCTACGCAGTGCCAGTGTATCGAGCCGATCGGAAAGAACTCGGTCGTCGACGATTCGAATCGCTCTGCGCTGGATGCGGTCAAGTGGAAGGAGCTGGCACTGGGGTGCCCCGGCCCAGAGATGAGAACAGTATTCCATGTGGGGCCGTACTTGCGCTTTGTAAAGTTGCAAGCGATGTGCCGGCATGAAATACTGTCTCGCTCTGCTGAGCACACCAAGCTTTTTAGAGGCCAATTTGGCCTTCCCTTCCAAGTGACCACGAAACTGCACGCTGTTCGATATGTCGACGCCAAGGATTCCGATACTGGGTGAGGCAGCAAGGGGAGTGCCTTGAAACTGAGGAGATACGACAAAGGGGTTCTTTTTAGCGGTAAACGCGCAAACTTGTGTCTTCTGGGGATTGAACTGGACTAGATTTAGTCGGCCCCAATCCGAGACTTTGTTAAGCAAAGACTCGACTTCAGACACAAGTTTGTCTCGGTACTCGGCGACGTTTTCCCGAGAAATATTGGCACGGCCGGTATATAAGGCATCCCCAGTGCTGTCGTCTGCATAGCAATGAATGCTACCAGTTAGCAACATATCATTGATATGCAGGAGAAACAGCGTTGGTGATAGCACGCAGCCTTGTGGAACACCAGCGTTGATAGGCTTGAAATCAGAGCATGCACCGTCTACTACGACCTTGATGCTCCGATCAGCAAGGAAACTGGTGATCCATTTGCACAATTTCTCGGGAAGCCCATAGGAAGGAAGCTTCGAAAGAAGCGCCTTGTGCCAGACCCGATCGAAGGCCTTCGCTATGTCCAAACTAACGGCCAATGCCTCCCCCTTGGACTCTACTGCCTCCGCCCATCTATGAGTTAAGTAAACTAGAAGATCACCTGCTGATCGACCCCGACGAAAACCGTACTGACGGTCACTGATCAGCTGGTGATCCTCAAGGTATCTCATGAGCTGGCAATTTATAATGGACTCCATTATTTTGGAGAACAAGGAGGTGATGGCGATAGGCCTGTAGTTGGACGGGTCTGAGCGGTCGCCTTTTTTAGGGATCGGGTGGACCATAGCTGTCTTCCATGAATTCGGGACTACGCCTTGGGAGTAGGAGTACCGGAAAAGACGCGTTAAAACCGGTGCCAACTCCGGAGCACACGTCTTCAGCACAATGGGAGGGACTCCATCGGGCCCACTCGACTTGCTGACGTCCAGGGAGAAGAGTGCTTTGCGAACCGAGCGCTGTGTAAACCGCACATCCGGCATGGAGCACTCACATCGCGGGATGGTCGGCGGTGTGTTCCCCCCGTCATCTAGAGTCGAGTTAGACGCAAAAAGAAAGCACAACAGATCGGCTTTCTCTTTTGCGGCATGGGCCAGTGAGTCGTCCTCTCTGTGCAGAGATGGAAGGGATGGCTGACAGAAGTTCCCTTGGACAGCCTTGGCGAGAGACCAGAATGCACGGGTTCCCGAAGGAAGGCAAACTAGCTTCTCGCCAATTCTGCCGATGTGCTCAGACCTTGCCTTGGCAATGACGCTTTTGAAGGACCTGGAGGCGGAATTATACTTCTTTTAAAGTGCGCTGGTGTTTAAATCCCGAGACGTTGATGCGTCAGCCCAGGCCCGGTAGCACTCCTGCTTATAGCGTTCTTGCGCCATTTCTTATCCTCATCATGAAACAGCAGTTACGACAGCCTTATCAACGTTGCCCCTTTGGCTAACGTCTAACATATCCATTGGACTTTGTCTTAATTTTAATATGGTTTATATTACTACGGATATTTTTACAATATATAATATTGTGTTACCTGGAAATAAATATAGCCCGACGTAGCTTTAAGGTTGTGTTTCAAAAAGGCCATGTTGTTTAGCAGCAGGTCCCAAACGATCTTGGAGTCCTCGCCCTCTATCACGCAAGTGGTGAGTCCTAACGCGTAACTGTAGTCCAGCTGTCCGGACTTGGCAAAGTTGAACGCGTCGTCGATGAGTTGGGCTTTCGTGATGGGAGTCCTGAAGGCCCCCTTTTTCAACGCCTGGTCCAGGAGCTCCCAGTTTCTCTTGTCGTAGTTCACGCGGTAGTAACCTGGGACGTGTTATTATTTCGTAAACGGTCTACTATTGGAGTTGGTTTACATTAGAAAACAGGATTTTTAGTAGATGGTAGGACTCCTTCTTTGTATTAGTAGGTGGTAGAGCCAAGCTGTAGCTATATTTATAATATAGGTGTAACATAAATGGGTCGGCTCGACCGGGGAAGGACCACGCTCTCACAGAATACCAGCGTAAAATAGCAGCTTAATGCTGCTGTGTTTCGTATGGTGAGTGTAGAGAACCGGAGACCCTTTTGACTGGAAAAGAGGCATTCCATCTTAGTCCTCAAGGCTGATAACGCATCTGCATTTTGATTCGCAAACGAGAATAGATGTAGATGTCTATGGGCCATAGCAACCACTTACCATCAGGTGGACTTTGTGCTCGTTTGTCACCCTATTTCTATAAAAAAAGGTACTTATAGAATAAAATAGAATATTTTTTTATTTATTACAGATTATTTTTAATGTTGGCAACTCCATATTTTCGCAGGTTAGATATTTAGCCCAACGGATTAGTAAGCTGAAGTGGCAATGGGCCGGCCATAGAGCACGAAGAATCGACAACCGATGGAAAAGAAAGGATGACAGGCTGGTACTGGTAGGTGAAGTGTATGGCGGTCCCCCCACTAGATAGAGTGACAACCTGGTAAGACATGCAGGAAGTCGATGGATGCAGGTGGCTCAGGAGCGTGCTTTGCGGCATACCTTGGCGGAGGCCTATGTTCAGCAGTGGATTTGTGAAGGGCTGTAATAAAAATAAATGAACAGATAATTACATAACACTTATTGAAAGTAAATTTTCATCCACTACTGGTTCGGAAAATACTTTTGTGGTGGATAGAACCAGCAAGAAAATCAGCGTGACATTTTTTTTAAATATAACAAATTACAATAATATTACACAATTATTTATATGGTTATAGAAACAGCTTGATAGAAATTATCTAATTCTCAGGGGTTGTTTTCATTCATATATTCTTTTTTAGGATCGGGTGACAAACGAGCACACAGTCCACCTGATGGTAAGTGGTTACTGTGACCCATAGACATCTACATCTATCCTCAATAAAGACTCAAGATGCAGATGCGTTGTCACCCGTGAGTACTAAGATGGAATGCCTCTTTGCCAGTAAAAAGGGTCTCCGGTTCTCTACACTCACCATACGAAACACAGCAGCGTTAAGCTGCTATTTTACGCTAGTTTTCTGTGAGAGCGTGGTCCTTCCCCGCTCGAGCCGAACCATTCGTGCTACAACCATAATATAGCTGCAGCGTAGCTCTAACACGTAGAATTAGTTAATATTATGATAATGCTTAGTTAGGTATCCTTAAGTAAAGTTAAATATAACACTATTATATTTTTGCAGTAAACCAACAAAAGATGGATTTCTAGAAAGAAAAGGAGTATCACTACTTAAATAAACGCTACATAGTCTGTTGTCATACCGATAGCATCCACATTAACATATAGAGCTTGCGTGTCGTCGATTTGTAAGCTAGCAGTGGTAGCTCTTTCGCTTAACCACAGCTGCGGCTTCGTGCTCCAGTTGCCAGGTGGAACGTCCATAGAGGTGTAGCTGATGGGTATGTGCCAAAGTTGATCCGCCATGCTTTTGTATGGATCGCCGCTGCTCGTGAACAGTTTCTGTGAATTAAGTCTGAATGAAATAGTTATAAATATGTAGGGTAGTGGAAGTGTAAGTATATTCACTACTCCATATAGATCCGAGGGTATCATAAAAGGTGACAGATGGAAACATACCAGGATATAATTAGCATCGTCTTCCTAATAACACCTAAAAAATAAAGAACTACAGTTGCCAAACCGCCTGCCAAGCGTGACAAATTTTTCGATATATAATTGGTACGATAGACAAATACCCCCCCCCCCCCCCCCCCCCCCCCCCCCCCCCCCCCCTATGAGGCAATATTTGTGGAGGCCTATGTTCATGAATTTGATAGGCTCTAAAGATAACGGTAAAAATTATCATAAAAGTGCCGTGTGTAGTTGTGACGTTAGTGAATCCACTAGCCCGCACCACTCCGTCGGTATCGCAAGAGGCGAAAGAGAGAAATTACTCAGGATAATAAAAAACTGCGGTTGCGGTGCGGTCTAGCATCTTAGGATTCGTCACCACTAACAGTCAGATGGAAGTCAAGGCAAAAGAAAACCAACGAGGTGATCCCGAATTTTGAGATGGAGCATAAATGATAAAAAACTAGTCTGATATAAAAACTGAAGGTAGTTCATTTTTACGCACTCACTGAACATAATGGGATTTTTTTTTCTTTTTCTTTTTACTTATTATAAGCCAGTGCTTGACCCCAATACCACCTGGTGGTAAGTGGTGATGCAGCCTTAGATGGTAAATTGCACTGTCTTTGCGTAACAAAAGCCTATTCACTCTTACCTTGAAGACGCCCAGATTGTATTCGGACGGAAAGATAGACGCCGGCAAATTATTCCACTCCTTTGCTGTACGCATTACAAAAGACGAAGCAAACCGTTGGTTCTAATTCGTAGAATATCGACAACAAAGCGGTGACGACCCGCCAACCGCCTGGTCGTACGATGGTGGAAAGGAGAGGGAGGAATTAAAGCATGTAATCCCTGCGTACACTCACCGAAATGCATCCTATAGAATACCGAGGCTGGCTACTCTGCGCCTGTGCTCGAGGCTGACAAGATTGGTTTCAACCAAATCAAGGTCACCAATGAGTCTCTTAGTACGTCTCTCCACTGCCAGGTGGCATTTTGCAGCACCAGCCCATATGTGACAGCAGTACTCCATGCACGACCGGACTTGCGCTTTATATAAGGTAAGAAACTGCCCCTGCTAAGTTGTCCGGCGAAGTACCGTCTCACCCTTGCAAGAACACCAAGTTTCCTTGCGGCTGCTTTGGCTATGGATTCAATGAACCGCCCGTAGTTGAAGTTCGGAGAAAATTCAACCCCTAACAACTGAAGGCGGTCAGTGTATTCCAAGGATACATTACGGAAAGTAGGAGCCAGGGTGAGCGGGCTCCTTTTAGCGGTGAAAAGACACGCTTGTGTTTTGGAGGCGTTGAATCTCACGAGATTGGCATCGCCCCATTCGGAGACTGCCTGCAGTGAGATATTCGATGTACATAACTATTTTTAATATAACTATTTTTGTTTTTGTGTATATACATTAGATTTTCGTAAATATATTGAGAGGCCAAAGTTATTACAATTTTTTCTTTAAATTTTTCTCTAAGATTCCTTCGGATCTATGTTATCAATTCCTCGTATGGCTGTCTTCTGTGAAACAAAGATAGTTTCAATGTCAGTCGCATTACCCCATAGCAAGATTCCATATGACACTATGCTATGGAAATAACTTAAATAATCTAATCTACCTTTTTAGGCACAGGCTGCACATTGGCCAGCTTCCAAGATTTGGGCACTATTCCAGTCCTGAATGAGGGGAAGAACCAAGCGAGTGAACACAGAAGACAACTCAGGTGCACAGACCTTTAGAACTATAGCTGGTATACCATCAGGTCCTCTAGCTTCGTTCACGTCTAGACTTCGCATGCTTTTAAAAACTTCCTTGTTGGTGATGCGGATCTCTGACATAGAGGTACCGCAGTGAGGTAATTGAGATGGTACGCTGTTGCTACTGTCCTGACGTGAATTGCAAGCAGAAAGTTTTTATACGTGGTAGAGCCATGCTGCAGCTATATTAGTAGTATAGTTGTAGCTCGAATGGGTCGGCTCGACCGGGGAAGGACCACGCTCTCACAGAATACCAGCGTAAAATAGCAGCTTAACGCTGCTGTGTTTCGTATGGTGAGTGTAGAGAACCGGAGACTCTCTTTACTGGAAACGAGGCATTCCATCTTAGTCCTCACGGATGACAACGCATCTGCATTTTGATTCGTAATCGAGGAGAGATGTAGATGTCTATGGGGTCACAGCAACCACTTACCATCAGTTGGACTGTGTGCTTGTTTGTTACCCAAATCAGCGAGTTATCTGGTTTTACCAGCGGAGGCAATGTAGACCGACAGAAATTTGTCTCGACCGCTTTGGCGAGAGACTAAAAAGCTCTAATGCGGTCGAAACTGGTTTGCCGTAATGTCTTTTTGCAGGACTTGGCGGCTTGATTAAAGCCTCTCTTCTTAAGGCTAACAGCTGGAGCTTTGCGGTCTCGAGGATCGTTCCAGAATAAGTACGCCATATGCTTGTGTGAAAAGCACATGAGCGCACTCGGCGTTGAACCATGGGCGGACTTTACCACCAATGGGCACGTCAGCAATGGGGATAAAATACTCCATCGCTTGACGTATCACATCGGTTATGGCATCCGCACAGCTCGACGGATCTTCAGATGAGAAGCACACCTGCCGCCAAGGATGAGATCCAATCTGCTGACTTGTATCGCCACACTGGGCCGCACACCGTGGAAATTGTAGTTAGGTGGGGAATATAATGACACAGATTTCACCAGACAGTGGTCCGAAGTTCCCAAGGGTGAGGCAACCAGCACATTGTACCTGTCTGGATCGGTCGTCAGCAGAATAACGCAACGGAACCCCAAATCACCACTAAGCTAACTAACCTGACTAAAACGGACTTTTCCATTCCCATATTCTCTTTCAACCTTCACCACTGGATAGCCTGCTTGCCTCGTCCACGTGTTCATAAACTTTGCTACAGACAGATGTTGTAGAGTGGGGTTTCCCTTAGTGGCCTTAGACATGGCATCCCAGAGATCGTTCTCTACAGCATTTGAGTATTTCCTGAAATAGACGATATTACAGATGTATTACAATGAATCTGTGAGATGTAATGTGAAATTGGCTTTGGAACTATCATTTACGGGTCAAAGTTTAAAACATATTCCCTTTTTACTAGCAACGAGGTTGATACTTAGTATTGAAGGTGGACATTGTATCTGTCTTGATTCTATCTCAAGGACAGATGTAGGTGTATATTGGGTGCTCGTTTGTCACCCTTTTTCATCAGCTCATAAAAGTCAACTGTTGAAAATGGGCGACACGGAGGCGAAATTGTTACAACGCCATCTGTCGGAGCCATAATGTCTTTTTGGCATTTTCCATAGTTGCCTCTTACGACACCCACGGAACGAAATGAGGTGATTTTTATTATAATTTCTATGTCACAAGACATATTATACTTACACTACTTAAACAATATAATCAAGTGACACCCGTAGGGATATTGCAATTTAAGAGGGTAGTTTTTATTCTAAATATTAAATATAAACTAATACTAAATACCAACTAACATTTTTCTTAGTGTTACTAGTTCTAACATATTATTTTCTATAGTTATTACTTATTATACAAACATGCAATGTGATTCAATAAGCATAGGAACGTTAATGACTTCGATTTACCACGATCTGTCAACTGTCACTTGAAAAGTACGGCTTGCAAAGAAAATTAATTTGCGTAATAATAATAATAATAATATTCCACAACTATCAAACAACGCCATCTAGTCCCAAGCTAAGCAGAGCTTGTGTTATGGGTACTAGACAACTGATAAACATACTTATATATTTCTAAATACATAAATATTATAGATAAATTACACCCAGACACAGAACAAATGATCGTGCTCATCACACAAACATTTGTCCTGGGTGGGAATCGAACCCACGACCTCCGGTGTAGCAGTCAGGGTCACTAACCACTAGACCAACAGGCCAGTCGCTATATAATGTTTTTTTTTTTGCTTTATTTAACTGAGTTTTAGTATTACCAAATCTATTGGACTCATAATTATTTTTATGAATTAATTTAAAATATTGATACTAGTTGGTGGAATATTTTAAATACCTACACCTAAATCCATGTTCTATTTTTACAAAGGAGAAGCAGAAGTAATGACAGTGATGACTAGTCAGATAATGATGCAGAGATGAGCGAAATTGAAATGTTACATTCAGATTAACACGTTTTCGTTCATGGTTCTTTTGTAAATAAATATTATTTCAAAAATATAAGTATTGCTCACCCTACCTAACAGGTTTGAGTTGACAGCTATGACGTCCTGATATGGAGCTATGTCTGTCCTATTCTTATTAGAATCGCATAGTACATCTTAAACTTAAATAATAATAATAATAATAATATATATGATTTAAAATGATTTTAATTTATTGAAAAAAAAAATCTTAGGCCTTGTTTCAGTCATCAGAATAAAGTTATCCTAAGGTAAAATATAACATGAACATATTAAAAATTACATTTGTATGAATAAAATAGTTCCATTGTTTCACTTTGACATTCAGCCAGGCTATAATTTATTCGACTGATATCTTTTATTTGTCGATTGAAAAAGCAGCACTTAGTAGGTAGTATGCATATTATTGTGTGTGATGGTGATGATATAAAAAATATTTACCAGTTATTCAAATAAATGGCCAGTCCTTTATGAAACAGCTGCTCGGAAATCGTGTGGTTTAGCATTCTTATCAAGTTGGCGCCCTTCATGTAGGATATTTCGTCGAACTTCTGAGATATTTCCGAGGCGTCGATCACTTTGCGCGACACTGGCGATGTGTTCTTGAGCGCGTCCGACCTCAGGAGGTCCATTTTGTCTCTTGTGAACGATTCAAACATATCCCATTGTGGTTCGATCTGATAAGGGAAATTGTAAATGAAATTAATTTCATAATTAGCGACTGCGAATAATTTTTTTTTTATAGGATAAGGGTGACAAACGAGCACAAATTTTTAAAATTCTTTTTAATTATAAAAGATGAATAATGTTATTTAAAATAAGCATACCGAAAATAGTGCGCAAAAAAGGGAGTTAAGGAAAAATATACCATATATTTGGTTAAAATAACAACTGTTGGAGGTATTTTTTTTAATTTACCACTGGATCCGTAAAATAACATAAAAACAAAAAATGTTATATTCTTTATACATTCACTTCCCTACTTCGGGGAGACCTTGTAAGATCTATATACCATCATCATCATTACAGTCCTTCATAACTCCACTGCTGAACATACACCTCCCCCAAGTTATGCCACAAAGCACGGTCCTGAGCCACTTTCCATCCTGTATGTTTTACCAGGTCATCACTCCATCTAGTGAAGGGGAGGGGAGGTCGCTCTACACTTCGCCTACCGGTACGAGGCTGCCACTCGTTTCTCCAAATAGTTACAAAATAATCCTTATAAAATATATACATCAGTAAAAATAGGAAAAGGAAGTTCATTATGTCTAAGCATTCGCCAGTCTTATTCAAAATTGGTTTTTACAATGCCATGGCTACAACAAGACCTTACTGCTGGGAGACTTTGTGAAAAAAAAAAGTCTAAGGAAGCAAAAAAGTCATTGTGTACATGCATTTTTATTAAATTAGTTATATAATTTATTATTTATTTTCTTCATTAGAATGCTTTTTACATGTGCCTTTATTTTATGAATTTATATGAATACTAGCATCTCGCCCTACCTCCGCTTGTGTTATGCGTTATTTAGATTTAAGATAAACATCAAAGACCATTTATCAAAATTTCAAGTTCAGCCATTCAGAAGATTAGTCATCAAAGACAGACACACATACAGACAAAATTCTTTAAAATAGTTATTCATATCATTTTGCAATAAAATAATATATTTTTTTATATTTCAATAAAAAGGTAGTTACTACGATATATAGATAGACATATACAGATGGATATAATAGATGGATTTTCTAAAGCTTTAGCATTCATATTAATAACTTCAAAAACTCACGTGATCCACGCCGACGTACTCGATATAAGTGGCAAATCCCTCATTGAGCCATAAGTCGGTCCACCATTTCATCGTCACCAAGTTGCCAAACCATTGGTGGGCCAGCTCGTGTGCTATGTCGATCGCAATATTTTGTTTGTCCCGAGGTACACCCTCAGCATCATCGAATAAAAGGGTTGTTTCCCTGAAATAAATAGGGTTAGTGGTAACAGATGTAATTTAGAATCACTGTATTACACAGGGAAATAAAACTTAAAACAGTTACATAATATTATAATTTAAGTACGTTAGAGATTCTTAAATTTAGATTAGTAAAACTGGAAAGTATTTTTCAGTATCTATAAGGAAACCTCTAGAAATATGGTGTAAAAATTGGATATAAAATTCAAAAAACTTGTTAAGGAAATTTTGTATAAAGTCTACTACGAGTATAAAACAGGACAATATATTGAGGTAAATGATGTGTGGCAATATTTCTTATATCTTATATTTCTGACAAACATTCATACCCAGGACAATTATTTGTAGACCATACAAATATTTGTTTCGTATGTGATTCGAACCCGCAGCTACACCTAGTGATAATATACTTTTGGTCCGCAGCACTCGGTGCCGTAACTCATTGCTAAGCCACTGCGCCACGGAGCCATTTCGGAATTTGTTGAATGGTGTATATATAATATTATATATATTGAAGTATAAGTAATACTATACTAAGTTAATTTTCATATATTTATTCCGTTGATCTTTAATTCTTTCTTTTATGAATCCTATTGCACCCAAAGTACTTTCTGCATGTTATTTCATATTACTTTAGCAGACTGTCACAGAATGCCTTAAGGCACTAAGTCCCTTTGCAATTTTTGTACAAGAAAGTTTAAATAAATAAAAGAAATGAACAAATGGTGGTGTCATTTGGAATTTGCTACTTTTAGAGGTTTTTAAAATAAAAATAAAATATAAAGTAAAAAGAATTTCCTTACATTTTATGGTATCGGAAATACAATTACTTTAGGAATTTTTGTTTTAATAACTATCAGAAATTATTTCAATCGACTGTAGTGTTGATAACCAATTTTTTAATGATAGTATCTATTTCTACATCTACTATAATATAATTGTTAAGTTTTATGACATATTCTTTTAATTTGACATAGATGAAGGTAAGACTTCATTTATCTCAAATTAAAAGTGAAGTATTTTCAGGCTAATGAGGATAATTAAGATATTGGATTGCTGTTGATAGATCAAAAGTTTTACCTGAATGTGATTAAACCCCAATTTTCCATGGCACCACTTGAAAAGTCCGGAATTGCAATTAAATCGAGTTTGTCCAATGCATAAGGCAGTCCAAACACATGTTCATAATATTCCAGCAGTTTCGGTGTTATGTTCAATGCATATTTAGCTTTATGTATGAGCTCAGGTCTGGTCCATACACGGATTGTCTTTGTTATATTGTCCTTACTAGTGTAGTTTGTTTCTAGATATTGAAAGTCCGATATTGCATAGGCGACAAGGTATGTGGACATATTAACTGATCTGTCAAAGTGTGTCCACTGCCATCCAGGTTCTTCTCTTCTGAAAAATGAAAAAAGTATTATTTTTGGACATTTAGAAGGAAAAGCCTCCTTTCTCCAACTGCCAAACTCACCCAAGTCACACAAACACACAAAGAACAAGGCTTTGATTTTTTTTTAGAATAATGGTGACAAATAAGCTCACAGTACACCTGATGTTATGTATACGGATATGGTGGCCCATAGACATCTACATCTATCCTCGATTAAGAATCAAAATGCAGATGTGCTGTCACCCCTGACGACTAAGATAGAATGCTTCGTGCATGCGTGTGGGCATGCGTGTGGGCATGCGTGTGGGCATGCGTGCGTGCATGCATGCGTACGTATGTGTGTACGTTCGTGCGTACGTACAACAATGACAATGCAGACAAGGAGTTCCACATAGCAATATACTAGTATAGTTTTATGAAGTTTTATGAAATAAATCCACATTGCAGCTTTATTATGGCTGCACAACAAATGGGTGGGTCCAGCCCAGGCAGGAAAATAATTTGGGAGTATGCAAAGGAATTCATAACTTAATTCCTTCTTCTCTCTTTCACTATAGGACAACGAGATGCTTGGACAGGCGCCATACATTTGCTGTCTACATACCACACATTCAAACAAAGGAGTGGAATAATTGACCAGCATCTGTCTTCGCATCCCATTATAATGTGAGTGTCTTCAAGGCAAGAGTTGTTTTTTAAAGAATAAGGGTGACAAATGAGCACACAGACGTTAAGTGGATGCTGTGGCATATATACATATCCATTTATCCTCGATTAAGAATCAAAATGCGTTGACACCCTTGAAAACTAAGATGGAATGCCTCACTTCCAATAAAAAGGACCTCCGGTTCTCTACACTCACCATACGAAACACAGCAGCATTAAGCTGCTATCTTACTCTGGTTTCTATGAGAGTGTGGTCCTACCCCGATCGAGCTGAACCATTTGTACTACAACCATAATATAGCTGCAGCGTGGTACTACCACATACAAAAACCTTTGGCTACATCTCCATTTCCTATCATGTGGGACAGTTGTCAAGCACTGGCTTATAGTGGTTATATAAGTGGTAAAATTAAAAATTTTGTGCAACCGACTTCAATATAAATTATTAAGGGTAACTAGAAAACTACTGGTTAGACCTTGATGAAATTTATATGGGACCACATGAGAAGCACCAACTTCCAAATAAAAAAAGAATCGTCGAAATCGGTTCAACAAAAAAAAATACAGTCGATTTGAGTACCTCCTCCTTATCGAAGTCGCTTAAAAAAGGAGCATATTCACAAAATACCTGCATTAATTAAGATACAAAGCTGATGTGTTTCATATAGTTAATGATGAAATAAAACCAGAGACCATTTAAATGAGGCATTTCCTGTTAGATCTCAGGAATTGCAATACATCTGCATTTTGGTTCTTTAATAAGGATAAATGTAGGTGTCTATGGGCCAACCACTTATCATCGGGTGGACTTTGTGCTTATTTGTCACCCTTGCTTGTATAAAGGAAATAAAGTAATATTAACAAACACAAGTTGAATTTGATGAATTCCAAGTTTCCAAGTTTTTTTTTTTATAGGAGAGGGGCAAACGAGCATGCGGCTCACCTGATGGTAAGTGACTACCGCCGCCCATGAATAACTGCAACACCAGGGGAGTCGCAGATGCGTTTTTCGCCGGCCCTTTAAAAAGGAGTAAGCTCTTCTCTTGAAGGTCCCAAGTCGTATCGGTCCAGAAAAGTCGCTGGTGGTAATCGATTCCACAAGGAAGTTGTGCGTTGAAGAAAACTTCTTCTAAATCGCATTGTGGTGGACCGCCAAACATCACAGATGATATAGAAGGTATCGCGCGTATATAGGTTTTGTTGCGATGTGCGATGGTGAAATTGAGCGGCTGGAATTAGTCCGAACAATTCCTCAGAGCACTCCCCGTGATAAACGCGATAAAAACGTTGTAATATTTGTGCAATTATCATATTTGTTTAGGCGGTATGGTAGTAAAGCCTCCTAGCAAATTTAATAGTATTTCTCTACATAGTATTAAACAAAGTCGCTTCCTGCCGTCTTTATGCTTAGATCTTTTAAACTATGCAATGGATTTTGATGTAGTTTTCATCAATAGACAGAATAATCCAAGAGGAAGGTTTATATATATAATACATGCATATTATATATTATATAATTCTTCTGTACATGTGTATTCAGGAAGACTTTAGTCCTCCTAAACGGCTGGACTGATTTTGATGCAATTTTGTGTGTGATTAAGTTGATTAGAGCATGGTTTAGATTCACAATTGGACCCGGTAGGCGTTGTTGTCGAGATCCAGAAATCAACCGTGCGAAGCCGGGGCGGATCGTTAGTTATAGATATTTTGGACTTGTGTACACATAACCAGTATTTTGAAAATAAAAATTTGGAATAAAACTCACATAGGTTCCTGTGCAGCGACCTTCATATTGGACAGCACAGTTAAGTTCTGTGGGTGTGCTATACTGATCTCAAACTTTGCCTTAAAAGCAGGCTCATCAAAACAGGGAAATGCTGCACGGGCCGATGTAGGTTCGAATTGTGTAACACCAAGTTCTCTGTAAAAACAATATATTATTGATTAATATGTTTAAATTTTAATGTTAACATTTTACTGATTATCAATATGGACTTTTGATTTGATTTAAATTAAAAGAAAAACCTAATGAGGATATATGTACATCAATCAATTTAAAAACACTAAGGATGTGAGATATATGCAACCCAGGAACTCTCTTTTTTTCTGCTTCATAATTATAACCTTATTAGAAGCCTAAGAAGCTTCTTCAAACGCATTTCAGAGAATTTAGTTTATAAGGTAAATCTCAATAGTGAATCATTTCATTTTCTTACCTCAATTCATGTTTTTTAAGTATTTTGAGAATTAATTACAATTACAAGAACTTTTACCATGTAATTGTGGTATCTAGAGAATCTACTACTCTGCATCATCCAGTGGATGCTGTTAGTAGCCACAGAGAGAAGATGGGCAGCAGCAACTTCCCAATAACAACTTAAAATAATAAAAAGCGGATGTTACCAAATCACCTTGAAATTGTGGCAACTATGGCAAATATTATAGGGGGAACCCTATAATATTGGCTCAATTTATAGGGATAGCCTATGTTCAGCAGTACACTTTTGATAAGATGTAATGATGACAATGACTACAAGAACTCTGAAACAAACACAGCTACTGCTAGTTACACAAGTTAAATGGTTAGGTATGTAAAAAAAATGAATACTCACTTAATCTCATTCTTATTAGTAGTGTAAGTACTTTTATAGAAACCAGTCAATGTATTCGATATAGTTCCTTCAAATGACAACTCTAGAGTATAATCAACGCCAGTTTTTAGCTTGGAAGCTAATGTAAGTATCAATCTATCACCCGAACTCTCCTTAATGGACAAAATCTTAATATTACGGACACTGCTGTGTGTTACTTGCGTATCAATGGTTGTAATTTGTACGTTTTCTACAGGTGTTAACGTAATATTTTCAAAGATACTTTCAGAGTTATTGGCAATACCTAGAGAATCATTTGATACACTAGGTGATACTGTAACACTATCTAAATTAGTTGTATTATTTGTGTTATTAACTTCACGCTTTTTCCTTGAAATATGTACTGTTTCATGTTCATATATCTGCTCTGTTAGCTTAGCATTACTACTATTAATACTGAGGCTTTTTGAATGTAATATTATCTCTTTGACTTGTTGGTTGGCTCTTATTGTAATGTAGACCTCTCCACTGAACAATGATTTATCAATATCAGTTTTTATTTTTAATCTATAAAAGCTTGGAACAACATAAGGTGGCAATCGAAGGTCAGGTGAGGGCACATTTGTCTGCCCAAATGGTTCTTCTTCATTCCAAAAATCTTGAGGTGTTTGCGATACCTACAAATCAATATTTATAAACATATTTACTAATTTACTAATAAAATAAACCACCACAGAAGTTCATGGATTACACTACTCAAGACTATTTTAGTGACAGCCAGTAAAACCCATTCCCACCGGTGAACTTGTTAAATGGTAACGTAATGATGGTGATAACATAGTTAATGTTATCTCAAAGAATGATTTATTTTAAGAGATTATGGAATATACTAGCTTGTGACAAACAGACAGATAGACAGACAAAAATTTAAAAAAATGTATTTTTGTTATAAATATCGTTTATACTTTCATATACATTTAGTAAAACACTGTAATTTTGACATTACAAACAGACACTTCAATTTTATTTATTTGTATATACATATAAAATTTCCCCAAAAAGAACGTTTAATACTTACTATTTCATCACCAAAAATAAGTAATATATTAGTTAAAAAATAGAAATTTATAAGACGACTCATTATTCAAGCTAATAACTAGGAATTATCACAGATTGGTGGTATAAATAAACTGAATACGAAATAATTTTTTTTTAAATATTAAGTCCTCATTTTGAAATCGATCGTTAAAACTTGAATTTAAGCTTTAGTCATTTAAAATTAATTAAAAACCGATATCAAATAAGGAAACACAATACACAATAAAATATGACACTCGTCGTTCTTGTTCAATTCAGCTGTCAGACTGAGATTGTCATTTGTCATTTTTTCAGTCTTAGGCTTGGAGATAATAGCGATTTATCGAAATATCGATATTTTCTCATAAATTCTCATATTTTAAGCGCGATCTTTTTTTTTATAGGATAAGGGTGACAAGCGAGCACACAGTCCACCGGATGGTAAGTAGTTGCTATGGCCCATAGACATCTACATCTATTCTCGTTTGCGAATCAAAATGCAGATACGTTGTCAGCCTTGAGGACTAAGATGAAATGCCTCTTCCAGTAAATAGGGTCTCCGGTTCTCTACATTCACCATGCGAAAAACAGCAGCATTAAACTGCTATTTTACGCTGGTATTCTATGAGAGCGTGGTCATTCCCCGGTCAAAACGACACGTTCGTGTTACAACTATACGATTAATATAGCTGCAGCATGACTCGATATTTACTTTAGAGTATTGAATTCGTATAACTTGCCATCCCTAGTCAGTGTCAGTGAGTCAGTGTCAAGGATTAGCAATTTAAGGTGTGTTCCGATTTACACTATATGACCACTGTAAAGTGTGACGTCAATTCAGTCAATACTGTGAAGCCGTTCATTTTTAGTTTGCTATACTGGTTACTGTTTAAAATGGAAAGTAGTCCAGTATACTGTCATCCCCATTTTTCAACACTGTTTTCAAATGAAAATATTTATCATTACACGTTTTTTGTTCAACAATAAATATATTGTTTGGATGTTGTTGCTTTAAAAACTTGAAGTTGTTAAATCTGTTGTTTTTTGATCACGTAATCAAAGAACTGAACTACTTAAATCCCTACCTCGAAAACGCCAGTGCTCTCAGTACAAAAATGGAAGCGATTTTTGACGTCATATATTTCCATAGGGAACTACTGCAGTATACTGACAGTCCATAACGGAACGAATTTTTCACTAGTGAGAGCATTGAGCAGTGCTCGGTGCTCGTAGTGTATATCGGAATATACCCTTAGCCTTGGAATTTAGCAATTTGATTCGATGTGATGACGTTAGATTTTTGGCAAAGGTTAAAATATTTACAGATAATAAGTACGACACTTATTTCCGTTTTAAAAGATAATATACTTCTTCAATTAATGATAAAAGTGTGTAACGTTTATATATAAAATATATATATATATAATAAAATTTGAATTTATTGCTTCAATACCAAGGATAAATGTTTAACTTAGGCTTAGCTAGCTTAGTATTGTTTATGTCAGACATCAAAATAACAAGGTATATATAAAAATATTTACTATAATAAAAATAAATTAGTAGTTATCATCACATAATATTCTTGTTATTTTTCTAAGAGTTTAAACATTCAACCCATACACTTAAAAACAAACTTGCAGAAAATTATGGTTATGATGTAGGTATATCATACAACCAGATGGCTCAAGATATTATGACGTCTGTGGGTGTATATAAGCAATGTTGTTTTATTGGTAATAAATAAAATTATACTTTTTTGTAAATATGCTAATAAATTAAAAGATTACATGCATCATCGTCCTCGATGTGTCACGACCCCATCATCCAATTTGCAATTAGATAATAGATGATGTGGTCGTGAGTAAAAATGATCAGAATACCGTCATTAGATTTATAAATAAAAATGATATGTATCTTGGCCGATTTGAACTACGATGACAAATTCTAAGCTAAATTTCCAATATCCTATAATACGTAGTTCATAATAATTACTTCATGCTATCGCTACGTAGTACTATTATTTATTCTGTGCTATCGCATATAGGTACCTACTAACGCATGAACAATGTGACGTTATGTGGGTGGCAGATTGCATCATGTAGTATTAGAGTGTTTCGGATTTGAATACAGAACCGCGGCACTTACTACAGTATTCAGATTCCTAGGCCACACGGTTGTCAATATACAAGTTATCCATAGGTTTATTCAAAAATTTGTTTAAATTTCCTTTATTAATTTTAAAACTCTCAGATTTTCGTAAAATAAACAACAATTTAGGTTATTTGTTACTGCTCTTATTTTTTAAAGGTAAGTAGCTACCTAAAATATACGTAAGGCGTAACTATCTAATATTTTTATCTTCTTCCTTTCTTATTTTGTAAAAGCCCACATCTGGATTTCCCCGAGGTATGACACAAGACACGGTCGGGAGTATTTGCCTTGATCGTCACGATTGGCAGGCGAATTGATAATCGCTTAATGCTGCTGTGTTTCGTATGGTGAGCATAAAGAACCGAAAACCCTTTCTACTGGATAAAAGGCATTCCATTTTAGGCATCAAGGGTGACAAATCATCTGCATTTTGATTCTTAATTGAGGATAAATGTAGTGTAGGACTCAGCATACATTTACTGGACTGTCTGCTGGTTTTTCACCATTATTATCTACAGACTTCAAAATGGAGCCGGTACTCAATTCGACGGTATGTTTTTTATGTGTGTTACCTCATAACTTTTTACTGGGTAAACCGATTTCGATGATTCTTTTTTTAATTTGAAAGCTGGTGCTTCACATGTGATCCCATAATATGATCAAGGTCTGACCAATAGTTTTTCGAGTTATTCTTAATAATTTATATTGAAGGTGGTTGCACAAAACTTTTAATTTTAACTTATATATATATAAAAAAAAAAACTCTTACATCTTAGACGTTGCTTCCCGTTGTCAGTTTGAATAATTTACGTTCGACGTAAACGAGATGGTTACACTGTCATCTATCAGAAGCCCTAAGATTATTTTGGTATATGCCAAAGTCGCCTTTTACGACACTAATAAGGGACGGTGGGGTACGGGACTACTAAGTGGGGCGATAGATTCTCTAACACCGCTACCACATGACTGGGATAGTCAACTTACCTTAAAATAAGTAACATAGTAAACTATAACTCCGACTAGAGCAGCGACAATTACAGCCAATATTATAAAAGAGATGCATATGAAGTTTGAGATGAATATGCCGCCTTTTCTCCCATATTGAATGTCGTCAGCACCTTGAGTTTCGTATGCCAGGAACTGCTGGCGACTTGTCGATAAAGACATGTTGCGTATTCATACTGAAATCAAACAAAGAGTAGCCTGTGTTAAAAGAGCCTTCGTTTGTATATGTAGAAAATATACTCATAGGTACCTATATGTAGAAAAAAAATAATAATGTAACGTTTGAAACAAATCCAAAACCATGTATATATTTATAATTCTTACATTAACAAATACAATAAAAATAAACATAAATAAAATAAATAATAACGATTTTAAATTTTTGATTTAAATAATCATTTTATAAATTCAAAAATTAAAAGTCGTGCAAACTGAATTTTAATCATGGCGGCCAGTCTCAAGGGAGATTAGCCAGCCCCGCAGGATAGGATTATAGTGCAGGAGTGTGATTAAATATCGACAGCGTTCTAGGCACCTCCTCGGTACCCCTCTAGCGGCCTAAAATGAGTAGTTATAATTTATAACTACTCATTTTGCAAATAAGCTTTATCATAATTTACAATATGATGTAAATAATTAGGACACCAGTACCGTTAATGGTGAGAGTGACGAAAAATGTGATGAGAGAGTGAGGGCGATGTAGCTGTAATCAAATAGATTTTTTTTTTATAACCTCCCGCATGCGTCCATGCACGTGCCTATTTTGCCTTGAGGACAATCCGTCAATGCTATTCCCTCACTATCATATCCGATGAGACGGCATTCCGACGCCATCGGAAAGAAATGAGGCACAGGACTAACGGCTTTACGTGCTTTCCGAGGCGCGGTGGTTAAACACCGTCAACTCGCTACTATGGGCTGCTACTGAGAATTTCTTTACAGAAAACCCAATAATCGATTATTTGGCCCGACCCGGGATAACACAACAAAGTTATAAGTAGCGGCACGAAAGTCTAGCGGTGACCGTTATTGCGCATAAGCCGCGCTGGTTGGCTCGTGCGTATCGTTCGCACGCGCTGATTGGCTCTCCAGACGCATTGGTGCAATTCAATTCATATGCGTCTCCTCCACGTTTCGTTCGGCGCTAGACTAGTAAAAGGAAACCTTACATTAAAATGTTTTATTTGAGCGTATCAGATTATTAAAAATTAACAGAAAAACAAGAACGTTAAATAATTTGGGGACTAATATGGAAAAGATAAATTCTAAGCAATATTTTAGATAAAATGTGTTAAAATTACAACTACCACTCGCGAAATTTGCCAAAGTTCACAAAAATACCTATAACCTGTTTATAAATAAAATAAATTTTGTCAATTAATGCCAATATGAACTAAACAAAATGAGGGTTTAGACCTCCACAAATTCTCTGCAAAGGCTATACTTTGCAGAGGATTTACCCCTAAGGAATGTCACAAATTACGGTCCATACCGGGTCATCTCTTCATCTAGTGGGCCGCCCTACACTTCGCTTACTGGCTGCCATTTGAGAATCTTTCTTTCTCCTCTGTTGTCAGTTCGTCGAGCTATATACGACGCTATATACGCTATAGACGCGAGTCTCTTATACGACGCGTGCGAGGGAGCCCGAACAGAGTCCTACAGATGATTAGCAACAGAGTGGATTCTAACCTGTTTGCAAGGTTTATTGAACTACATGTTTTATGAGTTCCATAAGCGAACAAGACAGAAGTTTAGACTCTGTATTAGGTTTTACATAGATTTCGTTCAGTTTTTACTAACCTAGCATGTAAGAAAACTTTTACCAATACTAACATATATGGGCCTGAGTCTGAAATTAAATGATTAATAATAATAATAATTATTATTATTAATTCTGCGAACGGGTTAATCCCAGTTAGCCTCTCGGGTCATCTGAGGCGACTGGGACTCCGTGACGGACCGCTCCAAGCTCAAATGCAGAAGGCGGTGTTCCTCGATACCGCCCGCATCGTCCGCCGGTTTCTTTCCCTTTCCCCCTAACCCTCGGCCGTTTGGTCTCCCCTGCCGAGGGCTTCCATCTGGTTGGGTTTTTTATATATTTATATATTTTTTATGTATTTATTCTATTTTATTGATATTTATGTATGTTTATATATTTCGTTTACAATTATATATTTAAGCAGCCTAACCAGATGAGAAAACTTTATAGATAACCCCCATAATAATAATAATATATGGACACCCATTGTCACTTCAGCTTATTGGTCTATTGGGCTATGTCGGTTACTCTGGTTTTACTGCGGATATCCTAGCTATTATCAAGCTAGGAAATATTGAGCACAACCCTCTCTAGAGCCGCTGTAGTAGCTCGCCGAGCAACCTTAAGCTTCTTCATAATGTTAGCAGTGAAGGACCACGTCTCAGATCTATATGTTATCACAAACACACATTGGTTGTAGGTACACTCTTATTTTCAGGTTTTGAAGAATACATTATGAGAAATGCGATAAGATGATGTTTTTTTTTATAGGATAGGGTGACAAACGAGCACACAGTCCACCTGATGGTAAGTGGCCACTGTGGTCCATATACATCTACATTTATCCTCGTTTGCGAATCAAAATGCATATGCGTTGTCACCCGCGAGGACCAAGATGGAATGCCTCTTTTCCAGTAAAAAGGGTCTCCGGTTCCCTACACTCACCATACGAAACACAGCAGTGTCAAGCTGCTATTTGACGCTGGTATTCGTCGTAATCTCTCAAATGTACGCAGCACGGTGAGCAGTAATTTTATTAAGTACGATGTAAAATACTTATTATTTAATATATTACTCTAAACCGAATATATCCGCGACTGTTCGTTGCTGCTTGTGATAAGAGGGCTGGTTCTTTTCTCGCTCAAAGGCTAAGTATAGCCATTCAGTGGGGAAACGCAGCCAGCGTTCTTGGCAAGATACTGCGGGGAGTAGGACTGTATGATAATTAAGTTATTAGTTTTAGTTTTTTTCCTTATAGTTCTTTATTTAATATAGTTACATTTTTATTTTTATTTATAATATTAATACTATACAAGTAAATAAAATTGAAGTGTCCGTTTGTAATTTCAAAATAACACCCTTTTTCTAAATGCATAATATGAAAGTATGTACCCATTTTAATGAAAACTGTAACTGAAGATGTCTATGTCTACTTGCCACCGGATGCCCTGTGTACTCGTCACCCTTTTATAAAAAATAAAAAAAAAAATACCGCTGTCTGTTCCAAAACCCTGCCAGGTGATAGAGGATATCTGTCTTCAGCAGTGGGATATACCATTACTTTACTATAGATATTTTTTTTATATTTATTATTCTATTTCAAGGCAAAGGGAGACTCAGTTTATGCAATAACGAAAGATAAGTCAATTATATAAACCCTCTCAGAAATGAGAGAAAAAATATTTTATTTATGTATGAAATACCTAACAAAAAGATATTTATAAGATACGTACAACATATTTATCTATAACTTTTTATCTCTTCTCTTTCTTCTCATCTATTTTTTATCAATTGCCGTCCGTTAGTCTCGCTAAAACTCGAAATTGGCTGGACCGATTTTGATGATTTTTTTGTGAGTGTTTGATTTTGAGATTGGTTGGTTTAGATTCACAATTGGACCGGTTAGGTGGCGCTGTAGGATGGTTGATATCCAGAAATTACTAGTGCGAAGCAGGGGCGGATTAGCGATCACACAATATATATATATATTTGAAGTGGATTCTGATACGTAAAAGTATTTTTTTGGAACGAAGTTCTTTATCGGACGGTACGGGTTTGGCGGATGGGAGCTAGGCGATAAAAAGTGTAAGATTTTTTCGTCACTACCCCTTGTGTCATAGTGTAGACGGCCTTGGCGGCGAAATAAGGAAGTGAGATGGAATAATATCCATCTCCCTCGCACTTTTTCTTTTCTTGCCATGAAAGAAATATTATTTTATTTCAAATGACGGTTCACTTTAATAGAGGCTAGTAATTCATTTATTTGTATTTGTTAATCAATAATATAATACCTACGTTTATCAATAATAATATACTACGCAAGGAACTTCGTTCCAACCGAGTGTTCCACGACACTCACGCATTTTTTGTTTAGTAAGTGTTTGTGCAACTATTGTATTGGTAATAACGATGTAACAAGTGCCTCCTAAGAATTTTTACTTTCTACTTTTACGATTTGTATCATCATCGATGGACCACTAGTTTAAACTATAATTTTTTGTCGAATCTCTCAAAAACTTCGCAAATATTGTGGAGAATTTTATAAAAAAAAAATATTATAAATAATAATTTGTCATTACGGAGTATGCTAGGGGTGAATATGAATGACAGGGTGAGTAATAGTGTGATAAGAGAAAAGTGTGGTTCGCAAGATGACGTTGTGACTAGGATTAAAAAGGAATGCTTCGGTGGTTTGGTCACGTAGAAAGAATGAACGAGGAAAGAGTGACAAAGCAAATTTATGTTTCAGAAGTGAACGGCAAAGTCGGGAAGGGACGCCCTAGACGAAGATTTATCGACCAAATCGGCGATACATTGAAAATGGGCCAGATTAGGAGTACCCTTAACCGACGAGTGTGTACATGCGTAAATATATGGATGTAAAGGAGGCGAGAGAAGTGTGTTAGGATCGCGGCAAATGGAAGTCCGTAGTCTCTGCCTACCGCTCTGGGTGACAGGCGAGAGTGTTTGTATTTGTATTGTATTGTATAATTTGTCACTGACAATCGTATTATGACGACCTGGTAAGACATGCAGTAAGTGGATGGATGCAGGTGGCTCAGGACCATGCTTTGTGGCATTCCTTGGGGGGGGGGGCGTATGTTCAGCAGTGGACTTGTGAAGGGATGTAATGATGATGATTATGAATCGTGTTATTCCATAATAAAAAAATGATAAGTTTGAGAAGCACTGACATTTTTGCGGTGTGTTTATGCGATGACTAAGCAAACCATGTCTAATTGCGTGTAAGGTAAGGTATGGCGAATTGTATGCGGGCACATGCGATAACGCGTTCTCGTAAGAATATAATGAATGTTATGACTTGATGGAATCAATTCGTAAAATATTACTTTTAAGCAGACTTCAAAAAAAGGAGCAGTTACTCAATTCGATTGTGTTTTTTTTAATATGTGTTAGGTACCTCAGATCCTTTTTCTAGGTGAACCGATTTTGATGATTCTTTTTTTATTTGAAAGCTGGTGCTTCTCATGTGGTCCCATTTGATCAAGATCAACCAGCAGTTTTTGAGTTATATCTACTTAATAATGGTTATTTAATTGATTTCGACTACATTAATGATGTTCTCTTATATTTATATTGAAGTTGATTCTACAAAATTTTTAATTGAAATTTAAATGAATTTTAATAGAATCAGCATGGTGGCTGATCATCTGATTCCCAGGGGTTGTTTTAATTTATGTATTTTTATAGATATTATAATATCTCGCACTTGGCCGGTTATTTAAATTTAATATCAAAACACGCAGGCAACGGACAGCGCTAATTTTCCTAATTTTTTGACAAGTAAAGTAAATTTACAAGATTTTTATTTTATTTTAGTGAGAATTAATGGGGATCAAATTAGATAGATGATATATATGGAGTGCATAATATCAGCCATTGGGCTGTTACTTGGTATGAGGTACTAAATAAGAAATCACTAATTTCAGCTAGGTATGTAATATAAATCAGGGTTGTCACAATTTGGCATAAATATCACTAATTGGAACAACTTATTTTGAAAGGAAGTTAATCAATTCGTCAATTGAACAAACGAATTTGCATAAATATAAGAAATCATCAATTCGTAGTTATAAAATTGATTGTTTGAATTGAAAGTTTAGTAAAGTTTTATTTGCTTTTCTATTAGACATTTGTAAGAATACCGTATATTCTAATTATTTTTGAGAAAGGCAAAAATAAACAAAATAATTATAACAATGAAAAACTCAAGAAAAGCAAAGTAACTCAGGACCGTGCTTTGCGGCAACCTATTTTTATTTTTTTTATTTATTTAATAAGGCTTACCAACTAAATACATATAGAAACAATTATTATGAGGTGCACTTAAAAAAAATTGTATATATGCATTTAAATTAAAGGTAAACACAACATATAATAAAAGACTTCCTTTAAGGAGAACAGTAACCTATAAAACTATCACTACAATAAAATAATAAAATTAGAACAAACAAAAAAAACCTAACTTATATAATGTATAAATGGAAAAAAAAGAGGAAGTAAAAAAACTTTTAAGATGAAAAAATTATTTGGCTGTGTAATGTGTTAGTACCTTCCTGTTTAAAACATTTAAGCTATCAAAATGGATATCCACATCACAATTTTGAAATGTTGAATTGAATGCATTCAACAAAGATGATAAAGGTGTGTTTCTGCCATATTCATTACGACTTTTTTTAATATGAAACGGTTTGTAGTTATGTAGACGTGCACTAATTCTTGGAACAGTGATACCGATATCAAGTAAGAGAGACCGACAGTCAATTTTAAAACTTAAGAGCTTGTGCAGGAAAGTTATACTTAATACATCCTTACGCCTTTCTAAAGGTATCATATGGTAATGCTCAAGTCTTTTTTTATAGCTATTAAAAGTGTGATAAGTCCCTTCGATGTAACTGAGTCTAGCTAACATTCTTTTTTGTACCTTTTCTATACGTTATATATTGTTTTGATAACTAGGATACCAAACAAAGGAACAGTAGTCTATATTGCTACAGATCAACGCGAAATAGAGGGCCTTTAAAGCTGGTATGGACTTAAATTCTGTAGTGTTACGTGAGATGAATGCTATTAATCTATCACACTTATTTATTGTGATATCAATATGACGTGTGAATCTCATTTCGGAATCAATGTTTAGGCCTAAATCTTTAACATATTTTACTTGATTAAGACGAGTATCTGCAATATAGTAATTAGTCTCGAATTTTTTATATTTCCTTGAAAATTTTATGTGGTGACATTTTTTTACATTGAGTTCCATCTTATTACATTCACACCATTTACAAAGATCGTTAATATCCCTCTGTAATAGTAACTGGTCTTCTGTGCACTTAACGGTTCTAAAAAATTTCAGATCATCGGCATATAATACAAACTGACTGTTATTTAATACATGTTTTATATCATCTATAAACAAACAAAATAAAATTGGACCCAGGACTGAACCCTGAGGAATTCCAGAAGTAGCTTGAAATATGTGAGATACAAATCCGTTTACAACAACCCTCATTACTCTATTTTCTAAATAGGACTCAAACCATCTCAAAAGACATCCATCAATAAAAAAAAGTTTTTAAGTTTAGCGAATACATATGTAGTAAACTAAATGGAATACAAAAATTACGAGATCAATAAATAAAAACAGAATTTATATTTATAAATTTATAATAATATAATATCTAATAATTTAAATCATGCATAATTTCCTACTGTTATTTTCATAAGTGTAATTATATAATCATTAAGCATAACAAAAATAAAGACATTAATTAATTATTCATTCATTGATTATATGTAATCACAATTTAGCTTTTATATTATTAGTAAGGAAAAATACTTTTATTACTGTGAATTAGAATTATTTGAGAAATATAAATGTAATAAACCACTAGAGCCATGCATTCCTCCAAAACCCACTATACGGTGTTAATGGGAGACTTCAATGCAAAACTAGGCACAAGAGAGACCAGTGAGCTGAAAGTAGGGAAATTTGGAATAGGGCAACGGAACCCAAGGGGCCAGCAGCTGGCCGACTTCATGGAGAAAGAGGGACTCTTTATGATGAACTCTTTCTTTCAGAAGCGGCCCGACAGGAAGTGGACCTGGTCAAGCCCCGACGGTTCGACAAAAAATGAGATTGATTTCATTATGACGACCAGACAACAACTGTTCAATGATGTCTCCGTGATCGCGAGCGAATGTTTAGAGGCACACTGAACCTAAACGTTAAGTTGAAAAGGTCTCGTCTAATAAAGTCAACGCTCCGTCCCCCTCGTGCTCTGTTCCAAAGTCCCGAAACTTTTCTGCTCGAGTTACAAAACCGTTTTCAGTGCCTAGAAGTGCACTGCAATGAAGTGGACGATATGATGACAAGCTCGTGGAAACTGTCCATGCGGTCCGAGCTAAGTTCTGCAAGACCCGCCGCAGAAGAACACAAAAACTCTGCGATCACACTATTAATCTCATGGCTGTTAGACGGGAGATGAAGCTACATTCTTCAACAGATTTGACAGCATACAGGCAACTGAACATCTCAAAATGCATGCGGCGGGACTTACGCAACTTCAATACCTACAGCTTGTATTGAAGAAGCGATCGAGCGGAACCGAGGCTCTAAAGTCTTTGCGCGAGATCTATCTGTCAGAAAGAGCCAACTCTCAAAGCTGAAGACCGAGTGTGGTTGCGTCGTTTCCGGGACACCTGAGATTTTGAGTGAGATTGAGAGGTTCTATGGACAGCTGTACACGTCATCGTTGGAGCCACACGTAAGTGTGAGTAACGATCAGAAAGCGAGTCTTATCCGACACTATTCCGAAGATATCCCGGACGTCAGTCTGAGCGAGATTAGAATGGCTCTCCAGCACCTTAAAAACGGAAAGTCCCCGGGCGAGGATGGAATTACAGCGGAGCTTTTGAAAGCGGGTGGAAAACCGGTACTTGAAGTCCTTCAGAAGCTCTTTAATTTCGTCCTCCATGGTGGCACTACTCCGGAGGCGTGGAGCAGAAGTGAGGTGGTCACCTTGTTCTTCAAGAAAGGAGACAACGCTCTCTTAGTAATAGTATGGCGGCGCACGCAGAGCGGTTACCCGCGTTCGGTTTTTTATTCAGTGATTCAGTCTCAACTAGGCGAGCGCAGAGGACAGTCGATATTTGCGATGCTAATCTAAAGAGGTTATTTCATGTCGTTCGACTCAGAAACAATGTCTTCAGACTACGATAATGTGTCTAAAACATTATTATTGAAGTGGAAAAAAGGCCGGCATTATAATATGACAAATCGTTGAATCGATACAGAGACAGAAATAACTTGTCACAAGTGGATGTACCCAGTATTTATGGCGCGTTTTCTATTTCTTAATTTAAAAACCAAAGCCACAACACACGCTACACCCCGGGATTCCATGGTGGTACTGAAATAAAATTAAGCAAAACGCCAGCCGCAGTGCGTGGTTGTATGCGGTTTTGCGTTTTCAGCTATTAGTAAACCGCGCGCGCTTAATCGCAGTGCGCAGTTTAAAACAAGATTTAATAAATATTGTGCTCTTATAAAAATGGTATTCATTTTTAAAGTTGAGAATGACACTAAAAGGCTGGTAAAGGGCATCTACCCTAGGTATAACTGTGTTAGTCAATGGTTTAAGGATAATAAATTCAAGGCTACATGATTTGCCGCGATTGGCAAGCGGCTTAGCAGTCGTTTTTTTATAGGATAGGGTGACAAACGAGCACACAGTCCACCTGATGGTAAGTGGCTACTGCGACCCATAGACATCTACATCTATCCTCAATAAAGACTCAAGATGCAGATGCGTTGTCATCCGCGAGGACTAAGATGGAATGCCTCTTTGCCAGTAAAAAGGGTCTCCGGTTCTCTACACTCACCATACGAAACACAGCAGCGTTAAGCTGCTATTTTACGCTGATTTTCTGTGAGAGCGTGGTCCTTCCCCGGTTGAGCCGACTCATGCGTGCTACAACTATACCACTAATATAGCTGCAGCATGGCTCTACCACGTATAAAGTACCAGACAGCTTCAGTCATTTGTTTTTTTTTGACTGCTTCATGTTGTCAGTCTGTATACCTATGCTTACGGCTATCGACAACAAGATGGCTAACACCTCTATCTTTCGGAAGCCATGAGTTCTTCTTGGCGTTTACTATAGTTGCCAATTACGACACCTTCAAGACTAAATGGGGCGGATCATTGTCTTTTGCTGTCATCACACTGCGGATTCGAATATATGATTTTATTTGTAAAATTAGATTATAAACTTAGACAGTTTCAAACAAAGGAGGCTACAGATGTGTTGTCACCTCTGAGATGGAAAATGGAACGGCTCACAGTCTGTGATTAGGTATACTGGCCTTCTATACCCTTTTAACCAGAACATACAACAATACTTGGTGGCAGAAATAGGTAAGGGGGCGTCCATTACTCACGTAAGGCGATTTTAGCGATTTTCTACCCTCCCCATCCCCCTGGTGAGATGTCGTGACATAAGGCTCGAACCCCTCAGCCCCCCCAAATCTCGCGTGAGATTTTTAAAAATTTTAGTGTAAATACGTTAGTATATTGAATGCGTTGGGTTTATTAAAAAAAAAAAACAATTTGCTTAGTTATTTTTAAGTAATTTGTGGAGTTTGCAAACGGCGCAAACAACGCAAATAAATATTATTGTTTAGGATTTAGCCATATTTTACTTAATATAGACCAATTTTCTCGAAATTTTACACTTTTTCATGCGAAAAACAATGTACATGACATTTACCTCTCCCTCACGTGAGATTGGGTGAGATTCGGCTCGACCTCTTCCCCCCTAAACACCTCACGTAATTAAGGCGTTTCCCTGACCAAATAACCTTGAGCATGCAGTGCACTGCCGCCCGCACTCTGCGTACGCCTATTTATCATAGAATTCACACAATTTTTGGAATTAATTTTAATTAAAAAAGAAAAGCGAACTTTAAAAATTAAATTAAACGTGAATAATATAGATTTTTAAATTATCTATCCATTCGTGTAATCCTCAAATTATTAGAGCGATGCCTTTAGCTACAGATGCATGTAATCAATAATTTTAGTCATTTTCTGCCGACTTCCAAAAGGAGACGGTACTCAATACGACTGTGTTTTTTTTATGTGTGTTACCTCATAACTTTTTACTGGGTGAACCGATTTGGATGATTTTTTATTTGAAAGCTGTTACTTCTCGCGTGGTTCCATATGAATTTGATCAAGGTCAGACCAATAGTTTTTGAGTTATTATTAATAACTCATATTGAAGTCGGCTGTACAAAATTTTTAATTTTAAATTATTCAAAAGTAGATTTTAAATGTTATAAATACACATAAAAACAAATTAGAACGTGAAATGTGATGATAGGATATCGGAAATTAATGATGTGCTTTTATATGTAGTTTATTTCTCGTAACTAATGAGATAATAGTCTCTGAATAACGAAGAAAAACGCACTATCCCAAGGTTTTGGTCGGGGTATCGCCTTAATGGCCTCTCCCTACGAGGGTGGACCAAGACGGACTCCTAGGCAGAAAAAAGTCCTACCGCCTATTCTAATCTAATAATACTATATAGACCAAATTCTAGAATATGTGTATATCTAATAAATGAATTTGCTATAATCAAATTAAGGCAGGATCATGAAGAGTTACCAATGCCAGTACACTCGCAAAAGGCAAATATAACGGTAAATGAAACGAATGATTGCTTGCCCATCAAGCGTGTTAACTGTACGATTGAAACGAGTAGGTTTGCAAATGGTATTAATTTCTATTATGCAATAAAACTTTAGTTTTATACTGCCTCTAAAAAGCTGCAGTACGAATGAGTCGGCTCGAACGGGAAAGTACCACGCTCTCACAGAATACAAGGCATATCATTTAAGACATCAGGGTAAATTTAAGTGTCTATGGGCAACAATAGTTACATACTATTTACGTGGTAGAGCCATGTTGCAGCTATTAGTAGTATAGTTGTAGCACGAATGGGTTGACTTGACCGGGGAAGGACCACGCTCTCACAGAATACCAGCGTAAAATAGCAGCTTAACAAACGTGATAAACGAGCACACAAGCCACCCGATGGTAAGTGGATATTGTGGCCCATAGACATCTACATTTATCCTCGATTAAGAATCAAAATGAAGATGCGTTGTCACCCATGAGGACTAAGATGGGATGCCTCATTTCCAGTAAAAAGGGTCTCCGGTTCTCTACACTCACCATACGAAACACAGCAGCGTTAAGCTGCTATTTTACGCCTCATGGTTGACAACGTATCTGCATTTTGATTTGTAATCGAAGATAGATGTAGAGGTCAATGGGCCACAGCAACCACTTACCATCAGGTGGACTGTGTGCTCGTTTGTCACCCTTATCCTATTAAAAAATCTCAAAATAATTACAAGTTTTTTTGAATAAAATATAGCCTAAAATCACTCCCGGCATTGCCCTCTCTTTGTTCATTGCGTTTCTTTACAATCGGTTTAACTACCGGATAGACAGACAGACAGACAGACAGACACAACATTTAATAAATGGTTATTCATGTTTTAATGTTATGTGAATAATCCCTTCAGTTTAATTAAAAGGCAATTACTTCGATATTACAGACATACATTTCAATTTTATTTGTTTGTAGTTAAACGCTATAAACTGTGGCGCTGCGTAGCCGCTGGTTCGAATCCCGTCCGGAGAAACTACCTATTTGGTATGGCTTACAGATAATTATTTCGGGTCTGGATATCCATGTGCAATTTATCTGTATAACACGCCTCAACGATCAACACGACAAAAGAAATTCATATAGTGGGGGTAGCGCTTATTTCAAAATATTGTAATAACATTAGATGGACAGCTGTAACATGATGACTGATATTCGCACAGTCATTTAGAGAAACGCCGTCGTGAGTAACAGAATACGTTGTTAGCTTAAAGAACCTTCACAGAAATCGAATTTGATTCCCTTGAGGATTTCGTGATGTGATTTCGTTGGGATTGGGAATGTCTCGAAGACAAACCGGCCGAATTAGGTACATGAATTTAGGTGTCACTAAATAAGTATGGTATTTCTCCGTGAAAAAGGTCTAACTGTAAAAAATCTTGTCGATTCTACATTGATTTTCGACAATGCAATGCATATTTTAATTAGGTACTTGTTACGAAACTCAATTTTCTGTCGACAAGTAATAGTTAGGTAATCAATTTATTTTTGTTTTATCTAATTGGGACATTACTAAGAAAAATAAAAGAGGTTCACGACAATCATCATTTCAGTTTAATTAGCATTGCATTTTTTTTCGTTATATCATCTACCATTCAAAAGTTACAGCTTATACGTTCCACTGCTGGGCACAGACCTCCTCTCATTTCTGAGAGGGTTTTATGGCAAGGAAGTGTTCGCTGCGCTGTCCCTATGCGTGTTGGCGAACTTCACATGTCTTCGAAATATTTTTTTTCTTATTCTTCAAACATGCAGGTTTCTTTCACCGCCGAGCACGTGGTGAATCAGCACTTAAAATTGCAATTAACAATTTCATTGGTTCTGGCGGGGATCGAACCCAGGTTGCTCGTGTACTGTGAAATTTACGGCGAGCGCTAACCATCTGAGCTTCCACGGCTCATCAACTTCATTAAAGTATTTTTGCAGTAATCTATACAATCAAATATTATCATTTTAAAGTTTAGATCGAAGATGTAAAAAGAGAACATTTAGTTTATTTTAACTAATTTAACTCTAAGAGATTACCTTAGATTTTATTTATAAAATACATTATAATATGTAATATGGAATAGGCGTGTATCATAACTTGCTTATTAAACAGCTTTTTGTACGTGGTAGAGCCATGCTGTAGCTATATTATGGTTGTAGCACAAATGGGTCGGCTCGACTTCGGAAGAACCACGCACTCACAGAATACCAGTGTAAAATTAGCAGCTTAATGCTGCTGTGTTTCGTATTATGAGTTGGATACCCTTTTTTACTGGAGACGAGGCATTCCATCTTAGTTTTTAGGGGTGACAGCGCTAGTTGTAGATGTCTATGGGCCACAACTAATATAGCTGCAACATAGTTCTACCACGTATAAAAACTGTTTTACGTCTACTTGTTTCTAAGTTGCAATGTTTGTACAACCATTATGATTTAAAAGAAAAAACCACAATTTGTACAAATCCATTGAATATGTGAACAGTAAACGGCGTAAGATGTCACAGTGGCAATGACCGGCTTTTCTCATGTCTTCAAGGACGCGTCTGGAACTATGAAATCAGACGAGGGTAATTTAAAATGGCGACTTATAATGAGCACAAGAACTCAGTAGATTTTAATAATATTCACAAATACGTAGTACCACTATGTGTCAAGATAAATCGTGTAGCAATATTTTTGTAATAACGCGCTATGGGTACTTTGAATTAATATTGGCAATACTATAATAGATACGATTTATAATAAGCTAAAATATCACCGTGTGGAAGCGGTGTATAAGAGTCCACCACCACGTATCATCCCGTGGGTAATAAGAGGCGACCGGGGTAAATAAAACAAGAGATGGGCAGCAGGATTTGGCTTAGCTTTCCATTGTCGAGTTGGGTGTTGATACGTATTTTTACAGAAAGGTTTCATTACTTTTTGAGAAAAAAATTATTGGAAATCAATTATTCTTGTAATGTTTATGTTAAATCCTACCGTAAAACTGGCGCCATTTTGTAATGTCATTGTCGTCGTCAGTAGGGATGTCGATTCTTTCCGAAAAAGATAGATTTTTAAATCGATTTGAATCGTAAGCTGTATCGATTCATAAAAAATGGATTTCTAAAATATAGATATATTTTCCTATTTGCATTTATAATATAATTTTTTTTTCATTTATATATAAAAATATATAAATTCATATATAAAATTGTACAATTATTAATACACATTGAACACAACGCAAACCACTGAGGTTTAGTTGCTGTGCTTGCGTTCGCTATGTTTAAAAAAAAGAAGAAACAAAGTAACTATACATATTCATATAACTATCCGATCTTTGCTGTCCAAAGAAGTCACTAGAAAAATCTTCAGTTTGTTTTTTATATTTTTTTCATTAACGGAGTTCCTAAATTCAGGATCCAATTTATTTATGATTCTTGGAATCAAGTATACAGCAGTGCGTCTGCCGTAAGTGTTCCGCGCGGCTGTCATGACCAACTTCCCGCGAGTGATCGCCCGAGTACCCTTATTATGATCCACTTTTATTTTAATAGAATTATTAAAAAAATCTTTCTTAAGAAGTTGTAGTATGAACTGGACGTGCACGGGTAGTACGTTGCAATATTTAAATATAAATCCATTTTATGAAAAGCCAGAAAGATACCATAATAAATGATCTCTTATTGAAATTTGTTTTATTTTAACAGTACCTATTAGGGCAGATAACAAATAAATAGGTTAGGTTCAACTTATGTCAAAGAACCGAATTGATTGACCCCGACTCCACCTGGTACGAGTCTGTCCTATCCCTAGAGTGGTTTTATGGCGCCGGAGACGTAGCAGTCTCAAAATAGATACAGAAATCCTTCTGAATCAGTCCCCTTATTTTTTTTATGACAAAGGTGATTTTTTCTCATAAAATGCATTTATATTTACATTATAAATGCAAACATAAAAAAATATAGATGTTTAGAAATCGGTTTTTTTGTGAATCGATACATCAGCTTAAGATTAGAATCGATTTAAAAAAATCGAACTTTTTCGGAAAGAATCGACATCCCTACTGACAACGACAATACAAAATAGCGTCAGTTTTACGGTAGCAATTGACATAAATATTGCAAAAATAGTTGATTTTCAATATTCTTTTTCTCAAAAAGTACGTGTCCCCGAATGTTGAAACTTTGCACGTGTGCTTATGATAATGTAACATTTCTGTAAAAAAAAATATCAACCTCCAACTTGACGAATGTCAATGGGGATTGGCATAAATATTGCAAAAATAATTGATGTTCAATAATTTTTTCTCAAAGAGTACGCATTTCCGCATATTGAAACTTTACGTGTGTGCTTATAATAAAATATCAACCCCCAAATCGACGGACATCAATGGAAAGTCTTACCCAGGATTTTCCTACTAACAAAACAAAATATAAAAAAAATTCAGTTGCAAACCTGCCTACCAAATGTGGCAACTATGGAAAATATCCCCGCTATAAGAAGATTATGATGATGATAATGAAAACTAAATATTACGAGAGTGGTTCACATATTACCGTTCCTTTTGAAACTACAAGCATCAGCATGCAGCATAACTATACCAAGTATTGTAACTATACCAAGTACAATACTTGGTATAGTTATGCTGCAGCGTGTAATTATGTAGTACTATAAGATACTCTATGGTATTTATTATGGATGCACATAAAATGAGTCGCGACCAGAGACCTCGTTTGCACGAGTGACGAAAACCGGGAATTTTAACAATAACGAGGCATTCCATCTTGGTCCTTAGTGATGACAACGCATGTCGGTTTTGATTTTTAATCGAGGATATTCGTAGGTATCTATGGGCCACAGTATTCATTTTCCACGAATTTCGATGGATTCCGAACGCAGCAAATCTATATAAAATCAAGGACCTATCACACACGCACAGTAGTTTTCCGTTACAAATTTTGCGGGAACAACGGGATTCCGAATGTATGTGGCCGGCCCTAAGGTTGCAGGTAGTTGAAAAAATAATTTATAACTATTGATTTCAATTACAATTATAATCGAAAAGTAGCTGTTTTTAAGTTGATTGGTTTTAAAATTCGAACCTTAGTTACTTAAAGCAATATAACGAAAAATATTTTATCACACACTTAAAGCATATTTGACAGCCTGCATACATATTTGCACAGATGTAATATTGGGACAATAATTTGCACTAGCCAGTATGCCCATAATTAAATATTGGCGATTATAAATGTTTTGCTTTCCAAAAAAAAAAAACAATAAGAATAAGTTAATAGTAAACGGGAAAAATTATATTAAATATAACATTAACTTCGTACAATAAATGTTATTCGTATAATACATAATAAATTAGTTACTTTTCCAAAATCTTTGACGGAATACATAAAAATGAAAATGTTATTACCGTTATAATTATTGCTCGTAAATCCAAGATGGTGAATTTTCAATCACTTTTAACAACTTTTTTGCACAATAAAAAAAAGTGTAGGAAAACCAATTGGCATTAAGTCACGAACGACGCGCGCAATGCTTGTAAATGACGGTAAATTCACAACGCGCGGTAGGCGTTATTTTACGTATTCACCGTCCACTGTCTCTGAACTACCGCACTCCTTATTACTTTAATTTATTAGACGATATTGAGGAGGAAGGCAGGCCATTTTAAAATGGTTTCTTTTACAGCATGAAGTGGGTTGCTATTGCGTTTTGAACGACCTTGTTGATAATGTCTGGTGTAACAGTTAACCTGCATCCTGCAATAAATTGTTTTCCATTTTACATTTTACAAACATTTTATTTGTGCATATAAGACGGCTGGATTTATAATTAAATAGCTGTTTTGTGGTCTGCGGTTTGTTATAATAATATTATATTTTAATTCTTATCCTATCTTCAATCTATGGTTTAATTTTTAATTTTTAGAGTAAATAATTTTCAAAAGCGTCGTCATTAAAGTTAACACTTTCACTGTCCGGTTTTTAGACACAATAGTAAGACAATAGCAATAACCTATATGTAGTGCACGGGACAGCGAAAGGGTTAAAGTTACAGCCTATATACGTCTCACTACTGGGTACAGGCCTCCTCTCATTTCTGAGCGGGTTTTAGGGCAAGGAAATGTCCGCCGCGTTGCCCCAATGCGTGTTGGCGAACTTCACATGCCTTTCGAAATATTTTTTTTTATTTCTCAGACATGCAGGTTTCCTCACGATGTTTTCCTTCACCGTCGAGCACGTGGTAAATTAGCACTTAAAATTGCAATTAACAATTTCGTTGGTGCCGGCGGGTATCGAACCCGGGTTGCTTGCGTACTGTGAAATTTACAGCGAGCGCTAACCATCTGAGCTACCACGGCTCTTCATCATCAATATTTTTAACCTTTTACTCTAGCTCCGATCATAACAAGCCTTTTCGAGATATAGCAGCAGGCGTAGACTTCTAAGTGACCACAATGCGAGAGCGGAGCCGACCATCTTCGCAATGGTAGTCGTGCTCGTGGTCACCAGTCTGATGGATTTGCGTTAAACGTACATTACTTAGTTCATCGTCAAACGCCTTGTTAATAATTTCGCAAACTGCACTGCGTTAGATGAGACTTCGAGTCATTCTCATCCCATGAACTGCCCTCTACTAGGCGTAGGTTTCTTCCATACAAGGGAGGATTTGTCTGATCATTTTGCTTTCAGGCGAATGGCCGATTGTAGTGCCAAACGTCTCACGTCTCATAAGTGTTGACCACCACCTATGAACAACTGCAAGACCAGGGGAATTGTGAGTGAGTTGCCTTACAAAAAGGAGTAAGCTCGTTTATTGAAGATTCCGATATCCCGTATCGGTCCGGATAACCGCCGGTGGTAGACGATTCCACAAAGGAGTCGTGTTACAAAAATAACTCCTAGAACACAGCGATGTATTGAGTGAGTTATGTTGTATGCGATGGTGGAATTAAGTAGGTGGAATTAGTCTGAACAATTCCCAGAGGAATTGTTCGGACTAATTCCACTCTAAGCTCTGAGCACTGAGCACTCCCCGGAGTAGAAGCGATAGAATATGCAAAAGGATGCAACCTCTCTTCACAGCGCCTGTGAATCGAGCTGTGGCAGTTCTCTACACTCGCCGTACGAAACACAGAAGCTGCTTTGTTTCGTATGTAAGTTGTTGAGAGCACTACGGTCGAAGTTGTTGACACGTATGTTCACCTAGGACAAAATGTACGACTGGTAAGTCGCACTTCAATTGAGAGGTCAATCGACGGATCGAAATCGGATGGGTAGATTTAGGGAGGAACACATCTTCTCATCACGTATATTGCAAATCTTGGAAGCAAGCGTGCTGGATCAGTAATGACATATGGATCACTGAACACTGTTGGCCGTATGAGGAAGTGCAAAGGTCGTTCAGCGAGCTATGGAGAGGGCTATGAATTTTCTCTGCGTTATAGATATCGTAATGAGGATATCTGTAGTAGAACCAGAGTAACCTACATAGTTTAATGGATCAGTAAGCTAAAGTGGCAATGGGCCGGCCATATAGCCCAGAGAATCAATAAACGATAGGGAAGAAAGGTACTCGAGTGGCAGCCTTGTACTGATAAAAGAAGAGTAAGTAGTCCCTCGCTATATGGAGTGACGATCTGGTCAGTGATGCAATAAGTCCATTGATACAGGTGGCTCAGGACCGTACTTTGTGGCATCCTTTGTGGGTGGCCTGTGTTTAGCAGTGGACTTGTGATGGCCTGTCATTGTGATATTTAATATCTGATATTCTTCATGGTCTAATATTAACTGTGTGTAATAACGGTGGTTTAACTTAACTTAAATTAACTTTTACAAAAAAGTAAAAAGAATAAAGTACTTTCACATTCCGAAGTCGGGGCCTAGTAATATTTATAGAAGAAATGAAACCCTGATTTCAGAATGTGAAACTATTTTATGAAAACTTCATGTCTTATTTTGATACCCTTATTGTAATGGATTTCCGCAAAGTATCACCTGATTCTATTAAATATACTTATTGTGGATTTTTTCCAAATTTATATGGGACTACCCCTGTAGTATGAACTATTTAATAGAAAAGGTAATTATAAAAATTTATTCACAATGAAGAAGATATCGTAACATACCAAAACATACAAAACACACATACAAAAAATACAGTTGAATTGTTAATCATTTTTTTAAAATCTGATGAAAAAGATATTTATTCAAATATAACTCATGAAATGTCGAGCGTTACAAATAACAAATTTAACACGATAAGAAATTCATTTGCAATATGTACACAAAGTAGGTATATCTAATATTTGGTGTATGGTGCTCCATTTATTTTATACTCCAAATAATTTAATGAGCTATTTTTATAAAAATAAAACTATTGTTCGATGATTCATTTGTTGTATATATTTCAAAGAGATTTAAATTTAATGTAAATCATATAAATTCTTGCGGAAAATTAACCACTTAACCACAATTTCCTGAAATTATTCAGAAGCTCTGGTAATTATTCTCCATATACAAATGTTTTGCATGAAGAAAAGTGATAGTTGTTTCAGTTGCGAATATCGAGAAACTATGAAATATGCAAGTAAAGCAAGTTCTAATAGTCTTCTGCCAGTAACGATTTCTGAATAGGAATTGGCAATACAAATCGTATATATATATATATATACCCTTCCTATAAAAAAACCTTAAATTCGCAATAAAAAATATTGAAGGTCACTTATCGGGATAAAAAGTATCCTATCTCTCAAGTTGGACCAAACTGCACACAGTGTGCGAAATTTTATTGAAATCAATTCTGTAGTTTAGGAGTCCATCGCGGACAAACAACGTGACAGGTAATTTTTATGTATAAAGATATATATATTATATATATATATATATATATATATATATATATATATATATATATATATATATATATATATATACAACGTGTAACAAAAACCCTGTGGTTCCCTTTAAGCACGTTATCGGAGTCAGTATTCAAACGTAAAGAAATAACTTATTTCAAAAAAACTTGAACATTCTAAAATTTAATTATAATTAAAAAAATAATTTGCAAATTTAATGTGGTTTTATTACCTCTAACTGACACGAGCATCGGTGAAGGGGGGGGGGGGGGTCTATCACAATCCTCTTATTCTCCGGATAATGCAGACGTAAGAATACCACATACAATTCGCGATTTATTATTTTAATCAAAATTTTTTTTCTGATGTTCAAGTTTTTTGAAAAAGTTATTTCTTTACGTTTGAATACTGATTCTGGTAACGCATTTAACGGGAACCACAGGGTTTTTGTTACATGTTGTATATATATATATCTTCACGCACAATCCCTGACGGGGTAGCCAGAGAGAACAGATCGCCAAGTGTCACGATCCTTACATACCTCTTTCGCTTCTTTCAGATTCATTATCTTCTTCATACATGCATGTCTAGGTATCCGAGTACTCTTGACCCTCCCCTCTTCGAGCAATTTGCTCACATGGTCTTCGAAAGTTAGTCTCGGTCTACCTCGACACCTTTTAATATTTACTTTTGCGCTATATATTTTCTTCACCATTCAGTCCTCACTCATTCGCTCAACGTGCCCAAACCATCGAAGCACGCCCTTCTCAATTTTTGTGATAAGGTCATCTTTCAAACCTGCCATATTGCGAATCTCTTCCATTCGCTTTCGGTCGGCCATGGTAACGCCGCACATTTTACGAATCGCATCTCCACTGCATTTAACTTACTTTTATGCTTCTTCTAGCATATATATATATATATATATATATATATATATATATATATATATATATATATATATGTATGTATGTATGTATAATATAAAAAATAAGTATCTTAATATTGATTAATATCTATGATATTCTGAAACGAGTATGTCTTGCAATGAAGAGTCGAAGTAGATATATTATATATTTTACTCAAATATAACAACTTGCATTCAGTGCATCGTATCATAGTTTTTTATGATTATATTATTTCTTTGAGTTCTATGTTATAGATTCTGTGAAGTTACGCTGTACTGCAGCGGTATCTAATAACTAGTTAGTCTGATGCCCGATATATGATATTGGATATCGTACCGATATATATATATATCGGTCATAAATATGGAAGCTCATTTTAGCTTACCAAGTAGCGTAGCATGTTGTGTAGCTATCCGCTGGGCCGCTGGAACTAAAAATGCCCTTTCCTCATTTTCCAAGTCTTTGTATATTATCTATAAATAAGTAAACGAAACAAAATGAGTAAATAAACAAATAAATTTATCGCAATCATAGGATGATGATGATGCTACCTGAGGGTAAAGCTAAACAGAACGTATATATATTCTGCTAGGCATTCTCTTTATGATACATATTTCTTGCTGGCAAGTGCAGTTATCACAATGAGTAAGGTTTCCGGATGTCTCATAATCCAGATGCTAATGCGGATGCATCTACGCAGCGTCTTACAGTAACTTGGAATATCCTTTCAGCACGATTAGTGACTAATTTTCTAATACATATAGCAGGACAGACCGCAAAGGTTTACTTTATTTTTTAACTTGCTGCTCCCCGCGACTTTGCTTCCGTGTAATTTATTACGATTGAATTTCATTGGTTCTAGTTTTTTTGCACTGCACCCTAATTCTTTTTCTAGAGTAAAAGTAGTATAAGTTACTCCTTATAACATCAGCCATCTGTCAGTGAAAGTCCCGACAAAATCAGTACAGCCATTTTGGAGATTAGCTGGAAAAACAGACAGACAGACAAAAATTTTAAAAATTGTATTTTTGTTATTGTTACCGTATATATTTTCATATGCATTTAGTAGAAAGCTGTTATTTTGACATTACAGAGAGACACTTCAACTTTATTAATTTCTAAAGATATCTTACAAAAACGTTACCTCATCACTAAGATTTTCTCCTGTATCGTGGAGGCGTGAGATATATGAATTATACATAGATTATACATAGACAAATATCTAAACCCAGAATAATTATTCGTAGGCTATACAAATATATATTTCATAGTATATAATATATATCTCATCTATCACTTATTCTTCTCAATGCCACACACAACTTTTAACTCTTAGTAATAAAGTTAAGAATCTGGGAAATGTCGACTCATTTCTGACATTGAATCAGCACGTTAATGAAGTAGGAAATTGCTACTGCCACTAAAATTGTCCGTGCTTAGTCCCTATCTTGACTATCATTGACTATGCTGGTATTTGTAACCTTGACATTATCGAAGTGCTATTAATTAAACTTGAGTGTTTAAGTGAATTCAAAATGTAAGCTTATGAATCATAATAAGTTCCATAAACGATCTCACTATCACATTTAAGAATTTCGTTTTGTCTTGGATTTGTCTTTGTTTGAATATTCATATCCTTTCTGCTTTATGATTCATGCTTATTTTCCAACATCTTTTGTTTCGGAAATCATTTTTCGTTACAGAGGCACCTTTGTGAAACTCCTTACCTTTGCAGAAGGGACGTGATCGGTCCCTTTCGCCTTCAAAAATCTACTCAAAACGTCTCCACAATGTGCGACCTTTCTTGTACTTATGACTTTTTTTTTATAGGTTATGGGTGACAAATGAGCACATAGTCCACCTGATGGTAAGTGTTTGCTGCGGCCCATAGACATCTACATCTATCCTCTGTTACAAATCAAAATGTAGATGCGTTGTCACCCGTGAGGACTAAGATGGAATGCCTCATTTCCAGTAAAAAGGGCCTCCGGCCACCTGCACTCACCAAGCGAAACGCAGAGGTAAACCTCTACTTCACGCTGGTTTTCTGTGAGGTCGTGGTACTACCCCGGTTCGAGCCGGCCCATCTGTGCGACAGTAAAAGCTGCCGCGTGGCTCTACCACTGTTAAAAATGATATTTATCTCCAACTGTTTTCATCTTATGTTTTAATTTTTTTTATTTAAGTGTGTAATTCAGTACACCTATTTTAATAATCTATTTCATTAATTTGAGAAAAAGTTAACATGTTTTATCCGTAACTAGCAATCGGCCCCGGCTTTGCATGGGTGATTTCATGACCTTGACAACACCGCCACCTACCGGGCCTAATTGTGGACCCACTCAAATAAAGACAAAAAAAAATCATCAAAAAAATTTTACCCGTTTTCGAGTTTTAATGAGACTAACGGACAGAGATTGATTTTTATATATGTTACGGCTAGAAGCCGAAGTGCGGTTACACCTAGTTCTAGCCGGCTAGAAGTAGGAGCGGACAGCAGTAGTTGATTAAATTTATGATACACCTAAGTTTAACCAACCGCAATTGGCTGCACCTAGTAGTAGCCGGCTAAATCTAGGTGTATCCGCACTGCGGCTTTTAGCCGTAACATATATATATATATATATATATATATATATAAGGAATATTATTGAGGATTTTCAAAATAAACCACAAATTGTTTCTCTGAAAATACAAAGTTTTGTTTTATTTAACACGCCTTTACAATATTACAACAATTATCATGACAATTACACTTCTATCTCACCTGAAAATACAAAGAAACGACATTTAAAGTTTACTAATATCGCTTCCTCAATCGTATCCTTCAGTTTATCTCTCTACAAGTTTACATAACAATAAAGTGCACAAAATAATCTAAACGTCATCCGCCATTAAATCATAGTTCACACGTCACTTCGATGAGCCCTCTACCATCTTCCACAGACAACACAGATACGCGAAGCGCAACAAATTCAAATTAATGAAATGTCATTCATTTCATTACATATATATAGATATTATTACATACAAATGATTTTTCCATACAAAACGCTTTAACCTCTTAAATCGTCGCATTTCGAACAGACTACTTTAAAATGTTTAAATTTTTATTATTTTTATCGTATTTATTATTTCTTGCCTATTTTAATTATTTTGTGAAAATGTTGGATAATCCTCATCAAATATCCAAATAGCTCTATGGAAAGACTTGATTCACATTGAAACGTTTCATAGAGAGATGAATAATCAAATCAATTTCGGGTATATAGCGACATACCTATGATTTATTTTCCTCAAATGAATACCTACGTGCTGTGCACGTTTAGGTTGGACTTAGATAAATAATGACGTCACTGGTTCTCCGAACAAAATTGCTATTCTTTTAATTAAAATTGGCAAGCGAGTTGGTAACCACAGTTTGTTATTTTTAATCAGTTGTTAGCCCACAGGCAGAGGAAAACTGAAACAGGATCCTCTGTTGTTTTTGACACGTTTTTTGTGGGTGTTTAAGTGAGTTCTTGAATGGCTTAGATTTATAGTTGACCCCGGTAGGCGGAGCTGTTGTCGACATCCAGAAATCCGCCGTGCGAAGCCGGGGCAGATCGTTAGTATATTATAAAGATATATAAACCTTGTAAAAAAGAATCACCTCAATTCTATGAACTATGATCTATCTAAACTATTTATGAGTTGTTTCATTAAGTGAAGTCAGAGCAACCGATCTCCATAATTAGGCTCTAACAAGGCAATAATGTTCTTAACGAGCGATGTTGTAAATTTTCCAGTGTTTCCAGTAATCACAACACAAACACGCTGACCCACTGCCGGACAATGCGGAGCAAACATTCTTAAACGTTACGAGTGCTCTCGAGGAATTTCAGGTGTCTTGTAAGATTATATCAATTTATTAGCTCTGCAAGTGGTATACTACAATATTTGTTAAAATAAAATTTTTTGTACAACCGACTTCAATATAAATAATTTATTGTTGATTTTCTTTAAAACGGATCGACCGATTTCGATTAAAAATGGGACCACCTGGAAAGTATACCCTTTGAAACAAAAAAAGAATTTTCTAAATCGATTCAGGCGAATAATCGGTGAACATACATAAAAAAGGGATTCCGACGAATTGAGAACCTTTTCCTTTTGTCGGTCATTTGAAAATAGCTTGTTTGTTACAAGGAAATGCACATCTACTTTTTATATTACACTATCTGTTCCCCGCGACTTCGCCCGCTTGTAATTTATTACGATTGGATTTCATGGGTTTTGATTTTTTGCGCGGAACCCTAATTCTTTTTCTAAAATAAAATTAGCGTAAGTTACTTCTTATAACATCAGCTATCTGCCAGTGAAAGTCCGGTCAAAATTGGTCCAACCGTTTCGGAGATTAGCCGGAACAAACAGACACACAGACAGACAGACAGACAGATAGACAGATAGACAGACAGAAAGACAGACAGACAAAATTTTTAATAATTGTGTTTTTGTTATAAGTACTGTATATACTTTTATATGCATATAGTAAAAAGCTGTTATTTCAACATTACAAACAGACACTTCAGTTTTATTTATTTGTATAGATTAAGGTTAAATTATATTACAGCCGCTCAAAAGTCACTACCGCATATCGTCCTCTCCCACAGATCGCCTTATAGGGAAGTAATTGCCATTGTTGCATCACTTGACAAGCTGGTTTGGCTACCTCAGTTTTTAGTATTTTGAATTGTTATCAGGAAGATGCTGCTGCCCATCTCCTGTTTCATTTTCCCTCTATCGCCTCTTACACCTATGATACATAGATATAGATATATGATACATATGATATAGATATATGATACATAGGATATAGATATATGATACATATGATATAGATATATGATACATAGGATATAGATATATGATACATATGATATAGATATATGATACATATGATATAGGGTAGTGGATATTCTTACACCGCCGCTACACGGTTTAAGAAACGATTAACATAACAAAAATATACAAATATAGAGGGAAAAAAGATGGTTTTTATCCCCCGACAACAACAGAGGGGTGTTATAAGTTTATACTATCTATGTGTTTGTGTATTGCATCATAGATCATGAACGGATTTGATAAAATATTTTTCGTTTCGTTTGAAAGATTTTGATTAAAAAAAAATCGTTTGAAAAGTGTGTTAATCGAGAATGTTCTTATTTATGTTTCAAGAAATCATTTCAGCCGTTTGAAGATCATCAACTCTTTCTATTTCGGGGTTTTAACCCCCGATACAAAAAGAGTAGTGTGTGTCTGTGACACCGTAGCTCTTAGTGAACTGATTTGGGAGCTTTTTTAATTAAAAGCAGGTTTTCTAGCGGTGGTTTTTAGACATGTGTTATCAAAATCGGTTTAGCCGTTTCTAGTAACTGTTTTGTTAGCTGCGGTAGGGTTCTTTTAGGGGATTTTTAAAAATTTCAATTTAAGTTATTTAAATTTTTAATATAAGTTATATTGCTACAAAGCAACTTCTTCCAGACAACCCAAGAAATAATAAAATATAAGGATAGAGAGGGTAGTTCTGTCGCTCGTCGTCGGTGTTGGTTATTAAGATGGTTACCGTCATTTAGCGGAATATTTGTAAGGACGAGAGAAATGAAACGCTTGAGTGTTGACGTAAGACTGTCTGTAATTACGTTATTGTTAAGTTTATATATTATATTATACCCAAACATACGTATAGATACTACGTAGATACTACACCTTCCTTCCCAAAGAAAAAAAAAAAGAAATGAATACGTGCACATCTTTTTTTTTATATAAAACTAACATTTAAAATTACACAATAATTGTATCCCTAAGTATTCTAATTTATAAAATGTAAACATGGGTAAAGCATAGTTAAAATAATATTTAGATTAAAATGATTACAATTGGTATTATAGTACTTAGTAATTAATATTAAGGTAAAGTAATATTAATTAACAAAGCTTAATACACTAATTTCTTATAATTATAATCGATTAAGTAAACAATGTCTGAAATATATTACTTAATTACTATAATATTATTGCAATATAATACCGAAAAAAAAATATATAAAAGTACATAATTTTTTTTATATAGTAAAAGTCAATGTTTAATAAAGTCTTATATTATAATTATGTATATATAATAATTGTCTTGGTTTGGGTAGGGTGGCTGGCCAAACCCCCTATGTACGAGTACATAATAATTCCGTAGTCACATTATGTATGTTTAAGGCTTAATGCATTTTTGCATTGTTGATGCATTATGTTTGACAAAATCAGGTGTACATTCGCGAACGTATATTATTTTGGTCGACACTTCACTGCAACTCACTTTGATACTGAGTTATTCAGTTACTTATTAAGTCATTTATTTAGAAATTCACATTAAATAGTACCCTTCCTTTATATATTTATTCACATTTATATTTTATTTCGTGATTTTCATCACGCGGGTACTTTATAAATATGGGCCCCCCATTTACTTGGGTATTATATTACCTTTTCATAACATTCATTTCATTTTATTGGTACATAAACTTTTTTTTTATCATACTATATCAAGGTAAAACTGTACCTTGGGTTGTGCGCACAACCTTGAAGTCAACGTTTAAGTCATTTTAAAAGGACTCCAACAATTGTCACTGAGGAAAACTAAGTTCACACTATGATCCAATGAAGGATGTGACCTCTATGTACCATTATCAAGGGTAACAAATTTAAGACTTCTCATGTCCCCAACAGTACTAATGTGAGTAAACTTGTTCACATCTCACTTGTACTGAAGGTATTGTTCCCTAGTACCCGATACTTCCGATTTTTTCATCCCATCATGGAAGCATACCCTGCTCGAGGACTATATGCTATACCAGTAATGGACGTTCCCGTATCTCTCCATTATTTGTTCGTCAAGGTCAACGTGTTTTATTTTGATTTATTTCTTTACATTGATAGTATTTTATTAATCATTATTTAATTGTACCATAATATACTTTCACGTACATGGCTCGCGTACATACATACATGATAAAGAATATGGACACTATTCCTATACAATACATAATATATTTTCATTGCGTCATTAAAACTCATTACGTCGTTAATCGCATACGAACAACCTTAAAAAAATGACTCGGTTATTAGGTTTACCAAACTCTCAGCTGATCAGGCCGATTGTATGTGGATATGCTAATCTCCGATAATTTTCTTTACTTGCCTTACTCTCACAACTACACTCTATTAATATTTTTCATTAATAATTCCGTATTTCTTAGTTATATTGTATTAGCCTTTAATATAGTAGCCATAAATTAACTCACGTCTTTGCAAATTTATTAAATAAGTCTCTTATTTGGTCTCTTGAAGTATTTAGGTACATCATTTTCAGTCAGGGAATGAGGCTCACAATGATCACAACAAAATTTAAATAAATAAATTGAAGAAATTATTTTCTCATGTATACAAATAAGTAAGATATTTAAAACTTTATAATTTTCCCAGGAAATAATGAATTATAAAAATTAAAAGTTTTTGATTTAAAAGTTCAATAAATATAAAATCGTAATTCAAAAATATTCCATTTCATATTCATATTAAACAAAGAAATAATAATGGGAACATAAGTCGTCATCACTATAGCAGCTACCAAGTTTATATAAACAAAACTTTAATTTATTTAAACATTGAGAAGAACAATTTTCATTTTTAAGTAGGTTATATTAACTTTAAGGATATTTATTAAAGAATATATATTTATTTATTTATAACTTTAAAATTGTTTCAAGGTACCTTTAGAAAAGAAGAAAAATAATGATGACTTTTATTAATAGCGATTTTTAAGTCCTTCAAAATTATATACATTTAAATAAAAATTACTACAGAAATAAATTTGGGTTAAATTTAAAAATATATTTGCTTTAATCCGAACCAGGTCATCGTAAAATGTAGTTTAATATATTGAATTTTTTATAGAATACAATACCTACTAGAAATATTATAAAATGTTAAAATGTGGCAAATACTCGTATTTTCAAGTTACTTGTAAATAACGTCATTTAATATTAAATGCATTATGTACTTTTTTATTTTATATAGTCTAAAACATAATAAAAAAATATGGTGTTGAATGTGTAGAATTAGTTTGTTGAATGAATTGTATAATTTTATTTTAAAAGACTACAGAAAAAAAACAACGAAATGTATCACATTGTTATTTTAACAATAAATTTGGTAAAATTAAGTACGTAAAATTTTATCTTTCATATTATTTCATAATATTTTTTTTTGCAATTCAATTACTGAATAAAAGTGAATATAAAATCGTCTAGTCTAGTGCCTTAATACAAATGCCACTGAAGCACTTACGCAACTTAATTTATAATTATTGTAATATGATTTTTTTTAAAACAATAATAAAATAAGAAATAAATCGTTAATATAAAATATCTAATACTTAATTTCAACTTAAACATATATGTAATACAGAATATTTAGTACATAACTTTTTTTTACAATATTTAAAAAAATTTAAAGAAATCTTATAAAGAAATGACAAAAGTAGGCTAATGCGATGTTACCTCAAATTTTCTTCTTTGTTCTTTTTGGCTCATATTTCATATTCTTCTAGATGAAGCTTGCAAAAGTACAACTGTTACTTTCCTTTTAAAACTAATCTGCCGTTTCTTGAATTTTGAACTTTGGTCATCATATTAAAAAAAAATCGACATTTTATTTCCTCATTCTTGGGTAGTTGTCTTCATAGTACTATATATTATATATTTTAAATTTTCAGTCAGCTTCTATAAAATTCTTATTGTGTTATTGTGGTTTCTTCTCGAATTCATATTTATTTATGTTTCGTCACCTTGTAATATTACTTTATTGTCAATCATTTTACTCAGGTCTTCTTTATTTAACTTAGCAATATTTATTCCCATTTTTTTTTTAATTTTAAATAGGCCCGGCGGTGCGCTTGCATTGCCGCAGCGCACCGCCTGGCAGGGTCGCCATGTAAGGACGAGAGAAATGAAACGCTTGAGTGTTGACGTAAGACTGTCTGTAATTACGTTATTGTTAAGTTTATATATTATATTATACCCAAACATACGTATAGATACTACGTAGATACTACATATTTTCTAGCATTTGCCCTTATGGACAAAACAGCAAAAACAATTACTGTTGTTATTTAACATTGTTTCAGAACTTCTTCTTAATAACTGTCTTTACGGCTCTGGGATCTAGCCCTTCTGAGCTTGAAGTTACAATATTAATTAATTAACCATCATAGTAAACTGCTTCATAATATGTTGATGCGTCACATTGTACAGCCCTTGGAAAATTTTGACAGCAACTTGAGCCAGCAGACAGCTGACGGTTGGTGATGGTATCTCAAGGCGCCTAAGCAGACAGACACCGTATTTTGAGAATCACATCACTTTTTCCACTAATAGTTCACATGCGCAGACACTTAATACACAAAATCGCACCACTTTTACATATCAAAGTCCACTTCAAACCATTATTTAAACAATAATACAGGAGCAGCAAACCGTCGCCGGTGAAGTTCCCGCCAAAACTCCATTGTTTCAGAAACAAAAAAATTGTTCAGTAACATAAAATTTGTCAAACCTACTGTATGTCTATGTTAATGTGTTTTCTGTTTTATCAGGTTTTATGGGGGAGTTCCTATGTTTTCTCGCAAAAATCTACGTTTCACCTTTATAACATGTACTGCGCAGTCGATAGCTTTTGAAAATATTCGCAAGTTGTCGCTCAGTGCACTTTGTAGTGAATACATCTGTAAATTTGGTTCCATAATGGAGGCAATTCAGCAAATTGATGATAATAAAATCGGCGGATTCGGTTTGGTGTTGCAACTACTTATCTATCATCTACATTCAAAGTTTAATTACACCATTCGATAGTTAAACGAACAAAATATTTGTTACGTTGAGTGAGGAAAGTGACGCATCGTGCGTGCCGAAGGGGGAAGCAACGCCATTTTGAGATCGTTATTAGCAGGTTACGTACACGTATTGACGCAATACACAGCCGTGTCCACGACACAGCCACAACCCGATTTTTTTTATAGAAGGTTTTATAGGGTCTTACTAACATATGGCTCACATAAATGGTAAGTGACTACCGTCACCCATAAACAACTTCAACAGCAGAAGAATTGCAGACGCGTTGTCGGCATTTAAAAAAGGAGTAGGCTCCTTTCAGGGTATTTCAACCCAAAGGAGGTGCATTTGAACTGAGGGGCCAACATGGAATTCACAAAAAAAAAAGAGTTCTTGTATATACTGTTGAGACAAAAATTTATAAAATGGGCCAAAATTTGTACAGTTCCCAGTTTACAGGAAAAAATTGTACCAAGTTGACGGTGGTGCCTACATTCAAGTATATGGACAGAAGCACCACACTTATTCACTAGAGAACTCTAGACATTTTCAAAAACTTAAAGTTAGCGTTGATATAATTAATTTCGTATGAAATATCTGTTAACAGAAAACGTTTAGATTGAGGTTGTCTTCTTTTTAGAAGTAACAAGTACTTCATTTTAGAAGTAGTTTATTTTGGAAATATTATTTTAATATCTAAAATATTCGCCTTTTTTAATGTACAAACTTAAGTTACAGCTAACGTTGCAATCTATTAAAGCTCACCGCCGAACATAGGCCTCCCCCAAAGAGTGCCTTATAGGGGGAATATTTGTCATAGTTGTCACGCTTGGCAAGTTCCTTGGCATGGCCGCCACAGTTTTTTGTTTTTTTGTCGTTATTAGGATCCCTGATCCTAATATAGTCCATCTTGTTGGCGACATCGCGGCAATAGCTGATGGCTCCGTGGCGTAGTGGCTTAGCAATGGGTTGCTTGCGCTGGGGGGCGCGGGTTTGAATCCCGCACGGAACAAGTATTTCTATGGCCTACAAATAATTGTTCCGGGTCTGGATGTTTGTCCTTGTGCAATTTGTGTTTGTAAACTGCCTCCACGATACAGGAGAAAATCCTAGTGTGGGGGTAACGTTTTTTTAAAAAAAAATGTAGTTTAAAATGTTGGGCACAAGATGGTAGGCGAGTGAAGTCGCTGACTCTGGGGAAGCAAGAAATAAACCGAGGAGAAACACTTTCGCTTTAACTACCAAAGGCGCTAGTAGCCTCAAGTCATAAAGTCAAAAAGGACATAATAATTGTATAATTATTATAATAAATGTTCTACTAAATACTTATACTTACACTCGGTGTCTAATTGTCTATCTAAGTAAAACAGAAAGTTTACAATCTCCTGCTTTGTTTTTGTTTCCCTCTGTCGCCTCTTACATCACCCACGGGATGATATAGGTTAGTGGATATTCTTACACCGCCACTAAATGGTACACTACAAACTTGAGCTAACTTTGTTTTAATTTTAGTTGGTCTGATCAATTTTGTACAGTTGCTGTTATTAATATATTTTTTATGTAGGTTCCTCAGTCTAAACTGCCTTTGAAGTCGTATTGATCCGGTAGTTATCAAAAGGACATCATAGTTGTCACAGCACCACCAAAAGAACATCTCTTAGTGATGGTGTTATTCTATTAGGTTTAGGAGAGTAATTAACATCTCTACCTTGACTACTTGGTGTCACAAATTTCTAAAGGAAATGTCAGGAAAATGATTTTGCATCCAAAGGGATAAAATAACGAATGGATTAAATATTGAACATGGTGGTGTGGCCGTGGAAAGGAAAAGGGGAAATCTCCCACCGGGCAAAGTGTTAAATCCGGGGAGCGGCCTACGCTCCTAGTGGTAGTTCGGAGCCATTCATATATACTGCTTCACTTCGGAACTTTGATAGCGCGATTTAGGCTTCGATGTGTTTCGCTTGTGGCGACGACAGCGCCGCCTCATTGTACCCCTACTCAGACCGGAGGTCGATATTGTTGTCCGATTGTCGGTGCGTCCTTAATGCCGGTGTGCAATGCATGCTGTGTGCGTGAAAGGCAAGTGACGCCGGCGCCAACGATATGCCGGTGTGTAATGCATGCAATACTACGCACTTGCAAGTGATGCCGGTGAGAACGATGGGCTGAAGTAAGTGATAGAAGTCTGCCTTATAAATCTAGCAGAAAAGAAAACAAGTTTTACTGACTTGCAGGAGCTGAAGACTGCAGAAGACAATTCTCAGGAGTGGTAGGGGTTCTTGAGGATAATGACAAAGGCTTGATGTTGTAGTTAGTTGCGCCGCCACAGCGGAATCAAAAAACTTAGAACGTAATTCAGTCCTTAAAATAATTACACAGTCGGTACAGGTAGTTGCCGTGGTAGCGGCATACTTCATCATCCAAGTTTCTAGGCGGTAGAACTCTTTTTCTGTTTAGGAGTCCATCTGGGTGAGTACCACAATCTTACCTGCTCCTACCACCAAATAGCAGTGCTTGCATTGCTGTGTTCCTAACTGAAGGGTATAGAGAGGCAATATAACTACAGGACGCGAGGATTCCATCTTAGTTTTCAGAGGAGACACATCTTTAGACTTCTTAGTTCTATGCAGTAGCCACTTACCGTCAGGTGGATTGTAAAAGTTTGCCACTTTAGTTTTATAAAAAAAATAACTTATACCATAGTATGGTAAGAGTCGATTATGGGAAATGCATCTCATGGTCTCCAACAGAAGGCGGTATAATCATTGCCTATTTGCCAGAGGTGATTTACTTGACCGGGAACGGAGCATAGGATCAATGAGGCCTTTCACGACTTTTTCTGCTCCAGGGAGGCGATACTAGAAAGTGAAGTATAATATTTGACACATTTCATAGTGGGGAAATTAATTTATTCGGAAAATGTAAAAGTTATTATTTCTTTTTGTTCTATTAGCTATATTTTATATCAATAAGATTAAAAATAAATAAACCAAAACACAGATATTCATAAAAATAGAAAAAAAATGTTACAAATGTGCATAAAATTAGAGAGCAAACCACTAACGCATTGTTTTGTGTATTGATTTAATACTCTAGAAACTGGTAAACTTTTATTAAAAACCAACTTCTCAATTAAAAAACTTTGTGTAAAATGTGTAACAAAAAATTTTACCTCACTGTCAACTAGCGACATCTGGTGAGCAGAAAATTATTAGCCCTTATTAAGCAAGTCATCTGGTATTGCGATTGTATTCTGTTTTATATTACATCTTAGTATTTAGGGGTGAGTATGTATCTGCTGCTTTATTTTGCTGCAGCTACTTACTATTGGATTGAATGCTGGTTCGTTTCCTTAAAATAAATTAAAATTAAAATTAAATTACAAGTTAATAGGTTATAACAGTAATTAAAAACCAAATTGCGTAAAAAAATTACTTAAAAGAAAAAAAATATAGTCGAAGTCACTCCCACAATTAAGACGAGTCTAACGATACCTTCTATGTTAAAATCCATCAAGCCTACAGAGCGTGCCAAAGAAACTATATTACATACTCTCAAAAAAACATTACCCTATTTCTACGCCGGTTGCGTAACTATAAACTATCAAAATTCCACTGCTGAACACAGACCAGAGACAGATTGCCAGATTCGGCAGGCCGCAGTTTTTTATATGAAGATACTGCTGGCCATCCCTTTATTCAGTCTCCCTCGTGATGTCACAGACGAATGGGGACGGGGAACATGCGTATACTAAATTCGCCTCACTAGAAAAGAAAAAGCACAACGGATCAGGCACAAGAATCTTCAAAATATTAACCTTGTAATCTCGATTTGAAAATGATGCTCCCAAAAGTATACGACTACTAGCTCGCCAGGCAGACCTTATTCTGCCCTTTCCAAGGACCCTTCATATAAAAATCCTTAAATTCGCAATAAAAAATTTTGAGGGTCATTTATCGGGATAAAAACTATCCTATCTCTCAAGTTGGACCAAAATGTACATAGTGTGCAAAATTTCATTGAAATCAGTTCAGTAGTTTAGGAGTCCATCGCGGACAAACAACGTGACACATAATTTTTATATATAAAGATTAGCATGTTATGAATATATCATAACATGCTAATACTCATATATCCAGGATGAAATGTGTAATAAATTAACGACGTTTTTAAAATAGTAGAACCACGCTGCTTTACCGTGCTAGCACCATGCTGCAGCTGTATTATGCAGTTGTAGCATGAATGGGTTGACTCGACCGGGGAAGGACCATGCTCTTACAGAATACCAGCGTAAAGTAGCAGCTTTATGCTTCTGAATTTCGTTTGGTGAGTGTAGACAACCGGAGATACTTTTTATTGGTAATGAGGCATTCTTTCTTAGCCCTTAGCGGTGACTGAATGAATTTGATTCTTAATCGAGGATAAATGTAGGTGTTTATGGGCCACAGCATCCACTTACCATTAGGTGGACTGTGTACTCTTTCGTCACCCTTATACTCTAATGATTACTTTAATATAAATTGCTTTCGGTGTATGATTATGTAAAATTCAACGCCACTAATCAACACGGTTCGTTCGAAAACACGATTAGCGAACATTCTTCACAACAAGTGCTTCGTTGCGACAATCACAGTGTGTCGTCAGTACAAACGAGCCATATCCTGGAGGCAATTGGGTTGAATTGAGCGGGCTGTGTTCAAACGCAGTCAGTAGCCCGTTCCGACCTGTCTTCAGCGCGTGAGTACTCATTTACTTAATACATATTTAGGTCTTTATATTGGGAAGGCTTAACCTGGATCCGATATTGTATATGAATAAAAAAGTAAGTTTAAATCTTATAATTTTTTTTAATTGGTTTTCAATCGTTGCTGATTTTCACTTGTTTGCCCCAGTTAGATGGTTATGTTTCTTAGTGTATGTGTTTTGTCTGTTTCGTTGTGATTTTCTGTAGCCGTAGCAGCTTGACGGAGTTTTAAGCGCGAGATGTTATTAAGTCCGTCTTCATCGCCGGAGTGTCACAGGTCTACATTTTTTAGTATCAATGCGATGTTCACAAAATTATGTTCTTCGCTTGAAGAGCATTCTGATGAACGTCGCATTTTGTTAGTTAATAACAAATCACTGCGGTTGAGTTCGTTACTTTTTAATAACAATTTGTTTGTTTTATTGATTTATTCCCTTATTACAAGTGAACATATAATTTTGGTATCCACCTTCAACAGAGAATCAAGATTATTGTTTACTTACCTCTTTACCAGTTATAGGCCTTTCAATTGCTTACCAAAATCATAATATTTACTTGTTACAAAGATCCTTAAAATATAAGGTCTGTCGGTAAACAAACTTAATTAAAAATAACAGTCTACCTAGTAGTTAGTCTGCAAAAGTGCATCCACTGCTGTGTTCCATTTGACAGGATAAGTATGGCAGCATAATTACTTCATTTGACTTATATTATTTCAGCTAGTCTATAAGGACTTTTGATTTTTTGAAATTGGTGGGAGAAATCTATAAGTCGTAGTAGCCACTTCCTGTAAGATGAATTGTTCACTTTTTTAACATAGTAGAGCCATGCTGCAGCTATATTGTGGTTGCAGTACGAATGGGTAGGACCACGCTTTCACAGAATAATGGCGTAAAATATCAGATTAATGCTGCTGTGTTTTGAATGGTAAGTGTAGAGAACCGGAGACCTCAGGGGTGACAAAGCATCTGCATTTTGATTCTTAACTGAGGTTAAATGTAGATGTCTATGGGCCATAGCATCTACTTACCATAAGGTGGGCTATGTGCTCGATTGTAACCCTTATTCTATAAAAAAAAAAAACTCTTTTGTCATAATATAAACAATAAGCAAAAATAATAGTCCCTGGTCAGAGTGTAGTGGCAACGTAAAAGAATACGCTATCCCATCTCATTATATCGGTGACGTCAGAGCCGACTGATAATTCTCCTCAGTAGCAGCAGCATCTTCATGATAACAACTCAAAAATAATAAAGAACTGCGTTAGTCAACCCGCTTGCTAAGCGTGGCAACTATACTGAAATTCTTCTCTATGAGGTAACCTGTGCAAAAGCAGGTAGTTATTTTCAAGTTTTTTAATGTATAATGAATAAGAATAATTACATTCTTTAAAAAAATTGTAATAAATGAGCACAATGCGGCTGAGCTTTGTTTAGTACGAGGGCGACACTGAAAGTTTTTGAAACTGGCCACTTGTAAACGATATAATAAAAAAATAAGTTCAAATTTTGAAAATGGAACTCTTTGCCAATATTATTGTGTATGTATTTTATTAATTTGTCATTGGTTTACGATTTGGCGGAAAATTGAAAATTGTCTGTGTCACGTCAACATGAATTTAACGCAAGAAAATTTTCGTACAATGATTTTTTATGACTTTCGATGTCATTTAAGTCAACAAGAAAGTTATGATAGACTTCGATTGGCATTTCACGATGAAGCCGCGTCTCGTACCACTGTTTACAACTGGTTTAATGAATTTAAACGTGGTCGTACTAATCTCACCGATGATCTGCGTGAGGGACGGCCTTCTACGGCGACGACTGAAGATAACATCAGTGTTGTGCAGCGTATGATAGAGACTGAAAAAAGAGTGACTTATCAGCAGATTCGGACAAGCTTAGGCATCGGTATGAGTCAAGTGCACAAAATCCTCCATGAACATTTAGCGATCAGAAAGCTTTTTGCCCGGTGGATATCTTATAATTTGACAGAGGCCCAAAAACTCGGTCGTGTTGGTTAGTGTCGTGAAATGGTTCAAAGATTAAACGGAGGTGACTTAAATGCTGTGTTCGACATACTTACATGTGACGAAAGCTGGATTTATTATTATGATCCTGATACTAAGAGACAGTTTGCTGTCTGGGTGTTTCCTTCAGAGGAGATGCCAACTAAACTGAAGAGAGTTCGAAGCGTGGGAGAAAAGATGGTGGCCTCGTTCTTCGGAAGGACTGGTCATTACGCAACAATTATTTTAGAGGATCTGAAAACAGTTACTGCAGAATGGTACACTAACAATTGTTTACCAGTTGTCTTGGAAAAAGTTCGGAAGAAACGACATCGCAGTAGGATCCTCCTTCACCATGACAACGCCGCGTCGCACATCGCCAAGCAAACAATCGACTACTTGGCGACGTCAGACGTGGAATTACTAGGTGGTCACCCGCCCTATAGCCCCAACCTTGCGATTTTTATTTATTTCCGAAATTAGAAGAAAAACTTCGAGGAAAAAGTTTTATGGACGCTGAGGAAGCAGTGGCTGCGTTTCAAAATGCCGTCGAAGAGACCTCTAAGGGCGAGTGGGAAAAGTGCTTTTCTCAGTGGTTTCATCAGATGCAGCAATGTATTGATGTATATCTATGGACACTATTTTGAAAAGATATAATAAAACTAATAACTTGCTAGTTTGTTTAGTTTTTGATTTTCTACGAACTTTCAGTGTCCCCCTCGTAACTGACGAGAATCAGAGACACATTTACTCTCTCTATAGATCTCATGTAATCTCCATTTTGATTCTTAATCGAAGTTAGATGTAGCTATCTATGAACTACAGCATCTTACTTACTCAGCTCACCCTCAGATAGACTGGGTGCTAATAATTAAACTTTAAAGATCCAAAATTAATGTGAAGGTTTTTGATGTCAACATATTTAAAAAAGAAAAACTTTAAGAATTTGTCATACATGTATAATGAAATAAAAGATAGCTTCAAATATTTTGCAAATTAACAATAAAAAAGACAATATGTACCTACCTAGAGATATATATAAAGATTATTTAAATTTGTTTAATAGTTTGGTAGTTGCTTTCGACTTTTTGAACAACGTGTAAACGTGAATTTGTCAAAGGTATTTTGACTCTAATCAACAATGTCATATATATTGGCATAACAGTAATTTGTTTTTGTTGCTTTAATACATTAAAAAATTCTTACAGGGGCCGGAGAGGAAGTCTTTAAAGTAAATATGTTTCTCAGATTGTTTGCGATCACGTGCTTATGCGCGTGTGCAACATTTTCCTTAGCACCGGATAAGGTGAGTTATCTAAATAGATTTTGGTGTACCTGACCGTCATTTCATAGAACTCATTCATACACATCGTAAATTTGTCGTGTAATCATAACGCCTCGCATAATATGTTACAAAGTCCGTGCCATAAATTTATACCGTAAGGCTTGAATAAAGAGTCAATAATATACATACAAACATATAATCACGCCTCTTTCCCATATGGGTAGGCAGAGACCACTTCTTTCCACTTGCTACGATCCTTACATACTTGTTTCGCTTCGTCCACTTTCATTATTCTCTTCATACATGCTTTACAGCTTAGGGTGCTCTTGACCTGGCCTTTTTTCAAGACGTCCCTGATTTGGTCTTGTCCGCCTAGGTCTACCACTTCCAGCACTTTCATTCACACTCGCCTTATACACATTTTTCGTCAATCGTTCTTTTCATTCTCTCGACATCATTCTCTCGACATGGCCAAACCATCTCAGCATACCTTTCTCAATTTCATGTCACTACATCTTCTTTCAGACCAATAATATATATAATAATATAATAGATAAAGTCAATAATATATATAATAATATAATACATAAAGGAACAATAATAAAAAATAAAATTTTCAACCCGCGGGTATCTTGAAAAGGTACTAAGGGAAATGCCAGAAAGATCATATCGCTTAATAAATAGCAGTTTAACCAACCGATTACGCCAGACGTAAAATACCCTTACCACCGGCGGGATAACGAACTAGAAGGTTTATTACTACGATCGGCAATCTACCATCCATGACAAATCCTACCTGTAACAAAAGAGGCCCATGTCTGGCAGTGAATTTTACGAGCTGATTGTCTATGGTTTTATTAGGACACAGTTTTAATTATTCCCAGGCTCAATATTTAATTTCAATATAAAATCATTTGTACTACTTAGACATTCAGCGTTTTTATCTATAGTACCTTAAACTTTATCCACGAGTTCTCTTTTCCAAAACTTTTACCTATCACCATCACTTCTTTCTTCTCATTAGTCCGTAACAGTCCACATAGTACAGTACTGTAGTAGTACATACAGTACTTTGCTGAAGAGAAAGATGTTCTATAACCTTTAGTAGAACTGACGATTGTAGTACCTGAACTGTCACATTTTTAGTGGTGGCAATATTTATAATTGTCGAGTAGCCTCATGTTGGAAGCTGGATAGTTTGGAATATCTTAATTTTTTCAGGTCTTTACTCATATTATTAAAACACGAAGCATCGATCTTAATAATGCTCATGGGCTTGCTATGGAAAATCGACTTGGCAGAAACGTCGTGCCAACCGGATACTATCTTGAACTGGAACCGTACATAGAAGACGGCGTATATGAAGGCCGAGTGGTTATAAACGTTACTTGGAATACGGAGACCGACGAGATAAATCTACATTGTGCTCCAGATGTAGCAATTGTAAATTCGAAGGTTGAATTGTTTGGAGAATCGTAAGTTTTTCTTATTGTTGCATTCCTTCAGTTTTTTTATAGTATAGTTTCACAAATGCCTACTTAAATATTTGCAATTTGAAGGGTTAGTATATAATAGTCATTAATAAAACGTTTAAATACTTAAGTTAGATTACAGAACAGACAGAAACAGAACTAGAACAGAAAAAGATAAAATAATGTACCATCTTAAAGGCACGTGAAAACATACAGAGTGACATTATCCGTGCAGTGGCGGTGTAATAATATCCCCAAATTATCCGGTGGGTGTTGTAAGAGGCAGAAGTAAAAAAAAACCAAGAGATGGGCAGAAAAGTCTCTTTAATTAAACAATTAGAAAATGAAATATATAAAAAAATACAAATTTTATATCTAATTTTTTTTTTAATTTTAGCGGAAAATCTCAAGAGATTGCTATTACACAAATAGACACAGATGCAAAGAAGTCCACTCTAAAGTTCCAATTAGAAAAATCGGTGCCAGCAAGCAGTATTGGGGCACTCGACTTAAGTTTTAAAGGAAAAATGGAGACTAGTACCAGCGAAGGTTTGTTTAAGTCCAGTTACAAAACGGATCAAGATGAAGAGAGGTAAGAGAAAATATTTTGTGCTTGCAGAAGTTTCTTATATACATTTACGCGAATACTAAACTAATTTAATGCCCTAGCAGAATTAACAGCGCTGCGGTCTGCCACTGCATTATGATAAGTTGGGACCATTAATTTCACCCTAGATATCCCTATTTAGATAATCCTAAGCGGCGTAGGAAAGTGTCAAAGGTGTGAAATGTTTGTTACTGCGAACGTCAATACGCCTCACAAGTGTAAGAGCCGACATAGAGAACTGAAACATGAGTTGACGGATTTTCCTGGCGACAGCAGAAAATAATACACGACTTTGGTTGCCAGTACAGGCAAAGCGTGGCAACTAAGGAAAAATTCCTCTCTTTAGACAAACTATGGGCGAGGCTCTCATAGTCCGATGGGGCGGCAACCCGACACGTCTGAAGAGAGATCAGCAGGGACCAAGGCACGCTATCCGAGGCACGGGGGTGAAACATCGCTAACTTCCTGATTCTAGGCTGCTCTGAGAATTTCTCGACAGGCCATAATTGTACTGGCTCTCTATACCATTCAGAGCGGAAGACAACAGCGCAAGAATTGCTATTTGGCGGTAGATGCTTCCAACGACGGAAGAGGCCCATCTGTGGCTTTATACAGATGATAAAAAAGAAGCAGTGTAGAGAGCGTTGTGATCACACGCTTTAAACATTGTAATCTATTATTTAAATGAAGTGCCTCTGGGCTTTTTGCTGGACGGTGGATGGCTTTACAATGAATTTCACATTGGAAGTACACTTCTCAATAACTAATCCTAATTATAACTTTTTCTCATAGACCTTCTACGTCTGTGTATTGTGTAGTTCTAAACCTCTCGAAACTCCTGTATATAAAAATAAGTAATAGAATCAGGCGTTACTTTGCGGAAATCCATTATATAAAAGCTTTTAAAAAAATTTACTTCGCAAATATTCGCGTTATAAAATAAAATGATGTGTCTTACCTAGTATGAAGGGCACCTCCCGCCCTCCCTCAATGGCGTCCAAAATCCAAAATTGTCGTTCGACAATATGACACGTGTCGTATTGTCGTCAGTGGTGTGTTTTTCCTATTGTAGTGGTGTTGGGAGTAGCGGTGCTGGGATTAGTGGTGACGGGGATAGTGCACGCAATTGAGGGAGGGCGGGAGGTGCTCTTCATACTAGGTAAGACACATCATTTTATTTTATAACGCGGATATTTGCGAAGTAATTTTTTTTTAAAGCTTTTATATAAAAATAAGTTAAAATAAATGAAACTACGGTCAGTTTAGTGGTGGTGGTGTAAGAATATTCAGTACTCCATATAATCCCGTGGGTGGTGCAAGAGGCGACAGAGGGAAAAAATTAGATGGGAAGTAACGTCTTCCTAATAGCGACTTAAAACAATAAGCTGCGGTTTTCAACCCGCTTGCCAAGCGAGGCAACTATGGTAAATATCCTCCTATGAGGCAACCTGTGGGGGAGGACTATGTTCAGCAGTGGACTTTAATAGGCTGTAGTTTAGTTTAGTTTAGTTTTGTTTACGACGGGCTATATTCCGCAACTCCGCGTTTAAGCGCGTATTTTGCGTGTGGGCAGGAATAATGTAATTATTTGAGTCATGAGATCTCCCCGAAGAAGTTCAACAGTCCTTTGATGTTGCGAACAACTTCAGGGAGTGATCTCGGCATGCCGAGATGTTTAGCCCTGTATGTAGCGACCTCCGGACATGTCAGCAACACGTGGGCAGCCGTTTTCTTCCTCCCCCATACATGCCCTGCACAGGGGACTATCTGTAACACCTATGGTAATTAAATGTTTGTTAAAGGTGCCGTGTCCTGTGATAGTACTTGTTACTATCCTGATTTGCGGCTTGTTTAGTCTTTGGCTACAGAACTTTGGTTAAGCGACTGTTTATTTCAGGCAGGGCCTCCCTAGCTTGTCTACTGTCTACTAGATTTTTGCAAAGCTGAGCGTTTTTGATTAGTGAAGTGTCTACGTACCAGTTAACGAATGTTACCAAAGGCGATTGGTTTGATTGGTTCCGGCCCTATAGTGGCCAGAGCCGATCCTCTTCTGGTCAGTTCGTCTGCTGCATCGTTGCGTCTGGATCCACTGTATCCCTTTATTCATTGCAGAGTCACATTGTAGTGTTTACATACCTCATTTAATCGTTGATGGCATTCTCGAGTTCACCACATTGCAACTCAGAGGTTGTAGTACCGCCCTAGTCAGTATTCTGATGGAGAAGTCATTAACCTTCCTAGCATCTATTGCTATGGCCGCTTGAATGATACCCATACATTTCGCCTGAAAGACTGTAGGTAGCCAGCGATGTGCATATGTGGATATTGAAGTCTTCAGAGAAAGTTCCAGCCTTCATTTATTTTAGAACCATCGGTGAAAACTCTAAGCTCGTTTGGGCTTAATCATTCGGGCTGGTTGGTTTAATTTAATTGTATCTTGTACTTCTTATCGAATACAAATTGTTTAGGCACCTTATCGTACTTGGCTTGTAAGATAGGATTTTTGGAGTGAATTCTATCAATTCAGGGGGTGCTAAGAATCTCCGGTGGAGGTTCGGTTGCCACCTACGACGACTCGACCTGGCAACATACAACGCACGCACCCTGAGGACTGACGAGAAGATTGTGGAGCTGGAAGAAGAGATAGACAAGTTACGCTGGCATATTATAGGATTATCCGAAGTCCGAAGAGAGGGGGAGGACACGGTAATCCTCGAATCCGGCAACTTGCTCTATTACCGGGAGGGCGACCATCTGTCCCAAGGAGGTGTCGGATTTATCGTCCACAAGTCTCTCGTTAACAACGTTGTAAAGATTGAGAGTGTGTCGACGAGGGTTGCGTACCTTATACTCAGAATCACCAAACGGTATTCGCTGAAGGTCATACAGGTTTACGCACCAACCTCGGCACACCCCGATCAGGAGGTGGAGGAAATGTATGAGGATATCTCTAGAGCCTTGCATTCCTCCAAAACCCAATATACGGTGTTAATGGGAGACTTCAATGCAAAACTAGGCACAAGAGAGAACGGTGAGCTGAAAGTAGGGAAATTTGGAATAGGGCAACGGAACCCAAGGGGCCAGCAGCTGGCCGACTTCATGGAGAAAGAGGGACTCTTTATGATAAACTCTTTCTTCCAGAAGCGGCCCCACAGGAAGTGGACCTGGTCGAGCCCCGACGGTTCGACAAAAAATGAGATTGACTTCATTATGACGACCAGACGACAACTGTTCAGTGATGTCTCAGTGATCGCGAGGGTGAAAACCGGCAGCGATCACCGAATGGTTAGAGGCACACTGAACCTAAACGTTAAGTTGGAGAGGTCTCGTCTAATGAAGTCAACGCTCCGTCCCCCTCGTGCTCTAATCCAAAGTCCCGAAACCTTTCAGCTCGAGTTACAAAACCGTTTTCAGTGCCTAGAAGACTGCAATGAAGTGGACGATTTGAATGACAAGCTCGTGGAAACTGTCCATGCGGTCGGAGCTAAGTTCTGCAAGACCCGCCGCAGAAGAACACAAAAACTCTCCGATCACACTCTTAATCTCATGGCTGTTAGACGGGAGATGAAGCTACATTCTTCAACAGATTTAACAGCATACAGGCAACTGAACAGACAGATCTCCAAATGCATGCGGCGGGACCTACGCAAATTCAATACAGCTCGTATTGAAGAAGCGATCGAGCGGAACCAAGGCTCCAAAGTCTTTGCCAGAGATCTGTCTGCCAGAAAGCGCCAACTGTCAAAGCTGAAGACAGAATGTGGCAGCATCGTTTCCGGGGCACCTGAGATTTTGAGTGAGATTGAGAGGTTCTATGGGCAGCTGTACACGTCATCGTTGGAGCCGCACGCAAGTGTGAGTAACGATCCAAGAGCGAGTCTTATCCGACATTATTCCGATGATATCCCGGACGTCAGTCTGAGCGAGATTAGAATGGCTCTCCAGCACCTTAAAAACGGCAAGGCCCCAGGCGAGGATGGAATTACAGCGGAGCTTCTGAAAGCGGGTGGAAAACCGGTACTTGAAGTCCTTCAGAAGCTCTTTAATTCCGTCCTCCATGGTGGCATTACACCGGAGGCGTGGAGCAGAAGTGCGGTGGTCTTGTTCTTCAAGAAAGGCGACAACGCTCTCTTGAAGAACTACAGACCGATTTCCCTTCTGAGCCGCGTCTACGTGCTGTTTTCGAGAGTCATTACGAATCGTCTCGCGCGCAGACTTGACGACTTCCAGCCTCCCGAACAAGCCGGTTTCCGAAAAGGCTTTAGCACCATAGACCACATACATACCCTTCGGCAAATTGTACAGAAGTCCGAGGAGTACAATTTGCCACTATGTCTGGCGTATGTGGACTATGAGAAAGCCTTTGATTCCGTCGAAATTTGGGCCGTGCTGCAGTCCCTTCAGCGATGCCAAGTTGACTGTCGGTATATCGAAGTGTTGAAGTGCTTGTACAGTAGGGCTACGATGGCTATCCGAGTACAGAACCAGAGTACGAAACCTATCCAATTGCAGAGAGGTGTAAGACAGGGTGACGTCATATCCCCGAAACTCTTTACCGCTGCATTGGAAGATGTTTTCAAGCTTCTGGACTGGAAAGGATACGGTATCAACATCAATGGCGAGTACATCACTCACCTTCGATTTGCCGACGATATAGTCCTTATGGCAGAATCGCTGGAGGACCTAAGCACTATGCTCAATGACCTCAATAGTGTTTCCCAACGGATAGGTCTTAAGATGAACATGGACAAAACAAAGATCATGTTTAATGTCCATGTCACACCTATGCCGGTAGTTGTTGGGAACACTAAGCTCGAAGTTGTTGACGAGTATGTTTACCTGGGACAAATAGTCCGACTAGGTAAGTCCAACTTCGACCGAGAGGTCAATCGACGGATTCAACTCGGTTGGGCAGCGTTCGGGAAATTACGGCACATCTTCTCGTCAGGTATACCTCAAAACTTCAAAACGAGACTGTACACCCAGTGCGTGTTGTCAGTGATGACATACGGAACTGAGACGTGGTCCTTCACTGCTGGCCGGATGAGGAAGCTCAAGGTCGCTCAGCGAGCTATGGAGAGGGCTATGCTCGGAGTTTCTCTGCGTGATAAACTCAGAAATGAGGATATCCGCAGTAGAACTAGAGTGACCGACATAGCCCAACGGATTAGTAAGCTGAAGTGGCAATGGGCCGGCCATATAGCTCGAAGAACCGACAACCGATGGGGAAGAAAGGTTCTCGAGTGGCAGCCTCGTACCGGCAGGCGAAGTGTAGGGCGTCCCCCCACTAGATGGAGTGACGACCTGGTAAGATATGCAGGAAGTCGATGGATGCAGGTGGCTCAGGACCGTGCTTTGTGGCATTCTTTGGGGGAGGCCTATGTTCAGCAGTGGACTTGTGAAGGGCTGTAATGTAATGCCTGTATGAGGGACTCTATTCTTACTCCAAAGATTTAAGGTCTTGAGTCTAATGGCAGCTAAAGTCACTTCTTGTTGTATGTGTAGATGAAGCGGGGTTAGCTCGCCTCTAAGGCTGCTGTTGGCGTAGTCCTATGTAGTCCGTAGTATATACATGCCAGTCTCTGGTAGCGCTGAAGTGTCTTTATAGTGGTGGCTTCATTTGTCTTGGTGTACAACATCAGAGCGCCGTATATATAATTTTCGGCGTCAGACCCCATCTCTTGCCAGTTATGTTTCTGCATTTCCAGAAAGTTATACTAGCTTTGTTGATTTTGCTTTCTATGTGTTTATTCCAGTTGAGTTTACAGTCCAAGGTAAGCCCTAAATATTTTATCTCAGAGGATAACTGGAGTTTTCTGATGAAAATACTTGGGAGATGATAGTTATTCAGCATTAGTTTTTGTGTAAGTAATTAATGTAATTGGCGGTAACGGTAAATGAAACGAATTTTACAGATTTTATCACGTTTAATTTTAACATTTTTACTCCCGACTTTCCGGTGCTTTATAGCACCCATGGTCACGGGGCGAGGAACTAAGGTGTTTGACGTCCCGATGTCATAGTCCGATGTTCCGATGTGATAGTCTGTGAACACGTTTAAGATCGGCCCCGTCATTACATTAGCTTTGATAGACCACAAATCCTCTCAAAAGAACACCGATTCCTAACAAGGATGATTCCTGAGGCTATTGAAATTGAAAAACATCCTAATTTCAATAGAATTTATTCCTATAAAAAAAAACGAATTTCAATAGAGAAGATGGATGGGTACTGCCATCTGATTGGGATCCTATAAATAATAAAATTAAATCCAAACCCAAGCATACCACTGCAAGACTTCAAGATACTAGAAGCTGGTTCTGCGTAGATCAAACAAAACTTTCATTTAATGTGTAGTCTTCGCGTAAATATAAGAAATCATTAAACGATTCTAGTGTTTAAATTGTGGGCGTGTGCATGTGCTTGTATATGTTCGTGAGCATGTGTGTGGAGAAGGGTGATACCGTCTCTAAACTCTCTTTTTAACAATAAAAGAGGAGTTACAATTACTTACCAAATGTTAAGTTGACAGTGAACGCTGACAGATCAACACTCATATCAATTTTTTTCTCTAGGATCGTGGTTGCAACACAGTTTCGCCCGAACAACGCCAGACGCATGTTTCCGTGCTTTGACGAGCCGGAATTCAAGGTTCCTTTCGATGTGAGCATCGTTCGTCCGCTAGGCATGATTGCCCTGAGTAATATGGCGATCAGTAGAGTTGAAAATATGTAAGTATAAAGAATGTTATCATCATCATCATAATTACAGGAATTCACAAGTCCACTGCAGAACATAGACCTCACCAAGGTATGCCTCTAAGCACGGTCCGGAGCCGCCTGGATCCATCGACTTCCTGCATATCTTGCCAGGTCGTCACTCCATCTAGTGGTACGAATCTGCCAGTCAGGAACCTTTCTTTTCCATTGGATTTTTTATAGGATAGGGTGACAAACGAGCACACAGTCCGCCTGATGGTAAGTGGCCACCGTGACCCATACACATCTACATTTATCCTCAATAAAGAATCAAAATGCAGATGCGTCGTCACCCGTGAGGACTAAGATGGAATGCCTCTTTTCCAGTAAAATGGGTCTCCGGTTCTCTACACTTACCATACGAAAAACAGCAGTGTCTCGCTGCCATTTTACACTGGTATTCTGTGAGAGCGAGGTCCTTCTCCGGTCGAGCCGACCCATTCGTGCTACAACTATACTACTAATATAGCTGTAGCATAGCTCTACCACATATATTGTTCCTACCGTTTCGTTCCGTAGACGGGCAAGATAACCCAGATCGGCGACGAGAAGCAGAGTCGAATGTTTCGTACTGTCGATCGTCAATCTGTCTATCAAGAGCGATGATTATTTCTATAGAATGAGGGTGACAAACGAGCACACGGACCCCTTAATTGTAAGTGGATGCTGTAGGCCATAGGCATTTACATCTATTCTCCATTAAGAATTAAAATGTAGATGCGCTGTCACCTCTGGGAACTAAGATGGAATGCCTCGTTACAAGTAAAAAGGGAGACCCCTTTTCTCCGTTTCTCTACACTCAGCATACAAAACACAAAACTGTAATTAATTATTTAAAAAAGTTCCGTTAGGTTCCTTGCTGGTTATTTCCATAACATAGGTCTTTTTTCGAACTAGTGGTAAAAGCATAAATTACTTTTATCATTATTGCTTATAACCTACTCGTATAATGAATAAAAACTATTATTTCGTGTTCGGTTTTATTTGATAATAAAGTGCTATTTGTTTTGCTTCTTCTGGATTCCAATAACATTTTTTTATAGAACGGATGAACCAAATGCAGAGCTCGTTCATTTCAAACGATCACCTCCGATGTCGACATTCACAATGGGTTTCGTCTTGGCAGACTTAGTGCAACTTGGAAATTCAATTCAATATAGTGACAAAACATCCAATAATTTCGGTAAGTTTTTATACTGACCGCTGTTAAAGAAGTTAGGCTTTAAAATTGTAATAAACGTTATGTCATTTCCTTCCGCTGCGGTACTGAGGGCCGCTAGTTGGAATCCCGTACGGAACAACTTTTTGTTAGTACGCAAGTCAGACCTACAAAGAAGGATAGACGGAGCGCTGCCTATATTTCAACACTGAAACCAGGCTAAGCTTCTTGGCTCTCACTCACGAACACATTTATCTTCTTTCTTTCTTTATCAGCCGTAAATGTTTATTGCTAGACGCACACATATGCACCCAAAACCATGTGGATTGGAAAGGGAGAAATGTATCGTGTAGAAAAACGAAAGGCTGGCTAATTTGGCGCCTGTGCTCAAGACAGGTAAGATTAGATCTAACCGGATTGTGACCACCAATAAACCTATTGTTGTAGAAAGGTATTATTTTAAACTACGCTAGTGAGGGATAGAACATAAAAATATGACTCTTCCGGCATTTCGTACAGTTGTCTCTTACGATATCTACGGGATGGAAGGCACAATGTCAATTTATAAATGTTTTATCCATCCTAAAATAACATTAAACAACGCCGTACGGGATATGTAGAAGCTTATCGAAGAGAGTTTATCTAAACAATAAGCGAAGATATTTAACGTAACATAGTATAACATAACCTAAACTCTCACATCCGTCACATAGAGGGATAGGCAGAGACTACAGAACATTTGTCTCGATTCTGACCCACGTGGCTCGCATCTTTCACATCTATTTAACTATATAAAAACTATTTCATTTTATTATTTAATAATACATATTGTTTCATTTTAGAAATGCGAGTGTGGGGTCGACCTGAGTATTTAGAAGCTTTGCAGGAAGTTCCAGATAAATTCATTCGAATTTTGAACGAAATTGCCGAATTTAATTGGCCACCATTGCCACTGGATAAGTTGGATATCGTTGCCTTGCCAAACTACCAGGGTGTGAAGCCGACTGATAATTGGGGTCTTATCGTGTTCAGGTAAGTGTAACCGTCTGAGAATAATTTTAATTTAAGGATATTTAAAGTTCAAGGTTAGGTGATAAGACCAGGTTTAAAAGGGCAAACTAAATTGCTTTTGTGACCTTGCGTGTTTGCTGTGTGTTCTCTGAAAAAATCTATAGATTACGGTGTATAATAAAATAGAGATAAAGAATTGAAGTTATAATTTCATGCTACAAACCAATATTAGAAAATATAATGTAAAAATATTGCTTTCTATGTAAGCTTATTTTTTAAAATTGAATAAGGGTGACAAACGAGCATGCATTCCAACTCATGATACTCGTAAGAGGATGGTGAGGCCCATAGACATGCAAACAAAAATCAAAATGCAGATATTTTGTCACGCTCGATGACTAAGATGGAATGCCTCGTTTTCAATAAAAAGGGTCTCCGGTTTTCTCTTTTCTATACTGACCATACGAAACAAAAGCAGCATTATGCTGATATTTCACGTTGGTATTCTGTGAGAGTGTGGTCATTCCTCGATCGTGGCGACATATTCGTATTAAAACCGTAACATGACTGCATCAAAAAACCCCGTTAAAAATACAGGCCATCAAAATCTACTGCTTAACATAGGTATCACCATAGACTCGTATATTCCAGGGTTCGCAGGCACAGTTTTTTTTTTCATTATGAGTTGGTAGGAAGGCACAACCGTATGCCGAATGAATATCTTCTGTAGTTAATAATTTACAAAAAATTACTAATAGCATTACATTCGAAACTATATTTGAAAATAAATTAATTTAAAAACATATTAAAAACAGGTAAAGCTGCACAGCTTCTTGGAAGGTTGTTTATTTTAATCGCATTGTTTGTTTTAATTATAATATAAAGTTAATCATCGTAATCATTACAATTCCCCTCTAGTTCATTATTATTTAGTTGTTATCAGAAAGACGCTGCTGTATTTTAGTCTTCCTCTGTGCTCTTACGATTCTATATGGAATTGTGTATTCTTTTAAAGCGCCGCTACACAGCTCTCTATATAGAAGTGACAAGCGCTGTGTTCATCTATCACTTAGATAATCCTTTGCTCAAATTAAAACGGTTTAAGTTACCAAAAAGAGTTTCTTGAAACACAAATGTGGAACCAGAGTAACCGACATAGCCCAACGGATTAGTAAGCTGAAGTGGCAATGAGCCGGCCATGTAGCTCGAAGAACCGACAATAGATGGGGGAGAAAGGTTCTCAAGTGGCAGCCTGGTACCGGTAGGCGAAGTGTAGCGCAGAGGAGTTTGAGGCCGCGGAGGAAGGTGGGTGTGTTCCCGGTGCCGCTTACCTAAGAAGGAAAAAGGGGAGGAGAAGCTGGGCAGCGGATGTGTGCAAAAGCGTTCCCGTGGCCCTGCCAATATGCGACGAAGGTGGAACACCATGGGGTTTTAGTCGGTTCGAGTCCGACACAACCCGCTCCCGCGAGGTGGGTATGCGTAGGCATTTCCCCACTAGATATGACAACCTGGAAGTCGGTGAATGCAGGTGGTTTAGGATTGTGCTTTGTGCCATTATTTGGGAGAGGCCTATGTTCAGCATTGGGGCTGTGAAGGACTGTAATAATGACGATGATGTTCGCAGCAATTTCATCTAACATAATAAATTTTCATCTTAAGGGAGAGCGACTTGAGTAGCAGTGGACACATCCAGCTAACTCATGAAGTGCTGCATCAGTGGTTGGGTGCCTTGGTCACACCGGCTTGGTGGTCAGATGCTCACGTTAATAAAGCTCTTGTCGGTTACCTCGCTGTTGAAACCGCCTATAAGGTTTGTTTTTTATATGTTATTATTGTTTATGGATAACTTTAGTCCTTATTTAATATATTATCTGTGTATATTTTTTCATAAGGGGGTTTTTTTTCATTGTGTGTTTTAAAAAGTTTATAGTACAGTTCAGTTATCCTATATTTTAAGTGAGCAATTCTTGTAAAACATGTACGTAATTGATGGTAATTTATTTCTCGGACTACAAAAAAAATCCTTACACAATATCAGACCAAGGGCCTCAATTATGCCGGGTTAATATATTTAAAAGCGCTTCGTTTCCTTAACGAGCCGTTTTGCAGTAAATAAAGTCAGCAGTTCAGTGCAGCGTGGTAGAGCCATGCTGCAGCTATATTAGTAGTGTAGTTGTGGCACAAATGAGTCGGCTCGACCGGGGAAGAACCACGCTCTCACAGAATACCAGCGTAAAATAGCATCTTAACGCTGCTGTGTTTCGTATGGTGAGTGTAGAGAACCGGAGACCCTTTTTAATGGTAACGAGGCATTCCATCTTAGTCCTCACGGGTGACAACGTATCTGCATTTTTATTCTTAATTGAGGATAAATGTAGATGTCTATGGGCCGCAGCAACCACTTACAATCAGGTGGACTATTTGCTCGTTTGTCACCTTTATTCTATAAAAAAAATGAAAATCCCGTTCTAACCGACTTAAAAAGGAGAAGGTTCTCAATTCGACTGTTTGTTTATTGTATGTATGTTACGCGATATCTTCATAGACTGAATTGGTGAATGATTATTTTTTTATTTAAGACAAATCAATCATTTATGAATCTTTTAAAGTTTTATTCAGTATAAGTCATCCTAAGTTGCTGAATTAATATCTTTACAAATAAATTAAATTGAAGTGTCTGTTTGTAATGTCAAAATAACAGTTTTTTACTAAATGCATCTGAAAGTATATACGGTACATATAACAAAAACACAATTTTTAAATTTTTTGTCAGTCTATCTGTCTGTCTGCCTGTTTGTTCAGGCTAATTACCGAAATGAGTGGACCGATTTTAATGGGATTTTCACTGGCAGGTAGCTGATGTTATAAGGAGTAATTTAGGCTACTTTAATTAAAAAAAATTAGGGTTCCGCGCAAAAATATTAAAACCCTAAATTATACGCGGGCGAAGTCGCGGGGAATAGCTAGTTTGTAATATATAGATACTGTATGTAATAAAACGGATCGTTACGGAGAACGAAACGTTTCTTAAATATAGGAATCGGGAGCCAGAGATTTTTTAAGCAAATTCATACTTTAACTGTTGCTTAACACCTACTAGACAAAATTAAAATAATTTTAAAAACTATTTTTGTTAAAAACTATTTTAAAACTATCGTATTTAACGTATCTTCAATGCTTGCTGTTTCAAAGTAAAGGCTCCATAAAACTATCGAAAAGTTATTAGATAAATGTATAACTACAAGCTGTAATACTATATTTCACTCCCTCAGGTTGAATTTTCCAAAATCCTTTCTTAGTCTACGTCGAGAGAGGAGTATATGATGCATAATTTCAAGTCAATTGGGTGTATAGTTTTGGAAATCTCGTGATGAGTGAGTGAGTCAGTGGTATTTCGCTAAATAAATATATAGAAGATAGATTCAGAAGAACATTCCCTATTAATTAATATTACTTGCATAAATTCAAGGCACACGTAAATTAACTCTAATGAAAAAAGGTTATTATAAATAAATAATTAAAATCATAAGAATGCTTTGATATAATGAGGTAAAATTGTAAATGTTTGGAGTGGAATAGTCTACACATATGATATTCTTGCCGCTTCTTCTCACAAGGTCCTCCGCCGTAGGCATTTGTTGCAGCGATCGTGTAGTTTTTGACTTCCAGAAAGTGCGTTGTAAAGGCCAATAGTAAATAAAAATATTTTGACTTTGATGTTGCCTTTGGAAATAACTCTAACGATTAAAACTGTTACTATTACATTTAAGAAAAAGTAATAATAAATTTAAATATCCCCCAGACCAAATTTCGGTCAATCCGGCCAGTCTCAACGATGACTAGCCATTTGCGCAGGACAGGATTACGGTGGTCGAGTGTTTGCGCAAACACAGCTACACTCTCTATTTCCTTACTCTTATAATTCGATAACCGGGGGGAGACAGGCACAGGAGCAACGGCCTTACGTGCTTTCCATGGCACGAGGGTGAAACACCACCAAATTCCTGACTCCGGACTGCTATTGAGGCTTTCATGACAGGAAGACCCCATAACTGATTTTCACCCGACCCGTGATTCGAACCCGAGGCCTTATGATTAGCTACCGCTTTATGTCAGACAACCTATTCAATATTATGCCATGGTATTTCTGAAAGTTTCCTATTCGTTATACGTAATTCTTTAAAATAAAGTGTACAATCGATGCACTACATGATCAATCAACCTTGAATTTTTTATATTTTTTCCAGATCGATGTGTGGAAATGTTTTAGTTTTTGAGGTTTTTATTACTTTGCCGGTTAAAAGTTAGGGTGTTTTAAAGAAATGCAAGTTATAATCTCGTTCTAATCCAAAGTCCCGAAAATTTAAGCACGAGTTACAAAATTGTTTTCAGTCCCTAGAAGGTTGCGTTGCAGTGAACGATATGAATGACAAGCTCGTGAAAACTGTCCATACGGTTGGAGCTAAGTTTCGCAATGCCCGCCGCAGAAGAACACAAAACTCTCCGATCACGCTCTTAATCTCATGACTGTTAGACGGGAAATGAAGCTGCAGACTTCAGCAGATTTGACAGCATACAGGCAACTGAACAGACAGATCTCCAAATGCATGCGGCGAGACTTACGCAACTTCAATACAGCTTGTAATAAAGAAACGATCAAGCGGAACCACGGCTCCAAAGTCTTTGCCAGAGATCTGTTTTCCAGAAGAGCCAACTATCAAATCTAAATACTGAGTGTGACAGCATCGTTTCCGGGACACCTGAGATTTTGAGTGAGATTGAGAGATTCTATGGGCAGCTCTAAACATCATCCTTGGAGCCACAAGCAAGTGTGGGTGACGATCCAAGAGTAACTCTTATCAGACCCTATTCCGATAATATTCCGAACGTCAAAATGAGTGAGATGGAAGAGATGGATGAGAATGGCTCTCCAGCACCTTAAAAACGGCAAATCCCTGGGTGAGGATGGAATTACAGCGTAGCTTTTGAAAGCGGGTGGAAAACCGGTACTTGAAGTCCTTCAGAAGCTCTTCCATTCCGTCCTCGATGGTGGCACTACACCGGAGGCGTAGAGCAGAAGTGCGGTGGTCTTGTTCTGAAGAAGAAAGGCGACAAAGCTATCTTGATGTTGTTTCTATGTCGGTAGTTGTTGGGAGTACTAAGGTCGAATTTGATGACGAGTATGTTTATCTCAGACAAATAAAGTCCAACTTTGACCAAGAGGTCAATCGGCGGATTCAACTCGACTGGGTAGCGTTCGGGAAATTACGACACATCTTCTCGTCAGGTATACCTTAAAACCTGAAAATGAGATTGTGCAACCAGTGCGTGCTGCCAGTGATAACTTATGGATCGGAAATGTGGTCCTTCACAGCTGGCCGTATGAGAAAGCTCAAGGTCGCTCAGCGAGCTATGGATAGGGCTATGCTTGGGGTTTCTCTGCGTGATAAACTTAGAAATGAGAATATCCGCAGTAGAACCAGAGTGACCGACATAGCCAAAGGTGGTAAAATCAAACAACCGTTAATAGGTATTAGAAAAGGCTGTAGCCGTCAGTGACGGCTTCTGCTACTACTACGCCTCCATGGCGCAGTGGCTTAACCCTAGAAACCTACACTATCCGGCGTACTTGTTATTGCCACAGAGGGGTGCTGTGGTACCCTATACTAAAACATATGAATGTATTTTTTTTAAAATAAAAACCAATTAGTGAAACTATTAGTTTATTATGAAATAGTAGCGACTTGAGATTACAAATCAGTCTCAAAATCTAAATTTAATATGAATTTGAGCATTTTCACAGACTCCATCGATTGCTTCATATAAATTGTTATTTTACGCCTATGGTACGTCGTATTGCTTTTTCTATTCTTAATTCTTGGGAAAAAGTTAAAGCAATGTTATGTATGACAACAAAACTTTGATTAGCCGTAGTTTTTTTTAAAGAAAAGCTATAATTGACTATTATATATTATCCCTTCTCAAATTTGGTTTTTAAAAGTTCCAAAGCTCCTTTCTTTACAAATTCTAAATCCATTTTTGCGTCATAAGTCATAACTTTTTCCCGCTAATTATTTGCTCTTGCAATGATTGCCCATCACACGCCAAATTTGATTCTCCATCGCCATTTATGTTCGTTGTGCATTCCTTTTACAAAAATAACTCTTTTAATTATGATTTTCATTTATTAATAAAAAATAAAATCATAAAAATAATTCCATCAATATAAGAAAATAAAAATACTTACGGTATTCCTTCACTGGGGAGCTGATATACCCCACGTTAATCGTTGACACCTCCACACAGCGCGACTGTCGACGCTAGTCCAATTAATTAGGAGTGGACGATACTAAACTAAAATATATAATATATGTAAATTCAAATATGTAGATATAGCATAAGCAGAATTATTTAAGAAACAAACCTCCCTGGGGTGCCCCAGCACTTCATGTAGAGTTCTAGGGTTAACATTAAGTTCGGCGATGAGGGCTATAACAAGTATTTGTATGTTCTACAGTTAATTGTTCCGGGTTAAGATGTTTGTCCTTGTGCAATTAACGTATGTAAACTGCCTCCTCGAGGCTCCTATCCTAAGATAATCCTAGCGTGGGGAAAAGTTTTAAAAGAAATACTGGTGGGAAGAAATGTAATTAAATTCTGGCTTCCAGTTTTAATTACGTCACGTGAGGATTACTGAAGTAGGAGTATGTTAAATAGGTGCGACCCGAAGGTTTATATTACAATGGAAGTGAGAAGAAATTGACAACCTGAAATATGAAATAAGAACACCATTAAGTTACTACATAATAATTAATGATCTGACCATAATCTTTACTTGCATTAGTAAATAGCACATAATATAAATTGCAAAATTCGTTTGGTTTTTCATTTCTAGGCTAATTTTGATTAATACTTAATTAAGTTCGACTTACGCCCAAGCCTATTTAATTTCTTTTTGCTAAGATATTGAAAAACCCTGTAAAATTATGTTGCTCATACCATTTACAGATCAACAGAGGATGCGAGATGGAGGTCAAATGGCCAATGACCTTCCTGTACTCTTTATACTACGAGTACAGCAAGCGATACCCTCATTCAAGAATCACAGGCATGAAGCAAGAGACAGTTAGCACTAAGATTGAATTGCTGTTTCGGATGTTCAATTACACACTCGGCGATGAGACGCTTAAGAAGGGATTAAAGATGTTTGTGACCCAACGGTGAGATCTTGGACTTATCCCATCGTATATAAATGCTTCGTTTGTGTTTGATGATCGTATTGTTTTCTTATTGAATCATTTATGGAAACGCTAACATAGTCATAGACACGCACGCCTATCACCCAGAGGGGAAGGCTGAGACATTGGACTTCCGTTTGGCACGATCTTGACAAACCTCTCTTGCTTACTTCACCACAATACCTACGCAGACATGCTCGTCAGTTAAAAGTAGTCTACTAGTCGATACACTTCCGTCTAGGACATTCCTTGCCAACGCCACCATTCATTTCTATAACATATTTTTATTTGTAATTCATTCCACATTAATTCTTTCGACATGACCAAACCACCGAAGCATTTATTAATGCTTACATCTTTCAAACTAAACTTTTTTCTTATCACACTATTTATCTCACTGTCATTCAAAGTCATACCTAACATACTCCTTAGTGACAGTATTTCTATAGCATTTATTCTTGCAGGGACTAACACAGCATTGTGAATTGCCATTTGTACCTTTTTTGACACATTTCTGAAGTTTAAGTATAGCTTTGTGTTTTTATTTTATGATAATTGATAGAACCAGGCGTTACTTTGCGGAAATCCATTATAATGGGATTGTTATAAAATAATTTGCTTAATTTCGCGTAAAGAAAGAAAATTATAATATTATATATGTCCTGCCCAGTTTTAAGGGGACCTCCCACCCTCCCTCAATCGCGCGCACTATACCCGTCACCGTTACTCCCAGCACTACCACCCTCAGCACCACCATACTAGGCACGACACACCACTCTTGAAAATACGACACGTGTTTCACCCCTACACGAGGCATCCTCAGGTGAAGTAGACTCTGCGGAGGCTGGCCGCTAAGCTTAGCCTCCTCCGAAGAGTGGTGTGTCGTGCCTAGTGTGGTGGTGCTGAGGGTGGTAGTGCTGGGAGTAACTGCGACGGGTATAGTGCGTGCGATGGAGGGAGGGTGGGAGGTCCCCTTAAAACTGGGCAGGACACATCATTTTCTTTCTTTACGCGGAATTAAGCAAATTAGTTTATAACAATCCTATTTTTATTTTATTTTGTTGCGAGCAGCAATGCAGGTCTTGAAAGACCAGTATCACTGCGACCTATAAGATCTATTCTGATCGCTGCTATGGTTATAGTTCACTGTTAAGCCCCATGTCTTCAATTAATTTCTATTGAGGAGTTGCTTAGCTGTGAACAATTGTACTTCTTCTGGACGAAGTACATAGTTTCCCAGATGAGTGCTACAGTTGCGCATTAAGGGTTCACAATCAGTTAGGATGTGCAGAGGTGTTTCTTTCGTTAAGGAACAGAACCGGCACATCCTGAGTTGCTTAGTCCCAGGATGCACATATGCTTTTTTAAACAACAGTGTCCAGTCAGGGCTCTTGCCAGAATACGCAGTTTATTCTTACTTCATCCCAGGGCTTCTGAAGCGAATTTATGATCATAAGCCCAGATTAAGGTTTTAGAATGTTTTAAGCCTGGTATATCAGACCAAAAGTGATTTATTGTGATTGTTACGGCCTACGGCTGCTCCCATAAAGGTCAAATCCTCAGGGGCCCATTCAGCTGAGTTTCGACGAGCAGACATACGTCGGGCCTCCTAAGGCCAAAGTGGAAAATCTCTAATTACACTAAACTATATGGGGGAGCGTTCTATACTACGGCCATTCAACCGGGAGAATATTAGACGGAGCTTACTTACCGATATCCAAGGCGACTGGTCCCTCCGGAGTCAGTCAGGTCGCATGTGGTTGTGTAGTGCAAGGGAAATAAGGTGATGTGATGTGTATCTGGGTGTGACTGATGGTGATTGACCTTAGTAGACCTTGGCCGTCGGCAGCAGCCCGGGCGTCGACACCGTTCCAAATTGAGGTAATCTCCCGCGGCGTTGTTCACAGTCACTTTCCTCGTTCGTCACGATAACAGTCCATTAACTCTATCGTACTATTAACTAACTTACAGAAGCCACTAACTCTCGTTTGTTATAAAGCCTAACGCACAAAATGAACAGGGAGTGTCCGGATCAAAGGTCACTCCCGCTTCGCGTAGCAACATTTATTTCTAGAATATCAAAGGCCGCACTAGATAATATTGTCGAATGCACCTATACAGATTCCGAGTCAAACCCAATGAGTCCCGGGAAAGCTTTACAGCAAGGAATACGCGTCACAAATCCTAGTCAGTACATTTACTAGCCGCGCCTAATTATTCCGAGTTCCCGAACAAAAATTGACAGCGTGCTGGCGTTAGCACAGCCGGCAGACGACTGCTTTTTCGCTCGCGACCCGCGCGCTCTTGCCACGCTCGGCCGAACTTCAACCGGTACCGCGCCGAGCCGAGTGCCCTCTGGCGTCGATTCTTGACATTAGCGCTTGGCGCGAACAGTGATAAAGAGTTTCAAAGGTCAATCGGGCTAGGCTTTCTGAGATTCCATAAAATGGCTCGGGTCCAAATTGTGTACTCTTTGAGCCCTCCTGTGCAAGTATAGTGTTAGTTTTATAAGCGGTAGAGCTACACTGCAGCTATATTATGGTTGTAGCATGAAAGTGCCAACTCGACCGGAGTAGGACCTCTCTCTCACAGAATACCAGCTTAAAATAGCAGCCTAATGCCCATGTTCTACCATTTTCTAGCAAACTTTTTCTACTTGTCACCCCATATTCTACCAAATAGTCCTAAACACTGCATGCATTACTATCATAAGTTAAAACAATGGGGAAATATGGTAGTTAACTGCAAAAAGTGGTATAGGTACAAAAACTACGTCGAACTGATGAACTAACATAATATAGCTGTGGTCATTTCTAGAGCTTAGAGCGAATTGCGGCGTAATATACCTACTCGTACTACGGTCGGAGTATATGTTTTATTTCTGTTTCTTATTTCGTATGGTTATGCTTATGTTCGTAGTGCACGCAGCCAAGTTTTCGATTATTTAATGTTCGTGCGTACTGTATTCCTCTTTTTTGTAAATATCAATGATTACTAGTTGATGGCATTAACGTAAGTTTGAAGGCTAAGTGATGTACACCTTATTTTATAGCAATATGGTATTAATTTTGATGATAATGCTGGTGCTGGATAATGTTGTCCTTTGATTTCATCAGTTCGCTGAACCAACCGTGATTTCTCACACTTCGATCCTCAACCAGACAACTTTCATGCTCAGTTAATAATAATAATAGACACGGGAAATACTTTTGCGATGATTTTTGAAGATTTTTGTCGCATCCAATAGTAGTCACTAAATAATAGATGACAAAGTCTGATGAAATGACTTATCCACACCTGTGTGTCTGTTCACTTAAAACATAAAAAGTACTGAATGGATTTTGATGAAGCTCTTACCATCATTGAAAGAATTTCTACTAGAAAAGATTACAGGTGGTAGGAGTACTTTTCTAGCTAGGATTCCGCCTGGGTAGGGACCACCCCCTTACCTATTTCTACCAAATAGCAGTGCTTGCTCTGCTGTGTTACAGTCGGATGAATATAGAAAGCCAATATAATTACAGATTGTGAGATATTCCATCTTAACCTTTTTCTTTTATAGGAGAGAGGGCAAACGAGCATACGGCTCACCTGATGGTGACTACCACTGCCCATGAACAACTACAACACCAAGGTAATTGCAGGTGCGTTGCCGGCCTTTTAAAGAGGAGTAAGCTCTTATCTTGAAGGCCCTTAAGTCATATCGGTCCGGAAAAATCGCCGGTGGTAAACTATTCCACAGAGAGGTCGTACGCGGCAGAAAACTCCTAGTAAAACGTACCGTGGTGGACCGCCATCCAGATGGTATGGATGGTATCGGGAATTTTGCCGCGATGTGCGTTGATGAAACTTGGCGGCTGGGATTAATCCAAACAATTCCCCGTGGTAAATGCGAAAGAAAATACAAAGGGACAACATCAACATCTCTTCACAGCGCTAGTGAATCGAGCCGATTGGAAAAGACTTGGTCGTCAAGATTCGAGCCACTCTGCACTGGATGCGGTCAAGTTGGACGAGCTGGCTCTGGGAAGCACCAGCCCAGAGATGGGAACAGTATTCCATGTGAGGCCGAACCTGCGCCTTTTAAAGTTGCAGGCCCGCTCTGCTGAGCACGCCAAGTTTTGGCCTTCTCTTCCAAGTGACCACGAAACTGCACGCCACTCGATATGTCAACGCCGGGGATTCCGATACTGGCTGAGGCAACAAGGGGAGTGCCTTGAAACTGTGGAGATACGACAAAAGGATTTTTTGCCGTAAACGCGCAAACTTGTGTCTTCTCAGGCTTAAACTGAACTAGATTTAGTCCTTCCGTAATCCGAGACTTTATTCAGAAAAAACTCGACTGTCTTTGCTGAACAAACTTTCGGACAACTCTCTGTGTGTGTCTGAAGACAGGTTTGTTCCGATACTCGGCGACGTTTTCCCGAGAAATATTATCACGACCGGTGTATAGAACATCACCAGTGCTGTTATCCGCATAACAAGGAATGTTACTTGTTTGCAACATATCATTGATATGCAGAAGAAACAGCGTTGGTGATAGCGCGCAGCCTTGTGGAACACCAGCGTTAATAGACTTGTAGTCGGAGCATACACCATCTACAACGACCTTGATGCACCGATTTGTAAGCAAACTGGTGATCCAATTACACAATTTCTCGGGACGCCCATAGGAAGGGAGTTTCGAAAGAAGCGCTTTGTGCCAAACCCGATCGAAGGCATTCGCAATGTCCAAACTAAAGGCCAATGCCTCTTCCTTGGACTCTACTGCCTCCGCCCATCTATATTTCAGGTAGACCAGAAGATCACTAATCAGCTGGTGATCCTCAATGTACCACATAAGCTGGCAGTTTATTATGGATTCCATTATTTTGAAGAACAAGGAGGTGATGGCGATAGGCCTGTAGTTAGACGGGTCTGAACGGTCGCATTTTTTTGGGATCGGGTGGACAAAGGCCGTCTTTAATGATTTCGGGACTAAACCTAGGGAGTAGGAGTACCGGAAAGGACGCGTTAGAACCGATGCCAGGAGCGGAGCACATGTCCTCAACATAATTGAGGGAATTCCGTCAGGCCAACACGATTTGTGCATGTCCAGGGAGAGGAGTGCTTTGCGAACCGAGTGCTCTGAGAACCGCACATTCGGCATAGTGCCCTCACACCGCGGGATAGCCGGCAGTGTGTTCCCCCGTCATCGAGGGTTAAGTTGGACGCAAAGAAAGAGCCCAGCAGATCGGCTTTCTCCTTTGCAGCATGGGCCAGCGAGTCGTCCTCCCTGTGCAGAGATGGAAGAGATGGCTGACAGAAGTTCCCTTGGACAACCTTGGCGAGAGACCAGAATGCACGGGTTCCCGAAGGAAGGCGAACTCTGCCTATGTGTTCTGACTCTGCCTTGGTAATGACTCTTTTGAGGGACCTGGAGGCGGAATTATACTTTTTTTTTTGAGGGCGCCGGTATTTACATCCATTGATCCGTTGATGCGTCAGCAAAGGCCCGGTAGCAAACAGATCAAATAGAAACAATTTACTGTGCATTTGTCAGTTCAGTTTTATGAAAAAAAATCTTAAGGTGATTCGTGAATACATGCTTATTTTATGTAAGAATAGTTACGAAATGTGTTTTGTGACTAAGTCGTAAAAAGATAAACCATACTGGCAATTCGGTCGCATGCGAAGTCGGGTCAAGTTATTAGTATTATCACAAAATATATAATATTACTGGCAGTATTATTATCCAAAAATGAATTGATTTCGCTTAGACAACATAGAATCAACTACTATTACTCGTTAAACATAATAGAATATGTTCAAAGAATTTCAAGTACTCCTCTCACTAAAGATTGTTCAAATCTGAAAAGCTACTTGAATTAACTAGAAAAGAGGATGTTGAAATCTTGAAGTTTTGAAAGTAAGTTAGTTTCTGTTAGAATCCTCTCAAACAACGTTATTGTATGAAGACGAACTTTTTCGGATACGCAGTTTCTCTTGCGGAGATGTGAGTGGTTGTGAATTTTTATTAGTTTTACACTTTTAGTTATGTAAGTTCCATTTGTCTTTTGTGGGATTTGTAAAAGTTTGTCAATGTTTGTTAGTTGAGTAAATATCTCTTTCCGTATTTTTTTAATACGATAGGGTAACAAACGAGCACACAATCCACCTGATGGTAAGTGGTTGCTGCGGCCCATAGACATCTACATCTATCCTCGTTTGCGAATCAAAATGCAGATGCGTTGTCACCCGTGAGGACTAAGATGGAATGCCTCTTTTCCAGTAAAAAGGGTCTCCGGTTCTCTACACTCACCATACGAAACACAGCAGTGTTAAGCTGCTATTTTACGCTGGTATTCTGTGTCAGCGTGGTCCAACCCCGGTCGAGCCGACCCATTCGTGCTACAACTATAATACTAATATAGCTGCAGCATGGCTCTACCACGTAAAAAAAATATAAGTTCCGTTGCGTATTATATCGCGGAACTTGCTTTTTTTTTTTTTACAAAACGGTATTTTTGAATTTGAATATGTTAGTTTTAAACACAACATTTCACGTTATTTTATATTTCAGGTACATGTGCAATTTCTTTCTTTTCTCTCACTTTGTCTTTTTCTTGTTTAAAGTGAATTCGGCTTTCCTGTGGACTTTCATATCTTCGTTGTCAATGATAACGAATCATTGACATCAATTTTAATAAATAATTTGCTTTTGAATTTTAATAACACGAAATGTATTAAATTCACTACATCTACTAAGTGTAGTGTGCTTTTAAATGGGGAGGAGATGGGTCTTGTTAGATCCACTGTTTTTCGGAATTACAGTTGACGCGAAGCTTCAATGGGACCCTCATATATCTAAACTAGCTAGCAAATTCTGCGGCATATGTTGTGAAAAAGATTAGAGATCTTAAATCATGTGTTGAAACCGCTAGATTAGATTATTTTAGTAATTTCCATAGCCTAGTGTCATATGGAATGTTGCTATGGGGTAATACGACTGACATTGAAACTATCTTTGTTTTGCAGACGAGAGCCATACGAGCAACTTATAACTTAGGTCCGAAAGAATCTCTTAGAGAAAAAAATAAAGAAATAATTGTAATAACTTTGGCCTCTCAATGTTTTTACGAAAATTTAATGTATGTATACAAAAACAAAAATAGTTTTATTAATAATAGTGATGTACATCTAATCTCTTACTGCAGATAGTCTCCAAAAGGGGCGATACCAATCTCGTGAGATTCAATGCCTCCAAAACACAAGCGTGTCTTTTTACCGCTAAAAGGAGCCCGCTCATCCTGGCTCCTACTTTCCGGAATGTATCATTGAAGTACACTGATCGCCTTCAGTTATTAGGGGTTGAATTTTCTCCGAACCTCAACTATGGGCGGTTCATTGAGTCCAGGGCCAAAGCAGTCGCAAGAAAACTAGGTGTCCTTGCAAGGGTGCAACGGTACTTCACGCCGGGGTAGCTTCATACCTTATGGAGTACTGCTGGCTGTCACATATGGGCTAGTGCTGCAAAAAACCACCTGGTAGCGTTGAACTTAGTAGAGAGATGTGCTAAGAGGTTTATTGGTTGAAACCAATCTAGTCAGTCACGAGCACAGGTGCAGAGTAACCAGCCTCTCGGTATTCTATAGGATGCATTTCGGTGAGTGTGCGCAGGAATTATATGCTTTAATTCCTCCCTCTCCTTTCTATCATTGGAGAACCAGGCGCTTCGCGAGTCTTCAATCCTTTGTTTCGACATCGAAATATTCCATGCATGAGAACCAAACGGTTTGCTTCGTGTTTTGTAATGCCTATAGCAAAGGAGTGGAATAAATTGCCGGCGTCTGTATTTCCGTCCGAATACAATCTGGGCGCCTTCAAGACAAGAGTGAATAGCCTTTTGTTACACGAAGACAGTGCAATTAACCATCTAGGGCCACATCAACACTTACTACTAGGTGGGATCGTGGTCAAGAAGTAAAAAAAAAACATCCTGTAAATACTAGGAACAGGTGTACCAGTGTATTTTTTTTTTAAAAACCTTACCTCCACACTAGGATTTTCTCCTGTATCGTGGAGTCCGTTAACATACATAAATTACACAAGGCCAAACATCCACCCGGAACAATTATTTCCATACAAATACTTGTTCCGTGCGGGATTCGAACTCGCGGCCCTTGGCGTTGCAACGTATTGCTAAGCCACTACGCCACGGAGCCGTCAAATACCAGTTATACCAGTGGTAGAGCCATGCTGCAGCTATATTAGTAGTATAGTTGTAGCACGAATGGGTCGGCTCGACCAGGGAAGGACCACGCTCTCGCAGAATACCAGCGTAAAATAGCAGCTTAACACTGCTGTATTTCGTATCGTGAGTGTAGAGAACCGGAGACCCTTTTTACTGGAAAAGAGGCATTTCATCTTAGTCCTCACGGGTGACAACGCATCTGCATTTTGATTCTTTATCGAGGATAGATGTAGATGTCTATGGGTCACAGCAACCACTTACCATCATGTGGATATATATAAAAAAAATTCTCTACTCAAAAAAATCAGTAATTCCTTCATGGGGTAACGTATACGCTTTTAAAAAAAAGTTCCATCAAATATGCAGACTTTATCTGTCAAAAGGTTTAAAATATTTAATAATCATTATCATCATTACAACCCTTCGCAAGTCCAAAATATTTACTAAACAAAAATTGTTTAGTAAGGTTTATTATAATACTAAAGAGTACATGATTGATAATAACCCCCGGGAATGAGGTGATCGCTACCATACTGTTTCTAAATGCTTTCATAACAATTGCATACAATATTATACTGTAAATTAATTTTATTTTTAAAATATGCCGCTGAGTTTCTTGCTGGTATTTCCCAGAATAGCGATTCTTCCACTGGGGTAAATATCTTAAATGATTTTGAATAAGTTTTCTTGTAATCTGTGTGGAATAAAAATAAATCTATTTTATTCTCTTCAATCTTTAAAATATATCAATCAAATAAATTATAATCTAACCGAACGTAAAAGTGTAACAATGGAACTATTTTTTATTCATGCGAATATACTTTTTAATTTACGTTTAAATAATTTAAAAATAAAAATTTTGTACAGCCGACTTCAATATAAGTTATGGTCTGACCTTGATCAAATTCATATGGGACAACACGAGGGGTACCAGCTTTCAAATAAAAAAAGAATCATCCAAATCGGTTCACCCAGTAAAAAGTTATGAGGTAACATACATAAAAAAAAACAAAAACATACAGTCGAATAGAGTACCGTCTCTTTTTTGGAAGTCGGCAGAAAAAAAGAAAGTTGCGATGGGTTTCTTGTTGGTTCTTCCCAGGACAGATGTTTTCTCCGAACCAGAGGAAAAGTAAAAACTTACTTTCAATAAGTATTACATATAATCTACTCGTATATCGAATAAAAATTATTATATTCTATTCTATTTAACATCATCTATGATTCTTAGACTGGTGCATGCATATTTTTGCTTTTGTATAGTTTTTGAAATGTGTATCAAATAAATAGTTCTTTCTTTATTTCTTTTTTCTTGATTATTTGAACCTCTACTTTACTACTGTCTGTTGTGTAACACTTGAGAAATTTATAGTTTTTGTCAGATGTATAAAAAAAAACAAAGGAACTAACGCATTTATAGATAAAGTTCGCATACATCGCAATACAGCCTAATATATTTTATTTTAGCGCATTCCAAACATTCGATGGAGATTTTCTATGGCAATCACTAAACACGGCAGCTTCAGAAGCAGGAAATAGTCAAAAGATAGACGTGAAAGCCATTGCGCAAAGTTGGATTGAAAAAGACAGACTTCCTGTGGTAACAGTTAAGAGAAATTATGATTCGAAAACTGCGGTTGTGTCACAGGTAAGTAAATACTTCTTTGTTTTTATCAACCCGTTATATATAAGTGATTATAGGGAGGATATGCTGGTATTTTTTGGCAGCCGAATTGATTATAGCAAACAATAGGGATTAAAACACCAGCGGAGACCATTTTTACTGGATACGAGGCGTTCTATCTTAGTCCTCAGGGGTGATAACGCATCTGCACATATGGGCCACATCATCCACTTACCTGTGGGCTGTGTGCTCGCTTGTCACCCTCATTCTATAATGAACTTATGATTTGGAAACGTAGTGTATACGTGAGTACCTAGGTTCGATTCCAGGAATATGAAGTCAAATTTTATTTTTTATTTAAAGTATTACGTATTTAGATAAATTTATTAAATATTTTTCTAAATAATAACTAAAAAAATATATTTATTTTTATAACAATAAACCTATGAATTTAGGAAAGAGTGTATTACAGTAGCGCATTTTGTAGAATTATGGATTTCTAGTTTGCACTCGAGAGTACCTGAGTAAAATATATTTTACTCATTCTATAATAAAAACAGCGTTGTATCAGCATAATATTTAACGCTGGTGCTTAATTTTGACGGCGGTCTAGAGATCTAGTTGTATACCTTCAAGACGTAACGCCTTTTGCAATATAATCCAACGTTAAAAGTTACGTTATTTTTTAGTATTCAATAATACCCAGAAAATTATGCGAAACTCAGCTTTTTATATATTTTTTTCACTAAGGCGTTAGGTTTAATATAGCTTTTTTTTTTATTAAGGGAGTAATACTGTTACAGAAACTTTATCTTCGTGAACGCCCGCACGATGTCCCAGATGCCGGTCGAATGTCGTGGTGGATTCCACTAGTTGTGGTCCGTGGTGACAATCTCGACTTTAACTCGACTGCTCCACTGGCATGGATGAAAGACCAGACCTTGGAATTGAACAATATGCCTTCTAAGGAACACTTTATCATTGTTAATCCCGAGGAGATTGGTGAGTGTTACTGAAGGTGTTTACTGCAATCATACTTTTTTTCATCATTCAGTTGTGCGATTAGTTTTTTTTTATAGAATAAGGATGAAAAACGAGCACACAGTCCAACTGATGGTAAGTGGTTGCTGCGGCCCGTAGACATCTACATCTATCTTTGTTTGCGAATTAAAATGCAGATGCGTTGTCAGCCGTAAGGACTAAGATAGAATGCCTCTTTTCCAGTAAAAAGGGTCTCCGGTTCTCTACACTCACTATACGAAACACAAAAGCATTAAGCTGCTATTTTACGCTGGTATTCTGTGAGAGCGTGGTCCTTCCCCGCTCGAGCCGACCCATTCGTGCTACAACTATACTATTAATGTAGCTGCAGCATAGCTCTACCACGTAATAATAGTTTAACTCTGTTCTTTCTATTCTTAATTTACGGTTACCGTTACAGCCTATAGTTGCTAAGCTTGGCAGGCGGTTTAGTATCCACATATTTTTTTTTTTGTATTTTTTAGTTGATAATAGAATGACGCTGCTGTCCATCACCTGGCTTGTTTTCCTCTAGCTTTTTTAAACAAAATTATATTCTTACACTGCCACTTTCTTCAACAAAAGTTTTTTTCTTTATTGATACGTGGTAGAGCCATGCTGCAGCATATCATGGCGACGAATGGGTCGACCGGCGTAAAATTGCAGTGTTTCGTATGGTGAGTTAGAGAACTAGAGAACCTATTTGCTGAAAACGAGGCATTCCATCTTAGTCCTCAGCGGTGACAACACATCTGCGTTTTTATGCTAATTTGAGAATAGGAGAAATGGACTGTTTTTTCGTTTGTTATCCTTATTGTATAAAAAATGTATTACGAAATGCATTTCGGTATTTTTAAAATATCATTTCTATTGTTTCTAAATAATACAAAACAATTTAATTACGTATACACATTACTAAAAAAAGTACCTACGATATTTGAGGAACATTTCACAAAGATCAAAAGAGAAATGTGAAATAATATTGGGTTAAAGACCCAAGATAAATTGATTATAATTTGCATTATGAGAGTTCATTGACATTATATTGAACAGTTTGAGATTTTCTTTTTCTTGTTTTTTTGCCGTGTAGTGGCGGTTAAGAATATCCACTACCCCATATCATCCCGTGGGTGTTGTAAAAGGCGACAAAAGGAAACAGGCCGGAGATGGGCAGCAGCATCTTCCTGATAACAGCAAAAGTACAATAAAAAAAAAACTGCGGTTGCCAACCCGCTCGCCAAGCGTAGCAACTATGGCAAATATCCCCCCCCCCCCAATGATTAGAGCAACAAAGACACGGCCCCCAGTCCCCGGCGGCCCCGCTATTCCTGGCTAGGGTGGCGACCATGGTAACGGCGGGGCAGGGGGTGCTAAGAATCTCCGGTGGAGGTTCGGTTGCCACCTAAGACGACTCGACCTAGCAACATACAACGCACGCACCCTGAGGACTGACGAGAAGATCGTGGGGCTGGAAAAAGAGATAGACAAGTTACGCTGGCATATTATAGGATTATCTGAAGTCCGAAGAGAGGGGGAGGACACGGTAATCCTCGAATCCGGCAACTTGCTCTATCATCGGGTGGGCGACCATCAGTCCCAAGGAGGTGTCGGATTTATCGTCCACAAGTATCTCGTTAACAACGTTGTAAAGATTGAGAGTGTGTCGACGAGGGTTGCGTACCTTATACTAAGAATAACCAAACGGTATTCGCTGAAGGTCATACAGGTTAACGCACCAACCTCGGCACACTCCGATGAGGAGGTGGAGGAAATGTATGAGGATATCTCTAGAGTCATGCATTCTTCCAAAACCCAATATACGGTGTTAATGGGAGACTTCAATGCAAAACTAGGCACAAGAGATAAAGGTGAGCTGAAAGTAGGGAAATTTGGAATAGGGCAACGGAACCCAAGGAGCCAGCAGCTGGCCGACTCATGGAGAAAGAGGGACTCTTTATGATGAACTCTTTCTTCCAGAAGCGGCTTCACAGGAAGTGGACCTGGTCGAGCCCCGACGGTTCCACAAAAATGAGATTGACTTCATTATGACGACCAGACGACAACTGTTCAGTGATGTCTCCGTGATCGCGAGGGTGAAAACTGGTAGCGATCACCGAATGGTTAGAGGCACACTGAACCTAAACGTTAAGTTGGAGAGGTCTCGTCTAATGAAGTCAACGCTCCGTCCCCCTCGTGCTCTGTACCAAAGTCCCGAAACCTTTCAGCTCGAGTTACAAAACCGTTTTCAGTGCCTAGAAAACTGCAATGAAGTGGACGATATGAATGACAAGCTCGTGGAAACTGTCCATGCGGTCGGAGCTAAGTTCTGCAAAACCCGCCGCAGAAGAACACAAAAACTCTCCGATCACACTCTCAATCTCATGGCTGTTAGACGGGAGATGAAGCTACATTCTTCAACAGATTTGACAGCATACAGGCAACTGAACAGACAGATCTCCAAATGCATGCGGCGGGACTTACGCAACTTCAATACAGCTTGTATTGAAGAAGCGGTCCAGTGAAACCAAGGCTCCAAAGTCTTTGCCAGAGATCTGTCTGCCAGAAAGAGCCAACAGTCAAAGCTGAAGACCGAGTGTGTCAGCATCGTTTCCGGGGCACCTGAGATTTTGAGTGAGATTGGGAGGTTCTATGGGCAGCTGTACACGTCATCGTTGGAACCACACGCAAGTGTGAGTAACGATCCAAGAGCAAGTCTTATCCGACGTTATTCCGATGATATACCGGACGTCAGTCTGAGCGAGATTAGAATGGCTCTCCAGCACCTTAAAAACGGCAAGGCCCCAGGCGAGGATGGAATTACAGTGGAGCTTCTGAAAGCGGGTGGAAGACCGATACTTGAAGTCCTTCAGAAGCTCTTTAATTCCGTCCTCCATGGTGGCATTACACCGGAGGCGTGGAGCAGAAGTGCGGTGGTCTTGTTCTTCAAGAAAGGTGACAACGCTCTCTTGAAGAACTACAGACCGATTTCCCTTCTGAGCCGCGTCTACGTACTGTTTTCGAGAGTCATTACGAATCGTCTCGCGCGCAGAATTGACGACTTTCAGCCTCCCGAACAAGCCGGTTTCCGAAAGGGCTTTAGCACCATAGACCACATACATACCCTTCGGCAAATTGTACAGAAGTCCGAAGAGTACAATTTGCCACTATGTCTGGCGTATGTAGACTATGCGAAAGCCTTTGATTCCGTCGAAATTTGGGCGGTGCTGCAGTCCCTTCAGCGGTGCCAAGTTGACTGTCGGTATATCGAAGTGCTGAAGTGTTTGTACAGTAGAGCTACGATGGCTATCCGAGTACAGAACCAGAGTACGAAACCTATCCAATTGCAGAGAAGTGTAAGACAGGGTGAAGTTATATCCCCGAAACTCTTCACCGCTGCTTTGGAAGACGTTTTCAAGCTTCTGGACTGGAAGGATACGGTATTAACATCAATGGCGAGTACATCACTCACCTTCGATTTGCCGACGATATAGTCCTTATGGCAGATTCGCTGGAGGACCTAAGCACCATGCTCAATGACCTCAATAGTGTCTCCCAACGAATAGGTCTTAGGATGAACATGGACAAAACAAAGATCATGTTTAATGTCCATGTCATACCTATGCCGGTAGTTGTTGGGAGCACTAAGCTCGAAGTTGTTGACGAGTATGATTACCTAGGATAAATAGTCCGACTAGGTAAGTCCAACTTCGACCGAGAGGTAAATCGACGGATTCAACTCGGCTGGGCAGCGTTCGGGAAACTAGGACACATCTTCTCGTCAGACATACCTCAAAACTTTAAAACGAAATTGTACAACCAGTGCGTGTTGCCAGTGATGACTTACGGATCTGACGTGGTCCTTCACTGCTGGCCGTATGAGGAAGCTCAAGGTCGCCCAGCAAGCTATGGAGAGGGCTATGTTCGGGGTTTCTCTGCGTGATAAACTTGGAAATAAGGATATCCGCAGTAGAAACAGAGGGACCGACATAGCCCAACGGATTAGTAAGCTGAAGTGAAATTGGGCCGGCCATATAGCTCGAAGAACCGACAACCGATGGGGATGAAAGGTTCTTGAGTGGCAGCTTCGTACCGGTAGACGAAGTGTGCGGCGACCCCCCACGAGATGGAGTGACGACCTGGTAAGACATGCAGGAAGTCGATGGATGCAGGTGGCTCAGGACCGTGCTTTGTGGCATTCCTTGGAGGAGGCCTATGTTCAGCAGTGGACTTATGAAAGGCTTTAATGATGATGATGATGATGTTTTTTTTTATGAGCATGTAACCGTTGACGATTGGCAGGTGGATTGGCAATCGCAATACCACATATCTTGTACGCTGGTTTTCTTTGCCAGTGTGGTTATTTGAAATTGCTAATAGCGCCATCTATCAGTGAACATAAGAACTTTTGATGTTTAAGATATCTTTCATGACCCCCACAGGAGTGATAGGTTCATGAATTCTCTAACATTAAAAAATTAAAGATACGAATAAACAATAATCTATAGATGCAATTCCTTTCAGGGCCTTTCCCAGTCAATTACGATGAAGACAACTGGAATCTTATCGCGGAGTTCCTTAAAACTGAAAGACGAACGAAAATACCGGAGTTGACACGTGCGAAAGTACTCCACGACGCTTGGAATCTGGCGTTCGCGGGAGAGTTATCTTTTGCGACGGCACTGAATATGACACTGTTTTTAAAACACGAAGAAAACCTTCCGGTTTGGGACCCGGTGTTCACTATGATTGATCACATCGACAGGCACATTTGGGATATTCGTGATAAATTTAATGTAAGTTAAAGCAGTTAAGTTAACCACACCATCTGGTGTGGTTCTATAAAAAAGTTGTTTTTATTGTCCCCTGGTTACGGCCTTTCCTTCAGTCAGCATGGAAGCCCAGGTAGCTGGGCATGTTTGGTCTCCCCTGCCAAGCGTTTCAGCCTGGTTGCTCGTTTCTTTAAAAAGTTATTTTTATTGCACCCTAGTGACGGCCTTTCCTTCTGACAGCATGAAAGCCCAGTTAGCATTAATAATATAATAATAATAATTATTGTTACTGGCCACATCGGCCGCTAATTTGGTCTGCCTTGCCAAGGGCTTCAGTCTGGTTGGGTTTTATTTATTTTAAAATATTTAATGTTTGGTTTAAAATTTATATATTACTACAAACAGGTTCCATTTATACTTTCCAACATATTCTGCGATAATTGGCGTAGAAATATTAATTAAATATATTTGACTATTATTAAAATTAAAAACAAATTTGATTTTTTTTCCGCAAACACCAATAAATACTTTGAGATCAAAACTCATTGATCCTGCAAAATTTCAAGATTACTACTAACCTCGGATGCCATAGATTATGTATTTTTTTATAAAACTGAAGTGATATACGAACTTATAGTACACGTGATGGTAAGTGACTATTGCAGTCCATGGAAATCTGCAGCTAACGTCATAATATAGCTACAGATACTTTGTTACTCCTGAGGACTAAGATGGAATTTCTCACAGCCTGCAATTGTACTATCTTTCTATATATACTCTTCAGGCCGAAACACAACAATGCAAGCACTGCTGTTTGGCGGCAGAAAACGGTGGTACCTACCCAGAGGGAGTCCTATACAGAAAAGGAGACCTCCCATCTATTATATTATTATATTTATAATAATAATAATAATTTATTGATCCCAAAACACTTTACATAAAACAAGACCTTATAAAATTTATATAATTAAGACTTAATCCAATTCAATACTATAATTATGGTATCTTTAGCAACTGTGGTAGGTCACAGACCTGTGTTACAGCTGCTAAGCTCTCCCCTTTTAATACACTCGAAATAGAATAACAAAATCATAAATAACACATTTTATACGACGATTCATAAACGATGTAAAGTGGGTAGACGTATAACAATTAGTTAAGTAAAAAATCTGACAAACGGTTCAATAACATTATGGCTATATGTACTAAAAGATTAGTTGTGTGGTACAAAAGCAAGACAGATATGTTATAAATATATCACACACTTATTCATATTCAATTATTATTGCAAAGTTTTACAAGAACTTATTCTAGTTTCCACTTAAAAATAATTGTTTCAACTAGTGAGTAGTGACTCAAATAATATTACATTTCCTCAAAAAAAAAAAACAAAACAAAAGGATTTAAATTACCGATTGTCAGCTTTCTTTATTTAATTACACTTTGCTATAAACTTTACAACCTGGAAAATAATAGGAAGGTAAAAAATAATTTGAATAATTGTAGGCCTACGTCATAAGCCTTCTGAGACCACCATACATTAAACTAACAAAGGATATCGATGAAAATGAAAAGAGTTGGCGACGCAATATGAGAAATCTCTTTAAGACGTTCCTATGTTCGGCTGGCTATAAGCCTTGCATTAAAGATGCGCAAGAACAATATAGCAAGTGGATGAAAGCACAGAATCCTGATGAAGGCAACCCGTGAGTATATATTACACGAATTAATTAATTGTCTTTTCAAACGACTTGAAAAAAGGAGGAGGTTCTCAATTTTACTGTATTTTTCTACCGACTTTAAACAGGAGGAGGTACTCAGTTAGATTTTTTTTATGTGTGTTATCTCATACCTTTTTTTATCGGTAAACCGATTTGAAAGTTTTAGTTTAGCTTTAGTTGCTTCTCATGTGGTCCTATATAAATTTGATCAAGGTTTAACTAATAGTTTTTGACTTATTCTTAATAATTTATATTGAAGTCAGTTGTACAAAATTTTTAATTTTTAATTATTTTATATTTTTTTTCTACGTGAACTGATTTTGATGATTCTTTTTTTATTTGAAAGCTTTCTCGTGTAGGCCCTTATTAATTTGATCAAGATCTGACCAATCGTTTTTGAGTTATCCTTAATAATGCGTATTTAATTGATTTCGACTACATTGATGTTATTCTCATTTTATTTATATTGAAGTCGGTTGTACAAAATTTTTTAATTTTATCACTTGTTAACCGACAGTGAAGCCGAAAAGGAGGACCAATAATAAGGGTGTAGGTTTAGTAGTTATGACTGGTATATGTCAAAACCCCTGTCATAATATCTGTTTTATGTTTGCACATAGATTCAAAGAACATTTAATCATTACGTTTGAAGCGTGTAGTGAAGGTGTAAGAGTATCCACTACCCCATATCGTCCCGTGGGTGTCGTAAGGGGCGACAGAGTGAAAGTGAAACAGAAGATTTTAACGTGGTAGAGCCATGCTGCAGCTATTAGTAGTATAGTTGTAGCACGAATGGATCGGCTCGACCGTGGAAGGACCACGCTCTCACAGAATACCAGCGTGAATAGCAGCTTAATGATGTTGTGTTTCGTATGGTGAGTGTAGAGAACCGGAGACCCGTTTTACTGGAAACGAGGCATTCCATGTTAGTCCTCACGGGTGACAACCCATCTGCATTTTGTTTTGTAATCGAAGATAGATGTAGATGTCTATGGGCCACAGGAAACATTTACCATCTGGGTGGGCCCCAGCAAGCACTTACCATCATATGACTGTGTGCTCGTTTGTCACCCTTATCCGATAAAAAAGATGGGTAGCTTTCTGATAATCATTCAAAATTATAAAAAAAACTGCGATTTCCAACGCTAGTGCCTAGCGCGGCAATTGTGACAAAATCCCCCCTATGAGACAATCTATGGGGGAGACCTATGTTTTGACGACTCCGTGGCGTTGCAGTGCTTAAGGACGCGGGTTCGAATCTCGTCCGGAACAAGTATTTGTACGGCCTACAAATAATTATTTCGGGTCTGTATGTTTGTCTTTGTACAGTTTAGGCAGTTAACCTCCACGATACAGGAGAAAGAAAACCCTAGAGATAGCGTTTTAATAAATAAATAAATATGTTAAAATTTTATAGACTGTTGTGGATGTACATATGTGTGTGGTGCCGGGTTAGAAGCACCGCTCCAACTCTTTCCGTAGGTGTTGTAAAAAGTGACAAAGGAACAAATCCAGGGAATGGGCAGCAGCGTTCCTTGTTAATATAACACCTTGGACTGCGTTTGCCAACCCGGCTGCCAAGAGTGGCGAGGATGGCATTTACCCCCCTTACTGGGGGAGGCCCATGTCCAGCGGAGGACTGTCGTGGCTAAAGTGGTGGTGATGGATGGATAGATGATTACGTTTTACATAATTTTTTGATTGTTAGTTAGATTTTGACAAATATTTACAAACTTACAGTATTTTGATTCTTATTGCAGGATAAATATAGATGTCTATAGGCCACAGAATCCACTTAACATCACGTGAACTGTCTGTTCGTTTGTCACCCTTATTCTATATAAACAAAGTGCTTACCACAAGTAAAGCCTGCTCGACTTCGTGAATTGCAAGAACTATACTTGTGTGTTAACACAAACTAGCTTCATTTGAAATTTATACTACGACTTTGCTGCAGTAACGTACGTCATAGCAATTTTAAAAATATTGTAGCAAAGTATATCTTTATATATATAAATTACGTGTCACGTTGTTTGTCCGCGATGAACTCCTAAACTACTGAAATGATTTCAATGAAGTTTTGCACACTGAGTGCAATTTGGTCCAACTTGAGAGATAGGATAGTTTTTATCCCGATAAGTGACCGTCAATATTTTTTATTACTATTTAAGTATTTTTATAGGACACAGGGTCGTCGGAGAGGGCAGAACAACGTCTGCCTGGCCAGCTAGTATTTGTATAAATATATGTATAAATTTCAAATGAAGCTAGTTTGTGTTAACACACAAATATAGTTCTTGCAATTCACGAAGTCGAGCGGGCTTTACTTGTGGTAAACACTTTTTTTTATATAGAATAAGGGTGACAAAGGAACACACAGTTCACGTGATGTAAAGTGGATGCTGATATATAATTATACAACTTTTTTCTCAGGGTCTCTGATCGTTATTTATGTCCCGTTTTCCGATGGGGAACGCAAGAAGAGTGGAATTTTGGTCTTCAGAGAGTTATAAATTTCCCCCCGTCTAGAAAACAGAGTGAGAGAACCTACCTCTTGAAGACACTGTCGGGTTGCTGCGAGGACAAGTACAAGCTCACGAGGCTGTTAAATATAACACTCCTGGAAGAAAACGGCAACTTTACAGAGAGGGATATATTCCTCATCAACAACATGTTTTCAGACGAGCCCGTGGGTCATACGACTCTCCTCCACTTTATAGATGATAACTGGAACATTATAAAACAAAAGTGAGTATAAATGATTCTCATTATTACTTAAATACCACACAACATATAATTAAATGAAATATATTTATTTTTTCGACGTATGAAAATAAAATTTCGTTTGTTAAATTTTATCTATACAAATAAATAAAATTGAAGTGTCTGTTTGTTATGTCAAAATTATAGAGTTTTCCTAAATGCATATGAAAGTATATACGGTACTTATAACAAAAATACAATTTTTAAAGTTTTGTCTGTCTCTCCGTCTGTCTGTCTGTTTGTTGGAAACCGCTGAACCGATTTTGACGGGATTTTCATTAACAGATAGCTGATGTCACAAGGAGTAACGTAGGCTACTTTTATTTTAGAAAAAGAATCAGGGTTTCGCGCAAAATAATTAAAACCCCAAATAACACGCGGGCGAAGTCGCGAGGAACAGCTAGTTTATTTATAAAAAAGAATTCTCTTTCGTTTCGAAATGAGGTTCCTCTGGAGATGAAACAGCGACAGAAAAATAGATCTCTGCATAGCAAACCCGTTGAAACTTGGTTTCCCAGGGTGCGGATAAGCTAAAAAGATCTTATGTCTTCTGAGAGGCGGCGGTACAACCATGTCTTTGCGCCAGGCGTAAAAGGTGGATGATACCGTTGAAGGGGCGCAGCGTCAATCTACCTGCCTAGCGTGATGACGAGTGATTACTATTGACTAATGTCCAGCAGTGGACAGAACAAAACTTTTACAGAATTAATCGCCTTTAATTTTGACTTTTATTTTTGGTCCCAATGATTTGAGTGTTTTATAGCACATATGACTACAAATCATTGTTTCGGGTGTAAAGTATGTTTGTGCTAGTGAAGTATACGTATGTATACTTCACTAGCACTAGCACTTCTCGATACATGTGAGTTGTAGGTGTAGGTAACGTTTAGGTTAAGAGGCTGTAATTATTTTACGTGGTAGATCCAAGCTGCAGCTATATTATGGTTGTAGCACGAATGGTTTTGGCTCAACCGTGGTAGGACCACACTCTCACAGAATACGGGCGTAAATGACAGGACGGCTTAATGCTGCTGTGTTTCGTATGGTGAGTGTAGAGAACCAGGGGAACCTTTTTACTGGAAACGAGACATTCCATCATAGTGCATTTTGATTCTAAATCCAGGATAAATTTAGAAGTCCATGGGCCACAGCATCCACTTACAATCAGGTGGACTATATGTTCGTTTTTCTATAACAAAAAATAAATCAATAATACTGGTACATGTTAACAATTCAACTATATATTTTATTTGTTGCTATAGATACTACCACAGGACAAATCTCTGGTCACACTTGATATCGACCGCTACATCATACTTCACGACAAAAGCCGGCTTGGACCTGGTCACTCAGCTATACGTAAAGCATCAAGGTGAATTCGGGCCTGCAGAGCACATTATTGAGAAAGCCATAAGAAACATCAAAGAAGAATCTAAATGGAGCAGCCAAAACTTGCCAGTCATGGAGAAATGGCTTGACGATTACCTCGAGAGAAATGGAGTCAAAGTTGAAAAGAAGTATTAGAATAGGGTGTTTTATATCGCTGTGCGACATTGTTATAAAACTAAGTTATAACTTTGTTACTGATGTGACCATACATTGTATATACGTGTATATTTTTAAGAATCTTCTAATAAAATGTTTGATTAATAAATGTATTTAATAAAAGTAAGTAAATACGAGTGGTTTTATTTAACTTATTGGAATGAAGTTATCCACTTGGCGGATGGGGGCTAGGCGAAAAAATGTGTAAGAGTTTTCTGTCACGACCTTGGGGGTTATAAGGAAACTGGATGGAATAATATCCATCTCCCCCGGATCCCTCCATCTGGATGCAAGTGGTGATGAAGCCCTAAATAGTAAATCTGGTTGTGCGATTGTGGACAGGGTAGGTAAATTAATAAGAAGTTAGCAGAATTTGGAGACAAGAAAAAGTATACATAGTACCGATTGTGTTATCAACTACAGGAATAATCCCAAAACATCTTCACCACAGCCTCAAACTATTAAATATATAAGAGAATAAATACATACAATTACAGAAAGCCGCCATATTAAATACGTGCCGTATCGTGAGAAAATTTTTACAAATAGATGAAAACGACGTTACGCTCAATATCCCAGAACACACTACTTTATAAAATGCCCATATGCTTTTTACTTGGTGGACACTCGTAATTAGCATTAATAACGGCCGCAAGGCTTGAAAAAATAAAGATATAGAAATAATAATAAGATATAGATATAAATAATTTTTTGAATTAAAAAAATAATAATCATCAATAATAATAATTACAGCCGTTCACAAGTCCACTGGTGAACATAGGCCTCCCTCAAGGAACGCCACAAAGCACGGTCCTGAGCCACTTGCATCCATCAACTTCCTGCATGTCTGTCAGACCTTGTCATCACTCTATTCAGTAGGGTCTCGTACTACACTTTGCCTACCGGTACGAGGCTGCCGCTTGAGAACCTTTTTCCCCATCTGCTGTCGGTTCTTCAAGCTATATGGCCGGCCCATTGCCACTTCAGTTTACTAATCCGTTGGGCAATGTCGATCACTCTGCGGATATCCACATTTAAAAGTTAATCACGTATAGAAACTCCGAGTATAGCCTTCCCTTATAGCTCGCGGAGCAATCTTGAGTTTCCTCTTACGGCCAGTAGTGAAGGACAACGTCTCAGATCCATAAGTCATCAGTGGCCACACGCACTGGTTGTACAGTCTCGTTTTCAAGCTTTGAGGTATATCTGATGAGAAGATGTGTCGTAATTTCCCGAACACTACCCAGTCGAGTTGAATCCATCGATTGACCTCTCGATCGAAGTTGGACTTACCTAGTCGGACTTTTGTCCTAGGTAAACATACTCGTCAACAACTTCGAGCTTAGTACTCCCAACAACTACCGGCATAGGTGTGACGTGGACGTTACACATAATCTTTATTTTGTCCATGTTCATCTTAAGACCTATCCGTTGGGACGTACTATTAAGGTTATTGAGTATAATGCTTAGGTTTTCCTGCGATTTTGCCATAATTAATATATCGTCGGAAAATCGAAGGTGAGTGATGTGCCCACCATTAATGTTAATACCGTATCCTTTCCACTTAATAAATAACAGTAATATCATCATTTATTGACAGATAACAAAGGCCTTTAAAAAATATAGGTATAAGTTACACGTACAATAAAAAAAGCGTTTTTAATTCGACTTGGCCACTCTTGATAAAATGTATGAACCAAACCTTCCGCGTCCAAAAACTTAATTAAGTTTGTGCAAGCAAACGGTATCATTGTATCTGTGATTTAAAATTACTAAACGCACGTACATACTTCTCTCCGACGCGAAAGAAGATCATTCTTTACTCATTATAAGCCAGTGTTTGACCACAGTTTTCTTACGTGGTAAAGCCATGCTGGCGGTATATTACTGGTATAGTTGTAGCAGGAATGGGTCAGCTCGACCGGGGAAGGACCACGCTCTCACAGAATATCAGCGTAAAATAACAGCTTAATGTCGTTCGTTTCGTATGGTGAGTGAAGAGAACCGGAGACCCTTTTTACTGGAAACGAGGCATTCCATTTTAGTCCTCATGGGTGATAACACATCTGCATTTTTACTAGTAATCGAGGATGGATGTAGATGTCTATGGGCCACAGCAACCACTTACTATCAAGGGGACTGTGTGTTTGTTGTTTAATACCCTCATCATATAAAAAAAAGCATTTTAAAGACTCTTTAAGCTGTCGCTTGACTACAATTCCACCTGATGATAATTTTTCATAGAGTAACAAAAACAATTTTCTGTTGCTTTTAAAACATTGAGATTGTAATCGGATGAAAAGACAGACGCCGGCAAATTATTCCACTCCGTTACTGTAGGCATTACAAAAGACGAAACAAACTGTTTCGTTGCAACGCACATCAACAAAAAGAGGTAGAGACTCACAAACTCTGGTTGTCCGGTAGTGGAAAGGGGACAAGTAGTTAAATGTATTGTCATGTGATTCCTGCTCTCCATAATATATTCTATAGAACACCAAGAGGCTGGCCTTTGCTCGAGGCTTAAAAGATTGGTTTCAACTAAATCAGTCCAATGCTGCCACGTGGTATTTTGAAGCACCAGTCCCTATATGACAGTAGTAATCCTTGAATAAAACCAATTTTACGGATTTTATCACGTTTAATTTAACTTAATAAAAAAAAATGTTTTACTCAATGTCAAGTATTCGTGTAAATATAAGAAATCAGTAGTTCTACTTGCACGAGCGGACTTTCGCTTTATATACCCTGTCCTGGCTGTAGTGTCGCTACACCATTGCAACAACACCTTTCGGCTTCTTTGGCCTCGGACTACTTGTTGTCTATTCGGGAGGGGTAAAGTAAGTCGGGTTGGTAGAAGAGTGTAAGTTGCCATCCTACAACGTAATGCTGTAATATATTTTAAGCTCTGGGACAATTATTGACAGATATGATACTAAAGTAAAGCAGTTAAGAATGATAATTAATCAGCTAAAGTAAGTGGCTCAAGTATGAGTCTCTGAGAGATGACTACGGATTTGTGCCATTTTCTGTAGAGACTATCGGTCCGTGGAATCCACGTGCGGTGAAGTTCCTAAAGGAACTCCATCCGCGGCTGGTCGTAGCTACTGGTGATAAGAGAGCTGGTTCTTTTCTTGGTCATAGGCTAAGTATAGCCATTCAGCGGGGAAACGCAGCTAGCGTTCTTGGCACGATACCGCGGGGAGTAGGACTGTATGATAATTAAGTTACTACTTTTAGTTTTTTTTATTATAGTTGTTAAGAATTACGTATTTTCCTTCATCTTCTTCATTAGTAATAGTTCAATGCTGGATAGACCTTCCCTACGATAGGAATAAATAACGCTTGCCTGGTGGATTAGAGATAGCAGTGCCAGATGTCTTCAACCTTTAATTCTGATCTGCGTGTACAGTCTGTTATATTTTAAATTAAAGAGATGGCCATACCACCATTTTAAGACCTTGGAACCTTTGCTACAGTCGCTTCTTACGGTCTTCATGAAATAAGGTGATGGTTCCTCTAACGGCATTAGTACAGGAAAGAAGAATTTTATGTGATATTAACTAAAAATTCATGTTTTAAGTTTTTCGGATTTCAAATCGCATGGGATTAAAAATAAAGTTCGAAGAATTCTGACATGGTGATGCATAGGGAGTCATTTAAGTTTAGATAAAAGGATACGTGATCGTGTTTACAAAGACCGAAAATAAAACGGATACAGTTATTGAGCAGACGATCCAATTTGCACAGAAATATTAGGCTTACATCAAAGTAGATTAGGTGTTTGCCGTGATGTTAATCCGAGCGAGAAATTCAACGATGCGTGAAATTATGAAATATTAAAACAAATTCTCTGTTTAAAATAACCACACACTACTCTACATTTGATCTTGTCATGTACTCCCAGTTAATTTACTCTTTTGGTTTGGAGTCGCTGAAAATGAAAATGAAAAATGAAAAAAGTATTTAATGCTTTAACAAAATGTAGGTCATTTAAAAAGTTGATTCGTAAGTAAAAAACGTGCGTGAGTGTCGTGGCACGCTCGGTTGGAACGAAGTTCCTTTCGCAGTAGGTATATTATTATTGATAAATCTATTATATATTTTTTTATAGAATGAGGTTCAGAAACGAACACACAGTTCACCTAAATTAAAAATTAAAATGCAGATGCGTTATCACCCCAGAGAACTGAGATGGAATGCCTCGTTTCCAGTAAAAAGGGTCTCCGGTTCTCTACACTCACCATATGAAACACAGCAGCATTAAGCTGCTATTTTACGGTGGTAGAATACCACCGTAAAATAGCACCTGTGAGAGCGTGGTCCGACCCCGGACGAGCTGACCCATTCGTGCTGCAACCACAATATAGCTGCAGCATGGCTAAATAATTAAAAAAAATTGATACAAATAAATGAGTTACTAGCGTCTATTAAAATGAAGCGTCATTTAAAAATAATATTACTTTCATGGCAAGATATATTATTCTATCTTGCTCGCACTATATAAAAGGGGTCGTGACGGAAAAATCTTACACTTTTTCTCTCTTAGTCCCAATCCGCCAAATTCGTACCGTGCGATAAGGAACTTCGTTCCAATATATACCTTTAGCAGGAGGCCCGAGTCTTCTGTAATTAAGCTTACCATTACGTACAACAATATATTACAAATTATATGTTCCTGAATAGATTCAAAGTTATAGGTGTTGTAAATAAATGACTGAAATGTTAAATTAAATAATATTTTACCTCATATCTATCTTACAAATTAGATACTTGGTATTCGATATAATCAGGGTAATCATTTTGAGAATTTTGGGACTTCATTCGAAAATTTATAAATTATTTGCGAGAGTAAGGTAGAAGTCCATCTGTGTAGGTACCGCCACAGTTTAAAGAGAGTCTAACAGCCTCTTACCTACTTTTGCCGGCTAACAGCAATGCGTTCACTGTTGTGATCCAGTCTTATGGATACAGAGAGGCAGAGAAAGAGAGACAGAAAGATTAATAGAAATATTAGTCACTAATGAATTTAGTCCACAGGTCACAACGTACCTGTAGGAGGCTTCTTTGTTTGAAGTTGGAAGTCCATGGGCAACAGTAGCAATTTACCACCAGGTGGTCGTTTCTAACTTTAATTTTATCAAAAATAATAGCGAGGAGCATGTGTATTAATTTTATTACTATTATGATCTCAAACCATATTACGGCAAATCAGTTTTACTTGGAGGGGGTTGGTTCAGCTCGTGGGTTATTAGTTTATAGGTATTTTTGTTATTAATGTGAGAGCCATCCGTGTAGTGGTGGTCAAGAATACCCACTATTCCATATCTTCCCGTGGGTGTCGTAAGAGGCGACAGTAGGAAACAGGCAGGAGATGGACAGCAGCATCTTCCTTCTGATATCCGCAATTCTTTTTATTTTACAGTAATAGTACAATAAAAATACCGTGATTGGCAACCCGCTCACCAAGCATAGCAACTATGGCAAACATCCCCCCCCCCCCCCATTATGAGAGTTACGAAGAAACGGCCCCCAGTCCTCGGTGGCCCCGCTATTTCTGGCACGGTGGCGACCATGGTAACTGCGGGGTAGGGGGTGCTAAGAATCTCCGGTGGAGGTTCGTTTGCTATCTAAGTTGACTCAACTTGGCAACATACAACACACGCACCCCGAGGACTGACGGGAGGATCCTGGAGCTGGAAGAAGAAATAGATAAGTTGCGCTGGGATATTACAGTATAATCTGAGGTCCAAAGAGAACGGGAGGACACGGTAATCCTCGAATCCGGCAACTTGTTCTATCACCGGGAGGGCGATCATCTGTCCCAAGGAGGTGTCGGATTTATCATCCACAAGTCTCTCATTAACAACGTCGTAAAGATTGTGAGTGTGTCGAAAAGGGTTGCATACCTCAGAATCAGCAAACTGTATTCGTTGAAGGTCACACAGATTCACCAACCTCGGCACATCCTGATGAACTCAAGGTAGGTAAATTCGGAATAGGGCAACGAAACCCAAAGGGCTAGCAGCTGGCCGACTTCATGGAGAAAGAGGGACTCTTTATGATGAACTCTTTCTTCCAGAAGCAGCCCCACAGGAAGTGGACCTGATCGAGCCACGACGGTTTGACAAAAAATTAGATTGACTTCATTATGACGACCAAACGACAACTGTTCAGTGATGTCTCGAAAGTGAAAACTGGCAGCGATGACCGAATGGTTAGAACCGCACTGAACCTAAATGTTAAGTTTAAGAGGTCTCTTATAATGAAGTCAACGCTCTGTCCCCCTCGTGCTGTAATCCAAAGTACCGAAACCTTTCAGGTCAAGTTACAAAACCATTTTTAGTGAGCAGAAAGCTGCAATTCAGTCGACGATATGAATGATAAACTCGTGGAAACTGTCCATCTGGCCAGGGCTAGGTTCTGCAAGACTCGCCGCATAAGAACACAAAAAAACTCAGCTCAAATTGAAGAAGCAATCAAGTGGAGCTAATGCTCCAACGGCTTTTCCAGAGATATGACTGCCAGAAAAAGCTAACTGTCAAAACTAAAAAAGCAAGTGTGAGTAACAATCCAAGAGCGAGTCTTATCCGACACTATTCCGATGACATCCCGGACGTCAGTCTGAGCGAGATTAGAATGGCTCTCCAGGGCCTTAAAAACGGCAAGGCCCCAGGCGAGAATGGAATTACAGCGGAGCTTCTGAAAGCGGGTGGAAAATGGTACCTAAAGTCCTTCAGAAGCTCTTTAATACCGTCCTCCATGGTGGCATTACACCGGAGGCGTGGAGCACTATCGCCCTAATGCCTCGTTCCAGGAGACGTTGGTGTGTATTCTATCTATCTATATTATATTTGTGGATTTAGTTTAAATTAGATTTATAACATCTACCCGGATTCTATCCTCACCGACACAGCAGCTGCTACCAAAATATTTCACTGTATTTTTATAGTAAAGTTACACTCCTGGGCATCCTCATCTATTGCCTGCCTCCTGGTTCTACAACTCTTGGGCACAGGCCTCCTCTCATTTCTGAAACGGGTCTTAGAAAAAGAAAGTGTCCTCCGCGCTGCCTCTATGCATGCCTTGACTTCATATGTCTTCGAAATATTTTTTTAATTTATCCTCCATTCATTCCTCATGATGTTCTTCTTCACTGCCGAGCACGTAGTAAATCAGCACATGCATGGCTGAGAATTTAAATAAAAAATAATTCAAAGTCTGGTAAATTCCGCCAACACGCATTGGAGCAGCGCAGAGAACATTTCATTGCCCTAAACCGTCTCAGAATAGAGTAGGCAGTGCCCAGAATTGGGACGAATATAGGCTATAACTTTACTTAACATATTTAAACATGACAGCAGATTTAGGTTTTACAGTCGCCGTATAGTGGCGGCGTAAGACCATCCACAATCTCTTCTAACTCATGCGTGTCTCTTACGACTCTTAAGGAGACAGAGAAAAATGAAACACTTGGTGAGCAGCAGCATTTTACCGATAACAACTAAAATTATTTAAAAAAATCCGGTTGCCAAACTGCCGTAGCTGTAGCTATGGCAAAATCCCTTCCATGATACAATCTATGGGGAAGGCCTATGGTCAGCAGTGGACCTTGATATTCTGGGATGATGATGATGACGAGATTTGCAGTATGTTTTTGTACTCACAGGGATAACGATCATTTTTTTATTACATTCTCATGTAATAAACACGAATTGCCATTCGTAGATCCCAGTTTTACATAGCTAAATCAAGTACAAAGTAAGGAAAAAATATTAATAAGGATATTTATAGTAATTGCGAGGGACGTCATTGGTTAAAAACATTTATTTATTTATTTATTAAAAAACAGTAAGAGCATCATAACAGTACAAGACCAAGACAATGCTGCACAAAAACAAACAAAAACTGATAAATATAACTACTGACATTAAAAATATACATACTATTATAATTAAGAAAAATAATTATAAAAAAATCTCACAGACCCTGTGCGCCGCTTCTGCCAACTTTGCCAGGCTGCCGTGGTAAATGTCTGCTTCTTCGGAAATAATATTCATTAATTTTAAAGCACGTTACATAGGTGCTAACCTGAGCAGATTCGTCCTCGCGTACGGCACCTTAAAGGTGGTATGTGGGCGACGCCTAACCACCACCTTATCAGGCACGAAACGCTGGAACGCCTCCAGTAGCTGGTGTAGCTGGCAACGTAGGACTCGCCACACGTACTTGATGAGCGTTACGTCATGCTTTACACCTGTAATGTCTGCTATCTTCTCTAACCACTGTAGTGTAACACAGGCTCGGCACGCACTTTAACTAACAACACGTCCACTCTCGCCCGAGGCTCTCGTGTAACTGACGCGGTGCGCTCGAGACAGTGACTTATATATAAATGTATGTTTGTGTATTTGTGCATGGTAAATTATTAGTAAATAGAACAAATAACAATATTTACTGTATACTACATATAAGCAAACACTACAACACCAATCTGGCTGTACCTGATTATACCGATCACGAACAAGCTCGTGTACATTAGCGGGTAGAAAGAATAGACACCGTACTCCTTTAAATAAAGCAACCGCGTGAATATCTTTTGAATTTTTTCCACCATGTTGATATATTTATCTTCATGGGGATTCTAAATAATTGCACTCGTTTCCAGCCGGCTGCAATAAGTGCATTTGATGTATATGCGCACTGGTACTTCGAAAGAACGAGTCAGTAATAAATCAGCTCTCTGGCAGTACGGTTGTTTCATTTAAATCGCATACATTAAAGTTTTATACAATGCAACATCGCATTGTATAAAACTTTAATCATCCTAGTACCAAGGAAGTCACTGCAATTCTTTAGGATAAAAATTAAGTTTTTGAACGTCTTACCGCATCTACAATGATAAAGATGTGGCCATGTAATACCCCACGACGTAGATTTAGGCATGCTACGTTCAACCCATCCCAGTGCGATTACGGGTTTGCATGCCAGAACTACTTGTACGTATTAAGCAATATACGAGTTCTCTGCGCTCATCTCTGCGATTTTCGGTATATATTTGGAATAGATTTCTACAATGATAAAAAGTAGGTAAAGCTATAACCTACAGTTCTAAGACTGGGTACAGGCCTTATCTCATTTCTGAGAGGGCTTTAGGGCAAGGAAATATCTGCCACGCTGCCTGATGCGGTTGGAAGACTTCATTTGTCTTAGAAATATTTTTATAGTTTCTCAGATATGAAGGTTTCCTATATTTTCCCAAAACGTCGAGTTTGTGGTACAAAAGCACTTAAGGCAACTTGAAATTTCATTCGGTGATGAGAGTAAACATGGTGAGTAAACCTGCATGTCAAAGAATAAAGTATTTCGATGACATTAGTTATCACACTCCATAAATACTTCAGAAATGAGAGAAGCTTTGTGCCCGGCAGTGGGACATATACAGTTACATTTCTTTCTTAATTTTAATATAATTATAATACCTACGTTAACTTAAGTATCGTCAAAAACAAATGACTTTTAGGTTACGATTAGCATTATATAACACGTTTGCTAATTCTATATGACTATACAGTATATATAGCTATTGATTCTCCAGTTTTTAACGCAGTAGAGCTATGCTGCAGCTATATCAATAGTATAGTTGTAGCACGAATGGGTCGGCTCGACCGGGGAAGGACCACGCTCTCACAGAATACCAGCGTAAAATAGTAGCTTAATGCTGACAACGCATCTGCATTTTAATTCGCAAACGAAGATAGATGTAGATGTCTATGGGCCACAGCAACCACCTACCATCGGGTAGACTGTGTGCTAGTTTTTCACCATTATTCTTAAAAAAAAAGTTATTCATAGAATAAAATAAAATATGAACAAATTAAAAAGTGAACTATCTACAGATGTGTGAATGAAATAGTTCAATTGTTTTACATTTTTATTCAATTAGGTTATAATTTATGTGACGGATAAGTCTATATTGTCTATTGATTACAAAATCAACCTCAAGTATATTTCTTAATCTGCAACAAAATACCTGTTCTAAGTTTTTATAAGTGAGATAATTTAAAAACTCAAATCGCTATGAAAGTATACAATTACTTAAGTATTTTGATAGAAATATCAGGATTCTCAGACACATCGGAATTGGTTAAAACTTTATGATTAACATTCCTCAATAGGCATCTATTTACAGGTATTCGACGAAAGTATAATAGACTAAGTAGTAAATCAATTTTAAGTGAGTATTACATAATGTCGATATTTGAAAGATTTTCTTGTTTTTTTTTTATTTAGTCTTGAAAAGAGTGTTACATTATTTACATTTTAATTTTACCGAAATGTAAGCCTGTTTGTCGGCAATCAGACAGGCAAGCAGTTTTGTAAAAGATGGCCTAAGTTATTTGCGTAAGTGTGTGAAGTAATATTGTATTTAATAACTAAACACATATGTAAGCTAAGCTTCTGGAATCGGTGCTAAGACATAGTGTATCAAATAATTAAAGCCACGAATTCAAAAGCTATTTAATATGTGAAACTTACTTTTCAACCGATTTCAAAAATAGGAGGAGGTTCTCATTTCGATTTATTTAAATGCTGATGCTTTTCTTGTAGTCCCGTATAAATTTGATCAAGATCAGATCAGCAGTTTTTGAGTTATCCTTAATAATGCGTATTTAATTGACTTCGACTACAATGATGATGTTCTCATTTTATGTAAACTGAAGTCGGTTGTACAACATTTTTAATTTTACCACTTGTTATTAAAAGTTTATGATTTTACCCATAAAAGAACATGTAAAAAGAATATCATAAATTCAAGGTGTCTAATAGGTGAAGTGGCAATGGGCCGGCTATATAGTTCGAAGAACCGACAACCGATGCGAAAGAAAGGTTCTCGAGTGGCAGCCACGTACCGGTAGGCGAAGTATAGGCCAGCCCTCCACTAGATAAAGTAATCACCTGGTAAGACATGCAGGAAGTCAATAGATGCGGATGGCTCAGGACCGTGCTTTATGGCATTCCTTGGGGAGGCCTGTGTTCAGCTGTGGACTTGTGAAGGGCTGTAATGAATGAAATGAATCTAAAAGGTAACAACTAAAATGTCGTTTAAATACTTACATTAAAAACTTTATCACCTACATTACCTTTATGAGATGATTAAATTATTATAAAAATAGATAGGATATAGATAGCACCATATTTATTTAACAATTTGTATTCTAGCACGAGCCCAGTTGCTCGTATCCAGCAGAAGTTCCAACTCAAAGTCCCACAGCTCTGTAGTTCGATACACTGAGACGTATGTTGTCAATACAAGACAAATAACCAAAATTATCACGTAGTCTGTTTTATACGAGTACACCTACGAACAAATTCACCTAAAACACAAAAACCTCTTCATTTCGTAACCTCACTCTAACCGAGAAATGAATCCACGTGGAAACGAAAGGGTAACCGTTCTACAGTGAATTATTATCCCGCTTTGTCTCTTTCATCGTCAATCTGCGTGATACCCTTTTGGGTCTGGTTTATTGCTGTCGTTTTTCGTTGAATTTATTTTCTGTTTAATATACCGTTATATCTGTATTAAATGAATCGCATAATACAAACTTTTACTTGAATTGTAAGCAACTAAGCTACATTTTTTAAGTTGGCAATGTTACGTTAGGTAACGTTACTGCCCTTATATGTACGTCCAATTGCTGAGCACAGGTCTCCTCTCATTTCTCAGAGGGCTATGAAGCAATTAGTACTAAACGTTGATTGAGCTATGCTCAAGGTTTCTCTGCGTGACTTAAAAATGAGGATATCCGTAGTAGAATTAGAGTAATCGACATAGCCCAACGGATTAGTAAACTCAAGTGGCAATGAGTTGGCCATATCGCTTGAAGAACCGACAACCGATGGAGAAGCAAGGTTGTCGAGTGGTAGCCTCGTACCGGTAGCCGAAGTGTAGGGCGGTCCCCCATTAGATGGAGTGACGACCTGCTAAGACATGCAGGAAGTCGATGGAGGCAGGTGGCTCAGGACCGAGTGTTGTGGAATTTACTGGGGGAGGTCTAGGTTCAGCTGTGGACTTGTGAAGGCTGTAATGATGATGATGATGATGTTTATTGAGCGCCCGCTGGTGGAATTGAAGTGTGCTCGAAATATGTAACATTATTTATTAGAGATGTAGGTTTCCTTACAATGTTTTCCTTCTCGAGCGACAACATGATAAGGCAGCACTTAAAATTGTAACTAAAAGTTTTATTGGTGCCGGCAAAGTGCTAAATATTCAAGATTATTTATATTTATATCTGGATAAGCCATAGATACGAAACTATATATCTAATTTTGGTCACGGCGGGCAGTTTCAAAAGAGACTAATCACTTGTGCAGGACAGGATTATAAAGCACTAGTGTGTGTACAAGCACATGTGCACTCTATGCTCCCTTACTTTCAAGTGTATGCCTAAGCACAAGTGCTTTCTGTATTCCTTCACTCTCATAGTCCACTGAGACGGCAATCGGACACCACAGGAGATACATCAGGTGCAAGAGCCAATGGCTATACATTTTTTTAATAAAATAAGTGTGTGACAAACGAGCACACAGTCCACAGGTAAGTGGTTGCTGTGGCCAATAAACATCTACATCTATTTTCGATTACGAATCAAAATGCAGATGTGTTGTCACCCATGAGGACTAAGATGGAATGCCTCGTTTCAAGTGAAAAATGGTCTCTGGTTCTCTACACTCACCATACGAAACACAGCAGCGTTATGCTGCTACTTACCCTTTATCCCCGGTCAACTTGACCTATTCGTGCTACAAGTATACTACTAATATAGCTGCAGCATGGCTCAACTACTTAAACGTGCCAAGACATAGAGTTGAAACACCGCAAATTTCCTGTTGCAACTAAGAATTTCTTGACAGATAAATTCGAAAACTGATTTTGGTCCGACCTGGAATCGAACCTAGGACTGCATGATTAGCAGTTGCACTTACGACCAATAGAACAACCAATCAGTCACGTCTTTACTGGAACTGTACAGATGGTATAAACATCTCGTTTAGTCAAGACATAAAATAGATCAGCGACGGAGATCAGCATCAACGGAGAGAGGTCTGGTTCTGTGAACGCCTCTTAAATATATTTTTTTTATTTATAAAGTAAGGATGACAAACGAGCACACAGTCCATCTGATGGTAAGTTGTTGCTGTGGCTCATAGACATCTACATCTATCTTCGTTTGCGAATTAAAATGCAGATGCGTTGTCAGCCGTGAGGACTAAGATAGAACGCCTCTTTTCCAGTAAAAAGGGTCTCCGGTTTTCTACACTCATCATATGAAACACAGCAGCATTAAGTTGCTATTTTAGACAGGTATTCTGTGAGAGCGTGGTCCTTCCCCGGTCGAACCTACTCGTTCGTGCTACAACTATACTATTAATATAGCTGTAGCATGGCTTTACTACGTTAAATATGGTAGAGATACCCAGCACTAGGCTATTAGGTGCTAATAATGATGTCTAACACTATCTTTATTCCCTTGTTGTCGTTATACTGCAAATTTAATTCTTTTCTAAAGCACTAACTATTTCCAGTAATATAATAAAAATAATAAACAAGTTATATTGTCTGCCTAAACTTCGTTTCATGTATGATGGTAATGCTGTGAAACTATTAAACAAGGTTTGTACATCGGAACGAGTAGTTACGGAGCAATCAAAGGTTTATTGGAAGTAGGGCGAACCGCCCTTCGGTAAAACAGAGCATCAACGAGTTGATAAGCCATCCGTATATAGTTCATTTGTACTTGCATTTATTAGATTTCCGTTAAGATTTTGGTTAACTTACACAGTATATAAGAAAATCACAATTGCAATACATATTATGTAGATTATTATTAATCAGTGACCACTTTAAACTCGGTATTTTGTTTCGAAAACTGTGTGCGGTATGGGAATATGTTTCTATTAACTTCGCGTAAAACGGTTTTATCACGCTGTCGTCGCGACACAAGCGAAACGCACCGAAGCCTAAATCACGCTATCAAAGTCCCGAAGTATTGAAATATATATAGAATAGCTCCGTACCACCACACGGAGCGTTGGCCGCTCCTCGGAATGATTACCTTGCCAGGTGGGAGATGCCCCCTTTTATTTCCACGGCCAAAATCTTATCCAATAACATGTATTAGTTTTGTTGTAACAATTTAACGTTGAAGTAAAGAAATGTAATTTTTTTTTGCTTCGAAACATTAAGAGATATTGGATATCTAATGACTCGCTAGACCCTAACTTATAGATATCCCGTATCGCTTGCTTTTGCAAAATGAATATTATTTACAATACAATCGATGTAGAAGTAAGTTAAATAGACTTTATTACCTTTGTTGAGTAGATTTGTTGCTTCATTAATCAGCTTTCTAATCTTTCTAATAGCGAAGATTACATAACTTAACTTCAAAGTTATTTCATCAATATGCGCTCTCTACTGGAGATTGGAATCAAACTTTCACAAAGTACTATCTTATAAATTAACTACAGGGTTGAAAGGGTTTTATAACTATTTGGAAACAATATCCAGTATTTCGTTGGGCCGTGACAGTGCGAAGTAAGTTCATTTTCATTTAACTTTAAATGAAAATGAAGTATCATAATCAAAAAGATCATTTATGTAGATGAAGAACAAAAATGGGTCACGTCCCGTTCCGATGACACTACTACTTTTATTGTAACCGTTAGCTCTCGCTACTAAATTCCACAATGTGATCGTATGTGGCAGTACTGGAATAATTATTTGCAGTTCATACAAAAACTTGTTCAAAAAGGCTTGTTTAAAAAGGCCGCCAACGCTCCTGCAGCTTCTCTGGTGCTGCAGTTGTGGTGTGATAGTCACTTACCATCAGGTTAGCAGCATGTTCATTTCCACTTCTAATATTATATAAAAAGATCAATTATTGAGTTTTGCTTTCAATAAATTCCCAGTAGCAGCCCGAAGTAAGTAAGCGGCGGAGTTTCACGCCCGTACTTTGGAAAGCGCCGTTGGCCCTGCGTCTGATCACTCTCTGGTCGTGTTGAATTGCCATCCCACCGGAATATGATAGTAGAGGAATTTAGAGCGCACCCTGCGCTTGTGCATACACTCAGGAATAATTAAAAATTTAAAATTTTGTACAACCGACTTCAATACAAATTATTAAGAATAACTCAAAAACTATTCGCCAAACCTTGATCAATTTATATGGGAACACATATCAGATAATAATATAATAATAGGTAATATACATAACAGATAATAATAGGTAATATAATGAAATATCTCGAGTTATACCTGGCATCGACATATTCCACAACTCTTACGCTTCTTATGCGTCTTTAAAAAAATCATTGATCATCTATTGATATCTTTTTTCCTTTTTTCTTTCTCAATATTTTTACATATGTTTGTTTGTAAATGTTATGTACACTTTTTTATAGGATCAGGGTGACAAGCGAGCATACAGTCCACCTGATGGTAAGTAGTTGCTGTGGCCAATAGACATCTACATCTATCCTCGTTTGAGAATCAAAATGCAGATGCGTTGTCAGCCGTGAGGACTAAGATGGAATGCCTCTTTTCCAGTAAAAAGGCTCTCCGGTTCTCTACACTCACGATACGAAACCAAGCAGCATTAAGTTGCTACTTTACGATGGTATTCTGTGAGAGCGTGGTCCTTCCCCGGTCGAGTCGACCCATTCGTGCGACTAACTAAACTATACAATTAATATAGCTGCAGCATGGCTAAAATAATTGTATACTTCTTATTTATATGCATATTAGTGAGAGTGTTACTTTTTAATTTAGTAAGTTAATGTTGAATATGTAATATTGTAAATGCGCTTATGAAATAAATAAATAAATAGGTATATTTATATAGTATTAATAGATTATTGTGATTACTTAGTGGGACTTAAGGCAAGTAAGAAATGTTTTTTTTATAGGATATGGGTGACAAACGAACACACAGTCCACCTGATGGTAAGTGGTTGCTGTGGCCAATAGACATCTACATCTATCCTCTATTACAAATCAAAATGTAGATGCGTTGTCACCCGTGAGGACTAAGATGGAATACCTCATTGCCAGTAAAAAGGGCCTCCGGCCACCTGCACTCACCAAGCGAAACTCAAAGGTAAAACTCTACTTCACGCTGGTTTTCTGTGAGGTCGTGATACCACCCCTGTTCGAGCCAGCCCATCCATGCGACAGCAAAAGCTGCCGCGTGGCTCTAACACTGTTTAAATTCCTCAAATGCTTCGAGAGTGAGATCGTACATAGCGAATTAGTTAATGTTAACGGTTTAATGATATTCCAAGAAATAATAAAATAACGCCTATGTGAAGGTTTGATAACCTTGGTTCAAAGAATTTTAGATTGATAGAGAAATTTTACTGTGTGACACATTCTTGGTTATTTACGATAATTGCATTCATTTTACTTTTTGATTATTTCTAATATATTTACTTCTAAAGTAAAATGAATGTTATAGAATCAATATTCAAATGCAGAGTTAATAAACTCTGGGTCTTCCCATATTCGTCTCTTATGTTACACACGGCATATCACCAGACAAAGTAAGTTAACAAAAATGCTACAACAAGGCTTATGAAACGACAGAAAACGGCATTCAGTTTGTCACCTTTCATCGGAGCGGTGGTGGAACGAGGAGCTTCCGTCATTGAAAATATTGGAAAAATATTTACCGGAGTTTTATCGCATTAAGGGAACGAAGTTTGTCGAGGCGGCGACATCATTTGCGTTTGTGAACCAAATAATATCTATAAATGCCGCGCAGTTTAGTTATTGTAATGAGGTTTATCGCGTGCCTTGTTCGTTTTATTACCTAGAAAAAAATGTTTATATATTAATTTTGTTTTTTTTTTTTAATGGAGTAAGTGTGACAAACGAACACACAGTTCACCTGATGGTAAGTGGTTGCTGTGGTCCATAAACGTCTAGATCTATCCTGGATTAAGAATCAAAGTGCAGATGCGTTGTCAACCCTCAGGTCTACGATGGAAAGCCTCGTTTCTAGTATAAAGCGTCATCCAAAAAACCTTCAAGGAATTTACTAAGAACATAAAAGTACCACGAATTTCACACATAATAATTAAAATAATATACTAACAATTTCACACACACATAGATACACTATCACTCGGTGACAGCGACAACTCGGATACAGACTCGGATCAGTCGCTCGACTGATTCGCATATTAACTATCTTACCATCCATCTTACCAAATGCCATCAAAAACATAACTTGTAAAAAAAACCAAGTCTCGCAACTCAGTTCCTCTACCGTAAAAAGTTGTAAGGTCCATGCTAACCTAACAACATCTTATAGTGACCATATCAATATTAAAATCTTTTGTGTTTTAAATAAATAGATTGACTTGGCCATCGCATGAAAACACAATGTATCTCACAATAACACAACATATTATATTAAATTAAATTGTTTAGTGCGATTGCCAAGTCAATTTATGTATTTAAAACATAAAAGATTTTTAATATTTATATGGTCACTATAAGATGTTGTTAGGTTAGCTAATTATGTAATAACTTGAGACAGAAGGACCCTTAAGTACCGACTGAATAAATTAACCGACTTGGTATTACATGGATCTCACAACTTTTTACGGTAGAGGAACTGAGTTGAGAGACTTGGTTTTTTTACTAGTTATGTTTTTGATGGCATCTCATGTCTTTTTCTAGATAGTCCTACGTTTTCCTATCCGGCACCATCTACTTCTTGAATACCAACTACGGGTTTTCGGACAAATTAGTCTACTTAATACTTTGCGCGATTTTGGTACCACTTCATAAGACATGTCCCATACTTGCTTTTGCATTCCGTTGACCATTTTACAAGTTACCTTTGAACATAATTATATATAAATACCTATCTACATCTATTATTCCATTACGAGTATATTATGCATATACAGGTACACTGATTCATTAACTGCAAATGTAACTTTGTAATCTCATATATTTATATAAGATTACAAATTTCTTTATGCAGTTGGTGTATCTAGTAAACCAGACCGAAGTTACAAACTATTATAATTTTTCCTTAATTTATACACTAAACACTAATTGTATTCTAAATTTGAAGCTTCTACGTCTGCTAAATGTGCCTTAGAGTTTTGATGATCGGTCAGTCAGTGAGTGACAAAATTAAGAAACTTTGACTATTTTTAACTACTGGTTCAAATTTAAAGAAATTTGAAATATACTGAGATTATAAAATCTCTACTTGGTTACTGAAAATTCAAGCTTCTAGTTTTATACACAAAGAAGTTATAGGGTTTCGAAAATGGCCTGAACTGCTTCGAGAAAAGGATGGTACGGCCGTGCCGCTTTTTTGTTCGACTTGGCGGGGGCACTGCCGTGCCTCCAGATCTGAATCTGAATCTGAAGTACTATATTAGGTAAGGGGGTTATACCTACGCAGATGTACTGCTAAACATAAAACAGTCCTACCATCTGTACTGCAGCAAATATATTGAATACACCTGTATTCAATATAATATACACAAATACAAATACAATACTCTTTATTGTACACCAAGAAAAGATAATAATATAGGATAAAAATAGGAAATACAAAGGGCGGTCTTATTGCTACATAGCAATCTCTTCCAGACAACCCAGAAGAAGAAATAAATACAAAATAATGAAAAGAACAATGGGTAGGGTGCACTAAAATAAAAAATAATAAAGACAAATAAAAATAAAATACAGATACAAACTTATGGCATTAAAAAGACAACATTCTTCAGGCAGATCAATGACCATAATTAAGCGAAGGAAGTGAGAGGGGTTAGAGAGACAAATACTATTCTTTAACTGATACATTATGAACTTGTACGCTGAATTTTACATATGAGTAATAAAAAATACTTAGTAGAAAATATGCTTGAAAGACTTAAAAAATTACACTCAAGTCTCATAAATTTAAAATTTTACATGTATTTATGTTAGCTATCACAGTGTAATGCTTCAAAATGAATTTGCAGATAGTATTACAATTTCATGTAGACTCTCCCGCCAGGAAGCCATCTCGGAGTTATCAGCGTGACATTAACGTGCACTACACGCTGTTATATTGCTTGGTAAACAATACAATCTTTTTGTGTGTAAATTGTACACACTTATACTTACTAATACCGTCATTATATATTCTACCATAGAAAACTGCAGTAGGCTAGGCCGAAAACAAAAACTAGACATATACATTCATGTGTACATAAACACACTAACACACACGCACACACACACACACACACACACACACACACACACACAAGAGCGCGCGCGCGCGCACACGCACACGCACACACATGCACACCTGCATAGTTAGATATTGATACAAAAATACATACCATTTATCTATATATACAAGGCGTATGTATGTACACATATATGAAGATATAATAAGTAATCGATATCGATTGAGTGTCAGGTTTGTTCTTAAATTATAACCTTTTTAAACGTTTATAAAATTTATAATATAAATTTAAAAATTTTGTACAACTGACTTCAATATACATTAATAAGAAGAACTCAAAAACTATTGGTCAGACCTTGATTATATGGGACCACATGTGAAGTACCAGCTTTCAAATAAAATAAGAATTATAGAAATCGGTTTTTCTTGCGCCAAGAAGCAATTGAAAAGGGCTACCCCGAATTTGAGGAAGGAGGTGTTGAATGCTCTAAGCATACAACGACAGCCAGCTATCGTGGTTATGTGGGACTCACTGCGACTAACCTAACATAACCTAAGTGTCTATCCAATAAACACCACCTGTGAGACTATCATTGGCTTATGAAGCCTTTCTGCTGTATCGGAAGCGATCCTCTTTAGGGAAAAGTGGGCGTAGGCAGCGACGAGCCGCTGAGGGGGAGCCTAACTAAGGAAAATTAAGAAAAGTCGGCCTGAGCCGCCAGGAGGCAGTCCAGGTCGGGTGAAAGCTTGTTTGGCGTGTCCGAGAGAGAGTTTCTCAGTCTTCGGACTCGATAGCGAGAGGGGAGTGGGGCTGCATAGGAAGCATTCATACTTCATAGTTACAAGGTATTTCTGCCCTTTCCCGTAGTCGCCTCTTACGACACCCGTGGGATGAAAGAGTGTGATGGATTTTCTTATAACAACAAACTATCTTTTCTGTTTAAAGTAGCAGACCTAAAGTTGTAAAATGTCATAGGATCGACGCACATGGCGCCACCGCACACTGTAGGAGAGCACAATTGGTTTCCATTGCACGGTTCACTAGGACCGCAGGCAGCTTTGCAGATATCCACGGACAGGGTGGGTGGACATGAGCCAGGTTCACATCTCACCACGTTCAATGACACTGCTGAAAATGTAAAATTATAATTTTAGTAAATATAAGATAAGACTTTTTTTTTTAATTCACAATATGGCGATGTTAAACAATGTTATAAATCTATATTTAACTATTTAGCATATTGTAAATTATTAAACAATGTTGTTTATAAAGTGAAATAAGTTTGATTACAAAAAGAGAAAATTTAAATAACTTTGTTTTATTTCAAGCAAAGTTTATTGGCTACGCACTCATTTTAACTTTATTAACTTAGAAACACATTTAAAAGCATTTAATAATTACTTAATGTGCGTTGTTTGCTCGTTTTTTTCTTAAATGTTAAAAATAATCTGTAGCACTATACAATGAAATAAAAATTTCTGATGCGATAATATTACCGCGATGCGAAGCTACGCAATAAAGCCACGCCTTGGGCAAAGAAATGCAATTTAAACTATCTAGTTCGGGATAAGTTTAGTGAGAACGATGCATTAACTTACTAGCGAGTAAAATGTAGAAGCTAAAGCTGAGCATCTCCTCGGGGAACGCGTGGCGCTTATACTCGGCCGCTCTTTGATTTCCGCGCACTACAATAATAATGAGCGTCTTGACACAAATAATGAACTACACACGGTTGTTACGCTTGTCGCACTTTTGTACAATTTATTATTTGTAGACAAAATGATTATTCTAATCGTGTAGATGTGACGGAAAAAACTCCACTACCCTATATCATCTCATGAGTGTTGTTAGAGACGACTATGAGAATGGACGGAAATACTTAGTAACTTTAAATAACATAGTGGTAAACTCGTAGGAGGAAACGAAACAGGATAAGGGCAGCGGCATCTTCTTGATAAAAACTCAAAAAAACTGCAGCTGTCAAGGCGTCTGTTAAGCGTGGAAATTATAACAAATAAAATGACGCAATCTATGGTGGAGTTCTATATTTAGCAGCGGACTTTTGTCTATAAAGAATGTAAAAAATATTTGTACCGAGAAATTATGATAACATTGATTTCTACCACCGAAATCGTATGTTCGTTCTGCAATCTGAAATTGTAGAAACGATTCTCTATAGCCGCCAGGAACGGTTCTATTCAAACTGAATTTCCTAGGTCCTCCCTTATCTTTTTCTGCCGGTAATTAGTGATGCTCTAGTGATATCTACTCACGCCCGCATTGATAGCATTATCGTGATACGTGTTGAATATACATATATTTTTACTATAGTAAATTGCACACCACTTTGTGTGCGATTATTTGCAGCTGACGCTGTAGTGGTTAGTAGCTAGTAGAATCTTGCAGACTGTGGTGCCCACGTGACCTGCGGTCGTAATCCAAGGACGCGTGTACATGGAAACGTAGTCTTTACTGATCGATCCACCGAATCCGACAACCAAATTGGTTTTCGTCCAGGTCCGGCCCCTCTCTGCACAAGTGGCTGACGAGGCGATCTGCGATGATACGCTCAAAATATTTGCCCGCCTCGTCGAGCAGCACTATGGGCCGGTACGCGGACGGTGAGTCCGAGGGGCACCCCTCCTTCCTGAGCATGACCAGCCTCCCCTCATTCCACACACTGGGAAACTGACCCTGCTCGAGACATGCCGTGAAGAGCCCCTTCAGCTGGGGCTCTAGCTCCTTCAGAGCCAGGATGAGAGCTCGACCAGGAACTCCGTCGGGTCCGGGCGCTGTGTTCTTAGCCCGGAACCGCAACGCGGCCGCTCTCGTCTCTGTTTGTGTCACCTCGGGGACATCGGTGCTCTCCTCTTCTGGAAAGTCTGTGTCCCACTCGCTCAGGGAAGAGAGCCGATACCACCGCCTCTAGCAACTGGCCTCTGGCAACACCACTAACACAAAGCATGCAACATGATTTGTGTTAGTGGAGGCGTCCAGGGACGCAACTTGCCCCGTACCCAACGGTAGGGGCGCCTCCACGGATCCGATCTAGGGACCCCAGCAGCTCCTCCCTGGCACGCGACTTTGAGTCGCCGATGGCCAGCCACAGAGTCTCCTTAGACGCGCGGTACACCTCATACAGCGCGTCCTCGTCGGCGGAATCCCGTCGACGCCACCTCTGGTATCGGGTGTATCGGCGACGAGCCGCAACGCACGCTATGCGCAATTGCGCGATCTCGGCGGTCCACCAGTACACCAGGCGCCTTGTGGACCGTTGGCGGACACGGGGTATGGACGCGTCGCAGATCTGCGTCATCGCCCGGCGAAACCATAGCGCCACCGCTTCGACGTCCACGGGGCCGTCCGTCGTCGACTCCCAGATCCAGGACTGGACTAAAGCAGCTTCCTCGAGTAGTTTCCTGTCGATGCGCTTAAGCGCCCAACGCGGGCCGTCGTTAATCGGGGTTGTTGGATGGCGGCCGCTCGCATTCTTGGCAGAGACGTCGAACCGGATATACCGATGGTCCGATAGCGTCTCCACTTCTGCGGCGACACGCCAGTCGCGGACTCGGTTGGCGACAGAGGGGCTAGCAAACGAGACGTCCACTATCGACCCACCCCGCTGTCGCTCGCACGTGTATTCCGAACCCTGATTCAGGACGACCAGACCAGTCGTCATCGTCCACTCTTCTAGTACCTCGCCCAGAGGGTCAGTGACCGAAGATCCCCACGCCGATGACTTGGCGTTGAGATCCCCGAGCACCAGAACGGGACGAGGGTAATAGCAGCCTACGACGGCGCCCAACTCGACAAGGAAACCCTCAAAGTCAGCAATACTCTTGTTGGGGGAGAAATACGTCCCTACAATAACAATGCCGCCCGAGACCGCAGCAACCCAGCTACGGCCCCGAGACGGGTCGATGAGAGTCTCGCCAATAATGGCCACCAAACCGTCAGCGCATCCCAGCCAGTTGTCATGGGCGGGAATGAAGTACGGTTGGGCGACCACAGCCACGTGAATCGACCACTCTGCCATGCTCTGGAGTAGGAGATCCTGAGCTCTGGCACAGTGATTGATATTGCCCAGGAGAAAATGAAGAGAATGGAATTGTTCCATTATTGACATTCTACCCCCTCGGAAACGGTCCTGGGCCGGGAGTTGGTCGCGGAGCTGCTAGCCTGCGGGGGCAGCGAGGTAACCCGGCAGGCTTAGTGCTCCTTTTCTTTTCCTTTTTCTTTTTGGCCTTGCTGGCAGGCGCCCCACTGGCCCCTCTGCCTACTCTGTGCTCTACAGGCCTTCCCGCAGCAGAACAAAGGCTGCAGTGGAACGCCGCGATGCACATGGCCGCCTTGTGGCCAGGCTGGCCGCAGCGATAACAGAGGTTACTACGGTCAACCTCGGCGGTGCACTTCGCCCTACGTGCCTTTTTTCCAGGCACCGAAAGCACTGCAAAGTTCGGGGCTATAGAAGCTTGGTCCTTGCTGCCACCCAACCTACCAGCAATCTGCCGCTATCAGCGATCTTTTTCGCCGACGCCACAGGGCACCGAACCCAGACCGCGCCGAGTCCGGTGGCGTCGGTGCGTATATCGCCAGCCTGCACCTTGTCCGGCGGACACTCTCCGCTTCTGGCAACGGCCGCCACCACCTCCTCAGAGGTCACGGAGTCGTTCAGGCCAACAATCCGCACCTCTGCGGTTTTCATTGGTCTGGAGACCCGGACGTCCTCAGGGTTGAGGACCTCCCTCATCTTGGTGGCCAGTGCGTCCGCCTTTTCGGCACTGCCGCTCACAGTACCCGCCACCTCGAACAGCCGCGCACCCGTGGCAGCCTGCCTGAGGGTGACGGACTGAAGGCCAAGATCTGATAATTTGATCTTGGCCTTGGCCTCAGCGATGACCGACTGGTACGTCTCGCCACGCTCCACAGCCCCGGGCTGCAACGTTAGCGTCACAGCGTTGGACCGCGGAACATGCACAGCCAGTCTCTTGCGACCGCCTTTGGCAGTCCGTCGCGCAGGTTGAGGAGCCGTCTTTGCGGTTCCACCTGGGGAACATGCAGCTGCTGCGGCCTTCTTGGCGGCTTTGTGGGCCTTTTTGCGGCCCACGACTTTTGCCCAGGTCTCACCCTTAGACCCAACAGTCGTAGGCTGCTCGAAGGAGCTCCCTCCGCGGGCTTTTTGTTACCATCCGCGGGCTTCCCCTTTTGAGGCGCAAGTCTCGGCGGCTCCACCGTGTGTCCGCCGCCAAAGGCGGACGGAGGATTTCCGCCGGGAGACGCCGTGAAATCGCCTCCAGCCGAGCGTTAACCATGCTCCCTCACTGGAGCATGCAGATCCGGACAATGCGCTCGACCTCTTCGTCGGTACGAGGGCTTGCCGGTCGCGGTGCGGGAGTCGGGGCCACTACAGATGCGGCATCGGTGGACGTGCGTCGCTGCTGCTCTTCGCTCAGCGCAGCGACTTGCCACCGGAGGTCCTCCAAGTCTTTTCTGAGGCGGCTATTTTCCTCCTGTAACTTTGCGACCTCGTCAGAGGCCGTCCTGTTGAGGAGGGTGCCAACCACCTCCCTAATATCCGCGGCAGCCTCCTGTAAAGCCACGGGTGAACGTGCCCTTCAGGCTGTCAGACTTGGTGGCAACCTTCAGGACTAAGTCCACCCCATCCAGAGCCAGCTGGCTCAAGGCCACCGCAGATGGCTCTCTCCCTTCCGCCGCAAGAGCAGTTCGTCGCTCGCGAGTGCGTCTGGCCATTTCCGATACTTTGTCGGCCGTGAAGGCTTTATGCTGCTACCTCTTGGCGGCGTTGAGCGAGGCACAGCTTTCACCGCCATCGCCAGGGTCCTCCGTAGTGAACCCCATGTCACTTTCTGCTTAACTAGTAGAGAGCGGTTGCGTCATCGGACTGTATAAAAGGCACTTGTTTTGGCTCGCCGCTCACTTAGCGGTTAGCCACCGTAGAGTCTATATCACCTGAGGATGCCTCGTGTAGAGGCGAAACACGTGTCGTATTATCGTCAGTGGTGTGTCTTGCCTAGTGTAGTGGTGTTGGGAGTAGCGGTGCTGGGATTAGTGGTGACGGGGATAGTGCACGCAATTGAGGGAGGGTGGGAGGTGCTCTTCGTACTAGGTAAGACACATCATTTTATTTTATAACGCGGATATTTGGGAAGTAAATTTATCTAAAAGCTTTTATATAATGGATTTCCGCAAAGTAACGCCTGATTCTATTAATTAAGATTCCACTAGCTGCTCACCATTATAGCGTCAGCTGCAAACAATCGCACACATAGTGGTGTGAAATTTAGTATAGTAATTATAGATACATTTCTTATTTTCAACGAGGGACGCGATCACGCTACCACTACCGGCGTGAGTAGATATCACTAGAGCATCACTAATTAGCGACAGAAAAATGTAAGGGAGGACCTGGGAAATTCAGTTTGGCCTATAGAATTGCCGTTCCTGACAGCTATAGAGAATCGTTTCTACAATTTCAGATTGTAGAACGACCATAAGATTTCGGTGGCTGAATTCAATCTTTGCATAATTTCCCGGTACACATATTTTTTATATTCTTTATACCCGCTGCTAAATATAGAACTCCACCATAGATTGCGTCATTTTATTTGTTATAATTTCCATGCTTAACAGACGCCTTGACAGCTGCAGTTTTTTTGAGTTTTTATCAAGAAGATGCCGCTGCCCTTATCCTGTTTCGTTTCCTCCTACGAGTTTACCACTATGTTATTTAAAGTTACTAAGTATTTCCGTCCATTCCCATAGTCGTCTCTAACAACACTCATGAGATGATATAGGTTAGTGGATTTTCTACGTCAACTCTACACGAATAGAACAATATTATTGTCTACAAATAATAAACTGTACAAAAGTGCGACAAACGTAACAACTGTGTGTAGTTCATTATTTGTGTCAAGACGATCATTATTATTGTAGTGCGCGGAAATCAAAGAGCGGCCGAGTATAAGCGCCACGCGTTCCCCGAGGAGATGCTCAGCTTTAGCTTCTACATTTTACTCGCTGGTATGTTAATGCATCGTTCTCGCTAAACTGATCCGGAACTAGATCGTTTAAATTGCATTTCTTTGCCTAAGGCGTGGCTTTTTTGCGTAACTTCGCATCGTGGTAACAGTATCGCATGAGAAATTTTTATATCATTGTATAGTGGTACATATTGTTTTCATCATTTAAGAAATAATTAAAAATTTAAAATTTTGTACAGCTGACTTCAATATAAGTTATTAAGAATAACTCAAAAACTATTGGCTTGACCTTGATCAAATTCATATGGGACCACACGAGAACTACCAGCTTTCGAATAAAAAAAAATAATTATCGAAATCGGTCCACCCAGTAAAAAGTTATGAGGTAACACACATAAAAAAAACAAAAAAAATATACTCGAATTTAGTACCGTCTCCTTTTTGGAAGTCGGCAGAAGGACGAGCAAACAACGCACATTAAGTAATTATTAAATGTTTTTAAATGTGTTTCTAAGTTAATAAAGTTAAAATGAGTGCGTAGCCAATAAACTTTGCTTGAAATAAAACAAAGTTATTTAAATTTTCTCTTTTTGTAATCAAACTTATTTCCCTTTATAAACAACATTGTTTAATAATTTACAATATGCTATGTTACGAGTAAATATAGATTTTTAACATTGTTTAACATCGCCTATTTAGCATATTGTGAATTAAAAAAGTCTTATCTTATATTTACTAAAATTATAATTTTACATTTTCAGCAGTGTCATTGAACGTGGTGAGATGTGAACCTGGCTCATGTCCACCCACCCTGTCCGTAGATATCTGCGAAGCTGCCTGCGGTCCCAGTGAACCGTGCAATGGAAACCAATTGTGCTCTCCTACAGTGTGCGGTGGTGCCATGTGCGTCGATCCTATGACATTTTACAACTTTAGGTCTGCTACTTTAAACAGAAAAGATAGTTTGTTGTTGTAAGAAAATCCATCACCGTATTTCATCCCATGGGTGTCGTAAGAGACGACTATGGGAACGGACAGAAATACCTTGTAAATATGAAAGATATGGTGGTATACCCGTATGTCAGAAGTCTTGAAGCAACATCATTTTAGACGTAGTAGATCCACGCTGCATCTATATTAGTAGTGCAGTTGTAGCACGAATGGGTAGGCTCGATCGGGGAAGGACCACGCTCTCACAGAATATCAGCGTAAAATAACAGCTTTACACTGCTGTGTTTCGTATGGTGAGTGTAGAGAACCGGAGACCCTTTTTGCTGGAAAAGAGGCATTCCATCTTAGTCCTCGCGGGTGACAACGCATCTGCATTTGGATTCGCAAACGAGGATAGATGTAGATGTCTATGGGCCACAGCAAGCACTTACCATCGGGTGGACTGTATGCTCGTTTGTATCTCTACCTATCCTATACTATAAAAAACCTACCTATACCCTATCCTATAAAAATGAAATCAAAGGTGCAAGATATATGGTACAGCCAAACTGCCTGCCAAGCAAGTCGACATAGGTGAACCCCTGCTAGAATAGGAAATACCAATTCCCAGCATATGACTGTTACGTGTTAATAAAGAACTGGAAACTTAATAATGACGATTATTTCTTATGTTTACGCTTAAATTAGTTTACTGACTAACTAGTTTTTATGGATTTTATCGCTTAAAAGTTACAGCCAACTACGTCCTACTCCTGGGCACAGGTATTTCTCTCATTTCTGAGGTTTTAGGGCTAGGAAAAGCCCCCGCGCTGTCCCAGTACTTTATTAATAAATGTTAGCGCTCGTGTTTTATAATTATTGTATTACTAGCCAGTGCTATATGGTAAGTGATGATGTCGCCGAAGACAGTAAAGCGCACTGACATAGCTTAACAAAAGCCTGCTCTATAGTGATGTACACTCTGTAAATAATGAAACTACAACATACCATTTATTCGATAAAAAAATTGTTAGTAGTTTTTTTTATGGCGGAATGTAATTTTACAACAAAGACCCAGAAAATAAAAAAAACCCATAAAACCCAGAAAATATGCAGGACCTATCAATCAAAAAAATAAAAATTTTCAGTGTGCAAAACTGTTCAATAAGGAATATTAATTTATAATTAAGACCTTTGTTTAGCAGTGCGCCTGTGAGCGGCTGGAATGATGATGATGATTAAGCTTACATGATTGACACTGTGGTGATTTCCTTCCGATGACAATGTAGATGACATTGTAATCGGACAGAAAGACAGATTCTCGCAAATTACCTTACCATACGTGTAAAAAACGACGAAGCAAAAAAATATATAATATATTATACAACATGAATATTCTAAATTTGAAATTCCTTACCTCAATTTCCAGTGAAAAAAGGCCGGTGTCCCGAATACCCACGCGGACCTTGGGTATGCAGTCACACTTGCACTAGTGACTCGGAATGTCCACGAACGCTCAAGTGTTGCCCCTGAACCAATACCAAATGTTGAAGCTTGACAGGATTTTCAACATTGGATGTTAATAGACAATTATTCCAATCGTCATAACCAGGTTGTTTACACCTCTGATATAGGTGTACGTAGTTGGCAAAATTAGCGTCCTTTACGTTGCTATCCTATTACTTTCAATTGCTAGACGTATTCGTTGATGAATACGAAAGAAATACCTCCAGTAATAAACGGTTTACGGGTTATCTAAAAAAAGAAGAATATATTCAACTTTTTATTATTATGTTGTATTTACAAAATATTCTCATCTGGTTCGGCTGAATAAACATATAAGAGCAAATGATAAATATACATAAATATATATTACATATACAAACATAAATAAATAAATAAAAGCCCAACCAGATGGAAGCCCTCGGCAGGGGAGAAAGGGAAAGAAACTGGCGGACGATGCGAGCGGTATCGAGGAGCACCGCCTTCTGCATTTGAGTTTGGAGCGGTCCGTCACGAAGTCTCAGTCGCCTCAGATGACCCGAGAGGCTGACCGGGATTAGCCTGTTCGCAGAGACGACCACAGGAATAATTTCGATGGACAGACAACCCCACATGTCGGTCACCTCATGAGCTAGGTCCAGATATTTTGTTTTCTTATCTGTTTCGGCTTTCACGAGGTTTTCGTCACACGGAATGATAATGTCGTCTAAAAATATCCTTGACTGTGCCAGGTCCATCAGCACAATATCAGGTTTATTCGCAAGAATAGTCCTGTCTGTGATGATGGCCCGGTCCCAGTAGAGCCTAGCGTGGTCATTTTCAAGCACGGAATCCATGGGACCGTATTTCAGAGCGAGCTCCGGATGTAGAATTCTGGTTACTAGATTGTGTCTGTGCAAGTACTCAGAGTTAGAAAGAGCCAAACAACCGGAGATGACATGCCCAAGTGACTCACCGGGATGGCGGCAAGCTCGACAGATGTCGACGGCGCCGTCCTTTAGGATGTATCTCCGATAGTTGTTGGTCTTAATAACCTGATCCTGTATCAAACAAACAAAACCCTATGTATGCCAAAGATATAAATGAGGACAGATATGATCTAACCGTTATATGCGTGTGACTTATTCACACCCGACAAAAGGCTGTTAACCACTTTGATCAAGCGCGTATAAAACAGATCGCAACCTGATTGTTTCATGTCCGCCTCATCAATACATTTTGTGATATACCCAGATATCGGTGTGTTTCAGCCTTAGAAAGGGTCCTTATGGTGATGAAGGCATAGATAAGTCTAAGCCCTCAGAGTTAAAAATCCCGCCCTTTTCAACATGGAGGGCCGCACATTTATCCGTCCCCAGCTCCATTCCAATAGAATTTCTAAAATCACAAGTAATGTTTAGCAATTCCACAAGATGGAAGCGACTGGAGGCGAATAATTCGAGATCATCCACATAGAAAAAGTGGGTCACATTGGTACCTCCTTTCCGAAGGTAAAATTCCCTCCCAGAAGGTACTGAGAGGGTTCAGATAGAGTCAGAATCAGATTGGACTCAAGCAATCGCCCTGGATTACACCCATTCCTATTCATATGTAATTCTCCGCAGCCTATATTCGCTCGCATCTGTTTGTCGATTTTTCGTCATCTGTGTGACAAAAGGATACCATTATTATCATCATCATTACAGCCCTTCACAAGTCCACTGCTGAACATAGGCCTCCCCCAAAGAATGCCACAAAGCACGGTCCTGAGCCACCTGCATCCATCGACTTCCTGCATGTCTTACCAGGTCGTCACTCCATCTCGTGGGGGGACGTCCTACACTTCGCCTACCGGTACGAGGCTGCCACTCGAGAACCTTTCTTCCCCATCGGTTGTCGGTTCTTCGAGCTATATGGCCGGCCCATTGCCACTTCAGCTTACTAATCCGTTGGGCTATGTCGGTTACTCTGGTTCTACTGCGGATATCCTCATTCCTAAGTTAATCACGCAGAGAAACTCCGAGCATAGCCCTCTTCATAGCTCGCTGAGCGACCTTGAGCTTCCTCATCCGGCCAGCAGTGAAGGACCATGTCTCAGTTCCGTATGTCATCACTGGCAACACACACTGGGTGTACAGTCTCGTTTTCAAGGTTTGAGGTATACCTGACGAGAAGATGTGCCGTAATTTCCCGAACGCTGCCCAACCGAGTTGAATCCGTCGATTGACCTCTCGGTCGAAGTTGGACTTACCTAGTCGGACTATTTGTCCCAGGTAAACATACTCGTCAACAACTTCGAGCTTAGTGTTCCCAACAACTACCGGCATAGGTGTGACATGGACATTAAACATGATCTTAGTTTTGTTCATGTTCATCTTAAGACCTATCCGTTGGGAAACACTATTGAGGTCATTGAGCATAGTGCTTAGGTCCTCCAGCGATTCTGCCATAAGGACTATATCGTCGGCAAATCGAAGGTGAGTGATGTACTCGCCATTGATGTTGATACCGTATCCTTTCCAGTCCAGAAGCTTGAAAACGTCTTCCAATGCAGCGGTGAAGAGTTTCGGGGATATAACATCACCCTGTCTTACACCTCTCTGCAATTGGATAGGTTTCGTACTCTGGTTCTGTACTCGGATAGCCATCGTAGCTCTACTGTACAAACACTTCAGCACTTCGATATACCGAGAGTCAACTTGGCACCGCTGAAGGGACTGCAGCACCGCCCAAATTTCGACGGAATCAAAGGCTTTCTCATAGTCCACATAGGCCAGACATAGTGGCAAATTGTACTCTTCGGACTTCTGTACAATTTGCCGAAGGGTATGTATGTAGTCTATGGTGCTAAAGCCCTTTCGGAAACCGGCTTGTTCCGGAGGCTGGAAGTCGTCAAGTCTGCGCGCAAGACGATTCGTAATGACTCTCGAAAACAGCACGTAGACGCGGCTCAGAAGAGAAATCGGTCTGTAGTTCTTCAAGAGAGCGTTGTCACCTTTCTTGAAGAACAAGACCACCGCACTTCTGCTCCACGCCTCCGGTGTAATACCACCATGGAGGACGGAATTAAAGAGCCTCTGAAGGACTTCAAGTACCGGTTTTCCACCCGCTTTCAGAAGCTCCGCTGTAATTCCATCCTCGCCTGGGGCCTTCTCGTTTTTAAGGTGCTGGAGAGCTATTCTAATCTCGCTCAGACTGACGTCCGGGATATCTTCGGAATAGTTTCGGATGAGACTCGCTCTTGGATCGTTACTCACACTTGCGTGTGGCTCCAACGATGACGTGTACAACTGCCCATAGAACCTCTCAATCTCACTCAAAATCTCAGGTGTCCCGGAAACGATGCTGCCACATTCTGTCTTCAGCTTTGACAGTTGGCTCTTTCTGGCAGACAGATCTCTGGCAAAGACTTTGGAGCCTTGGTTCCGCTCGATCGCTTCTTCAATACGAGCTGTATTGAAGTTGCGTAAGTCCCGCCGCATGCATTTGGAGATCTGTCTGTTCAGATGCCTGTATGCTGTCAAGTCTGTTGAAGAATGTAGCTTCATCTCCCGTCTAACAGCCATGAGATTAAGAGTGTGATCGGAGAGTTTTTGTGTACTTCTGCGGCGGGTCTTGCAGAACTAAGCTCCAACCGCATGGACAGTTTCCACGAGCTTGTCATTCATATCGTCCACTTCATTGCAGTCTTCTAGGCACTGAAAACGGTTTTGTAACTCGAGCTGAAAGGTTTCGGGACTTTGGATTAGAGCACGAGGGGGACGGAGCGTTGACTTCATTAGACGAGACCTCTCCAACTTAACGTTTAGGTTCAGTGTGCCTCTAACCATTCGGTGATCGCTACCAGTTTTCACCCTCGCGATCACGGAGACATCACTGAACAGTTGTCGTCTGGTCGTTATAATGAAGTCAATCTCATTTTTTGTCGAAACGTTGGGGCTCGACCAGGTCCACTTCCTGTGGGGCCGCTTCTGGAAGAAAGAGTTCATCATAAAGAGTCCCTTTTTCTCCATGAAGTCGGCCAGCTGCTGGCCCCTTGGATTCCGTTGCCCAATTCTAAATTTCCCTACTTTCAGCTCACCGTTCTCTCTTGTGCCTAGTTTTGCATTAAAGTCTCCCATTAACACCGTGTATTGGGTTTTGGAGGAATGCATGGCTCTAGAGATATCCTTATACATTTCCTCTACCTCCTCATCGGGGTGTGCCGAGGTTGGTGCGTAAACCTGTATGACCTTCAGCGAATACCGTTTGGTGATTCTGAGTATAAGGTACGCAACCCTCGTCGACACACTCCCGATCTTTACAACGTTGTTAACGAGAGACTTGTGGACGATAAATCCGACACCTCCTTGGGACAGATGGTCGCCCTCCCAGTGATAGAGCAAGTTGCCGGATTCGAGGATTACCGTGTCCTCCCCCTCTCTTCGGACTTCGGATAATCCTATAATATGCCAGCGCAACTTGTCCATCTCTTCTTCCAGCTCCACGATCTTCTTGTCAGTCCTCAGGGTGCGTGCGTTGTACGTTGCCAGGTCGAGTCGTCTAAGGTGGCAACCGAACCTCCACCGGAGATTCTTAGCTCCCCCTGCCCCGCCGTTACCATGGTCGCCACCGTAGCCAGGAATAGCGGGGCCGCCGGGGACTGGGGGCTGTTTCTTTGTTACTGTCATTCATAGGGGGGTATTTGCCATAGTTGCCACGCTTGGCGAGCGGGTTGGCAACCGCAGTTTTTTTTTATTGTTAGTTTGTTGTTATCAAGAAGATGCTGCTGCCCATCTCCTGCCTGTTTCCCTTTGCCGCCTTTTACGACACCCACGGGAGGATATGTGGTAGTGGATATTCTTGACCGCCACTACACGGCAAATTTAATGTATCACTGTCACCAAATAGCAGTGCTTGCATTGCTGTGTTCAAATCTCAAGACTATATAGAGACAGTATAATTACTAACTGTGAAGCCTTCCATCTTAGACCTCAGGCGTAGTACTATTTTTATTCTGTGCCTCAGGTGTGATAATGCATCAGTACCCTTCTTCTTATCAAGTTGGCTGCAGGAACGTTAACCTATATGACGTCAGCATAAAATAAAAATGGCGACATGAACTATTTGAAGTTGTGTTTTGTGGTAATAAGCTAACGTATCGTGAGGCTCACATGAATATTGTAATGAGTACATTTGAATATTATACCTATTCCGGACATAAATAATGTTACAATTTAAAAATTCTCTTTTATTTTGTTTTTCTGAATTAGTTTGGAACACGTTCCATAAGTAAGAAACTTCATTCGTTTACCACCATTTTACATGCTTTTCGCCGTGATCGTTGAATTACATTATGAAGTGGGGCGTTAATACTAGGTAATGATTAGATATATCATTTAGTATTTAAAATAAAGTTAAAATATTTGTTATATTACTTTAGTTATATTCTTTGTTTTATTGGTAAAAATTTACTTCTTAAATAAATATGTAATAAAACACGCATACTATTTCAATTCACTTTGGACTTTTAAATAAATTTGTTTACTTCACATTACATTGTTAGGTGAACCATTATTTTATTACGATAGTATGGCGTCGATAATGGATCGAAGTTTGCTGGTAAACTACTTGAATGTGTTGAAGTTGCAAGCGAGCAAATGACCATAACAGAAAGGTTAAACGTATCTGTTAATAGTGTTCGAGATCCAAGTAGACTGGTATTACTCAATTTCACTGTGAACTAAATGGTTTATAATTGCCGTTACCGCCTCCATAACGGTGGTTGCTGGTCTAATTATTTTAGGTTTAACGTAAACGGAATGCTTATACCGCCATCTATCAGATACCATGATGTTTTTTTTATAGAAGAGGGCGCAAACGAGCATGCAGTCCACCTGATGGTAAGTGTCAACCGCCCGATACCCAGTGTAGAAATTAGGTACTCTATTCAAGCGTGTTCCATTTGTTAAGGAACGCTCCCGCTTCTCTACACCCACTATACGGAACACAGCAGCATCATGCTGGAAAAAAGTCAAATGCAGACTTCTCGCGTTCTTTTAAATTTACGACGAGTGCTGAGTCCAGAGCTACCACGGCTCGGCTGCTACCAGAGCTTTTCACTTTAATAAAAAATAAACATTTATGATATATTTCTATAGTAAAGTAACAACCTATATTCTTTCCACTCTTGAGCACACGCCTGCAACTGCAACACCAGGGGAATCGTAGGTACGTTACCGGCCTTCCTTTAAAAAAAAGAGTGGGCTCGTCTTTTTGGACATAAATTAGTCTCCTCTACGACCTACGGGAAGAAATGGGGTTCTGAGATTCTTCTTATGCCGCTTCTACACGACAATGTGGTAGAATCATGCTTCAGCTATATTATAGTTGTAGCAGGAGTAAGTCAGTTCATCTAGGCAAGGACCAATCTTTTACAGAATGCCCGCGTAAAAAAGTAGATCAATGCTGCTGGTGCATGTAGAGAACCAGAGACCCTTTTTACTGAAAACGAGGCCTTTAATCTTAACCCGCAGATGTGACAAGGCATTGACTTCTAATCGAGGACAGATGGGCTACAGTATCCACCTTCATTCTATATGACAAAATGTCCACTAAGGTTATTATAATAATTGCAAAACTAGCTTAAATAGCTAATAAAATGAGAATTTAGAAACCGTATTTTCCACATCAAGCGAATATTATTTTTCAACACAAAGGCACTTCTCTGGTTAAGGCACATACTTCCGGCCTTACGGCCTATTGAGCGCTTGTATGCCTTGCCACCCTCCAGCTTGGTGTAAATTAAATTTTTACTTTAAGCGCCAACCGCAATCTAATATTAAAATTTCGTACAAGTCAACTTACCAGAAACAATGGAAACATGCACAAAGAGATAACATACTAACTTCTTGATAAATTCAAAATTAAATTGCAATTGATTATTAAACTATAAATAAATTTCTAAATTACCTTCGTTTCAAGAATCAAAAATTTTAATAAAAATGATAATTTACTCACACAATAAAAAATTACAGAAATCACAATTGTTCACAATTTGAGTTATATTGCATAATACTAAATGTGCAAAGAGTGATCTTTGATCAAAGAGTGCTAGGATAGACTGTGTTATAGGAGTCAATGTCCTCTTATTCTCTTGTCTATATTGTACAAAATATATCCCTTACGTTATATGTTTTTATGTTATATATAACGTTTATATATAACGTGACCAGTGCGTGTTGCTAGTGATGACCTATGGAACTGAGACGTGGTCCTTTACTGCTGGCCGGATGAGGAAGCTGAAGGTCGCTCAGCGAGATATGAAGAGAGCTATGCTCAGAGTTTCTCTGCGTGATAAACTTAGAAATGAGGATATCCGCAGTAGAACCAGAGGGACCGACATAGCCCAACGGATTAGTAAGCTGAAGTGGTAATGGGCCGGCCATATAGCTCGAAGAACCGACAACCGATGGGGAGAAAAAGGTTCTCGAGTGGCAGCTTCGTACCAGCAGGCAAAGTGTAGGTCGTCCCCCCACTAGATGGAGTGATGACCTGGTAAGATATGCAGGAAGTCGATGGATGCAGGTGGCTCAGGACCGTGCTTTGTGGCATTACTTAGGGGAGGCCTATGTTCAGCAGTGGACTTGTGAAGGGCTGTAATGATGATGATGATAATATATTGTGATAAAATAAAACGTTATAATATATATATATATATATATATATATATACATATATATACACATATATATATATATATATATATATATATATATATATATATATATATATATATATATATATATATAATATAAAAATGAATCGCTGAATGTGTTGCTAAGCGCAAATCTCGAGAGCAGCTGAACCGATTTCGCTAATTCTTTTTTATAATATTCCTTGAAGTACGAAGATGGTTCTGACGGAGAGAAAAATTTAAAAAATTGCCTGAAAAAGTCTAAAAGCAACACTTAATAATACTTAAAAGTCAATTTGGACTTTAATACCATAAAGTTTAAGTGTTAGTGGAGGGGTTCCGGGAAGGTAAAATAATTGAGTGACGTTAGTATCGTATAAATATTATATCGTATCGTATCGTATCGAAGGCGGTACCAAGTTCGCTGGGTCAGCTAGTATATATATATAACGTTTTATTTTATCACACACATCCTCGATTAATATGTTGCATAACCTAAGCAATGATAAACGCGGCAAATAGCCGAGAGTGCAGTTGATTTAATTTAGTAATGACACGAACTATTTTCTTGTAAACAGAGCCTAGGAAGAATAATTAGTTCACAGCGATGATATTACCTATTACTGTATCGTCATGAGTTCTTACAATGCCAGACGTCCAGAAGGGCGTAAAAACTAAATTTTATATTACATTCATACATGAACAGGAACAAATATATACATACAAACTGTTACATTAATTAATGAAAGTTTAACAAAGTCCACTGTTGAACGTAGATTGCTCGATAGGGGGTATATTTGCCATGGTTGCCACGCTTAGCAAGTTTATCAACTGTTTTCTGCTGCCCATTTCCTGGTTTGTTTGCCTTTGTCGCCTCTCGCGATACGCACCGGACTATATAAAGGTTAGTGAAATTCTTACACCGCCCTTGTATTCCATACATAAATACAGGTCAAATTAATAACAAAAACCTGCTATAATAATATAGTAGTAGTTGTATTAAACTAAGGGAAATTAAATCAGTAGCCTAATGGCAGGACGCGGACCGCGAACTCGAAAGGTCATGGGTTCGAATCTGCCATTCGACTACTGTCATGAACCACTTCTAATTCATTTTAAGCGTGCCATTAGTGGTTAAAGGCAATATTAGTAATATTTAATAGCATTACTAGTATTTAAATAAATACAAAAGATAAATGACCACATATACATATCTATACAATTAACAGAGCAATATATTGTATGCCCATGGGTTTTTTTTTTATATACGAACGTGATAGAAGTGACGGACATGTGTCAGAATTGTTTCAAAAGGAATTCCGTGGTCTCTGCCTACCCCTGTGTGATAGTCGTGAGGACTTATGTATATCAATATGAATGTATCTATACACAGACATCATCACTGTTTTCTGAGATTAGGCTCCTGAATTTCAATCTGAATTAACAAATTGATGTTAAAAATTATTGCCTTCTGAACTAAAACTGATCTGGAGGCCCCGGACGATATCTCTTGTTACCTGTGTGACATCAGATATTTAATGTTATTTTCCTTTTAATACGAATTAGTTACTCGGAACTAATTAAGAAAGAAAATGAGTAATGATAAACATTATAATATAAAAATATAAATTTTCCTCATAAGAGTCGTAAGATTTCACACGGATATAGATGTTAAATATGTATTAAATTTATTTTATATATAGGTACCTCGTTTGTTTTTACACATTCTTATATTGTCAACCAATTCTGAGCTATGTTCAGAATTTCAAGTATCTAGCTCCTCGGGAGTTTAAAATTAATTACTAAATTCGGCCCGAACAAACATACACAAAAGCGAGTTGAAAAAACGTTCGAGGTGTGCAATAAAAAGACTGGGGGAAAAATTGTGTTTTTTTTTTACCACGTGAAGCAGAGAGTTTGGGCTTTACTGTCGACTAGTCAATTTCACGCTACCCGTTACAGTTACAGCCTATAAAAAGTCCACTGCTCAACATAGGGCTCCCCCATAGATTGTCTAAAATGGATACCCTCTTTGAAGCAAGAAAATATGACACAGTAGGCGCGCTAAGCAAACTGGTCGGCAACCGCAGTTTTCCTTTATATTGTTATTAGAAAGGCGCTGCAGCCCATCTTCTGGATTGTTTCCCTCTGTTGCCTCTTAAGACACCCACGGGACGATCCCAGATAGTGGATAATTCTAACACCGCCACTACACGGATTCACGCTACCCGCTCTCACCAAATCCAGTATATTTTATCATTGATTGTATAGAACCTAAACTAACATAGCGATAGTATAAACAAACATAGTGCATATCTAAATGAGTATTTATCAAACTTCTTTGGATGTTCTTGATGCCTAGCCTAAAAATATCATTCATAATTTCTATAATTTGTATTGAATAAGGAATCTCAAAGCACTTAGCACCTGAGCTCTAAATGTCACAGTTCGTGAGCAACCCGATTTCGATCTCCACTGGCACTCACAGAATAACAACGTGAACCAGTAGAACCTACCTAGCTGTTTTTTAAATGCTTATCTAGTTCCTATGATTAAATTCTATCTGATATCTGAAAGCACCTCGACCTAGTTTAAACAATATTCCATGTGTGAATCGAAAACCAATTTATTTACATAGTGGTTGCAGTGTCGTCGTCAGCAGCAAACTAATTTTGCTTATTTTTAGTTGATTTAAAATAAATTTATAGTAAAAAACATTTTCAATAACAAGCTCTTAAATAAATAGTCTAAAAAGAAGAAAATAAACTTTAAATTAAATCAAATCCACCAATTTATTAAATAACACAATTTATATGATATAAAAGCTTGTCGCATAGACATAGAGCCAAGAAAAACGAGCACTAGAAAACACCTGTCATCCTGACCCCAGCAGGGATTCCGGTCGCGCCGTTAGAAGTACCAACATTGCTCTCTCTCGCGGTCCCACTACCGCCGCATCAGCGCAACTATCCTGATAGAGTTGAGGCGTTGGACAAGAGGGGTTTATGTTCATACGGCAGTGAACTTTTTCATATCGCATATCTTGAAAAGAAATGACGATATCATCTCCTAACCAAATACATTTTTTACTGCAAATCTTTTAACATTATAAAAGTCGAATTTATAATGAGTCACCGGATGGAGCTATTACAATTTAAATTTTTTGTTTAATTTTTTTAAATGTTACGAAATTGAATTGCTGAAGTTTGTGTCGCTGCTCTGGGGTGACCACTTAGCATTAAGTGGCGATGAATAATGGATCATTTTCTCAATAGCTATAAATATTAATTAGAAATTCATGCGCCGTCTAAATTATTTTTTCCAAACAGCACAATGCTTAATTTGAACTTCACCGCACAATACTATAATAGGCAATCGGCAATGTAATCAAATTGTATAAAAGGTTTGGTATCTGAAGTAAAATACTACCTTACATCATCATTTCATCGTTACAGCCTTTCATAAGTCCATTACTGAACATAGGCCTCCCCCAAGGAATGCCACAAAGCACGGTCCTGAGCCACCTGCATCCATCGACTTCCTGCATGTCTTACCAGGTCGTCACTCCATCTCGTGGGGGTCGCCCTACACTTCGCCTACCGGTACGAGGCTGCCACTATCTTACATAAAATTATTTAATACAAAAATCATATAAAAATAATTTAAGTTACAAAGCTAGTGTCAAACTACTGTAATTGCTAAGTACCTATCTCTATATATAAACATCGATTACTGTCAGTTAGTATCGCTAAAACTCGAAAACGGCTCGAACGATTTTGATGAATTTTTTTGGGTGCGTTTGAGTGGGTCTCTGGATAGTTTAGATTCACAATTGGATCTGGTAGGTGGCGCTGTTGTCAAGATACAGAAAGCGCCCGTACGAAGTCGGGACGGATTGCTAGTTTTTAATATTTACGCTATCACTACACATTAACGAAACGGCGGCTCCGTGGCGCAGTGGCTTAGCAATGAGTTGCTGCGCTGCGGGGCGCGGGTTCGAATCCCGCACGGAAAAAGTATTCGTATGGCCTACAAATAATTGTTCCGGGTCTGGATGTTTGTCATTGTGCAATCTGTGTTTGTAAACTGCCTCCACGATACAGGATATAATCCTAGTGTGGGGGTAACGTTTATTTAAGAAAAAAAAAACGAGACAAGATTTTTGCGGAAATTGTCGCGTTTAACAACTTATTTTTATTTTATATTCCTAACTCTGCTGTAGTACTTTGCAGCACTCATGGTTACAGGAAGACTGATCGGTTCAAGGCCACTTTCGGATCAGACCAAAAATTAATAATTTTAAGTATAAAGACATTGGATACCCCAGTCCCTCCGTGATTGCTGTGAAGTAATTGAAACGTCCGGAATATGAAAATAAATAAATTAATAAACTGTAATGATATAATGTGAAGCTGTACATACAATTATACATTATATATAATACAGGCAATATATTGGGCAAACGAGGAGTTGATAAACGTATTTCCTAAAGTAAGGACACGTTTGATTTGACTCGCCACACTGCCGCACCACATGTTTAAAAACGCAATAAAAATTTAAATACTAGTTTCATTCAAAGCTAATTTTGTCTCAAGCTGTTTTATCAGCGTCCTGAAATCTCGGCATCTGGCAGGTAAATACACCACATCTGTTGGGACAACACTTCAGCGCTCGCACACAATCAGAATCCGTGGTGCAAGTGTGAGTGCACAGCCAGGGACCCTTGGGATCCTTGGGGCAACTGCCCTGCTTAACTGAAAAGAAGGTGGAATTTTAAAAGTCTTACGTCACAAAGGCAACCAATCTATTTAACATTCAGTAAGTATGTAAGTTGTTACCAAAATAAAATAAAGTAAATTATCACTATAAGCCGCAAGTAGTAGGTACCAATCACATTACACAAGTTTCTGCATAGTTACTAATAATAAAAATAATTAGTTACTAATAGTAATAACTGCTGGTCGTATAAGGAAGCTCAAAGTGGAGAGGGCTCTATCGCTGAGCGACTTTGAGCTTATGCTTGGCGTTTCTCTGCATGATAGACATAAAAACGAGGATATCTGCAGTAGAACCAGAGTAACCGACATAGCCCAAAGAATTAGTATGCTTAAGTGGCAATTGGTCGGCCATATAGCTCGAAGAACCGACAACCGATGGGGAAGAAATGTTCTCGAGTGGCAGCCTCGTACCGGTAGCTGAAGTGTAGGGCGTCCCCCCGCTAGATGGAGCGACGACCTTGTAAGACCTATAGGAAGTCAATGGGTGCAGGTGGCTCGGGACCGTGCTTTCTGGCATTCCTTGGGGGAGGCCTATGTTCAGTAGTGGACTTGTGAAGGGTTGTAATGATGATGATGAGTAATAGCTGCCGCTTTACCACATACTGTGCGTCGAACTTAAACACTGTAAGGAAACCCGCATATCTGAGGAATATAATATATCTAGGACATGGTGAAGTCCGTCGAAGACACTAGAGCAACGCAGCGGACTAATTTATAATTAAATGAATAAATAATTTATTTGTCACAAATCTTTTAACATATCATATACGGAATCCTGGCTTCTGATCTAGCTGTTAAAACTAATTCGATGGCTCCATAGCGCAGTGACTTAGCAATGGATGGCAGTGCTTGGAGCCACAGGTTCGAATCCCGCACGGAACAAATATTTGTATTGCCTACAAATAATTGATCCAGGTCTCGATGTTTGTCCTTGTGCAATTTATGTTAGTAAACTGCCTTCACGATACAGAAGAAAATCCTAGTGTGGGGGTAACGTGATACAAAAAAAATATTGTTCTATTACTCTCTCTGATATGAGATAATTGCCACATTCTCGATCGCCTTACTTTGTTAGACGATGATTTGGCACGGACTGGCACTTCCTTTCTTTCTATACGTTTTGATAAATCCAAGATTCATCAACTTTAATAATATCGTTACTACCCTGAAACGCACCTACTTAAAATTTATTAATCATGTCACCATTCCACGTTGGCCTGCTTCTGAGCATTTGTGAGGCTGTACGCGAAACTATCCTGCTCTCGCAAATATATGATTTCATGAACGATACACGATCCAACCAGAGCCGTGGTAGCTCAGATTTAAGTAAGTTTCACAGTATGCGAGCAACCCGGGTTCGAGCCCCGCCGGCACCAATGAAATTGTTAATGCTTATTTACCACGTATTCGGCGGTGAAGGAAAATATCGTGTGGAAACCTGTATGTCTGAGAAATAAGAAAAAATATTTTGAAGACTTGTGAAATTTGCCAACACGCATTGGGGCAGCGCGGCGTACATGTCCTTGCCCTAAAACCCTCTCCGAAATGAGAGGAGGTCTGTGCCCAGGAGTGTGACGTATATAGGCTGTAATTTGAAACCGATCCAACTAGCAATATGTGCTAAATATTTTTATACGTTGTTAGCAAATAAAATTTTTACAGAGAGCACGTTTCTTCCGTAACAGCCATCAAAAGGAGACCAGTTCTTTCTACATCTTACAATTAGTCGAACGAACTAATATTTAATATATTAGTGGTAGATAATTGTCTTAGAAGGGTCTTTATCCATTAATACAATTTTAAATTTCTGTTTATGAATTGTTCCGGCTTAAAGCGATAATCGAAATCATAAAAAATCATCGCACGAAAATATTCCTGATGCAGGTCCATTTTGCGATGTAACACAATAATTCAATTTAGGTAGTAAAAATTGTGTAGAGAAATTTAAAATTGGAACATTCGTATTTTGACTTGTTAATAAACGTTTTTCAAAATAAATTGCTTATAACTGGCCAGTGTCTCACACAATTTTTTTTTCTGAAAACTTTCTGAGTGTCATGTCGTTACTTTGCTGGCATGCATATACGTATAATAAACATTAACACCATTAGATTCTTAAAGACCACAAATGGACTTAAGGAGAAATTGCCTAAATCATCACGCTTGGGCGGTGGATTGACAATCGTAATACCAGGCGTCACGCACCTTTGACGTTGCCATCTGGGTGTGTGTCTAGTGTAAACGAGAGAATATACCGCCCTCTGTGGGAAGCCAGAACATTTTTCTGGCATTTACAATTAAACAAAATCTTACTATAGTTAACGAAATGTCTTCGGGTCATGGGATCGACACATATAGAACCACCACACGTTGTTGGGCAACACAGTTGAGAACTGCTACATGGCCTTTGTGGACCACATTCCGCGTCGCATACGTCGACCGATAATGTCGGAGGGCAGGAGCCGTCCTGACATAACGAAACTGTGATGGACACTGTAAAAACAATTTCAATTGTATGTTGTTAGATAGGAAGCCTTCTACTATCCTTAGGATTCTGTCTCGCTGAATGTCACTTATCTACCTATTTCTGCCTGCAAACAGTATTCACTGTTCTATTTATAGAAAGCCAAGATAGTAATAGGCTTTATGCAATTCATCTTAATCCTCAGCGGTGACAATACAACTATAAACGACTACGTTTTTGACCAGGTGGTCTGGTAGAATTTTTACCACATCAATTTCATAAAAAGTAAAGTACGTTCACGCAGATTTAAATCTTTATAGGTAATTAAAATCGTTGGTGCGTCTGCTAGTCGTGTAACATTTGAACTACTAGATCAATACGATAGATGGTGTTGAAGTCATGTTATTAACGAATTCTTTATTTTACGGGTCAAAATGACTAATATCCACAATATTGTTACGTTAGTGCAGTGCCAAAAAATTTTATCAAAAATTTTGGACTCGGTGCTGTGGCTTGGCAGTACAAATTTGTCGTCTCAATCTAAAAAGGACCACTCTCACGTATTACCAGCGTAAATATAGCTACTTAATGCTGCTGCGTTACGTATGGTGAGTGTAGAGATAGATAACATAAGAGCTTATTTTACTGGTAACGAGACACTTCATTTATCTTCAGGTAACAACGGGTCTGCATTTTGATAATAATTATCTATGATACATGTAGATTTGTATAGGCCCCAGTATCCCCTTGCCATCAGATGGCCCGTGTGCTCGTTTGTCACGTTTCCTGTATTAAAAATGACACAAACCAATCCGGATGTAAAGCGTAGTGATAACGGCGAATCAGTGGCGTAGCAAAGATTAAACAATCAATCAACATTTTATTATGTTATGTCAAAGAAAATATACACTACTCGAAAAGAAACGAGGCGAGCGGGGCGTGGAACGGGCCGTCGCCGACTGCCCTGTCCGAGGGCTGGTACGTAGTAGTTTGCGTCTCGTTTATATGTATGGTACATATATGTTATATGTAATAGTTTTAGAGAATATATTTGTACTTTTATATATATAATATGTACCATTCTATATTTCTATTTTATGGCTCTAATAAATATAATGTTATTTTTGTCGCTAAACGAAACACTTTTTTTTATAATTTTCTTGCAATCCTGTCCATCCAAAGGTTTTCTGGAAGAGAGCGCTAAACATTGGGGTGGTCTTGTCGCTAAGAGCGATCTAACAAAAATGTAAAAATATATATGCTATTTTTTGGCGTACAATAAAGTGTTATCTATCTATCTATCTATGATTTCCTATGGATTTTCCTAAAAAATTATAAATACGGCTACGAATTCTTGCAATTGTTAGAAATAATAATAAAAATTACAAAAGTCATCAAAAATATATAAGAGTAAGAAAATTTTAAAGGGTAGTAGGTAATACTGATTATTGCGTACTGAAATACTAAGTGTTGGTTAATTATTTAAGATTACCATTAACTGTCGTGCATATTTTGTTTTGTCGGAAATTTTAATATTCCCCATCTGTAAAGATATTTAATAAAATTTGATTTAAAATTGATCGTATCTTCCACTACCTAAATACATAAGTTTACATTATATAACATACCTACTATGTATTTTCTTTGGCACAACTCTACAATATTCCATTTCGGTTCGGTATCAACCCTAGCGTTACACGCTCCACCTAAATGTCAGCGCGCTTGAACTCTCACGAGTGTCACCGCTGTGGTTATGTTTTGTTACGTTATGTATATATGGTAACAGGAAGATATTACTTAACAAACTGTGTAGTTCGCTTTAACCTGCGTGTAGAGCTTATAATATAATTAAAAAATTTGTGAGTGTCGTGGAACACTCGGTTGGAACGAAGTTCCTTTCGTAGTATATTATTATTGATAAACGTTTAATATTATTGATTCACTAATACAAATAAATGAATTACTAGTATATAATAAAATGTCATTAAAATAAAATAATATTTCTTTCATGACAAGATAAGAAAAAGAGCGAGCGAGATGGATATTATTCCACCTAGCTTCCTTATAGTTATAGCAGCCAAAGCTGTCTACTACGTCAGAAGGGGTCGTAACGGAAAAATCTTGCACTTTTTGCGCCTAGCCCCCATCCATCAAATCCGTGCCGTCCGTTAAGGAACTTCGTTCCAATATATTATTTTCATTTGTTTTCATTTACTCATAATTAAAATAATTTTTTATTATTACAGTTGATAACATTCCGCCAGCAAAGCGTGGCTATAGCAAATATCCACTCATATCAGCAGTGAACCTTTGATAGACTGTAATGGACAATGAATATCTAAAGAATAAATGTCATCATTAAAATACACCGATAAAATTAGAGAAAAATACATATAAAATGCAGCTTAAAATTTAATAAAACAACATTCATAGAAGAACGCTTGCAGTTATAACGATAACAGTTCTAACTTCATTTAATAAAAAATTAAAATTAAACATGATAAAGTCCGTAAAATTTGTTTTATTGAATGTGTTTAATTCGTATAAATTTAAGAAATCATTATGAATCAACAAATGTGGTGGAATATAATATTAACCTTTATTTATTAATTATATGCAATTAATGTAGTAGTTACATTTATTTAAAATTAATGTTAATTACTTTTCTTACATAACATTGAAATAGGTATATAAATATTTTATTAATGTGTTTTAAATTACAAAATATACTCACAAAAACAAACCAAATAAAATCGAAACATTTTCTCACTATTTCACATACGCTAGCATCCTATGTTATTCCCATCTATGTTATTTTACACTAACCTTACACTCGACAGTAGTGTTTTGCCTGTGACCACGATAAGGATCTAATAAATTATATTAACAAGTATATCTACTGCTCTCTGTCATATTTAAGGTCAATATGATTTGATTAGATGACCACAATTACGTTTCATAACACTGTTATGAAAACAAGTGATTAACCCAAGGATTTACTTGTTGTGAATAACCCAAGTAATTTAACATTTTAGTGTTACGTATCAAAAGTCTGCAATAGATCCATATTACATAAAGTTTTTAATAATTTATTAAAAAAAAGTCTTAAACACATTTTAGGTAATTTTTCAATTTATAGGTAATAATAATTAATTTTCAATATGTTATACTTTGTTAATTCCATCAAAAAAATTTGACTTTAAGTCAACCAATTGCTATAATTATAATTGTTAACATGACTGTCTCGTGGGTTCAAATCTCCGGTCGGGACAATATCAGTTGTTGGCTTTTCTGTGATAAGATATTATCAGTAGCACTCCTGAGTCAGTAAGTTGTTGTGGTCACCCCTAATTCTCTCCGGTCGTGTCGGATTGCGGTCCCATCGGACTATGATAGTGAGGGAATAGAGAGTGAACCTTGTACTTACGCTTCACTCGCGCACTATAATCCTGTCCTGTACAAATGGCTAGTTTCCGTTGAGACTGGCCGCCGTGAACGAAAATACACTCTGGAACACATTATCATTATAATGTACGAGTATCGAACTCGATCACAAGAATAAGTCTACTGTTGCTTGGTGGCAGATATAAGAAAGAGCTTGGCTCCATCCAACCCCGACTGATATATAGGCAAAAGAGCCACATATCTATTACCTAAGTTACTGCAGTGAATACGCAGTAGAACTTCTGTTGGGACAAATTCACGTTTTTTTTTTCGCATCGAATTGGCTCACAAATCGTACCCTTTGTAATATTTAAAGAAATGGTCTCCGTCAGTTGCAAATACAGTACAGCGTTGTTTTAGGCTAAAATATGTGGTGAATTGTTTTCGCCGTGTTTGACTAGTTTTTTTACTCATAACTGCTTTGAAATAAACCTTGCGTGATAAATTAATGTTGGCTTGGAGAAATTATGCAATGTTACTAGGTGAGAAAAATTATATAATAAATTAACGGATGGACAAGAAAAATTAAGTTAAATAAATAAATAAATTAAAGGAGTGTAATATCTGGCACAGTGTCAGTACGATTGGGTCGGCTCGACTTGGGAAGGAACACGCTCTCGCAGAATACCAGCATAAAATAGCAGCTAAACGCTGCTGTGTTTCGTGTGGTGAGTGTAGAGAACCGGAGACCCCTTTTACTGGAAACGAGGCATTCCATCTTAGTCTTCGCGGGTGACAACGCATCTGTATTTTGATTCGTAATCGAGGATATATATAGATGTCTATGGGCCACCGCAACCACTTACCATCAGGTGGATTGTGTGCCCGCTCGTCAGTAAGAGAAGGGGAGTTAAAATTAATTCATAAATAGATAAACGGAAAAAGTCCAGATCATTCTTATGTGCCGCCATTTAAACTCGTTGTTGTGTACGCACTGAACTATTCATATTTAAATTGTTATTATGTACTTTATGAAAAACAAACATAAAAAGGATGCAATATATATTTTAGTATCCACGAGTTCTAGACTTCATTATCATCTGCAGAGAATAGACCAAAAAGGAAATTAAAGTACGATTATATTAAGAATAAACAAATCCAAAACTTCCTGTTTTCCCATCGCTAGTATCGGTCACAATGTAAATAAACTTTAACAGAATAATTGACTTCCTAAAAGGCCTGTATAGCGAGGACTAAATTGTTTGTACTTTGAGGCAAATCGGATTATAAGCGGCCACTATCCGCTACGGGTCACTTTGTGAAGTCCTAATTGAACTATTTTGTTAAATGGATTTTAAGTCAAAAACAACGAAAAAGGAGATAATTTCTTTTTGTATGGAGAATGGGCCCACCACATATTGTGGCGTAACTTAATGAAACACATGTCAATTTATTTCTTATAATCTGTAGATTACAGTAGTAATGTTAGTTTTACCGTATTTAACTTATGGGAATGTTGAAAAAATTAACAGTTAAAATATTAATATCACAAAACCTAAAAACAAACTAAAAGCGGTTGTCTAGCAGTTTTCACCGGTATTATAAGTTAAAATATGCACTGGTCAATAATTAATAATATAAAACAAAGTTGTAGGTACATTCAGCATTCATAGGTACTTTAAGATTGATGGAAAATCCTTTTAGTAGATCGTTCCTCCTTACAAGCATTTATTTCAATAACATTAGCCAGAACACGAATATCATAACAACTCTTATTTTCAGATTTCATGATTCCGGTTAAATCTTCATAAAATCTTTAGACAGTTTACTATAATAATTTCGTATCTTTTTTTATGTGTAATAAAATTAAGTTACGTTAAAATTTCTAGAGGGCTCAAAAACGATTGTCTGCTTTACAAAAAAAATATCATGGCGTGAGTTCTTTGAGAACTTGGTCACCCATGTTGAATAAAGAAGAACCCATTTGACTGGGCCGAGATGGCCGCTGCAAGTGAGCTTGCGGAGCCCACTCCGAATGCATTTTGGTGTAGTGTGGTGGAAAAGGTGTCCTCTTTTAAATCCCGCTGCAGCCTATCCTCTATTACTCTGTCAAACCGTGGATGCGGTGGTGGTAGGGCCACTGCGGGGGAAGAATATCGAGTGTCCCCACCCTCCACGGCTGAAACTTAGTCGGCGGCGGAGTCATGAATGAAATCAGCTGCAGGGGTTAAGAAGACGGGTACCACTGAGTACTCGTTTTTTCTGGCCCCATGGCCTCCACATATCGGACTCAGGGGGACCCGTCACGCAGGTGGGGTTGGCGGTCGTAAAGAAAGGTTGGGGGTGTGTTCTGGTGCGCCTTACAAGGAAGGAGAAGAGGGAGGGGTTCTTCTCTCCCGAGGAAGGGCCAGTCAGTGCTGATAGGGCCACGGATCTGGCTCTGCCGATATGCGGCTTACTTAAAAAACCATGGACTTTTAATCTGTGTAAATACGACATAATCCGTCCTAGCCCCCGCGAGGCGGTATGTGTAACATTACAGACATTGTGCAGACATTATAAAAAACAGGAAGGAGCTCCGAGTTTTTTTCAATTAAAATATATTTTATAAGATTTAATGAATATTGGCTCTTGCAAAAGGAATACCAAATAGTTTTAAAAAGTACATTTGTAAAACATTCGCTTTTTCGCAAATTGACAGTCTGCATGTAAATGAGGTTTAAAATAATTTTCGTGTTTTGGAAACGATCTTTTTTGCCAGCAGGTTTTTATAATATTTACAGGTACTTTTTAGCTAGGAAGTACAAATTAAAATGCAGTGAAAGTGTATCAAATTTAAAATACTATTAACTAAATCTATATACTAATATTAAAGGTATGATATTAGAAAATATGGGATGCTATTTAGATGTTTGTTAGTCCGTTACGCAGTAAAGTAAAAAAGTATCCTCCTCTTTTTCTATAGAATAAAGGTGACAAGCGAGCAAACAGTCCACCTGATGGCAAGTGGCCTGTGGCCCATAGACTTCCATATTAATCCTCGGTTAAGAATTAAAATTTAGATGCGTTGTCAGCCCTGAGAACTAAGATGCAATGCTTAGTTTCCAGTAGAAAATATTCTCCAGTTCTCTACACCCACTATACGAATTAAACCACAGCGGAATTAAGGTGCTATTTTGGGCTGAAATTCTGTGAGAGCGTATTCCTACCCCGGTCGAGCCGACCTGTCGTGCTGCAGAAATAAAATAGCTGCAGCTTGGCTCTAACTCATCAATTCCCTTTCATTACTGAGAGGGTTTTAAGGAAGAGTCCACCGTGTTGTTGCGGGCGGATTTAAAGTCTTCGAAATATTACTTTAATTTCTCAGACATGCAAATTTCTTCATAATGTTTACACACGTGGTACAGCACGTGGTAATCAGCACTGACTCCAGTAATTATAAATAATAATTTCATTGGTGCCGGCGGGGATCGAACCCGGGTTGCTCGCGTACTGTGAAATTTATAGCGAGCGTTAACCACCTGAGCTACCACGGCTCTCATAATGTATATTATACTAGTAGTAGACCCACTTTAATGTAGCTTTATTTAGATTTAAGATGATAATCAATGAACATTTGTCATATTTATTTTTAGGTTTTAAAAAAATCTTTAAGTTTTTTAAATAACATACAACCTAGATCCCCCCCGGCATTGCTCTCTATCTGATCGTAAAGTTTCATCACAACCGGTTCAGCCATTCCGAAGATTAGCCTGGACAGACAGACAGACAACATTTTTAAACATGGTAATTTACGTCTTAATAGATTGCATATAATCCCCTGAGATTAATAGATGCTAGTTATTTCAATATTACAGACAGACACTTCAATTTTATTAATGTTATATATAGATGTATAGATTATACTCATTTAAATAAAATTACATACACGGATAAACCATGTCCTGGATTGGCGTCTAGAGTACCCTGGGAAAAAGAAAGGTTACCACGGTAAAATGAAAACGAAGTCATTTCTGTTTCAACGCAGACAGAGCCACGGTTGAAGTAGATGAATATGAAGGCACATTCTGTTTAATCAAATATATCGCTTTTTAGGGTTCCGTAGCCAAATGGCAAAAAACGGAATCCGTATGCATTCGTCATGTCTGTCTGTCCGTCTGTCCGTCCGTATGTCACAGCCACTTTTTTCCGAAACTATAAGATCTATGCTATTGAAACATGGTATGTAGATGTATTCTGTGAACCGCATCAAGATTTTCACACAAAAATGAAAAAAAAAACAAAAAATTTTGGGGGTATATAATATAATACATAGAACTGAAACTCAAAAATTTTTTCATCAAATCCATACGTGTGGGGTACTGAATAGTTTGCGCGAGAGACACTTCCAAAGAACGACAAGAACTTTTATATTATATTGCTATATATACTTGCTGCTACGGAACCCTTCATGGGCGAGTCCGACTCGCACTTGGCCGCTTTTTTATAATTAACTTGTCCACATTTCTTACTTATTTTAAACCAATGCTAAAAATCAGCTTTTATTCACAGGATAATGCCTACGCATCGCCTCACGGGATACACAGAATATATATACACATATACATGCATACAGAACAAATATTAAATATACATATGTATATGAAAATAAGAGCTGTGTTAGTTCAAACTTCCAACGATTTTTTCACATGCTTACGAACTTTATTATTAAAAACAAACTTGTTGGGAGGTTTTTTAATGTCAAGAGGAATGTCATTCCAGAGTCTGATGGTCGTGAGGGCGAAAGAGTGAGATAGTTAGCTCCAGAGATTAGCGTGTTTAAACAAACAAAAAAAAACTCTTCCGCTTTATTATATTAGTATAGATGTTTTCAACGTGTAGCAAACATTTTACGAAATCATGTACTTAGTGCAATTAATCCGTGCAAAAGCCGGAAGTAATAGTTTTAACAAGATGTATGGCTCAATTTATCTTGCTTATAGAACTATCAGCCAAGTGCGCAATTTAAAATCTTAATTGGATTGTCGAGACGAAAATTGGGGCGATAAATATCTAGCATATAGATACGAATTTAATACGAATTACCAACGATACTATGAAAATTGAGACTCCATTCTTCCATAACACATATCTCAGTTCAATGGTTTATTTAGTCCAGAGCTGGCATTCATCTTAATGCCTTTTAAGTTGAGTAACAAGGAAGATCATTATGTGGTGGGATTCCATTTCTGTCTAAGGGTTAGTCTGGGTCGGTAAACAGTAGTATGTACTGCTCTGTTCCGCTCTGAAGGATGTAGAGAGCCAGTATAATCACAAACTGTGAGGCGTTCCACCATAGCCCTCAGAGGGGACAACGCATTTATATCTTTTTTGTAGTTGGTTGCAGATATACATGGTCTGCAGTAGCTGTTTACCATCAAGTAGATTGTAAGTTTCTCTGTAAAAGCTATAACATGACATAATATATTATATTACAATGATATAACTGTGATAATAACATAGTTTGGGCTCCCTGAAAACTGCTGTGTTTCCAAGAAGATTCAGTCTATAATGTATAGAGAGCCAGTATATTTTTATTACCAGTATATTACAGGCGGTGAGCTATTCCATCTTAGTCCACATAGGTGACCACTCATCAGCTGCCTTCATTGTTGAAGTTAGCTACAGGTGCTCATGTATAGAGTACTGTAAGTTCGTTTGTCGCTTCAGTTTTATAAAAAAAAACCCTGTTCTTTCTGTACGGCTTAAGACATATCATTGTATCTTAAATATACTTTTTAACATAATTAATGTATATCGTACTTACGTAGTTATATATCACTTTAATGTTTACCATACTGTTTTTTAACAAAATTTAATCATTTTGAAACTGTTTTTAATAAAACCAGTTTTAACCGACTTCAAAATAGTAGGAGGTTCCCAATTCGACCGTATTTTTTATGTGTCACATCAAAACTTTTTTCTAGGTGAACCGTTTTTGTTGTTTCTTTTTCTATTTGAAAGCTTATGATTCTCATGTGGCTATTTACAAATTTCGTCAAGATCTGATCAGTAGTTTTTTTTATTATCCTTAATAATGCATATTTAATTGACTTGGACTACATTGATGATGTTCTCATTTTAATTATACTGAAATCGGTTGTACATAAATTTTTATTTTGTCACCTGTGTGAAAACATTATGTTAGTTATGATTGACTCGTTGGTATAGTGTTAAGAGTAGATGTGACTGCTATTCATGTGGCTCTGACTTCGAATCCCGGGCCACAAGCAGGTTGGATCACATAATTAATTATCACAGTTTCTGTAGTAGCCACGAGTCAGAAGTTAACAGTGTTTTCCCCCGTGCTGCAGAGAGCACGTACGGATTGCGCCGTGTCCTGGTCCTGCGCCTTTCGTGTCTCCTCATCTCTCTCTGATCGCGTCGGATTGCCGTTACTTCGGACTGAGGTAAGGTAAGGTAAAGGAATAGAGTGCACTTGTGTTTGCGCACACATTCAGGCACTATAATAAAGTCCCGCTCAGATGGCTAGCCTCCGTTAAGACTGGCCGCCGCAACCGAACTTCGATATAAAAGACATTCTTATCATCTATCTATGCCGTGTGATATACATAATAAGTAAACAAACGTAAACTTTTGTGTAGGAAATCTATGTGTATTAAAAAAGATTATTATAAAGCGTTTATGTAGCAAAAATAAAAGTAATTACGTTTAGTTTCCGTGTGCGTAGCAAATTTCTTCGAATTATATTACCTAGAAGATCCATTAATCAATTACTAGAACATGTACGTTGTTGGTAATGTTCGACAAAGTAGACAGGAAAGTCTTAAAATACTTGAATGTATTCCAACAATATACTTATGAAGATGGAATGTATGTACATAAAAATATAAACTAGCTATAATGAAAAACAAAGGTGTTCGTGCTTTAAATACTAGGAACAAACACAAGGTTGTAATGTCATTTAATAGATACAGAATTAGTAATTTATTTATGGGGTAGTATATTATTTTCATGGGATATTTATGGAGTGTGGATGTATGTATAATAACAAAGTCTAGAAATTGAGACTGTCTCGTAAACGCGGTTACGGATCATGAGGTCCCGGGTACGGATCCCGGGCCGACTAAAACAAAATGTATTGAGTTTTTCATTTCACTTCATGTTTCAGTTTCCTCCTGTCGTTCGTTACGACACTCACAGCCACTACACGTTTCTTCTACTATTCATTATATATCTATCTATTCCACAAATGATAAAACGAAATATTTCTACAACAGGAAACAGGATAAAATGTGTTGGAGAACCAGTATGTAACAGGCTACGAGGTATTCCACCTCAGCACATAGGGATCGAAATAGATGCTTAACCATCTTCCTTTGATGTTTTAGAAGGTGTCCGTTGGCTTCAGTAATCATTTACCACTAGGTATGCTATTCACAATTTCTTACTTTAATACTATAAAAAAAATCTATAAACTAATAACCCACGAGCTGAACCAACTTCCTTAAGTAAAACTGATTTATTGTAATATGGCTTGTGGTCATAAAATATCATCTTAATAAAATAATAGACAGACTCCTCACTATCATTTTCGATAAAATTTACGTTATAAACGACCACCTGGTGGTAAACTGCTACTGCTACCCATAGACTTCCAACTTCAAACAAAGAAGCCTACAGGTGCGTTGTCATCTGTGGACTAAAATTAGCGACTAATATGAAATACTGTTATTTATCTCTTACTCTCTCTCTCTCTCTGTCTCTCTGTATCCATAAGATTGGATCACAGCAGTGCACGCATTGCTGTTAGGTGGAAGAAATAGGTAAGAGGGTGTTAGACTGTCTTCAAACTGTGGCGTTATTTACCCAGACGAACTTACCTTACTCTCGTTGATGATTTATAAATTTTCGAATGAAGTCCCGAAATTCTCACAATGATTATCCAGGTTATATCGAATACCAGGTATCTAATTAGTAAGATAGATATGGTAAAAAATTCATTTTTTTACTAATTATAAGCCAGTGCTTGACCACAATATCACCTGGTGGTAAGTGGTGATGCAGCCTAAGATGTTAAGTAGGCACTGTCTTATCGTAACAAAAGCCTATTCACGCTTGCTTTGAAGACGCCCAGATTATATGCGGACGGAAAGATAGACGCCGGCAAATTATTCCACTCCTTTGCTGTACGCATTACAAAAGACGAAACAAACCGTTTGTTACTATTGCGTGGAATATCGACAACAAAGGGATGAAGACCCGCCGACCGCCTCGTTGTCAAACGTTGGAAAGGAGAGGGATTAATTAAAGCGTGTAATTCCTGCGCACACTAACCTAAATGCATCCTATAGAATACCGAGAGACTGGATACTCTGTGCCTGTGCTCGAGGCTGACAAGATTGGTTTCAACCAAATCAAGGTCACCAACGAGCCTCTTAGTACGTCTCCCAACTGAGTCCAAAGCTGCCAAGTGGCATTTTGCAGCACCAGCCCAGCATATGTGACAGCAATACTCCATACACGACCGGACTTGCGCTTTATATAAGGTAAGAAGCTGCCCCGGCGTGATGTACCGCCGCAACCTTGCAAGGACACCAAGTTTCCTTGCGACTGCTTTGACTTTGGACTCAATGTACCGCCCATAGCTTAGGTTCGGAGAAAATTAAATCCCTAATAACTGAAGGCGGTCAATGTACTCAAAGGATACATTAGGGAAAGTAGGAGCCAAGGTGAGGGGGCTCCTTTTAGCGGTAAAAAGACACGCTTTTGTTTTGGAGGCGTTAAATCTCACGAGATTGGCATTGCCCCATTCGGAGACTGTCTGTAGTGCGAGACTCACACGCTCAACCATAGCCTCTCTTTCTGACTAGATTTGATTCCGACTGGCCCGGGCACTTGGTTAGTATATCTCCACAACTGTGCTGTCGTCTGCATACCCATAGATACCGGGAATGAGCAGACTATTTATATGCAGCAGGAAGAGAGTTGGGGAGAGAACGGACCCTTGAGAAACACCGGCACTAGTCGCCACAGTACCGGATGAGCAGCCATCGACGATGACCCAGAGAGACCGTTCACTCTAAAAGTCCTTCACCCAGACAATAAGGCCATCGAATAAGCCGTACGCTGAAAGCTTGCCCAATAGACTAGCGTGCCAAACCCTGTCAAAGGCCTCTAAAACATTGAGGGAAACAGCAAATGCTTCACCACTGTTCTCGAGGGCTTCGCCTCATATGTGAGTGGCATACGCTAGAAGGTCGCCAGTTGATCGATTTCGGCGAAACCCGTACTGGCGATCATTGAGGAGATCATTTTGTTCTAGGTATGCCATGAGGTTCAATATACGCTCCATAATCTCGCGTTGAGTATGGAGCTGATTGAAATTGGCCGATAGTTGGCAGGGTCGGTACGGCTACCTTTTTTAGGCAGAGGCTGCACATTGGCCAGCTTCCAAGATGTAGGCACTATTATACTAGCTTTGTTCACGTCTAGACTTCGCAAAGTTTTAAGATCTCTGCCATAGCGATACCGCAGTGAGGTAATTGATGGTACACTGTTGCTACTATCCAGACGCAAATTGCACGAAAAAAAAACAAGCAAATAAGTCCGTTTTCTCCTTAGGCGCATGCGTCACTGAGCCATCTGGTTTCACCAGCGGAGGCAGTGTAGACCAACAGAAGTTTGTCTCGCCCACTTTGGCAAGAGACCAAAAAGCTCTACTGCCAGATGTTTTAAAGAGAGCTTTGTGCCGAGCATTGTTTCTTTAGTCTAACATATCAATCATTTATTTAAAACTCCTAAAACTTTGAATCTATTCAGGAATATATAATTTGTAATTTGTTTTTGTATGTAATAATAAGCTTAATTACAGAAGACCGGGGCCTCCTGCTAAAGGTATATATTTACTTACGAATTAATTTTGTAAATGACATACGTTTTGTTAAACTAAAGACTCCAAATCAAAAGAGTAAATTAACTAGGAGTACACGACATGTTCAAATGAGAATAATGTGTGGTTATTTTAAACGGAGAATTAGTTTTAATATTTCATAATTTCACGCATCGTTGAATTTCTCGCTCGGATTAACATCAGGGGAAACACCTAATCCACTTTGATGTCAGCCTAGTACTTCTGTGCAAATTGGATCGTCTGCTCAATCTGTATCCGTTTTATATTCGGTCTTTGTAAATACGATCACTTATATCTTTTTGTCTAAACTTAAGTTACTCCTTATCCATCAGTGTGTCATATTTTTTTTTCGAACAGTATTTTCTATCCTATACAAAGAAAAATTTGAAAAACTTATAACATGAATTTTATGATATTATATTATCACACCAATTCTTTCACCGGATTTCCAGTGATGGTTTTTTTACCATCACAAATCATTACCCTATTACAACATCCTAGGGGTATCGTAATAGGTGACTGTGGCAAAGGTTCCATGGCCTTAAAATGGCGGAATGACTATCTCTTTTATTAAACAAAAGCATGCCTTAGACGCAGATTAGAGTTAAAAGTATGAGACGTTTGGTACTGCTATCGCTAATCTAATCAAGCATCACGATTAAGGAAATTTTTCTTACCCTAGGACAGGCCCACATCCAGCTATAAACTGTTACTAATAAAAAAGATGAAGAAAAATACGTTATTCTTAACTGTCTTAGTTTCGTATATATGTATGTTAGTCCCATGTCACAAAATATATTACAGCACTACGTACAGATTGGCCACTTACACTCTTCCGGCAAACCGACTTACTTCACCTCGCCCGAATTTCAATACACAACAAGGATTCCAAGGCCAAAGTAGCCACAAGTTGTCTAATACATGTGTGGTGGTACTTCACATCAGGACTGTTTCTTATCCTATATAAAGCGCAAGTCCATTCGTATAAGAAGTACTACTGTCACATATGGCCTTGTGTTACAAAATATCACCTAGTCCTAGTAGCATTGGACTGATTTAGTTGAAAGCCTCGAGCACAGCTGCAGAGTAGACAGCCTCTTCTTGTTCTATAGAATATATTATGGAGAGTTTGCGCAGAAATTACATGATATTCCTTCTTCTCCTTTCCATTATTGGAGAATCAGATAGTTAGCGAGTCTCCACCACTTCTTCGATACGCATCACAACGAAACGGTCGGATTGGCTTTTGTAGTGCGCACAGTAAAGAAGTGGAATACTTCTTTTTATCCTATTACAATCGGAATGTCTGTAATGAATGAAGAGAATGAGAATTAAGAAAATAGACTTTTGTTACGCTATGAGAAATTACCATCAAGTGGGATTGTATTTAAAGAGCTTGCTTATAATGAGTAAAAAAATTTTCTTTCGCGCCGGAGGGAGAGGGTAAGTGCGTTTAGTAATTTTAATTCACACGCACATACTTACTATACCGTTCGCTTACAAATTTTGCGTATTAAAGTTTTTGGATGCCGAAGGTGACTGACGATGTGTTTGATAATATATTTCATCAAGAGTGGTCAGGGCCGGAGTGTGCCCGAGACGGAACAAAGAATACTTAATTTATAGAAATATAAAACAACTCTTTAATTTTTGTAGGAGTAACTTATGTTTTTGTTGTCTGTCAATATATTATGATATTATTATTAATTTTTCCCTCCTCTTTCCAATATCGCATAACTAAGCCTAAGCCCTGTTTCCAACTTGGTCATCACTGATAATTCTGTCACTGGTGTGCCTTCTGGTGTCGTCGCTGAAACTGCAGCTACGTCGTCAGCGATCTTATCTGCCATCATCGCGAGTTTGTTCAGTTTCGTATCCTGACATACTAATAGTACCTCTTTCCCTGAGTTTGGGAGTCGCAATATCCATAATCGTCTTAGGGCGTCGTCAGATACTTCCGTGTTCCGTGTTATTTCTGACATTCGTCGTAATAACTGTGACGGGCACTGTGATATTAAATCCATCTCGCTAACTAACTTCTGAAAGCCGTTCTGCGCCATCTTCAAAATCTGTTAACAGTAGCTGTTTCAACGCTATGCACGCTTTCTCTGCTGGCGGTATCAAAATAAGATCGTGTGCTTGCTGTAAAGCGTCCTTGGTCAACTTCGCTACTAACATCTGGAAATTTTCTAGGTCGCTTTTCTACTGAGGTTCCATGACTGCCTCTTTTTTTGTATAGGATAAGGGTGACAAACGAGCACACAGTCCACCTGATGGTAAGTGGTTGCTGTGGCTCATAGACATCTACATCTATCTTCGATTAAGAATCAAAATACAGATGCGTTGTCACCCGTGAGGACTAAGATGGAATGCCTCGTTTCCAGTAAAAAGGGTCTCCGTTTCTCTACACTCATCATACGAAACACAGCAGTGTTATGCTGCTATTTTACGCTGGTATTCTGTGAGAGCGTGGTCCTTCCCTGGTCGAGCCGACCCATTCGTGCTACAACTATACTATTAATATAGCTGCAGCATGGCTCTACCACGTATAAAACCTCGCAAACAGGTATAAAGCCTCGAACTGCGCAAATCACATACGCAGCATCTCCACCCAAAACTCTGGGATTCTCGCCGAAATGCTTAGGCATGCCAATTCTGCAGTCGCTTTCGTTGAATTCATACATTTTGGTTTCCCTTGAATTTGCCTGCGGAAATCGTTCGAGGATAATTTATATATACGAGGATAATATATATATATATATATATATATATATATATATATATATATATATATATATATATATATATATATATATCACTGAGTTACGGTGGGGAGGGCTAAACAAGGTCTATTCACTTTCACAATGGTCCTTACTACTATTATTTCAGTTAGGAGGCTTAGGGACGACTGGCGTCACTATAGGCGATCGGCGTGGGTGACATACAAAAGTGAGCTGTCAGCAAAATGCGTTACAATATTGCACCTACACTGCTCAACCATAAATATATTTAATTACAAGCCTTAATTTAAATCAAAAATTAATATTAAAATTACCGTGGAGCAAAATCAGGTTCATAATTTGTAGGTAATTTGTTTATAATTCAGGTGCGCGAGGGAGTTAAAATTATGGTAATTATGACCCTTTTCAAATTCGCAATTTCAGCAATGGTAAATGCGTAAAATAATTTTGATTACAGCCGTTATACATAGTTTTGAAAATTAGTATTAATACCAGTATCATTATATGACTGCGAGTGTAATGTCTATGACATATAATGGCATATGGTATATTATTTCTACCTCCTCACTGCTAGATGTATAAGGAAGTTCCTGATCGCTCAGTGAGCTAAGAAGATGACTATAGATGAACCTGTATAATCGATATAGACCAACGAATTAGAAATCTGAAGCGGCAATGGGCCGTTGCTCGTAGAACCGACAACGAAAGGTTCACGACTAGCAGCCTCGTACCAGCAAGCGATGTAGCCCACTTCTAACTGGATGGAATAGTATTTGGTAAGAGTTACAGGAAATTGATGGATGTAGGTGGCTCAGAACTGTGCTTTGTGGCATACCTCGCGGGAGGCTTGTGTTCAGCAGTGGACTTATATCTGCTAGTATTGAAACCTCCTCCACCTGCATATATTTTTGGTAGCATATTTTAGTTATTTATACATGCATATTTCTTGAAGGTGATCTGTTTGCCGACTAAACTTGCATATTATACTCGTTATTTGTTTTCAATCGAATGTATACAAATCTCAGTGCGGTCCGGGCCTTGTATGAAGCACTAATGAAAAGTCACCTAGAGTGTAATGGCTTTGTATGGAGCCCGCATGAGGCTAAGTACAAATTGATGGTGGAACGGATACAAAATAAGTTCATTCGATTTCTTTATTTAAAATCATATGGAGTGTATCCGTTCTACCCATTAATGTATCCAACATTATTTGTACTGTGCATGATGGGGTATAACAAACTGGAGGTTAGGACGGAGTTAAGTTTGGTAACGTATATGTTTAAATTGCTGCGTGGAAAAATATATAACGAGGCGATGCTGTGTGTGCCAGATAGGTACGTGTGGCACCGGAAGCGGCTCCCGCTGTTTGCGGTACCGCGCGCACGCACCAACCTTGTAAAGGAGGCCACACTAACCCGAGTGCTGCATACTAAATAAAGTAGCTCAGTTCCTTGGGTGAATTCACAAAAATGACATTATATATGTATTATGTTATAATAGTAGAAAGTTGTGTTCTGTTGTTGATAGTACTATGTTCACTATAATTACTTTTTGAGAGAGTTTTTCAGCTATTGTAGTTTGTAGATTGTGCGTATTAGGGACTGCTTTATCTATAAGGTATGCGGTTTTGTTAATTTTATTAATTAATGTAATATTTGGTCGGTTACAATGAATTTGATCCTTCTTTGTCGACATTAGGTTGACTGATATCATTTCGATGTCTTCCAAGTAGAGACTTAATAGCCCATTCGGTGAGTTTTATTTTGTCGTCTGTCTGTTTTTCGGAGTTTTGTGTAGTGTTTCCTTTTAAGTTCAATGGTGTTAATTTATTATCATTTTGTATTATGCCTTGTAGAGTGTGGAAGATTATGATTTATTGAAGAAATGTTATCTCAGGGTTGTAATTTGCTTGTTATGTAAAATTGTTATATCGATTATTCCCCTACCGCCTTCTTTTCTTGGCAAAGTCAGTGTAAGCAAGCATGACCTTGGATGATGTTTTCGAAATCTGGTCAGTGTTGTGTTTATTATGCGTTGTAGAGCTTTTAAATCAGACTTTGCCCAGTATATTAAGTGAGTATTGTATAGCAAAAAATAAGTGAGTATTGTATAGCAAAAGTATTGATGGCCTTTGTCGCGTTTCGTGCGTTTAATTGTGTCTTTTAGTATTGTGTTGAATCGATGTCGAAACTGTTGTTTTAATTTTTCTTTAGTATATTTGTAGTGTATTTGTCGTAACTAGTTGTAACCTAGATACTTATATGCCTCCTGTTCATCTAGTGCTTCTATCTTATCTCCAGTTTCCAAAGTAAAATGATGTTGATAGTTATGTCCTGCTTTGATCGAGTTTATTTTGCTTTTGTCTATTCCTAATTCCATTTTATGTCATTTGTGAATTCTTCTATTATTATTTAATTTAGGGCTCATTTTGAACTTACATATATCCGTTTTGAATGCTTTATCAAAGCGGACATCAGTCCCCACAAACCACACTGTATAGTGACGTCTTAATGTCGCAATTACTGTGTTCAAATGCCAAAGTCACATTATCATTATCGTTAATAATATATATTATTTTGAAATATTAATATTTTTGTTTGAAAATACACGTTTCAGTCGTGACGTGAGTATTCAATCGTGTGTTGTATCGATCATTTCCTTCGCATGTGAGGCCTGTGAGTTTTCTAATAGGCGAACATTGTTCAGTTTTCTTCAATAACACCGAAATTTCTATGAATCGTTATTATCGTTACATCTATTATTATAATTTGGATTACCACATAGTAAGTTAAAGTAGCAGCGCATATGCTGGGCGGAAACCTCATTGCTTTGACAATTTTGGAGCAGGGAGAAGTCCTCCACTCTACTCAAATATGTGTCGATCGACTACACACTTCCTTTATTGTCAGACTTCTCATGTTGTTCATGTACTAGGTTTTCTCGTGATGTTTTTCTTCGCCACTAAAAATTGCAATTGTTATTTCGTTAATAATATATTTAATAACTATATATTCTGATTCATTATAGAAGTAAGATTATGACAACATCATAGCCCACCTGTGAATGTAGTTGCCCATAGATATCTATAACTACATTCGATTGAAAACAAATAACGAGTATAATATGCAAGTCTAGTCGGCAAACAGATCATCTTCAAGAAATATGCATAAATAATAATATACATACATACATAATACATAAACACTCACGCCTGTCACCCAGAGGGGTAGGCAGAGACTACGGACTTCCATTTGGCGCGATCCTGACACACCTCTCTCGCCTCTTTTACATCCATATATCTACGCATACACGCTCGTCGGTTAAGGGTACTCCTAATCTGGCCCATTTTTAATATATCGCCGATTTGGTCGATAAACCTTCGTCTAGGGCGTCCCTTCCCGACCCTGCCGTTCACTTCCGCAACATAAATTTGCTTTGTCACTCTTTCCTCGTTCATTCTTTCTACATGACCAAACCACCGAAGCATTCCTTTTTTAATCCTTGTCACAACGTCATCTATAAATAATAATATATGTATAAATAACTAAAATGTGCAACCAAAAATATATGCAGGTGGAGGAGGTTTCAATACTAGCAGATATAAGTCCACTGCTGAACACAAGCCTCCCGCGGACTGAGGACTAAGGTAGAACTCATCGTTTCATGAAGGTTGTCTAGAGGATATTAAAGTTCCGCGAAAGTCTACTATTTACGACACAAAGTTCATAGTCTATATCATGACCCTAGTGTCAAACCCCAACCATATCAAATAATTGTTGTCGGTTCTGACTATACGCAAGTTATTGCAAAAAAGAACCATATTAAAGCAAACGTATAACGTGAAATACGATTAGGTTAGAACAAATGTGCGACACATTGCGTGTTAACTTGCGGCGTAAAGTTTACGCACTTAATAACTTCAGACTTCGAAATGCGAAAACATTTCCATCATTATCAAACATGTGATCGAAAAAAACTTTTCGTACAACTAAAAGACGACTTTAGAACAATTTATAAGAATAAAAAAAAAGCATGTGTTCGCCGTTCACACGCGGTAGAAGTGAAAACTTAAGAAAACTAAACTTCGAGAGAATGAGACGTATGCAGAGTATGAGGATTACGATAATTGTAGTGTTCATTTATTATAATATTGCTACCAAGTTTAAAAATTATTTTAAATTTTAGTAAGTACTTAAATATTTTCTCATAAACAACAACAACAATTTTAACTAGTGGTAGAGCCACGCGGCAGCTTTTGCTGTCGCACGGATAGGCCGGCTCGAACCGGGGTGGTACCACGACCTCACAGAAAACCAGCGTGAAGTAGAGGTTTACCTCTGCGTTTCGCTTGGTGAGTGCAAGTGGCCGGAGGCCCTTTTTACTGGAAATGAGGCATTCCATCTTAGTCCTCACGGGTGAAAACGCATCTACATTTTCATATGTAATAGAGGATAGATGTAGATGTCTATGGGCCGCAGCAACCACTTACCATCAGGTGGACTGTGTGCTCGTTTGTCACCCTTATCCTATAAAAAAAAATTCGTCCTTAATCTTTACTGCTTATAGATCACATGCATAATAGGAAACACTGTATACTGTATTCTATCTCATTCACTCGCGGGCTAAATCCTATACATGAAGAAAGTACAAAGAGGAGGCGTAATTAAATTTCACTATGTAACAACGTGTTACAATTGTTAAGCCCCGCCCACTTTACACTATCTACATCTACCGATAAATAGTAAAACTACTCGAATCGTTCCATATCGATGTCGCAATGTAGTTTACCTACCTTGACGATAGATGGCGGCCTGTTCACAAAATGATTATAAACTATAAAAATAATATTTACCAATACTGAGCTCTACGTACCTATATATTTTTAGTTCACATGACACAAAATGTCGCCATCTAGTGTCGAATATATTTAATTATATTTGAAAGCCGACGTAAATAGATTTTTCATTCTATTTTAATAAATTAGATGTAAAATTACTTACAAATGGAATGTGATACCATCCATAGCATCAGAGCATCTATCTGAGTAGTTTTTACACGATAAAACACAACACTTCATCCTTTTCTTCTTAAAACTACGAAAATACACCGATTTGCGATTTTCAACACATAAGTGCACAGGACGAATGCTGACAGTATACTAACTAAAGGTAAGCCCACTATGATGACGTCAGGACCTACTTAGAATCACAGTGCACAGTTGCTTATGCCGTCTCCTCTTTGTATTTGCTTCATGATCGTATAGATGTATATGTTTGTTTTTGTAGTGTCACTTTTTCGTTTTCTCTAGTTTCAAATCACAACAATTCTAAAGTAGTTTACACTTCAATAGTTTCATATTCTGAAGTTGGTGATAAGACATGTTCTGTTGCTTTAAACAAGAAATAAAGCCGCAACTTCAGTACAAATATAATATATAATATGTTTTATTATTTTTAGTTGCATGAAATTGGCTCTTACTTTTTATTAAAAAATATTTATTTACGTTTTCAAATGGACTAAGGAATATTATAATCCTAATGCGATCTAAATAGGTTAGTTAAAAATTGAATCTTCTATTTTATAGATTGTATAGATTTTAGTTTAGTAGTTTTTCTTTACAAATTTATATGGAAAAATTCGTAAAATATAAACTTTTTATTATACAAGTGGTAAAATAAAACATTTTGTACAACCGTCTTCAATATAAATAAAATTAGAACGTCATAAATGAATTCGAAGTCAATTAAATACACATTATTAAGTATATCTCAAAAACTACTGGTCAGATCTTGAACAAATTTTATGGGACCACAAAACAAGTCCCAGCTTTTAAATAAAAAAATAACCATCAAAATCAATTCATAATTGACGAAGATATAACGTAACTCAATTACAAAAAAAAAAAATCGGAGGCGAATTGTCAACCTGTTCCATACTTAAAATATACTCATTTTACCGCTCTAAAAACTTTCTTTAGAATGGTTCTTACAAACGCAATACCATTGTTCAAAGTTGTCTCTAGTCTAGCCTTTTTAATATTTTCCGCTCACAAAAGCTCTGGTGTCTCTTTATTGTTTGTGTATCAAATCTACATACTTATTATACTGAGCAGTTAAAAAGTGCAGACTTTGAATTCTACGATAAAAAATTAGGAAAGTGAGTCGTAATTATGTTTTTAGAAGACGTACCATATAATAAAAAATAACACTATAATGCAATGAACCGTGTAGTGGCAGTGTAATAATATGTTCTGCCTCATATCATCCCGTGAGTGTCATAAAAGGTAACACCTCAAACTCACACACTCACACTTCCTGGTAACACCTCAAATATAATAAAAAACTGCGGTTACCAACCCGTCTGCCAAGCCTGATAACTCTATCAAAATCCCCCCTAAGAGGTAGCCTATGGGGAGGCCTATGTACCTACAGCAGTATTATTTTATGGGCTGAAATAGAATGTCACGTTCAGAAACCCATCTATTAAGAAGTTCTCGACAAACTATTTAAACAACCATGCAAGCTAAAAATTAACAAAAGGTCATTTTAATGGCGAAACGTCTGAATAATAATATTTTTTTAAAGATTAAGTTACAGCATACATACGTCCCACAGCTAGGCACACACCTCCTATTTTTGAAAGAGGGTTTTAAGGGCAAGGCATTGTTCGTCGAGCTCGTCACAGGGAGAACATCACAGCTCTTCGAAATGTTTTATTGTTCGAGGTGAACGCAAAGCGAGAGAGGTTGAACTTTACTGTTGACTTGACAAGGTCATGCTACCCGCGTTAATTACATCTGGTTTACTAATTTTGTACTAATGAATACGCGAAGAATGAAAATAAGAGAAAATATTAATTAATAAATTTATTCCTTTAATTACGATTTCTTTATTTCTCGGCCATGTAGGTTTTCTCAAGATGTTTTCTTTCTTCTTGTACGTTGTAAATCAGCATTTAAAATTGCAATTAACAATTTTATTGATGCCGTCTAGGATCGAACCCGGGCTGCTTGCGTACTATGTTTGCAACTACAGCTTAGACTCTAAGCTAAAACGGCTTTTTACGATTAATATTCATCAACGTTTTTATCTACATAAAACCGTCCCTTAGTCATCCTTTTGAACAACCTGCAATGCACTCGCTTTTCAAGTGGTACATGAAAGGACTTTTTTTCTTAACCGACAAGTATAAAGCATGAATGAGATTTTGCTTTTGCTGTGTATCCTTCTTTACTGCCCTTTCATCTTTTTCTTTGCATTTACCAAACAGTATACTTTATTGATGACTGTCTTCAAAATAAGAGACAGTTAACTAAAAATATACGTGGATAATATACGTAAATTTTCGCGCCTGTCACTCAGATGGTTGGGTATAGACAATGGACTTCCATTTAGCATGATCCTGACACATCTCTATCGCTTTTGTCACATCCATAGAGCAAGGCTTATATGCTCGGGAAGAAAAAGTATTTAATGTGTTATTAGATACTTTATTAGACTTTTTTTTTCTTTTTTTATAGGATAAGGGTGACAAACGAGCACACATTCCACCTGATGGTAAGTGTTTGCTGTGGCCCATAGTCATCTACATTTATCCTCGTTTGCGAATCAAAATGCAGATGCGTTGTCACCCGTGAGGACTAAGATGGAATGCCTCCTTTCCAATAAAAAAGGTCTCCGGTTCTCTATACTCACCATACAAAACACAGCAGTGTTAAGCTGCTATTTTACGCTGGTATTCTGTGACAGCGTGGTCCTTCCCCGGTCGAGCCGACCCGTTCGTGCTACAACTATACTACTAATATAGCTGCAGCATGGCTCTACCACGATGAAAAGACTAGAGATATAATCACATTATTTTTATTTTCTTAGTTTAGTATACCTTGATCCATCCATTGCAGCTTATATATATTTCCAAGTACACTGCTGAACATAGACATTAGAACATAGACCCACAATGATTGTCGGATTGCTGAACATAGACCTCCTACAATGATTGAGGGAATTTTGACACAGCTGCTACACTTGGCAGTCAGGTTGGCGAACACTATTTTTATTACATTGAGTTGTTATCAGAAAGATGCTGCTGCCCATCTTCTGGTTCAGATTTTTTCTGGCACCACTTACGTCACCCACATACTCTAACACCACCACTAACAGTTAATATACCATAGAATCTTATAACAATCGTTGTCAATGATAACTTACAACCGACGTCTTGGCTGGTCGTATGAGGATGCTCAAGGTGATTTGCCATAGACGGAGCTTGACGCTTTGTATGAAATCCGTAACGTGGGTTTTCGAAAAGGAAAAGCAGTAATTGAAAAAGCCCAATGGATAAGATGGTTAAAGTGCGGTCATCATCGTCATTAGAGCCCATCTCAATTCTACTGCTAAACAAATGTTTCCCCCAAAGAATACCAAAAATTTTGGTCCTGAGCCACCTGTTTCCATCGATATCTTGCATCCTAGCCCAATGAATCAGTAAGCTTATGTAGCAATGGGCCGGCCATACAGTTCTAAGAAGCGACGACGTGGAAGAAATTTTCTCGAGTGTACCTCGTTTAATATAGGAAAGAGTAAAGAAGATATATATCACACAGATATATACATATAAGAAGAGTTCGATGAAAGCAGGTGACTCAGTACCGATTTTTGTGCTAATATATGTTGGAGGCCTTAACTTAATTATGAATATGTTAGTTTATAATTAAATCACTTAAATTTTTAAAAAGACTAATAAACAAAGATCATTGCAAACGTCGTAATGAAAACGAACCTTAATCACCTTCAAAGCGAATTTGCTGTAATAAAACACCTTTATACAGAGAAATAATTTTCCACGGTCGAGGCCATTAACGTTATGTTGCTTTTTGTTTTTACTTAAGAATAATAAATAGCAACTTAATTAAGAAAACACAGTTGTATTTACAAGAATCGAATAGAAATTATTCTCTTTATTTACTTTATGTTTTAAAAAGTTCCTTTGTTTATATCAAAGACTTCAAAGGTTTTTTTTAAATATGGTAAGCCAGTGCTTGACTACGATCCCACCTATTTACTATGTAGTGACGTAGCCGATGAAATGGGATGAGATAGTAAAACGCACTGACATAGCTTAAAAAAAGCTTTTATATTCACTTCAAAAAATACATACGCTGACAAATAATTCCAATACGTACGAATTATAAAACACAAAGCAAACCGTTTGGTACGTGATATGTAAACGACTAAGGATACTGACCCACAGATTCATAGCTATGTAGCAAGGACTGAACGACTGATGGTTTGATTGTCCGATGAAGGGGTACAGGTGGAATTTTATTATGCAATTTCTGTGCACATTATCATATTTTAGAGAATTTGCATAGGAATTCTATAAAATACTGAAAGACTGGATAATTTGCGCGTGTATCCTCAACGACGAATCAAAATGCAGATGCGTTGTCACCCGTGAGGACTAAGATTGAGTGCCTTGTTTCCAGTAAAATGGGTCTCCGGTTCTGTACACTCACCATACGAAACACAGCAGCGTTAAGCTACTATTTTACGCTGGTATTCTGTGAGAGCGTGGCCCTTCTCCGGCCGAGCCGACCCATTCCTGCTACAACTATACCTATTATATAGCTGCAGGATGACTCTATCATGTTAAATATGCCAGTAATACTCCATGCACGATTGAAGCTGCACTTTATTATAATTAGCAGCTGTCCTGGCGTGAATTATCATCACACCTTTGCAATATTTCCATAAGTATTTCTCTAAACAGTAATTGTAATTCGAAATTGATTACATACAAAATTGAACTTGTACTTGTACAAATATATTTGGACTTTTTATTAACTGCGATTAGCTTTTTCGTGACGGTGTAAGGCATCATTCTATTTCGTAGCTCGTTTAGAATTTAATTACCAGGCGGCGCCAATATTATTGAACACGAAAGAAAACAGTTATTAATAAAATTAGGTAGGTAATAGTTACAAGGTTTTGACTCAGATCAACCTTTCCTTATCGAGTTTCCGAATGAAATAAATATTTTATACAATATATCGTTTATATAAACGAAACGTACAAGGGCTGCCTTTTTAATTAAAAATTGTTTAATTAATTTTTTTTCAATAGTTACCGTTATGCGGTTTCTTAAAAAAAATGGCACCAATCAAGACTAAAATTATGCGAAATCTAAAGCAAGATTGCCTACCTTTTTCTAGGCAATAATAACAGGGTGCCGTCAAAAGTGAAAGAAGTATTCCTCATCATTCATTAAACATTATTGAAGCTGTAAACACTATAAAGCCAGCCGCGATTGCGATCACGCTGACAACTTCAGTTTGCAACTAATACCTTGAACTTTGAAACTTTTTGGGCTGACAGTAAGCGAGTATGAGTAATTTATCCTCATCGAAATGTCTGAAACTTTATAATAAAATTACAAACTAAAAAGACATGCAACATTACATTAATAAAATCTAGATGGGGATGGATCTAGTGGGGTACTGTCTTACACTTCGTTTACCGGTACGAAGTTGCCACTCGAAAACCATTCGAGAAAAACGTATGTGGACTTCAATATCAAAGATTTAAATGATTATTTTAAGCAAAAAATTTCGAGCAAATACTGAATATGATACGTGTCACTCTTGGATTAATAATTTCAATATAAATACATGAGACAAAATAATCACAACGTAGATTATTGCAAATCCCTCTCCTGACAAATTACATGACGGATAACCGCAGCCGGGCTTAACACGATTCATTTGGATAATGAGGCAATGTTGATTGGCCCTACCTACGTGAATGTTCCAGATAGCCTGATGTAATATATATATTAAACAGTTGATTTCGATTGAGTTTCGCGTTTATTTAAATACTGTTTATATTTTTTGGGTACTTCCATTTCTCTTAACTTGTTTTCTTCTAACTAGTTTTTTTTTCTGAATTAGTACAACTCACTTGCTCTGTTGAAAATTATGCTTTTCATCGTAGTCCAAGAGGTAACATGCAACCGGTATATATATATATATATATATATATATATATATATTTAACGGTGGTAGAGCCACGCAGCAGTTTTTGCTGTTGCAGGTATGGGCCGGCTCGAGCCGGGTTGGTACCATGACCTCACAGAATACCGGCGTGAAGTAGAAGCTCTGCTTCTGCGTTTCGTCTGGTGAGTGCAGGTGGCCGGAGGCCCAATTCCCCCCCCCCCCCCCCATCAACATGGTAGCGGAATTACACGATGAACTACCCCAGGAGGGTACCAGTACCCCTGGAGAATCCCTCACTGAGCATCCACGACCATGTTATTCCGATCCTGAGCGTGGGTGCTCAGGCTGCCTCGCGTATTCTGGGGGGCGCAAAATTCCGCTCAAAAGCATAACTGCTAAGGGCAAACTGAGCAAGAACACCAAGGCGACCCCTGCCACGCTATCCGTGAATTTCTGCAACATCAGGGGACTTTACTCTAACCTAAACGCCGTCCAGTACCATCTCGAGACGGCGAAGCCGGCCTTGCTCTTTCTGACCGAGACGCAGGTTTCCTCTCCGGCTGATATTTCGTATCTCACCTACCCGGGGTACAAATTGGAGCATTCCTTTGTGCCTCGGGCTGGAGTTTGCGTGTATGTCAGAGAGGACATCTGTTCTCGACGCCTCGGTAGTCTTGAAGGTTCGGACCTGTCCATCCTTTGGCTACGCGTAGACAGCGACGACTATCCGCGCGTCTACGGGTGACTCTATAGGTCCCATAGCGGTAATGCCGAAACAGACCGACTCATCGACCACGTCCAAATGGCTACAGATTCCTTGCTACAACAGGTCCCATCCGCAGAGATCGTGATCCTTGGCGATTTTAACGCCCACCATGCCGAATGGCTCGGTTCACGTCTAACCGATCATGCGGGGAGATCTGTTTATGACTTTGCCTTGGCATATGGTCTGACACAACTGGTTACTTCGCCTACGCGGATTCCAGATGTGGAGGATCATACACCTTCCCTGTTGGACCTTCTGCTGACCTCTCATCCGGACGGATATCAGGTTTCCGTCGATGCCCCTCTTGGCTCTTCGGACCATTGTCTGATCCGGAGTGTGGTGCCACTCACGCTCCCTTCGCGGTTGCGTTCTGCAGGTTGCCGCCGTGTTTGGCATTACAGGTCGGCGGGTTGGGACGGAATGCGGTCTTTCTTTGCATCCTACCCATGGGGGCGGGTTTGCTTCTCGCCGGACGATCCCAGCGCTGTTGCTGACTCTGTCACTGATGTGGTGCTACAGGGAATGGAACTATTTATTCCATCATCTGTGGTACCCATCGGAGGCAGATCTCAGCCTTGGTTTGGTCGCTCCTGTAAGACTGCATTACGCAGTAAGCAGGAGTGTTATCAAGCCTGGGCTGCGGCTTCGGCGACTCGGGATGTAAACACCAGCACACTTAAAAAGATGTATAACTTCGCCTCCAGGTCCTTCAAAAGCGTCATTGCCAAGGCAAGGTCTGAGCACATGCGCGGAATTGGCGAGAAGCTAGTTCGCCTTCCTTCGGGAACCCGTGCATTCTGGTCTCTCGCCAAGGCTGTCCAAGGGAATTTCTGTAAGCCATCACTACCATTTCTGCACAGGGAGGATGACTCACTGGCCCATGACGCAAAAGACAAAGCCGAACTTTTAGGCTCCCTTTTTGCGTCCAACTCGACTCTTGATGACGGGGGGAAAACACCGCCGACCATCCCGCGGTGTGAGTGCTCCATGCCGGATGTGCTGTTCTCACAGCGCTCGGTTCGCAAAGCACTGCTCTCCCTGTACATCCAGAAGTCAAGTGGGCCTGACGGAATCCCCCCAATTGTGCTGAGGACGTGTGCTCCGGAGTTGGCACCGGTCCTAACGCGTCTTTTCCGGTACTCCTACTCCCAAGGCGTAGTCCCGAATTCATGGAAGACAGCTTTTGTCCACCCGATCCCTAAAAAAGGCGACCGCTCAGACCCATCCAACTATAGGCCTATCGCGATCACCTCCTTGTTCTTCAAAATAATGGAATCCATTATTAACTGCCAGCTCATCCGGTACCTTGAGGATCACCAGCTGATTAGTGACCGCCAATACGGTTTTCGTCGGGGTCGATCAGCTGGTGATCTTCTGGTCTACCTGACCCATAGATGGGCGGAGGCAGTTGAGTACAAGAGGGAGGCGTTGGCCGTTAGTCTGGACATTGCGAAGGCCTTCGATCGGGTTTGGCACAAAGCGCTTATTTCGAAGCTCCCTTCCTATGGGCTTCCCGAGAAATTGTGCAATTGGATCACCAGCTTCCTTGCAGATCGGAGCATCAAGGTCGTTGTAGACGGTGCATGCTCTGACTACAAGCCTATTAACGCTGGTGTTCCACAAGGCTGTGTGCTATCACCAACGCTGTTTCTTCTGCATATCAATGATATGTTGCTAACTGGTAACATTCATTGCTATGCGGATGACAGCAATGGTGATGCTCTATACACCGGCCGTGCCAATATTTCTCGGGAAAACGTCGCTGAGTACCGGAACAAACTTGTGTCTGAAGTCGAATCTTTGCTGAGCAAAGTTTCGGATTGGGGGCGACTAAATCTAGTCCAGTTTAATCCTCAGAAGACACAAGTTTGCGCGTCTACCGCTAAAAAGAACCCCTTTGTCGTATCTCCTCAGTTTCAAGGCACTCCCCTTCTTGCCTCAGCCAGTATCGGTATCCTCGGAGTCGACATAACGAGTGACGTGCAGTTTCGTGGTCACTTGGAAGAGAAGGCCAAATTGGCCTCTAAAAAGCTTGGCATGCTCAGCAGAGCGGGACACTATTTCATGCCGGCTCAACGCCTGCAACTTTACAAGGCGCAGGTTCGGCTTCACATGGAATACTGTTCCCATCTCTGGGCTGGGGCTCCCCAGTACCAGCTCCTTCCACTTGACCGCATCCAACGCAGAGCGGCTCGAATCGTCGACGACCGAGCCCTTTCCGATCGCCTCGATTCATTGGCACTGCGAAGAGATGTTGCATCCCTTTGCATTTTCTTTCGCATTTACCATGGGGAGTGCTCTGAGGAATTGTTCGGATTAATCCCAGCCGCCAAATTTCACGAACGCACATCGCGGCAGAACTGCTGATACCAACCACACCATCTGGATGATTGGCGGTCCATCACTGTGCGATTTAGAAGATGTTTTCTTCCTCGCACGACCTCCTTGTGGATTCGATTACCATCAGCGATTTTTCCGGACCGATACGACTTAGGGACCTTCAAGAAAAGAGCGTACTCCTTTTTAAAAGGCCGGCAACGCATCTGCGATTCCCCTGGTGTTGCAGTTGTTCATGGGCGGCGGTAGTCACTTACCATCAGGTGAGCCGCATGCTCGTTTGCCCCCTCTCCTATATATATATATATATATATATATATATATATATATATATATATATATATATATATATATATATATATATACATTTATTAATTTAGGCAACAAACAGTCGTATACAAAATAAAATAAAATAAAAACAACTTATCTGTTAGCAATTAACCTACAATGCCGAAAAGTTAAACTCAATTTAAAAGAAAGTTACATGGTGACACTACATAGTGATTATTTACATAACAAAAAGACTAAGTACAGGAGCATATATAAAAAAATTCTTGAAATTAGCAATATAAAATTTGGGGGTCATTTAACGGGATAAGAACTATCCTATCTCTCAAGTTGGACCAAAATGCACACAGTGTGCAAAATTTAATTGAAGTTAGTTCAGTAGTTTAGGAGTCCATCACGGACAAACAACGTGACACGTAATTTTTATATATAAAGATATGTATTCTGTTAATGTCTATAAATATATCTTTTTTGTTTGCCTTCTCGATTCGAATCGTGGGTTGAGCCAAAGTCAGTTATCGCGTATATATCATATCGCATGGTATACAAAAAAACAAACAATCCTACATGAATTATTTAATAATGCGAAATTCTCTATTTATAAAAAAGCCTTTTGTGTACTCCGGAGACTGAATAGGGTTCTTATAAACCTACATTGGACACTTGATAAATACTTTTATCCACCACTAATTCCATATTGGGAAATACAAGACAATCTCGTTCTGCTTTGTAAAATTAGGTGACCCAAAAAATCTTCATCATAAAAACCACTCCTAATAAGTATATACAAAAAATTATTTTTATATGACTGTTTTGATAAGAAAAATAAAGTGAAAGTCATTTCAAAAATGTAATGAATTAAAATGTGACCTTGAAAGACTGTCGCTAAGGCTATAAATTCATTATCATCATTATCATTACAGCCCTTCACAAGTCCACTGCAAAATATAGGCCTCCCCCAAGGAATGCTACTAAGCCCGTGCTTTTTATTTAGGACCGTTCCTATGAAGGTAAAAACGGTACAAAGCCTATGAATTAAATTGATATAAAAACGTATGCGAATTGCGAAGTAGTTACATCGTAAGAGAGTCCACTGTTCCATATAATCTTGAGGCAATGGTAAGGGGGCGAAAGAGGGAAATAAAACATGCAACAAATGGGCAGCAGCGTCTTGCTAATAATAACTCAAAATAATATAAAAAATTGCGTTTCCGTGTCCGCCTGTCATAAGACCTTCAGCCGTGTTTCGGCAGTGGACTTTTGACGGAGATGTAATGAATAAATGTTTAAAATAAAAATGAGACAACACACATAAAAATAATTTTATTTTGAGATTACTTTTGGGGTGTTGATTTTTGTTATACAGACGGTACGTAATGGAGTAAAAGAGGGAGGAAGATGGTGCAAACCAATATGCGGCTTATTTGATAAAAGTGATGAGGCTCATATTCTGCCTAGGTTCCTGTCTACGTAGATACATATTAACCGTTGCTGCCACCAATCAGCGTGCGACATGCAAAATACGGCAGTGCGCGCACTGCCGTATTTTGGTTAGAAGGGTATTTATTCCATCATCGACCTCAGAGGTTAAAACGCATCCGTTGTTTTTTAAAATGTTTTTTGTTTTCAAGATATTCAGAAATTGGTACGAGTTTGAGGATTTCTTTTAAATATAAAAATACTTGTGGTAGAAGGTTCTCGCCCTCTCTTGACTAAGTACATTCAACGAAACAGAAACAGAGTGTGAGCGTGTGTGTGTTATTCCCTTCTTTGTTTGAAGCTGGTTGCAAGTGTCCACGGACTGCAGTAGTCACTTACCATGACGGAGGCTGTAAGTTCGTTTGTCACTTCAATTTTATAAAAAAGGAGTTTGTCAAAAAAGAAGAAACACAGGCGCATTACCGAACTTTGAAGAACAATAAGGTTGTTTTCTTGGAGATTACTAAGTAATATCATAAATCTTTTTATTTGTCTCAATTCACACAGGGTTTGGTAAAAATGTACAAAAACCATCATCACAAATTTAGCTTGGAAACATACGTAATATGTATAACAAAAGTTATCAGACAAACTGGCCTATGACTCAGCTAAGTGGTGATTTGAGGTCGCCGCTGGTATTCTGCCACCGTGTCGAAACTCTTATGACACGGTTAATGCGAGATGGAAAACTACTGAAAAATTGCACACTCGTGAACAGCTTAGCATCCAGATGGCGTGGACGTGCCGTGCAATGCGAAAACTTGGCGCCCGGAAATAATTTGATTTTTCCACGGGTTATACTTCTCGAGGTAAAAGAGATTCATGATACCCGTGGGGTTTGGTAATGTAAATATACATTTTTGTTATTAAAATTTAATACTCTAAGAAATAAACACTATTGTTAATATAAAATGTCATGTTATCTGCAACCAACATGAAAGTAAAAAGGCAATAAATTGGTCATTACTTAACAGGACTAAGATAAGAGACTACTTTAATGAAGAAAGAGAAGAAGAAGAAGGTCATTAAAAGAAAGGGGTATGAAAGTGGACACAAGTAAGACGAAAGTTATGGTTTTTGAAAGAGAAGAAAGTAAAACGTTATGTGAAATAAGAATAGAAGGGGAGTTGATTGAGCAAGTGGATGAGTTTGTATATTTGGGATGTTTATTTAGCAAGGATGTTAGATATGATAAGGATATAGAACGACGAGTGAACGCAGGAAATAGAGTGAATGAAGCTCAGAATGTGTTAAAGAAGGCACGTATGGCAATTTGTAATGCTGTGTTAGTACCTACTTTAATGTATGGTACTCATAGTTGGGTCTGGCAGAAGAAGCATGAGAGTAGAATAAATGCTGTAGAAAGAAGAAAGGCATGCGGTCATTAAAGAGTATGGTAGGGCTGAATCTGAATGACAGCGTGAGAAATAGTGTGATAAGAGAAAAGTGTGGTTTGCAAGATGAGGTTGTGACCAGGATTAAGAAAGGAATGCTTCGGTGGTTTGGTCATGTAGAAAGAATGAACGAGGAAAGAGTGATAAAGCAAATTTATGTTTAAGAAGTGAACGGCAGAGTTAGCAAGGGACGCCTTAGACGAAGATTTATCGACCAAATCGGCGGTACATTTAAACTGGGCCAGATTAGGAGTACCCTTAACCGACGAGCGTGTATGCGTAGATATATGGATGTAAAGAAGGCGAGAGAGGTGTGTCAGGATCGCGCCAAATGGAAGTCCGTAGTATCTGCATACCCCTTTGGGTGACAGGCGTGAGTGTTTGTGTGTGTTGTTGTTGTGACTAAGATGAAATGTCTTACAGCCGTACGATCGGTAACTATAATCGGTAACTGCCTCTCTACACATTCAGACTAGAACGCAGTGCTTCTACGCTGCAAACATAGGTAAGAGGTTGATTCATAGACGGAGCCCTAATCAAAAAGGAATCCCATCAGCTAAGTTTACCAATTTTCTAATGGATCTTCTTCTTTATTTGTACCTACTCAAAATAGGTAGTCAATTACTGTGTCGTGGCGGTGTTACTGTGTATTAGCGGTGTAAGAATATCTACTACCCAACGTCCCGCGGGTGTCGTAAGAGGCTACAGAGGCCACCTATCGGTCAACTTGAGATTTTCGGGCATTTCCATAATTGCGTCTTACCACAATCATGAGATAAAACGGGCCTCCATTAAAAAATTAAAAATTAAAAATACTCGATTGGCATTTTATTGCCATACCAGTAGCATTAGTTGCTACGCTCAACGAACGGGTTGGCAACCGCAGTTTTATAGTATATTTACATTTATATATATCGCATCATTATCGTCATAATGGGAGAAGTAGATTTAATATATCCCTTTCTATAGCTAGTATTAAAATCATTTTTATGTCAAATAAAAACTTCGTATAGCTTTAACGATTAAATAAATCGTCAGCGCCCTAAAAACCAATCTCGTCTGAATGAAATGACGCCATATATTCCGGTGTATAAAGTTCTTTATAACTATCACAAAAGGTATGGGACTGTGGTAATAAATGAATTATTGCTGTATGAAATTTTCAGGTGCGAATTATTGACGCTTAAAATTTGAGTGATAAAATTATTTATCATCAATTTCATATATTTTTAATGCTAATGATTTCTTATGTTTACGCGGACACTACACATTTAAATAAAACAAGTTTTTACGGTTTTTATCGCGTATATTAACTAATCTAAACATTCTTGGTAAGAATAGTTGTTATTAAGCGAGGATTTGTAGTAAATCAAATCTGATGTAGTGACGGGGGTGATCCTGGATGTGTTCACAGACTGTAGACTTCCCGGGGGCTATTGAAATCAAAAACATCCCTTAATTAAATGAGAAGATGGCTGGGTGCTTCCATCTGCTTGGGATTCTATTATTAAAAAAATTAAATCCCAACTCAAGTAAACAACTGCAAGACTTCAAAATATTATAAGTTCATACTGCGTAGATCGGAACAAAAATTAAAATTAATAATTTTCATGTGGAGGTACCCGTGGTTGACTATGACAAGTATGTTAACTAGTTGAAACTCGAAAAGTATTTTTAACAGTATATGTTATTTATAATCTATCAAATTAGTGTTTATATACATGTAGCTTTGGATATAGTTTGCAAGTTAAACTAATTCTACATATTTTAAACGTGCGAAGGATTATAAAAAAGATTACAGTTAAAATGATAGCCTATATACGAGTACGTACTACGTAGAAAAGTTTAAAGTACCTAGATGTTGTTGCTGAGATTGGTACCAAGTAGCCATTTTTTGAAGAAACTACTTGAATAGGAAGGTAAATAAAATTTAAAAAAGCATTAATTTAGACTAGTGTTTAGTAAACGCGCTTGTTTATTAAAAAGTCTCTGGCAGGTTCTCCGCTAGAGAGATTATATTAATTAATATAGAGATATCTACAATCTAAGGATGCATCTCCACTTACCACCAGGTAGGATTGTGCTCAAGCACTAGCTTATAATAAGTAATAAAATAGACTTTCTAACATTACAAATTCTTTGTGATTTTAGTTTGTTTAAATCTAAATCTTTATCTTTATATATCTTATCTTTAAATCAAGTTATTTCACTTTCTCGATAATGAAAAAGAAAATCGATAACTCAGTGTAACAATTAGTAAGCTAATGGCCCCTACACTTCTACATCTATTATTTATTTATTTTTATTTACTTATTTATTTGGTGCACCAACAAATGTTACACTAATACATGTGCTTAATTCTAAGACAGTAACTTAAACTAAGTGCACATTCAATAATAGGTAAACACCGCATTTTCTACAAGCCGTTACCAAATAGCTAAAAATATACGATACAAACTTAAAATAAAAAATAAAACAAAATTATCAAATTAATACAAAAAAATATAATCGATTAAGAATAGAAATGCAAATGCGCTGTCAACCCTGAGGACTAGAATGGAATGCCTCGTCACTAACAAAAGGTATCTGTAGATCTCTACACTCACCATATGAAACACAGCAGTATTATTCTGCTGTTTCACGTTGGTGTTCTGTGAAAGCGTGGTCGTACCCATTCGTGTGCAAGTCGACACATTCGTGCCGCAGCTGTATTATATAGCTAGCATTACTGCAGCGTGGCTCTATCATGCAAATAATAAATACGTTCGCCTTTTTATCTTCTTATTTGTATTGACAAATACTGAAAGCTAGTGTGTACAACCCTAAAAGTTTAAGTTTATTCATAAAGCAATGAACTCTAAATACTCGCACTCTTATAAAACCCCCCGAAAAGTCAACTTAAACAAAACTTCAGGCATCTCTCGTCAAATGTTCAAAGTAAATCTAGCACTGATTTCGATTATAAAATGTGTTTGCCCGGTATAGTGATTGATTGTTTTGATGTTCAATTAAAGGAGATATCAGGTAACGGTAATGGAATTCGTTCAAGAAATTTGAATATCGAGATCGTTTTGTCAGAATTTATTCAACTTTTAGGGTGACGTTTGTTTTACTATTTTTGCTTTTATCTTTTTTGTAGAAGATGGTGCCCATTTTATGATATAAGTGATCCCCGCCACCCATAAACATAAACATTTGTAAAACCGGATGGAGCGCAGAGACATTGCCTGTAGTAGGCGAGAGGCGTCTAATATCGACCCCTCTTCTATTAAAAAAAATATAAATTTGTTGTGTTGTTGTCAATCTGTGGGGATGTTCTATGTCCTGTGACTTTGATAAGCAGTAAGTAACTATTAATGGAGCCTTAATTTTTTTATGTTTAAAGTATCCAGTTCCAATGGGTACGGGTTTCTTTATGTTCCGAGAGACTATGTAGAGCATGAACGAATCCACCCCTTGTTTGTTTCCGTAGATCACACGTACTCCATTTTCTGTCGAATTCGCAGACATTTTAAAAAAAGTACGAGGTCGAACGCTGGTTTTTTTTGCATTATATGCCGAATGATTTTCCAACCGTGAGTTTACTTACAGAATATTAGCTGATACACGGCGCGTTGCTGCCGCAGAAAAAGTAGTTGTCGAAATATAATTTTAAATTCGGACGCGTTATATTATTTAATTAGGAATGATAATACATTAATTGAAGTTGAATTATGTATAATTTTCAAATAAATTTCTTAGTACCATACGCGCGCCACCTATTGTAAGCTATTTTTACTATGCCTATAACCTTTGCAGAAGTGCAAGCAATAAGTTGACAAAGATTTAGCGCAATCTGATGAACGGTATGGCAGCGCATAAAATACGAACAAACAAAAATAAATTTTTATATATTAGATAAGACTTCAATAATTTCAAAAAATTTCAAAAAAGGCAATAAATTTGACCTCTTAAGGAAAAGGGGAGATCTCCAGCTGGGTAAGGTGTTCTGCCCAGGGAGTGGTCAACGCTCCGAGTGGTAGCAGTAGATATTATATATAATATATAGAATAGCTACTGCTACCACTCGGAGCATGGGTACTGCTTCACTCGGAACTTTAATTGTGCGATTTAGGCTAAGATAGTGCCGCCGCAAGCTCAAGCATTTCAAAGGATGGGGATGAATGTTTCTTGAGTGACAGTCTCGTGCTGGCAAGCAAAGTGTGGAGCGGCCCTCTGCTCGACGATCTAGTAAGACAAAACAGCTGACTCAGTACCGTGTTTCGTAAGTAACATTCCTTGAAGGAAGCCTATATTCAGCAGTGCACTTTTGAAAGGTTGTAAAGATTGATCTATACATAAGCGTCCCTCCCTTTGAAATAAAATTGAATGTCTCGACCCAATCAGGGTCTCCAATTCTCGTCACTCACCATCACAGACATGCTTCTTTACGCTGATATTCGTCTGTGAGAGCGTGGTGCTCCTCCAATCAAACTTTTTAATTTTTGTGGCAGCCATAAGCGTCGCTGTATCACGTCTATTATTCTAAAATATCATCTGGTACAAAGTGCCCTTTTAGTAAGAAAAGGAACCAAAAAATAACTCTTTACCGGTTATTCGACTAATAGGAAAATTTTTCTATTTTACTTATCTGACTTGCTAACAATGTCATTATTCATTATGTCATGTTTTGACTGTGGCTGTGCGCGAATAATGTTTTCGAAGTTTATTTAAAGAGAGATTTTAGAAGATTTTTTTTGTATCACAAAGTGTTTATAAGCAAACAATCATAAACTGTAAGGACGAGAAAAATATTTTTTAAGAAAAAACAGAATAAAGGTGACAATCGAGCACACAGTCCAACTGATGGTAAGCGGTTGCTGTGGCCCATAGACATCTGCATCTATCTTGGTTTGCGAATTAAAATGAACGAATTAAAATGCAGATGCGTTGTCAGCCGTGAGGACTAAGATGGAATGCCACGTTTCCAGTAAAAAGGGTCTCCGGTTCTCTACACTCACCATACGAAACACATTCTTTGTTTTTATATATTTATTGAAAACATAGAATGTTGTTAGTAGCCTTATTGATATTACAAATACTACGAATGTTTTTGTGATTTGGTTAAGCACCTGTCATTAAATTACGATGAAAGTTTCATCAAGTTACAACGATCACAAGTATAAATTATGATATTATTATTAATCAATCGAAGTAAGTTAAAATGCTTAGTTAGGAATGACTCAAGACAGGAGATGAAGCGTCTGTCACGAAAACAAATCAAATATTTATCTGAGTCATTTGCATCCATAAACATATTCCAATAAGTAAAGTTAAAGCCTATATATAGGTCCCACTGATAGGTGCAAGTCTACTGTATCGTCTGATTTAATTTTTATGGATAATGACAAATTACAATACTAGAAGCATCGTAAAGGAAACGAAGTGCTCGTGTCGCATTAGAATTGCATATCGTCACTGGAAAGCCAATACTACTTAAGCGCCATTTTGGCCAAAATGTGTTATATATATCGTTGGATTGGATTTTTTTTTCTGCGTCGATTGGACTATATTTCGTGATGATCTGAGCACTTTTTTGGCGCTTAAGCACTGCAAAAGTATGGTATTTGTCATAGTTTTCATGTTTTGACAAATACTTACGTAATACAAATTATGATTAATTTTTGGTCGTTGTCAGTTTAGTATTTTTCTTTACTGACAACAGACATTTCAATTTTGTTCAGCAACTTAAAGTACTGTAGTTTGAGTCATTGATATAACTTTAGTATTTTTTGCCAGCCGTAAATACTAGCATATATTATGTAGATAAGTAACTTTGCCTTATGTAGAAATTGATAAGCATGGCGCGTTAGTATATTTTGTTTTCGCAGTTTTCTTAGATGGAACGGTTTTAGTAACTTTGCTTTACATATCTAAGTATTTGAGTGTCTATTTAGAATGTTTTACATTCAATGAAATCGAATAATTATTTTATTAAGTATGGATTATTTTACTCGACAAAATATTAATAGTTGGTTTAGCATTTAGATGTGTGAAAAACGTTTATAAATATTCAGTTAAGTGTTTTGAAATTAAATTTTGTTTTGATTATGATTTGTTGAGGACGTACGTTCAATTTATATTTTGATTTACAAAAAGTTTTAAATACGCCATATGGCCAAAGTATGTTATTATACTACAGTTGCAAAGTAGCTGTATATAATCTAACTTTTTGAGTCCAGAACTAGATAAGTCTATTGTTATTCTTAGACTGAGACAGAAGGAAAACGTGGAGCTTTGAAGTGTGCACCATCTTAGAAAAATATATCAAGATGGAGACGATCGTAGGTCAGTCAGACATCTTTTGTTTTATAGCGATGCGTGTCCCGGACAAAATAAAAACAGAATTCTTCTTGAGAGCATTCAAATGAATCATCTCTATTTGTGGAAACTTTGTACATCAAAGATTTTTTTTATAGGATAGGGTAAGAAACGAGCACACAGTCCACCTGATGGTAAGTGATTGCTGTGACCTATACACATCTTCATTGAGCGTCGTCACCCGTGAGGACTAAGATGGAATGCCTGTTTTCCAGTAACATGTGGTTCTCTACACTCACCATAAGAAACATAGCAGAATCAAGCTGCCATTTAACGCTGGTATTCTGTGAGAGCGTGGTCCTTCCCCGATCGAGCCGACTCATTCGTGCTACAACTATACTACTAATATAGCGGCAGCATGGCTCTACCACGTATTATTATAATAATTCTTGAAATGTATGACTAGGAATATGAAAATTTTCCATGTGCCGTTAATGTTCAGGACACCCTTCAAAATACGGATGTAGAAGACATTATCTAATTATAAAATTTAAAAATTATTGATTTCTTATATTTACGCGAACACTACACATTTAAAAAAAACTAATTTTATGGATTTTCTCGCGTATATAAACTTATTTTATATTCCCGACGTTACGAGCAATTTACATCACCCATGGTCACGGGGAGACTGATGTCCCAATGTCATAGTTAACCACGGCTACCTCCAGATTAAAAAATATTAATTTTTGTTCCTATCTACGCAGTATGAACTTACAGTATCTTGAAGGCTTGCAGTTGTATGCTTGGGTTGGGATTTAATTTTCTTAATTATGGGATCCCATGCAGATGGTAGCACCCAGCCATCTTCTGTATTGAAATTAGGATGTTTCTTGATTTCAATAGCCTTGCGAATCATCCTTGGAAGGAATCGGTGTTCTCTAGCGAGGATTTGTGGTCTATCAAATCTAATGTAGTGACGGGGGAGATCTTGTACGTGTTCACAGACTGCAGACTTTTCGGAGCGTACAAATAACACACCTCAAAAAAAAACTAGTGACCTCATAAAGTAACACTCCGAAAAATTATATATAGACGAAAAGTCGATAATACCTACGTATGCCAAACCACCGTAGTTGTATGGGTTACCAAAAATACACAAGCCCAATGCTCCACTACGTTCCATAGTGAGCCAAATCGATTCTTCAACTTACAGATTGGCTCAGCACTTAGCGAAAATACTCTCACCGCTCAAGGGATATACAAGAACACACACAAAGGATTCCTACCATTTTGTCAGCGAGATTATAGACCTACATCAGGCTGACAATGAAACTATGGTCAGTTTTGATGTGCAGTCTATGTTCACATCCTTACCTGTTGAAGACTGCATCTCGATTTTTTTTTATTGAATAAGGTACACAAACAGACAGTAGTTATATACAGTTCTAAAATTAAAAATATGATGGTGTTGATCTAAACTACAATCCAAAAAAAAGTGTACACAGCATAGTAATATAACTTCAGTAGGATAACAAAAATAAACAAGATAAAAAAAATACATTAAAAATTAAGAGCAACACGTAAATTTCTTTTAAATCTAACAAGGCTACTATCAAATATATCTAGATGTACGTTACTACGCTTAATCTTGTCGTAATCACGGCACATTTTGACAACAGGGTTAAAAAAGGAAGTGTTATTTCTGTGTACATCTAACCTAAATATTCTTTGAACACGTTGTCGTTAATTGTCGCGAATTGAAGTTAATTAGCCTTAGTAACTCTGCACAATCTATATGAGAATGTACAATCTTGTGCAAGAAAACTTGCTCGGCAAATTGTCTCCTCAAAGACAATCGTTGGACATTAAAAAACTTTAGTAGAGAGTCGTATGATGGTAGACGACGCAAGTGACCATATCTGCCACAAATACTGCGTAGAAAACTTCTCTTCACCCTCTCGATGCTGTCAGAATGTACCATATAAAAGGGTGACCATACAGTGGAAGCGTACTTTAGTACAGAACGAACCAAATTATAAAATAATCGAAGTAATGCGAGAGGTTTGGAGAAATGCCCTGCTTACTTCTCCCGTAAACCCAAGATTCTACAAGCGGTACGTAGAAGACACTTTCACAATTCTTCCTTTAGATAAAGTAACTGCATTTTAGACCATCTTAACTCCATAAATTCTAAAATTCAGTTCACAATGGAATTAGAGGCATACAGTTATTTAGCTTTTCTAGATGTGTTAGTAATTTGGAATCCTGATAACACCTTGAGCTGCACTGTATATGGAAAAAAGACCCATACAGATAGATATTTAAACGGTGATTATCATCACCATCGTTCACATTTAGCTACCATGGGTAAATCACATCTGGTCGCCGAGCTCCAACACGTCAAACAAGTTTTGCACGACAATATGCTTCGGATCCCGCACCTATGTCATAGTGAACGAGTGAAGCCGGCTACAGTCGAGCGAGTGCCTGTTGTACTGCCATATGTCAGAGGTGTCACTGACAAGATTGACTACATCGTGAGGCGTGCTTCCATTAAGGCGTTCATGTACGCATACCATAATAGTCAACTTATAGGCCGTGGCGCATGATTACTCCATACAAAGTTTGATGACGTCCATACTCGTATCGCCGTATCACAAACAAAATATTGCATATGACTTGTCGGTAACGTCAGTAAGCGTTTACGATCAAGGACGCACCGGTGCTCTAACCAAAAACGACGTTTGACGACGTCGTTCATGTGTGTGTAGGTACCTGTCAATGTGTGTGTGACTTATGTTCAAGTAAGAAAAAAACTAATGTATTGTAGCGCTAGAACTTTGAAAATTTGACACGATGCGGCGCAATGACGTAGCTACCTAAAGATTATACAGAGATTTGACGTTGCCAGCCATTGTGCTTAGAAATTGAAATTTTCTTAGGGCGTGATTAGACTATGTGCGTCATCGTGAAGACATCAGATTGGACGTTCTGTAACGTTGTTAGAACGAATGTGTTAAAACATATTTCAAGCCGCCGAAGAAGATTAGTCAGTTTTTACCATCAGTCAAGTGTAATGTCCCTCTGCAAGATACAGGAGTGTACAAGCTTGATTGTGAATGCGGTCTCTCTTATATAGGACCAACCAAAAGATCCATAAAAACCCGCGTTAAAGAACACATAGCTGATGTGAAGAATCGACACTCCGGGAAGTCTGCAGTCTGTGAACACGTACCGAATCGCCTCCGTCACTGCATTAGATTTTATAGACCACAAATCCTCGCTAAGAACACCGATTCTTTCCAAGGATGATTCGCGAGGCTATTGAAGTCAAAAATCATCCTGATTTCAATAAAGAAGAAGTCTGGGTGCTACTATCTGCTTGGGATCCCATAATTAATAAAATTAAATCCCAACCCCTTACCCCTTACCTCGTATCCTTCAAGATACTGTAAGTTCATACTGCGTAGATCGGAACAAAAATTGAAAATTTTTAATCTTGAGGTATGAGGAAGCTCAAGGTCGCTCAGCGAGCTATGGAGAGGGCTATGCTCGGGGTTTCTCTGCGTGATAAACTTAGAAATGAGGATATCCGCAGTACCGGTAGGCGAAGTGTAGGGCGACAGCCCACTAGATGGAGTGACGACCTGGTAAGACATGCAGGAAGTCGATGGATGCAGGTGGCTCAGGACCGTGCTTTGTGGCATTCCTTGGGGGAGGCCTATGTTCAGCAGTGGACTTATGAAAGGCTGTAATGATGATGATGATGATGAATCTGGAGGTAGCCGTGGTTAACTATGACTTTGGGACGTCATACACCTCAGTCCCCCCCGTGACCATGGGTGCTGTAAATTGCTCGATACGTCGGGAATATAAAATCAGTTAATATACGCGATAAAATTCGTAAAATTAGTTTTATTTAAAAATTATTAAAAAGTATTATAAATTTAAAGTTTATGTTACACAATAAATATACTCATGTTTAGTAGATTTTATTAATATAAGTATTATTTTCCAATCTGCATGATTAGATACAACTTTTTTTCACAAGTTATTCAAAATCTATTATGCATATCAATTTAATCTCTTTGAAAATTATGCCAAATAATAGGTTACTTAATACATAATTATTATTGTAGATTAATAATAAAATTATTTTGCGTGACTTTTGACACATGTTTGCTACAAGTAACCAAGTTTTAAAACTGTCAAAATACTATCCTGTCATTTTTTATTATTATTCTTCATTAAAAGTGATTACTAAGCAAGTTAATATTTTATAATGATTTCTTATATTTACGCGAACACTACACATTGAATAAAACTATATTTACGGATTTTATCGCGTTTAATTAACTTATTTTATATTCCCGAATCTTCTGCGTAGATCGGACCAAAATTAATAATTAAAAAGCTGAAGGTACTCCGGGTTAACTTTGACATCGGGACGTCAATCACCTCAGTCCCCCGTGACCACGGTTGCTGGAAAGCAACCGAAACGTCGGGAATATAAAATAAGTTAATTAAACGCGATAAAATCCGTAAAAATAGTTTTATTCAATCTGTAGTTATAAGTTTTTTAGTGCATAATATCTTTTGTAACATGTGTGTTGGTGTTTGGTGTAATAAATAATTTTTCTTTCTTTCTTTCTTTCTTTCAAATTTGATAAAACTTTGCAATATATATATATATATATATATATATATATATATATATATATATATATATATAAAGGTATTATTCAACTTATTATATATAATATAATAAGTTGAATAATGTATTACGATCCCAGAATTAGAAGTTTTTTTCGTCAAGATATCCGCAATATTTAATTTGAAGCATTGACAAAAATATTTATGCAGTGAATTTTTTGCATGCCTTAAGCGAAAGCGCAAGGTATGTTCTACTATCGCCTTAAAATTAAGATTCCAACGTTTTATCGAATGAAATCGTATCTAGCAATCATATTATACATATAAATGATATATAAAGCACATTGTTAGAAAGATAAATGATTGTTGAACTTATTAATATTTTTTTTAAATCGAATAATTGCTATTTTTAAATAAAAAAGGGGTTTTAGTGGCTTATGGTGTGGATTTATCAAGTCCGCAACGCTTGTAAACACGATAACTTTTGAAAATATCAATTGTTTAACTCAATCTATTTTTTAATCTCTTCATCTATCATGTGGGAAGCCACTGAATGTAAATGACAGTGTAATTTTGTTTTGTTTAGCTATAATTAATTTTTTTCGGCTCCAAAATGGCGAAATTTCCGTTCATTTGGTAGCCTTGTATGTAAATTATTTTCCTAAATGGGCGGAATCCGCACTCCAAGCAATAGCCGCAGAGTTCGGTTTCAGTCGCCGTCGTGAGTGGATATTGTTTCAGTTGTTTGCAGCGGCTCAAAAAGATCGCTGTACAAATACACAATATTCGAATAACCAAATTTCTTAAATACTTGATTATAATAATAATGAGAGATTTTTTTATTTCAATATTTTAAAAGCACAGAATAAATAATAGTAGTACGTACTAAAAGTAAGTAGTATCAATTTTTTTTGTCATGGGTGACATTTTCATGATTTTAGAGGGTGTTAAAGCCGATAGTGCTGTATATATCTAATTAATATAATCAAAATATAGATGCGCAGTAACCCTAAGAGACTAAGATGCCTCTTTACCTGAAAAGAGTTTCTCTATTCCAAAAATTACCTAATTTTTGAAATGATGCCATCGGGCTGTGTCAGTTAATCTGGTTCTTATATTCTTCTGGTTCTAGGATATAAAGAAACCACGACGAGCGTTTTTTTATACGACCAGACGTAAAGGACCACGTTTCAGTTCCTTAGGTATTTAAGAAAAATTACCAGTAAATTTTGTTTATTGATTAAATTTATAATTATAAAAATAAATTATAAATTTATATTAATTAATTGCCTAAAAAAATCCATTGCTGGAAATAGGCCTCCCAAAACATCGCCACTTAAATCTATATCACCCCCCCATTTTCCATAGCACATAAGTATCTACTCATGTGGCCATAGTATTCGCGCTTGGCAGTAGGGATGGCACCCGATTTTTTTTTGTTAATAAATTGTTATAAATTATATAAATTAATAATAAAATTCAATCGTTCACTAGAAAATTAAAACAATAATGCTATAGTCATTGAAAATAATTTAAAATTTTTGTGATAGGATTCAGTGCTTCAGTTAATAATTGAGAGTACTATAAAAGGATACTCCCAGCGGCGCACTTGATGCAGTTTATTATCCCAAGTGGAGTTGTTTCTGATTCTGTTCAAGTAGTTCTCGGATAGACATGAAAAAACTTATAATTTTGTACGATTTATTTTTAAGTAAAAAGTGCATTTATCTCACAAATAATTAATATATACGAGTATAATTATGCTCGGCAAATAGTAACAGTGGTAATAGTGCAAACTTTTCACAGATGTTAAAGTGAATTGCTAAGATCCCCGCAATAAAATAAAATGATGTGTCTTTTTATTTCATTTTTTATAGTATGAGGGTGACAAGCGAGCGCGCAGTCCACCTGATGGTAAGTGGTTGCTGCGGCCCATAGACATCTACGTCTTTTCTCGATTACGAATCAAAATGCTGATGCGTTGTCACCCGTGAGGATTAAGATGTAATGCTTCGTTTCCAGTAAAAAAAGCGGTCAAGTGCGAGTCGGACTCGCCCATGAAGGGTTGTCGCTCGCCCATGGTAATGTACATCACATATTTTTTTTAATTTTATCATTGTCTTATTTTAGAAGTTCCAGGGGGGGGGGGGGGGACACACATTTTACCACTTTGGAAGTGTCTCTCGCGCAAACTATTCAATTTAGAAAAAAATGATATAAGAAACCTCAATATCATTTTTAAAGACCTATCCATAGATATCCTTACGTATGGATTTGGTGAAAAAAATAATTTATTGATTTTCAGTTCTAATTATGTGGAACCCCCAAAATTTATTGTTTCTTTTAACAATTTTTGTATGAAAATCTTAATACGGTTCACAGAATAAATCTACTTACCAAGTTTCAACAGCATAGTTCTTATAGTTTCGGAAAAAAGTGGCTGTGACATACGGACGGACAGACAGACAGACTTGACGAATCCATAAGGGCTCCGTTTTTTTTCCATTTGACTACGGAACCCTATAAATGGTCTCCGGTTCTCTACACTCGCCAAAAGAAACACAGCAGCGTTAAGCTGATATTTTACGTTGGTATTCTGTGAGAGCATGGTCCTTCCTCGGTCGAGCCGACCCATTCCTGCTCCAACTATACCTACTACTAATATAGCTACAGCATGGCTCTACCACGTAATGTCTTACCTATTTGGTAGAGTTTTATTTTATTACGCGGTACTTTTCTAATTAATTTTTAACATCTCAAATACATTTAATTTCCGTAAAGTAACGCCTGATTCTATTAATTATAGAACGTGAGGGTAAATGGTCATGCGGTTAATATAGTCGCATTCTTATAACACAAAATAACTACAGCATTGTTTGCATAGAAGGCTCTGTGATACGATAGCTCTTTTGTCAGTATGCGCCGACCCAATTTTGTCAGTTGATATCACGTGTATAGTAAATATTTCACTCGATTTTAGTATTGTGTATGTAGTTTACTCCACACTAGATTACACTAGGTTTTTCTCCTGTATTATGGAGGTAGTTTACAAACACAGATTGCACGAGGACAAACATACAGACTCGGAACAGTTTTTGTAGGCCATATAAATACTTGTTCCGTGCGGAATTCGAACCCGCGGCCCCCAGCGCTACAACTCATTGCTAAGCCACTGCGCCACGGAGCCGTAATTGATTGAAAAATATTGTTATTTCACATTAAAAAATTTTATTCAGCACAATCAAATATAGCCTATGTCACCAAGGAATAATCTAGCATTAAACTGGTGAAAGAATTTTTTAAATCTGTTCAGTAGTCCCAGAGATTAATTCCTACAAACTAATTCACAGATTTACAAACTTTACTTCTTTGTAACATTACTCGTACTATAGATAAATTACGTCCGTGATGTGCTCTAAACTACGATTACTGAACTGATTTCAATGAAATATTGGTCAGTTTCGTACAACGTGAGAGATAAGTTAGTTTTCATCGCGATAAGTGACCCTCAATATATTTTTTATTGCGAATTTAAGAGTTCATTATGGCAAGGGCCGTGGGAAAGTGCAGAACAACCTTTGCCTGGCCAGCTAGTTATAATATAAATACACAATTAAAAGAATGCCTGATGCATATGGTGCCACTAAAGGAGATTTATAGAGCATAAGAAGCAGCCCTTTCATATAGTAATAATAATAATAAATAATAAGCTGCCATTTGAATTATTGTGCAGTTTTATTCCATACACTATTATTTTAGTAATAAAATAAATTTCTTATATAATTATATTTATAATGAACATTAAAGACCTTCACACGTATACTGTGTAACCTTTCCCAAGGAACGCTGCAGAATACGGTCTTAAGCTAAGATGTTTTTAAAGATGCGTCTTTGGTCGTAAGCCACAAGCCTCCGTCGACGTCTCAAACCGTCACTCTACTTACCGCTTTATACCAGTGTGAAAATGCCACTCAAGAACTTATTGATCTATCGTTTGTTGGTTTTTCGAACTTCAATGCTATTTTATTTTAGCTTGCTGATCTGTTGAGCCAATTAAATAATGTTCGCATTACAAGTATTTTTATTCTGTCCGAAAGTTATATCACGTATTAAAAAAAATGACTAAAACGTTTTTAATAAATGTTCGCATAAATCCAGACAGATTAAATATTATATTATGCATTTGTTTTAATTTCATAAATTTATGCAATGAATTAAAGTTCTTTTTGTTAACAGAATGATAAAATAATTTCATTAACCGCAACTTTCCAATATCGGCATCGAAAACAGCTGTTTTATTCTGATTGAAATATTCAGAATATAATAAATATTCATTTATAAATACATGATTAATTTAATAACTATGCATTAAATATTATTTTGAATACATTTTAACCAACCTCGTGGTATTTTCGTGCTTGAAATTGAATTCACAAATAATTATATAAATAATTAATGGTTTCATTGTATTTTTCTTTTGTAATTTAAGACTATATATCAATGCTTACAAGTGAGCATATATATTTATAAAAAACAATAAATAAAAATTTATTATATGGTCGCAATGTCATTAGTAGAGATAAACAGTGCACGGGTGTCTACGTGCGGTGAAACTTCTAAATTATTTGTACATTCAAAACTGGTCTTCGCTACTGCCGAAAAGGAAACGCGGACTAGTATTTTTACCCAGTGCTTAAAATATAATAATTCAATGTAAAAACGCTAATATTATTAGCACATTCCTATGGTATAAGGTGCGTTTATGTGTGGTAATCGCATTGATGGAAAAAAGTCAAAAGTTAAAATTACAGCCTATAAACGTCCCACTGCTGGGCACAGGCCTCCTCCCATTTCTGAGAGGGTTTAGGGTAAGGAAATACCCGCCACGCTACCCCAATACGTGTTGGTGAACTTTACATGTCTTCGAAATATATTTGTTTCTAATTTCTTAGACATGCACGTATCCTCACGATGTTTTCCTTCACCGCCGAGCACGTGGTAAAAAAAATGCCGACGGGGATCGAACCCGGGTTGCTTACGTACTGTGAAATTTAGAGCGAGCGCTTAGTCGCTGGACGAATTGATGGAAAGGGCGTAGTATAATGTTCACACTTGACCGGGCCACGTTGGAGCATATTGTGTCTGTGGCATGAATAGGTTGGCTCATGGCTCGTCCATGGAAGGATCCCGCGTGCATAGAATAGCAACAGAATGCTGCTGTGCTTAGTTTGGTGAGTGACGATAACTGAAGATCCTTTTTAATGGTAAGGAGGCATTTCATCTTAGTCCTAATGAGTAACTAAGCAACTGCATAGTGATGCTTAATCAAAGGTAGATTAGAGAGATTTAGGTGCTTATGGTATACCGTTCACTTTCTATCAGGTGTACTGTGTTCTCGTTTGTCATCCTCACGTCTATAAAAACTGAGGCTTTGTTAAGGTGAGTGAGCGACCTTTTCTTATTTATCTTTGAACAGATCGTCCATTCCATCCGTTACAGCCCGCAATAGTCCTCTTGAACAATAAGCTTCCTCTATATTTTTCCTCATAAAGGATTTTGCCATAGTTGCCGTGATAGTTGTTGTGGCAGTTTTTATTATTCCTAAATGTTATCAGGAAGATCTTATTACCCTTTTCTTGTTTCAGTTTCCCTCTGTCACCTCTCACAACACCCACGGATATAAAAATAAAGAACAGCCTACATAAGTTTCACTGCGAGCACAGGAATCATTTCATAATAATATCTCACAGAGTTTTCGAAAGTGTCGCAGTCGCAGATAGGTCCAATGCTTGTTGGCGGTTTTGACACTCCTCAAAATTCTTTATTTTTAATTTTTCAAACATACAAGTCTCTTCCCGAAGTTTCCTTCCTTACCGAAATATAAATCAGCGCCTAAAATTGCATTTAACCATTTAAAAAGATAAAACATAAGAAGAAAGTCATTTTTTACTACTGTTTCGGAAAATTCTGTCCTGGGAAGACCCAGCGAGAAATCTAGCGGAACCTTTTTTCCAAAGTATAATAATATAATAAGAAGATCACAGGTCGTGCAAACTACTTAAAAATTAATTAAAAACACCACCTAATTCCCAGGGGTTAATATCAACCATGAATTCATTTACATTATAATAACTTATTGTATACAGTTTTCGTTTAATCAAATACTTGTATATTGAGAAACACAACATGGGAAACATTTTACTACGAGAAAATAAAATAAGCCGTAGGATAATTTAAAATTAAAACTTTTGTAGAACCGACTTCGATATAAATTATTAAGAATAACTCAAAAACTATTAGTCACACCTTGATCAAATTTATATGAAACCACATGAGAAGCACCAGATTACAAATAAAAAAAAGAATCGTCGAAATCGGTTCACACAGAAAAAACTTATGAGGTAACAAACATAAAAGTCGAATTGAGTACCGTCTCCTTTTTGAAGTCGGTAGAAAAAGAAAATGAAGTAAGTTTTGTTTTCACGCAGGCAGTAAAAGCTTATAAAGTAATAATGTAGGGATTCTGTACTACAGTCACTCATATTAAACAAGGTGTGAACGTCGGAACGTAGCACTTAGGTAGCAATCAACAGGTTTATTGAAAGGAGATAACCGCACACACACACACCTTTACTAACGTTGTATAGAACTAAAAGATTTTTCTTGAGATAAAATTATTCTATTGATAATTTGTTTGTAATGTTCCATGTTAATGTTTTATTACAGGTGGCTCCGTGGCGCAGTGGCTTAACAACAAGTTGCAGCAACAAGGGCTGCGGGTTCTAATCCCACACGGAACAAGTATTTGTATGGCCTACAAATAGTTGTTCCGGGTCTGGATGTTTGTCCTTGTGAAATTTATGTATGTAAACTGCCCCCACGATACAGGTGAAAATCCTCCACACACAAATATATTGATTCTGTTTTGTTTTGTTACAATATACAGTTATTTTCTATCTGTCTATCTCTGTTGTGATTAATTGAAATATTTTTATATAATATTTTCCAAGCAAATAACATTCATATTCTGTGAAAGAACTAGAAGTGACCTAGTTACCGCAATCTCGATGAACCGTATCAACCGGGAAATCATAACGAACCTATCACATGCGTTCGACTGAAGTGATTCCTTTCATATCTGTACGATGTTGAGATAGTAAAATCGTTAAAAGAGAAGGAATAAAATACCATTTGCACGAAAATGTAAATATTTTTTCGTATAATTACATGCCTCTTTGTAATTAATACTCAACTTTCAACTTGTTCGTTATCTATACATATAAAATAAAAAAAAAATTGAAGTGAACCCATATCGTCCCGTGGGTGTCGTAAGAGACGACAGGAGAAAACAACAGGAGATAGCAGCAGTGTCTTTCTAATAATTATATTATATTGCTTGCCTGACGTGGCAACTATGGCAAATATAACTAATCTCATGAAGCAATCTAAGAGGAGGCTTTTTTTCATCAGTGAACTCTGTAATGAATTAATAACTTATCCTTAGGGGCTTTTATTCATGCTATTTTCCATTTTTAACATTTTTGTGTGTTTGTATGTAAGAACTACTCTTTGGAATGGCTGAACCAATTGTGATGAAACTTCACGAACAGAAAGAGAGCAATTCCAGGGGTTATAAAGACAAAATTTTATCCTAAAAACATGGAGCATTTGGACTAGTCAAATAATTTTTTTTTAATGATCAGGCGACTTGCCCGAATATCTCTTTTACAATTTTACAAAAATTTTGTATAAGTACTACGCGGGAGCTGACATACTGCGGTCGTCGAGAAGCAGCCCTAATATGGTGTTAAATAAATCTGAATCTGAATTGGAGCAGCAAGATGATGAAATAATATCTCAAGTACAGATGGATAGTGAGTGTTGTAATATAGGTCATACTAAAAGAAACAGGGATGGAGAAGAAAATGAATGGATATTGGTAAAGAGAAAAGAAAAGATTTTTAAAGTTGAGAACGACGAAATTAAAGTGTATATTTCAAGTAACGAGAGGTTACCTAAGCAATTTGACTTAGCTAGGGTGTTGAAAAAACAAAAAATTTTAGACATCACCAGAGTTAAATATTTAAACCCGTACAAGTTGCGTTTATATATTATGAATGAGATGAGTGTAACCAAGTTGGAAACATGTAAAGCTCTGGTTGAAAGAGGTTGGAAAGTTCAAAAAGCTATGGAGATAAGTGTTTCATATGGGATTATTAGGGATGTTGACATGGAACTAGGTGATGAGGAAATCCTGAAAAACATTTTATGTCCCAATAACGCAGAACTTCTTTCCATCAAGCGACTGAAAGGACGAAGTACATCGGGAAGTGGTTGGGTTCCTAGCGAGTCCATACAACTATGTTTCAATGGACCGTTTCTACCAGGATATGTACATGTTGAGGATTTGAGAATTAAAGTGGATCCATATGTGTTTCCGGTGTCACAATGTTCGCACTGTTGGAATCTAGGTCATACAATTAAAAAATGCCCAAATAATAAAATAGTATGTCCCAAGTGCGGTGAAAATCACGAGAATTGCAATATAGGTACCTACAAGTGTGTTAATTGTACAGGTAATCACATGCCCTTGAACAAGATCTGCCCAGCATATCAACGGGAGAAAAGACTGAGGGAATTGATGGCAGAGTTTAACTGTACATATAGAAAAGCGCTTAAAATTTTTGTTACGCCCAACTCTCCGGTGCCAGAGACAAGCACTTCAAACAGCAAACTAACCATTTTTAACTCGAAAACTCCACAGGCTTAGTCTACCTCATATAACCAAGGCCGCGAACACGACCAGGTTACGTTTTCCCAGGTGGTTAAGACTGAGGCAACAGTACATAGCGAATCGGAACCGAAACATAACCCCCGGATTAAGAAAACACTACGGCAAGGCGCCAGGAGAATCGTCTCCCCTAAGCATCCCGTTAATTCCATGAATACGCCTACAATAGACCATTTGGAAGCCAAGCCATTTCCAAAAAAAGAAGTAAACTTTAGTGAATTATTGTATAGATTGAGGGAGATTATTTTTTAAGAAGTGCTTCTATGCAAGATAAGATAAAATATGTTATAAAATGTTGTGTGGAATAGTTGATTTTAGTTGTAGTAGATAATATTTCAGATTGGCCTATTCTGAAATTATTACTGGACTATTTAAGTGGATAGTATAAAAAACACGTTAAGATTAATATTATACAGTGCCATCGTCAAAGTCTCAGACCAAAATTAGTTGCATTAGAACAATTATTGTCACAGAAAAAGACCCACATTGCGGTCCTACGTGAAACTTGGTTAGAGTAGGATAGCCCATTAAAAATAAGTAACTATAATATACACCGAAGAGATCGCTTCGATTCATACGGCGGAGTAGCAATAATTACCCACAAATCAGTTAAGTGTCGCTTACAAAATATACCAATGGTTAACCCGGGCATAGAGGTCCTATATTTAAAGATTTACAATTGTGTTGATATCGAAAATATTATGTCTGTATACTACCCTCCCTCTGTATTTACAACCGGTAGTGATTGCGATCATTTACTATCTTTTAGCAATAAAAAATCGCTTATACTTGGCGACTTCAATGCACACCATAATACTTGGTCAGTGAAAACAGATACTAGAGGAGTTCAGATATTTGACACCCTAATAGGTAACTCGTTAATAATATTAAAAAATGGTGGACCAACGCGCATTAGGTTAGTTAACAGTAGCTTACAGGAATACGCTCCGGATATTTCATTAGCAACTGCGGATATAGCTCTAAAGCTCGATAGGCACATAATAAATGAAACTTTAGGCAGTGATCATCAAATTAAAATATCTACTAATATTGGAACTAGTAATGTGAAGGTTCGAAGAAGAAACTTTAAGAAAGCCGATTGGGTGGGGTACAAAGATGCGCTTCATAGGAAGCTTTCAGTTATGTCACTTCCTTTAGACCTACAAAATGCATAAAATTTATTCACCGAATGTATAAACAAAGCAGCTAAAGAACACATCCCTCTTATAAAAGTTAACCAAGATCCAAGCAATAATTTTAAACCTCTACCTTATTGGAATCCCACACTCTCTAAAGCAATCGCTGAAAGACGATTGGCACTATCAACATTTAGACGATACCCTTCTCCACAAAATTTAGATATCCTGAAAGATAAAGTTCATATAGCGCAGAAATCAATACGAACAGCGAAAAATAGCGCTTGGCAAGAATTCTGTTCTACAGTTGATCAATCGGCCTCTCCAAATGACTTGTGGCGTAAAATGAAATGGTTGAAGGGGTATAGGACTCACAACCCATTTATTGATAAAGATTTAGCTACAGAGTAGATTAATACTTTGACATCTGATTTTGTTTCCTCCATCCTCCAAACCTGTTGTTCTATCTAAGAACCAAAAACTAGAAATGAAAATCTCATTACAAGAATTAGAAAAGAGTATTCGGCCAACTGACACGTCCCCAGGGGTGGACAATATTTCATACTCAATGGGTAAAAATCTCCCAAATAATGGAAAGTACTTATTGCTTGATCTGTATAGCAAGTTTTTGTCAAGTGGTTTTGTCCCTAATCAATGGAGAGATATATTAATTGTGCCAATCCCTAAACCAGGGAGAGATAATAGTTTGGTATCAGCATTACGACCCATTTCCATGATCTCGTGTGTGTGTAAAATTTTTCACACTATTATAAAAAGATTAGAGTGGTATATTGAAAAAAATTTCATTTTATTGAATAACACAATAGGTTTTAGAAGAGGTCGTTCAACGTAAAATAACCTTTCTAATTTGGTCTCTGAAATTCAGTTAGGCTTAACAGATAGAATAGCTACAATTGGTTGTTTCATAGATATAGATAACGCATACAATATCGTGGATATTTCTAGTGTAATTCAGGCTATGGATCGTTACGGTATAGGTTTAACCATATGTAATTACCTATGGAATTTTCTCAGACAAAGATCATTAAAAATACAAGTTGACAATGCCATAATTTGCCGAAATACAGGTCGGGGATTGGCTCAGGGGGATACACTGTCACCATTGTTATTCAACATACTTACTGCACATATATGCAAAGAGGTACAAAATGTTCGCATATCACATCAATATGCAGATGACTATGTGTTATATATAGGGCGAAAAAATTTATTGGAAGCTGTTGAGAATCTGCAGGATACGTTAGATTTAGTAAGTACACTACTTTTCAACATAGGTCTTTTTTTTTACAACAACAAAAATACATATTATACACAGTTCATAAGTACAGTGCAACATAAACCTATATAAGATTTGTCTGCACACTGCAGCTCGCCGTCTTTCGAGCGTAAACATATTAATATTATTTAGAGTAAGAAAGGTAGTTCGCTCGCTTCTATAACAATAACATGAGGATGAATTGTAGTATAATACAGGTTGTTCAGAGGAAAAATTATTTTATATTTTTGAAATAAAAATATAGTGATTATGTTACAATTAGTATACATATATAATAGTATATAGTATACAAATAGTATATACTATTAGTTTTAGTTATATTATGTTAGTTATTATATTAGTTGATTCATAAAGTACGTTTTTAATATTTTTTTAATATTTTTAGGATTGATATCTTCCTTTAAGGTTTTAGGTAGTTTATTAATTAATTTAGGAATTAATTAATAAACTACTTATTTTGATGATCTCCATACATATTTTGTGTTTTAGCTATAATTAATTTAGGGTTATATATACTTCTAAGCTGGTGTTTATACATAGGTAGGACTTGCAATTTTGTATTAAAGAACTGTTCAACTAGTAAGGTAAGTTTTAGTTTTTCTTCAATAGGCAGAATACCGCAAAATTTGAATAATTTGTTGTAGTTATCCTTATATTGTTGTTTGATTTTAGGTGGGACAATTGTTTTGATGATTCTAAGCTGTAATTCATGGATACTATAAAGATGCGATTTCCAGGTTCTACCATAGCTACTTAAACCGTAATGTATTATCGATTCGGCCAGAGCCTTGTAAAGGGATAGCAGTATAGGATAGGGAACTTTATATTTAATTATAGAAAAGGACATTGCTCTGCGCCCATACATTGTTCGCCCTGGAACCAAGAGCATCAGAAAATTATGTATTTTATTGTTGATCGTTAGTAAATTCCTATTTGATCTTATTTTTATAGCGGACTAGCTGCATAATAGATATATTTCAAAAAAAGTATCAGATTTTGAGGTTATAATCGAACCATGAATATTACGGTTTTTCAGAGATCCGAGTGATTTTTAACAAACTGAAAAACGATGTCCTAATACATTTAGCTATTTCTAGTACCTATCTACATAATTAGGTATGCAATTTTTGTTCTAAAGCCTAAGTGTATGTAAGTGCAACGTATAAATGCATAGAATGTAGTTAACAAACCTGCTTTCTGAGCATTTGTTTTGAAATGAGAGATAATGTTTGTGTGTGTTAATGTAAAAATAAAAATATATGTATATAATGGCTGTTAGCATTTAGATGTTGTCATTAGCATATACGGTACGGTAAGATACCTAGTACCTAAATGTATAAGGATTTAGGCTGTCAGTCACGCCGCTAGACATGCCGTCGAACAGCGAGCGTATCAACCACGGTTTCAACCAAGTTTCAACAGCGCGCGCATGAACTGCGTGAATATTATAGACCACTACTACTAAACCAGCCCTACCGAATTAGTACCTAATTGGTAGTATAAGTTGTTTTTACACCTACATTAACTTATTATGTTTGAATTAGAAATAAAACACAGATTAATTTCATGTTTATTGTTCATTTTCTAAATTGGAAATAAGAATATTGTCTAAAAACTGTGCAGGGATGTCGATATTATTTTGATGTCTCGTAAAGCTCAAGTACCAAATAATGGTCATAACATGGGCGCAGCAACCGATGGTTCTGCGTACAACGATGCAATTACAGCAATATTGCACGATTGCTTCTCTGTTCATCTTTAAACAATATTGTACCACCAGCAGAGCCGCTATTTACACAAAATACACTTTCCATTGCGTATGCGTAAGTCCGTTTATGAATGCTAGGTTATCGTTTGAGTGGTACACAGTTCCAAAAATCACAGTAAGGTAAGTCCTTCTTGAAAGCAATCAGAGTCCATTACAATAGCCAAGTCGTAATGTTCAATATATAGTCCCGAAAATCACTACAAGACCGATGCAATTATGTACAAAGACAATTAAAATTACAAACGACGCCAACCAATGTAACTTTGACAGAATTAGAGATGACGGTACAAAGTAGGCATGTCCATTTGAAATCGTTTAATCGATTGTTTATAGTAACAGAATCGATTTTCCAGGTCGATATAGATCTGAAGAATCCTTGTCCGATGTCGATACAGAAACCTCTCGAATCGGACTTATTCAAGAACTAGCTATATTTCAAACGATTCAAGAAATACTTTTGCATAGTTGGAACATCTGTTCCTTGTGACAGACAGAAAAACTGTTTTGTTCTGGGTTCGATCCCAGGGTCGGGCAAAATATTATTGGGTTTTTATAACTTGAAGTTCCCAGTAGTAGCACGGAGTCTGGATTTGTGTCCGGTGTTTGGCAATACGCGCTTCCCCTATTACATGGGATGTGTAACATAACAGTACTTACACACCTCTACCTACTGCTTCTGGAAAATACTGGCGTAATGATATATTTATTAATTTAATGATTTTTCTATACAGTTACTTCAATTTACGGTAAGTTATCGTCAATAATGATCTGTGTCTATATTAGGCATGTTTGAAAATGTCGCGATTGATCAAAAATAGATCTGTTAATACTTAATTTAATCGAGAATCGATTCTAGTATGTTCGATTTGCATCGATTTTGAGATCGTATTTTTTTCGTGAGAGACTGACAAGTGACCTAAATGGTAGGAGCGCCAAATACTATACGACTTATGAATATTTCCTAAGATTTATTATAGCCGTACGTTACAAACAGTATACCATCTATATAGTATACATCATCTTTTGTCATACGATAATATTAATACCATAACACTGTCCTACTTTACTTATAATAACACGTACATCTCTACTTCTTCCATACTTGTAACAATATTAATAATAATATCTGTATCTAGTCTGCAATATTGCTCTTTAAAAAAAAACACATTTATAATTGATGCAGTAACGATAACAGTTTTTTTTTAATTAATTGTCGTACACTCGTAAGTTATCGTTTAGTAAGACGTAAAATATACTTCTGTCTAAACGATCATTAGAAAATCCTGAATAATTATCTTTACGAATATTTTTCTTTAGCAATATTCTAACTACCTATTTAAAATCGAGTATGACATTCAATAGGTATAGTAGGTTTTTAAAATTATACTTCTAGGGAATAATATAAAAGAATATAAAGAAATGGTAATATAATATTATTATTGTAGCTTCTTTTAGCAACTTTATTCGAAATAAATTAAAATGTAATTCAGATTAAAAAATATACAACAGTTCATTAAAATTTCAAAAATCGATTACAATCGATTAGGCATCCCTAATCATTTTTCGACAGTACATGATGTTTGGCGAAGATGGCGGCGATTAATGTTATTAGTCGAATATAATACTTTTTAATGTTCATTTTTGCATGCAGCTAGTCCGTGTTATAAAAGTATTTGTAACTTATATAATAAAATAGAAAATTAATTATCGTGTATGTCCGATGCTTTTATTACACAGGGCGGTTTTGGACATTGTCCTTTAGCAAGTATGGCGCTTAACTTATCACACACTTTATTAATATAGTGCGTCCATTTAAATCGACTGTCTATTATGAGTCCAAGGTAAGGTTGTTGTTCTACTATATCGATATGATTACAATTACAAGTCTGGTGAGACATGTTATTATGAAGACATTGGTGGCTGTGGGCAATGAGTTTTAATGGAACGGATACTCTATTTCGACTGGACGAAATGTACATCAATTATGTTTTGGTGGCGTTCAGAATTAGTCCTGCATAGTGAGACCATTTCATAAGCTTGGTGAAATCCTCTTGCAATTTCTGTAATGCCACATTTATGTCGTTCTCCGCCGCTAATAAGCAGGTATCGTCTACAAACTGATAGATCTTGCAGTTTTTAATGACATTGGCAACATTATTAACATAAGTCAAGTAATGTAAAGGCCCAAGCACAGAGCCCTGGGTGGTACCATGGGTGACGGTTTGCTTTATACTTGTAACATTTCCCACTTTAACTCTATATGCTCTCTCTTTAACATAATCTTTGCACCAATTCAGAAGGGGTCCTCGAAGTCCACATTCATCAAGTCTTTCCATCAGTAAATCATGCCTTAGAGTATCGAACGCTTTACTATAGTCAATAAAAACAACTAGAACATGTTTTTTATTATCAAGATAATAGTTTACCTCGTCAGTGAAAGTAGATAACAGCTGAGTGGTACTTTTATGCTGCTGAAAACCATACTGACTTTTATTTAAAATTGAGTGTTGACTATAGAAATTATTTACTTGTTTACTTATATATTTTTCAATTATTTTATCTAGTGTAGGCAGTATTGTTATTGGACGGTAATTGTCGTAATCCGTATTTTTACCTTTTTTATGTATTGGTCTTACAATACCGGTTTTTAATTCAGTAGGGTACTTACCTTTTTCAATACACTCATTTATTAAGTTGGCTATGGTAACCGACATTTTGTCCGTAATAGATTTTAAGTCTATTGCTCGCATTTTGTCTATACCTGGTGCTTTGTTCGTGTGAATGTTTTTTATTATTTTAGCTACTGAGCTTGGAGTAGCCTTTTGATATCGGAGTATTACGTTTACAGGCGATCTGTACAAGTTCATCGGCAAAAGGGGCCGATTACAAGAAGATACGATGCTTGAAACACTTTTCTCAGCGAAATTATTAGCGATATCGAGTGGCTTTACTTTCTCATTTTCAAATGAATTTAATATTATATTATCGACCGAAGAATTTTTCCGTCCCGTGATCTTATTAAGTATTTGCCAAAGTCTCATCTGGTTATTTTTATTATTATATATATTATATATATTCTATGTACCAATTTTTTGTTTTTTGTATCAGTTTGTTAGTTGAGTTTCGTATTTTTTTATATTTTTGTTTAATAATCTTATAATCAGTATTTTTTAATCACAAAGAGAACCAATAGTCCCTATTTTCATATGCCTCTTTAATTCCTATTATTAACCCATTTATTTTCTGCCTTCGTTAATGTTCTACTTTTTATCTGAATTGTTGTTAGGGCTTCATTGTAACATCTATTAAAGTTATCTTTTATAAATTTGTATATTTCAATGGCGCAACTAATACTTTTATTTGAGTCCCAATCTATTTTATTTAATAAAGCAGAAACTTTTTTCTGGTCCACAGTTTCCACAGTGAGGTCAATATTTAAATCACCTATTATAAAGAAGTCTTCGCGTTTATTAGTTATGTCGCATGATTGCTGCAATTCGTGTAGAAATAGGTGTTTGCTTAAGTTAGCGGACGGTAAATAGCGAGTAGATTGCAAGTGTATTTCGTGGGTGTGATTATTTTTGTTAGTATTCCCTCAAAATGCACAGTTTTTATTATAGTAGTCGACACTTTATGTTTTTTATGTATGTAAATAATAACTCCACCTCCTCTTCTGTCCTTCCTTAGATTTACATGCATATTGTAGTTCTCTAGTTGTAAAAGATCGATTAAAGGTTCTGAGATATTAACTACTGATAGAATAACTAAATCAATACTAGTACGACAAGTGACTATAATGTGTTCTAAATTAGAAAAATTTGAAATTAGTGACCTTATGTTAAAATGAATACACGTTGGGTTAGTTTTTTTAATTCAGTTACGTTATCAGGTAAATCCATTGTAATAATTGTAAATATGTAGAAATGTATGTAAGCTTAAATAAAGAAACAAATAAGAAAAAAGAGATGATGTGTTGATATGTAAATATAGAGTTAATACTATTAGCTAATTACCTACTTAGACTCTAAGTAGTTTGGCAATATCTTCTTCGCGACGGATTATAATGATGTCACTTTGTTCTTCTTTTCTTGATCGGATGATACCTCGTTTATACCATACGTACTTGTAGGTAGGTTTTAGCTTTTGTTTCGCTTCCCATAGTAATTTCTTGTTATAATAAGATAAAGCTTCACGTATGTAAATAATCTGCTTTCCTGTCGCCTCCGTCTGACTATCCACGAGATCATAAGCATATAGTTTTGAATTCTTCGCTGCAGTGATCCATTTTGTTGATGCTATTTCATTTTTAAATGTAATTTCAATATTTCTGGACTTTTCTTTTTTCCCTGGCACACGTTTTGTAGATTCAATATCATCAACAGAGACTGATAATTTATCTGCAATTTTTTTGACAATGTCGCTAAGTATTTCTGTGTTATTATTAGGGATATTTAATATTTCGTTTTGTTTGTTTAGCTGCGATTGTTCAATATCCTTTATTCGTTGCTCTAGTGCACCAACACACGTTTCTAAATAATTATTTTTGTTAGCGAGTTCTATATTTTTCTTCTGTAATTCTTTCATTGTTAATTTTAAGGCATCTATAGACACAGTCAGCTCGTCAATTTTATCGCTTTGATGTTGTAGAGATATAATTATGTCTCGCAGTTCTCTTTGAAGAGCTTTTTCCATCTCTTTTGATATATCTTTCAACAACCGCTTTGTACGTTTTTGGAATAATTTTCTGTTTCTTGAGCATTATCTTCCTCATCCACTTCTTCTCCGTCACCGGGAACGTAGATAGAACTACGTCTCGGAGAATGTTCAAGACAATCTTGGCATGTCCATCCTAGATTCTCAGCGGCCTTTAGTGCATTCCTCTGCTTGTTAGTAAGACCAGAGCAGTTTCCATTTAAGTGCACTATTTTCTCACATTGATTACACTCTAATCCAGGATTGCTTTTAGTTATATTTTTCCACATTTATCACATTTTGTCATGTTGAGGGTAGATTATTACAAGGTTTATGGAACTAACTTAACGTGCTTTTCGGTCGAACGAACAACGAAGAATCTAAAAGTATCTCCTATAAAAAGTAAAGTGTCTGTGTTCTCCTGTGTGTTTAAACGTACGTTAGGTGATTTAAAAATTAATGATTTTTCCTTACAAGTGGTTGATAATATACAATATTTAGGTTTGTGGTTGAATCGTGGGTCTTAGATGGGGAAGACACATAAATGAACTTGCAGAAAAACGCTTAAGTTTTTAAATATTCTTAAATGTCTGTGTGGACCCAGGTGGGGCCTTCACCCGTCACATTTGCGTCGTTTGTATATCGCAATCATAAGAAACAGAATTGATTACGCTTGTTTCCTCTATGATAGTAGTTGTGTAACGCACCTTAAAAAATTAGAACGCGTGCAAAATCAAGCTATGAGAGTTATTGGTGGATTTTTAAGAAGCACGCCAATACATGTGATGGAGAATGAACTTTGTATTGAGCTGCTACATATACGAAGGTATTATCTGGCGGAAAAATTATGGCTTAAAACTAAATCACTTTTACATAATGAATTAATTGTAATATTAGATAAGTTAGATGAAAATTTTGTGACTCATCCATTGCGTAAGAAAAAGAAACCTCTGTTGGCAGTCGTACATAATTCTCTTAAAGATTCTGATATTCATATCTCAACGCAACTTGAAATGTTCTCCTTGGATACCTAGGTTAGCAATGTGGATCTTTGCGGTATTGTATTTCCTCTTATTGAAACAATTGATAAAGCTAAACACGGTTATAGCAATGTGGTTCTGAAACAAATATGATTACAGTTTATTGATGATAAATATTTGCAATCTTATAAAATTTGTACCGATGGATCTAGCGATAATGTTATTAACATAGGAGCTGCATTTTTTGACCCTCAGTTAAACATATCAATGAAATTCAAAATTAATTCTAAAGTTTCAATAATGTGTGCTGAACTAATAGCTATTTCAGAAGCTGTATCGTGCATTGCATCACTCAATCACAAATATCAATATGATATTTTGACAGACTCTAAGAGTGCTCTGCAACACTTGGCTCGATGTACTTCGAATTTTCGAGGAACACCGATAGCCTACAGTATTTTGAAGTCTATTGATAGTTTAACCAAAAAAAATGTAACTGTTGTGTTACAATGTATCCCTGCTCATATTGGCCTAGTAGGTAATGAAGTGGTGGATAGATTAGCGAAGAAAGTTTCCTCTGACGTTATTTTACGGCGTTATTTACCTTTTTTCGCAGACTTTCTATACAAAGTAAAAGAAAGATGTGTCACTTTGTGGAAGGAATACTTTAATGGGAGATCTCTAACAAAAGCAATATGGTATAAAATTATTAAACCAAATCTCTCCCGTTCTTCATGGATGGATAAGGCTAATATGGGCAGGACCGATATCGTTACAGCTCTAAGGATGCGATCGGGACACATACCAATGAACAGCTTCGCATTTTTGATGGTAAAAGTCGAAACTCCTAACTGTGTAGAATGAAAGAAGAATGTGTGTTCGTATCGAAGCCGAAAGAGTAAATTTTTGCAATAAATATAATGTTAAAAGTTGGACTTAAAAGAAGATAAAAAAAATGTAAATACAATGAGGGTGGCATTATAATAGTTTTATAAAACCCTCTTTAAAAAATAAAAATTAAAAAAAAGCGATACGCGGACAAAGTCGCGAGTAAAAGCTGGTGAGCTAGTAAAACTCTTGATTGAAACTCGGCTTGTCCCATTGCAGGATTAGCCTTAACCGTCACACTTGACACTTGATGAAGCAAGACGTCTCACATCTGCTGCCCGTCGCTAGTCTGGATATTTTACGTCTGGCATAAATAAAATAGTTATTCCGCTATCATTTTTATTATTTTTAAATAAAACTAATTTTACGGATTTTATCGCGTATATTAACTTATTTTTAACTTATTTTTATATTCCCGACGTTTCGGGTGCTTTCCAGCACCCGTGGTCACGGGGGACGGAGTTGTTTGACGTCCTGTTGTCATAGTTAGCCCGGCTACCTTCAGTTTTTTAATATTAATTTTTGGTTCGATTTACGCAGAATGAGCTTACAGTATCTTGAAGTCTAGCAGTGGTATACTTGGGTTTGGATTTGATTTTATTAATTATGGGATCCCAAGCAGATGGCAGCACCCATCCATCTTCTCTATTGAAATTAGGATGTTTTTTAATTTCAATAGCCTCGCGAATCATCCTTGGGAGGAATCGGTGTTCTTTTGCGAGGATTTGTGGTCTATCAAATCTAATGTAATGACGGGGACGATCCTGAACATGTTCACAAACTGCAGACTTCCCGATACGTCGGTGCTTCACGTCAGCTATATGTTCTTTAACGCGGGTTTTAATAGATCTTTTTGTTTGTCCTATGTACGAGAGACCACATTCACAATCCAGCTTGTACACTCCTGCATCTTGTAGAGGGATATGACACTTGACGGATGGTAAAAATTGACCAATCTTCTTCAGCGGCTTGAAGTACGTTTTAATGGAAGCTCGCTTCAAGATGTAGCCAACCTTGTCTGTGACTCCTCTGACATAGGGTAGTACAGCAGGCACACGCTCGACTGTGGCTGGCTTCACTCGGTCACTGTGACGTAGGCGCGGGACCCGAAGCTTGTTGTCTTGCAGTACTTGCTCGACGTGCTGAAGCTCGGCGGCCAGATGTTTTCTGTCACAGATCCCTCGTGCTCTCTGAAACAAAGATTTTCCCACGGTAGCTAACTGAAAATCGTGGGAAAATCTTTGTTTCAGAGAGCACGAGGGATCTGTGACAGAAAACATCTGGCCGCCGAGCTTCAGCACGTCGAGCAAGTACTGCAAGACAACAAGCTTCGGGTCCCGCGCCTACGTCACAGTGACCGAGTGAAGCCAGCCACAGTCGAGCGTGTGCCTGCTGTACTACCCTATGTCAGAGGAGTCACAGACAAGGTTGGCTACATCTTGAAGCGAGCTTCCATTAAAACGTACTTCAAGCCGCTGAAGAAGATTGGTCAATTTTTACCATCCGTCAAGTGTCATATCCCTCTACAAGATGCAGGAGTGTACAAGCTGGATTGTGAATGTGGTCTCTCGTACATAGGACAAACAAAAAGATCTATTAAAACCCGCGTTAAAGAACATATAGCTGACGTGAAGCACCGACGTATCGGGAAGTCTGCAGTTTGTGAACATGTTCAGGATCGTCCCCGTCATTACATTAGATTTGATAGACCACAAATCCTCGCAAAAGAACACCGATTCCTCCCAAGGATGATTCGCGAGGCTATTGAAATTAAAAAACATCCTAATTTCAATAGAGAAGATGGATGGGTGCTGCCATCTGCTTGGGATCCCATAATTAATAAAATCAAATCCAAACCCAAGTATACCACTGCTAGACTTCAAGATACTGTAAGCTCATTCTGCGTAAATCGAACCAAAAATTAATATTAAAAAACTGAAGGTAGCCGGGCTAACTATGACAACAGGACGTCAAACAACTCCGTCCCCCGTGACCACGGGTGCTGGAAAGCACCCGAAACGTCGGGAATATAAAAATAAGTTAAAAATAAGTTAATATACGCGATAAAATCCGTAAAATTAGTTTTATTTAAAAATGTGTAGTGTTCGCGTAAATATAAGAAATCATTTTTATTATTTATTTATAGAATGAGGGTAACAAGCGAGCACAAAATCCACCTGATTATAGGTGGATGCTGTGGTCCATAGAGATCTGCATTTATCCTCGATTAAGAATCAAAATGCAGATGCACCTTTATATCATCTTTATAATCATAGTCCTCAGACTAAGATTTAATACCTCATTTCCAGTCAAAAGGGTTTCCGTTTCTCTACACTCGTCATACGAAACACAGCAGCATTAAGCTGCTATTTTACGCTGGTATTCTGTGAGAGCGTGTTCCTACCCCGTTCGAGCCGACAAATTCAGGCTACAACCACAATATAGCTACAGCATGGCTCTACCAGGCTGAAAATCAATCCATCCATCAAGTCATCAATCGGAATCCCTAAGACCTTTCTGGCATTTTTCATAATTGCTTCTTATGACAACCATCACTAATACTACACGGCAACTCAATATGTTAAGTCTAGTTTCTGATGTTAATGCTGTTAGCCTATGCGGCTCTTACAGCTTCATCAAACTCTGAGCTCGTGGCCGTTCCGGCCTATTCAGCTATAAAGGGGGGGGGGGGGGATTATTTATTTTATTGCAACGTTGCGTACACAACGTTGCACTAAAATCGATTATCTAGGAGGAGTGGGATAATATTGTGTTCAGTTCAGTGATCACATTAACATAACATGGATGATTTATCTAACGACCGTCTGAACAAAGGGTGGCGAGCCCCGGTTCTGAAGACTAACCCGTATAGTTCGATGTTCTGGTTGGTGAGAACCACCCAGGGACGCGCGTGTACGGTGTGTACTCCGTATGGAGTGGTGTGTGGTGCGCCCGTCTGTGGATTCGCTGCATCCCATCCGTTGTTGTCCTAACAGTGTTTGTGGCACTAGGTCAATGTGTAGTGTTTCAGTGTGACTGGCCGGCGACATTTCGGTCGTCGGTCACACAGTCTGGCGGAAAAAGGGGTTCGATTAGAACGTTGCGGGGCTTCCGATGGATTAGCGTAACAATCGGAGTCGGAGCGTAGTTGGCTTCGTTTACCACTACCGGGTTTGTATGTGTCTCGGCCCTCTCGAGCGCGTCGAGACATATCCTTGAAGTATTCAGACATCGGTGGAAGTTTAAAGTCCCTGTGTATGTAAATCAGAGTTTTGCTGGTACCACCGAGCTCCGGTGGCTATGCGAATGAATATATTTTAGATGACTTGGAGGGCATACAAATGACTATGGTTTAATGAACGCATAAACTACGCTTGCGTAAGATACGATAAGTCTCACGCACGCTTTATAAATATGGAGTTTATATCTTAAGGACAGTTTGCTCCTGCTGTTCACTAGCGGGTGGAGGTGACTAGTGACAAATTTAGCACGGTTGCGGATATTGCGAATGTATTTCGCGAATGTCATACCGTGATCAAATGTTACCCCTAGATATGTGGCTGTTGATTACCAGGGGATCTGGTGACCGTACAGGGTTATTGTGCCAAACTATTTCTTGGGGTTTCTGATTTAACGATTGAAAGTAGAGGTCCTTTGAAAGCGTATTGCTACACTTTTCTCAGGATTCACTTCGATTCTTCCTAAGCGGAAATAATTGCCTAGGCGGTTGACGGCTGTTTGGAGCATCTTAATGAGGTATTTTGAGATGAAGTGCCGTATCATCTGCGAAAAGAGAAGTAATCAGTAGGGTGCTGCAGGATGTCACTCTTGAAGAGCATGAAGAGTAGTGGGGAGAGGACAGAGTCTCGTGGGACTCCAGTCTTGAGCGGACGCTTTATGGAGCGAATACGCTCTATTCGTATAGCGAAAGTGGCGACTGGCAAGAAAGGCTCTGATGACGTGGATGAGCCTATCAGGCACAAGCCGTCGTACCAGACTTTGTCAAACGCTTTTGCTATATCGAGGAAAAGGGCACCGGTTATGGTGGTACTGCTACGACTTTGTGGGAGGTTAAATCCTTTCAAAATGTATTCTGTGAGGTGATGTAACTGGTCGGTGCACGAGTGTTCAGGTCTGAAGTCGAACTGCTCGTCTGGAAGAAGCTTGTTAGTTAAGACGAAATCGTATTTGCGAAGGCGATTTAATATGAGTCGCTTGTAAATTTTGCGCAGTGTGCTGAGGAGGATAATTGGTCTATAACTAGAGGCTTAGTTGCGCGGTCTCCCCAGTTTCGGGATTGCTATTACGTCTGCCTCTTTCCATGCATCCGGGAAGGAGCAACTGGAAAGTAGAGCGTTGAATATGCCTACTAGAAGGCATACTAGTGACGCAGAGAGAGAGATTTCAGTACCCTGTTGCTCAATATGTTAATTAAATTAAAGCTACAGCATATATACGTCCCAGAGTTGGGTAAAGGCCTCCCCTAATTTCTGAGGAGGTTCTAGGGCAAGGGTACGTCCGAAACGCTGCGCTAGTGCATTCTCTCGGACTTCTCTTTTTTTTCTTTCATAAGTTCATGCAGGATTTAGCATGTTTTCCATAAACAATATCCCGTATTCTCATAAAATACAGATATAAGTGTAATATTATAGTAACATTTTTAATTTATCATTATCCTATTTCTTGATCATAATGTCCCCGTATGTTTTTTATATTCTATATTAAATATATTTCAAAACTTCAGCCACGTTTTATAATAAAATAAATTTCTATGAGCAACATTTTCGCATACACATATTGCATTCCCTTGGAGATAATAACGAAATAAATTAAACACGCACTGCGGGAACAGGCGTTTTAATTAATTTTAAGTTATTGTCTTAATTTTGCTTGTTTGTAATACAGCAAGTAATCCTATGTGTTGCTTTTTGATATAATGTGGTAAATCATTACTTAAAATTTCACTAACAATTTGTTGGTATCACGGAATTTTAGACGAGATTACTATTTTTCTATATTATGTATACAGTATTTATAATAATGTAGTCTTTAACCGAACATCAGAGTATATTTAACAAAATGTACAAAAATAAAAATAAAAACTAAATTCATCAAAATCGCTACGTCTTCCCGCAGAATATCTTTCTTAATAATTTTCGTATACTCAGCCTTTAGGCGAGAAATGAACTTGCCAAGTTATCACAAGCGGTAATGTCCAGTTTTGATACAGTTCCTTTTGATATTTCACCGCGCTTGGACTCCACGAACTATAGCTGCTTCAGCAAATGACCAAATGTATAAACATCTCTCAGCGACATTTACTCAGTTCAGCCACCTCAGATTCCGCGTCGGTCCTAAACAAGGTGTCGCTGAGATGAGACACGTGGGCGTTGGCTCACTCACTCGGGGCCAAAAGATTGTTTAAAATATCAGGATAATCCGAAACTGTACACCTCCGCTACCCCACATTAACAACAAAAAACGTTCTACTTTACAATTATTTTTGTAATTATTAATAAATAAAGATCAGACCGGCGGCCATTCTCAACGGAGATTAGCCATCTGCGCAGGTCAGGATTATAGTACCCAAGTGTATGCGCAATCACAGGCACACTCTATTCTTTCACTCTCATAGTCCAATGAGAGTCCCATAATGGGACGGGAATCTGACAAGACCAGAGAGAGATCTACTACCTACGTCTATACGCGCTTTCCTAGGTACAGACCACAACACAGGTAGATGACACCGCTAACTTCCTGACTCCGGTATGCTACTGAGAAATTCTTGACAGAAAAGTGATTTTGGCCTGACTCGAGATTTTAACCTAGGATCTCATGATAAGCAACCACTTTTACGACTACTAAACAGTTGTAATTATTATGACATAAATGGTAAATTTACTGAATATTATTCAAAAACGTAAGCCGCATATATTTAATATCGCATGAACAATAAAGATTCCAATAATTAATTTCCATAGGGATCATACCAGGGATAAGTAAAAAGGTTAGTAAGATAGCTTAGTTGATTAATTACTTCAGTTATTTATGGTCATTTTAACATGCATACTCACAGAACTGAAATAGCAGTAAGAAATAATTTAATCGCGTTATTATGCTTACGTAATACACCAAGTCACTCAATGTAATAAATAAAATATATGATTTAAAATTAAACATTTTGTTTAGCCGACCTCAACATAAGTTATTAAGAATAACTCAATAACTATTAGTCTGACCTTGATCAAATTCATATTGAACCACTCGAGAAGTATCAGCTTTCAAATAAAAAAAGAATCATCGAAATCGGTTCACCCAATAAAAATTTATGAGGTAACACCCTTAAAAAACATATAGTCGAATTGAGTAGCGTCTCCTTTTTGGAAGTCGGCAGAAAAGAAATATAATAATAACACCAAAACTACTTTTTACTACTTTTGCTTTTTACGAGTACTACAAACACTAATGTACATGTGAAACTGTCGGTTGATTTAGTAATAAATTTTTAAAAGCGTTAAAACATAGCAAACAAATGGTAAACATTTATGAAGGGGAAAAAGGTAAAAAGATATATTGTTCTGAAGATAGTAAAAATAAAACATACTCGTCGCGACTTTCTCAAGATATTTTGGTAGCATGATATTTTTATCGCATATTAACAGACTGCGACGATAAAAATATTCCACAAGGCTTTTTTGTTTACTAATACGTATTGCAAAACTTAATCAAAAGCATCAGACTTATTCGCGTTTCCTCTTACTATTAATTTGCTTTTCCTTATGAATAGAATAGAATAGAATAGAATATTTTTTTATTCAATATACATTACATGTGTAATTCTTATTGAAAGTCATTATTTACTTTACCACTGGTTCGAAAAAACCATCTGTCCTGGGAAGAACCAGCAAGAAACCCAGCGGGACTTTTTGAAGTGAAAACTTCTTTAGCGGCGTTGTGCACTTTTATTGGTAATGGGTAAAAAATGTTAAACTCGCGTCAGGTCACGTGTCCTGATCGAAAATTCGTAAGACGGACGGATAGTAGACAGCCGGCGCGGCGTAGTAGTACGAGTATTATTCAGGTTAGGTTAGGTTTAATTAATTTTCATTTATTAATTAATATAATTTTATTATTAAGATTAGGTTTCGATCGAGTCTACTGTACCGCTTGACGAAATTATTAATATAGATATATATGTACTTACACATTATAGATGTAATATTTGTAATATGTTTATACTTTATAGCATTAACCTATATTTTCATAACATCACAATAAGCACAAGTGCGGTGTAGGTTTACCAAACAAATAATTTCGAATTAAAATACATGAAATAAGATAATAATAAATAATCTCTACCATTCCAAAATATCAAAAATGCACAACGTTAATATTGAAGTTTTCACTTCTGCCGGCACTCCCAGAGTGCGAACCGTCGTTTTTATTAAAAAAATAAATTTTACAATATAAATTCTTACGAACTATTTACAAAATTTATTTTAGAAACTGCTTGGAAGCGACCACCTCATTCCCAGGGATTATTATAAACCATGTATTCATTTATACTATAATAACCCTTTTTATACAGTTTCAGCTTAATAAAACATTTAAACTTGGTAATAGAGAGAGCATGTACACTTTCCGGGACCTTGTTGTAATAGCGTATACATTGCCCCAAGAATGAACTACTGACTCTGTGGAGTCAAGAAACTGGCATCACTAGCTTGTGTTTGTTCCTAGTGTTTACAGAATGTATATCACTTTTTTTACTAAAAGTACCTTTGTTTTTGTGAACATACATTAAATTTTCGTAAATATACTGAGAGGCCAAAGTTATTATATTTATTTCTTTAAATTCATCTCTAAGAGACTCTCTCGGTTTTAGATTGTAAATAGCTCTAATGGCCCTCTTCTGCAAAACAAAAATAGTTTCTGAATCAGCCGCATTTCCCCATAGCAATATCCCATAAGACATTATGCTATGAAAATAACTGAAATAAACTAATCTAGCTGTCTCGACACTAGTGAGACCTCTAATCTTTTTTACAGCATAGGCTGCAGAACTTAGTCTACTTGCTAATTTGGATATATGGAAGCACCACTGAAGCTTTGCGTCAAGAATCATGCCAAGACAAATAGTGGATACAACAGGACTCAGTTCCTTCCCATTTAAAAACACATTGGTATTCAGATTTTTAACATTCGTTGTTGTAAATTCAACACAATTAGTTTTATTTTCGTTCAAATGCAGATTATTAACATTAAACCAATGAACTAATTTTGATATAGCATTATTCACTTCATCACATTTAAATGATTGACGTTTAAGTTTAAAAATCAAGGAAGTATCATCAGCAAATAATACTATATCATGACTAGGTAAGGTAAGTCATCAATATACACCAGAAACAGAAATGGGCCGAGAATCGAGCCCTGAGGGACACCCATTAGTACAGGTGACCCGGAAGAACTTTTACTATTGATAATAACCTTCTGCTTTCTATTACTTAAATATGAAATAATAAGTTTAAGTGCTTTTTTTTGACACCGTAGTACTGTAGCTTCCTGACTAATATCTCATGGTGAACACAGTCGAACAAAATATACCCAAAACATCCCCTGAATTCTCCCATGCACAAAAAGCGTCAAGCTCAACTCCAGCGTCAGTTGTCGAGCGACCCCTTGTAAAACCGAATTGATTTTTATGTAGCAATTTATTAATATTAAAGAAACTTAACATCTGATCTAAAATAATTTTTTCAAAAATTTTACTAAATGGTGGTAGTACAGAAATTGGTCTAAAATTGGCGGGGTCTAATGTACTACCAGATTTAAATATAGGTATGACTTTACTATGTTTCATTAAATCAGGAAACACACCAGATTCGACGCTTGTATTAAATATAGTGGCTAGATAAGGTGCTATTATATCTATTACATGTGTTAGGGCAGTATAATATTAATAAAACCCATTTAATATGCGCGGGTAGCGTGACCTTAACAAGCCGAGAATAAAGTCCAACTTCTCCGCTTTGCGTTCGAGGTACAAAAAACAATTTCCGATCGATGAACATGCAAGCTGTAGAGGGTCATAGATCAACTGTGGAAACCTAATTAAACTCTTAAAAGTTCCCCAGCCTCGTGCTTTGTTCACTTTGCTTATCATTCGACGAGTTAATGAGTCTTTTAATTAACTTTTATTCGTTATTTATCTATTAAAACTTTTCTTTTAGATGAAAATATATTTCTTTACTAATTGTCTATAGCATTACCAGGCATTTCGCTACTTTGAAGCAGATTCTCATCGCTAGACTCAGTTTTTTTTATATATGTATATGTTGCAGTCAACTAACCGGTCGATTCGTTCAAATAGCGGCCGTGATATTGATATACAAGATATATCACACATATCTTGTAATATCAGCGAGAACAGGTTAAGGTGCGGCTGTTGGGCCACCCTAATATCGTTTCCATTTTTATAATATATTACATGACGCTAATTATGTTTAATTGTATGTGTAATTGTATGTATCTCGGAAATTCAGCAGATGATCCCACTTTCTGATCTCTGCAAAACATCAGGATAGCATTAATTATTAAAAATAATAAGTGTGAGAGCGGATGTTCAACTTGCTCTTGCTTACTCAATTAATTATTATCAGTAATAAGACAGCGTAAGGCACTATAAATTCAGTATAGAGTAATTACACTTCGACCACACCGTAACACGTCCCCACCACAATCACACACCAATGTAACGTGAGGTACGTAATTACATGATAACATCAAACTATGCAAACCAACAGCAACACTACTAATCTCAGTGTAACACAAGGCAGCCGCCTCTCAACAATACCCTCCTCCTTGCCTGGCTCAGAGCAATTACTAAAATGAACAGAACCACAACACTGCCTTAATTATCAACACTGTATGTTAATAATAATCTTAGTAGTACTCGTAGCATAACTTCACTCGTAGAATGACTCAAGCGGAATCTCTACGGCGCCTACAATGAACTTTATATTGCACAAATAAATGGGGGTTTCTCTATTTACCCTCAATTCCACCTCAATCCAACCTGATTTTATAGACGCCCTGTCATGTATATATAATTATGATATATCGTTGAATGAAATTAATAAGGTGACCATGTCATATAATGGCTAAATTGTTAAATGAACGGCTAATTATGCTAGTTGGTTATTCTAAATCAATAGCTCACCGCTGAACATAGGTTGCCACAAAATACGGTGCAGAGCCAACAGCATCCATCGACCACCTGCGTGATTCATTAGGTCATCACTCCAACTAGTAGTGAACCAACAACACTGCGTTTGCCAGTACGGACCAGCTACTCTAACACCTTTCTTCTCAATCGGTTCTTAGTTCTTCGAGCTACATGTTCGACCTATTGTCACTTCAGCTTACTGTTCTCTTACGAATAACTTTGTAACGGATTATCAGAGAAATTTTGAGCGATTCCAACGTATTCTGTGTGACTTAGAGCTTCATGTTACGTCCACCAGTAGAGGACCACGTTTTACTTCCGTAAGACATCACTGGCAACATTCAATAGCTGCACACTCATTTTAAGGCCCTGAGAAATATCGAACAAGAAGATCTATCGCTATTGGCTTACGACCTGATCGAAGTTGGACTTACCACATGGGACATTTTGTCCTACTGTTCGCAACAACTACCGATATATGTGTAACATTGACGTTAAACATGTTTTTACAATGTTAATCTTAAGATCTTTTTACGTGGTAGAGCCATGCTGCAGCTATATTATGGTTGTAGCACGAATGGGTCGGCTCGACCGGGGAAGGACCACGCTCTCACAGGAAACCAGCGTAAAATAGCAGCTTAATGCTGCTGTGTTTCGTATGGTGAGTGTAGAGAACCGGAGACCCTTTTTACTGGCAAAGAGGCATTTCATCTTAGTCCTCACGGGTGACAACGTATCTGCATCTTGAGTCTTTATTGAGGATAGATGTAGATGTCTATGGGTCACAGTAACCACTTACCATCAGGTGGACTGTGTGCTCGTTTGTCACCCGATCCTATAAAAAAAAAAAAAAAAAGACATACCCGTTGGGAAACGCTATTGATGTCGTTGAGAATATTGCTACGGCCCTCCAGGGATTCCGCCATAATGACAATATCGTCAGCAAATCGTAGGTAAGTGACTCGCCATTCATGTAAACAAATTGAACATTTCTTCTAATGAAGCGGAAAAGACTTTTGGGGATATAAGTCTGTTTATATCTCTGCAATTGAGTAGGTTATCTTTGTATAAGTAGACAATATAGTTATAATAATGTCATTTTCTGAACTCTGACCCGCCACCGCACGACAGATTATTTTTTTTTAGGATAGTTTTTTTAGGTGACAAACGAGCACAGAGTCCACCTGATGGTAAGTGGTTGCTGTGACCCATAGACATCTACATCTATCCTCGTTTGCGAATCAAAATGCAGATGCGTTGTCACCTGTGAGATAGAATGCCTCTTTCCCAGTAAAAAGGGTCTCTATTTTCTTTATTTATTTGTAGTAATATAGAAAATAAACCGTGTAGTGGCGGTGTAAAAATATCCACTACCCCTTAGCATCCCGTGGGTGTCGTAAGATGCTACTGAGGGAAACTAAAACAGAAGATGGACAGCAGCATCTTTCTGATAACAATTCAAAATAATAAAAAACTGTGGTTGCCAACCCGCTTGCCAAGCGTGGCAGCTATGGCAAAATCCTTCCTTTGATAATCTAAGGCAATCTATGGGAGAGGCCTATGTACTGCAGTGGACTTTTCCACCGACTTCAAACCGGAAGAGGTACTCAATTCGACTGTGTTTTTTAAATGTGAGTTTTAATATTCTTTATTGTGGTTGAACCGATTTCGATAATTCTTTTTTATTTGAAAGCCGGTGCTTCACACGTGGTCCTATATAAATTTGATCAACGTCTATATAGGCAGTAATTGATAATGGATCGAATAAAAAAGTTACACGAGTAAATATAATTTGCGTAGTTTTGACCCCATTTGAATGGGGGGGGGGGACATTTGAGCTTTACAACGAGCACGTGATATATGATTCCTTAAATGCGATTAAATTGCTGTGATGCTGACGTGGATCAACGTGGCTTCACGTCACCTTTAAAACTTAAGAGGCAAACTTAGAACTTAGCCGTGTTGATACCGAGATTCTAAAGTGCTTTGTCTGCGATAAATGTTTTGTTATGTTTTTTTTTAATAAGTAGTACTTGACGTTTGTTTTATAATATAATATTTTAATACTTATATCATTGCGACCTGTCCCTACGTCGCCTAGATACGATCTATTCATGTGGCTTTATTTAAATTTTACATAATTAAGGACCATTTATTTTATCGACTTTTAGTTTTTTGTTTTGCATAAAGCCTTTTTAGCCTAGAAACCTACTGACATTGCTCCCTATCCAGTGCCTTTCATATCCAGTTTTAGCTAACTCTGTCGGCTCATACAACACGTACGAAATGAACTGTCATATTCTTGCACCGCCACTAGACGGCTGCAAATATTACCGAAATCAGAGATTAAGCGGTGATTCCCATAATTATTCATATTTCAAAAACGTCACCCCCATACTAGAGTTTTTTTCAGTAGAAGAGGATTTTTATATAAAAATTGCAAATAAAGAAATATGTGCTGGATTCGAATTCGTTTTGTGTGTTAGAGACAGACCTTTTCAAGTCTGATTCAGCTGACGGGCAGTTTTTTGAAGTTACATAATGTCGAGGTGCTTTCTTACTAGAAACTTTGCTAACCTCTTTTGCACGTATTGTCCTTTGTTAAAAAACGATTGACACACTTATGACAGATAAGTAGGTAGTATAACTAGATCATATTTTCTCTAGTGAATGTAGTTTTTGTTCCTTGATATTCATATTTAATCACGTCACATTTTTTGAAATCTACTGCCGTTCCCTAATCAGGATGTAATCGGAGACTTAATGGATGCAGGAGAATATTTCACCTTTGCTTATTTATTTTTTATAGATAACGTTACCCCTCACTAGGGTTTTTTTCTGTACTATCGAGGCAGTTTACAAAAATAAATTCCACATGGACAAACATTCAGACCCAAAGCTTTCATTTATATATCATACGAATTACGAATACTTCTTCCGTACGGGATTCGAGCCCGTAGCTCTCAGCACTGAAACTCTTTACCGAGCCAGGAATACTTAAGGCATAATTCTTTTTTTTTAATTAAAAAGAAATTTATATTCCAGAATAAAAGTATCTTGTTAATGTAAATATTTATCAGCACAAAAATCAGTCAGTAGGTGAATACTTGAAGCCGAGTACTAGACTGGAAACAGCATTAAGTTGTTTTTCACGGGCGTAAAATAGCAGCTAAATGCTGTGTTTCGTATGGTAAGTGTAGAGAATCGGAGACCCTTTTTACTGGAAACGAGGCATTTATTCTCAATCCTTAGGGGTGACAACGCATCTGCATTTTGATTCTTAATTGAGGACAAATGCAGACGTCTATGGGCTACAGAATCCACTTGCCATCAGGTGGACTGTGTGCTAATTTGTCACCCTTATTCTATATAAATAAAACTGAGGAGAATCTTGCTTTAAATTTGACTAACGTGTAACACGGAACTGACATAGGCTAAAGAATATATCTCGGAAATTTTCTTCTTCATCAGCCCTTAAAAGTCCACAGCTGGACTTGAATATCCCTCGTTGTAAGGAGGACTTGCCTTGATCATGTCGCTTGGATGCATCTCGCACCGTTGGATATTCACATTCACACATAACCTCGTTAAGGCCACAGCCTTAACGAGGTTATATTACCATCTACGGAAAGCCAGTTCTTTTTCTGGTTCTCCTATAGTAGCCGCTTAGTACCTTACGATAGGGGAGACCGGGGATGGTTGACCAAATTTCAGTGAAGACGCTTGTATTTTCATTGTTTTGGTGTATATTATTGTGAAAATCAATACATCTGATAGGTAAACTATTAAGCTTCTGAAAAAAATAGCAAAACGCTCGCTATCCATTATGATATAGTGCACAAGCTTAATTTTGTAAAACACGAAATATGAGTCAACCTACCCCATGCCCGGGGTTGGTTGACTTGTCACTAGGGGTAAGTTGACCTATCAAATAAGTAGCACATATTATAGGAATAAATACGATATAAAATATAAGAAGTATTTGTAATTTTATTAGAATTAAATTTTTAATCCTGACAATTTAAATATACATCTTAAATTATTATAAATTAGAATAAACAATCATATATTTAAAAATTTGTCAACTAAACACTGAAAACATAAAACTTTTAGTATCTAAAACAAGAAAAGTTTTATTAACTTAATAATATACAAAAGCAAAAAACAGTCTTGACTAATTCAACTAATATAATTATATGTTTTTAATGAAATATATCACATTCTTGGAATTATCTAATCAGTCTTATAAATCAGGGATACAATTTTTGCATTAATGGAACAAAATATTACAATTTGCACATTGTTGTGTATGGGCCCATAACTTGCACATAGTGGACTGAATCCATGATTCTCCAGGAATACTTAAAATGTAAGATTCAGTGCACTCTAAACAAAATGTATCATCCCCATCACTTTTGTCTTCTTCGTCACTATTCCTCTTATTTGTCCCATGAAAATTTTTTTTCCTCTTCCGTTTCTCTTAATCTTGTTATTCTGTCTGTATAAATAGTGTAAACTTTTGAGTTTCTTATGGAGTAAATCGTAATAAATATCAGCTACCCCCTTGAGGTAATTTTCTAATGCGAGTTCTTCCTCATCACTGAATATTTGTCTATTTTTAGTGCAACCAGCGCTCTCCAAAGTGAATTTACATCTCGACAATGCCGGTTTACTTTCTAACATTTTCTTTATTTTTCCACGTGGCGTTGGGTGTTTTAAACAGTATAGCAAATTCTTTTGTTGTAGAATTAATACTTATTTTTATCACAATAACTTGCTGACATGCTCTATCGAAGACATCCTTAGGTGTACATCCTCGATAAGTCTTTATTTTGTACGTTCGCATGGATCTGCAACAACAAGCATTTGATAAACTAAAAAGAAAATTGAGTTTATTGCGTAAAGCATACCCAGACTACTATGGGGTAGGTTAACTAAGTGGTCAACCAGCCCCAAAATAAATTAGTCTACCAGCCCCGGATCGCTTTTTAATTTTTAACCACATGGTATAGTCTCAAAACTGTGGCGAAATAAAAAATAATGATACGTAATAAAAAGATTATCAATCAAACTTTTACTTTAAATTACTTAAAAGTAAATAACAACTAGTATATAGGCGTTACTACAAAATATATTAGGAGGTAAACAATTACTTACATGGTTTGTTTTTGGATATTAAGCTCCTTCTCCCAAACGACGTGTGTAGACGATGCCGCTCTTTCGGTACCTGAGCGGGGGTAGAAAACGGTTTTTCGTTCCTAGTTGGATGAGGAAACACTTTTGAGTAGGTCGAGTTTTTGACAGCAAGTCAACCTGCCCCTATAGTCAACCATCCCCGGTCTCCCCTACCCATGAAGTAAAATGGGGTGACATTGTTAAGCAAAAATACATATAATCACTAGTATTCATACTTTCATTGTTCACCGTAGCCGAATAAAAGAAAACTGTAGTATCAACTATTTGGTTTGTTTTAGCAATGGTAAGTTGATTCCATAAGCAATGAAATTTTTAAGAGGCTTAAATTGATTAATCTATAAAAAAATGAAGTATCTGTTTTTTATGTCACAATAACAGCTTTATACTAAATGCATATGAAAGTATATACGGTAATTATAACAAAAACTATTATTAAAATTTTTGTCTGTCCTTCTGCCTGTTTCTTCCAGCTAATCTCCAAAATGGATGGACCGATTTTGATGGGACTTTCAGTGGCAGATAGCTGATGTTATAAGGAGTAAGTCATGCTACTTTTATTTTAGAAAAAGCATTAGAGGTCCGTAAAATTAAAAACCCATGATAAAGTACATGAACGTATAAAATTTCACAGCAAAATTGAACAGCTACTATATTAATATAGATTAATCTTAAAACCAGGGCAAGTTTGTTAAAATATTTATATGGTGCAATGCGGTCTAATTTCAGAATATTAGAATGGCCGAGTAGCTAAACCCATTATCATTTTAATTTTCATTATGCTAGTGGATCGCGTAACAACGTTAACCTTTATTTTGCAAACTTACAAAAGGATATGAATTATTATTATATACTTACGACTCGTGCTCAGCGGTAGAACTAGCTCTAGTAATTCCACGTGGACTCCTAGGTCAAAAAAGAGAGTCTACCAAAAAATGGGTTACCTTGTGGGCTAGGCCTAAGCTTATGACTTGACTAGAGTGACGCCAAATAACTAGACACATTTATCGATCATCACTTCCCATACGAAATACAGTAAATATACTAATTATTTTTGTTTTCAAAAGTTAAGAACTATTATAATATGATCTTATACCAACAAATTAATTTAGACGTAGTACTGCGTATGTTTCAAGTGACGCCAAAGCCTTGCTCAACTTCCACACTTCTTTCTTTATTCTCTTCAGCCCGTAAAATTCCACTGATGGACGCACACATATGCATTTAAAAACAGTTACTTGCCAATAATTTTAGATACATATTTTGTGCGTGAGTGCATGTTCTTACAATAATACTAAAAATATACGCAGCGCTCCGTCTAACTTTCTTTATTGGTATGAGATGGTGTTGTGATGATTTTGACGCAATCTTGTATGGCCATAAGTTCTGTTAGGAGCTGATGTAGAAGATAAATAATGTAAAAAATTAACTACTTTCCAGATGACTACTTTCAGTCGGCAAACCATCCCACTTGTCATTCACCCCGTGTGTCGTCAGGTCCATATATTTTGTTTTTTTATCTGTTTTAGTTTTCACAACATTCTCGTGTCATATCTCGTATCTCTATATGGAATGGTAATGACGATCAAAAATATCCTTTACCGTGCCCGGTCTACCAATTCAATATCAGACCTGTTCGCAAAAAAAGTCATGTCTGTGAGAATGGCCTGGTCCCAATAGAGCCCGGCGCGGTCGTTACGAGCTCGGCTTTCGACGAGTAGCTACTTATAATATGGCAGTTTCTGATCCACGAGGAATAATCTGTAGGGTACCACAACACTGATTTTCAGTCGGGATATTGATAAATAAGCACTTAAACTAATAAATAAACATAAATAACGAAAATTTAAAACTATAAAAGAATGGTTATAATAGACCCAGAAGCTAAGTCGGGACTTGTTTTACATTATTCGTTGTTTATTATTATTACTTTAATTGGTATTATTAATCCTTTTAACGTATCAATAATTTGAAATTAGTAAAAAGCAATCTTGAAGAAAAGAGAAGCTGATAATTTTAATAAAGGCAAGTTAAATTGGCTGCCTCGTACCGTACCAAGCAATCGACGATAAAACTTTTAACGAGTTTGCAAATCAATATTTATTATTTTTTTATCGCACTTTTGTACACAAAAGGACAAACATTAATTTTATCCAAGTGTGTATTCATGACGTGTGTGAATTGCGTATTATGACAGAAAAGTGTGGAGATATCAATAACAAAATAATTTGAATATTGAGAACTAATTAAATAGCGATAAAATAGATATAGTGTTGCTTTATTTATAAGTTTATAAGGTTAGTTAGGTTGACAAACGAGCACGCAGTCCATCTAATGGTAAGTGGATGATACTGACACTGGGCACATTTAGCTGCGACTAAAAATAAAGTTAAGATGCGTTATCACTTCTGAGGGATGAAATGCCTCATTGCCAGTTATGAGGTAAAAGTTTCTCCAGGACTGTATGCTCATTCGTAACTTTAATTTAAAAAATAATAATACTCCTAACTGACAGCACATATAATATTTATAATAATATTATATTTACAACTACAAAGGTATTAACAACATCAATGCGAAGAACGTCTTCTAGTAAGCATCATTAAATCTACCTATTAAATGTATCGGCAATAACGACCTCCCTAGTTTTTCTTTTAATTTAACAATATATAAAACATTACTACAAACCTGTTCTTCTGAAATATCTGATATTAATATTTCAACTTTATAAAGCGAGTCACAAAAAAATTGCTTATTGCCTTCGTTCTCAAAAAAGGAACAAAGGAAGTATATTTCCGATATTTCCAATAATAACTAATGATTTTCCTTTATTTGCGATAATCGTGGCGAATTTTATTATAAAACATTTCGTAATACTTATGTAATAGTCTAATAAAGTTCACTACTGAACATAGGTCTTCACCATAGATTGCCTCATGGGGTTGATTATTGCCATAATTGCCACACTTGGCAAGTGGGTTGGCAACCGCAGTTTTTTCAGTCATTATTAGGAAGACGCTGCTGCCCATCTCCTGATTTGTTTCCTGTATCGCCTCTTACGTCTCTTACAACACCCTCGGGATAATATGGGGTAGTGGATATTCTTACACCGCCATTGTACGGTATATGTAATAGTAATAATTTAAAATGTTTGTTGACAAATGACAGTGTCAGTAATATTTTTTATCTTATAACCAGTTATCTTGTAACCTGTATAGTACTCGTATCTTGTCAACATCGTAAGAGAATCCATTATCCCCATATCTCTGACACCCTTTTTACTCGTAACATTAATTCCATCTTACTCCTCACGGGTGACAACGGATCTGAGGATAAATGTAGATGTCTATGTGCCACAGTATCCTGTTACAATCAAGGGCGGATCCAGCTTTGGCGCCAGGAGGGGGTCACATAGTCGTGGTCAAGTCAAGAACTTATAATTTAATTTTGATAACAATAGATACAAGTAAAAAGTAGGTATTTTATTAATGTACGTAAGCACTGTACTTAAAAATATTTATTCTTTATTGTACACTTGAAACACTTAACACATAATAACTTGTACATATACACGTACATATTGCCATCTTCTCTTGAAGACATCCAGAGAAGCACTATCACGCACGGAATGAGGCAGCCTATTTATATTCCATAACCGTGGTGAATGATTTGTCATAACAGCTAGAGGTATGTCGAGGGGTATGACGCAAAACTCCGCAAAAGTGAAGAGGTGGTACGACAAGGGTTTCCAACAATCAAAATAGAAACAGACAAAATACATATATTTAAATAACAAAATCAATTTTTCTTTAACGTCTTCTCCCGAAACGCGTTATTACGTCATTTACGTCAATGGGTACGTTTTTATGAACGTGGAGAAGTGCCAGTCCGGTTAGGCGATCTTCAACCATTGAAGATCTTAGCCACGATTTAACTCTGCGCAACGTAGAGAAAGGCCTTTCTGCTGCCGCTACACTGACAGGTAGTGTAGCCATAATTCATATTTTTTTTTATATTAGGATACATATCGATGTCACAATTTAAAATAAGATCAGAAATCGACTGCGGTATGTCCTGGCTCCGCATTTACAATGACAGGTGTTATCTAGTAATAATGTATAGTTGGTAGCTAGTTGTTTCACAGTTTCAATTTCTTCATTACTATATTCGCTTTTTGGTATGAAAACGCTTAGCTGAAACAAATTAAGTACATCAGGAGATAGGCGGTCCTGGAGATCACTTATTATTGAATCTAGAAGAGGGATGTATATAGCTCTGCGGAAATACTCTTCAGCAGATTGAGCAGGTTGGTTATTGGCCCTATGTATTTGTTTTGATACTATTCTGGGGATTTAATTTCTACATCTAGCTGCTCAGCTACTTCTTTAGCCGCTTCAAAAAGCTGTCGGTATATTACGTCCACATTTTCTCTTTTATCTTGTAAAACACTAAAAGTATCATTAATAGCGTCCGTAGCTTTTTTTTTTAACGGCAAGGCCCCAGGCGAGGATGGAATTACAGCGGAGCTTCTGAAAGCGGGTGGAAAACCGGTACTTGAAGTCCTTCAGAAGCTCTTTAATTCCGTCCTCCATGGTGGCATTACACCGGAGGCGTGGAGCAGAAGTGCGGTGGTCTTGTTCTTCAAGAAAGGCGACAACGCTCTCTTGAAGAACTACAGACCGATTTCCCTTCTGAGCCGCGTCTACGTGCTGTTTTCGAGAGTCATTACGAATCGTCTCGCGCGCAGACTTGACGACTTCCAGCCTCCCGAACAAGCCGGTTTCCGAAAAGGCTTTAGCACCATAGACCACATACATACCCTTCGGCAAATTGTACAGAAGTCCGAGGAGTACAATTTGCCACTATGTCTGGCGTATGTGGACTATGAGAAAGCCTTTGATTCCGTCGAAATTTGGGCGGTGCTGCAGTCCCTTCAGCGATGCCAAGTTGACTATCGGTATATCGAAGTGTTGAAGTGCTTGTACAGTAGGGCTACGATGGCTATCCGAGTACAGAACCAGAGTACGAAACCTATCCAATTGCAGAGAGGTGTAAGACAGGGTGACGTCATATCCCCGAAACTCTTTACCGCTGCATTGGAAGATGTTTTCAAGCTTCTGGACTGGAAAGGATACGGTATCAACATCAATGGCGAGTACATCACTCACCTTCGATTTGCCGACGATATAGTCCTTATGGCAGAATCGCTGGAGGATCTAAGCACTATGCTCAATGACCTCAATAGTGTTTCCCAACGGATAGGTCTTAAGATGAACATGGACAAAACAAAGATCATGTTTAATGTCCATGTCACACCTATGCCGGTAGTTGTTGGGAACACTAAGCTCGAAGTTGTTGACGAGTATGTTTACCTGGGACAAATAGTCTGACTAGGTAAGTCCAACTTCGACCGAGAGGTCAATCGACGGATTCAACTCGGTTGGGCAGCGTTCGGGAAATTACGGCACATCTTCTCGTCAGGTATACCTCAAAACTTGAAAACGAGACTGTACACCCAGTGCGTGTTGCCAGTGATGACATACGGAACTGAGACGTGGTCCTTCACTGCTGGCCGGATGAGGAAGCTCAAGGTCGCTCAGCGAGCTATGGAGAGGGCTATGCTCGGAGTTTCTCTGCGTGATAAACTCAGAAATGAGGATATCCGCAGTAGAACTAGAGTGACCGACATAGCCCAACGGATTAGTAAGCTGAAGTGGCAATGGGCCGGCCATATAGCTCGAAGAACCGACAACCGATGGGGAAGAAAGGTTCTCGAGTGGCAGCCTCGTACCGGCAGGCGAAGTGTAGGGCGTCCCCCCACTAGATGGAGTGACGACCTGGTAAGATATGCAGGAAGTCGATGGATGCAGGTGGCTCAGGACCGTGCTTTGTGGCATTCTTTGGGGGAGGCCTATGTTCAGCAGTGGACTTGTGAAGGGCTGTAATGATGAATGATGATGATGTAGCTTTTTTAAATCAATTGAGTTCGATTGCAGTATTCTGCTTATGGAAAGACGAAAGATACAGTAGTACCTGAAAAATAAAAAGTAAGTGACTGCTTAATATATATATATATATATATATATATATATATATATATATATTGCAAAGTTTTATCAAATTTGAAAGAAAGAAAGAAAGAAAGAAAAATTATTTATTACACCAAACACCAACACACATGTTACAAAAGATATTATGCACTAAAAAACTTATAACTACAGATTGAATAAAACTATTTTTACGGATTTTATCGCGTTTAATTAACTTATTTTATATTCCCGACGTTTCGGTTGCTTTCCAGCAACCGTGGTCACGGGGGACTGAGGTGATTGACGTCCCGATGTGAAAGTTAACCCGGAGTACCTTCAGCTTTTTAATTATTAATTTTGGTCCGATCTACGCAGAAGATTCGGGAATATAAAATAAGTTAATTAAACGCGATAAAATCCGTAAATATAGTTTTATTCAATGTGTAGTGTTCGCGTAAATATAAGAAATCATTATAAAATATTAACTTGCTTAGTAATCACTTTTAATGAAGAATAATAATAAAAAATGACAGGATAGTATTTTGACAGTTTTAAAACTTGGTTACTTGTAGCAAACATGTGTCAAAAGTCACGCAAAATAATTTTATTATTAATCTACAATAATAATTATGTATTAAGTAACCTATTATTTGGCATAATTTTCAAAGAGATTAAATTGATATGCATAATAGATTTTGAATAACTTGTGAAAAAAAGTTGTATCTAATCATGCAGATTGGAAAATAATACTTATATTAATAAAATCTACTAAACATGAGTATATTTATTGTGTAACATAAACTTTAAATTTATAATACTTTTTAATAATTTTTAAATAAAACTAATTTTACGAATTTTATCGCGTATATTAACTGATTTTATATTCCCGACGTATCGAGGAATTTACAGCACCCATGGTCACGGGGGGGACTGAGGTGTATGACGTCCCAAAGTCATAGTTAACCACGGCTACCTCCAGATTCATCATCATCATCATCATTACAGCCTTTCATAAGTCCACTGCTGAACATAGGCCTCCCCCAAGGAATGCCACAAAGCACGGTCCTGAGCCACCTGCATCCATCGACTTCCTGCATGTCTTACCAGGTCGTCACTCCATCTAGTGGGCTGTCGCCCTACACTTCGCCTACCGGTACTGCGGATATCCTCATTTCTAAGTTTATCACGCAGAGAAACCCCGAGCATAGCCCTCTCCATAGCTCGCTGAGCGACCTTGAGCTTCCTCATACCTCAAGATTAAAAATTTTCAATTTTTGTTCCGATCTACGCAGTATGAACTTACAGTATCTTGAAGGATACGAGGTAAGGGGTAACCTTCACTGCTGGCCGGATGAGGAAGCTCAAGGTCGCTCAGCGAGCTATGGAGAGGGCTATGCTCGGAGTTTCTCTGCGTGATAAACTCAGAAATGAGGATATCCGCAGTAGAACTAGAGTGACCGACATAGCCCAACGGATTAGTAAGCTGAAGTGGCAATGGGCCGGCCATATAGCTCGAAGAACCGACAACCGATGGGGAAGAAAGGTTCTCGAGTGGCAGCCTCGTACCGGCAGGCGAAGTGTAGGGCGTCCCCCCACTAGATGGAGTGACGACCTGGTAAGATATGCAGGAAGTCGATGGATGCAGGTGGCTCAGGACCGTGCTTTGTGGCATTCTTTGGGGGAGGCCTATGTTCAGCAGTGGACTTGTGAAGGGCTGTAATGATGAATGATGATGATGTAGCTTTTTTAAATCAATTGAGTTCGATTGCAGTATTCTGCTTATGGAAAGACGAAAGATACAGTAGTACCTGAAAAATAAAAAGTAAGTGACTGCTTAATATATATATATATATATATATATATATATATATATATATATATATATATATATATATATATATATATATATATTGCAAAGTTTTATCAAATTTGAAAGAAAGAAAGAAAGAAAGAAAAATTATTTATTACACCAAACACCAACACACATGTTACAAAAGATATTATGCACTAAAAAACTTATAACTACAGATTGAATAAAACTATTTTTACGGATTTTATCGCGTTTAATTAACTTATTTTATATTCCCGACGTTTCGGTTGCTTTCCAGCAACCGTGGTCACGGGGGACTGAGGTGATTGACGTCCCGATGTGAAAGTTAACCCGGAGTACCTTCAGCTTTTTAATTATTAATTTTGGTCCGATCTACGCAGAAGATTCGGGAATATAAAATAAGTTAATTAAACGCGATAAAATCCGTAAATATAGTTTTATTCAATGTGTAGTGTTCGCGTAAATATAACAAATCATTATAAAATATTAACTTGCTTAGTAATCACTTTTAATGAAGAATAATAATAAAAAATGACAGGATAGTATTTTGACAGTTTTAAAACTTGGTTACTTGTAGCAAACATGTGTCAAAAGTCACGCAAAATAATTTTATTATTAATCTACAATAATAATTATGTATTAAGTAACCTATTATTTGGCATAATTTTCAAAGAGATTAAATTGATATGCATAATAGATTTTGAATAACTTGTGAAAAAAAGTTGTATCTAATCATGCAGATTGGAAAATAATACTTATATTAATAAAATCTACTAAACATGAGTATATTTATTGTGTAACATAAACTTTAAATTTATAATACTTTTTAATAATTTTTAAATAAAACTAATTTTACGAATTTTATCGCGTATATTAACTGATTTTATATTCCCGACGTATCGAGGAATTTACAGCACCCATGGTCACGGGGGGGACTGAGGTGTATGACGTCCCAAAGTCATAGTTAACCACGGCTACCTCCAGATTCATCATCATCATCATCATTACAGCCTTTCATAAGTCCACTGCTGAACATAGGCCTCCCCCAAGGAATGCCACAAAGCACGGTCCTGAGCCACCTGCATCCATCGACTTCCTGCATGTCTTACCAGGTCGTCACTCCATCTAGTGGGCTGTCGCCCTACACTTCGCCTACCGGTACTGCGGATATCCTCATTTCTAAGTTTATCACGCAGAGAAACCCCGAGCATAGCCCTCTCCATAGCTCGCTGAGCGACCTTGAGCTTCCTCATACCTCAAGATTAAAAATTTTCAATTTTTGTTCCGATCTACGCAGTATGAACTTACAGTATCTTGAAGGATACGAGGTAAGGGGTAACCTTCACTGCTGGCCGGATGAGGAAGCTCAAGGTCGCTCAGCGAGCTATGGAGAGGGCTATGCTCGGAGTTTCTCTGCGTGATAAACTCAGAAATGAGGATATCCGCAGTAGAACTAGAGTGACCGACATAGCCCAACGGATTAGTAAGCTGAAGTGGCAATGGGCCGGCCATATAGCTCGAAGAACCGACAACCGATGGGGAAGAAAGGTTCTCGAGTGGCAGCCTCGTACCGGCAGGCGAAGTGTAGGGCGTCCCCCCACTAGATGGAGTGACGACCTGGTAAGATATGCAGGAAGTCGATGGATGCAGGTGGCTCAGGACCGTGCTTTGTGGCATTCTTTGGGGGAGGCCTATGTTCAGCAGTGGACTTGTGAAGGGCTGTAATGATGAATGATGATGATGTAGCTTTTTTAAATCAATTGAGTTCGATTGCAGTATTCTGCTTATGGAAAGACGAAAGATACAGTAGTACCTGAAAAATAAAAAGTAAGTGACTGCTTAATATATATATATATATATATATATATATATATATATATATATATATATATATATATATATATATATATATATATATATATATATATATATATATTGCAAAGTTTTATCAAATTTGAAAGAAAGAAAGAAAGAAAGAAAAATTATTTATTACACCAAACACCAACACACATGTTACAAAAGATATTATGCACTAAAAAACTTATAACTACAGATTGAATAAAACTATTTTTACGGATTTTATCGCGTTTAATTAACTTATTTTATATTCCCGACGTTTCGGTTGCTTTCCAGCAACCGTGGTCACGGGGGACTGAGGTGATTGACGTCCCGATGTGAAAGTTAACCCGGAGTACCTTCAGCTTTTTAATTATTAATTTTGGTCCGATCTACGCAGAAGATTCGGGAATATAAAATAAGTTAATTAAACGCGATAAAATCCGTAAATATAGTTTTATTCAATGTGTAGTGTTCGCGTAAATATAAGAAATCATTATAAAATATTAACTTGCTTAGTAATCACTTTTAATGAAGAATAATAATAAAAAATGACAGGATAGTATTTTGACAGTTTTAAAACTTGGTTACTTGTAGCAAACATGTGTCAAAAGTCACGCAAAATAATTTTATTATTAATCTACAATAATAATTATGTATTAAGTAACCTATTATTTGGCATAATTTTCAAAGAGATTAAATTGATATGCATAATAGATTTTGAATAACTTGTGAAAAAAAGTTGTATCTAATCATGCAGATTGGAAAATAATACTTATATTAATAAAATCTACTAAACATGAGTATATTTATTGTGTAACATAAACTTTAAATTTATAATACTTTTTAATAATTTTTAAATAAAACTAATTTTACGAATTTTATCGCGTATATTAACTGATTTTATATTCCCGACGTATCGAGGAATTTACAGCACCCATGGTCACGGGGGGGACTGAGGTGTATGACGTCCCAAAGTCATAGTTAACCACGGCTACCTCCAGATTCATCATCATCATCATCATTACAGCCTTTCATAAGTCCACTGCTGAACATAGGCCTCCCCCAAGGAATGCCACAAAGCACGGTCCTGAGCCACCTGCATCCATCGACTTCCTGCATGTCTTACCAGGTCGTCACTCCATCTAGTGGGCTGTCGCCCTACACTTCGCCTACCGGTACTGCGGATATCCTCATTTCTAAGTTTATCACGCAGAGAAACCCCGAGCATAGCCCTCTCCATAGCTCGCTGAGCGACCTTGAGCTTCCTCATACCTCAAGATTAAAAATTTTCAATTTTTGTTCCGATCTACGCAGTATGAACTTACAGTATCTTGAAGGATACGAGGTAAGGGGTAACCTTCACTGCTGGCCGGATGAGGAAGCTCAAGGTCGCTCAGCGAGCTATGGAGAGGGCTATGCTCGGAGTTTCTCTGCGTGATAAACTCAGAAATGAGGATATCCGCAGTAGAACTAGAGTGACCGACATAGCCCAACGGATTAGTAAGCTGAAGTGGCAATGGGCCGGCCATATAGCTCGAAGAACCGACAACCGATGGGGAAGAAAGGTTCTCGAGTGGCAGCCTCGTACCGGCAGGCGAAGTGTAGGGCGTCCCCCCACTAGATGGAGTGACGACCTGGTAAGATATGCAGGAAGTCGATGGATGCAGGTGGCTCAGGACCGTGCTTTGTGGCATTCTTTGGGGGAGGCCTATGTTCAGCAGTGGACTTGTGAAGGGCTGTAATGATGAATGATGATGATGTAGCTTTTTTAAATCAATTGAGTTCGATTGCAGTATTCTGCTTATGGAAAGACGAAAGATACAGTAGTACCTGAAAAATAAAAAGTAAGTGACTGCTTAATATATATATACATATATATATATATATATATATATATAAATATAACGCAATACTTTGCATCAAAGTTTTCGCTAGGTGCTTTTAAAAATTTTAAGCAAGATTATAAGTTTATGCATGCTATATTCATTCTGTTGGTTGCTCTCTTATTTTATTTTTAAAGAGCATTAAAAACAGTGTGGTCATGACGATACACTTGATTTCATTGTGTGAATTTATCTAAGATTTTAGGTTAGGTCAGTAAGCTTGATGCTCTTCAATCTCCCTCGTCCAAAAAATATACCTATAGGTAGGTACATAGGTCACGCAGCACTCTTTCAGTAAGTAGGTACCTACATATCTACCTATGAGGTACTTTATGAATATTAACAACAATAACATTTAAGTTAAAACACACGCTCTGGAATAATGAGAAACTGATTACTTACCATTTCTTGTAATTAATGAATTTGCAGCAACAATTTTAAAGAATACTTATAAAGGTATACTTACAAACACATTATAGGTAGAAAGAAATTTTAGTTTTTTAACTTAGAACTATGTTATGATATGTTGAAGTTTAGCCGTTTCAATTCCGATTGAGGTTAGGTCTAGCTAGACGTTACGTAGTCGACAAGCGCGCGCAAGTGTGGCGCGGTAAAATTCAAATTTTCGGTGCGTTCGTTCCCAAACGTTTGCAATATTACAAAGTTATTATATTATATTAAATTAATTAAATCTTGAAGGTATGTAGTTACATAAAATCTGTATGGTGACAAAATATATAAATAAAATCATTATTTTCAATTAGTGGTCCACCTAAGTCCTGGAACCAGCTCAGGGGGGGGGTCATGACCCCCATGACCCCCCCCTTGGATCCGCCGTTGGTTACAATCAGGTCGCCTGTGTGCTTGTTTGTCATCCTTATTCTGTTAATTAAAAATATCATTACGTGGTTGTCGTACGAGGAGGCAGAAGGTAATGAAACAGTAGATAAACAGCAGCATCTTAATCAATTTAAAATATGTGATAAAAGCTACGGTTGTTAACTCGCCTGCCAAGCGTGGTAACTATGACAAATATGCCCCTACTATGAGAGATTGCCCCTACTAAGAGAGATTGCCCCTATTATGAGTGATTGCCCCTACTATGAGAGATTGCCCCTACTATGGGGCAATCTCTGGGGAGGCCTCTGTTTGACTGTGGACTCTGGATAGGCAAAAATGAATGAATGAATGATGAATGAGATGTTAGTTTGGGGATACACCAAATCACTATTTTAATATCAGTCGATTGATAGGATTTCCTCACCGTTTGTTGACACACATTTTAGTTATACTACACAATTAATAGGTCGTGTGTACAAACATGTTGAGTTTCATCTCAACAAGGAGATATTTTATGAGTGATTGGTTCATCCCCAATTAAGCAGAATTATTTAAATCTCTGTTTTGCTAATAATACAATAATAATGCCCTCCAGACTGAGTTTCGGTCATTGCGGCAAGTCTCAACGGAGACTAGCAATCTGCGCAGCACAGGAATAAAGTGCCCGAGTGAACATAAGTGCACTCTCTATTCCCTCACTCTCAAAGTCCGATGGAACGGTAATCCGATACCACCGGAGAAAGATTAGGCGCAGGAACCATGGGTTTACGTGCTTTCCGAGGCACGGGTGTGAAACACCGCCAACTTCTTGACTCCGGGCTGCTACTGAGAATATCTTCACAAAAAAACCCAATAAATGATTTTAGCCCGACCCGAGATTCGAATTCAGAACCGCATTTAGGTACACTAGACCAACGAGGCAGTCAAAGCTAGCTACTGTAAGTAAACGAAACAAAAGTGAGAACGAAAGAAGAGAGCCTTTAACCAATTCGCCAAGTCCTGAAATAAAGGCATAACGCCGAGCCAGATTCAACCGCATTAAACACATCGGCACAAAGCTCTCTGTCAAACCATCTGGTAGTAGAGCTTTTTGGTCTCTCGCCAAAGCGGTCGAGACAAACTTCTGTTGGTCTACACTACCTCCGCTGGTAAAACTAGATGGCTCACTGGCGCATGCACCTCAGGAGAAAGCGGACTTATTTACTTCTCTTTTTGCTTGCAATTCGCGTCTGGACAGTAGCAACAGCATACCATCTCAATTACCTCACTGCGGTACCTCTATGTCAGAGGTCCGTATCACCAACAAAGAGGTTCTTAAAACCTTACGAAGTCTAGACGTGAACAAAGCTAGTAGACCAGATAGTATACCAGTTATAGTTCTAAAGGTCTGTGCACCTGAGTTGTCTCCTATGTTGACACGCTTGTTCCGCCTCTCATTCAGGACTGGAATAGTGCCTAAATCTTGGAAGCTGGCCAATGTTTCCAAGATTTACGGTTACCTTTTTACGGCTACCTTTATTATGCACAGGCTGAGAATTGGTGCAGCCTGTGCATAAAAAAGGTAGCCGTACCGACTATCGGCCAATTTCAATTAGCTCCATACTCTGCAAGATTATGGAGCGTATATTGAACGCGCACCTCATGGCATACCTAGAGCAAAATGATCTCCTCAGTAATCGCCAGTACGGGTTTCGCTGAAATCGATCAACTGGGAACCTTCTAGCGTATGCCACTCACATATGGCGCGATGCCCTCGAGAACAGTGGTGAAGCACTTTCTGTTTCCCTCGATGTTTCGAAGGCCTTTGACAGGGTTTGGCATGCTAAGAGAAGTATATTGGGCAAGCTTTCTGCTTACGGCTTATCCTCTGGCCTGACTGTCTGGGTGAAGGACTTTCTAAGTGAACGGTCTCTCCGGGTCATCGTTGATGGCAGCTCATCCGATAATGCGGCGACTAACGCTGGTGTTCCTCAGGGGACCGTTCTCTCCACAACTCTCTTCCTGCTGCATATAAATGATCTGCTCATTCCCGATATCTATGGCTATGCTGACGATAGCACAGTTGTGGAGAGATACCAACCAAGTCCTCGGGCCAGTCGGGATCAAATCCAGTCAGAAAGAGAGGCTTTGGTTGAGCGTGTGAGTCTTACACTACAGGCAGCTTCCGAATAGAGAAATGCTAATCTCGTGAGATTTAACGCCTCCAAAACACAAGCGTGTCTTTTTACCGCTAAAAGGAGCCCCCTTACCTTGGCTCCTACTTTCCGGAATGTATCCTTGGAGTACACTGACCGCCTTCAGTTGTTAGGGATTGAATTTTCTCCGAACCTAAATTATGGACGGTTCATTGAGTCCAGAGCCAAAGCAGCCGCAAGAAAACTTAGTGTCCATGCAAGGGTGCGGCGGTACTTCACGCCGAGGCAGCTTCTTACCTTATATAAAGCGCAAGTCCGGTCGTGCATTGAGTACTGCTGTCACATATGGGCTGATGCTGCAAAATGCCATCTGGCAGCATTGGACTCAGTGGAGAGACGTGCTAAGAGGCTCATTGAAGAGCTTGATTTGGTTGAAACCAATCTTGTCAGCCTCGAGCACAGGCGCAGAATAGTCAGTCTCTCGGTATTCTATAGGATGCATTTCGGTAAGTGTGTGCAAGAATTACACGCTTTAATTCCACCCTTTCCTTTCCACCATAGGACAACGAGACGGTCGGCGGGTCTTCATCCCTTTGTTGTCGATATGCCACGCATTAGAACTAAACGGTTTGCTTCGTCTTTTATAATGCGTACAGCAAAGGAGTGGAATAATTTGCCGGCGTCTATCTTTCCATCCGAATACAATTTGGGCGTCTTCAAGGAAAGAGTGAATAGGCTTTTGTTACGATAAGACAGTGCGATTTACCATCTAAAGCTGCATCACCACTTACCACCAGGTGGGGTTGTGGTCAAACACTGGCTTATAATAAATAAAAAAAAATTGATCATTATAAAATCGAAGATTAATTTTAAGAAAATACTATATATAAGTAAGAGTTGTACGAATGTGTAGAGAGAAACTATTCCAATTGTTTTTCATTATTTTAGCTGGAACATGAGTATTTAAAGTCACGTTTTACATACTGTTACCAGCTTGGGTTTCGAGAAAATTAAAAACTGTCGAGTGAATTACCAAAATTGACACTCCATGTACCAGGCATTAATGGTGGCGCGCAACAATACGTTGAAGTTTATGAAGATGCAATCTCGCCGCAGAAGCTTTGGCTCGACTATGATGCATGTTCAAGAATTTGCTTTTACAATATCAAAGCGTGGATTTCATTGAAAGCGGAAATTAAACATCAGTGTTAGAGAATATATAGTTTGCTAAGATATATTCGTAGCATCAACAACTTTTCAATTATAATAAGCTAGTGCTTCACTGTTATCAATCCAAATGGAAAGTTTAGGTGATACTACATAGAAAAATATTTTTGTTTTCTTCACATGCACTTACTGTTACATTTCAGTCTGGTCAGATTTAAAAATATTATTTCATATAATATATTCCTGACAAATTTAATGTTGATACTTGTGTAATGTGTAAATAAGGCCCAACCTTAATGCGATACTTTATAAAAGAAAGGCGGCACGGTACTACTTTGATATATAGCCTTTTTATACTTTTTTAGAGAAAATACTTCGTTTTATGTGGAGTCAACAATTAATTACACAGAGTTTCAGCAGTTATGTATACATTAAAAATACCTTGTGGTTTTTTTGTCTAATTTACATAATACAATTTTTTAGTTCGGTTATCTACTAATGCGTATTTTTTTTAAATTATTATTTATTATTTATTTTTTGGAACGGATTTCTTTTACGCGGCTTACAATAGATTGAACTTGCAGAAATCATAGTTTTAATATTAATTATTCGCAAATCCTGAGGATCCTGGCAAGGATAATGGGACAAACTTTTTAAATTATTGCATTGTCATCGGTCTTTGACTTTGGCTCAGGACCGTGCTTTGCGGCATTCCTTGGGGGAGGCCTATGTTCATCAGTGGAATTGTGAAGGGTTGCAATGATCATGATGATGATTATGATTGTCATCGGTCTTTGACAGGTGTGCGAAGTTTCAAATCAATCCGACGTTTTGAAGGGGGTGAAAATCACATTCAAAAATTCCGTTACATAGATACATACCAAGGTAATAAAAGCGTATTAAAAAAAAATCTGCCTCCACGATGCTGCAGAAAACCTTAGTGTAGAGCTAACGTTTTTTTTAAAGAACAAGAACAAGTACCTACATTTCCCGTAGTCGTTTTTTTAATACACCCACGGAAAGAAATGTGATTTATTTCTTTACACTGCCACCGAATGACTGTGGAACGGTGAAAAAAAGTGTATGTTCAGTGTATGGGCTTTTCAGACCATTTCATTTGTCATTAATTATACATTTATTTTAGAATGTTACAAACAAAACAGACTCGCTTTGTTTTGTTCTTTTTTTTTCTTTTCTTTAAAAAACGTTACCACACTAGGATTTTCTACTGTATCGTGGAGGCAGTTTACAAACATAAGTTGCACGAGGACAAACATCCAGACCCGGAACAATTATTTGCAGGCTACACAAATACTAGTTCCGTACGGGATTCGAACCCGCGGCTCCCAGCGCAACAACTATTTGCTAAGCCACTGCGCCACGGAGCAGTCTTTTAGCCGCTTTACTAACGGCCCTATTGATATACCGCTGATATACATATTTGAATTTAAGAATTTATTTCTTGCATTTATTCATGTTTAAAAATTAACTTTCAAAAGATGTGTAATTTTTAATTTTTTTATACAAAAATAAAGTAGCAAATACACTTACTATCAGGTGAACTTACAGTCCACCTGATGGTAAGTGGCTACTATAGCCCATAGACAACTGTCACCAACATGTTTGAAGAAGGCTACAGATGAGTTTAGCAGCAGAAATAGATACGAGGGTGGTAGATGTCTATACGGATTCCTAACAGGAAACGAGCCCTTCCATCTTATAAATCTCTTATCATGTGATCGGAACATGTTTCTTTTATTTTCCAATAGACCAATTTTCATTACAAAAAGTAACCTAAACTTAAAGTGATGTCTAACTGGACTAAATAGGACGATGAAGATCTCAGTAGGATAAATTATTTTAGCAAAGAAATGTGGAGTCTCTGTCTCGAAAGATTATCATAGTCCTTGGGGGAGACCTATGTTCAGCATGGACTTGTGATGGGTTGTAAGGATGGTGATGGCGATGATGATGATGATGGTTATAATGACGAAATATAATTACAGGCTGTGAGGCATGCCATCTTAGTACTTAAAGAGTTTTTATCTTAGTCATCATTCATCTGTAAACTTCTCTGATTTAAGTGTCAGCACGTGTTCATAGACTGCAGTAGTAACTTAATTCGCTTGTCGTGTACGTCGTTGTATGGCCTACAAACAATTGTTTCGGGTCTGGATGTTTGTCTTTGTGCAATTTATATAATATGTATACTGCCTCCACGGTACAGTAGAAAATCTTCGTGAATTTATTGTTCTTATATTATTATTTTTTTCAAATCTCACAAAACTACAAATCCTTGACAAAGTAGAGCATGAAATATTTAATAACTTTAAAACAATCCTTTTGCCGTCAGCATTTCCAACATCGAGAGTATAATATAATCTCTTTTTCTCTTAAGTATTAAAAGTGATTTAAAAGTTGCATTCTTAAAAGTTTTTTTTTTTGCTTTATTCTGAAGTTTTTAGCTTGATAAAATGGTTGATATACAATTGTTCATAATAAGGTACAATTTTCGAGTTGAAAAAAGTAATAATTTATGTAGGTCCAACATCTGATCACAGGCACATCCAGAGAGGGCAACATACGCACATAAATTCCTTTTATGTGCTGTTCTTTTATTTATCAATAGGCCTGCTGGAAGAAACAGCGCCATTGTAAATGTATTATTCTATTTTCCTATTATTGCATGTATGTGGGTTAACAATTAAATAAATAACTTACCTAACATGAAAAGTACAAACCGACTTTAAGTAGTAACAACAAGAATGAGATAATATTCAAACTGAAACGGCAAAGAATAAATTCAAACTCAACCGTTGATTTATTAATTATGGCGATGTAACTAATGCTCTATCGAAATTAGTACATTGGTTTAACGCCAATTGTAAACTAATTGTTGCTTTTAAACGGCAATGAGACAAAATTTATTAAATTTACAATATCTAATGTTAAACATTCAGATATCAATGTGCTCTTAAATAGGGGAAAGTTGAGTCTTGTAGATACCACCATTTTTCTTGGTATTGCTATTGACGCGAAGCTTCAATGGAGCTCCCATATATCTAAATTAGCAAGCAAATTTAGCTCTGCAGTACATGCTGTAAGAAAGATTAGAAATCTCACAGATGTTAAGACAGATAGATTAGTGTATTTTGTTACTGTCATAGCGTAATGTCTTATGGAATTTTGCTATGGAAATTCAATATCAGTCGCATTACCGACTGATATTGAAGCCATATTTGTTTTGCAAAAGAGAGCCGTACGGGCGATTTATAACTTAAATTGTAAATAGTCCCTCAGTGAAAAATTTAAAGACATGTACATACTAACTTTGGCATTGCAATATATTTATGAAAATGTATGTACATAAAAACAGATAGCTTTGATAAACATAAAGATCTTCATACTTTAAACACTAGAAACAAACTTAAGCTTGTAATGCCAGTTACTAGACTCCACAAAATCAGTAATTAATTTATGGGATAATGTATACGATAATGTATAGGAGGTAGTTGTATGGGTTACCAAAAATACACAAGCCCAATGCTCCACTACGTCCCATAGTGAGCCAAATCGATTCTTCAACTTACAGATTGGCTCAGCACTTAGCGAAAATACTCTCATCGCTCAAGGGACATACAAGAACACACACAAAGAATTCCTACCATTTTGTCAGCGAGATTAAAGACCTACATCTGGCTGACAATGAAACTATGGTCAGTTTTGATGTGCAGTCTATGTTCACATGCTTACCTCTTGAAGACTGCATTTTGATTGTTACTAGAAGGCTGGAGGTAAACAACATGCCTGTAGAATAAGCAGTATTACTCAGACACTGCCTTATATCTGGCTACCTATTGTTGAAGGAAGAGTTCTACAAGCAAGTAGATGGCGTGTTGATGGGCTCACCTGTATCTCATATTGTCGCCGATATATTTATGGAAGACTTTGAGGACAAAGCCCTGCTTACTTCTCCCGTAAACCCAAGATTCTACAAGCGGTACGTAAAAGACACTTTCAAAATTCTACCTTTAGATAAATTAACTGCATTTTAGACTATCTTAACTCCATAAATTCTAAAATTTAGTTCACAATGGAATTAGAGGCAAACAGTTCTTTAGCTTTTCTAGATGTGTTAGTAATTCGGAATCCTGATAACACATTGAGCCGCACTGTATATGGAAAAAGACCCATACAGATAGATATGAGTGAAGCCGGCCACAGTCGAGCGAGTGCCTGCTGTACTGCCATATGTCAGAGGTGTCACTGACAAGATTGACTATATCTTGAGGCGTGCTTCCATTAACACCTTCATGTACGCATACCATAATAGTCAACTTATAGGCCGTGGCGCATGATTACTCCATACAAAGTTTGAGGACGTCCATACTCGTATCGCCGTATCACAAACAAAATATTGCATATGACTTGTCAGTAACGTCAGTAAGCGTTCACGATCAAGGACGCACCGGTGCTCTAACCAAAAACGACGTTTGACGACGTTGTTCATGTGTGTGTAGGTACCTGTCGATGTGTGTGTGTGACTTATGTTCAAGTAAGAAAAAAGCTAATGTATTGTAGCGCTAGAACTTTGAAAATTTAACACGATGCGGCGCAATGACGTAGCTACCTAAAGATTATACAGAGATTTGACGTTGCTAGCCGTTTTGCTTAGAAATTAAAATTTTCTTAGGACGTGATTAGACTATGTGCGTCATCGTGAAGACATCAGATTGGACGTTCTGTAACGTTGTTAGAACGAATGTGTTAAAACATATTTCAAGCCGCCGAAGAAGATTAGTCATTTTTTACGATCAATCAAGTGTAATGTCCCTCTGCAAGATACAGGAGTGTACAAGCTTGATTGTGAATGCGGTCTCTATTATATAGGACCAAACAAAAGATCCATAAAAACCCGCGTTAAAGAATGCATAGCTGATATGAAGAATCGACGCTCCGGGAAGTCTGCAGTCTGTGAACACGTACCGGATCGCCCCCGTAACTACATTAGATTTTATAGACCACAAATCCTCGCTAAAGAACACCGTTTCTTTCCAAGGATGATTCGCGAGGCTATTGAAGTCAAAAACATCTTAATTTCAATAAAGAAGAAGTCTGGGTGCTACCATCTGCTTGGGATCCCATAATTAATAAAATTAAATCCCAACCCCTTACCCCTTACCCCTTAACCCGTACCCTTCAAGATACTGTAAGTGCATACTGCGTAGATCGGAACAAAAATTGATTATTTTTAATCTTGAGGTATGAGGAAGCTCAAGGTCGCTCAGCGAGCTATGGAGAGGGCTATGCTCGGGGTTTCTCTGCGTGATAAACTTAGAAATGAGGATATCCGCAGTACCGGTAGGCGAAGTGTAGGGCGACCCCCCACTAGATGGAGTGGCGACCTGTTAAGACATGCAGGAAGTCGATGGATGCAGGTGGCTCAGGACCGTGCTTTGTGGCATTCCTTGGAGGAGGCCTATGTTCAGCAGTGGACTTATGAAAGGCTGTAATGATGATGATGATGATGAATCTGGAGGTAGCCGTGGTTAACTATGACATTGGGACGTTATACACCTCAGCCTCCCCGTGACCATGGCTGCTGCAAAGTGCTCGAAACGTCGGGAATATGAAATAAATTAATATACGCGATAAAATCCGTAAAATTAGTTTTATTTAAAAATTATTAAAAAGTATTATAAATTTAAAGTTTGTGTTACACAATAAATATACTTATGTTTAGCATAGAAGTATTAGGTTTAGAACCGCAGTAGGCGCACGCAAAGTGAAGCCATTTCAATTTAGCCTTTAAAGCCTAAGTACGACTTTTGGCGCGTTAGTACTCGGGTCCACCTAGTCGTGTAAACAGCTCGCACAATTTTTCAAAAAAATGACGTACTGTACTGTGAAATGGTGTCACAACTCATCACATAATCACGAAAAAAATTTAAAAATCTCATTTCACGGTTAAGTACTGCCTAGCATCTTATATTTTTGTAAAAAACATTTATCAAAACTAAATAATAAATGGAAGTGGACCTGGTCGAGCCCCGACGGTTCGACAAAAAATGAGATTGACTTCATTATGACGACCAGACGACAACTGTTCAGTGATGTCTCAGTGATCGCGAGGGTGAAAACCGGTAGCGATCACCGAATGGTTAGAGGCACACTGAACCTAAACGTTAAGTTGGAGAGGTCTCGTCTAATGAAGTCAACGCTCCGGCCCCCTCGTGCTCTAATCCAAAGTCCCGAAACCTTTCAGCTCGAGTTACAAAACCGTTTTCAGTGCCTAGAAGACTGCAATGAAGTGGACGATATGAATGACAAGCTCGTGGAAACTGTGCATGCGGTCGGAGCTAAGTTCTGCAAGACCCGCCGCAGAAGAACACAAAAACTCTCCGATCACACTCTTAATCTCATGGCTGTTAGACGGGAGATGAAGCTACATTCTTCAACAGATATAACAGCATACAGGCAACTAAACAGACAGATCTCCAAATGCATGCGGCGGGACTTACGCAAATTCAATACAGCTCGTATTGAAGAAGCGATCGAGCGGAACCAAGGCTCCAAAGTCTTTGTCAGAGATCTGTCCGCCAGAAAGCGCCAACTGTCAAAGCTGAAGACAGAGTGTGGCAGCATCGTTTCCGGGGCACCTGAGATTTTGAGTGAGATTGAGAGGTTCTATGAGCAGCTGTACACGTCATCGTTGGAGCCGCACGCAAGTGTGAGTAACGATCCAAGAGCGAGTCTTATCCGACATTATTCCGATGATATCCCGGACGTCAGTCTGAGCGAGATTAGAATGGCTCTCCAGCACCTTAAAAACGGCAAGGCCCCAGGCGAGGATGGAATTACAGCGGAGCTTCTGAAAGCGGGTGGAAAACCAGTACTTGAAGTCCTTCAGAAGCTTTTTAATTCCGTCCTCCATGGTGGCATTACACCGGAGGCGTGGAGCAGAAGTGCGGTGGTCTTGTTCTTCAAGAAAGGCGACAACGCTCTCTTGAAGAACTACAGACCGATTTCCCTTCTGAGCCGCGTCTACGTGCTGTTTTCGAGAGTCATTACGAATCGTCTCGCGCGCAGACTTGACGACTTCCAGCCTCCCGAACAAGCCGGTTTCCGAAAAGGCTTTAGCACCATAGACCACATACATACCCTTCGGCAAATTGTACAGAAGTCCGAGGAGTACAATTTGCCACTATGTCTGGCGTATGTGGACTATGAGAAAGCCTTTGATTCCGTCGAAATTTGGGCGGTGCTGCAGTCCCTTCAGCGATGCCAAGTTGACTGTCGGTATATCTAAGTGTTGAAGTGCTTGTACAGTAGGGCTACGATGGCTATCCGAGTACAGAACCAGAGTACGAAACCTATCCAATTGCAGAGAGGTGTAAGACAGGGTGACGTCATATCCCCGAAACTCTTTACCGCTGCATTGGAAGATGTTTTCAAGCTTCTGGACTGGAAAGGATACGGTATCAACATCAATGGCGAGTACATCACTCACCTTCGATTTGCCGACGATATAGTCCTTATGGCAGAATCGCTGGAGGACCTAAGCACTATGCTCAATGACCTCAATAGTGTTTCCCAACGGATAGGTCTTAAGATGAACATGGACAAAACAAAGATCATGTTTAATATCCATGTCACACCTATGCCGGTAGTTGTTGGGAACACTAAGCTCGAAGTTGTTGACGAGTATGTTTACCTGGGACAAATAGTCCGACTAGGTAAGTCCAACTTCGACCGAGAGGTCAATCGACGAATTCAACTCGGCTGGGTAGCGTTCGGGAAGCTACGACACATCTTCTCGTCAGACATACCTCAAAACCTTAAAACGAAATTGTACAACCAGTGCGTGTTGCCAGTGATGACTTACGGAACTGAGACGTGGTCCTTCACTGCTGGCCGTATGAGGAAGCTCAAGGTCGCTCAGCGAGCTATGGAGAGGGCTATGCTCGGAGTTTCTCTGCGTGATAAACTCAGAAATGAGGATATCCGCAGTAGAACTAGAGTGACCGACATAGCCCAACGGATTAGTAAGCTGAAGTGGCAATGGGCCGGCCATATAGCTCGAAGAACCGACAACCGATGGGGAAGAAAGGTTCTCGAGTGGCAGCCTCGTACCGGCAGGCGAAGTGTAGGGCGTCCCCCCACTAGATGGAGTGACGACCTGGTAAGATATGCAGGAAGTCGATGGATGCAGGTGGCTCAGGACCGTGCTTTGTGGCATTCTTTGGGGGAGGCCTATGTTCAGCAGTGGACTTGTGAAGGGCTGTAATGATGAAATAATAAATTTGACAGACGCCAATATAGTGAAAATGTTGCTAGGCATAGTTAAATATTTTACCCCATTTTTTCTTATTATTATAATTATAAAAAAATGCATATTGAAAAAAAAATACATACATACTGCCAATAGTCTCATTCACATATAAATAGGTATTTTTATTTGCCAAATATTATTAAGGTTCACATTTGCCACGAAAAAAAATATGTTGATTTTATTTTGTTTTGATAATGTACAGTTGTTTTTACCTTTTTATGGTATGTGTTTTAGGATAAATAACATAGCCGATCATTATTTTTTTTATTCTAATTTACATATATTTAACATTTTTAGTTCGATTCTTTTATGAATCTAAAAAAGATAACATTTCGAGGATAGCGTCATCAAAGCGGCAGTTGTTTAGAAAACAGTTGCAGTTTCAGGGTCATTAAGAGATATTTTTTTAGTACCTGGGTATATTTTATTTTATTTTATATTTTTTAATAAACATTTTTAATTTCATGTTTTATTCGAATAGTTATCTCCTTCCGGATCTTATTTTGTTTTAATGCAAAATATAATAACCAATAAGTAATAATAATAATCCCTTGAAGCTGACCGCACTCTTAAGTCTCGTGATTCCTTCTAATATTATATCCATTCTGTGAAAGTTGTATGTTGTAACATTTACGTTGAAACCGATTTAAATTAAATATATCACGTAGAATCTTAGAATGGCAAGAATCGAGATCAGTGTATGCTTTATTATTCGGTTGAAGCCACGGGCCACAGCCAAAGTTAGTAAGGAATAACGAATGACAAAATATCTGACAGCTAAAATGATTATCTTATCACTATTCACTTATTAAGTGTAAGTGGGAGTGGTTTGGAAAAAACTGGAAGAATTAGACGTAGGCATTTGCCTCCTCCATTTCTTCCACTTCTCTATACATCATAGAATAAGGCCATTGAGTATTATATAAAAATTAATATTTACAAATAATTTAAGATTTTCTGGAAGATAAATAACAAATATTTATATAAATATATAATTTTTATACGTGGTAGAGCCATGCTGCAGCTATATTTGTAGTATAGTTGTAGCACGAATTGGTCGGTTCAACCGGTGAAGGAACACGCTTTCACAGAATACCAGCGTAAAATAGCAGCTTAACACTGCTGTGTTTCGTATGGTGAGTGTAGAGAATCGGAGACCCTATTTACTGGAAAAGAGGCATTCTATCTTATTCCTCACGGGTGACATCGCATCTGCATTTTGATTCGCAAAGGAGGATAGATATAGTTGTCTATGGGTCACAGCAACCACTTACCATCAGATGGACTGTGTGCTCGTTTGTCACCCTATCTATAAAAACAAAACCACTTCTAACAGAATAATATAATTACATAATAGATTTGTGAATATAACACAAGATATTACGTATATAAATAACTTAAATATTACACAAGTTAACAAAAATAAATAATGTTACATTTTTCTCTTTGCAAATAGTTAATAAATCATTATTAACGCAACCTAAATATTAATTCTATGACATTGTCTACTATTACATTATCCCCACTTTTTGGGGAAAATGTCATTAACTTGCAAACATTACTCATTTGCTTGTGTGCGTGTGAGCAAGCGTAATTACAGGCCGCTTATGCACACGTTCATTGTGTTGTTGCTTCAACTTTGAACGGAATTTTGAATGTCACTATCACTCTATGTGTAATTACTCTAAGATGTTTAGTAGATTTTAATAATATAAGTATTATTTTCCAAGCTGCATGATTGGATACAACTTTTTTTTCACAAGTTATTCAAATTCTATTATGCATATCAATTTAAACTCTTCGAAAATTGTGCCAAATAATAGGTTACTTAATACATAATTATTATTGTAGATTAATAATAAAATTATTTTGCGTGACTTTTGACACATGTTTGCTACAAGTAACCAAGTTGTAAAACTGTCAAAATACTATCCTGTCATTTTTATTATTATTTTTTATTGAAAGTGATTACTAAGCAAGTTAATATTTTGTTTTTTCTTTCTTCAACCAATACAGTAAAAAGATTCAATCTAACTCGAATTAGGAATTATAGTATTCTTATTTATTTTGTTTGCTGCTAGTACAATTATTGTTAGCACAAGTACTGTCTCTGTCCGTTAAGAAAAAACATTTAAATTTAAATCATATGTCTTTTACATAAGTCTTTTTGGCATAACAATGGTAACAACTTTTAATACTATACATCGCTTTTCCGTACGGTCTTGTGATATGTTATTATGTTTAAGTACTATTATCCTGAGACCGTTATCAACCCGTAATGCGTGTTAGTACTTTTTCCTTTCATACATTGAAAAGGACGTTAGTTGTAAGTATTTAAAAAAATATATATTGTGTGGACAAGTAGTTTCTCCTTACGAAGTGTACAGAGCAAATGTACTAAAGTAACAGCTATCTTCTGAATTACAAGAAATATGCAGAATATCTCGATTCCAGTACGTAGATAATAGAATCACGATTTTTTTTGCTTTTATTGTATTTCGATATCTTAATTAGCAGAAAAGTTAAGAACGATTTTGTAAAAAAAAAAACTTAAAATGGCTCTACTGTAAAATGCCCTTTTGGCGTTTAAGTAGTATTGGCTTTCCAGTGACGATATGATATTGTCAAAGCAATCCAAAAAATAAATAATAATATACACAAATGCAATGGTTTGCAGCCACGAAATGACATCCGATCAGCATGATGCCGTAGCAGTATTGCCACGGCCGCAGTAATATTAATCCGTCTGTGCCTCGTATTACTGAGTAGTTATCGGACATTTTTCTGTTACCATAAAAAGTTAAATGCAGAAGAAAAATCTTATAACCTTCTATTACAACTTACATAAAAGTAAAAAAATAAATAAAATTAATTCCCGGTTTTTACTCCTACTCCTTTTCTGTCCACGCCACATTATTTAAAAAACGTGTTAGAGATAATTTCTTTGCATCCTGTTAATTAATATATATTGTTTTATTATATTAGTATTATGTTATATATATATTATATGTAGCTATTGTATGTATTATTTTTATTTATGGTATTATTTTATTTTTATATATAGTATCATATATCATATAGTATAATTTATTATAATTTACGTATGTTTTTATATATTATTTACAGTACTATTAATATTGTACGCACTAAGTTTGCCTTTTTAAATATATTTTCCTTTGTGGGTCTACTGAAAGATATTTCAGCAAATTATGGAATAAGTAGAACCTTTGTACAAACTCACTATAAAACTGTTTCTCTATCTTGTTGTGTGTACATAAATAAATAAAAAAATTAAACCAAATGAATAAAGAAATAAAAAACCAAGTGACGTAAACCACTTACTGGTAACGAGACCTTAATATCTTGTCCTCGGGTGACATTGAAACAGTATTTTGATTTTGTCAATGGTTCACGGCATCCACTTACCATTAAATCGACTGTGTGCTCGCTTGTCACGTTTACATTTTTGTGAGAAAAGTTAATATTTAGTTTCTGTCTTACTAAATACTTGTGATATTTTACGAAAAGGAACAGCTTCACTGACATTCATTTAAGAAAAGCGTTGGTAACTTGTTCCTTCATGATTCTCTGAACGATATTAATCGAAGAGCTCTTATCTCAATAAATGTTCCTTCGGATTTAGAGCCTTATGGAATATACATATATATGGACGATAGCAGGAGACCTGATGTTATGACTTTGGTCCCTTGGGCGAGAGGCAAAGCCTTATAGCGGGATGTTAAGTGCATAGACATTTTTGCGACCTCTCATTACATTAGGTAGTTTGTTTAGAAAGTTGGCTGCACCGACATCAATTAAGAGCCTCTAAGTGATGATTGCAAATTATGTGATATTCGCTGTTGAGACTATTGGTCCGTAAGTTCCACGTACGGTGAAATTTCTAAAAGAACATTATATGCTACTAATCTTTGCCGTTTGTGACAAGAGAGCTGGTTCTTTTTTCACTCAATGGCTAAATATTGCCATTCAGCAATAAAACGTAATCACTAGTCACTATATCGCGATAATTTTAATTTTTGCTTTCAGTTAATAAATATTGGATATTAATATTGTAATCATGTCAATTATTCTGTTTACACAAATCTAAGTACTACTGAACATAAGCCTCCCCCATAGAGGACATCATAGGGGATATTTTGCCATAGTTGCCACTCTTGGTAGGCGCAGTTTTTATAATACTGGGTGGTTGGCAGGAAGATGCTGATGACCGTCTCCTGTTTCAGTTTACCTGTGTTGTCCCTTACGATACCCACGGGACAATATGAGGATGGATGTAGTGTATGTTCTTACAACGCCACGATACGGCTGGTATTCGCTATTAAAATTTATGTTGGCTTTGTAATTATTTTTATTTTTATTTCGTACCCATCGGTATCAGTTTTCTTGTTACGAAATATTAGATGACAAATAAGAGTTTCGTGCTTAGAATTTATAGTAAAAATAAGCTTATCACGTTCCGTAACAGAAATGTAAAAGTAATTGCGGAGAAAGTTTTGAGGCGACAATCGAACCGTCCTTTGTGATCTGCTAAAGTATTTTTTTTTTAATTTTTCCTGTTTAGTGTATGAGGTCGTTATTATAATAATTACTTCACAATATTAGTATTTTCACTGCCACAACTCGTCCCATGGATGCCTTAAGCGCAACAGAAGGGAAACTGAAAATGGATATTGGCAGCAGCATCTTCTGAATACCAACTCAAAATAATAAAATGCTGCTGTTACCAAGCCGCCTGCAAAGCGTATCAACTATTACAAAATCCCCTCCGTAAGGCAATCTATGGTAGTAATTCAGCAGTAAATTTGTATGGGCTGTAATGTATGTAATATAAATAATAATTTTATACATGGTAGAGCCATGCTGCAGCTATTAGTAGTATAGCTGTAGCACGAATGGGTCGGCTCGACCGGGGAAGGACCACGCTCTCACAGAATACCAGCGTAAAATAGCAGCTAACACTGCTGTGTTTCGTATGGTGAGTGTAGAGAACCGGAGACCCTTTTTACTGAAAACGAGGCATTTCATCTTAGTCCTCACGGGTGACAACGCATCTGCATTTTGATTCGTAATCGAAGATAGATGTAGATGTCTATGGACCACAGTAACCACTTACCATCAGGTGGGCTGAGCGCTCGTTTGTTACCCACATCCTATAAAAAAATGTAATGTCAAGTCAAATATTTTAATGAAAATTGGCTTTTACAAAGCAACTACTCATTTTGCAACAAAAACTATCACTTGCAAAAAACTACTCATTTTGCAATTAAACTATATTATAATTTATAATATAGTTTAATTGACAAAAAATTGTAATAAAAATTATTTGTGATTATAAAAATAATAATAATAATAATATTTTACCTTGGTCAAGTATGTATCAAATTTGATTTTTGTAATACTTTGTATTTCTACAAGCATCGATATTTTTCAGCACGAACCGCTGAAAACAAACGATACAGTAGTTCACTCACGATGTCGGCCAAGCCCGTAAGTGATGACTGATGAGTGACGTAAGCAATGTGTATTAAGTAAAATAAATTATTACAAGGCTGCTCAAAACACCGAAAATTTTGTGATTTCTCGGCCGAAAAAAATTAATTATAACTAAACAAAAGAATATTAAAGTGCCATTTACATTCTCATTCATGGTTTCCCACATGATAGATGAAGAACTTAAAAAATAGATCGAGTTGAGCAATTGATATTTTTCAAAAGTTATCGTGTTTACCTCTCAGGTATCAGGGTAAAAAAGCTTATTCACTCTTACGGCCAGATTGTAATTGTAAGCAAAAAAAAAACGCAAGCATTTGTTGTGCTCGCATTGGGTTGGCAAGGTGGACTTTACGCTACGTAGGATTATCTCAGTAAATCTTGTGATGCAGACAAAAATTGTTTGTTTTTGTTTATAATGTAAATTAAGTGGTGGCGAACTTGTTAAAATATTTTGAAACATGACATGATTTTTTTGTCTTTGTGCCTTTTTATGTTATTTTAAGGAAAGTGTGACCGTCACGCATTGCCGGCTCGGTATGATTGTTACATATGATGGCCGGCGGATACAGCTCTGTGTGAAGAATCACATTATCCGTGCTTACAACACACATAGTAGTGAACAATATTGATATATTTAACTGCAAACTAAGCGGTTATGTACTTCATTTAATTATGTCTAAAGTTTTCGCAATGTAATTCTTAACGTTGGAAACTGTTCTAGCTAATGTATTGTTAACATTAATTTTACATTCAAATGCGATATAAGAGCTGTAAGTTTCTTTGAATAAATAAATAAAAAGAAAAAAAGTGTATTCTCTCTATTGTAATTTATTTTCAAGGCTTTATTCTAAAATATTTTCAGTTTTACTGAAAATCAGCGTTATGGTTTCACCACAACATATGCTGGATGATATCCTTTTTTGGCATGCTTTTGACTTGCTTGTCATACTAATTAAATATAGTTTTTTACCTATAAATGTGTACATTGTTGTGTGCGTTAATGGTCTGTGTCAAAAATTAAGTTTCTCTCTTTCTTACTTTCTTTCTCAGTAACGACGTAATCTACAATCAGTCCTGTTATACAGAACGCAACGGAAAAAATATGTATGTGATTGAGTCGCACTTATTAAAGCGAATATAGTATAAAAATAATATAATAATTGAATATATGATATACGGAACATGATAAGGTTAAAGATTTATATGATATTGTATTAGTATGAAGTACAATGTTATTTGGGACTAAAATATATTTAAATTATGGCTTTGTAGCAGAAGTATCTTATGCCTCGAATCGATCGACGGCAACTGACGGCTTCGTGAGGAAGTGGCGTTACGACGCTGTAGTCCGCTGCTTCGAATCTCACGCGGAACAAATATCTCCTACAAAAGATGTTTCCATGTCTAAACGATTTTTTCTTGTATAATTTATAAATGGCAACTGCCTCCACAATACAGGCAAAATCCAAGTGTGGGATGGAGGGTAACGTTTAAAAATAAACAGAAACAATAATCCTACACACATTCATATAAAACTATTATAAAATTATAACGCTGCATATTTATAAATAATTGTCTAATACCACTAACTATATAATATTCTTACTTATACCAATATTTTTTACAGGATATGTAAATGGGCCACAGCATCCATTTATTATCAGGTGAACTGTGTCCTCGTTCGTCAACCTTACGTCTGAAAAAAAATCGCTTGCACGCATGATTTCGCGCTTTCGTTTCTACACAATAATATGTATGGTAAGGATTTATTCGGTTTATGTCGGTCTTCTCCAACTCAAGAAAATCACTTAGGTCCCGTAACAAATTATTTAATGTACGATCCTAAAGAATCTTCAATTTCATTTATTACTTTTGTTAAACAATAACACCTCCATTTCAATCTTATAGCAAGCTTTCAAAACAATGGTTCTTGAGTGATGGACGTTCTTTTGGTGTCCATTTTGTTTTCTTTAATACTTTATTTTTAATAATTACACTGCTTTTTACTGAATACTAACTACTAGATATAAAATAACTAGTAAATATATATTACATAATATTATTAGAATAATAATTACATTACTAGAAATATCGAAAACCAGACCTAACCGAATTTCGGTCACGGCTGCCAGTCTCAACAGAGACTAGACATCAGCCTTTCCATTCTATTGCAAACTGGGTGTCTTCCAAGGAAGCGCATATAGGCATTTATTATGCTAAGATCGATTCGATCGTTCGATTTACCATCTGGAGTTTCACCGCTTGTCACCAGGTGGGATTGTAGCCAAGCACTTGCATATAAAAAGTAAAAAAACAAATGTACAAGTGAGGGAGGTGCTCTTCGAACTAAGACACACCATTTTATTTTTCACTCAGATCTTTACTAATTAATTTTCTCTTAACTTTAGTTCCATATCGAGGATAAATTCTGGTGGCTACGAGTCACATCATTCACTTAACATCAGCCGGACTGTTTGCTAGTTTGTTAGTGTTCATCATCATCATCATTATTACAGCAATTCACAAGTCCACTGTCGAACAAAGACACTATCATCCAAGGAATATAACAAAGTAGTGTGCTGTGCCACCTGCATCCATTGACTTCTTGCCTCTCTTACCAGGTCATCACTCCATCTGGTAGGGAGCCTATACTTCTGTTACCGGAACGAGGCTGCCGCTCGAGAACCTTCCCAGCGGTCGATGGTTCTTTGAACTATGTATGTGTCTGGTCTATTGCCACTTCAGCTTATATGATACGTTGTTATTGTTTCATCTTGGATAAAAAGCTAACCTCTTCCCGACATTAAATGAAGTGAGTTGCCAGTCTTCGCGGCACTATCTCACAAGAAGTAGCGCTAAAGTAGAAAAGTAAAAATATTTTTGTAAATAAATCAATAAAGAAAATGAGTATATTGCAACGCTTGGCGAGCGAGCTTGTAAATACACTTTTTATTTCAATATTCCATCAGGATAATGATACCCAACGTAAACCTAAGAAAACTACGTTAGTGTCGTGAAACACTCGGTTGGAATGAAGTTCCTTTCGTAGTATATTATTATTGATAAACGTATTATATTATTGATTAACAAATATAAATAAATGAATTACATACTAGCGTCTATTAAAATGAAGCGTCATTTAAAATAAAATAATATTTTTTTCATGGCAAGATAAGAAAAAGTGCGAGGGAGGTGGATATTATTCCATCTCGCTTCTTTATAGCCGCCAAAGCCGCCTACACTACGTCAGAAGGGGTCGTGACGGAAAAATCTTACACTTTTTCTCGCCTAGCCTCCATCCGCCAAATTCGTACCGTCCGATAAGGAACTTCGCTCCAAAAATTTTCCCTCTCTCACCTTTTACGACACCCACGTGATGAGGTGGGATGATGAATTCCCATCCGTCGCACCACCACACGGTAAGAAAAGTTCTCGAATGTTCCAAGTGAAGTGTGAAGTAGCCTCCACTAGAGTGATGTCACGGATCCGATCTCAACCCTTGCAGGAAATCGATGGATGCAGGTGGGTTAGGACCGTGTTATATGGCATCCCTTTGGGGAGACTTATGTTCAGCAGTAAGCTTGTGAGGAGCTGTAATGATGATAGTCTTCAATTATGATGATGATAAAAGAATAATTGTGTAAATTATTTAATTGAGCTAAAATATCAGGATGTGATGTAATCGCTAAAAAGTTTTTAATTCCTTTACCAATTATTTTTCAGTACTAAAATGTTTATTCCTCAAATAATAAATCAACATTTACGTTGCCTACAGAGAAAAACACGCAAAATCAAACTCAGTTACTGTAAGCCGATTCGCCTTGAATCTAAGATCTGATCAATCAAACGAGATTTAGGATATTGCGAAAAATGTTCAAAATTCAAATTAGATAATTTTAAATGTAAATTTATATCATGTTAATTTTTTGTTCAACGTCAACATCATTACAGCCCATCACATTGCACTATTTAAGTAACATTATATTATGCAATTACTCGCAATATTTAAACTTAAAATTTGCATTAATTTTATTCAAACGTAGTTATCATGAGTATCTATATTCTTAGTTTAAAAGGATGCAAATTATTTTAATTAATTAACTTGTTCGAAATAAATAATTAAAAATTAAAAATTTTGTACAGCCGACTTCAACATAAGTTATTAGGAATAACTCAAAAACTATTAGTCTGACCTAAATCAAATTCATATGGGACCACACGAGAAGTACCAACTTTCAAATAAAAAAGAATCATCGAAATCGGTTCACCAAGTAAAAAGTTATGAGGTAACACATTAAAAAAACATACAGTTGAATTGAGTACCGTCTCCTTTTTGGAAGTTGGCAGAAAAAGAAGTAAGCTCGCTTGATGCTTGATGCTCCCTAAGTCTGCAAAATTTAAGAAGTCAATGGCAGAATTAATTCAAAAAATTAAAGATCAAGAATAGTGGAAGTGGGCAAGATGATCTATACAAATATAAATTCGCAACATCTATAGCTCTCGTGTGTGTAATCTCGTAATACCTCTTATCGCATATTACGGGCTGATTATTTCGCGATCCATATCGACGTTCATGTTCGCAATGAAATATAATTAAAAATTAAAATTTTGTACAGCCAACTTCAATATACGTTATTAAGAATAACTCAAAAACTATACACATAAAAAAACATACAGTCGAATTGAATACCGTCTCCTTTTTGGAAGTCGACAGGAAAAAAGATAATAACGAACAAGTTTGTGTGTCTGACGCTACCCATGGGACAAAGTAAGGTAATGATTTATTTTTACTCCGCCGCCACACGAATAAAATTAAGTAGAAAAGGAAACTGCATAGTAAAGTAAATTAAAGTTACCAGCTTATACACGTCCTACAGCGACACCGGCCCCTGTAAATCCTTACTTTCTTCCAGATTTTTTACATAGTGGAGCCACTCTGTAGCTATATTACGGTTGTAGGACGAAAAGAATACAATCTCACAGAATACCAGCGTAAAATAGCAGCTTAATTATTGTGTCGTGTGGTGAGTGTAGAGAACCGGAGACCTTTTTTTCTAGAAAGGAGGCATTCCATCGCAGTCGTCAGGGGTGACAACGCATCTGCATTTTGATTCTTAATTGTACATAAATGGAGACGTCTATGGATATAACATCCACTTAACATCAGGTCGATTGTGTGCTCGTTTGTCACTCGTATTCTATAAAAGAAATACTGAAAGATAAAATTTGTGTTGTGTACCACTAACTATCGGAAGATATATTCAACTGTAGATCTAGATCTATCTAGGCAGTGACGTGACCGAATTAATGAATCTAAGCTACTCCTATTAAAAGAGATTTCTAGTGACCAAAGAGGTTACAGTTGCTTCTACAAAGGAAATGATGCAGGTTTTACTAGATTAAGTTTTTAACCTAACCTTTGATTTTAAATGAGAATAAAAATATCTACTAGAATGTGTCCGCATAAAATATTTATTTTTGTTTAATAGAAAACGTTTCAATCGCCTCGGATTTTCTCTTGCATCATGGAGGTATAAATTGCCCATGAGCAAACATCCACACCTGGAAAAACTATTCGTAGTCCTTGTATCGTTAACAAAAACTTGTTCCGCGCGTGATTCTAACCTGCGATCAAGCAGCGTCGCAGTTAAACGCTTAGCCACTGCGCCATAAGTAACAAAACACCCCCACAAGTATCTCTTTTTTATTTGAATCTGACGTCACATTCAGTGATTTGAAAAGCCTGAGAGAAACTCCATCTAAGACCTGAAGGGCGAAAACGTATCTGTAGCCTTCTTTGTTTGAAGTTGTTTGCATAAGATATCTATAAGCTTCAATAGCCACATCGAACGATACGAGTTAGCCGTCAGAGCCGAGGCCAGCCACCTTTGTTCAGACAGCCGTTAGATAACTCATCTACATGCACTGTAAACTATCGTAGCTTACCATCATTACGTAAGTAACGTTTTGAATAATTTTCATCACATCCTTTACAGATTTTAGCAGGCTGCTAGGCTGAGTCCGTGGAAGGTGTAAAAGCCAAGAGTCTAACAGCACTAACATCATCAGAAACCATCATCACTAGCCACTTACCATAATGTATATTGTAATTGTAAGAGAGGATTTTTCTTCAATTTTGTAAATATAATACTTAAAATTAATAGCCATAAAATCCAATAAATTGTTTTGAAAAAAAATTAAAAAATGAAAAATACTTTATTTGACAGTTAGCACCTTTACAAATAATTTAACAGTGGTTCTCACACTAGGCTCGCAGACCTGCATCGTGAGAGCCATATACAGATATTAACAAAAACATAATTACATTACATTAACACATTCACATTTTTTATATATGCAACACGACTTGTTTTAAGAACCAGCTAAAACGTATTGAGTACAGTATCTCTGAAACCTACACTCGTTTAAAGAACATCATCTACGAGGTAAATGTAAAATATAAATAAATAATATATAGAGATGTACAATATAAATGTGATAAGAATGACAGGGGGATGAGTCGCTCGCGTCCGTAGGCTTCGACCACCTAATCTTAGGCCCACCCTACATGTGTCCACCGGGTGGTGCTAAACGAGCGACAAAGCCGATAGGATAGACTCTGCTCCTCGCCGTATGGTAGCGGCGTAAAATCTACCACCTCTTAGATCGCACCATGAGCCAAGAAATAAAAGAAATGGCACCGGCGCCCCTTTAATGGGGCAGGGGTGCTAAGAATCTCCGGGAGAAAAACCGGCGACGAGGTTCGCCACCCGTCAGTCGTCGTCGCCGTCGTCCTGTCTCCCGGAGGAGCGAAAAGTGGATTGCGGAGGCCCGTCTGGCTACGCTGAATGTATGTGGAGCAATGAATGATAAGATGGATGAAGTATGCGAAATGATGAATGATAGAGGAATGGATGTGTTATGTGTAAACGAGACGAAACGAAAGGGAAGAGATGTCACTGCACATGGCATGTATACCGCTTACTGGTCTGGTGTAGACGAGACCGAGCGGGTATGCCAGGGAGTCGGTGTCATCCTTTCAGAAAGAATGGGTCAATGTATGAAAGAGTATGAATGTGTAAGCCCAAGGCTGCTGTGGATACGAATGAAAGTGGGCTTAAAGAAGTTGTTTGTACTAGGGGTGTACGCCCCAGATATGTCTAAGCCCACTTATATCCGAGAGTAGTTTTGCGCGTTACAATATCACATCTAGACTACAAACTACCAGAAACTGATTTTGACGGAACTTTTAGAGCTTGAAAGCATATTTAATTAAATCGTATAAGTAAATTTATGTATTCCATTATACACAACAAATTTACTGAAAGAAATTGAAGTTTACGTTTCTTTTTCGTTAATATATTGATAATTTTGTATGTATTACATCTTTATTTAGACATGTTTAGGAGACCTAGCCCGGATAATCTTTCCTCTGACATTCACGCACGCATCCAAGATTTTATTCTGCGCAGAGTTCAATCTCTTCACGGCGGCTACGCTGACCGAAGCGTCACCAGTATTTGTAAGAAAGATTTTATGTTATGGTACAAATCTTGGTCGCATGTTAAAATGAGATGAGCTACCGACTCTGGTATCGCGCAATTTTTTTCCCATTCTCTTTTACATTTCACCATCCAGAGTCGGTATTCGTTTACTATGATTTTATCGACGGTATTTATTTATCATGAAAATATGATCACGTGGTTCACGTATCACTGGTTTTAGCGATTGAGCGACTAGCATGAAAATGTACTAATATGCCCACTCAAGATGTGTGTATGTGTAACGCGCCGCGTTCCAAATTACGCGCAGTTCATTGTTTTCTTTTTGTTGTGGCATGCCTAAAGTACCCCTTTTTTTTTTTTTTTTGCGGATGGAAAATCATCCAATGACGCCTTTCGCTGTGGGTGGAGCGGAAGGGAGTGTCAGACTTTTACTGACTAAAAACCATCCGTGTTCCTTCAGTGCCCTTACGTTCCGGAGCCGCGGTATCTCTTTCGAACAGCCCGCAGCCCCGGCAGGCGTCGGCCCTTGCGGGCCCCTTCACGCTGCTGACAGCTCTTTGAGGCGCGCGTGGAACAAAACGCGCCGTCGACACGGCCTGTCGTCGTTAGACGGACGGACGGCGAGCTACCCATTGCTCGCCGTCCACAGGCCCGCGCCTACGGTGGTCGGGGGCCACGACGTAGCCCCCGACGCCCGGGGCGTCTCCCGCGGCGGCCGGGAAGGAAAGCTGTTGCTCTTTCCTTCTCCCGCTCCGCCACCTCCTTCGCTAGCATCACTGCTTCGCAGAAGGTGGTGACGGCATCCCATTCCGTCTCGCTCCGGACCATGGCTTCGACCAGAGCCGGACGCGAGAGGTCGCCGCCGCCTATCGCCGCTACGAGGACACGGCGGTGCTCCGCCCAAGCAGAGCACACCTCCACGGTGTGCTCCACCGTGTCCTCCGGTCGATCCTCGCAGTGGGAGCACCCGGGCGTTTCCTCCCGCCCGATTCGGTGCAGGAACCTCCCGAACACACCGTGTCCGGTGAGGACCTGCGTCAGGCGGAAGGTGAGGACGCCGTGGCGTCTCTCAAGCCACTCCTCAAAGAGGGGTCTTATCGCCGCTATAGTGGCGTGCCCAGCACGGGGTTGCGACAGTCGCTCTCTCCATGTCGCCATGAGATCATGCCGGTAGTCTGTCCGCTGCGCGACAACTTGCCGCGGCAGCGGGGTTTCCCCCCGGCATAGTGCTGCCGCGCGCCATTCGTGCAGGCGCGCGAGGACTATCGCCTCCAGATCCCATGGCGGCAATCCGGCAAGGAGGCTCGCCGCCTCGCGGGAGATCGTGCGGTAGCCGCGAACCATCTTTACGGCAACCACCCTTTGGGGCGCGTTTAGGTGGTGGACGGCAAGCCGTGCCAAACCACGCGCCCACACCGGGGCCCCGTAAAGGGCCATGGACCTCACGATCCCCGCGTAGAGCCTCCGGCAGGAGGCGTTTGGCCCCCCCAGGTTCGGCAGGAGCCGCCTGAAGGCAGCCCCGGTCCGTTCCAGTTTGGGAGCCAAACGTCGGAAGTGCTCAACGAAGTTCCATCGGCCGTCGAGGACGAGTCCTAGGTACTTCAACGTCGACTCGACGCCGATGGATACCCCTCCTACCATCACTGAGGATCCCGGTGGTGGCCTGTTCCGAGGACCATGGAAGTGCATGGCCTCGGACTTGTGCAGAGCCACCTCGAGACCCAGTTGCCGGATCCTCTCAACGACTATCGCAACCCCGCGTGTCATAGTTTCCGCCGCCGCCTCGTACGACCCCCCTTGTGCCAGTACCAGCGTGTCGTCAGCGTAGCAAACTACGCTGACGCCGGTAGGGAGGTCGGCGCGCAGCACCCAGTCGTAACCGATGTTCCACAGGGGCGGCCCCAGAACCGAACCCTGTGGGACACCGCACGACATCTCTCGCCGGTTCCACTCTCCGTTTCGACCGGGGTAGATGACGGCCCTGTCCGTCAGATAGTCCCCGACTATACGACGGAGATAGGTCGGCACCCGGTGATACCGGAGTGCCTCCCTAATGCAGCTCCAGGGCATGGAGTTGAAGGCGTTGGCGATGTCGAGAGACACCGCCAAGACAACCCCCCCCCCCCTGGCCACTGCATCCCCCGTCGTGAGGGCTCTCACGCGCATGATGGCGTCCACCGTAGAGCGCCTCTTGCGGAAACCAAACTGGTGTTCCGCAAGATCCGGCCCCGTCCCCGCAAGGTGCTCGGCGAGGCGGTTTGCAATTACTCTTTCAAAGAGCTTGCCCACCTCGTCGAGCAGCACCACGGGCCGGTATGCGGAAGGAGAGTCCGCAGGGCGCCCCGGCTTCCGAATGAGGACCAGCTTCCCCGTCTTCCAACGAAGCGGGAATTGGCCTCTCTCCAAGCATGCGCTTAGGAGCCCCTCCAGTCGGGGCCCGAGAGCCTCCGAGGCCAGGACCCAGGCTTTGCCAGGCAAGCCATCGGGTCCTGGGGCGGTATTCCTGGCCTTGAGCCTACGTACCGCCACTCTCAGGTCTACCCCGGTCCCTTCCGGGATGTCGTCGTCGTCGTCCTGGTGGTCCGCTTCCGGCACCGCAGGTGGCGGAGCCATAGGCGGGGGCGGATGTTCCCCGCGCGCAGGGAACAGAGCGCTCACCACATCCTCCACGAGCTGAGGCCGGAGACTCTGCGTCAGCGGGGGGGCCCAGGTGCGGAGTTTATCCCGCACGATCTTGTAAGGGCGCCCCCACGGATCTCTATCGAGAGTCTCCAGCATCTCCTCACGGGCCCGATCCCGGGCCCGCAGGACAGCCTCCCGGAGGGCGGTCTTTGCCGCTCTGTATCCCTCGTACAGCTCCGCCTCAATGGCTGCCGCATTCGGTGGACGAATGCGGAGCCTGCGATGCCTGGCGTACAGGTGCCGCGCGGCGACACACGCCTCGCGCAGAGACGTCAGCTCACGCGACCACCAATACACCTGACGCCGGGCGCTTCCTGGCCGGACGCGGGCCATTGCCACGTCACATATCTCGGACATGGCCTCCTGGAACCACCCTGCCTCATCATTGACGTCGGCAGGCCTGTCCGGTGATGACACCCAGGCCTGCACGATCGAGGCTTCCAGGAGGAGCTCCCGGTCCAGCTGCTTCAGCGCCCAACGCGGACCACTCGGGGCCTGTTGGACTGGCGCGCTCGAGGGCTGGGTGGAGACGTCAAACCGGATGTACCGGTGGTCGGAGTAGGTCTCCACCCCCTCCATGACACGCCAGTCAATGGCACGCGGCGACAGAGCGGGGCTAGCGAACGAAATGTCCACCACCGACTCGCCCCGCATCCGCACACACGTGGGGACAGAACCCCGATTTAGGACGACCAGGCCTGTCTCCAGAGCCCAGTCTTCCACCATCCTACCCCGCACATCTGTACGACGAGAACCCCAAGCCAAGTTCTTGGCATTGAAGTCCCCGAGGACAAGTACGGGGAGGGGATTACTTCCGACGACGACTGCTCTCAGCTCTGCAAGAGAGTTGTGAAACTCGGCGAGAGATCGGTTCGGGGAGAAGTACACCCCCACAACGACGAACTCCCCGAACCGTGCTGCTACGCACCCCTGACCCCTCCTGACACCTTCAAGGGTCGGGGTACCGGCGGCGGCTGAAGAAATGATGGCCACTGAGCCGTTAAGGTCCGCCACCCAGTCCTCCCTAGGCCAGACAAAATACGGCTCAGCGACCACAGCGATGTTGATCGACCACTGCGCCATGCTCTGGAGCAACAGATCCTGAGCGCAGGCGCAGTGGTTGATATTCGCCTGGAGGAAGCTTAATGGGGCCGTTATAGGCATTCCATTTCAGCTTCCTCCACGGGGCGCCTCTCTGCGGGCGTCGGTGTCGCGGCGGCGGCGGCAGCGACAGTGACAGCGGCGGCGGCGGCGGCGGCAGTCGCGACTGCGGCGGTGGCCACAGAGGCGGTGGCGGTGGAGGGCCCTCCCCTGCCCGCGGCCTTATGCCTAAAGTACTCCTAACGGTAGATCCACGCCTGCGGGCCAGCTAGTAATCTTATATAAATGGTTGGCAATACACACCAAAATTAGTTTAGCTTACGATTTCGAATATTATTATGATATGCATAATAATAATAACATATTATGATATTAATCTTATATTTATAAAATAACACTTTAAATTTTCATTCGGAATTGAGGGATCAAACAGACTTAATAAACACTTTCTCAGTAATAGAAGCTTTGAAATTATATGTAGAGCTGTTTGCGTAACAATGGAATTTGTTGTTAGAATGTTGTGTTGTTCTGTCAAAGGCTTTATACATTATTAAAGTGATATATTGGGATTCAGTAACAATGTAACATGTAAGGCTGGATTCAAGTTTGATCACAACGGTCCTTGTTATAGCGTATCGTATCGAGTACTTGTATCTAAAGCATTGACGCCCATTTTGAACACCATCACTATCCGCATCTTGTCAAAAATGCGTCCATACTTAACCACATCGTATTGTGTGAGCGTTTTGGCATACATATGTGGACGCTAAAAATTTTTCTCCGATTCTCGAATATTTTGCATCTATTCTCATGATACGCGTATCTCTCAGCGCATTGACAGCTCTAGTTAAGTTTTTGACATATATTCCTTCGTGATTGCGTAGAATTCAGTCACAACGTGTGCCTGATTTATGTTGAATAATTTAAAAAAAAGTATAAAAAACAGACCAAAACAGCGGTAATACAAAGAATTTAGAAAATGAAACTAACATGGTGGAAGAGCAATCAATTGAATTCACGTCCAAATCGAGAAGAAAAGACGAAAGAAACGTCAAAAGTATCCTTGTTTTTGTAATTTAATTTTAAAGCTCAAGTACAATAAAAAATATTTTGTAAAAAATAATGAGAACAAGACTAATTTTTAATGCAGTATTTGAAAAAATTCGACTGCAAAAAAGTTAACTGAAAATGTTACTTCTTCAGTCAAGATGAATCTAACTACACTCTATACCTTAAACTTCATCAAGCCGTTTAGGCTACAGAGCGTGTCAGAGAAATATATATACATAATTCGAGAAACATTACCCTCCTTCTGGGGTAGACTTGTAATTTTTTTAGGGTAGGTGACAAACGAGCACACAGTCCACCTGATGGTAAGTGGTTGCTGTGGCCCAAAGACATCTACATCTATCCTCACTAAAGAATCAAAATGCAGATGCTTTGTCACCCGTGAGGACTAAGATGGAATGCCTCTTTTCCAGTAAAAAAAGGTCTCCGGTTCTCTACACTCACCATACGAAACACAGCAGTGTTAGGTTGTTATTTTACGCTGGTATTCTGTGTGAGCGTGGTTCTTCCCCGGTCGAGCCAACCCATTCGTGCTACAACTATACTACAAATACAGCTGCAACTTGGCTCTACCACGTTTACACATCCATTAGTAGCTAAAGCATGCTAGCATGTTTTATGATTAAATTAGACGTATAAAATGAGACGTCAGAATTTTACTAAGGCAGTGCTAATGTCAGTCCGCCTGCAAAACATGGCTATTAAGACTAATCCTAACTTAAGTCTTATGTCTATTTCGTATCATCCACCCAATCAAAAGTGTATCGAAAACAGAAGAAAATGACTATAAAATTTTGCAATTGAGTTGTCCGATTACATTCACCGCAAGGTAGTGTCTGTCAGTTTAAAATTGTCAAGTGCAGTTTATTGGTTTGTACCGTTTAGAATTGATTTGTAATATTCTACGTCGCGTTTATACATTTGTTTGTTTATGGTAGATTATAAATATGTTACTAGATATTGTTGCATGTGTCAGAAATCATAAACTTTGGCCTATTCAACTTTGTTTCAACCGACTTTAAAAAAGGAGGAGGTTCTCAATTCAACTTTTGATGATAATCATTTTACTTGAAAGCTGGTCCCATATAAATTTGATCAAGATCTGAAAAGTAGCTTTTGAGTTATCTTTAATAATGCGTATTTAATTGACTTCGACTACATTGATGATGTTCTCATTTTATTTATTTTGATGGCAGTTGTAAAAATATTAATTTTACTGCTTGTTTCATTTATAAATTAATAAGTTCTTGTTATTTTCTGGCTCCATCCTTTATTAAATATTACAGTACTTTAAGGGTATTCTTCCTTACATCCATCCAACCGTCCATTAAAGCCTTGATAAATCCACTGCTGAACATAGACCTCCCTCAAAAATTTTCTCAAAGAGGGAATTTCGGAGCAGTTTTTTAAAATTTTAAAATATTATCACGAAGATGATGCTGGCCATCTCTTGTTTCAGTTTCCATCTGTCGCCTCTAACGATATGAGGTAGTAGATATTCTTACACCATTACTGCATGGAGAATTTTTCATTATATATATATATATTCGTATATTATCACCGCCGCCTATTACACCGCCGCTACACGCTAAATTCTTCATTATATTATAATGTCCTCCAGACCGAATTCCAGACACGGTGGCCAGCCTCAACGGAGACTAGCCACCGGAGCAGGACAGGATTACAGTACCCACGTGTATGCGTAAGCTCAGGTGCACTCTCTATTCCCTCACTCATAGTCCGATGGGACGGTAAACCGACACAAACGGAGAGAGATCAGGTGCAAGAACAACGGCTTTACGTGCATTCTGAGACACGGTGGTGATTCACCGCCAACTACTTTCCTCCGGTCAGCTACTGAGAATTTGTTGACAGAAAACCTCGATATTTTTTGGTCCGACCCGGGTTACAAACGCGGGACCTCATGATCAGCAGTTGCGTTTACAACCACTAGTCAAAGGCAGTCATTATATTATATTAATATATTAATATGGTGTCCAAGCCACGTTATTTCCACAAGCAACCGTCCAGTTGAATAAAATTATTAGGGTAACCATACCATTTAATTCCGCTGGTCTATGCCTAATTATACTATTTTAGGAGTGGTAGAGCCATGCTGCAGCTATGTTAATTGTATAAGTGTAGCACGAATGGGTTGGCTCGACCGGGGAATGACCACGCTTTCACAGAATACCAGCACAAAATAGCAGCTTAATGCTGCTGTGTTCCATATAGTGAGTGTAGAGAACCGGAGACCCTTTTTACTGGAAAAGAGGCATTCCATCTTAGTCGTCAGGGGTGGCAACGCATCTGCATTTTGATTCGCAAACGAGGATAGATGTAGATGTCTATGGGCCACAGTAACCACTTAACATCAGGTGAACTGTGTACTCGCTTGTAAGCCTTATCCTATAAAAATGTGCAATATTATATACATGTCACCACATCTTAATCTACCATCGCTGATATTACTAGGTAGGTGCAATGTTGTGATAGATGCATCGACTGAATATCATTCAGGCCGCTAGTTAAACGGCGCCGTTTAGTCAAAAGGCTAACAGAAGGACTAATTAAGCTAGTTGGCTGCGATACATACACGGTAGATAAAGGAAGCAATTAAAAATATTCGAATTTAGAAAAACCGGCATTTAATTTTTTTTTTGTAATTAACAGATCGGACGACATTACCACCATTAATTTTTAAGTAAATTGGTTCCCGAGACTTCAAGTGGAATATTTTCTTAAGCGGTAAAACTCGGGGCGCGGCCTAATGAGGTTTTAAATCAACGAGTGGCTTAATTGACGCTCTCCTTAATTCAATAACTGCATCTGCTGCTTGAGATTTGACTCGGGAATAAAATGCAAATACATTGTTTGCTGTTGCAAGCACTTTTAATTAAAAATAAATGCTTTTAAATTTATATCGAACGTAAAAAATATCCTTCCGCATCAGCTACTTCAAAATTTCATAAATGCAGTTCTGCAGTAACAATGAATACTTCACAAGAAATAAAAATAATTTTACGGATTTTATCACGTTCAATTTTAGCTTTTTTTACGCGGGTTTCATTAACACAACCTTGAATTAAAGTTCCATAATAACCCGCGTAAAAGAAGATATCGCTGATGTGAAGCACTGACGCTCTGGGAAGTCATGCGCATGAAAAATGTCGACATGTTCAGTATCGTTCCAACCATTATATTCATTATCTGATAGATTCCAACCATTATCTGAAATACAACAAATCCTTACAATAGAATACCGATTTCTACCAACAATGATTCGCGAGGCTATTGAAATTAAAAACATACCTTTTTCATAGAGAAGATGGCTGTTAATTGTAATTAAATTAAATCCAAACCCAAGCATGCTATCGCAAGACTTTCAGTACTGTAAGCTCGTTCTGCGTAGATCGGGCCAAACATTATTGATTAAAAGTTGATTGTGGTCTTCGTTAACTATGAGAACAGAACGTCAAACACCTCATTCCTCCCCGTGCCATGTGTTCTATAAAGTGTCCGAAACGTCAAGAATTAAAAAAGTTAAAATACCACGCGATAAAATCTTTAACATTAGTTTTATTGCAAATTAAGTTCTCTTCATAGTGAGCGTGGGAAGAATTACACTCATGAACGGGAGTAGAAAAATGTTGTGTTTTGTTAAAAATTGTGGCGGCGAAAGAGAATCCGCCACCTGATATCGTCTCGTGTGTGTCGTAAGATACGACAGAGAAAAACAAACAGAAGATTGGCAACATCATGTTCCTGGCAATAGTTCAAAATAATAAAATTGCTTGTGCGTGTCTTATGCGAATTCGGTTATGGCAAGAGTACGCATGCTAAAGGCATAAAAGGGGGTAGACAGAAATCCCGGAAAACGACTATTTGCAGTTACTCTTATTTGGTAATAATTAACGAATCAAATAAGCGCTAGGCGGTAGTGCAAAAAAGGCGCGAACAATTACACGTGGTAGAGCCAAGCTGGAGCTATATTGATAGTATAGTTGTAGCACGAATGGGTCGGCTCGACCGGGGTAGGCCAACGCTCTCACAGAATACCAGCGTAAAATAGCAGCTTAATGCTGCTGTGTTTCGTAGGGCGAGTGTAGAGAACCGGATACCCTTTTCACTGGAAAAGAAGCATTTCATCTTAGTCCTCACGGGTGACAACGCATCTGCATTTTGATTCGCAAACGAGAATAGGTGTAGATGTGTATAGGTCACAGCAACCACTTACAATCAGGTGGACTGTGTGCACGTTTGTCACCTTTATTCTATAAAAAACTTCTACCGCGTGTGAACTGCACACACTTTTTTATTCGTTTTACATTTTAATCCATAGGAAGCCTTTTGAATTTTACTATTGTAAACCGTACCGCTCGAGGTGTGCACTTTTAGATTTTCGAAATTTTTTCTACTCTTAGGGGTTAAATTATTTACTTTTATTAAAAATGATTATTGAAATTGGTTTAAATATACGTAGATATTGCGTTATATACATACAAAAAAAGAACATACAGTCTAAGTGAGAATTTTCTCCTTTTTGAAGTTGGCTAAAAATTAAAATTTCTGCCTTTTTACTTCACTCTACTGGGCCCAGGCCTCCTCTCATTTCTTATAGGCTTCCTTAAGATATTTTTCTTCACCACCGTGATAAATCAACATTTAAAATTGTAATTAAAAATTAACAGTTTCGTAAAACAAGTTCTTTTCAACCAGTAAAAGTCCACCGCTGGTCTCTCCTGTTTTAGGATTTTGCAATCTAAGAGAACTAACAGACCTCTCAGCCATTTATTGTAATCGCCTCTTAAAACATCCATGAGAGGAAATGAAGTGATGATTCTCTTATGTCACCACAATGCGGCTAGTACGAAATCCAAAATTGCTTATAAAATATAAAAACGGAGAGTGTGTCAATAATGTAAGTACGATTTGATAAAGAACGTTGTTAACCTGTATATGAAGAATTACTTCAATTGTAAAACTTACATTAAGCGTAAATACATTTATCCGAAAAGTACCGAAAATAAAAAAGAAACTAAAACGAAAGACTGGAAAAAGCAATGAAAATTCATTGAAATGGTTCTCTCAGTTGCATTGTGCACTCGGCGCCATTGTTATCCGCGATCATTGTACGTTGCTGGCGTACTCTGCAGTTTACATAAAAATGATACTAGAACCATTTCTGAAATCATTTTCGAAATTATTTATGAAATTTATATTTACATTAAATCAATGTTTTAAAGGTGTGCTACAGTGTGACCGGAGAAGGAATACGCTCTCCCAGAATAGTAACATAAAATAACAGAAGAATCAATTTTATTCAAGGTTACATGCAGCGAAGTCGTAGCTAAAATATAACACATCCACAGACAGACACAATAAATTTTCTAATATATGTGACAAGCACCCGACTGCACTGCATTATAGGTAATGAACTTATTTCCTCTGTAATCTAGTGCGATAGGACATTAATGAGACCGTCGTGATAGAAAATTAATATCACAGATATAAGAAGACCATATGGAGCAAACTTTAAGGTTATAACGGTAAACGGTTGGGTTTTTGCCTAACTGCGTAAAAAAAGAGAAAAATTTTATACTCTGTGTCATTGTCACTGTCACATGTCACTCCCACAGCTAAAATATATCTAACGACACCTCATATCTTGTAATAAAAAAGATTTTATGCCATTTATATATTGTTCGTGTAGGTACTTATTTAAAACACTTTTCACAAGTTTTCAGTGCTAGTAGTGCCCTCATGGCCAGGTCTTATCATGATTCTCATCGGCACCGAAATAGTCCCAGTCCCAGTCCCTGTCCCAGTGATCTTAGGACTAGGTATCTGGAACCTTAGGTGCTGCTTTTTCTAGATATGCTTTTTTTTGCTAGATATTTTATTATCTGGAAAGCCACCGCTTACTTCAACCACAAGGTGATGGTCTCTCTTATGCCGCTGCCATACGATGCGATATATTCCGTAAAATAAAATAAAATATTTCTAAATTTATATCATCAATATCCACAGTATAAATATAGTAACTAATATAGTTAGTTATTAATATAGTTAGTTATAGTAGTAATGAGCCAAATAGCTCGAAGAACCGACAATCAATGGGTACCGGTAAGCGATACGTATACACGTGGTAGAGCCATGCTGCCATATTATGGTTGTAGCACGAATGGGTCGGCTCGACCGGGGAAGGACCACGCTCTCACAGAATACCAGCATAAAATAGCAGCTTAATGCTGTGTTTCGTATGGTGAGTGTAGAGAACCGGAGACCCTTTTTACTGGAAACGAGACATTCCATCTTAGTCCTCACGGGTGACAACGTATCTGCATTTTGATTCGTAATCGAAGATAGATGTCTATGAGCCGCAGCAACCACTTACCATCAGGTGGACTGTGTGCTCGTTTGTCACCCTTATCTTATAAAAAAAATCGATTTGTATGGTGGCTCCTACTAGATGTAGGTAGTGACGACCTGATAAGAGATGAAGTTAGTAGATGGATGCAGGTGGCTCAGTACCACTCCTTGTGGTATTCCTTTTGGCTATGTTCAGCAGTTCTTTTACTATGAGCTGTAATGATGATGATAATGAAGGATATCACACCTTCGATATAGCTACTTACTTGTCTTAGTATTTATTGTTAATTCCGTGTCGGAACCAACACCCCCTCATGCACAGCCAAACGAGCCTTGTTAGACACCTTCCGACTACTCATAAAGGAGTGCAAAGCTCCATTCACCATGTTCCCTGCATTCACTCTTCTTTCGATATCACTCTCACACTTTCCATCTCTTGTAAACTTTGAACCCAGATACACAAACTCTTTCACCTGTTCAATTTGTTCATCTTCAATCACAATGTTGCAGTCTGTCACTGCCTCATCTTTTTCAAACACCATCACTTTCGTCTTCCTTACATTCATCTTCATTCCCTTTCTAACAAAAGCTCCACTCATAGCAGTTACCATCTCCTGCAACTCCTCGGCCGAAGACGCAAGTAATACTTGGTCATCAGCATAGAGAAAACATATGACGAGTAACTCATTCATTCTCAACCCACTTTCATTCTCTTTTAAATCTGTCAAACAATTGTCGAAAATTATTATTGCACATAAAAGCCCTTTCATATTTATTTAAGTCTCGAATTAAATTAATAAAAATAAAAATTTGAACTTTGGCTCTTTATAACTGATCTACAAATGTAAAATACTGACTTGAAATTATATAATTATCGGCATTCTTTAATTCATTAAACTTTTTTAAGATTGTGTTGAAACTCTACTGGTAAAAAAGACCAAATATATATATTATAGTTCTTGACGAAAATAAGGTATGCGCGTTACGAGTACAGCGCATCCCACCAAGAATTTCTAATGTAAGCTAAGACGTGATAATAACTAAACAATAGAATAACAAAATAATGAAAACATTTGTAAATACTTTCATCATCATCATCATCATTACAGCCTTTCATAAGTCCACTGCTGAACATAGGCCACCCCCAAGGAATGCCACAAAGCACGGTCCTGAGCCACCTGTATCCATCGACTTCCTACATGCCTTACCAGGTCGTCATTCCATCTCGTGGGGGGTCACCCTACACTTTGCCTACCGGTACGAGGCTGCCACTCAAGAACCTTTCTTCCCCATCGGTTGTCGGTTCTTCAAGCTATATGGCCGGCCCACTGCCACTTCAGCTTACTAATCCATTGGGCTATGTCGGTTACTCTGGTTCTACTGCGGATATACTCATTTCTAAGTTTATCACGCAGAGAAACCCCGAACATAGCCCGCTCCATAGCTCACTGAGCGACCTTGAGCGTCCTCATACGGCCAGCAGTGAAGGATATAATATAATATAATACAATACTTTACAACCTAATAAATATTATTTCACCGTAATAAAATAAACAAGGTAGTCTTCCGCATGAAAGTAAATATAAATATTTTCGATTATTTTTGCAATATCTATTAGCCGGATCAGCGCGCGATTCAGATCCATCTAAAAATGCTAAATTTCAGCAAGCACTGTCAAATTCAATAGGAGTAACAGATAAAACGCTTCTTGATATAGAAGGGCAAATGAATAAGTAACGAGAGCGTGTTGGTCGTTCCACAGTTCCACATCTAAATTATATAAAAATGCCAAATGCATTTTTGAATTTCACTAATCATCGTCGCCGCGAAAATTTCGTCTTCTTTGGGCACTTTAAAAATTAATTTATTTAGAAAACAATATTTACAGAACCCGGGGACAGATATTAACTAAATTAATTATTTCTAGTTATAAAAATATTTATAATTGAGTATAAACTTTTAAAAAACTAAAATATATTTGAACGAAATCGCTCCAACACCGACGTACGGTCCACCCTAGACGATGTCCGAAAATGAACTGCACAGAATACATGTACCCTGACGGGAGGGACTGCGATAGGGCTCGTCGCAGTCCGAATAGAGAAATTTTGCAAAATATGACAAAGATAGGTAGTCTTTGGGGATTTTTTTTTCTAATAAGGGCTTGACAAAAATAAAATTTTGTTCAATTAAAAAAATTTACTAAATCCTCTTCTGTTACCTTGTATTTTTTCTTTGTAGATTAAATGAACAGTTATTGAGATTTTTTTACTTAAATATCCAAGAATTTAGGCATTTCAACTGCAGTTAAGGCCTTAAAAGATAATAAGGACAGAATGTTAGAGATTTTTTTATTATTATTTTTTTCACCCTTCGAATGAATTAGTTATTCTAAATCTTTTTACATTTATATTTTTGGTCGAGTTTATATTCATTGCAGGTATTAACGAGTCTTAAATGACGAGGCTGAAAATTTGAAAGAAGATTAATTTCTTATATCGAACGGATCAACCTTTATATAGGTCAATAATATAGAATTAGACCTTCACCACTGTTTAAGTATTAGGACTTATTCATTTAAATAACTTTAATTTAATTGTTCCAACTTTATTCTTGATGTACCTTTTGAATACTTGCTGCATGCTGGATAAGACACATCAAATTTCTGGAAAGAGGTCTCTTCAAGAATAATTTTAGAAAAAAATAATTATTAACATTCATAAATACTCACGCCTGTTACACAATGGGATGGCACGATCTTGGCACACCGATCTCGCCTCCTCCACATCCATATACCTACGTATACATGCTCATCGGTTAAGGGTATTCTTAATTCGGACCATTTTCAATATATTGCCAATTTGGTCGATAAATCTTCACCTAGGGCGTCCCTTTCTGACTCTGCCGTTCATTTCTGCAGCATAAATTTGCTTTGTCACTCTTTCCTGATTCATTCTTTCTACTTGACTAAACCACAGAAGCATTTCTATTTTAATCCTGGTCACAACATCATCTTGCTAACCACACTTTTCTCTTATCACACAATTTCTCACCCTGTCATTCAGAAATTCATTAAGACCGCATTTCTACAGCATTTATTATACTCTCGTGCTTCTTCTGCCACACCCAACTTTCGCTACCATACATTAAAGTAGGGACTAAAACAGCACTATTAATTACCATACGTGCCTTTTTGGACACATCCTGACTTTTCACATTAAACTGTAGAGCCCCATTTATTCTATTTTCTGCGTTTACTCTTCGTTCAATATCCTTATAACATCTATCATCCCTGCTAACTACGCATCGAAAATACACAAAAAATCTCCTTGCTTGACCAACTCCCCTTCTATTCCTAATTCGCATATTGTTTTGCTTTCTTTTATTTAAAAAACCATAACTTTCGTCTTACTTCCGTTCATTCCCTTTTCTTTTAATGACCTGTTCATTCATGTGACCAACTCGGCCGCTAACGAGGCCAATGTGACTTGATCATCGGCGTACAAAAGGCATTTGACGATTAACTCACCCATTCTTAACCCGCATTCTTCAACTTTCAATTTTTCCAAACAGATAATTATTGGCAGTTTAAGCATTCTACTTCTGGCTTATATTTATACTGCAAAGTACATTAAATTTCATCGTAAATATTCCTCAAACTATTACCATAATATTATAATACAAACAAAAATGATAGCTTATGAAACTAGCAATATCTAAACGCAACATTAGCAAGGAGTTTCATAGTTCTAAGCATTTAATGTCGCATCCCATTAAGTCTCTCGCACTGTTGTATCTATGCTTGGTTTCAAGAAAAAGCTTAGTAGTCAAAGTTAAGATTAATGTCACAAGGTTATATTCATCATATACTACGTGCACGATAAGACTGTCAAACTGACATTTCGCTTCGCATTACGCCTTAGAGTAATAACATAATTTAGTATGCAAGCACCTTACGGGTACTGCTTTTATGTGCGTTGTATAAAATGCGCAAAAACAAACAAATAATAAAATTATTAAAATTGCAAAACAGTGTTATCATAAAATAATTATTTTGTCATCGATATTTTGACACGTTTGCAAATTTTCAGATTGTTCAGAGGTCCAGAAGTAGATGAGTACTGAAATATAATAAAGTTCAAGCGTTTGGCTGTGAAATAAAAAGAATAGATCTCTCGCCACGTAAGTAGCTCAGCCCAGGGAGTGGCCAATACTCCATGTAGCAATATGGAGCTGCAGTACAATATATACTGCAATAGTTCGTAAACTTCGATAGCGTGATTTGGGCTTCAGGTCGTTTCGCTTATGATGCAAGGTCAGCGCTGCGAATAAAACAAATAAAATAAAGGAATGTTAAAATAAATTTAATAAATACTTATATTACGCTGTAACCGTATTGTCTTACTGGCTTTTGAAACATATGCTCGTATGGCGGCTTGTAATAAATGTTGGCCGTTTACCAAGTGTGGTTGCCAGTAAACTAAATCCTATTCTTTCCCCGCGCGCATACTTTATAATTTTTGTCTCACATATTAATTAAAATAATAAATTAACATTTTACATACACATAGACACAACAAATACTCAGCAATTCGTCAGATATTAGTGTAATTTTTGAGTTTAAGAAAAAGTAAATAGTGATAAAAAATACTTATTTATATGTATATGAATGGAAACGCTATCTTTTTGTAAATTTGACGAGACAATTTTTTTGCAGCAAAAATCTGACCAATTCGTCATTTTTGTAGGACTTCGGTTCAGCCTCCCAACTAGATTTAGCCTAGTAATTAGTGTGGCTGCAGCTAGTTTTATTGTACGCCTAGAACCACGTGGACTTAGACAGAGAGGAACGCTTGCGTATGGCTATTCCTCTCCCGTTCGCCGGTTGCCCGTGTACCTCTATGTACGATTACAAATATACACGTTTTATTGTATTTAATAATTGATCATTTTCGAAATTCAAATTGTACTTTTTAAAGTAGACAGAAGTTAGAGGACTGATGGCAAGGTTAAGAAAATCAATCACTAAACAATATACTCGTAAGACAAAGTTGCTTACGTGAATATAATATCGTTGTATTTACTAAGTACCGATGCGGATTGCACTGTTGTTTAAGGAATTACCCGAGGAAGATTTTCGTGTTTATGTGTGTATATTTTATATAAGGATGGTAGATAAATTATAGTGTTTTGTAAACACGTCACAAAATTGTTACCCTATGTTCTCGTTGGCAACCCTTATTTGCATAAAACACAATACACCGGTATAACTGTAAATTGAGTTGAACATTGTAATTTAATTGACAATGAACAATGTAGTTGTTAATTTGTATTTTATTTTATATTATTGTTGATAATATTTATTATTTATAAGTTAGTACTTTTCTTAAATATAGGTTAGTTATAGCATCGCATTGGTTTGTAGAGCTGGAATGATGTTATAATTTATATAATAAATAAATGAATAATTTTTATGCTTTCAGAAACGAATACGAAAATTATTTTCCTTTTTTTATTTTTAACTGAAATTCAAACTTGGCCCAGAATCTCACTTTATACCCACCTGTACATACATCAAACAATCAAGTCACTAATAAACAAACACTCTACTACCGAAGGTGTCATAAAAATTAAAATAGCAAATATTGTTGATATTTCCCCAAAATTTACGTTAGTTTTTATTAAGATTTTTTTGCATAAAGATACGTCAAGGCTTTGAAACCACGTCACTGAAACAGACGGTATTTGATTTCAATCTGGGACAGAACTTTTTTACATTATTTTTACACAGATTGTATTTTTATGTACCTACTTTGACAGCAGTACTGGACGGTGAGATTGCATTTCATTCATATTCCGTTTATCTCAGGCCGTCTGACTGAAGCAAGTGCTTTTGTGGTGTAAGCTATAAGCGAAATTAAAATATAGTAATTTTCAAAATGTTGTTTTTTAAATCACCTGACTGACTAAGATGAAACTGATGAAACACGTATATGTGTCTGAATCAACGCATATAAATAATACTGAAGTACCTGTCTGTTTTTTGAATAAATAAAAATTCATAAAAATAGTTTTTGATTATTCTTAATGTAAATAACGCCGCATTAAGAGTTCATACCCAGACTAAGCCATTTTTATTACGATTTCACATGAAAGATAAAGAATATGTCACTAAATATTTGTTGCTGTACTTGTAAGGATAGGATTGTAGATATAGTAAAACAAGTTTGTGTATATATTGGATCATGGTGAAAGTAATAATAATTGTTAGTTATTATACATTTATATTGGCAACACTGATTATCTGGCAACACTGAGGTCTGAGTGTCTTTGGCGGATGTTGTTGAGTAGTATGGTGTGTAATGTGTAATGTGTGATTTTGATGACTTTGACGTCTTTAAGTATAAGTTATTAAAAGTAAAAGTTATGTTGTGTAAAGCTGATTAATAAAACATATAATTAAGAAGAAAGTTTATTAAAATAATTACATGAACATTAATAATAATGTCCTCCAGGCCGAATTTCGGTCACGGCGGCCAGCCCCAACCATGGCATGCCATCTGCGCAGGGCAGGATTATAATGCCTGAGTGTATGTGCAAGCATAGGTGCACTATCTATTCCCTCACCCTCACTCTCAAAGTCCAATGGGACGGTAATCCGACACGACCGGAGAGAGATCTGGCGCAGGGCCAACAGCTTTACGTTCATTCTGAGGCGCGGTGATGAAACACCACCAACATCCTGTGGTACGACTTTCCATTGACTCCCATTGAGTTGGGGATTGATACTTATTTTTAAAGAAAAGTTACACTATTATAAGCACACACACAAAGTTACAATATGTGGAAGCGCGTAGTTTTTGAGAAAAATGTTATTGAAAATCAATTATTCTTGCATTGTTTGTCTAATCCTACAATAAAACTGACGCTATTTTGTAATGTCATTGTCGTCAGTAGGGATGTCGATTCTTTCCGAAAAAGGTCGATTTTTAAATCGATTCAAATCGTAAGCTGATGTATCGCTTCATAAAAAATCGATTTCTAAAATATACATACATAAACACTCACGCCTGTCACCCTGAGGGGTAGGCAGAGACTACGGACTTCCATTTGGCGCGATCCTGACACACCTCTCTCGCCTCTTTTACATCCATATATCTACGCATACACGCTCGTCGGTTAAGGGTACTCCTAATCTGGCCCATTTTTAATATATCGCCGATTTGGTCGATAAACCTTCGTCTAGGGCGTCCCTTCCCGACCTTGCCGTTCACTTCTGCAACATAAATTTGCTTTGTCACTCTTTCCTCGTTCATTCTTTCTACATGACCAAACCACCGAAGCATTCCTTTCTTAATCCTTGTCACAACGTCATCTTGCAAACCACACTTTTCTCTTATCACACTATTTCTCACCCTGTCATTCAGATTCAGCCCTAGCATACTCCTTAAGGAACGCATTTCTAATTTGTTTATGTTTGCAACAAGCCCAGAACAGCAAGTGTTCTGGGCTTGACCTGGGTAGGATAAATTAATGTGGTGTTATTTAAATAAGATATATCAAAAATAATCAAGTTTTCGATTTCTCAAAAAAAAAGTCTTCTGATTTTTTCGGATAAAACATAGCCTAGATCACCCCTGGTATTGCTCTTTACTTACCTGTTCGTCACGTTTCATTACATTCATTTCAGCCATTCAAAAATTTTATAATTGGTTATTCATGTCTTAATGGCATGCTAATAACCCCACAATTGCCCAGTGGGGGAGCGTTGGCCGCTCCTTGGGTAGAACACCCAGCCCGGCGGGAGATCACCCCTTTTCCTTCCACCCGCCACAGCGGTGACAACCCGACGTGATATGAACACGCAACCAATAACCTTCGGAAACTACAACTTCAAACCTTCGTCATCATCCTCAAGTACCCCATTCATTCGCTCCCGAGCAGATATTGTCTGCAGTCTTCATATTCTGCAAAGCCATCTAGCTTTACAAAGGTTCATCGCAGCATTAGAATAATAATGCTTCCTGTTCCTTCAAGCTACTCTCTGCGCTACAGTATTCGGCACGGCTCTGAGCCTTACTGCTCGCCTTTGCTTCACAGTACTCTCGCAGATTACTTGCCTTCTTCTCGACTCACCGCAGACTACAAGGCAATTCCTGGCACTTGCTCCGGCTCATCGTTCTCACCGGCATCACTTGCAAGTGCGTAGTACGGCATGCATTACACACTGGCATATCGTTCGCACCGGCGTCATTTGCGCATACAGCATGCATTCCCCACCGGCATTAAGGACGCACTGGCAATCGGACTGCACTATCGACCTCCGTTCTGAGCAGGAGGGTTATGTGGCGGCGCTGTTGTCGCACCACAAGCGAAACACATTGAAGTATAAATCGCGCTAACAAAATTCCGAAGTTTAAGCAGTATATATAGAATAGCTCCGAACTACCACTCGGAGCGTTGGCCGCTCCCCGGGCAGAACACCTTGCCCAGCGGGAGATCTCCCCTTTTCCTTCTACTCGCCACACTATACTTCTATTTTTCTGATATATTTATGTCAAACTTCAATTAAAAAAGAGTTTGGAAAATCCAAAAGTGCGCGACTCACAATGCCTAATGTAGTGAAAAAAAAATGTAAATTGTAGTTCTATTCGTCAAAGAGTTCCAGTAGCAGTCAACGAAGAACACCTTGAAGCCAGTCCGTCAAGTTCGGAGGTAAGATCTATTCTATATATCTATTATATTCTATCAACTTTATCACCATTACAGACCTGCACAAGTCATCTGCTAAACATTGGCCTTTTCTAAGTAATGTGAAAATACGGTCCAGAGCCACATGCATCGACTTTTTGCATGTCTTATTGGTACTGACAACGCATCTATTGTGTTATTGCCTTACCCTTCTCCTAACGACACGAGGCTGTCGCCTCAAGACATCTTTTCTCTGCCGATTTTCTGAACAACCTTAGATGAACCAACAACTGATGGAAAAAAGGTTTAAAAAAGTTTAGATGGCGTCACGACCCTAATAAGAGATGCAGTAAGTTGATTGATTCAGGTAACTTATGACCATGTTACGTGGCATTCCTTAAGGAAATTTCATTCCTTTATGTTCAGCAGTGGACATGTGGAGGGCCGTTATGATTATAATGATGATATTTATTTAATTTTGATTCGAATGCTAACGGTTTCTTCTTTTTTTATAAGATAGTAACAGTCCATTGGACAATATGAACAATATTATGTAACAAGAGTTTACTATGATAGCTCCGCTTGACATTTGTATTATCGAACGAGGTACCAGACGTCTTGACGGTGCTATCTGTCATATTTTAGATCTTTCTTTTCCCGATTATCTCCTTAGTGTAGTGGTCGTAAGCACGTTTGCTAATCTTGTGGTCCCGGGCTCAAATTCTGGTCTCTCTAACGAATAACGGTCGGTCTAAAATCGATTATTTGGGTTTTTCGTCAAAAAATGAACAGTAGCAGGAAGCGTCTCATCTCCGTCAGGTTGTTTTCGGATTGCTGTCTCATCGGACTGTAAGAGTGAAGGAATAGACAGCTCACCTATGCTTATGCATACACTAGGGCACTGTAATGTTGTCCTACGCAGATGGCTACTCTCCGTTGAGATTGGTCGCCGTGAAAGATTCGAAATTCGTTCGAATTACCTTATTTCATTCGAAAAGAATTCCGTAAATTGGACATAAATATTTTAGATCTTTCTTTACTTTCCCATTGTCGCCTTATTATACCTACGGGCTGAAATGGAGTTAGAGATATACCAATGTTGCCACCACACAATAAGATTCTACAACAAAAGAAAACAACATCGTTGTCTTAACTTGAATTCAACAATAGGAATTTTAAAATTCGATAGTTGTCTACTTTGTTTTATTACCACTATTTCTAATTACTCTTTTAACAAACCAATCGCTCTTATTGTTGCAAGCACCAGCCAGCTGACCTACTTTAAAATAATAACAGAAAATATTCCTTTGTGAAATTTTTTCTTTGGTGAGACCAACGGTTTATCTTAACAGGTTCTTTCATTGTAAATTTTAAATAAATTGTATAAAAATACCTTTAAAGATTTTATTGCGTTTGATGTTAAACTTTAAAATTAAATTATTGTAAATGGTGAAATATATTAGAAATCATTTTCGATTCTGTCATTGGTAGTGGAGTTGGGAGAAGTGGTGGGGATATGGATAGCTCACGCAATTAAGGGAGGGTGCTCATTGAATTAGGTAAGACACGTTATTTTATTTTATTATGCGGATCTTAGTAAATTATTTTTAACGTTTAGACAGATTACAATGTAGGTGTCTTCAAGGCAAGAGTGAATAGGCTTTTGTTAAGTCAGTGCGCTTTATATTAAATCAACGTTATACTCATAGACTTCTATGTATACCATTAGATAGGCACTAGTAGTGACTTAGACCACTACGATACTAATACATTGTGCATTAAGTGACGGTCAATTCTCCGTAACTTCTTTAGTCTACTTTGAGCGGGCGTGAAGACTAGTTATTTGTTTTGTAAGACGTAAATGTTGTTTTCGACAATTTAAAGCCGCGTATCGATTATGCGCTCCAAGAGGTCGATTCGGGCGGGTCGTTCCATCTGGTGTTGGTTTTTTATCCCGTATCAAAGTAGTTAAGTTATGGCGCGCGCGCCATTTGGGACGGTTGTTTTCATCATCCGTGTGTTCGTTGCTTTCCGAAACATGGATAACCAGAGTTGCCGTAAATTGATAAAATTATTTGGTTCCAAATAACTACTGTGGAATAGCAAAAGTCGTTTGTATCATAATAAAACGGTCAGATAAGATGCATGGAACTATTAAAGCGGCAGTTGTTCGTACACGACCGACATATATGTTGAACGGTCGAACACTGGAACGGCTGCCGCGCCACGCGGAATTAGTTGATACACTTCGAACGATTGGAAGCGTTCCGCGTATCGTACTGGTCGGCGCGGTCATTCATGGCGCGCGCGCCTGGAGCGCGTAATTACGCGGCTTAACTCTAATTTTGTTTTGTGAGTAAAAACGCTGTCATAATTTATGTGCGCACTTTGCCAATTGCCATGTGATTAGAAGTTTATTAATACCAGCGTCAAATAGCAGCTCAACACTGCTGTGTTTCGTGTGGTGAGTGTAGAGAACCGGAGAACCTTTTTACTGGAAACGAGGCATTCCATCTTAGTCCTCACGGGTGACAACGCATCTGCATTTTGATTTGCATACGAGGATAAAAATAGATGTCTATGGGCCACAGCAACCACTTATCATCAGGTGGACTGTGTGCTCGTTTGTCACCCAATACTATAAAAAAAATGTAGATAGTTATGTCATTTTAATTTGTGTTTGCCTAAAAACGGAGACTGTACGCACATAAAGTAAATGAAAACACATCTGTGTATTTACCGTGCCACAGTTTTAGTTCTGAATTGCCGGTCTAGTAGTTTAGATTTGAGTCTGTGGTTATACAAAACTTTTTTCTTTTTTTTTGTACAGCCCTTCACAAGTCCACTGCTGAGCATAGATCATTATACAAGACTGTACTTATTACAGGTCTTATGTCTCCGTCACACTATGCTCCTTCCGCTGCTCACCGCTGTACCCTTTGCGCTGTCGCAATGTTGCCCTCTCTGCCCACACACTGCTCTACTCGTGCAATTAATCGCGAAACTCCCAGTAGGTTGCTCGCGTCTACAACACAAGTTGAAATTATGGCTGCGTGCGCGCTACATGCATATTTAGTATAGCTAATTATATCAATGTCATAGAAAGAAACTTACGTCGTCATCGTCCCCAATAGAGATGATGAATTACATTTATTCACCGCAATAGCTTTCACGTTTACGTAACGAGTGCTCCACTCGGACTGCGTTCGCGTTGAAGAGTGAATTTGCCTTAATCACCTCGCTTTGCTTGCGGATTGTCGAACGCAGCAGTCTCGGTTCTTCATCGCAGCTCCGCATCGTCAGTCTGAGTATTTAGGGTCTGACGTTTAAGTGTAGAGGTCTTAACGTAGTAGAGCCATGCTGCAGCTATATTAGTGGTATAGTTGTAGTACGAATGGGTCGGCTCGACCGGGGAAGGACCACGCTCTCACAGAAAACCAGCGTAAAATAGCAACTTAACGCTGCTGTGTTTCGTATGGTGAGTGTAGAGAACCGGAGACCCTTTTTACTGGCAAAGGGGCATTCCGTCTTAGTCCTCACGGGTGACAACGCATCTGCATCTTGAGTCTTTATTGAGGATAGATGTAGATGTCTATGGGTCGCAGTGGCCACTTACCATCGTGTGGACTGTGTGCTCGTTTGTCACCCAATCCTATAAAAAAAAACGAATGGGTCGGCTCGACTGGAGAAGGACATCGCTCTTACAGAATACCAGCGTAAAATGCAGCTTGACACAGCTGTGTTTCGTATGGTGAGTGTAGAGAACCGGAGACCCATTTTCCTGGAAAAGAGGTATTCCATATTAGTCTTCACGGGTGCCGACGCATCTGCATTTTGATTCTTTATTGAGGATAAATGTGGATGTCTATGGGTTACAGCAACCACTTACCAGGTGGACTGTGTGCTCGTTTGTCACCCTATCCTATGAAAAAAGGGAAAGGTTACACCGCCATCTATCGAAAGCCATGAGACCTTCGGTGGAATATGGTAATGGATTCTTTTATGTCGCTACTTTATTGTAAAATGAGAGTGAAGATAACAATATCCTCTTTAAAATACAGCCTTTTCCTCATTTATGTAAATTTTATTTTATCTTTTGCGAGGCATTATTTTGTTTACTCTCTAAAAAAAATTACATGAACGTAATAAAATCACAGTATCTAAAAGCACCCACGAATTTTACAGACTTTTTTTTACATATTGTGCAATTCGACTCGGTGAGTTTTATCGTGCCACATCAACTGCAGTAAGATACCATTTGTGACTTACTAAATTGATTGCCACGTCTAGGAAGAAGCAGGGTCTCGCGGAATGCTATGAGTGATGAAAGCCTGAAGCCCAAGTACTGGTGCTTATATACGGGCCGGTATCTTATAGAAGTTGATGAAGAAAGTGAAGTTTTTTTTTATAAATCTAAAGTGTCGATCGAACTTACAGTTCTTCTGATGGTAAGTGGCTACTGCAGCCCATGAACACCTGCAGCCAATTTCAAACAAAAAAGGCTAAAGGTGCGTTTTCACATTTGTGAACTAAGATTGAATGCCTGTAAATATAGCCTATAGTTATACTGGTTCCCTATACCATTCTGACGCCATGTAGCAGGTGCACGTCACATGGCGTCAGAAATAGTTGAGATGGTACCTATCCAGACGGGCTCCTAGTATGGAAAAGAGTCCTACCACAATGTAATTTACATAGTCGCACCGCATTCTGGTTAAGTTGACGTACTGAGGAAATATTTAGAATATTTGCATATATTATATTCAGTACACCAATGAATTCAGGAAGTTGTTGAGGCTGCCACGCTTTTGTAGTGCATCAGGTAAGTGGATAGCTTTGAAGTAATATTACGCAGATGGGCCTCTTCAATGCGTGGCAAGATAGTTCCGAAAACCTTCTAGTTCATATTATCTAATTCATATATGGAAGGCAAGATTGCTCTGTGGCGAGGCACTGGAACACAGTGCATGTTGGTTCCAGGCTCCGCATGTTCTATAATAAATAAATTATCTGTGTTCACTAACTTACCCCTATTTTTAATATACTAAGAAAATGGGTCTATTTATCTAAATTAAAAATAGTTTGGAACATCCACCTATAATGCTTTGCGTTATGAGGCGTGCAATAAATAAATATGACCTACTCATACTATTAACGTTTCAAAGCGGTGATTCAAGTGGTTTCAAAATATTGTTCTGCTTATATTACCTTGTTAGACATGCATTTACTTAATTAACGCTAACCCACACGAGCAAGGTCATCCCGATAATACGATCAAAGATTATAGAAATAGCTGCTTGCGCAGATAGTAAATGTGCAAAACATTGTCGAATACGCCGCGCGGTACGCAGGAACATCGGAAGTTTAAATAAAACGCATCCAAAAATTAAATATCTTCTTCTTTTTTTTCTTTTTTTATAGAAAAAGGGTAACAAACGTGCACACAGACCACATGATGGCAAGTTGATGTGTGGTCTCACAAATAAACTTTATCAAAATTTGTACATTACCCATTGTTTTCGTCATATTTTATACGATGTATATAGATTTGAGTGTATTTTTCCATAATATATTATTTGATTTTTATTGTGTAAATTCTTCATAATTAAGTTGCTTGTAAATTTACTAATATGTATTATTTCAATATGGAAGGTCTGGAACCCTGTATGACAGGTTTACCTAGTACAGGGTTCACAGAGCACAGATTGTGTTATGTAATACCTACTCCTTATAAATAAATTAATAAAAACTATCCATGTGGTAGCAGTCTAGAAATTTCTTTGCCGCTTTATTTTGTTCTATTATCTAAGCTTCATCACATTTCGTCCCGTTAGTGTTGGAAGAGGCGACTGGTGGCGCCAGAAAAATATTACAGCTTCCGATAGTTTGAGGTATCACCATTTCGTTTACGGCAGACATACATGGTAAGTACCCGTACTGAAATACCTGTAGCTAATATATAAGCTAACTATATAACTGTCAGACATACAAATTCCCATAGCGGGAGTTCGCTTAAAACCCAGAGATTATGGCTAGATATCACAACATCATCTTTCAACAGCAACTCCTTTTTATACAACTCTTCTTACATTAATTTTGTTAAAAAAAAATGATGTACGTTTATGTTTGTAAGTGAAAGTTCATTCTTTTTTTTTAATCCATGGCAACTTCTTATTTAAAGTCTAATTTATTTGCATGGAACAATGAAAGTTGATATTTAAAATTAAAAAATGTAATTCCATTAAATATTAGCAACGTCGAAACACAAAAGTTTCTCTTGGAGAAAGGTCACTTTTTACGGGCGGTAACACATGTTGAGACCACAACGGAACACGGCGCAATCTTTTAATATTTGATGTATAAAGTTTTATGCTTTTCCAAACTTCTAGCGCTTGTAGGAAATTTACGAACACCACTACCAAAACTATGAAATCGTAAATACCTGATGTGGATTTTCTTAAGGTAACATTTGTCCTATAGAATAGAATAGAATAGAATAGAATGATTTTTATTCAATATGGATTATTACATAATACTTATTGAAAGTCATTATTTTATTTACCACTGGTTCGGAAAATACCTCTGTCCTGGGAAGAACCAGCAAGAAACCCAGCGGGACTTTTTTTTTTAAACATAATTTCACTTAACAATAATTTTGATTATACAATTTTAAATGAATTTTCATAGAACCAGCATGGTGGCGATCACCTTATTCCCAGGGGTTATTTTCACTCATGTATTCCTTGATATTATAATAACCCTTTTTGTACAGTTTTTCTTTAATAAAACTTTTAAACTTGTTTATTGACAAACTTTGAACATGTTCTGGGATTCTGTTGTAAAAGCGTATACATTGCCCCATAAATGAATTACTAATTCTGTGGAGTCTTGTAAGTGGCATTACAAGCTTATGTTTGTTCCTAGTGTTTAAGGTATGAACATCCTTATTCTTATTAAAGCTATTTATGTTTTTATGTACATACATTACATTTTCATAAATATATTGCGATGCCAAAGTTAATATGTTTATTTCTTTAAATTTTTCTCTAAGGGACTCTTTACAATTTAGATTATAAATCGCCCGTACGGCTCTCTTTTGCAAAACAAATATAGCTTCAATATCAGTCGCATTACCCCATAGCAAAATTCCATAAGACATTACGCTATGAAAGTAACTAAAATACACTAACCTAGCTGTCTCAACATCTGTGAGACTTCTAATCTTTCTTACAGCATATGCTGCAGAACTAAGTCTGCTTGCTAATTTAGATATATGGGGGCCCCATTGAAGTTTCGCGTCAATAGTAATACCGAGAAAAACAGTGGTATCCACAAGACTCAACTCCTCCCCATTTAAGAGCACATTGGTTTTCGAATGTTTTACATTAGGTATTGTAAATTTAATACATTTTGTCTTATTGCCGTTTAAGAGCAAATTGTTGGCGTTAAACCAATGTACTAGTTTCGATAGAGCATTATTTACATCGTCATATTTAATTGACTGCCGTTTCAGTTTGAAAATTAAAGAGGTATCGTCAGCAAATAATACTATATCGTGATTGTCCCCTACAAGATAAGGTAAGTCATTAATATAGATTAAGAACAGGAATGGGCCAAGAATCGAGCCCTGAGGAACGCCCATTGATACTACCGATCCGGAGGAACATTTACCATTAATGACGACTTTTTGAGTTCTGTTACTTAAATATGAAGTAATAAGTTTAAGCGCCAAATTTTTTACACCGTAATGTTGTAGTTTCCTGATTAATGTATCATGATGAACACAATCGAAAGCCTTGGAAAGGTCACAGAAAATACCTAAGGCATCTTGTGAATTCTCCCAGGCATTAAAAATATATTTCATAAGCTCAACACCGGCGTCAGACGTCGAGCGACCCCTTGTAAAACCAAATTGATTTTTATGAAGTAATTTATTTGTATTAAAAAAAATTAACAATTGATCCAAAATTATTTTTTCAAAAATTTTACTGAGAGTTGGTAGTACAGAAATAGGTCTATAATTAGCGGGGTCCAATGTACTACCAGATTTAAATAAAGGTATTACTTTACTATACTTCATTAAATCAGGAAACACACCAGAATCGATACAAGTATTAAAAATAATAGCAAGATGAGGTGCAATTAAATCTATTATGGACGTAATCACTGTAACGGAAATCCCCCATAAATCTGCGGTTTTCTTTACATCAATGGTTTTGAAGTATTTTACAATATTATGCGGTAATACTTTTTCAAATCTAAATTCTTTTAAACAGGTATTAACATTCTGTTTAAGTAATGATTCGGCGACAGTTGGAGAAGCATTCAATGACTCTGTTGTCAAGATAGGAACATCAGTGAAATATTTCTCAAACACCGCTGCAACTTCTTGATTTGATTTAGTCAATTCATTATTAATTTTTAATTGATAGTTTGAATTACGAGGTTTCTCATTACCGGTTTCGCTGTTAATTATACTCCACGTCATTTTAATTTTATTCTTAGCTGTCTTAATTTTGTTACTAATATGTAATGATTTGGCTGTGGAGCAAACTCTTTTAAACATTTTAGAATAATTTTTTACATATTCTTTAAAAGCATCGGAAAGATTATACGATCTTTCATGGTAAAGGTCATATAACCTTCGTCTGCTTTTATGAATTCCTACTGTCGCCCACTCATTAAATGCCTTGCGACTGTTTCTGGAGAATGTTTTAGAAGTGAATGTTTTATTAAATTCATTGTTTATAAAGGTAAATAATTCTCTATATAAATAGTCTGCATTGTTCTTATAAGAAAGGGATGGAAGGATTTTTAACATATTACTTCTAAATCTCTCCAGGCGTTTTGCATTAATAGGAACAAACACAATTTTCTCATTTACCTGTTTTTTGTGCATATAAGGTAACGAAACCAGTTGTCCACAGTGATCTGAACTAAGTTTTTGAATTATTGATTTGTTGATTGGTACAACACCTGTAAAAATATTATCAATACAAGTTGCACTACACCCTGCAATACGTGTAGCTTCAAAGAATAAATTATTAAGATTATAGGATTTGAACAAAGAACAGAATTTAATACTGATGGAAGAAGTTTCCAGGAGATTGATATTAAAGTCTCCACACACTACAAGAGATTTATTCTGTTTATTAAGCTTAACTAAAACTTCTTCCATAATTTTTTCAAAAGTATCATAACTTGAACATGGGGGTCTGTAAACACTGACAACAATAAGGTGCTCAAGCTCAACACATGCCATTTCTACAGTACGCTCAACAGAGAGGCTCACAATGTCTTTACGTTCTTTACATGATAAGGACTTATTAGCTAATATTAAGGAGCCACCACGTAATTTAGTATCTCTATTGAACGAACTGACCACCTGGTGATTACTGAAATTAAATATGGAGTTGTATTCTTTCAACCAATGTTCTGTAATACATAAAATATTTATACTGTTACTATTTAAAAATAATTCAATTTCTAATTCTTTGCCTAACATACCTTGTATATTTTGATGCACCAGGTTGATACAGTTTTTATTATTGTTATTTTGTAAAATTGCATAATTATGTATTGGTAAGTTGCATTCTAAGCTATTTAAATTATCTTTGCTAGAGATTACCTCTATTGTCTTATTATCTAATTTAAATTACTTGGAACTGGTTCCAAATCAAATGTAAAATTATTTTGTTGCTCAAAAGAAGCAGGTGTCAAGGTAGCCAAATCATTGGCTGAGTTAAAATATAAATAATAAGATAGCGTATCTGCTACCAGTCTTAAACTATAATTTGATAGGTAATACCTATCTCTTGTCAAAAACTTCTTAGTTAAATTATTAATATCAATTAAATGAAATTTATCATTATTATTCTTACAATTAAATGTCAAATTTAAGTTATTGTTACATGTCAAGTTATGCATCATTAAATTTTTTTATAAATTACCACGTTTATTTATTTATTTAATTTTATTTAACATATTATATAAAGACAAACAGCGGAGAGGACAAATCGTGATTTACGAGTTTTTACAAGGACGCTACTTATTTCATAATAAATTTTCTTTCAGTAGGCCACTTACAAAGGTACCTATATTATAAATAAAATATAATGAGAATAATAACATTTTGACGAATAGACTATATAAATAAATAAATAAATAAACCATATGGTGGCGGCGTCCATCATCCCATTTTGTCCGTGGATATCATAAGAGGTATTATTTCATAGAATAAAGGTGACAAACAAGCACACAGTCTACCTAATAGTAAGTGGATACCATCTACATCTGTCTTCATAAAGAAGAATAATTTAGATGCGTTATCACTGCTAAGGACTAAGATGGTATGCCTCGTTTCCAGTAAAAATGGTCTTCGGTTCTGTACACTCACCATATAAAACACAGGAGTATTTAGCTGCATTCCGTGAGAGCTTGCTTTCCCTAGTCGAGCCGACCCATTCGAGCTACAACCGTAATATAGTTGCAGCATAGCTCTACCACGTACAAAGGCTATGGAAAGTGTCAGTCAGTTTTTAATATCTTCCGATAGATTGTGGGATATATACAAATAAAGATTTCACTTACGCTAGACGTAAAATATCCAGACCGTATATCAAAGACGCTTGGCAAGCGGTTGCCAATCCACCTACCAAACGTAACGTTTATGACAAATCCTCCCAAACCCCTTGCAAACATGGAAAATAGATATCCAGCTGTGAAAATACAAACAATTGGCTTAGCGGTCGTTGTCCGTAACTTGAATATTGAACTCTGGATTTATAGCTTTGAGTACATCGCGTGCGACGAATAACGACACCCAATGTTTAGAGGAAATGATCAACAAAGTGGTATCTGTGACCGACAGGCGACGCTTGTATGCGACAAGCGCGTTTGAAATGCAGATGCCACCTCAAACATGATTTGATCCTCATAGAAAATTACTACGTAATTAAATTCCTGTAATGAGTAACTTGCCGTAGATAGAGGTGTGATTTGATAGATTTGAGATGTTATATAAATTCCATTCCTCATGAAAAAACACCAACCCTACGGGTGTAAAAATAGGGAATGATGATTTTAATGTATGGAAATATTGAGACAACACATAAAATATAATAGATTAGAATGATTTTTATTCCATATAGATTATTACATAATACTTATTGAAAGTCATTGATTTATTTGCCACTGGTTCGGAAAATACCTCTGTCTTGGGAAGAACCAGCAAGAAACCCAGCGGTACTTTTTTTTAAACATATTTCACTTCACAGTAATTTTGTTTGTACATATTTTAAATGAATTTTCATAGAACCAGCATGGTGGCGATCACCTTATTCCCAGGGGTTATTTTTATTCATGTATTCTTTGATATTATAATAACATTTTTTGTACAGTTTTTCTTTAATAAAACTTTATGTTTTATTAAAGAATGTTAATAGACAATGACAAACTTTGAACAGTTTCTGGAATTTTGTTGTAAAAGCGTATACATTGTGCCATAAATTAATTACTGATTTTGTGGAGTCTAGTAACTGGCATTACAAGCTTAAGTTTGTTTCTAGTGTTTAAAGTATGAAGATCCTTATGTTTATCAAAGCTATCTATGTTTTTATGTACATACATTACATTTTCATAAATATATTGCAATGCCAAAGTTAATATGTATATGTCTTAAAATTTTTCACTGAGGGACTATTTACAATTTAAGTTACAAATCGCTCGTACGGCTCTCTTTTGCAAAACAAATATTGCTTCAATATCAGTCGATAATGCGACTGATATTGAATTTCCATAGCAAAATTCCATAAGACATTACGCTATGACAGTAACAAAATTCATTAGTCTTAACATCTGTGAGATTTCTAATCTTTCTTACAGCATATACTGCAGAGCTAAATATGCTTGCTAATTTAGATATATGGGGCATCCATTGAAGCTTCGCGTCAATAGCAATACCAAGAAAAATGGTGGTATCTACAAAACTCAACTTTTCCCTATTTAAGAGCACATTGGTATCTGAATGTTTAACATTAGATATTGTAAATTTAATAAATTTTGTCTTATTGCCGTTTATGAGCAACAATTAGTTTACAATTGGCGTTAAACCAATGTACTAATTTCGATAGAGCATTAGTTACATCGCCATAATTAATTAATCAACGTTTGAGTTTGAATTTATTCTTTGCCGTTTCAGTTTGAATTTTTATCTCATTCTTGTTGTTACTACATAAAGTCGGTTTGTACTTTTCATGTTAGGTAAATTATTTATTTAATTGTTAACCCACATACATGCAATAATAGGAAAATAGAATAATAAATTTACGATGGCGCTGTTTCTTCCAGCAGGTCTATTGATAAATAAAAGAGCAGCACATAAAAGGAATTTATGTGCATATGTTGCCCTGTGGATTTGTCTGTGACCAGATGTAGGACCTACATAAATCAGTATTACTCTTTTCAACTCGAAAATTGTACCTTACTATGAACAACTGTATATCAACCATTTTATCAAGCTAAAAACTTCAGTATAAAGCAAAAAAAAAAAAACTTAAGAATGCAACTTTTAAATTACTTTTAATACTGTAGAGAAAAAGAGATTATATTATACTCTCGATGTTGGAAATGCTGCTGGCAAAGGGATTGTTTTAAAGTTATTAAATATTTCATGCTCTACTTTGTCAAGGATTTGTAGTTTTGTGAAGTTTGAAAAAAAATTAATATAAGAAGAATAAATTCACGAAGATTTTCTATTGTACCGTGGAGGCAGTTTACATATTATATAAATTGCACAAAGGCAAACATCCAGACCCGAAACAATTGTTTGTAGGCCATACAATGACATACACGACAAGCGAATTAATTTATTGTTGCAGTCCATGAACACGTGCTGACAACTTCAATCTGAGAAGGTTACAGATGAATGATGACTAAGATAAAAACTCTTTAAGTACTAAGATGGCATGCCTCACAGCCTGTAATTATATTTCGTCATTATAACCATCATCATCATCATCGCCATCACCATCCTTACTACCCGTCACAAGTCCATGCTGAACATAGGTCTCCCCCAAGGACTCTGATAATCTTTCGAGACAGAGACTCCACATTCCTTTGCTAAAATAATTTATCCTACTGAGATCTTTATCGTCCTATTTAGTCCAGTTAGACATCACGTTAAATTTACCTCACTTTTTGTAATGAAAATTGGTCTATTGGAAAATAAAAGAAACATGTTCCGATCACATGATAAGAGATTTATAGGATGGAAGGGCTCGTTTCCTGTTAGGAATTCGTATAGACATCTACTACCCTTATCTATTTCTGCCGCTAAACTCATCTGTAGCCTTCTTCAAACATGTTGGTGACAGTTGTCTATGGGATATAGTAACCACTTACCATCAGGTGGACTGTAAGTTCATTTGCTACTTTATTTTTGTATAAAAAAATTAAAAAAACACATCTTTTGAAAGTTAATTTTTAAACATGAATAAATGCAAGAAATACATTCTTAAATTCAAATATGGATATCAGCGGTATATCAATAGGGCCGTTAGTAAAGCGGCTAAAAGACGGCTCCGTGGCGCAGTGGCTTAGAAAGGAGTTGTTGCGCTGGTAGCCGCGGGTTCGAATCCCGTACGGAACTAGTATTTGTATGGCCTGCAAATAATTGTTCCGGGTCTGGATGTTTGTTCTCGTGCAACTTATGTTTGTAAACTGCCTCCACGATAAAGTAGAAAATCCTAGTGTGGTAACGTTTTTTAAAGAAAAAAAAGAATAAAGAACAAAGCAAGTCTGTTTTATTTGTAACATTCTAAAATAAATGTATAATTAATGACAAATGAAATGGTCTGAAAAGCCCATACACTGAACATACACTTTTTTTCACCGTTCCACAGTCATTCGGTGGCAGTGTAAAGAAATAAATCACATTTCTTTCCGTGGGTGTATTAAAAAACGACTACGGGAAATGTACCTTGTTCTTGTTCTTTAAAAAAAAAAAAACGTTACCTCTTCACTAAGGTTTTCTGCAGTATAGTGGAAACAGGTATTTTTTTAACACACTTATTAGCTTGGTATGTATCTATGTAACGGAATTTTTGAATGTGATTTTCATCCCCTTCAAAACGTCGGATTGATTTGAAACTTCGCACACCTGTCAAAGACCGATGACAATCATAATCATCATCATGATCATTGCAACCCTTCACAGTTCCACTGATGCACATAGGCCTCCCCCAAGGAATACCGCAAAGCACGGTCCTGAGCCAAAGTCAAAGACCGATGACAATGCAATAATTTAAATAGTTTGTCCCATTATCCTTGCCAGGATCCTCAGGATTTGCGAATAATTAATATAAAAACTATGATTTCTGCCGGTTCAATTTATTGTAAGCCGCGTAAAAGAACTACGTTCCAAATAATTAAAAAAAATAATAGTTAAAAAGAAAAACAAAAAAACACGCATTTGTAGATAACCAAACTAAAAAATTGTATTATGTAAATTAGGCAAAAAAACCACAAGGTATTTTTAATTTATACATAACTGCTGAAATCCTGTGTAATTAATTGCTGAATGCACATAAAACGAAGTATTTTCTCTAAAAAAGTATAAAAAGGCTATATATCAAAGTGGTACCGTGCCGCCTTTCTTTTATAAAGTATCGCATTGAAGTTGGGCCTTATTTACACAAGTATCAACATTAAATTTGTGAGGAATATATTACATGAAATAACATTTTTAAATCTAACCAGACTGAAATGTAACAGTAAGTGCATGTGAAGAAAACAAAAATACTTTTCTATGTAGTATCACCTAAACTTTCCATTTGTATTGATAACAGTGAAGCACTAGCTTATTATAGTTGAAAAGTTGTTGATATTACGAATATATCTTAACAAACTATATATCCAACACTGATGTTTAATTTCCGCTTTCAACGAAATCCACGCTTTGATATTGTAAAAGCAAATTCTTGAACATGCATCATAGTCGAGCCAAAGCTTCTGCGGCAAGATTGCATCTTCATAAACTTCAACGTATTGTTGCGCGCCACCATTAATGCCTGGTACATGGAGTGTCAATTTTGGTAATTCACTCGACAGTTTTTAATTGTCTCGAAACCCAAGCTCGTAACAGTATGTAAAACGTAACTTTAAATACACATGTTCCAGCTATAACAATGAAAAACAATTGGAATAGTTTCTCTCTACACATTCGTACAACTCTTACTTATATATAGTATTTTCTTAAAATAAATCTTCGATTTTATAATGATTTTTTTTTTTTACTTATTAAAAGCCAGTGCTTGACCACAATCCTACCTGGTGGTAAGTGGTGATGCAGCTTTAGATGGTAAATCGCACTGTCTTATCGTAACAAAAGCCTATTCACTCTTGCCTTGAAGACGCCCAAATTGTATTCGGATGGAAAGATAGACGCCGGCAAATTATTCCACTCCTTTGCTGTACGCATATAAAAGACGAAGGAAACCGTTTGGTTCTAATGCGAGGAATATCGACAACAAAGGGATGAAGACCCGACGACCGTCTCGTTGTCCTATGGTGGAAAGGAAAGGGAGGAATTAAAGCGTGTAATTCCTGCGCACACTCACCGAGACGCATCGTATAGAACACCGAGAGACTGGCTACTCTGCGCCTGTGCTCGAGGCTGACAAGATTGGTTTAAACCAAATTAAGGTCTCAAATGGGCCTCTTAGTACGTCTCTCCACTGAGTCCAATGCTGCCAGATGGCATTTTGCAGTACCAACCCATATGTGACAGCAGTTCTCAATGCACGACCGGACTTGCGCTTTATATAAGGTAAGAAGCTGCCTCGGCGTGAAGTACCGCCGCACCCTTACAAGGACACCAAGTTTCTTTGCGGCTGCTTTGGCTCTGGACTCAATGAACCGCCCATAATTTAGATTCGGAGAAAATTCAATCCCTAACAACTGAAGGCGGTCAGTGTACTCCAAGGATACATTCCGGAAAGTAGGAGCCAAGGTAAACGGGCTCCTTTTAGCGGTAAAAAGACACGCTTGTATTTTGGAGGCGTTAAATCTCACGAGATTGGCATCGCATCATTCGGAAACACTCACATCAGGACTCACACGCTCAACCATAGCCTCTCTTTCTGACTGGATTTGATCCCGACTGGTCCCAGGACTTGGTTGGTATCTCTCCACAACTGTGCTATCGTCTGCATAACCATAGATGCAGGGAATGAGCAGATCATTTATATGCAGCAGGAAGAGAGTTGCGGAGAGAACGGACCCCTGAGGAACACCAACGTTAGTCGCCACAGTATCGGATGAGCTGCCATCAACGATGACCCGGAGAGACCGTTCACTCAGAAAGTCCTTCACCCAGACAGTCAGGCCAGGGAATAAGTCGTACGCTGAAAGCTTGCCCAATATACTTCTCGTAGCGTGCCAAACCCTGTCAAAGGCCTTCGAAACATCGAGGGAAACAGAAAGTGCTTTACCACTGTTCTCGAGGGCATCGCCCCATATGTGAGTGGCATACGCTAGAAGGTCCCCAGTTGATCGATTTCAGCGAAACCCGTACTGGCGATCACTGAGGAGATCATTTTGCTCTAGGTATGCCATGAGGTGCGCGTTCAATATACGCTCCATAATCTTGCAGAGTATGGAGCTAATTGAAATTGGCCGATAGTTGGCAGGGTCGATACGACTACCTTTTTTATGCACAGGGTGCCCATTAGCCAATGAGAGGCGGAACAAGCGTGTCAACACAGGAGACAACTCAGGTGCATTGACCTTTAGAACTATAGCTGGTATACCATCTGGTCCTCTAGCTTTGTTCACGCAAGGTTTTAAGAACCTCCTTCTTGGTGATACGTACTTCTGACATAGAGGTGCCGCAGTGAGGTAAGTGAGATGGTACGCAGTTGCTATTGTCCAGACGCGAATTGCAAGCAAAAAGAGAAGCAAATAAGTCCGCCTTCTCCTTAGGCGCATGCGTTTGATGTTAAACTTTAAAATTAAATTATTGTAAATGGTGAAATATATTAGAAATCATTTTCGATTCTGTCATTGGTAGTGGAGTTGGGAGAAGTGGTGGGGATATGGATAGCTCACGCAATTAAGGGAGGGTGCTCATTGAATTAGGTAAGACACGTTATTTTATTTTATTATGCGGATCTTAGTAAATTATTTTTAACGTTTAGACAGATTACAATGTAGGTGTCTTCAAGGCAAGAGTGAATAGGCTTTTGTTAAGTCAGTGCGCTTTATATTAAATCAACGTTATACTCATAGACTTCTATGTATACCATTAGATAGGCACTAGTAGTGACTTAGACCACTACGATACTAATACATTGTGCATTAAGTGACGGTCAATTCTCCGTAACTTCTTTAGTCTACTTTGAGCGGGCGTGAAGACTAGTTATTTGTTTTGTAAGACGTAAATGTTGTTTTCGACAATTTAAAGCCGCGTATCGATTATGCGCTCCAAGAGGTCGATTCGGGCGGGTCGTTCCATCTGGTGTTGGTTTTTTATCCCGTATCAAAGTAGTTAAGTTATGGCGCGCGCGCCATTTGGGACGGTTGTTTTCATCATCCGTGTGTTCGTTGCTTTCCGAAACATGGATAACCAGAGTTGCCGTAAATTGATAAAATTATTTGGTTCCAAATAACTACTGTGGAATAGCAAAAGTCGTTTGTATCATAATAAAACGGTCAGATAAGATGCATGGAACTATTAAAGCGGCAGTTGTTCGTACACGACCGACATATATGTTGAACGGTCGAACACTGGAACGGCTGCCGCGCCACGCGGAATTAGTTGATACACTTCGAACGATTGGAAGCGTTCCGCGTATCGTACTGGTCGGCGCGGTCATTCATGGCGCGCGCGCCTGGAGCGCGTAATTACGCGGCTTAACTCTAATTTTGTTTTGTGAGTAAAAACGCTGTCATAATTTATGTGCGCACTTTGCCAATTGCCATGTGATTAGAAGTTTATTAATACCAGCGTCAAATAGCAGCTCAACACTGCTGTGTTTCGTGTGGTGAGTGTAGAGAACCGGAGAACCTTTTTACTGGAAACGAGGCATTCCATCTTAGTCCTCACGGGTGACAACGCATCTGCATTTTGATTTGCATACGAGGATAAAAATAGATGTCTATGGGCCACAGCAACCACTTATCATCAGGTGGACTGTGTGCTCGTTTGTCACCCAATACTATAAAAAAAATGTAGATAGTTATGTCATTTTAATTTGTGTTTGCCTAAAAACGGAGACTGTACGCACATAAAGTAAATGAAAACACATCTGTGTATTTACCGTGCCACAGTTTTAGTTCTGAATTGCCGGTCTAGTAGTTTAGATTTGAGTCTGTGGTTATACAAAACTTTTTTCTTTTTTTTTGTACAGCCCTTCACAAGTCCACTGCTGAGCATAGATGATTATACAAGACTGTACTTATTACAGGTCTTATGTCTCCGTCACACTATGCTCCTTCCGCTGCTCACCGCTGTACCCTTTGCGCTGTCGCAATGTTGCCCTCTCTGCCCACACACTGCTCTACTCGTGCAATTAATCGCGAAACTCCCAGTAGGTTGCTCGCGTCTACAACACAAGTTGAAATTATGGCTGCGTGCGCGCTACATGCATATTTAGTATAGCTAATTATATCAATGTCATAGAAAGAAACTTACGTCGTCATCGTCCCCAATAGAGATGATGAATTACATTTATTCACCGCAATAGCTTTCACGTTTACGTAACGAGTGCTCCACTCGGACTGCGTTCGCGTTGAAGAGTGAATTTGCCTTAATCACCTCGCTTTGCTTGCGGATTGTCGAACGCAGCAGTCTCGGTTCTTCATCGCAGCTCCGCATCGTCAGTCTGAGTATTTAGGGTCTGACGTTTAAGTGTAGAGGTCTTAACGTAGTAGAGCCATGCTGCAGCTATATTAGTGGTATAGTTGTAGTACGAATGGGTCGGCTCGACCGGGGAAGGACCACGCTCTCACAGAAAACCAGCGTAAAATAGCAACTTAACGCTGCTGTGTTTCGTATGGTGAGTGTAGAGAACCGGAGACCCTTTTTACTGGCAAAGGGGCATTCCGTCTTAGTCCTCACGGGTGACAACGCATCTGCATCTTGAGTCTTTATTGAGGATAGATGTAGATGTCTATGGGTCGCAGTGGCCACTTACCATCGTGTGGACTGTGTGCTCGTTTGTCACCCAATCCTATAAAAAAAAACGAATGGGTCGGCTCGACTGGAGAAGGACATCGCTCTTACAGAATACCAGCGTAAAATGCAGCTTGACACAGCTGTGTTTCGTATGGTGAGTGTAGAGAACCGGAGACCCATTTTCCTGGAAAAGAGGTATTCCATATTAGTCTTCACGGGTGCCGACGCATCTGCATTTTGATTCTTTATTGAGGATAAATGTGGATGTCTATGGGTTACAGCAACCACTTACCAGGTGGACTGTGTGCTCGTTTGTCACCCTATCCTATGAAAAAAGGGAAAGGTTACACCGCCATCTATCGAAAGCCATGAGACCTTCGGTGGAATATGGTAATGGATTCTTTTATGTCGCTACTTTATTGTAATATGAGAGTGAAGATAACAATATCCTCTTTAAAATACAGCCTTTTCCTCATTTATGTAAATTTTATTTTATCTTTTGCGAGGCATTATTTTGTTTACTCTCTAAAAAAAATTACATGAACGTAATAAAATCACAGTATCTAAAAGCACCCACGAATTTTACAGACTTTTTTTTACATATTGTGCAATTCGACTCGGTGAGTTTTATCGTGCCACATCAACTGCAGTAAGATACCATTTGTGACTTACTAAATTGATTGCCACGTCTAGGAAGAAGCAGGGTCTCGCGGAATGCTATGAGTGATGAAAGCCTGAAGCCCAAGTACTGGTGCTTATATACGGGCCGGTATCTTATAGAAGTTGATGAAGAAAGTGAAGTTTTTTTTTATAAATCTAAAGTGTCGATCGAACTTACAGTTCTTCTGATGGTAAGTGGCTACTGCAGCCCATGAACACCTGCAGCCAATTTCAAACAAAAAAGGCTAAAGGTGCGTTTTCACATTTGTGAACTAAGATTGAATGCCTGTAAATATAGCCTATAGTTATACTGGTTCCCTATACCATTCTGACGCCATGTAGCAGGTGCACGTCACATGGCGTCAGAAATAGTTGAGATGGTACCTATCCAGACGGGCTCCTAGTATGGAAAAGAGTCCTACCACAATGTAATTTACATAGTCGCACCGCATTCTGGTTAAGTTGACGTACTGAGGAAATATTTAGAATATTTGCATATATTATATTCAGTACACCAATGAATTCAGGAAGTTGTTGAGGCTGCCACGCTTTTGTAGTGCATCAGGTAAGTGGATAGCTTTGAAGTAATATTACGCAGATGGGCCTCTTCAATGCGTGGCAAGATAGTTCCGAAAACCTTCTAGTTCATATTATCTAATTCATATATGGAAGGCAAGATTGCTCTGTGGCGAGGCACTGGAACACAGTGCATGTTGGTTCCAGGCTCCGCATGTTCTATAATAAATAAATTATCTGTGTTCACTAACTTACCCCTATTTTTAATATACTAAGAAAATGGGTCTATTTATCTAAATTAAAAATAGTTTGGAACATCCACCTATAATGCTTTGCGTTATGAGGCGTGCAATAAATAAATATGACCTACTCATACTATTAACGTTTCAAAGCGGTGATTCAAGTGGTTTCAAAATATTGTTCTGCTTATATTACCTTGTTAGACATGCATTTACTTAATTAACGCTAACCCACACGAGCAAGGTCATCCCGATAATACGATCAAAGATTATAGAAATAGCTGCTTGCGCAGATAGTAAATGTGCAAAACATTGTCGAATACGCCGCGCGGTACGCAGGAACATCGGAAGTTTAAATAAAACGCATCCAAAAATTAAATATCTTCTTCTTTTTTTTCTTTTTTTATAGAAAAAGGGTAACAAACGTGCACACAGACCACATGATGGCAAGTTGATGTGTGGTCTCACAAATAAACTTTATCAAAATTTGTACATTACCCATTGTTTTCGTCATATTTTATACGATGTATATAGATTTGAGTGTATTTTTCCATAATATATTATTTGATTTTTATTGTGTAAATTCTTCATAATTAAGTTGCTTGTAAATTTACTAATATGTATTATTTCAATATGGAAGGTCTGGAACCCTGTATGACAGGTTTACCTAGTACAGGGTTCACAGAGCACAGATTGTGTTATGTAATACCTACTCCTTATAAATAAATTAATAAAAACTATCCATGTGGTAGCAGTCTAGAAATTTCTTTGCCGCTTTATTTTGTTCTATTATCTAAGCTTCATCACATTTCGTCCCGTTAGTGTTGGAAGAGGCGACTGGTGGCGCCAGAAAAATATTACAGCTTCCGATAGTTTGAGGTATCACCATTTCGTTTACGGCAGACATACATGGTAAGTACCCGTACTGAAATACCTGTAGCTAATATATAAGCTAACTATATAACTGTCAGACATACAAATTCCCATAGCGGGAGTTCGCTTAAAACCCAGAGATTATGGCTAGATATCACAACATCATCTTTCAACAGCAACTCCTTTTTATACAACTCTTCTTACATTAATTTTGTTAAAAAAAAATGATGTACGTTTATGTTTGTAAGTGAAAGTTCATTCTTTTTTTTTAATCCATGGCAACTTCTTATTTAAAGTCTAATTTATTTGCATGGAACAATGAAAGTTGATATTTAAAATTAAAAAATGTAATTCCATTAAATATTAGCAACGTCGAAACACAAAAGTTTCTCTTGGAGAAAGGTCACTTTTTACGGGCGGTAACACATGTTGAGACCACAACGGAACACGGCGCAATCTTTTAATATTTGATGTATAAAGTTTTATGCTTTTCCAAACTTCTAGCGCTTGTAGGAAATTTACGAACACCACTACCAAAACTATGAAATCGTAAATACCTGATGTGGATTTTCTTAAGGTAACATTTGTCCTATAGAATAGAATAGAATAGAATAGAATGATTTTTATTCAATATGGATTATTACATAATACTTATTGAAAGTCATTATTTTATTTACCACTGGTTCGGAAAATACCTCTGTCCTGGGAAGAACCAGCAAGAAACCCAGCGGGACTTTTTTTTTTAAACATAATTTCACTTAACAATAATTTTGATTATACAATTTTAAATGAATTTTCATAGAACCAGCATGGTGGCGATCACCTTATTCCCAGGGGTTATTTTCACTCATGTATTCCTTGATATTATAATAACCCTTTTTGTACAGTTTTTCTTTAATAAAACTTTTAAACTTGTTTATTGACAAACTTTGAACATGTTCTGGGATTCTGTTGTAAAAGCGTATACATTGCCCCATAAATGAATTACTAATTCTGTGGAGTCTTGTAAGTGGCATTACAAGCTTATGTTTGTTCCTAGTGTTTAAGGTATGAACATCCTTATTCTTATTAAAGCTATTTATGTTTTTATGTACATACATTACATTTTCATAAATATATTGCGATGCCAAAGTTAATATGTTTATTTCTTTAAATTTTTCTCTAAGGGACTCTTTACAATTTAGATTATAAATCGCCCGTACGGCTCTCTTTTGCAAAACAAATATAGCTTCAATATCAGTCGCATTACCCCATAGCAAAATTCCATAAGACATTACGCTATGAAAGTAACTAAAATACACTAACCTAGCTGTCTCAACATCTGTGAGACTTCTAATCTTTCTTACAGCATATGCTGCAGAACTAAGTCTGCTTGCTAATTTAGATATATGGGGGCCCCATTGAAGTTTCGCGTCAATAGTAATACCGAGAAAAACAGTGGTATCCACAAGACTCAACTCCTCCCCATTTAAGAGCACATTGGTTTTCGAATGTTTTACATTAGGTATTGTAAATTTAATACATTTTGTCTTATTGCCGTTTAAGAGCAAATTGTTGGCGTTAAACCAATGTACTAGTTTCGATAGAGCATTATTTACATCGTCATATTTAATTGACTGCCGTTTCAGTTTGAAAATTAAAGAGGTATCGTCAGCAAATAATACTATATCGTGATTGTCCCCTACAAGATAAGGTAAGTCATTAATATAGATTAAGAACAGGAATGGGCCAAGAATCGAGCCCTGAGGAACGCCCATTGATACTACCGATCCGGAGGAACATTTACCATTAATGACGACTTTTTGAGTTCTGTTACTTAAATATGAAGTAATAAGTTTAAGCGCCAAATTTTTTACACCGTAATGTTGTAGTTTCCTGATTAATGTATCATGATGAACACAATCGAAAGCCTTGGAAAGGTCACAGAAAATACCTAAGGCATCTTGTGAATTCTCCCAGGCATTAAAAATATATTTCATAAGCTCAACACCGGCGTCAGACGTCGAGCGACCCCTTGTAAAACCAAATTGATTTTTATGAAGTAATTTATTTGTATTAAAAAAAATTAACAATTGATCCAAAATTATTTTTTCAAAAATTTTACTGAGAGTTGGTAGTACAGAAATAGGTCTATAATTAGCGGGGTCCAATGTACTACCAGATTTAAATAAAGGTATTACTTTACTATACTTCATTAAATCAGGAAACACACCAGAATCGATACAAGTATTAAAAATAATAGCAAGATGAGGTGCAATTAAATCTATTATGGACGTAATCACTGTAACGGAAATCCCCCATAAATCTGCGGTTTTCTTTACATCAATGGTTTTGAAGTATTTTACAATATTATGCGGTAATACTTTTTCAAATCTAAATTCTTTTAAACAGGTATTAACATTCTGTTTAAGTAATGATTCGGCGACAGTTGGAGAAGCATTCAATGACTCTGTTGTCAAGATAGGAACATCAGTGAAATATTTCTCAAACACCGCTGCAACTTCTTGATTTGATTTAGTCAATTCATTATTAATTTTTAATTGATAGTTTGAATTACGAGGTTTCTCATTACCGGTTTCGCTGTTAATTATACTCCACGTCATTTTAATTTTATTCTTAGCTGTCTTAATTTTGTTACTAATATGTAATGATTTGGCTGTGGAGCAAACTCTTTTAAACATTTTAGAATAATTTTTTACATATTCTTTAAAAGCATCGGAAAGATTATACGATCTTTCATGGTAAAGGTCATATAACCTTCGTCTGCTTTTATGAATTCCTACTGTCGCCCACTCATTAAATGCCTTGCGACTGTTTCTGGAGAATGTTTTAGAAGTGAATGTTTTATTAAATTCATTGTTTATAAAGGTAAATAATTCTCTATATAAATAGTCTGCATTGTTCTTATAAGAAAGGGATGGAAGGATTTTTAACATATTACTTCTAAATCTCTCCAGGCGTTTTGCATTAATAGGAACAAACACAATTTTCTCATTTACCTGTTTTTTGTGCATATAAGGTAACGAAACCAGTTGTCCACAGTGATCTGAACTAAGTTTTTGAATTATTGATTTGTTGATTGGTACAACACCTGTAAAAATATTATCAATACAAGTTGCACTACACCCTGCAATACGTGTAGCTTCAAAGAATAAATTATTAAGATTATAGGATTTGAACAAAGAACAGAATTTAATACTGATGGAAGAAGTTTCCAGGAGATTGATATTAAAGTCTCCACACACTACAAGAGATTTATTCTGTTTATTAAGCTTAACTAAAACTTCTTCCATAATTTTTTCAAAAGTATCATAACTTGAACATGGGGGTCTGTAAACACTGACAACAATAAGGTGCTCAAGCTCAACACATGCCATTTCTACAGTACGCTCAACAGAGAGGCTCACAATGTCTTTACGTTCTTTACATGATAAGGACTTATTAGCTAATATTAAGGAGCCACCACGTAATTTAGTATCTCTATTGAACGAACTGACCACCTGGTGATTACTGAAATTAAATATGGAGTTGTATTCTTTCAACCAATGTTCTGTAATACATAAAATATTTATACTGTTACTATTTAAAAATAATTCAATTTCTAATTCTTTGCCTAACATACCTTGTATATTTTGATGCACCAGGTTGATACAGTTTTTATTATTGTTATTTTGTAAAATTGCATAATTATGTATTGGTAAGTTGCATTCTAAGCTATTTAAATTATCTTTGCTAGAGATTACCTCTATTGTCTTATTATCTAATTTAAATTACTTGGAACTGGTTCCAAATCAAATGTAAAATTATTTTGTTGCTCAAAAGAAGCAGGTGTCAAGGTAGCCAAATCATTGGCTGAGTTAAAATATAAATAATAAGATAGCGTATCTGCTACCAGTCTTAAACTATAATTTGATAGGTAATACCTATCTCTTGTCAAAAACTTCTTAGTTAAATTATTAATATCAATTAAATGAAATTTATCATTATTATTCTTACAATTAAATGTCAAATTTAAGTTATTGTTACATGTCAAGTTATGCATCATTAAATTTTTTTATAAATTACCACGTTTATTTATTTATTTAATTTTATTTAACATATTATATAAAGACAAACAGCGGAGAGGACAAATCGTGATTTACGAGTTTTTACAAGGACGCTACTTATTTCATAATAAATTTTCTTTCAGTAGGCCACTTACAAAGGTACCTATATTATAAATAAAATATAATGAGAATAATAACATTTTGACGAATAGACTATATAAATAAATAAATAAATAAACCATATGGTGGCGGCGTCCATCATCCCATTTTGTCCGTGGATATCATAAGAGGTATTATTTCATAGAATAAAGGTGACAAACAAGCACACAGTCTACCTAATAGTAAGTGGATACCATCTACATCTGTCTTCATAAAGAAGAATAATTTAGATGCGTTATCACTGCTAAGGACTAAGATGGTATGCCTCGTTTCCAGTAAAAATGGTCTTCGGTTCTGTACACTCACCATATAAAACACAGGAGTATTTAGCTGCATTCCGTGAGAGCTTGCTTTCCCTAGTCGAGCCGACCCATTCGAGCTACAACCGTAATATAGTTGCAGCATAGCTCTACCACGTACAAAGGCTATGGAAAGTGTCAGTCAGTTTTTAATATCTTCCGATAGATTGTGGGATATATACAAATAAAGATTTCACTTACGCTAGACGTAAAATATCCAGACCGTATATCAAAGACGCTTGGCAAGCGGTTGCCAATCCACCTACCAAACGTAACGTTTATGACAAATCCTCCCAAACCCCTTGCAAACATGGAAAATAGATATCCAGCTGTGAAAATACAAACAATTGGCTTAGCGGTCGTTGTCCGTAACTTGAATATTGAACTCTGGATTTATAGCTTTGAGTACATCGCGTGCGACGAATAACGACACCCAATGTTTAGAGGAAATGATCAACAAAGTGGTATCTGTGACCGACAGGCGACGCTTGTATGCGACAAGCGCGTTTGAAATGCAGATGCCACCTCAAACATGATTTGATCCTCATAGAAAATTACTACGTAATTAAATTCCTGTAATGAGTAACTTGCCGTAGATAGAGGTGTGATTTGATAGATTTGAGATGTTATATAAATTCCATTCCTCATGAAAAAACACCAACCCTACGGGTGTAAAAATAGGGAATGATGATTTTAATGTATGGAAATATTGAGACAACACATAAAATATAATAGATTAGAATGATTTTTATTCCATATAGATTATTACATAATACTTATTGAAAGTCATTGATTTATTTGCCACTGGTTCGGAAAATACCTCTGTCTTGGGAAGAACCAGCAAGAAACCCAGCGGTACTTTTTTTTAAACATATTTCACTTCACAGTAATTTTGTTTGTACATATTTTAAATGAATTTTCATAGAACCAGCATGGTGGCGATCACCTTATTCCCAGGGGTTATTTTTATTCATGTATTCTTTGATATTATAATAACATTTTTTGTACAGTTTTTCTTTAATAAAACTTTATGTTTTATTAAAGAATGTTAATAGACAATGACAAACTTTGAACAGTTTCTGGAATTTTGTTGTAAAAGCGTATACATTGTGCCATAAATTAATTACTGATTTTGTGGAGTCTAGTAACTGGCATTACAAGCTTAAGTTTGTTTCTAGTGTTTAAAGTATGAAGATCCTTATGTTTATCAAAGCTATCTATGTTTTTATGTACATACATTACATTTTCATAAATATATTGCAATGCCAAAGTTAATATGTATATGTCTTAAAATTTTTCACTGAGGGACTATTTACAATTTAAGTTACAAATCGCTCGTACGGCTCTCTTTTGCAAAACAAATATTGCTTCAATATCAGTCGATAATGCGACTGATATTGAATTTCCATAGCAAAATTCCATAAGACATTACGCTATGACAGTAACAAAATTCATTAGTCTTAACATCTGTGAGATTTCTAATCTTTCTTACAGCATATACTGCAGAGCTAAATATGCTTGCTAATTTAGATATATGGGGCATCCATTGAAGCTTCGCGTCAATAGCAATACCAAGAAAAATGGTGGTATCTACAAAACTCAACTTTTCCCTATTTAAGAGCACATTGGTATCTGAATGTTTAACATTAGATATTGTAAATTTAATAAATTTTGTCTTATTGCCGTTTATGAGCAACAATTAGTTTACAATTGGCGTTAAACCAATGTACTAATTTCGATAGAGCATTAGTTACATCGCCATAATTAATTAATCAACGTTTGAGTTTGAATTTATTCTTTGCCGTTTCAGTTTGAATTTTTATCTCATTCTTGTTGTTACTACATAAAGTCGGTTTGTACTTTTCATGTTAGGTAAATTATTTATTTAATTGTTAACCCACATACATGCAATAATAGGAAAATAGAATAATAAATTTACGATGGCGCTGTTTCTTCCAGCAGGTCTATTGATAAATAAAAGAGCAGCACATAAAAGGAATTTATGTGCATATGTTGCCCTGTGGATTTGTCTGTGACCAGATGTAGGACCTACATAAATCAGTATTACTCTTTTCAACTCGAAAATTGTACCTTACTATGAACAACTGTATATCAACCATTTTATCAAGCTAAAAACTTCAGTATAAAGCAAAAAAAAAAAACTTAAGAATGCAACTTTTAAATTACTTTTAATACTGTAGAGAAAAAGAGATTATATTATACTCTCGATGTTGGAAATGCTGCTGGCAAAGGGATTGTTTTAAAGTTATTAAATATTTCATGCTCTACTTTGTCAAGGATTTGTAGTTTTGTGAAGTTTGAAAAAAAATTAATATAAGAAGAATAAATTCACGAAGATTTTCTATTGTACCGTGGAGGCAGTTTACATATTATATAAATTGCACAAAGGCAAACATCCAGACCCGAAACAATTGTTTGTAGGCCATACAATGACATACACGACAAGCGAATTAATTTATTGTTGCAGTCCATGAACACGTGCTGACAACTTCAATCTGAGAAGGTTACAGATGAATGATGACTAAGATAAAAACTCTTTAAGTACTAAGATGGCATGCCTCACAGCCTGTAATTATATTTCGTCATTATAACCATCATCATCATCATCGCCATCACCATCCTTACTACCCGTCACAAGTCCATGCTGAACATAGGTCTCCCCCAAGGACTCTGATAATCTTTCGAGACAGAGACTCCACATTCCTTTGCTAAAATAATTTATCCTACTGAGATCTTTATCGTCCTATTTAGTCCAGTTAGACATCACGTTAAATTTACCTCACTTTTTGTAATGAAAATTGGTCTATTGGAAAATAAAAGAAACATGTTCCGATCACATGATAAGAGATTTATAGGATGGAAGGGCTCGTTTCCTGTTAGGAATTCGTATAGACATCTACTACCCTTATCTATTTCTGCCGCTAAACTCATCTGTAGCCTTCTTCAAACATGTTGGTGACAGTTGTCTATGGGATATAGTAACCACTTACCATCAGGTGGACTGTAAGTTCATTTGCTACTTTATTTTTGTATAAAAAAATTAAAAAAACACATCTTTTGAAAGTTAATTTTTAAACATGAATAAATGCAAGAAATACATTCTTAAATTCAAATATGGATATCAGCGGTATATCAATAGGGCCGTTAGTAAAGCGGCTAAAAGACGGCTCCGTGGCGCAGTGGCTTAGAAAGGAGTTGTTGCGCTGGTAGCCGCGGGTTCGAATCCCGTACGGAACTAGTATTTGTATGGCCTGCAAATAATTGTTCCGGGTCTGGATGTTTGTTCTCGTGCAACTTATGTTTGTAAACTGCCTCCACGATAAAGTAGAAAATCCTAGTGTGGTAACGTTTTTTAAAGAAAAAAAAGAATAAAGAACAAAGCAAGTCTGTTTTATTTGTAACATTCTAAAATAAATGTATAATTAATGACAAATGAAATGGTCTGAAAAGCCCATACACTGAACATACACTTTTTTTCACCGTTCCACAGTCATTCGGTGGCAGTGTAAAGAAATAAATCACATTTCTTTCCGTGGGTGTATTAAAAAACGACTACGGGAAATGTACCTTGTTCTTGTTCTTTAAAAAAAAAAAAACGTTACCTCTTCACTAAGGTTTTCTGCAGTATAGTGGAAACAGGTATTTTTTTAACACACTTATTAGCTTGGTATGTATCTATGTAACGGAATTTTTGAATGTGATTTTCATCCCCTTCAAAACGTCGGATTGATTTGAAACTTCGCACACCTGTCAAAGACCGATGACAATCATAATCATCATCATGATCATTGCAACCCTTCACAGTTCCACTGATGCACATAGGCCTCCCCCAAGGAATACCGCAAAGCACGGTCCTGAGCCAAAGTCAAAGACCGATGACAATGCAATAATTTAAATAGTTTGTCCCATTATTCTTGCCAGGATCCTCAGGATTTGCGAATAATTAATATAAAAACTATGATTTCTGCCGGTTCAATTTATTGTAAGCCGCGTAAAAGAACTACGTTCCAAATAATTAAAAAAAATAATAGTTAAAAAGAAAAACAAAAAAACACGCATTTGTAGATAACCAAACTAAAAAATTGTATTATGTAAATTAGGCAAAAAAACCACAAGGTATTTTTAATTTATACATAACTGCTGAAATCCTGTGTAATTAATTGCTGAATGCACATAAAACGAAGTATTTTCTCTAAAAAAGTATAAAAAGGCTATATATCAAAGTGGTACCGTGCCGCCTTTCTTTTATAAAGTATCGCATTGAAGTTGGGCCTTATTTACACAAGTATCAACATTAAATTTGTGAGGAATATATTACATGAAATAACATTTTTAAATCTAACCAGACTGAAATGTAACAGTAAGTGCATGTGAAGAAAACAAAAATACTTTTCTATGTAGTATCACCTAAACTTTCCATTTGTATTGATAACAGTGAAGCACTAGCTTATTATAGTTGAAAAGTTGTTGATATTACGAATATATCTTAACAAACTATATATCCAACACTGATGTTTAATTTCCGCTTTCAACGAAATCCACGCTTTGATATTGTAAAAGCAAATTCTTGAACATGCATCATAGTCGAGCCAAAGCTTCTGCGGCAAGATTGCATCTTCATAAACTTCAACGTATTGTTGCGCGCCACCATTAATGCCTGGTACATGGAGTGTCAATTTTGGTAATTCACTCGACAGTTTTTAATTGTCTCGAAACCCAAGCTCGAAACAGTATGTAAAACGTGACTTTAAATACACATGTTCCAGCTATAACAATGAAAAACAATTGGAATAGTTTCTCTCTACACATTCGTACAACTCTTACTTATATATAGTATTTTCTTAAAATAAATCTTCGATTTTATAATGATTTTTTTTTTTACTTATTAAAAGCCAGTGCTTGACCACAATCCTACCTGGTGGTAAGTGGTGATGCAGCTTTAGATGGTAAATCGCACTGTCTTATCGTAACAAAAGCCTATTCACTCTTGCCTTGAAGACGCCCAAATTGTATTCGGATGGAAAGATAGACGCCGGCAAATTATTCCACTCCTTTGCTGTACGCATATAAAAGACGAAGGAAACCGTTTGGTTCTAATGCGAGGAATATCGACAACAAAGGGATGAAGACCCGACGACCGTCTCGTTGTCCTATGGTGGAAAGGAAAGGGAGGAATTAAAGCGTGTAATTCCTGCGCACACTCACCGAGACGCATCGTATAGAACACCGAGAGACTGGCTACTCTGCGCCTGTGCTCGAGGCTGACAAGATTGGTTTAAACCAAATTAAGGTCTCAAATGGGCCTCTTAGTACGTCTCTCCACTGAGTCCAATGCTGCCAGATGGCATTTTGCAGTACCAACCCATATGTGACAGCAGTTCTCAATGCACGACCGGACTTGCGCTTTATATAAGGTAAGAAGCTGCCTCGGCGTGAAGTACCGCCGCACCCTTACAAGGACACCAAGTTTCTTTGCGGCTGCTTTGGCTCTGGACTCAATGAACCGCCCATAATTTAGATTCGGAGAAAATTCAATCCCTAACAACTGAAGGCGGTCAGTGTACTCCAAGGATACATTCCGGAAAGTAGGAGCCAAGGTAAACGGGCTCCTTTTAGCGGTAAAAAGACACGCTTGTATTTTGGAGGCGTTAAATCTCACGAGATTGGCATCGCATCATTCGGAAACACTCACATCAGGACTCACACGCTCAACCATAGCCTCTCTTTCTGACTGGATTTGATCCCGACTGGTCCCAGGACTTGGTTGGTATCTCTCCACAACTGTGCTATCGTCTGCATAACCATAGATGCAGGGAATGAGCAGATCATTTATATGCAGCAGGAAGAGAGTTGCGGAGAGAACGGACCCCTGAGGAACACCAACGTTAGTCGCCACAGTATCGGATGAGCTGCCATCAACGATGACCCGGAGAGACCGTTCACTCAGAAAGTCCTTCACCCAGACAGTCAGGCCAGGGAATAAGTCGTACGCTGAAAGCTTGCCCAATATACTTCTCGTAGCGTGCCAAACCCTGTCAAAGGCCTTCGAAACATCGAGGGAAACAGAAAGTGCTTTACCACTGTTCTCGAGGGCATCGCCCCATATGTGAGTGGCATACGCTAGAAGGTCCCCAGTTGATCGATTTCAGCGAAACCCGTACTGGCGATCACTGAGGAGATCATTTTGCTCTAGGTATGCCATGAGGTGCGCGTTCAATATACGCTCCATAATCTTGCAGAGTATGGAGCTAATTGAAATTGGCCGATAGTTGGCAGGGTCGATACGACTACCTTTTTTATGCACAGGGTGCCCATTAGCCAATGAGAGGCGGAACAAGCGTGTCAACACAGGAGACAACTCAGGTGCATTGACCTTTAGAACTATAGCTGGTATACCATCTGGTCCTCTAGCTTTGTTCACGCAAGGTTTTAATAACCTCCTTCTTGGTGATACGTACTTCTGACATAGAGGTGCCGCAGTGAGGTAAGTGAGATGGTACGCAGTTGCTATTGTCCAGACGCGAATTGCAAGCAAAAAGAGAAGCAAATAAGTCCGCCTTCTCCTTAGGCGCATGCGCCAGTGAGCCATCTAGTATTACCAGCGGAGGCAATGTAGACCGACATAAGTTTGTCTCAACCGCTTTGGTGAGAGACCAAAAAGCTCTACTGCTAGACGGTTTGACAGAGAGCTTTGTGCCGATGTGTTTAATGCGGTTGAAACTGGCTTGGCGTAATGCCTTTTTTCAGGACTTGGCGGCTTGGTTAAAGGCTCTCTTCTTTCGTTTTCACTTTTGTTTCGTTTACTTACAGTAGAGCTAGCTTTGACTGCTTCGTTGGTCTAGTGTCCCTAAATGGGGTTCTGAATTCGAATCCCGGGTCGGATTAAAATCACTTATTGGGTTTTTCTTCAAGATATTTTCAGTAGCAACCCGGAGTCAAGAAGTTGGCCGTGTTTTACACCCGTACCTCGGAAAGCACGTAAAAACCCATGGTTTCTGCGCCTAATCTTTCTCCGAAAGTATCGGATTACCGTCTGCGGTGAGACTAGCCGCAGTGACCGAAACTCAGTGTGGATGACATTATTATTGTATTATTAGCAAAGCCAAGATTCAAATACTTCTGATTAATTGTAGAAGAACCAATCACTCATAAAATATCTCCTTGTTGAGATGAAACTCAACATGTTTGAACACGCGACCTATTAATTGTGTAGTATAACTAGAATATGCTGTGTCAACAAACGGTGGCGAAATCCTATCAATCGACTGATATTAACATAGTGATTTGGTGTATCGCCAACTTAATATCTCATTCATCTTTCATTCATTCATTATTTCTTATCGAGAGTCCACAGTCAAACAGAGGCCTCCCATAGTAGGGGCAATCTCTCATAGTAGGGGCATATTTGTCATAGTTCCCACGTTTGGCAGGCGAGTTAACAACCGTAGGTTTTATTTATTTATTTATTTAATGATACATAAAACATATTACAATAGTGCATAGTTACTATACAGCACCATTAAACCGCAAAACGGTTTGTATTGGTGCTTGCAGACGTCTATACGCATAAATATATTATTTTTAATAACTATCATCGTATAATTGATAAAGTTAAACATGATAACAACTAACAACCTATTCATTGTATTAGTGATATGACGACAAACAGGTTTCGCTAGTTTACCGCGATGAGCGTGTACGGTATACTATACATATACAGGCTGATTTCTATAGCAATTTTTTTTAAATAATTATTTAATAATATAATGTTATATATACCTTTATATATACATACATACATATATATATATGTATGTATGTATATATATGACGGCACGTGCACCATTGCACGTGCGGCGGCGTCGGTGTAGCCAGACAGAATTCTTTTAAATAACACGTGCTCCGCACACCTTCACCATTGCACCTGCGGTGGCGCCCGTTTTGCTTGTATAAAACGGACGGAGCGGCCGCCGTTAAGACAGTCTTGGCTCTGACGTGGAACGGTGCGTTTGTCGTATTCCGTTACTAGTTTATCCTCGACTAGTTGGGTAATTAATTCGTATAAACGAGTTAATTATTATTCCTAACTACAAAATCAGTCTCTGTACTATACCCACTATAATCAAATCATTTAATCAAATTGTATAAAAGATTTGGTATCTGAAGTAAAATACTATCTTATATCATCATTTCATCATTACAGCCTTTCATAAGTCCATTACTGAACATAGGCGTCCCCCAAGGAATGCCACAAAGCACGGTCCTGAGCCACCTGCATCCATCGACTTCCTGCATGTCTTACCAGGTCGTCACTCCATCTCGGGGGGGGTCGTCCTACACTTCGCCTACCGGTACGAGGCTGCCACTATCTTACATAAAATTATTTAATACAAAAATTATATAAAAATAATTTTAGATACAAAGCTAGTGTCAAACTACTGTAATTGCTAAGTACCTATCTCTATATGTAAACATCGATTGCTGTCAGTTAGTATCGCTAAAACTCGAAAACGGCTCGAACGATTTTAATGAATTTTTTTGTCTGCGTTTGAGTGGGTCTATGAATAGTTTAGATTCACAATCGGACCTGGTAGGTGGCGCTGTTGTCAAGAGCCAGAAAGCGCCCGTACGAAGTCGGGACGGATCGCTAGTTTTTAATATTTACGCTATCACTACACATTAACCAAACGGCGGCTCCGTGGCGCAGTGGCTTAGCAATGAGTTGCTGCGCTGTGGGGTGCGGGTTCGAATCCCGCACGGATCAAGTATTTGTATGGCCTATAAATAATTGTTCCGGGTCTGGATGTTTGTCCTTGTGCAATCTGTGTTTGTAAACTGCCTCCAAGATACAGGAGAAAATCCTAGTGTGGGAGTAACGTTTATTTAAGAAGAAAAAAAACGAGACAAGATTTTTGCGTAAATTGTCGCGTTTAACAACTTATTTTTATTTTATATTCCTAACTCTTCTGTAGTACTTTGCAGCACTCATGGTTACAGGAAGACTGATCGGTTCAAAGCCACTTTCGGATCAGACCAAAAACTTATAATTTTAAGTATAAAGACATTGGATATCCCAGTTTCTCCGTGATTGCTGTGAAGTAATCGAAACGTCCGGAATATGAAAATAAAAAAAATAAATAATAAACTGTAATGGTATAATGTGAAACTGTACATACAATTATACATTATTATTAATTATACATTATATATAACACAGGCAATTTATTGTGCAAACGAGGAGTTGATAAACGTATTTCCTAAAGCAAGAACACGTTTCATTGGACTCGCCAAACCGCCGCACAACATATTTAAAAACGCAATAAAAAGTTAAATACTAGTTTCATTCAAAGTTAATTTTGTCTCAAGCTGTTTTGTCAGTGTCCTGAAATCTCGGCATCTGGCAGGTAAATACACCACATCTGTTGGGACAGCACTTCAGCGCTCGCACACAATCAGAATCCGTGGTGCAAGTGTGAGTGCACAGCCAGGGACCCTTGGGATCCTTGGGGCAACTGCCCTGCTTAACTGAAAAGAAGGTGGAATTTTAAAAGTCTTATGACACAAAGGCAACCAATCTATTTAACATTCAGCAAGTATGTAAGTTGTTACCAAAATAAAATAAAGTAAATTATCACTATAAGCCGCAAGTAGAAGGTACCAATCACATTACACAAGTTTCTGCATAGTTACTAATAATAAAAATAATTGGTTATTAATAGTAATAACTGCTGGCCGTATAAGGAAGCTCAAAATTTGCTCAGCGAGCTATGGAGAGCGCTATGCTCGGGGTTTCTCTGCGTGATAGACTTAAAAACGAGGATATCTGCAGTAGAACCAGAGTAACCGACATAGCCCAAAGAATTAGTATGCTGAAGTGGCAATTGGCCGGCCATATAGCTCGAAGAACCGACAACCGATGAGGAAAAAATGTTTTCGAGTGGCAGCCTCGTAGCGGTAGGCGAAGTGTAGGGTGTCCCCCCGCTAGATGGAGTGACGACCTTGTAAGACATGCAGGAAGTCAATGGATGCAGGTGGCTCGGGACCGTGCTTTTTGGCATTCCTTGGGGAGGCCTATGTTCAGCAGTGGACTTGTGAAGGGATGTAATGATGATGATGAGTAATAACTGCCGCTTTACAACATACTGTGCGTCGAACTTAAACACTGTAAGGAAACCCGCATATCTGAGGAATATAATATATCTAGGACATGGTGTCCGTCAAAGACACAGGAGCAGCGCAGCAGATTAATTTATAATTAAATAAATAAATTCTTTATGTGTCACAAATCTTTTAACATATAATATACGGAACCCTGGCTTCTGAATTAGCTGTTAAAACTAATTCGATGGCTCCATATCGCAGTGGCTTCGCAATGGGTGTAAGTGCTAGGAGCCGCAGGTTCGAATGCCGCACGGAACAAGTATTTGTGTGGCCTACAAATAATTGCTCCAGGTCTCGATGTTTGTCCTTGTGCAATTTATGTTAGTAAACTGCCTTCACGATACAGAAGAAATTCCTAGTGTGGGGGTAACGTGATTTTCAAAAAAAATATTGTTCTATTACTCTCTCAGAAATGAGGGAAGGTTTGTGGCCTGCTTTGGGACATTTATTGGCTTTAGATACTGCTAGACAGAAGTCAAGAGTTTTTTTATTATTACCGCAAACGCTTAGGGACTCACTGTTTCACTTATATAAACCAGTGCTTTACCACAATTCGATCTGGTGGTAAGTGGCGACGAAACCCTAGATGGTAAATCGCACTGCCTTAGCGTAACAAAAGCCTCTTCACTGTTGCCTTGAAGACGAGCCGGCAAATTATTCCACACCTTTGCTATACGCTTTACGAAAAACGAAGCAAGTAGTTTGCTTCTAACGCGTGGAATATCGACAACAAAGAGGTGAAGACCCGCTAACCGCCTGGTTGTGCGATGGTGAAAAGTGGAGGGAGGAATTAAAGCATATAATCACTGAAAACTAAACGGGTGGCTATCCAACTGTGAGTCGATGGTTAGTGTCTCTAACGTTTATTATATTATACGTAGGTTACTCAGCAAATTTTGGGAAAATAAAAAGTATTATGAATAATTCTTTGATTATAAAATATTTTGAAAGTACTCTCCATCAGTATCTGTACAAAGATTCATGCGTTTTAAGCAATTTTCCAAGCACTTTTTCTAGTCCGCCTCAGAGAACTTTTCTTCGGCCTGCTCAAAGACTATCCATTTCAGCAGATTTTAGGAAAAAACACGGTGCCAATTCTGGGCTGTCAGGAGAGCAACCGAAAAGCTTCCTCGTTTTGAGCACCGAATGCACAGGCGTGTGGTCATGGTGGAGCTGCAGCCCGGGAAGCCCCGTCTTCGATCGCTTGTTGCTCACAGCAGTGATGTAGTGCACCATTCGGCATTACATAATCGATTCATACTTCGATTTCGTTACATAATCGGCACATTCTCGATCGCTTTACTGTGTTAGACGATGTTTTATTTTGAAACCGTCGCCTAGCACTCTCTTTTTGTACGTGTTGATTAATCCTAGATTCATAGTTACTACGCCGAAGCGAGCCTGCTTCAAATTTGTTTATCATGTCACCATTCCACGTTGGCCTGCGTCAGAGCATTTGTGAGGCTGTACCCGAAACTATCCTCCTCACGCAAATATATAATTTTGTGAACGATACCCTATCTAACCAAGGAGTCGTGGTTGCTCAGATGGTTAGCGCTCGCTGTAAGTTTCACAGTACGCGAGCAACCCGGGTTTGAGCCCCGCTGGCACCAATGAAATTTTTAATTGCAATTTTAAGTACTGATTTACCACGTGCTCGGCGGTGAAGGTAAACATCGTGAGGAAACCTGCATGTCCGAGAAATAAGAAAAAATATTTCTAAATATATATATTGAAATTCGCCAACAGGCATTGGGGCAGCGCAGCGGATATTTCCTTGCCTTAAAACTCTCTCAGAAATGAGAGGAGGTCTGTGACAAGCAGTGGGACGTATATAGACTGTAAGTTTAACCCGATCCAACCAGCAATATGTGCTAAATATTTTTATACGTTATTCGCAAATAATTTTTTTTGCAGAGAGCATGTTTCTTCCGTAAGAGCCGTCAAAAGGAGACCACTTCTTTCTACATCTCTTATAATTATTCGAACGAACTGATATTTAATATATCAGTGGTAGACGGTTGACTTATATCTTTATCCATAAATACAATTTAAATTTCTGAAATCATAAAAAATCATCGCACGAAAATATTCCTGACGCAGATCCATTTTTTGATGTAACACGATAATTCAATTTAGCTAGTAAAATTGTGAAGAGAAATTTAAAATTGGAACATTCGTATTTTGACTTGTTAATAAACGTTTTTCAAAATAAATTATAACTGGCCAGTGTCTCACGCTATTCTTTTTCCGAAAACTTTCTGAGTGGCCTGTCGTATGCAGCGTTACTTTGCCGGCATGTATATACGTATGTAATAAAAAACCACCACCGTTAGATCCTTAAAGACCACAGATGGACTTAAGAAGAAATTGCCTAAATCATCACGCTTGGGCGGCGGATTGACAATCGTAATACCTGGCGTCACACAGCTTTGACGCTGCCCGTCTCCGATCTGAGTGTTTATCTAGTATAAACGGGAGAATATACCGCCCTCTGTGGGAAGCCATAACATTTTTATGGTATTTATAATTAAACAAAATCTTACTATAGTTGACGAAATGTCTTCGGGTCATGGGATCGACACATAAAGAACCAACACACGTTGTTGGGCAACACAGTTGAGAACTGTTACTTGGCCTTTGTGGACCACATTCCGCGTCGCATACGTCGACCGATAACGTCGGAGGGCAGGAGCCGTCCTGACATAACGACACTGTGATGGACACTGTAAAAACAATTTCAAATGTATGTCGTTAGATAGTAAGCCTTCTACTATCATTAGGATTCTGTCTCACTGAATGTCACTTATCTACCTATTTCTGCCTGCAAACAGTATTCACTGTTGTATTTATAAAAAGCCAAGATAGTAATAGGCTTTATGCAATTCATCTTAATCCTCAGAGGTGACAATACAACTATACGACTACGTTTTTGACCAGGTGGTCTGGTAGAATATTTACAACATCAAATTCATAAAAAGTAAAGTACGTTCACGCAGATTTAAATCTTTATAGGTAATTAAAATCGTTGGTGCGTCTGCTAGTCGTGTAACATTTGAACTACTAGATCAATTCGATAGATGGCGTTGAAGTCATGTTATTAATGAATTCTTTATTTTATGGGTCAAAATGACTAATATCCACAATATTGTTACGTTAGTGCAGTGCCAAAAAATTTTATCAAAAATTTTGGACTCGGTGCTGTGGCTTGGCAGTACAAATTTGTTGTCTCAATCTAAAAAGGACCACTCTCACGTATTACCAGCGTAAATATAGCTACTTAATGCTGCTGCATTACGTATGGTGAGTGTAGAAATAGATAACATAAGAGCTTATTTTACTGGTAACGAGACACTTCATTTATCTTCAGGTAACAACGCGTCTGCATTTTGATTATAATTATCTATGATACATGTAGATTTGTATAGGCCCCAGTATCCCTTGCCATCAGATGGCCCGTGTGCTCGTTTGTCACGTTTCCTGTATTAAGAATGACACAAACCAATCCGGATGTAAAGCGTAGTGATAACGGCGAATCAGTGGCGTAGCAAAGATTAAACAATCAATCAAACATTTTATTATGTTATGTCAAAGAAAATATACACTACGCGAAAAGAAACGAGGCGCGCGGGGCGTGGAACGGGCCGTCGCCGACTGCCCTGCCGAGGGCTGGTACGTAGTAGTTTGCGTCTCGTTTATATGTATGGTACATATATGTAATATTTTTAGAGTATATATTTGTACTTATATATATATATATATATATATATATATATATATATATATAATATGTACCATTCTATATTTCTATTTTATGGCTCTAATAAATATAATGTTATTTTTGTCGCTAAACCAAACACTTTTTTTATTATTTTCTTGCAATCCTGTCCATCCAAAGGTTGTCTGGAAGAGAGCGCTAACCATTGGGGTGGTCTTGTCGCTAAGAGCGATCTAACAAAAATGTAAAAATATATATGTTATTTTTTGGCATACAATAAAGTGTTATCTATCTATCTATCTATGCTTCCCTATGGATTTTCCTAAAAAATTATACATACGGCTACGAATTTTTGCAATTGTTAGAAATAATAATAAAAATTACAAAAGTCATCGAAAAAGTCAAAAATACATAAGAGTAAATAAAATTTAAAGGGTAGTAGGTAATACTCATTATTGCGTACTGAAATACTAAGTGGTTGGTTAATTATTTAAGATTACCATTAACTGTCGTGCATATTTTGTTTTGTCGGAAATTTTAATATTCCCCATCTGAAAAAGATATTTAATAAAATTTGATTTAAAATTGATCGTATCTTTCACTACCTAAATACATAAGTTTACATTATATAACATAATATACCTACCATGTATTTTCTTTGGCACAAGTCTACAATATTCCATTTCGGTTCGGTATCAACCCTAGCGTTACACGCTCCACCTAAATGTCACCGCGCTTGAACTCTCACGTACAGAGAGTGTCACCGCTGTGGTTATGTTTTGTTATGTTATGTATATATGGTAACAGAAAGATATTACTTAACAAACTGTGGAGTTCGCTTTAACTTTCGCTGCGTGTAGAGCTTATAATATAATTTAAAAAAATGCGTGAGTGTCGTGGAACACTCGGTTGGTTCCTTTCGTAGTATATTATTATTGATAAACGTTTAATATTATTGATTAACTAATACAAATAAATGAATTACTAGTATGTAATAAAATGTCATTAAAATAAAATAATATTTCTTTCATGACAAGATAAGAAAAAGAGCGAGTGAGATGGATATTATTCCATCTCGCTTCCTTATAGTTATAGCAGCCAAGGCTGTCTACTACGTCAGAAGGGGCCGTAACGGAAAAATCTTGCACTTTTTGCGCCTAGCCCCCATCCATCAAATCCGTGCCGTCCGTTAAGGAACTTCGTTCCAATATATTATTTTCATTTGTTTTCATTTACTCATAATTTAAATAATGTTTTATTATTACAGTTGATAACATTCCGCCTGCAAAGCGTGGCTATAGCAAATATCCACTCATATCAGCAGTGAACCTTTGATAGACTGTAATGGACAATGAATATCTAAAGAATAAATGGAATTGATAAGCTAATCAGCAATTGCATGTAATAATCATCATTAAAATACACCGATAAAATTAGAGAAAAATACATATAAAATGCAGCTTAAAATTTAATAAAAGAAAATTCATAGAAGAACGCTTGCAGTTATAGCGATGACAGTTCTAACTTCATTTAATAAAAAATTAAAATTAAACATGATATAGTCCGTAAAATTTGTTTTATTGAATGTGTTTAATTCGTATAAATTTAAGAAATCATTATGAATCAACAAATGTATGTACACAGAATATTTTATGCAAATGGAATATAATATTAACCTTTATTTATTAAGTATATGCAATTAATGTAGTAGTTACATTTATTTAAAATTAATGTTAATTACTTTTCTTACATAACATTGAAATAGGTATATAAATATTTTATTAAAGTGTGTTAAGATTTTAAATTACAAAATATACTCACAAAAACAAACCAAATAAAATCGAAACATTTTCTCACTATTTCACATACGCTAGCATCCTTTAAGCCTATGTTATTTCACACTAACCTTACACTCGACAGTAGTGTTTTGCCTGTGACCACGATAAGGATCTAATAAATTATATTAACAAGTATATCTACTGCTCTCTGTCATATTTAAGGTCAATATGATTTGATTAGATGACCACAATTACGTTTCATAACACTGTTATGAAAACAAGTGATTAACCCAAGGATTTACTTGTTGAGATTAACCCGAGTAATTTAACATTTTAGTGTTACGTATCAAAAGTAGCATTAGATCCATATTACACTAAGTTTTTAATAATTTATTTAAAAAAAGTCTTAAACACATTTTAGGTAATTTTTCAATTTATAGGTAATAATAATTAATTTTCAATATGTTATACTTTGTTAATTCCATCGAAAAATTGACTTTAAGTCAACCAATTGCTATAATTATAATTATTAACATGACTGTTTCGTGGGTTCGGTTGAGTTCAAATCTCCGGTCGGGACAATATCAGTTGTTGGCTTTTCTCTGATAAGATATTATCAGTAGCACTCCTGAGTCAGTAAGTTGTTGTGGTCACCCCTAATTCTCTCCGGTCGTGTCGGATTGCGGTCCCATCGGACTATGATAGTGAGGGAATAGAGAGTGAACCTTGTACTTACGCATCACTCGCGCACTATAATCCTGTCCTGTACAAATGGCTAGTTTCCGTTGAGACTGGCCGCCGTGAACGAAAATACACTCTGGAACACATTATCATTATAATGTACGAGTATCGAACTCGATCACAAGAATAAGTCTACTGTTGCTTGGCGGCAGATATAAGCAAGAGCTTGGCTCCATCCAACCCCGACTAATATATAGGCAAAAGAGCCGCATATCTATAACATAAGTTACTGCAGTGAATACGCAGTAGAACTTCTGTTGGGACAAATTCACGTTTTTTCCGCATCGAATTGGCTCACAAATCGTACTCTTTGTAATATTTAAAGAAATGGTATCCGTCAGTTGGAAATACAGTACAGCGTTGTTTTAGGCTAAAATATGTGGTGAATTGTTTTCGCCGTGTTTGACTAGTTTTTTTACTCATAACTGCTTTGAAATAAACCTTGCGTGATAAATTAATGTTGGCTTGGAGAAATTATGCAATGTTACTGGGTGAAAAAAATTATATAATAAATTAACGGATGAACAAGAAAAATTAAGTTAAATAAATAAATAAATTAAATGAGTGTAATATGTGGCATAGTGTCAGCACGATTGGGTCGGCTCGACTTGGGAAGGAACACGCTCTCACAGAATACCAGCATAAAATAGCAGCTAATCGCTGCTGTGTGATGTAATGGTGAGTGTAGAGAACCGGAGAACTTTTACTGGAAACGAGGCATTACATCTTAGTCTTCGCGGGTAACAACGCATCTGTATTTTGATTCGTAATCGAGGATATATATAGATGTATATGGGCCACTGCAACCACTTACCATCAGGTGGACTGTGTGCCCGCTCGTCAGTAAGAGAAGGGGAGTTAAAATTAATTCATAAATAAATAAACGGAAAAAGTCCAGATCATTCTTATGTGCCGCCATTTAAACTCGTTGTTGTGTATGCACGGAACTATTCATATTTAAATTGTTATTATGTACTTTATGAAAAACAAACATTAAAAGGATGCAATATACATTTTAGTATCCACAAGTCTAGAACCTTCATTATCATCTGCAGAGAATAGACCAAAAAGGAAACTCAAGTACGATTATATTAAGAATAAACAAATCCAAAACTTCCTGTTTTCCCATCGCTAGTATCGGTCACAATGTAAATAAACTTTAACAGAATAATTGACTTCCTAAAAGGCCTGTATAGCGGGGACTAAATTGTTTGTACTTTGAGGCAAATCGGATTATAAGCGGCCACTATCCGCTACATGTCACTTAGTGAAGTCCTAATTGAACTATTTTGTTAAATGGATTTTAAGTCAAAAACAACAGCGAAAAAGGAGACAATTTCTTTTTGTATGGAGATAGGGCCCACCACAAATTGTGGCGTAACTTAATGAAACACATGTCAATTTATTTCTTATAATCTATAGATTACAGTAGTAATGTTAGTTTTACCGTATTTAACTTATGGGAATTTTAAGAAATTAACAATTAAAAAAGGAATATCACAATAACCTGAAAACAAACTAAAAGCGGTTGTCTAGCAGTTTTCACCGGTATTATAAGTTAAAATATGCACTGTTCAAGAATTTATAGTATAAAACAAAGTTGTAGGTACATTCAGCATTTATAGGTACTTTAAGATTGATGGAAAATTTTTAGTAGTTCGTTCCTCCTTACAAGTATTTATTACTTATAACATTAGCCAGAACACGAATATCATAACAACTCTTATTTTAAGATTTCATGATTCCGGTTAAATCTTCATAAAACCTTTAGACAGTTTACTATAATAATTTCGTATCTTTTTTTATGTGTAATAAAATTAAGTTACGTTAAAATTTCTAGAGGGCTCAAAAACGATTGTCTGCTTTAGAAAAAAAATGTGATGGCGGGAGTTCTTTGAGAACTTGGTCACCCATGTTGAATAAAGAAGAACCCATTTGACTGGGCCGACATGGCCGCTGCAAGTGAGCTTGCGGAGCCCACTCCGAACGCATTTTGGTGTAGTGTGGTGGAAAATGTGTCCTCTTTTAAATCGCGCTGCAGCCTATTCTCTATTACTCTGTCAAACCGCGGTGGTGGTAGGGCCGCTGCGGGGGAAGAATATCGAGTGTCCCCACCCTCCACGGCTGAAACTTAGTCGGCGGCGGAGTCATGAATGAAATCCGCTGCAGGGGTTAAGAAGACTGGTACCACTGAGTACTCGTTTTTTCTGGCCTCATGGCCTCCACATATCGGACTCAGGGGGACCCGTCACGCAGGTGGGGTTGGCGGTCGTAAAGAAAGGGTGGGGGTGTGTTCTGGTGCGCCTTATACGGAAGGAGAAGAGGGAGGGGTTCTCCTCTCCCAAGGAGGGGCCAGTCAGTGCTGATAAGGCCAAGGATCTGGCTCTGCCGATATGCGGCTTACTTAAAAAACGATGGGCTTTTAATCTGTGTAAATACGACATTATTAAATGAATATTGGCTCTTACAAAAGGAATACCAAATAATTTTTAAAAGTACATTTGTAAAACATTCGTTTTTTCGCAAATTGACAGTCTGCATGTAAATGTTTTGGAAACGATCTTTTTTGCCAGCAGGTTTTTATAATATTTACAGGTACTTTTTAGCTAGGAAGTACAAATTAAAATGCAGTGAAAGTGTATCAAATTTAAAATACTCTTAACTAAATCTATACTAATATTAAAGGTATGATATTAGAAAATATGGGAGCCTATTTAGATGTTTGTTAGTCTGTTACGCAGTAAAGTAAAAAAGTATCCTCCTCTTTTTCTATAGAATAAAGGTGACAAGCGAGCACACAGTCCACCTGATGGCAAGTGGCCTGTGGCCCATAGACACCCATATTAATCCTTGGTTAAGAATTAAAATGTAGATGCGTTGTCACCCCTGAGAACTAAGATGGAATGCCTAGTTTCCGGTAAAAAAGATTCTCCAGTTCTCTACACCCACCATACGAACCACAGCGGAATTAAGGTGCTATTTTGGGCTGAAATTCTGTGAGAGCGTATTCCTACCCCGGTTGAGCCGACCTGTCGTGCTGCAGAAATAACATAGCTGCAGCTTGGCTCTAACTCATCAATGCCCTTTCATTACTGAGAGGGTTTTAAGGAAGAGTCCACCGTGTTGTTGCGGGCGGCTTTAAAGTCTTCGAAATATTCCTTTAATTTCTCAGACATGTAAATTTCTTCATAATGTTTACACACGTGGTACAGCGCGTGGTAATCAGCACTGACTCCAGTAATTATAATTAATAATTTCATTGGTGCCGGCGGGGATCGAACCCGGGTTGCTCGCGTACTGTGAAATTTATAGCGAGCGCTAACCACCTGAGCTACCACGGCTCTCATAATGTATATCATACAGTAGTAGACCCACTTTAATGTAACTTTATTTAGATTTGAGATGATAATCAATGAACATTTGTTAGTTATTTAAATAAAATACAACCTAGATCCCTCCCGGCGTTGCTCTCTATCTGATAGTAAAGTTTCATCACAACCGGTTCAGCCATTCCGATGATTAGCCTGGACAGACAGACAGACAACATTTTTAAACATGGTAATTTACGTCTTAATAGATTGCATATAATCCCCTGAGATTAATAGATGCTAGTTATTTCAATATTACAGACAGACACTTAAATTTTATTAATATTATATATAGATGTATAGATTATACTCATTTAAATAAAATTACATACACGGATAAACATGTCCTGGATTGGCGTCTAGAGTACGTTATACCCTGGGAAAAAGAAAGGTTACCACGGTAAAATGAAAACGAAGTCAGTTCTGTTTCAACGCAGACAGAGCCACGGTTGAAGTAAATGAATATGAAGACACTTTCTGTTTAATCAAATATATCGCTTTTTAGGGTTCCGTAGCCAAATGGCAAAAAACGGAATCCGTATGCATTCGTCATGTCTGTCTGTCCGTCTGTCCGCCCGTATGTCACAGCCCTTTTTTTCCCAAACTATAAGATCTATGCTATTGAAACTTGGTATGTAGATTTATTCTGTGAACCGCTTTAAAATTTTCACACATAAATGAAAAAAAAAAACCAATAAATTTTGGGGGTTCCACTTACATAGAACTGAAACTCAAAATTTTTTTTCATCAAACCCTTACGTGTGGGGTAGTGAATAGTTTGCGCGAGAGACCCTTCCAAAGTGGTAAAATGTGTGCCCCCCCCCCTGTAACTTCTAAAATAAGGGAATGATTAAACTAAAAAAAATATATGATATACAATACCATGTAAAATTCCACCGAAAATTGGTTTCAACGAGATCTAGTAAGTAGTTTTTTTTTTAAATACGTCATAAATCGTAAACCGCAATTTACCTTTAATTCAATCAACTCAAATGTAAAAATAAAATAAAATACACCATCATTAAAACATCGATCAAAGTTACAACGAACGACAAGAACTTTTATATTATATTACTTGCTGCTACGGAACCCTTCATGGGCGAGTCCGACTCGCACTTGGCCGCTTTTTTATAATTAAAATGTCCACATTTCTTACTTATTTTAAGCCAATGCTAAAAAACAGCTTTTATTCACAGGATAATGCCTACGCATCGCCTCACGGGATACACACAATATATACATTTATATACACATATACATGCATACAGTACATAAATACATAATACATATAAATATTATCTATGTCAGAACAAATATGAAATATACATATGTATATGAAAATAAGAGCTGTGTTAGTTCAAACGCAACGACTTTTTCACATGCTTACGAACTTTATTATTAAAAACAAACTTGTTGGGAGGTTTTTTAATGTCAAGAGGAATGTCATTCCAGAGTCTGATGGTCGTGAGGGCGAAAGAGTGAGATAGTTAGCTCCAGAGATTAGCGTGTCTAAACAAAAAAAAAAACAAATAACTCTTCCGCTTTATTATATTAGTATAGATGTTTTCACCGTGTAGCAAACATTTTACGAAATCATGTACTTAGTGCAATTAATCCGTGCAACAGCCGGAAGGAATAGTTTTAACAAGATGTATGGCTCAATTTATCTTGCTTATAGAACTAGGTAGCACCTTTTGGATGTTTAAAGTAAACACGCTCAATCAGCCAAGCGCGCAATTTAAAATCTTAATTGGATTGTCGAGACGAAAATTGGGGCGATAAATATCTAGGATAGATATACGAATTTAATACGAATTACCAACGATACTATGACAATTGAGACTCCACTCTTTCATAACACATATCTCAGCTCAATGGTTTATTCACGTTATACATGGTAGAACCATGCTGCGGCTATATTAGTAGTATAGTTGTAGCACGAATGGGTCGGCTCGACCGGGGAAGGACCACGCCCTCACAGAATACCAGCGTAAAATAGCAGCTCAATACTGCTGTGTTTCGTATGATGAGTGTAGAGAACCGGAGACCTTTTTTACTGGAAAAGAGACATTCCAACTCAGTCCTCATGGGTGACAACGCATCTGTATTTTGAATCTTTATTGAGGATAGATGTAGATATGTATGGGCCACAGCAACCACTTACCATCTCTCGTTTGTTCTCTGACCAACTCGTTTGTCACCCTATCCTATAAAAACAATTCATTCCAGAGCTGGCATTCATCTTAATACCTTTTAAGTTGAGTAACAAGGAAGCTCATTATGTGGTGGGATTCCATTTCTGTCTGAGGGTTAGTCTGGGTCGGTAAACAGTAGTGTGTACTGCTCTGTTCCGCTCTGAAGGATGTAGAGAGCCAGTGCAATCACAAACTGTGAGGCGTTCCACCTTAGCCCTCAGAGGGGACAACGCATTTATAGCCTTTTTTGTAGATGGTTGCAGATATACATGGTCTGCAGTAGCTGTTTACCATCAAGTAGATTGTAAGTTACAAACTATGTTATTATCACATTTATATCATTTTATTTCGCCATGTTATAGCTTTTACAGACAAACTTACAATCTAACACGACTTAAAATCTTAACACGAGTGACATAATAAAAATTTTTGTACAACCGACTTCAATATAAGTAAAATGAGAATATCATCAATATAGTCCAAGTTAATTAAATATGCAATATTAAGAATATCACAAAATCTACTGATTAGATATTTAAAAAAAAGAAACAACAAAAACGGTTCACCTGGAAAAAAGTTTTGATGTGACACACATAAAAAATACGGTCGAATTGGGAACCTCCTACTATTTTGAAGTCGGTTAAAACTGTTTTTATTAAAAACAGTTTCAAAATGATTAAATTTTGTTAAAAAACACTATGGTAAACATTAAAGTGATATATAACTACGTAAATACGATATACTTTAATTATGTTAAAAAGTATATTTAAGATACAACGATATGTCTTTAGCCGTACAAATACTGTAAGTTCGGTTGTCATTTCAGTTTTATAAAAAAAAAACCCTGTTCTTTCTGATCGTGTCGAATTGCCGTCACATCGGACTAAGGTAAGGTAAGGTAAGGTAAAGGAATAGAAGTCCCGCTCAGATGGCTAGCCTCCGTTGAGACTGGCCGCCGTAATCGAACTTCGATCTAAAAGGCAATCTTATCATATATCTATGCTGTGAGATACACAAAATAAGTAAAAAAATATAAACTTTTGTGTAGGAAGTCTATGTGTATTAAAAAAGATTATTATAAAGCGTTTATGTAGCAAAAATAAAAGTAATCACGTTTAATTTCTGTGTGCGTAGCAAATTTCTTCGAAATATATTACCTAGAAGATCCATTAATCAATTACTAGAGCATGCACTTTGTTGGTAATGGATCTGATCGACAAAGTAGACAGGAAAGTCTTAAACTACTTAAATGTATTCCAACAATATACTTATGAAGATGGAATGTATGTACATACAAATATAAACTAGCTATAATTAAAAACAAAAATGTTCGTGCTTTAAATACTAGGAACAAACACAAGCTTGTAATATCATTTAATAGATACAGAATTAGTAATTTATTTATGGGGGAGTATATTATTTTCATGGGATATTTATGGAGTGTGGATGTATGTATTACAACAAAGTCTAGAAATTGAGACTGCCTCATAAACGCGGTTACGGATCATGAGGTCCCGGGTACGAATCCCGGGCCGACTAAAACAAAATGTATTGAGTTTTTCATCTCACCTCATGTTTCAGTTTCCCGAGAGAACGACAGGCGTTCGTTACGATACTCACAGCCACTACACGTTTCTTCTACTATTTATTATATATATATCTATTCTACAAATGATAAAACGAAATATTTCTACAACAGGAAACAGGATGAAATGTGTTGGAGTACCAGTATGTAACAGGCTACGAGGTATTCCACCTCAGCACATAGGGATCGAAATGGATGCTTAATCATCTTCCTTTGATATTTTAGAAGGTGTCCGTTGGCTTCAGTAATCATTTACCATTAGGTATGTTATTCACAGTTTCTTACTTTAATACTATAAAAAAATCTATTAACTAATAACCTACGAGCTGAACCAACCTCCTTAAGTAAAACTGATTTGTTGTAATATGGCTTGTGGTCATAATCTTAATAAAATAATAGACAGACTCCTCACTATCATTTTCGATAAAATTTACGTTATAAACGACATAAACATAAACACTCACACCTGTCACCCAGAGGGGTAGGCAGAGATTATGGACTTCCATTTGGCACGATCATGACACACCTCTCTCGCTTCCTCCACATCCATATACCTACGCATACACGCTCGTCGGTTAAAGGTACTCTTGATTTGGCCCATTTTTAATATATCGCCAATTTGGTCGATAAACTTTCGCCTAGGGCGACCCTTCCCGACTATGTCGTTCACCTCTGCAACATAAATTTGCTTTGTCACTCTTTCCTCATTCATTCTTTCTACATGGCCAAACCACCGAAGCATTCCTTTTTTAATCCTGGTCACAACATCATCTTGCAAACCACACTCTTCTCTTATTAAACAATTTCTCACTCTGTCATTCAACTTCATCCCTAACATACTCCTTAATGACCGCATTTCTACAGCAATTATTCTACTCTCATGCTTCTTCTGCCACACCCAACTTTCACTACCATACATTAAAGTAGGTACTAACACAGCATTGCGAATTGCCATACGTGCCTTTTTGGACACATTCTGACTTTTCACAATAGAGTGTAGAGCCACATTCACTCTATTTCCTGCATTCACTCGTCGTTCTATATCCTTATCATATCTACCATCCCTGCTAAACACACATCCCAAATATACAAACTCATCTACTTGCTCTACCAACTCCCCTTCTATTCTTATTTCACATATCGTTTTACTTTCTTGTGATATGTAATATTATGTTACGTTATAAACGACCACCTGGTGGTAAACTGCTACTGCTACCCATAGACTTCCAACGTCAAACAAAGAAGTCTACAGGTGCGTTGTCTGTGGACTAAAATTAGCAACTAATATGAAATACTGTTATTTATCTCTTACTCTCTCTCTCTCTCTCTCTCTGTCTCTCTGTATCCATAATATTAGATCACAGTAGTGCACGTATTGCTGTTAGGCGGAAGAAATAGGTGAGAGGGTGTTAGACTCTCTTCAAACTGTGGCGGCATCTACCCTGACGGACTTCTACTTTACTCTCGTTAATGATTTATAAATTTTCGAATGAAGTGTCGAAATTCTCAAAATAATTATCGCGATTATATCGAATACCAGGTATCTAATTAGTAAGATAGATATGAGGTAAAATATTGTTTAATCTAACATATCAGTCATTTATTAAAACTCCTGAAACTTTGAATCTATTCAGGAATATATAATTTGTAATTTGGTTTTGTATGTAGTGATAAGCTTAATTACAGAAAACCGGGGCCTCCTGCTAAAGGTACTTAACGAATTAACTTCGTAAATGACCTACATTTTGTTAAACTAAAGACTCTAAATCAAAAGAGTAAATTAACTGGGAATACATGACAAGTTCAAATGAGAGTAATGTGTGGTTATTTTAAACAGAGAATTGGTTTTATTAATTCATAATTTCACGCATCGTCGAATTTCTCAATCGGATTAATATCACGGCAAACACCTAATCACTTTGATGTCAGCCTACTACTTCTGTGAAAATTGGATCGTCTGCTCAATAACTGTATCCGTTTTATTTTCGGTCTTTGTAAACACGTCACTTATCCTTTTGTCTAAACTTAAGTTACTCCTTATCCATCAGTGTGTCATATTTTTTTTCGAACAGTATTTTCTATCCTATACAAAGAAAGATTTGAAAAATTTATAACATCAATTTTATGATATATAATCACATAAAGTCTTCCACCTGATTTCCAGTGAAGGTTTTTTACCATCACAAATCATAAACTTATTACAACATCCTATGAGCATCGTAATAGGTGACTGTGGCAAAGGTTCCTTGACCTTAAAATGGCGGTATGAATATCTCTTTTATTAAACAAAAACATGCCATAGACGCAGATAAGAGTTAAAAGTATGAGACGTTTCGTACTGCTATCGCTAATCTAATCAAGCATCATGATTAAGGAAATTTTTCTTACCCTAGGAAAGGCCCCCATATCCAGCAATAAACTGTTACTAATAAAAAAGATGATGAAAAATATGTCATTCTTAACTGTCTTAGTTTCGTATACATGTATGTTAGTCCCATGTCACAAAATATATTACAGCACTACGTACAGATTGGCCACTTACACTCTTCCGCCAAACCGACTTACTTCACCCCGCCCGAATTTCAATATACAACAAGGATTCCAAGGCCAAAGTAGCCACAAGGTGTCTGATACATGTGTGGTGGTACTTCACATCAGGACTGCGCGCAGCGCAGGTCCTTTCTTATAAGAAGTACTACTGTCACATATGGCCTTATGTTGCAAAATACCACCTAGTCCTAGCAGCATTGGACTGATTTAGTTGAAAACCTCGAGCACAACTGCAGAGTAGCCAGCCTCTTCTTGTTCTATAGAATATATTATGGAGAGTTCGCGCAGAAATTACACGATTTGCCCTTTTTACTGGAAATGAGGCATTCCATCTTAGTCCTCACGGGTGACAACGCATCTACATTTTGATTTGTAACAGAGGATAGATGTAGATGTCTATGGGCCGCAGCAACCACTTACCATCAGGTGGACTGTGTGCTCGTTTGTCACCCTTATCCAATAAAAAAAATAAAAAAAAAAAACGATATTCCTTCTTCCCCTTTCCACTATTGGAGAATCAGATAGTTAGCAAGTCTCCACCACTTTTCTTCGATACGCATCACAACCAAACGGTCGGATTGGCTTTTGTAGTGCGCACAGAAAAGAAGTGGAATACTTCTTTTTATCCTATTACAATCGGAATGTCTGTAATGAATGAAGAGAATGAGAAATAAGAAAATAGACTTTTGTTACGCTATGAGAAATTACCATCAAGTGCGATTGTATTTAAAGAGATGGCTTATAATGAGTAAAAAAATTTTCTTTCGCGCCGGAGGGAGAGGGTAAGTGCGTTTAGTAATTTTAATTCACACGCACATACTTACTATACCGTTCGCTTACAAACTTTGCGTATTAAAATTTTTGGAAGCCGAAGGTGTCTGACGATGCGTTTGATAATATATTTTATCAAGAGTGGTCAGGGCCGGAGTGTGCTCGAGACGGAACAAAGAATACTTAATTTATAGAAATTTAAAACAATTTTTTAACTTTTGTAGGAGTAACTTATGTTTTTGTTGTCTGTCAATAAATTATGATATTATTATTAATTTTTCCCACCTCTTTCCAATATCGCACAACTAAGCCTAAGCCCTGTTTCCAACTTGGTCATCATGGCTGATAATTCTGTCACTGGTGTGCCTTCTGGTGTCACCGCTGAAACTGCATCTACGTCTTTAGCGATCTTATCTGCCATCATCGCGAGTTTGTTCAGTTTCGTATCCTGACATACTAATAGTACCTCTTTCCCTGAGTTTGGGAGTCGCAATATCCATAATCGTCTTAGGGCGTCGTCAGATACTTCCGTGTTCCGTGTTATTTCTGACATTCGTGGTAATAACTGTGACGGGCACTGTGATCTTAAATCCATTTCGCTAACTAACTTGTGAAAGCCGTTCTGCCGTTCTGCGCATTCTTCAAAATCTGTTAACAGTAGCTGTTTCAACGCTATGCACGCTTTCTCTGCTGGCGGTGTCAAAATAAGATCGTGTGCTTGCAGTAAAGCGTCCTTGGTCAACTTCGCTACTAATATCTGGAAAGTTTCTAGGTCGCTTTGCTACTGAGGTTCCATGACTGCCTCGAACTGCGCAAATCACATACGCGGCATCTCCACCCAAAACTCTGGGATTCTCGCCGAAATGCTCATGCATGCCAACTCTGCAGTCGCTTGCGTTGAATTCATACCTTTTTGGTTTCCCTTCAATTTGTCTGCTGAGTCAGGTCGTTATACTCAATCGACGGGAAATCGTGCGAGGATAATTTATATATTTATCATCATCTATCTATGCCGTGAGATATACATAATAAGTAAACAAACGTAAACTTTTGTGTAGGAACTCTATGTGTATTAAAAAAGATTATTATAAAGCGTTTATGTAGCAAAAATAAAAGTAATCACGTTTAGTTTCCGTGTGCGTAACAAATTTCTTCGAAATATATTACCCAGAAGATCCATTAATCAATTACTAGAACATGTACGTTGTTGGTAATGGATCTGATCGACAAAGTAGACAGGAAAGTCTTAAACTACTTGAATGTATTCCAACAATATACTTATGAAGATGGAATGTATGTACATAAAAATATAAACTAGCTATAATGAAAAACAAAGATGTTCGTGCTTTAAATACTAGGAACAAACACAAGGTTGTAATGTCATGTAATAGATACAGAATTAGTAATTTATTTATGGGGTAGTATATTATTTTCATGGGATATTTATGGAGTGTGGATGTATGTATTACAACATAGTCTAGAAATTGAGACTGCCTCGTAAACGCGGTTACGGATCATGAGGTCCCGGGTACGAATCCCGGGCCGACTAAAACAAAATGTATTGAGTTTTTCATCTCACCTCATGTTTCAGTTTCCCCCTATCGTTCGTTACGACACTCACAGCCACTACACGTTTCTTCTACTATTTATTATATATCTATTTATTCTACAAATGATAAAACGAAATATTTCTACAACAGGAAACATGATAAAATGTTTTGGAGAACCAGTATGTAACAGACTACGAGGTATTCCACCTCAGCACATAGGGATCGAAATGGATGCCTAACCATCTTCCTTTGATGTTTTAGAAGGTGTCCGTTGGCTTCAGTAATCATTTACTATTAGGTATGCTATTCACAGTTTCTTACTTTAATACTATTAAAAAAATCTATAAACTAATAACCCACGAGCTGAACCAACCTCCTTAAGTAAAACTGATTTGTTGTAATATGGCTTGTGGTCATAATCTTAATAAAATAATAGACAGACTCCTCACTATCATTTTCGATAAAATTTACTTTATAAACGACCACCTGATGGTAAACTGCTACTGCTATCCATTGACTTCCAATTTCAAACAAAGAAGTCTACAGGTGCGTTGTCACATGTGGACTAAAATTAGCGACTAATATGAAATACTGTTATTTATCTCTTACTCTCTCTCTCTCTCTCTCTGTCTCTCTGTATCCATAAGATTGGATCACAGCAGTGCACGCATTGCTGTTAGGCGGAAGAAATAGGTAAGAGGGTGTTAGACTCTCTTCAAACTGTGGCGTTATTTACCCAGACGAACTTACTTTACTCTCGTTAATGATTTATAAATTTTCGAATGAAGTCCCAAAATTCCCACAATGATTATCCAGGTTATATCGAATACCAGGTATCTAATTAGTAAGATAGATATGAGGTAAAAAAATCATTTTTTTTTACTAATTATAAGCCAGTGCTTTACCACAATATCACCTGGTGGTAAGTGGTGATGCAGACTAAGATGTTAAGTAGGCACCGTCTTATCGTAACAAAAGCCTATTCACTCTTTGAGGACGCCTAGATTATATGCGGACGGAAAGATAGACGCCGGCAAATTATTCCACTCCTATGCTGTACGCATTACAAAAGACGAAGCAAACCGTTAGTTTCTATTGCGTGGAATATCGACGACAAAGGTATGAAGACCCACCGACCGCCTCGTTGTCCAATGGTGGAAAGGAGAGGGAGGAATTAAAGCGTGTAATTCCTGCGCACACTCACCTAAAAAAGCCGTAAGCCGTGGTAGCTCAGATGGTTAGCGCTCGCTGTAAGCTTCTCAGTACTCGAGCAACCCGGGTTCGATCCCCGCCGGCACCAATGAAATTGTTAATTGCAATTTTAAGTGCTGATTTACCACGTGCTTGGCGGTGAAGGAAAACATCGTGAGGAAACCTGCATGTCTGAGAAATAAGAAAAAAAAAAATATTTCGAAGACATGTGAAGTTCGCCAACACGCACTGGGGCAGCGCGGCGGACATTTCCTAGCCCTAAAACCCTCTCAGAAATGAGAGGAGGCCTGTGCCCAGCAGTGGGACGTAAATAGGCTGCAACTTTAACTTTAACTTTAACTCACCTAAATGCATCCTATAGAATACTGAGAGACTGGCTACTCTGTGCCTGTGCTCGAGGCTGACAAGATTGGTTTCAACCAAATCAAGGTCACCAACGAGCCTCTTAGTACGTCTCTCAACTCAGTCCAAAGCTGCAAAGTGGCATTTTGCAGCACCAGCCTATATGTGACAGCAGTACTCCATACACGGCCGGACTTGCGCTTTATATAAGGTAAGAAGCTGCCACCGCGTGATGTACCGCTGCAGCCTTGCAAGGACACCAAGTTTCCTTGCGACTGCTTTGGATTTGGACTCAATGAACCGCCAATAGTTTAGGTTCGGAGAAAATTAAATCCCTAATAACTGAAGGCGGTCAATGTACTCAAAGGATACATTAGGGAAAGTAGGAGCCAAGGTGAGTGGCTCCTTTTCGCGGTAAAAAGACACGATTTTGTTTTGGAGGCGTTAAATCTCACGAGATTTGCAACGCCTCATTCGGAGACTGGCTGAAGTGTGAGACTCACACGCTCAACCATAGCCTCTCTTTCTGACTAGATTTCATCCCGACTGGCCCGGGCACTTGGTTGGTATATCTCCACAACTGTGCTGTCGTCTGCATACCCATATAGCATACCAATACCGGGAATGAGCAGACCATGTATATGCAGCAGGAAGAGAATTGGGGAGAGAACGGACCCTTGAGAAACACCGGCATTAGTCGCCACAATACCGGATGAGCAGCCATCGACGACGACCCGGAGAGACCGTTCACTCAAAAAGTCCTTCACCCAGACAATTAGGCCAGGGAATAAGCCGTACGCTGAAAGTTTACCCAATAGACTAGCGTGCCAAACCCTCTCAAAGGCCTCCAAAACATCGAGGGAAACAGCAAATGCTTCACCACTGTTCTCGAGGGCTTCGCCTCATATGTGAGTGGCATACGCTAGAAGGTCCCCAGTTGATCAATTTCGGCGAAACCCGTACTGGCGATCACTGAGGAGATCATTTTGTTCTAGGTATGCCATGAGGTTCAATATACGCTCCATAATCTCACGTTCAGTATGGAGCTGATTGAAATTGGCCGATAGTTGGCAGGGTCGGTACGGCTTCCTTTTTTAGACAGAGGATGCACATTGGCCAGCTTCCAAGATGTAGGCACTATTCAAGTCCTGAATGACAGGCGGAACAAGCGTGTCTACACAGCAGACAACTCAGGTTCACAGACCTTTAGAACTATAGCTGGTATACCATCAGGTCCACTAGCTTTGTTTAAGTCTAGACTTCGCAAAGTTTTAAGATCTCTGCCATAGAGATACCGCAGTGAGGTAATTGATGGTACACTGTTGCTACTATCCAGACGCGAATTGCACGCAGGCAGTGTAGACCGACAGAAGTTTGTCTCGCCCGCTTTGGCGAGAGACCAAAAAGCTCTACTGCCAGATGGTTTTAAAGAGAGCTTTGTGCCGAGCGTTGTTTCTTTAGTCTAACATATTAGTCATTTATTTAAAACTCCTGAAACTTTGAATCTATTCAGGAATATATAATTTGTAATTTGTTTTTGTATGTAATAATAAGCTTAATTACAGAAGACCGGGGCCTCCTGCTAAAGGTATATATTTACTTACGAATTAATGTTGTAAATGACATACGTACTAAAGACTCCAAATCAAAAGAGTAAATTAACTAGGAGTACACGACATGTTCAAATGAGAATAATGTGTAGTTATTTTAAACGGAGAATTAGTTTTAATATTTCATAATTTTACGCATCGTCGAATTTCTCGCTCGGATTAACATCAGGGGAAACACCTAATCCACTTTGATGTCAGCCTAGTACTTCTGTGCAAATTGGATCGTCTGCTCAATCTGTATCCGTTTTATTTTCGGTGTTTGTAAACACGATCACTTATCCTTTTGTCTAAACTTAAGTTACTCCTTATCCATCAGTGTGTCATATTTTTTTTTCGAACAGTAATTTCTATCCTATACAAAGAAAGACTTGAAAAACTTATAACGTGAATTTTATGATATTATATTATCACACAAATTCTTTTACCGGATTTCCAGTGATGGTTTTTTCACCATCACAAGTCATTAACCTATTACAACATCCTATGGGTATCGTAATAGATGACTGTGTTAAAGGTTCCATGGCGTTAAAATGGCGGTATGACTATTTCTTTTATTAAAAAAAACCATATGCCATAGATAGATCAGAGTTTAAAGTATAAGACTTTTGGTACTGCTATCGCTAATCTAATCAAGCATTACGATTAAGGAAATTTTTCTTACCCTAGGAAAGGCCCACATCCAGCAATAAACTGTTACTAATAAAAAAGATGAAGAAAAATACGTAATTCTTAACTGTCTTAGTTTCGTATATATGTATGTTAGTCCCATGTCACAAAATATATTACAGCACTACGTACAGATTGGCCACTTACACTCTTCCGTAAAACCGACTTACTTCACCCCGCCCGAATTTCAATACACAACAAGGATTCCAAGGCCAAAGTAGCCACAAGGTGTCTGATACATGTGTGGTGGTACTTCACATCAGGACTGTTTCTTATCCTATATTATAAAGCGCAAGTCCATTCGTATTAGAAGTACTACTGTCATATATGGCCTTGTGTTGCAAAATACCACCTAGTCCTAGCAGCATTGGACTGATTTAGTTGAAAACCTCGAGCACAGCTGCAGAGTAGCCAGCCTCTTCTTGTTCTATAGAATATATTATGGAGAGTTTGCGCAGAAATTACATGACATTCCTTCTTCCCCTTTACACTATTGGAGAATCAGATAGTTAGCGAGTCTCCACCACTTTTCTTCGATACGCATCACAACCAAACGGTCGGATTGGCTTTTGTAGTGCGCACAGTAGAGAAGTGGAATACTTATTTTTATCCTATTACAATCGGAATGTCTGTAATGAATGAAGAGAATGAGAAATAAGAAAATAGACTTTTGTTACACTATGAGAAATTACCATCAAGTGGGATTGTATTTAAAGAGCTGGCTTATAATGAGTAAAAAAATTTTCTTTCGCGCCGGAGGGAGAGGGTAAGTGCGTTTAGTAATTTTAATTCACACGCACATAATTACTATACCGTTCGCTTACAAACTTTGCGTATTAAAGTTTTTGGACGCCGAATGTGACTGACGATGCGTTTGATAATATATTTTATCCAGAGTAGTCAAGGCCGGAGTGTGCCCGAGACGGAACAAAGAATACTTAATTTATAGAAATTTAAAACAACTCTTTAATTTTTGTAGGAGTAACTTATGGTTTTGTTGTCTGCACAACTAAGCCTAAGCCCTGTTTCCAACTTGGTCATCATGGCTGATAATTCTGTCACTGGTGTGCCTTCTGGTGTCGCCGCTGAAACTGCGGCTACGTCGTCAGCGATCTTATCTGCCATCATCGCGAGTTTGTTTAGTTTCGTATCCTGACATACTAATAGTACCTCCTTCCCTGAGTTTGGGAGTCGCAATATCCATAGTCGTCTTATGGTCGTCAGAAACTTCCGTGTTCCGTGTTATTTCTGACATTCGTCGTAATAACTGTGACGGGCACTGTGATCTTAAATCCATTTCGCTAACTAACTTCTGAAAACCGTTCTGCCGTTCTGCGCTATCTTCAAAATCTGTTAACAGTAACTGTTTCAACGCTATGCACGCTTTCTCTGCTGGCGGTGTCAAAATAATTTATATATATATATATATATATATATATATATATATATATATATATATATATATATCATTGAGTTACGGTGGGGAGGGATAATAATTTGGAGAGCAATTAATTCAAGAGTCTGGTCAAAAAACAAGGTCTATTCACCGACAACCGATGGGTAAGAAAGGTTCACGATTGGCAGCCTCGTACCAGCAAGCGATGTGTAGCCCACTTCTAACTGGATGGAGTAGTATTTGGTAAGAGTTACAGGAAATTGATGGATGTAGGTGGCTCAGAACTGTGCTTTGTGGCATACCTCGCGGGAGGCTTGTGTTCAGCAGTGGACTTATATCTGCTAGTATTGAAACCTCCTCCACCTGCATATATTTTTGGTAGCACATTTTAGTTATTTATACATGCATATTTCTTGAAGATGATCTATTTGCCGACTAGACTTGCATATTATACTCGTTATTTGTTTTCAATCGAATGTAGTTATAGATATCTATGGGCAACTACATTCACAGGTGGGCTATGATGTTGTCATAATCTTACTTCTATAATGAATCAGAATATATAGTTATTAAATATATTATTAACGAAATAACAATTGCAATTTTTACTGGCGAAGAAAAACATCACTAGAAAACCTAGTACATGAACAACATGAGAAGCCTGACAATAAAGGAAGTGTGTAGTCGATCGACACATATTTGAGTAGAGTGGAGGACTGCTCCCTGCTCCAAAATTGTCAAAGCAATGAGGTATTTCCGCCCAGCATGTGCGCTGCTACTTTACCTTACTATGTGGTAATCCAAATTATAATAATAGATGTAACGATAATAACGATTCATAGAAATTTCGGTGTTATTAAAGAAAACTGAACAATGTTCGCCTATTAGAAAACTCACAGGCCTCACATGCGAAGGTAATGATCGATACAACACGCGATTGAATACTCACGTCATGACTGAAACGTGTATTTTCAAACAAAAATATTAATATTATATTATTAACGATAATGATAATTTGACTTTGGCATTTGAACACAGTAATTGCGACATTAAGACGTTACTATAAACTGTGGTTTGTGGGGACTGATGTCCGCTTTGATAAAGCTTTCAAAACGGATATATGCAAGTACAAAATGAGCCCTAAATTAAATAATAATAGAAAAATTTACAAATGACATAAAAATGGAATTAGGAATAGATAAAAGCAAAGTAAACTCGATCAAAGCAGGACATAACTATCAACATCATTTTACATTGGAAACTGGAGAAAAGATAGAAGCACTAGATGAACAGGAGGGATATAAGTATTTAGGTTACAACCAGTTACGACAAATACACTACAAATATACTAAACAAAAATTAAAACAACAGTTTCGACATCGACTCAACACAATACTAAAGACACAATTAAACGCACGAAACGCGATAAAGGCCATCAATCCTTTTGCTGTACCAATACTCACTTATTTTTTCGGCATAATAAACTGGACAGAGTCTGATTTAAAAGCTCTACAACGCATAATAAACACAACACTGACCAGATTTCGAAAACATCATCCAAGGTCATGCTTGCTTAGACTCACTTTGCCAAGAAAAGAAGGCGGTAGGGGTATAATCGATATAACAATTTTACATAATATTTCTTTATAATAAAATAAACAAAGATATTTATATATACGACAAAACATATCACAACTGTAAAAAACATTTGTTAGAATGGATTCATCACAAGACATATGACGAAATTGAGAAGCTATTGGATTGTGTAGCATGATTTGTTCAGATTCAGACACTGTAATCACACATACTCTTTTTAACTCACGCAAGCATAGACACAAACACACACACACCCACCCACACACACACACACACACACACACACACACACACACACAGACACACACGTACATACATAAGTAATAGAATTAATATAGAATTTAAGTAATATATAACATTAATATGGATACAGAATATGTTTATCCATACTGACGGAGGTTCCAATCTACTAGTTTTTAAGGCATTTACTTTTTAAAAACGAAGTAAAATTTATTTATTTATTATTATTTATTTATTATAACAAGCAAATTACAACCCTGAGATAACACTTCTTCAATAAATCAGAATCTTCCACACTCTACAAGGCATAATACAAAATGATATTAAATTAACACTACTGAACATAAAAGGAAACACTACACAAAACTCCGAAAAACAGACAGACGACAAAACAAAACTCACCGAATGGGCTGTTAAGTCTCTACTTGAAAGACATCAAAATGATATCAGTCAACCTAATGTCGACAAAGAAGGATCAAATTCATTGTAACCGACCAAATATTACATTAATTAATAAAATTAACAAAACCGCATACCTTACAGATAAAGCAGTCCCTAATACGCACAATCTACAAACTACAATAGCTGAAAAACTCTCTCAAAAAGTAATTATAGAGCCCATAGTACTATCAACAACAATCATCAACCGGTTGTAAACCCTCAGTCTCACGCACTGATATCACACCTGTTATACCACTACAGTATAATACTAAGTCTAATGGTCTGCCCATGAAATTCTTCACACTATATTTATATTAAGGGTACGTAATTATGTAAATTTTGTATGTATATTCTATACCATCACGCTCGAGTGAACAGGACAATTAATTATGAATACTTTATTGAAAATAATTGAAGACGTAGTTTTAATAAAACAACCGATATAACAGGTCATAAAAATATACTACACCTAGGAAGAAGTATTTTTTATTGTGAACTTATAAAAGAGTACAGACAATAAGAGCTTGTCTTACAATTTTATAGTACACGAGAAAACAGAATTTGAACCGGGATGGCCATAGTAAAATTGTAATTTATAAATTGAATCGCTGATTTACCACGTACAAAAGAACGTACTAGAAGAAAAGATCGTACGGACGGTTAGGCTATGCCGAAGTCAAATATTTTAATTCAAAATAAGTTTTTACAAAGCACTTTTTGAAATTAAAATGCTACAATTTGATGGTCGATGATGATTCCCGATTAAGATTCAAAATGGAAACGCGTTGTCACCCCTGATGACTAAGGTAGAACTCATCGTTTCAAAAAGGGTCTCTGGTCCAAGATGTTGTCTAGAGGACATTAAAGTTCCGCGAAAGTCCACTATTTACGACACAAAGTTCATAGTCTATATCATGACCCTAGTTTCGAATCCCAACCATATCAAATAATTTTTGTCGGTTCTGACTATACGCAAGTTATTGCAAAAAAGAACCATATTAAAGCAAACGTATAACGTGATATACTCGAACGATTAGGTTAAAAAAAATTTGCGACACATTTCTTGTTAATTTGCGGCGTAAAGTTTAGGTACTTAATAACTTCAGACTTCGAAATGCGAAAACATTTCCATCACTATCAAACATGTAATCGAAAAAAATTTTTCGTACAACTAAAAGATGACTTTAGAACAATATATAAGAATAAAAAAAAGCATGTGTTCGCCGTTCACACGCGGTAGAAGTGAAACCCTGAGAAAACTAAACTTCGAGAGAATGAGACGTATGCAGAGTATGAGGATTAGGATAATTGTAGGGTTCATTTATTATAATATTGTTACCAAGTTTAAAAATTGTTTTAAATTTTATTCTACATATATAACATAACATATTATACAAGCTCAAAGTCTTCAATTTCATCATCGTAAGTACTTAAATATTTTCTCATCAACAAATTTCGTCCTCAATCTTTACTGTTCATAGATCACATGCATAATAAGAAACACTGTAGTCTGTATTCTATCTCATTCACTCGCAGGCTAAATCGTATACATGAAGCAAATACAAAGAGGAGGTGTAATTAAATTTCACTATGTAGTCTGTATTCTATCTCATTCACTCGCAGGCTAAATCGTATACATGAAGCAAATACAAAGAGGAGGTGTAATTAAATTTCACTATGTAACAACGTGTGACATTTTACGGGGTGAGGGGATGTTAAGCCCCGCCCACTTTACACTATCTACATCTACCTATAAATAGTAAAACTACTCAAATCGTTCCATATCGATGTTGCAATGTAGTTTAGCTACCTTTTTTTATGGGAGAGGGGGCAAACGAGCATGCGGCTCACCTGATGGTAAGTGACTACCGCCGCCCATGAACTACTGCAACACCAGGGGAATCGCAGATGCGTTGCCGGCCTTTTAAAAAGGAGTACGCTCTTTTCTTGAAGGTCCCTAAGTCGTATCGGTCCGGAAAAATCGCTGATGGTAATCGATTCCACCAGGAGGTCGTGCGAGGAAGAAAACATCTTCTAAATCGCACAGTGGTGGACCGCCAATCATCCAGATGGTGTGGATGGTATCGGGAGTTCTGCCGCGATGAGCGTTCGTGAAATTTGGCGGCTGGGATTAATCCGAACAATTCCTCAGAGCACTCCCCATGGTAGATGCGAAAGAAAATGCAAAGGGATGCAACATCTCTTCGCAGTGCCAATGAATCGAGCCGATCGGAAAGGGCTCGGTCGTCGACGATTCGAGCCGCTCTGCGTTGGATGCGGTCAAGTGGAAGGAGCTGGCACTGGGGAGCCCCTGCCCAGAGATGGGAACAGTATTCCATGTGAGGCCGAACTTGCCCCTTGTAAAGTTGCAGGCGGTGTGCCGGCATGAAATACTGTCCCGCTCTGCTGAGCACGCCAAGCTCTTTAGAGGCCAATTTGGCCTTCCCTTCCAAGTGACCACGAAACTGCACGTCACTTGATATGTCGACTCCGAGGATACCGATACTGGCTGAGGCAAGAAGGGGAGTGCCTTGAAACTGAGGAGATACGTCAAAGGGGTTCTTTTTAGCGGTAAACGCGCAAACTTGTGTCTTCTGAGGATTAAACTGGACTAGATTTAGTCGCCCCCAATCCGAAACTTTGTTCAGCAAAGACTCGACTTCAGACACAAGTTTGTTCCGGTACTCAGCGACGTTTTCCCGAGAAATATTGGCACGGCCGGTGTATAGAGCATCACCAGTGCTGTCGTCCGCATAGCAATGAATGTTACCAGTTAGCAACATATCATTGATATGCAGAAGAAACAGCGTTGGTGATAGCACACAGCCTTGTGGAACACCAGCGTTAATAGGCTTGTAGTCAGAGCATGCACCGTCTACAACGACCTTGATGCTCCGATCTGCAAGGAAGCTGGTGATCCAATTGCACAATTTCTCGGGAAGCCCATAGGAAGGCAGCTTCGAAAGAAGCGCTTTGTGCCAAACCCGATCGAAGGCCTTCGCAATGTCCAGACTAACGGCCAACGCCTCCCCCTTGGACTCTACTGCCTCCGCCTATCTATGGGTCAAGTAGACCAGAAGATCACCAGCTGATCAACCCCGACGAAAACCGTATTGGCGGTCACTAATCAGCTGGTGATCCTCAAGGTACCGGATGAGCTGGCAGTTAATAATGGATTCCATTATTTTGGAGAACAAGGAGGTGATCGCGATAGGCCTATAGTTGGATGGGTCTGAGCGGTCGCCTTTTTTAGGGATCGGGTGGACAAAAGATGTCTTCCATGAATTCGGGACTACGCCTTGGGAGTAGGAGTACCGGAAAAGACGCGTTAGGACCGGTGCCAACTCCGGAGCACACGTCCTCAGCACAATTGGGGGGATTCCGTCAGGCCCACTCGACTTCTGGATGTCCAGGGAGAGCAGTGCTTTGCGAACCGAGCGCTATGAAAACAGCACATCCGGCATGGAGCACTCACACCGCGGGATGGTTGGCGGCGTTTTCCCCCCGTCATCAAGAGTCGAGTTGGACGCAAAAAGGGAGCCTAAAAGGTCGGCTTTGTCTTTTGCGTCTTGGGCCAGTGAGTCATCCTCCCTGTGCAGAGATGGTAGTGATGGCTTACAGAAATTCCCTTGGACAGCCTTGGCGAGAGACCAGAATGCACGGGTTCCCGAAGGAAGGCGAACTAGTTTCTCGCCAATTCTGCCTATGTGCTCTGACTTTGCCTTGGCAGTAACTCTTTTGAAGGACCTGGAGGCGAAGTTATACTTCTTTTTAAGTGTGCTGGTATTTACATCCCGAGTCGCCGAAGCCGCAGCCCAGGCTTGGTAACACTCCTGCTTACTGCGTAATGCAGTCTTACAGGAGCGACCAAACCAAGGCTGAGATCTGCCTCCGATGGGTGCCACAGATGATGGAATAAATAGTTCCATTCCCTGTAGCACCACATAAGTGACAGAGTCAGCAACAGCGCTGCGATCATCCGGCGAGAAGCAAACCCGCCCCAATGGGTAGGATGCAAAGAAGGACCGCATTCCGTCCCAATCCGCCGACCTGTAATGCCAAACACGGCGGCAACCTGCAGAACGTAACCGCGAAGGGAGCGTGAGTGGCACCACACTCCGGATCAGACAATTGTCCGAAGAGCCGAGAGGGGCATCGACGGAAACCTGGTATCCGTCCGGATGAGAGGTCAGCAGAAGGTCCAACAGGGAAGGTGTATGATCCTCCACATCTGGAATCCGCTTCGGCGAAGTAACCAGTTGTGTCAGACCATATGCCAAGGCAAAGTCATAAAGAGATCTCCCCGCATGATCGGTTAGACGTGAACTGAGCCATTCGGCATGGTGGGCGTTAAAATCGCCAAGGATCACGATCTCTGCGGATGGGACCTGTTGTAGCAAGGAATCTGTAGCCATTTGGACGTGGTCGATGAGTCGGTCTGTTTCGGCATTACCGCTATGGGACCTATAGAGGCACCCGTATATATATATATATATATATATATATATAGATATATAGGTTAGAGTGAAGTCCCCTGATGTTGCAGAAATTCACGGATAGCGTGGCAGGGGTCGCCTTGGTGTTCTTGCTATGTTTGCCCCTAGCAGTTATGCTTTTGAGCGGAATTTCGCCCCCCCCCCCCCCCAGAATACGCGGGGCAGCCTGAGCACCCACGCTCAGGATCGGAATAACATGGTCGTGGATACTCAGCGAGGGATTCGCCAGGGGTACTGGTACCCTCTTGGGGTAGTTCTTCGTGTAATTCCGCTACCATGTTGATGGGGGGGGGGGGGGGGGGGGGAATTGGGCCTCCGGCCACCTGCACTCACCAGACGAAACGCAGAAGCAGAGCTTCTACTTCACGCCGGTATTCTGTGAGGTCGTGGTACCAACCCGGCTCGAGCCGGCCCATACATACGGCAGCGAAAATGGTAACGGCGGGGCAGGGGGTGCTAAGAATCTCCGGTGGAGGTTCGGTTGCCACCTTAGACGACTCGACCTGGCAACGTACAACGCACGCACCCTGAGGACTGACGAGAAGATCGTGGAGCTGGAAGAAGAGATAGACAAGTTGCGCTGGCATATTATAGGATTATCCGAAGTCCGAAGAGAGGGGGAGGACACGGTAATCCTCGAATCCGGCAACTTGCTCTATCACCGGGAGGGCGACCATCTGTCCCAAGGAGGTGTCGGATTTATCGTCCACAAGTCTCTCGTTAACAACGTTGTAAAGATCGGGAGTGTGTCGACGAGGGTTGCGTACCTTATACTCAGAATCACCAAACGGTATTCGCTGAAGGTCATACAGGTTTACGCACCAACCTCGGCACACCCCGATGGGGAGGTGGAGGAAATGTATGAGGATATCTCTAGAGCCATGCATTCCTCCAAAACCCAATATACGGTGTTAATGGGAGACTTCAATGCAAAACTAGGCACAAGAGAGAACGGTGAGCTGAAAGTAGGGAAATTTGGAATAGGGCGACGGAACCCAAGGGGCCAGCAGCTGGCCGACTTCATGGAGAAAGAGGGACTCTTTATGATGAACTCTTTCTTCCAGAAGCGGCCCCACAGGAAGTGGACCTGGACGAGCCCCGACGGTTCGACAAAAAATGAGACTGACTTCATTATGACGACCAGACGACAACTGTTCAGTGATGTCTCCGTGATCGCGAGGGTGAAAACTGGTAGCGATCACCGAATGGTTAGAGGCACACTGAACCTAAACGTTAAGTTGGAGAGGTCTCGTCTAAGGAAGTCAACGCTCCGTCCCCCTCGTGCTCTGTTCCAAAGTCCCGAAACCTTTCAGCTCGAGTTACAAAACCGTTTTCAGTGCCTGGAAGACTGCAATGAAGTGGACGATATGAATGACAAGCTCGTGGAAACTGTCCATGCGGTCGGAGCTAAGTTCTGCAAGACCCGCCGCAGAAGAACACAAAAACTCTCCGATCACACTCTTAATCTCATGGCTGTTAGACGGGAGATGAAGCTACATTCTTCAACAGACTTGACAGCATACAGGCATCTGAACAGACAGATCTCCAAATGCATGCGGCGGGACTTACGCAACTTCAATACAGCTCGTATTGAAGAAGCGATCGAGCGGGACCAAGGCTCCAAAGTCTTTGCCAGATATCTGTCTGCCAGACAGAGCCAACTGTCAAAGCTGAAGACAGAGTGTGGCAGCATCGTTTCCGGGACACCTGAGATTTTGAGTGAGATTGAGAGGTTCTATGGGCTGTACACATCATCGTTGGAGCCACACGCAAGTGTGAGTAACGATCCAAGAGCGAGTCTCATCCGACACTATTCCGAAGATATCCCGGACGTCAGTCTGAGCGAGATTAGAATGGCTCATCAATTCAAATCACAACGATTCTAAAGTAGTTTACACTTCAATAGTTTCATATTCTGAAGTTGGTGATAAGACATGTTCTGTTGCTTTAAACAAGAAGTAAAGCCGCAACTTCAGTACAAATATAATATATAATATGTTTTATTATTTTTAGTTGCTTGAAATTTGCTCTTACTTTTTATTAAAAAATATTTATTTACGTTTTCCAATGGACTAAGGAATATTATAATCCTAATGCCATCTAAATAGGTTAGTTAAAAATTGAATCTTCTATTTTATAGATTGTATAGATTTTAGTTTAGTAGTTTTTCTTTACAAATTTATATGGAACAATTCCTAAAATATAAACTGTTTATTATACAAGTGGTAAAATAAAACATTTTGTACAACCGGCTTCAATATAAATAAAATTAGAACATCATCAATGAATTCGAAGTCAATTAAATACACATTATTAAGTATAGCTCAAAAACTACTAGTCAGATCTTGAACAAATTTTATGGGACCACAAAACAAGTATCAGCTTTTAAATAAAAAAAATAACAATCAAAATCAATTCATAATTGACGAAGATATCACGTAACTCAATTACAAAAAAAATCGGAGGCGAATTGTCAACCTGTTCCATACTTAAAATATACTCATTTTACCGCTCTAAAAACTTTCTTTAGAATGGTTCTTACAAACGCAATACCATTGTTCAAAGTTGACTCTAGTCTAGCCTTTTTAATATTTTCCGCTCACAAAAGCTCTGGTGTCTCTTTATTGTTTGTGTATCAAATCTAGATAGTTATTATACGGAGCAGTTAAAAAGTGCAGACTTTGAATTCTACGATAAAAAATTAGGAAAGTGAGTCGTAATTATGTTTTTAAAAGACGTACCATATAATAAAAAAATAACACTATAATGCAATGAACCGTGTAGTGGCAGTGTAATAATATGTTCTGCCTCATATCATCCCGTTAGTGTCATAAAAGGTAACACCTCAAACTCACACACTCACACTTCCTGGTAACACCTCAAATATAATAAAAAACTGCGGTTACCAACCCGTCTGCCAAGCCTGATAACTCTATCAAAATCCCCCCTAAGACGTAGCCTATGGGGAGGCCTATTTACCTACAGCAGTATTATTTTATGGGCTGTAATAGAATGTCACGTTCAGGAACCCATCTATTAAAAAGTTCTCGACAAACTATTTAAACAACCATGCAAGCTAAGAATTAACAAAAGGTCATTTTAATGGCGAAACGTCTGAATAATAATATTTTTTTTAAAGATTAAGTTTTTTTTTTTTTTTTTTTTTTATAGGAGAGGGGGCAAACGAGCATGCGGCTCACCTGATGGTAAGTGACTACCGCCGCCCATGAACAACCGCAACACCAGGGGAATTGCAGATGCGTTGCCGGCCTTTTAAAAAGGAGTAGGCTCTTTTCTTGAAGGTCCCTAAGTCATATCGGTCCGGAAAAATCGCTGATGGTAATCGATTCCACAAGGAAGTCGTGCGAGGAAGAAAACATCTTCTAAATCGCACAGTGGTGGACCGCCAATCATCCAGATGGTGTGGATGGTATCGGGAGTTCTGCCGCGATGTGCGTTCATGAAATTTGGCGGCTGGGATTAATCCGAACAATTCCTCAGAGCACTCCCCATGGTAGATGCGAAAGAAAATGCAAAGAGATGCAACATCTCTTCGCAGTGCCAATGAATCGAGCCGATCGGAAAGGGCTCGGTCGTCGACGATTCGAGCCGCTCTGCGCTGGATGCGGTCAAGTGGAAGGAGCTGGCACTGGGGAGCCCCTGCCCAGAGATGGGAACAGTATTCCATGTGAGGCCGAACCTGCGCCTTGTAAAGTTGCAGGCGGTGTGCCGGCATGAAATACTGTCCCGCTCTGCTGAGCACGCCAAGCTTTTTAGAGGCCAATTTGGCCTTCTCTTCCAAGTGACCACGAAACTGCACGTCACTCGATATGTCGACTCCGAGGATACCGATACTGGCTGAGGCAAGAAGGGGAGTGCCTTGAAACTGAGGAGATACGACAAAGGGGTTCTTTTTAGCGGTAAACGCGCAAACTTGTGTCTTCTGAGGATTAAACTGGACTAGATTTAGTCGCCCCCAATCCGAGACTTTGTCCAGCAAAGACTCGACTTCAGACACAAGTTTGTTCCGGTACTCGGCGACGTTTTCCCGAGAAATATTGGCCCGGCCGGTGTATAGAGCATCACCAGTGCTGTCATCCGCATAGCAATGAATGTTACCAGTTAGCAACATATCATTGATATGCAGAAGAAACAGCGTTGGTGATAGCACACAGCCTTGTGGAACACCAGCGTTAATAGGCTTGTAGTCAGAACATGCACCGTCTACAACGACCTTGATGCTCCGATCTGCAAGGAAGCTGGTGATCCAATTGCACAATTTCTCGGGAAGCCCATAGGAAGGGAGCTTCGAAAGAAGCGCTTTGTGCCAAACCCGATCGAAGGCCTTCGCAATGTCCAGACTAACGGCCAACGCCTCCCCCTTGGACTCTACTGCCTCCGCCCATCTATGGGTCAGGTAGACTAGAAGATCACCAGCTGATCGACCCCGACGAAAACCGTATTGGCGGTCACTGATCAGCTGGTGATCCTCAAGGTACCGGATGAGCTGGCAGTTAATAATGGATTCCATTATTTTGGAGAACAAGGAGGTGATCGCGATAAGCCTATAGTTGGACGGGTCTGAGCGGTCGCCTTTTTTAGGGATCGGGTGGACAAAAGCTGTCTTCCATGAGTTCGGGACAACGCCATGGGAGTAGGAGTACCGGAAAAGACGCGTTAGAACCGGTGCCAACTCCGGAGCACACGTCCTCAGCACAATTGGTGGGATTCCGTCAGGCCCACTCGACTTGTGGATGTCAAGGGAGAGGAGTGCTCTGCGAACCGAGCGCTGTGAGAATAGCACATCCGGCATAGAGCACTCACACCGCGGGATGGTCGGCGGTGTGTTCCCCCCGTCATCAATAGTCGAGTTGGACGCAAAAAGGGAGCCTAAAAGGTCGGCCTTCTCTTTTGCGTCGTGGGCCAGTGAGTCGTCCTCCCTGTGCAGAGATGGTAGTGATGGCTTACAGAAATTCCCTTGGACAGCCTTGGCGAGAGACCAGAATGCACGGGTTCCCGAAGGAAGGCGAACTAGTTTCTCGCCAATTCTGCCTATGTGCTCTGACTTTGCCTTGGCAATAACTCTTTTGAAGGACCTGGAGGCGAAGTTATACTTCTTTTTAAGTGTGCTGGTGTTTACATCCCGAGTCACCGAAGCCGCAGCCCAGGCTTGATAACACTCCTGCTTTCTGCGCAATGCAGTCTTACAGGAGCGACCAAACCAAGGCTGAGACCTGCCTCCGATGGGTACCACAGATGATGGAATAAATAGTTCCATTCCCTGTAGCACCACATCAGTGACAGAGTCAGCAACAGCGCTGGGATCATCCGGCGAGAAGCAAACCCGCCCCCATGGGTAGGATGCAAAGAAAGACCGCATTCCGTCCCAATCCGCCGACCTGTAATGCCAAACACGGCGGCAACCTGCAGAACGCAACCGCGAAGGGAGCGTGAGTGGCACCATACTCCGGATCAGACAATGGTCCGAAGAGCCGAGAGGGGCATCGACGGAAACCTGATATCCGTCCGGATGAGAGGTCAGCAGAAGGTCCAACAGGGAAGGTGTATGATCCTCCACATCTGGAATCCGCGTAGGCGAAGTAACCAGTTGTGTCAGACCATATGCCAAAGCAAAGTCATAAACAGATCTCCCCGCATGATCGGTTAAACGTGAACCGAGCCATTCGGCATGGTGGGCGTTAAAATCGCCAAGGATCACGATCTCTGCGGATGGGACCTGTTGTAGCAAGGAATCTGTAGCCATTTGGACGTGGTCGATGAGTCGGTCTGTTTCGGCATTACCGCTATGGGACCTATAGAGGCACCCGTAGACGCGCGGATGGTCGTCGCTGTCTACGCGTAGCCAAAGGATGGACAGGTCCGAACCTTCAAGACTGCCGAGGCGTCGAGAACAGATGTCCTCTCTGACATACACGCAAACTCCAGCCCGAGGCACAAAGGAGTGCTCCAATTTGTACCCCGGGCAGGAGAGATACGAAATATCAGCCGGAGAGGAAACCTGCGTCTCGGTCAGAAAGAGCAAGGCCGGCTTCGCCGTCTCGAGATGGTAGTGGACGGCGTTTAGGTTAGAGTGAAGTCCCCTGATGTTGCAGAAATTCACGGATAGCGTGGCAGGGGTCGCCTTGGTATTGTTGCTCAGTTTGCCCCAAGCAGTTTTGTTTTTGAGCGGAATTTTGCCCCCCCCAGAATACGCGGGGCAGCCTGAGCACCCACGCTCAGGATTGGAATAACATGGTCGTGGATGCTCAGCGAGGGATTCTCCAGGGGTACTGGTACCCTCCTGGGGTAGTCTACTTTGTAATTCCGCTACCATGTTGATGGGGGGGGGGGGGGGGGGGGGGAATTGGGCCTCCGGCCACCTGCACTCACCAGACGAAACGCAGAAGCAGAGCCTCTACTTCACGCCGGTATTCTGTGCGGTCGTGGTACCAACCCGGCTCGAGCCTGCCCATACGTGCAACAGCAAAAAACTGCTACGGGGCTCTACCACCGTTAAAGCATATATACGTCCCACGGCTAGGCCCACACCTCCTATTTTTGAAAGAGGGTTTTAAGGGCAAGGCATTGTTCGTCGAGCTGGTGGACATCACAGGTCTTCGAAATGTTTAATTTTTCGAGGTGAACGCAAAGCGAGAGAGGTTGAACTTTACTGTTGACTTGACAAGGTCATGCTACCCGCATTAATTACATCTGGTTTACTAATTTTGTACTAATGAATACGCGAAGAATGGCATTAAGAGAAAATATTAATTAATAAATTTATTCCTATAATTACGATTTTTATTTCACGGCCATGTAAGTTTTCTCAAGATGTTTTCTTTCTTCTTGTACGTTGTAAATCAGCATTTAAAATTGCAATAATTAACAATTTTATTGATGCCGTCTAGGATCGAACCCGGGCTGCTTGCGTACTATGTTTGCAACTACAGCTTATACTCTAAGCAACAACGGCTTTTTACGATTAATATTCATCAACGTTTTTATCTACATAAAACCGTCCCTTAGTCATCCTTTTGAACCACCTGCAATGCACTCGCTTTTCAAGTGGTACATGAAAGGACTTTTTTTCTTAACCGACAAGTATAAAGCATGAATGAGATTTTGCTTTTGCTGTGTATCCTTCTTTATTGCCCTTTCATCTTTTTCTTTGCATTTACCAAACAGTATACTTTATTGATGATTGTCTTCAAAATAAGAGACAGTTAACTAAAAATATACGTGGATAATATACGTAAATTTTCGCGCCTGTCACTCAGATGGTTGGGTATAGACAATGGACTTCCATTTAGCATGATCCTGACACACCTCTTTCGCTTTTGTCACATCCATAGAGCTAGGGTTATATGCTCGGGAAGAAAAAATATTTAGTGTGTTATTAGATACTTTATTAGACTTTTTTTTCTTTTTTTATAGGATAGAGGGACAAACGAGCACACAGTATTATGGTAAGTGTTTGATGTGGCCCATAGTCATCTACATTTATCCTCGTTTGAGAATCAAAATGCAGATGCGTTGTCACCCGTGAGGACTAAGATGGAATGCCTCCTTTCCAATAAAAAGGGTCTCCGGTTCTCTACACTCACCATACGAAACACAGCAGTATTAAGCTGCTATTTTACGCTGGTATTCTGTGAGAGCGTGGTCCTTCCCCGGTCGAGCCGACCCATTCGTGCTACAACTATACTACTAATATAGCTGTAGCATGGCTCTACCACGATGAAAAGACTAGAGATATAATGACATATTATTTTTATTTTCTTAGTTTAGTATACCTTCATCCATACATTGCAGCTTATATATATTTCCAAGTACACTGCTGAACATAGACCTCCCACAATGATTGTCGTATTGCTGAACATAGACCTCCTACAATGATTAAGGGAATTTTAACACAGCTGCTACACTTGGCAGTCAGGTTGGCGAACACTATTTTTTATTATATTGAGTTGTTATCAGAAAGATGCTGCTGCCCATCTTCTGGTTCAAATTTTTCTGGCACCAATTACGTCACCCACATATTCTAACACCACCAATAACAGTTAATATACCATAGAATCTTTTTTAGGTTTTTTTTAGATATTGTAAGTCAGTTCTTGACTACGATCCCACCTATTTACTATGCAGTGAGGTAGACGATGAAATGGGATAAGATAGTAAAACGCACTAATATAGCTTAAAAAACTTTTATATTCACTTTAAAAAATACATACACTGACAAATCATTCCACTACGAGTACACGTACGCATTATGAAACACAGAGCAAACCGTTTGGTTTAAATACGTGGTATGTAAACGACTAAGGATACTTACCCACAGATTAATAGCTATGTAGCAAGGACTGAACGACTGATGGCTTAATTGTCCGATGAAGGGGTACAGGTGAAATTTTATTATGCAATTCCTGTGCACATTATCATATTTTGGATAATTTGCACAGGAATTCTATAAAATACTGAAAGACAGGATAATTTGCGCCTGTATCATTGATGACGAATTAAAATGCAGATGAGTTGTCACCTGTGAGGACTAAGATTGAATGCCTTGTTTCCAGTAAAATGGGTCTCCGGTTCTGTACACTCACCATACGAAACACAGCAGCGTTAAGCTACTATTTTACGCTGGTATTCTGTGAGAGCTTGGCCCTTCTCCGGTCGAGCCGACCCATTCCTGCTACAACTATACCTATTATATAGCTGCAGGATTACTCTATCATGTTAAATATGCCAATAATACTCCATGCACGCGGTGTGAAGTAACATCACACCTTTGCAATATTTACATAAGTATTTATCTAAAAAGTAACTGTAATTTGAAATTGATTACATACAAAATTGAACTTGTACTTGTACAAATATATTTGGACTTTTTATTAACGGCGATCAGCTTTTTCGTGACGGCGTAAGGCATCATTCTATTTCGTCGTCCGTTTAGAATTTAATTACGAGGCGGCGCCAATATTATTGAACACGAAAGAAAACAATTATTAATAAAATTAGGTAGGTAATAGTTACAAGGTTTTGACTCAGATCAACCTTTCCTTATCGAGTTTCCGAATGAAATAAATATTTTATATAATATATCGTTTATATAAACGAAAAGTACAAGGGCTGCCTTTTTAATTAAAAATTATTTAATTAATTTCTTTTTCAATAGTTACCGTTATGCGGTTTCTTGAAAAAATGGCACCAATCAAGACTAAAATTATGCGAAATCTAAAGCAAGATTGCCTACCTTTTTCTAGGCAATAATAACAGGATGCCGTCAAAAGTGAAAGAAGTATTCCTCATCATTCATTAAACTTCACTGAAGCTGTAAACACTATAAAGCCAGCCGCGATTGCGATCGCGCTGACAACTTCAGTTTGCAACTAACATCTTGAACTTTGAAACTTTTTGGGCTGACAGTAAGCGAGTATGAGTAATTTATCCTCATCGAAATGTCATCTAATTATTTCGTAATCAAACTTTATAATAAAATTACAAACTAAAAAGACATGCAACATTACGTTAATAAAATCTAGATCGGGATAGATCTAGTGGGGTACCGTCTTACACTTCGTTTACCGGTACGAAGTTGCCACTCGAGAACCATTCGAGAAAAACGTATGTGGACTTGAATAACAAGGATTTAAATGATTATTTTGAGCAAAAAATTTCGAGCAAATACACTGTGTCACTCTTGGATTAATAATTTCAATATAAATACATGAGACAAAATAATCACAACGTAGATTATTGCAAATCCCTCCCCTGACAAATTATATGATGGATAACCGCAGCCGGGCTTAACACGATTCATTTGGATAATGAGGCAATGTTGATTGGCCCTACCTACGTGAATGTTCCTGATAGCCTGATGTAATTTTTATATTAAACAGTTGATTTCGATTGAGTTTCGCGTTTATTTAAATACTGTTTATATTTTTTGGGTACTTCCATTTCTCTAACTTGTTTTCTTCTAACTAGTTTTTTTTTTCTGAATTAGTACAACTCACTTGCTCTGATGAAAATTATGCTTCTCATCGTAGTCTAAAAGGTAACATGCAACCGGTATATATATACCCATATACATATATATATATGTGTATGTATTTAGGCAACAAACAGTCGTATACAAAATAAAATAAGTTAGGAATTGACCTACAATGTCGAAAGAAAAAAGAAAAAACTCAATTTAAAAGAAAGTTACATGGTGACACTACATAGTGATTATTTACATAACAAAAAGACTAAGTACAGGAGCATATATAAAAAAAAAACTCTTGATATTAAAAATAAAAAATTTTGGGGGTCATTTAACGGGATAAGAACTATCCTATCTCTCAAGTTGGACCAAAATGCACATAGTGTGCAAAATTTAATTGAAATTAGTTCAGTAGTTTAGGAGACCATCACGGACAACCAACGTGACACGTAATTTTTATATATAAAGATATGTATTCTGTTAATGTCTATAAATATATTTTTTTTGTTTGCCTTCTCGATTCGAATCGTGGGTTGAGCCGAAGTCAGTTATCGCGTATATATCATATCGCATGGTATACAAAAAAAAAACAAGCTTACATGAATTATTTAATAATGCGAAATTCCCTATTTGTAAAAAAGCCTTTTGTGTACTCCAAGGACTGAATAGGGTTCTTATAAACCTACATTGGACACTTGATAAATACATTTATCAACCACTAATTCCATTTTAGGAAATGCAAGACAATCTCGCTCTGCTTTGTAAAATTAAGTGACCCGAAAAATCTTCATTATATGTGGAAACATCATAAAAACCACTTCTAATAAGTATATACAAAAATTTATTTTTATATGACTATTTTGATAAGAAAAATAAAGTGAAAGTCATTTCTAAAATGTAATGAATTACAATGTGACCTTGAAAGACTGTCGGTAAGGCTATAAATTCGTTATCATCATCATCATCATTGCTGAACATGGGCCTCCAGAAGGAATGCCACTAAGCCAGTGCTTTTTATTTAGGACCGTTCCTATGGAGGTAAAAACGGTACAAAGCCTATGAATGAAATTAATATAAAAACGTATGCGAATTGCGAAGTAATTACATCGTATGAGAGTCCACTGTTCCATATAATCCTGAGGGAGTGGTAAGGGGGCGACAGAGGGTAACAAAACATGCAACAAATGGGCAGCAGCGTCTTCCTAATAACATCTCAAAATAATATAAAAAATTGCGTTTCCAAGGCTGCCAGACATAAGACATTCAGCCGTGTTTCGGCAGTGGACTTTTGATGGGCTGTAATGAATAAATGTTTAAAAATGAGACAACACACGCAAAACATATAAAAAAAATTCAACTTTGAGATTACTTTTGGGGTGTTGATTTTTTTTATGCAGACTGTACGTGATGGAGTAAAAGAGGGAGGAAGATGGTGTAAGCAAATTATCTGATAAATGTGATGGGGCTCATATTCTGCCTAAATTCCCGTCTACGTAGATACATATTAACTGTTTCTGCTACCAATCAGCGTGCGACATGCAAAATACGGCAGTGCGCGTACTGCCGTATTTTTGTTAGAAGGGTATTTATTCCATCATCGATCTCAGAGGTTACAATGCAAAAGTTTATTGTTTTCAATATATTCAGAAATTAGTCCAAGTTTGAGGACTTCTTTTAAATATAAAAATACTTGTGGGTAGAAGGTACTCGCCCTCACTTAACTAAGTACATTCAACGAAACAGAAACAGAGTGTGAGCGTGTGTGTGTTATTCCCTTCTTTGTTTGAAGCTGGTTGCAAGTGTCCACGGACGTGCAGTAGTCACTTACCATGACGGAGGGTGTAAGTTCGTTTGTCACTTCAATTTTATAAAAAAGGTGATGAGAAGTAGCATCTTCTTAGTAACGAATCGAAATAACAAAACACTCCGTTTCCCAACACGCCTGCCAAGCGTGGCAAGTATGGCAAAATCCCTCCAATGAAGCAAACTATGTGGAAGGCCTATATTGCATTAAAGTTTTATAAGCTGTGATGGATGGATGAATGACCTAAAATAGTTTGTCAAAATAATTTGTCAAAAAAGAAGAAACACAGGCGCAGTACCTAACTTTGAGAAACAATAAGGTTCTTTCCTTGGAGATTCCTAATTTATATCATAAATCTTTTTATTTGTCTTAATTCACACATGGTTTGGTAACAATGTACAAAAATAATCATCACAAACTTAGCTTGGAAACATCTGTAATATCTATAACAAAAGTTATCCGACAAACTGGCCTATGACTCAGCTATGTGGTGATTTGTGGTCGCCGCTAGTATTTTGCCACAGTCAAAACGATTTTGACAAAATATCGGTTAGCACGAGGCGGAAAACTTCTGAGAAATTGCACACTTTTAACGGTGGTAGAGCCACGCAGCAGTTTTTGCTGTTGCATGTATGGGCCGGCTCGAGCCGGGTTGGTACCACGACCTCACAGAATACCGGCGTGAAGTAGAGGCTCTGCTTCTGCGATTCGTCTGGTGATTGCAGGAGGCCGGAGGCCCAATTCCCCCCCTCCCCATCAACATGGTAGCGGAATTATACGATAGACTACCCAGGGGTACTATACCAGTACCCCTGGAGAATCTCTCGCTGAGCATCCACGACTATGTTATTCCAATCCTGAGCGCAGGTGCTCAGGCTGCCCTGCGTATTCTGGGGGGGGGGGGGCAAAATTCCGCTCAAAAACATAATTTCTCGGGGCAAACTGAGCAACAATGCCAAGTCGACCCCTGCCACGCTATCCGTGAATTTCTGCAACATCAGGGGACTTCACTCTAACCTAAACGCCGTCCACTACCATCTCGAGATGGCGAAGCCGGCCTTGCTCTTTCTGACCGAGACGCAGATTTCCTCTCCGGCTGATATTTCGTATCTCTCCTACCCGGGGTACAAATTGGAGCACTCCTTTGTGCCACGGGCTGGAGTTTGCGTGTATGTCAGAGAGGACATCTGTTTTCGACGCCTCGGCAGTCTTGAAGGTTCGGACCTGTCCATCCTTTGGCTACGCGTTGACAGCGACGACCATCCGCGCGTCTACAGGTGCCTCTATAGGTCCCATAGCGGTAATGCCGAAACAGACCGACTCATCGACCACGTCCAAATGGCTAAAACAGATTCCTTGCTACAACAGGTCCCATCCGCAGAGATCGTGATCCTTGGCAATTTTAACGCCCACCATGCCGAATGGCTCGGTTCACGTTTAACCGATCATGCGGGGAGATCTGTTTATGACTTTGCCTTGGCATATGGTCTGGCACAACTGGTTACTTCGCCTACCCGGATTCCAGATGTGGAGGATCATACACCTTCGGCTCTTCGGACCATTGTCTGATCCGGAGTGTGGTGCCACTCACGCCCCCTTCGCGGTTGCGTTCTGCAGGTTGCCGCCGTGTTTGGCATTACAGGTCGGCGGATTGGGACGGAATGCGGTCCTTCTTTGCATCCTACCCATGGGGGCGGGTTTGCTTCTCGCCGGATGATCCCAGCGCTGTTGCTGACTCTGTCACTGATGTGGTGCAGGGAATGGAACTATTTATTCCATCATCTGTGGTATCCATCGGAGGCAGATCTCAGCCTTGGTTTAGTCGCTCCTGTAAGACTGCATTACGCAGTAAGCAGGAGTGTTATCAAGCTTGGGCTGCGGCTTCGGCGACTCGGGATGTAAAAACCAGCACACTTAAAAAGAAGTATAACTTCGCCTCCAGGTCCTTCAAAAGAGTTATTGCCAAGGCAAAGTCAGAGCACATAGGCAGAATTGGCGAGAAACTAGTTCGCCTTCCTTCGGGAACCCGTGCATTCTGGTCTCTCGCCAAGGCTGTCCAAGGGAATTTCTGTAAGCCATTACTACCATCTCTGCACAGGGAGTACGACTCACTGGCCCAAGACGCAAAAGACAAAGCTGACCTTTTAGGCTCCCTTTTTGCGTCCAACTCGACTCTTGATGACGGGGGGAAAACACCGCCGACCATCCCGCGGTGTGAGTGCTCCATGCCGGATGTGCTGTTCTCACAGCGCTCGGTTTGCAAAGCACTTCTCTTATCCAGAACATCCAGAAGTCGAGTGGGCCTGACGGAATCCCCCCAATTGTGATTAGGACGTGTGCTCCGGAGTTGGCACCGGTCCTAATGCGTCTTTTCCGGTACTCCTACTCCCAAGGCGTAGTCCCGAATTCATGGAAGACAGCTTTTGTCTACCCGATCCCAAAAAACGGCGACCGCTCAGACCCGTCCAACTATAGGCCTATCGCGATCACCTCCTTGTTATCCAAAATAATGGAATCCATTATTAACTGCCAGCTCATCCGGTACATTGAGGATCACCAGCTGATTAGTGACCGCCAATACAGATTTCGTCGGGGTCGATCAGCTGGTGATCTTCTGGTCTACCTGACCCATAGATGGGCGGAGGCAGTAGAGTCCAAGGAGGAGGCGTTTGCCGTTAGTCTGGACATTGCGAAGGCCTTCGATCGGGTTTGGCACAAAGCGCTTCTTTCGAAGCTCCCTTTCTATGGGCTTCCTGAGAAATTGTGCAATTAGATCACCAGCTTCCTTGCAGATCGGAGCATGAAGGTCGTTTTAGACGGTGCATGTTCTGATTACAAGCCTATTAACGCTGGTGTTCCACAAGGCTGTGTGCTATCACCAACGCTGTTTCTTTTGCATATCAATGATATGTAGCTTACTGGTAACATTCATTGCTATGCGGATGACAGCACTGGTGATGCTCTATACACCAGCCGTGCCAATATTTCTCGGGAAAACTTCGCCGAGTACCGGAACAAACTTGTGTCTGAAGTCGAGTCTTTGCTGAACAAAGTCTCGGATTGAGGGTGACTAAATCTAGTCCAGTTTAATCCTCAGAAGACACAAGTTTGCGCGTTTACCGCTAAAAAGAAACCCTTTGTCGTATCTCCTCAGTTTCAAGGCACTCCCCTTCTTGCCTCAGCCAGTATCGGTATCCTCGGAGTCGATATATCGAGTGACGACCATTTTCGTGGTCACTTGGAAGAGAAGGCCAAATTGGCCTCTAAAAAGCTTGGCGTGCTCAGCAGAACGGGACAGTATTTCATGCCGGCACACCGCCTGCAACTTTACAAGGCGCAGGTTCGGCCTCACATGGAATACTGTTCCCATCTCTGGGCAGGGGCTCCCCAGTGCCAGCTCCTTCCACTTGACCGCATCCAGCGCAGAGCGGCTCGAATCGTCGATGACCGAGCCCTTTCCGATCGGCTCGATTCATTGGCACTGCGAAGAGATGTTGCATCCCTTTGCATTTTCTTTCGCATCTACCATGGGGAGTGCTCTGAGGAATTGTTCGGATTAATCCCAGCCGCCAAATTTCACGAACGCACATCGCGGCAGAACTCTCGATACCATCCACACCATCTGGATGATTGGCGGTCCACCACTGTGCGATTTAGAAGATGTTTTCTTCCTCGCACGACTTCCTTGTGGAATCGATTACCATCAGCGATTTTTCCGGACCGATACGACTTAGGGACCTTCAAGAAAAGAGCGTACTCCTTTTTAAAAGTCCGGCAACGCATCTGCAATTCCCTCCCTGGTGTTGCAATTGTTCATGGGCGGTGGTAGTCACTTACCATCAGGTGAGCCGCATGCTCGTTTGCCCCCTCTCCTATAAAAAAAAACACTGGTGAAAAGCTTAGCATCCAGATGGTTTGGGCGTGTCATGCAATGGGAAGACTTGGCACCTGGAAATAATTTGAATTATCCACATGTTACCCCTCGTGGTAAAAGAGATTCACGATGCCCGTAGGGCTTGGTAATGTAAATATACATTTTTGTTATTAAAATTTATATACTCTACGAAATAACACTATTGTTAATGTAAAATGTCAAATTCGAATTCAAATTCAAAACTTTTATTTGCATTAAACATGGTAAATACAGGTGTTAATTACATACACTTTAGGCCAAACATGTTTCACCGCTTACATAGAGGTATACAAGTATCAAATTTATTTTTGTCGCTAATTCAGTTACTCATTATTAAGTTATTAATTACAAAATATTGAAAGATACATTGAAATTAAAATTTATGTATAATTACTCATGAGATAATTATTAATTATTATTTAAATATAATATAAATATCAGACAATTATTAATTATTTTTAAATAGGATAAAATGTCAAAATAATGGCTAATAAAAAAAAATAAACAGAATACAAATGTCCATGATTAGTGAAATCATAGTGGTTCATTTATCAAATTGTCAACGGATACACCTGCAACCAACATGAACCCAAGAAGGCAAAAAATTGGTCATTACTTAACAGGACTAAGATGCAATGTCTTACAGCCTTACGATCGGTAACTATAATCGGTAGCTGCTTCTCTATATCATTCAGACTAGGACGCAGTGATTCTAGGCTGCAAATAGGTAAGAGCTTCATTCACAGACGGAGCCCTAAGCAGAAATGGAATCCCATCAGCTAAGTTTACCAATTTTCTAATGGATCGTCTTCTTTATTTTTATCTACTCAAAATTGGTAGTCAATTACTGTGTAGTGGCGGTGTAAGAATATACAATACCCATCGTCCCGCGGGTGTCGTAAGAGGCTACTGCTTACGAGAGAAACTGAAACAGGTGATGAGCAGTAGCGTCTTCTTAATAACACTGCGGTTAATTTAATTGTTATTTTGATTTGTTTAATTTTATGTTTAATTTTATGATGTGTGAATATTCGTATGCTGTGAAAGCATTTCACGGAGATACTTAAAAACTATAATTGTTAACCTTAATACCTATGAAAATAAATTGATTCATTGATTGCGTCTTATCACAATCATGAGATGAAATGGGCCTCCTCTAAATGGCTACAAAAAAATTTAAAATACTCGATTGGCATTTCTATTGTCATACCAGTAGCATTAGTTGCTACGCTTAATGAACGGGTTGGCAACCGCAGTTTTATAGCATATTTACATTTATATATATCGCACCATCATCATCATCATTAAAGAATTCGAAATCTACTTCCTCCATAGATTTAATAACATATACTGTACCCTTTCAATAGCTAGTATTAAAATCATTTTAATGTCAAATAAAAACTTCCTATACATAGTTTTATCGATTAAATAAATCGTCAGCGCCCTAAAAACCTATCTCGTCTGACTGAAATGACGCAATATTCCGGCGTATAAAGTTATTAATAACTATCACAAAAGGTGTTCGGTAATAAATGAATTATTGCTGTATTAAATTTTCAGTTGCGAATTACTGGTGCTTAAAATTTTAGTGATAAAATAATTTATCATCAATTTCACATATAATTCTAATGATTTCTTATGTTTACACATTTGAATAAAACTAGTTTTTACGGATTTTATGGCGTATATTAACTAAACTAATCATTCTTGGAATTCTTTCCAAGAATGATTAGATTAGTTAATATATATAATAGTTGTTCTTTAGCGAGAATTTGTGGTAAATCAAATCTGATGTAGTGACGGGGGTGATCCTGGACGTGTTCACATACTGCTGCAGACTTCCCAGAGGCTATTGAAATCAAAAACATCCCTAAATTCGATGAGAAGATGGTTGGGTGCTTCCATCTGCTTGGGATTCTATTATTAAGAGAATTAAATCCCAACTCAAGTATACAACTGCAATAAGTTCATACTGCGTAGATCGGAACAAAAATTAAAATGAATAATTTCATGTGGAGGTAGCCGTGATAAGTTAAATAGTTGAAACTCGAAAAGTATTTTTTAACATCAAATTAGTGTTTATATACATATAGCTTTGGATATAGTTTGCAAGTTAAACTAATTCTACATACATAAAACGTGCTTGTGAAGTATTATAAAAAAAGATTACAGTAAGAATGATAGCCTTGATACGAGTACGTACTACGTAGAAAAGTTTAAAGTACCTAGATGTTGTTGCTGAGTTTTGTACCAAGTAGCCATTTTTTAAAGAAACTAATTGAATAGTAAGGTAAATAAAATTTAAAAAAGCATTTATCTAGATTAGTTTTTAGTAAACGCTCTTTTTACTAAAAAGTTTCTGGCAGGTTCTTCGCTAGAGAGCTCATACAAAGAGATTTAATTAAGAATATAGAGATATCTACCATCTAAGGATGCATCACCACTTACCACCAGGGGGTATTATGGTCAAGCACTGACTTATAATAAAATAGACTTGCTAACGTTACAAATTCTTTGTGATTTTAGTTTGTTTGAGGCAAAATAAATCAAGTTATTTCAGTTTCTCGGTATTGAAATAGAAAAACGATCACTCAGTCTAACAATTAGTAAGCTAATGGCCCCTACACTTCTACATCATTTATTTATTTTTATTTATTTATTTGGTTCACCAACAAATGTTATACTAATACATATGCTTAATTCTGAGACAGTAATAAAAACTAAGTGCACTTTCAATAATAGGTAAACACCGCATGCTCAGTGTTCACAACATTTTCTACAAGCCGTTATCAAATAGCTAAAAATATACAATACAAACTTAAAAAAAAAAATCAAAATTATTAAATAATACAAAAAAAAATGTCATTGACTAAGAATAAAAATGGAAGTGCCTTGTTAACCCTGTGGACTAGGATGGAATGCCTCGTCACTAGCAAAATGTATCTCTGGTTCTCTACACTCATATGAAACACTGCAGCATTATTCTGCTGTTTCACGCTGTTATTCTGTGAAAACGTGGTTGTATCCATTCGTATGCAAGCTGACTCATTCATACCACAGCTATAATATATAGCTAGCATGACTGCAGCGTGACATCATACAAATAATAATACATATTAATATGTGGTACGCCTTTTCATCTTCTTGTTTGTATTGATAAATACTGAAAACTAGAGTGTTCAATCCTAAAAGTTAAAGTTTATTCATAAAGCAACGAACCCTAAATACTCGCACTGTTATAAAACCTCCCGAAAAGTCAACTTAAACAAACCTACAGGCATTTCTCGTCAAATATTCAAAGTGAATCTAGCACTGTTTTCGATTATAAAATGTGTTTGCCCGGTATAGTGATTGATTGTTTTGATGTTCAATTAAAGGAGATATCAGGTAACGGTAATGGAATTCGTTTAAGAAATTTGAATATCGAGATCGTATTGTCAGAATTTATTCAACATTTAGGGTGACGTTTGTTTTACTATTTTTCTTTTATCTTTTTTGTAGAAGAGGGTGCCCATTTTATGATATAAGTGATCCCCGCCACCCATAAGCATAAACATTTGAAACACCAGATGGAGCGCAGAGACATAGCCTGCCTATGAAGAAGTGAGCTCTTTTCTTGAAAATGCCTAAATGATATCAGTCTTGGAAATTCAGCACTGCGATTACCACAAAGCGTGTTTTTCGAGTCAGATGACTGGAATAATTTGTCAACGCGTGTTTTCCCATCCGATAAAAATGTGACAACCACTTTTTATGCATGATTGAATAATATATGAAATTAAAAGTTATATATTAAAGTATATTACTTTCATGTAAATAATTAAAATTTCACTTGTGAAATGTTTTGTTATTCTCTGCTTATACAGAAGTGATAGAAGACACATTTGTTACGTTTGTAAAATTTAGATTGTATGGAATTTTGCATAATATCGCAAATTACGATATTGAAACTTGGCGACTGAAATTAACCGAAACAAGTTACTTGAACACTCCCCGAGGTAAACTTGATATAAACTGCAAAGATCCTACCTCTTGCTTACTTTCGCAATTGAAAATTAATAAAGAAGAACGAAGTTTTATTGACATTAAATATTTTAGGCAAACTTTTGACTTCACCATATAAATAAAAGTTAGTAACAAAGAGAAGCAAACAATAAGACATTCCCATTCCATACTCATTCTCTGAAATTAAAGAAATTGAAAAGAGAAACTGTAAATAGTTGTTAATAAATATTGACTTCTATTCAATTATATTATTCAAAATATTCTCTCAAACTTTATAGTCTTTCAACAATAATTTCATTTACGGTTGAATTATACGTAATGGTCACTTTGAAGCTAGAACAAAAAATTATTTTATTTTAAATTTTGAAAACGTTGTCTTTCCCTTTTCGAGGAGTAATTTTTTCATTGTAAATATTAAATTCATTAATAACTCGACTACAGCGCCACCTATGAGATATATTGTCATTATCTTTTGTGTCGCTAAAACTAAAATAAACATTTATAATAACTAGTATTTTTAACACATATTTATAATTACTCTCATCAGGCTCACCTGATGGGAAGTGACTACCGCCGCCCATGAACAACCGCAACATCAGGGGAATTGCAGATGCGTTGCCGGCCTTTTAGAAAGGTGTAAGCTCTTTTCTTAAAGGTCCCTAAGTCGTATCGGTCTGGTAAAACGCCAGTGGTAAACAATTCCACAGAGAAGTTGTACGACGAAGAAAACTCCTAGTAAAACGCACAGTCGTAGACCGCCAAGCATCCAGATGGTGAGGATGATTTCGTGAATTTTGACGCGATGTGCATTTGTGAAATTTGGCGGCTGGAATTAATCCGAACAATTCCTCAGAGCACTCTCCGTGGTAAATTCGATAGAAAATGCAAAGGGATGCAACATCCCTACGTGGTGCCAGTGTATAGAACTGATCAGAAAGAACTCGGTCGTCGACGATTCGAATGTGGTCAAGTGGAAGGAGCTGGCACTGGGTGCCCCGACCCACAAATGAGAACAGTATTCCATGTGAGGCCGAACTTGCGCTTTGTAAAGTTGCAAGCGATGTGCCGGCATGAAATACTGTCTCGCTCTGCTGAGCACGCCAAGCTTTTTAGAGGCCAATTTGGCCTTCTCTCCCAAGTGACCACGAAACTGCACACTATTCGATATGTCGACGCTGAGGATTCCGATGCTAGCTGAGGCAGCAAGGGGAGTGCCTTGAAAATGAGGAGATACATAGAGATAGAGTTCTTTTTAGCGGTAAAGGCGCATACTTGTGTCTTCTGGGGATTAAACTGGACTAGATTTAGTCGTCCCCAATCCGAGACTTTGTTCAGCAAAGACTCGACTTCAGACAAAAGTTTGTTCCGGTACTCGGCGACGTTTTCCCGAGAAATATTGGCACGGCCGGTATATAAGATATCACCAGTGCTGTCGTCTACATAGCAATGAATGTTACCAGTTTGCAACATATCATTAATATGCAGGAGAAACAGCGTTGGTGATAGCACACAGCCTTGTGGAACACGAGCGTTGATAGGCTTGAAATCAGAGCATGCACCATCTACGACCTTGATGCTCCGATCAGCAAGGAAACTGGTGATCCATTTGCACAATTTCTCGGAAAGCCCATAGGAGGGAAGCTTCGAAGCTTCGCTTTGTGCTAGATCTGATCGAAGGCCTTCGCTATGTCGAAACTAACGGCCAATGCCTCCCCCTTGGACTCTACTACCTCCGCCTATCTATGAGTCAGGTAGACCAGAAGATCACCAGCTGATCGACCCCGACGAAAACCGTACTGTCACTAATCAGCTGGTAATCCTCAAGGTACCTCATGAGCTGACAGTTTATAATGGATTCCATTATTTTGGAGAACAAGGAGGTGATGGCGGTAGGCCTGAAGTTTTACGGGTCTGAGCGGTCGCCTTTTTTAGGGATCGGGTGGACCACAGCTGTCTTCCATGAATTCGGGACTACGCTTTGGGAGTAGGAGTACCGGAAAAGACGCGCTAAAACCAGTGCCAACTCCGGAGCACACGTCTTCAGCACAATGGGAGGGACTCCATCAGGCCCACTGGACTTGCTGAATTCCAGGGAGAAGAGTGCTTTGCGTACCGAGCGCTGTGTAAGCCGCACATCCGTCATGGAGCACTCACACCGCGTGATGATCGGCTGTGTGTTCCCTCCGTCATCTAGAGTCGAGTTGGACGCAAAGAGTGAGCTTAAAAGATCGCTTTTCTCCTTTGTGGCATGGGCCAGTGAGTCGTCCTCTCTGTGTAGAGATGGAAGAGATGGCTGACATAAGTTCCCTTGGACAGCCTTGGCGAGAGACCAGAATGCACGGGTTCTCGAAGGAAGACAAACTAGCTTCTCGCCAATTCTGCCGATGTGCTCAGACCATGCCTTGGCAATGACGCTTTTGGAGAACCTGGAGGCGGAATTATAATTCTTTTTAAGAGCGCTGGTGTTTACATCCCGAGACGTTGATGCGTCAGCCTAGGCCCGGTAGCACTCCTGCTTATAGCGGGTTGCTATTTTACAGGAGCGATCAAACCATGGCTGTGATCTGCTACTGTATTAATATTAATTTATTTATTTTATTTGTAAGTATCTTGACTATATGGCCACCTATCGTCCTAGCATCGTTATGAACAATTGCTTTGACAAAACTAATATATTGCTTGACTAACTATTTCAATCGGTCAAATCGTTAGAAGTTCAACACGATCACTAACGGCGAACTTATGTAACGATTTTAAAAACATAAAGATGATTGGGCCACAACAGCCATATATTTTGAATTGTATGATACGGAATTGTATAAATATTATACTTAAATCATTGTTCAAATTCTAAATGTAAAATGTATGTAAATATTTTTCTCAATAATTGCTTTAATTAACCTATTGTTCACCGTGTAGTGGCGGTGTACAAAAATCCACTACTCCATATCGTCACTTGATTGCCATAAAATGCGACAGAGGGAAACAAACGTTTTTATACGTGGTAGAGCCATGCTGCAGCTATATTAGTAGTATAGTTGTAGCACGAATGAGTCGCCTCGACCGGGGAAGGACCACGCTCTTACAGAATTCCAGCGTCAAATAGCAGCTTAACGCTGCTGTGTTTCGTATGGTGAGTGCATTCCGCGTCTTTTTGAAGAGAACAATGTAAAACCTCATAAAAAGATATTGGATGCTGTGGCCCACATGTCAGAATCAAAATTAAATACATTGTCACGTCTGAGGACTAAGATGGAATGCCCCGTTACCAGTAAGAGGGCCTTCGGTTCGCGCCATCCAACATACGAAACACAGCAGCAGCATTGTGCTATTTTACGGTGTTTTTTTTTTTCATTAAATTAAGTGGCTATTGCAGTGTGTATGCCAACTTCAAACCAAGAAGGTTACAAATGAGTTGTAACGTCTGAGGACTAAGATGATATGCTTCACAATATGTTATTTTATTAGCTCTCTCTCGTTCTGTACCTATCAGATCAGAACACAACAGTGCAAGCACCGCTTTTTGGCGGGAGTAATAAGTAAGAGGGTGATACCTACCCAGATAGACTTCTAGAAAAAGAGCCCTAACAACTATTTTCTATGCGAGCGTCGTCCTTAGTCAGTTCTTTGTTCTTTAAGATCTACATGAAATAAAAATTGCTATAAATGTTTACTTCTAATAACAAAGGCTTTGCATTTGCGACATTTTAATGCAAATGGAATTTAATTACGGAATGGAAAGATCCATATAATATACATAAACATTTGTTCATGTACACGAATGTTTTGCAAAGATTAAACCACAACCACTCCACCTTTGTTAAGCAAATTAACGTACACATTCATACTAAGTATGAAGGAATTGAAATAATAACTTCTTTTTGAAATTGAAATAATAAAAACTTTGAGTTACGGGAAACGAAGACATCGCTTAGTGCTTTTATGGTTACTTAAAGGTTTAAACGGAGCCGTTTTAATAACGCTTTGACTGTCGCTCTGTGCGTCCGTTTGTCCGTCCGTATACATAGGCTGCAATAAAAGTATCGGTAATGGAATATTTCCACTGTTCCTGTCATATTAAAATCTTTTTAATTGAAAACTCCTTGGTTTTAAAAATCGAATACCATTTATTTATTTAAAAAAAGATTCTCGGTCTTGTCACAAGGTTTTGTCAAACTTGTTTAGTCGTTGAAAAATGGAATTGACTCGAGAAAATTCAAGAGCGATGATTTATTATGACTTTCGAAGTGGTTTAACACAAAAAAATGTGTTGACCGGATGATTTCTGCATTTGGTGATGAAGCGCCATCCAAAACCACAATTTATCGCTGGTTTGCTGAATTTCAACGTGGACGTGTCAAGCTCAGTGATGATCCCCGTTAAGGTCGTCCTAAAACTGCAGTCACCCAAAAAACGTTGATGCTGTGCGCAAGCTGATTGAGGAAGATCGACATGTGATATACCGCGAAATTCAAATAACTTTAGACATTGGCATGAGTTAAATACAAATAATCTTGCATGAACAATTAGGTGTAAAAAAATTGTTATCCCGATGGATACCGCATTCGCTCTGTGAAGAGCAAAAAGCGGCTCGCGTTACTTGGTGCGTCAGAACTCTCGAAAGATTCCACACAGAATCCTCAAATGCTGTACACAACATCGTATTAGGTGACGAATCCTAGATATACGCGTACGAACCCGAAACAAAAAACCAGTCACGAGTTTGGGTGGTCGAAAATAAGTTAAAGCCAACAAAAATTGTTCGTTCACGGAGTGTTGCAAAAAAAATGGTAGCCACGTTTGTCTCCAAAACCGGCCATGTTACAACTATTCCTCTTGAGGGACAAAGAATGGTAAATACAGAATGGTATGCTAGCATTTTTTTGCCACAGGTCGTTTCTGAACTCCGTAAGGAGAACTGTAACCGCCGCATCATCCTCCATCACGACAATGCGAGTTCTCACACCGCACACAGAACAAAAGAGTTTTTAGAGCAAGAAAACATAGAATTATTAGACCATCTGCCGTACAGCCCCGCCCTAAGCCCTAATGATTTCTATACTTTCCATCACGGATGTCGTAAACAAAATGAATCGCAGACCTGAAATTAGGATGTATGAGTAGAATGTTGAAAAAAACGTCGAAAATATTCGGCGCCGAATATTTTTCTTCCTGACATGGAAAATGTTATACATGATAATGTATAAAACACATTTTATTAAAATTATTAAAAGAATAGCCTAGGATGGAACAGAATAGAATAGAATAAAAAAGAAGGAATGTAATGAAATGCAATGGAAAAGAAAATTATTATTTATGAGATAGAATAGGATAGAATAAGGCAAGATAAGATAAGATAAGTTATGATAAGAAAAGATAAGATACAACAAGATATGCTAAGATAATATACGATAAAGTAAGATACTATAAAGTAGAATAACGAACCAAACCTATCCAACTGTAGTGAGGTATAGTGAGTTACCTTTGATTTATGGATATACTCTTTATAGCGATTTTATTGAGGACCTAAGCACTATGCTCAATGATTTAAATAGTGTCTCGCAATGGGTAGGTCTTAAGATGAACATGGACAAAACAAAGATCATGTGTAACGTCCATGTCACAACTATGCCGGTAATTGTTGGGAACTCTCCGCTCGAAGTTGTTGACGAGTATGTTTACCTGGTACAAATAGTCCCACTAGGTAGATTCCTCGTGCAGGATAGCTCAAAACTACAAAACAAGATTCTACAAACAGTCGGTGACAGTGTTGCGAGAGATGACTTAATTCAATCTTAGACGTGGTCCTTCACTGCTGGCCGTAGAAATATAGAGAGGGATATGCTCGGGGTTTCTCTGCGTGACATATAAAATGAGGATATCCACAGTAGAACCAGAGTAACCGACACGGAACGGAGTAGTAAGCTATGGGCAATGGCTTTTAAATGGCCAGCCATATAGCTTGAAGAATCGACAACCGATGGGGAAGAAAGATTTGGAAGTAGCAGCTACGTACCCGGTAGACGAAGTGTAGGTCGTCTCCCAGCTATATCGATTGACGACCTGGTAAGACAGGCAGGGAGTTGATGGATGCAGGTAGCTCAAGACCGTGCTTTGCGGCATTTCTTGAGGGATGCATTTGTTCAGCAGTTGACTTGTAAAGGGCTGTAATGATAATGATAAAAAGATTATAAAAACTTGGGAGATTTAGATTTTAGATATTTTTGGCTGTAGCCCCGGGCGGCAGCTAGGTAAATATTCTATGCCACTGAACCTAAGATTTTATAGAAATATAGCATTGCGTGCGGATAATTGTGATCGAAAGTTGCGTAAAGGTAATGGAGGTAAACCTATGCTTGCTCGAATTCTCAATTCTGGGCCGACTTTCAACATAAAAATTGCTCGATCTGTTAATTAACAAACAAAAAATCATTTTTGATTTTATAGTTTATAATTTTATCGACTCTTTCACAATAAACTGAATTATAACAAGAAAGTTTATCAATACATAAATATTAAACAAAAATATATTAAAATATTACTTTTTATAAACACACTTAATATTAAGAGAAATTCTCAGTAGCAGTTCTCGAAGTCAGGAAGATGGCATTGATTATTTACTCCCGCGCCTCGGAAATCACGTAAAGCCGGTGGTCCTGTATCTGATCTATCTCAGATCAAGTAGGAGAACAGAAATTAGAGCATAAAGAGTGTTTGCACAGACACTTGGAAACTATATTCGATTCCTAGACAGATTGCTATTTCCTATTGAGGCTGTTCTCCGTGACCGAAATTCGGTCTGGAGGAAATTATTTTTAATGGCAGTATAAAATAATTATTAGTGAATGATAAAAACTCCAATAAATTGAAATGTAAGATTTATTAAAGCTACTATTTTTTTTAACTTATTATAAGCCAGTGCTTGACCACAATCCCACCTGGTGGTAAGTAGTGATGCAGCCTTAGATAGTAAATCGCACTGTCTTATCGTAACAAATTCAGATTGTATTCCGACGGAAATTGTTATACGCATCACTTTCATCTCAAGCAACGCGTTTGTTTCTAATGCGTGGAATATCGACAACAAAGGGATGAAGACCCGCCGACCGTCTCGTTGTCCTATAGTGGAAAGGAAAGGGAGGAATTAAAGCGTGTAACTCCAGCGCACACTCACGGAAATGCATCCTATAGAATACTGAGAGACTGACTACTCTGCGCCTATGCTCGAGGCCGACAAGATTGGTTTCAACCAAATCAAGGTCACCAACGAGCCTCTTAGCACGTCTATCCACTGAGTCCAATGCTGCCAGGTGCCATTTTGAAGCACCAGCCCATATGTGACAGCAGTACTCCATGCACGACCGGACTTGCGCTTTATATAAGGTAGGAAGCTACCCCGGCGTGAAGTACCGCCGCACCCTTGCAAGGACACCAAGTTTCCTTGCGGATGCTTTGGCTCTAGACTCAATGAACCGCCCATAGCTTAGGTTTGGAGAAAATTCAATCCCTAACAACTGAAGGCGGTCAGTGTACACCAAGGATACATTCCGGAAAGTAGGAGCCAAGGTGAGCGGGCTTCTTTTAGCGGTAAAAAGACACGTTTGTATTTTGGAGGCATTAAATCTCACGAGATTGGCATCGCCTTATTCGGAAACTGCCTGTAGTGTGAGACTAACACGCTCAACCTTAGCCTCTCTTTCTGACTGGATTTGATCCCGACTGGCCCGAGGACTTGGTTGGTATCTCTCCATAACTGTGCTGTCGTCTGCATACCCATAGATACCGGGAATGAGCAGATCATTTATATGCAGCAGGAAGAGAGTTGCGGAGAGAACGGACCACTGAGGAACACCGGCGGTAGTCGCCACAGTATCGGATGAGCAGCCATCAACGACGACTCGGAGAGACCGTTCACTCAGAAAGTCCTTCACCCAGATAGTCAGGCCAGGGGATAAGCCGTACGCTGAAAGCTTGCCCAATATACTTCTCGTAGCGTGCCAAACCCTGTCAACGGCCTTCGAAACATCGAGGGAATCAGAAAGTGCTTCACCACTGTTCTCGAGGGCATCGCCCCATATGTGAGTGGATTACGCTAGAAGGTCCCCAGTTGATCGATTTCAGCGAAACCCGTACTGGCGATCACTGAAGAGATCATTTTGCTCTAGGTATGCCATGAGGTGCCCGTTCAATATACGCTTAGCTCCATAATCTTACAGAATATGGAGCTAATTGAAATTGGCCGATAGTTGGCAGGGTCGGTACGGCTACCTTTTTTATGCACAGGCTGCACATTAGCCAGCTTCCAAGATTTAGGCACTATTCCAGTCTTGAGTGAGAGGCGAAACAAGCGTGTCAACACAGGAGACAAACCGGAAGAGGTCCGCAGTGAGGTAATTGAGATGGTACGCTGTTGCTACTGTCCAGACGCGAATTGCAAGCAAATAAGTCCGCTTTCTCCTTAGGCGCATGCGCTAGTGAGCCATTTGGTTTTACCAGCGGAGGCAGTGTAGACCGACAGAAGCTTGTCGACCGACAGTCATATACATTTGGCCATTGAAGGAAAAGGGGAGATCTCCCGCTAGGCAAGGTGTTTTGCCCAGGGAGCGGCCAACGCTCCGAGTGGTAGTAGTAGCTATTCTATATATACTGCTTCATTCGGAACTTTGATAGCGCGAATTAGGCTACGACAGCACCGTCGCAAGCTCAAGCATTTCAAATAATGGGGAAGAATGTTTCTTGAGCCTGGTGCCGGTAAGCAAAGTGTGGAGCGGCCCTTCGCTCGACGATCTGGTAATACAAAACAGCTGACTCAGTACCGTGTTTAGTAACATTCCTTGAAGGAAGCCTATGCTTCTTTACGCTGGTATTTGTCTGTAAGAGCTTGGTACTCCTCCAATCTAACCCTTCAATTTTTGTGGCAGCCATAAGCGTCGCTCTATCAGGTTAACAGTGGTAGAGCCACGCGGCAGCTTTTGCTGTCGCACGGATGGGCCGGCTCGAACCGGAGTAGTACCACGACATCACAGAAAACCAGCGTGAAGTAGAGGTTTACCTCTGCGTTTCGCTTGGTGAGTGCAGGTGGCCGGAGGCCCTTTTTACTGGAAATGAGGCATTCCATCTTAGTCCTCACGGGTGACAGCGCATCTACATTTTGATTTGTAACAGAGGATAGATGTAGATGTCTATGGGCCGCAGCAACCACTTACCATCAGGTGGACTGTTTGCTCGTTTGTCACCCTTATCCTATAAAAAAAAGGTCTATTAAAAATTTATTCTAAAATATCGTCTGGTATAAATTGTACTTTTAGTAGGAAAAGAAACCAAAAAATAACTCCTTTCCCGTCGTTTAATATGAAAAATATTCTTGATAACAATGTCATTACTTATTATGTCATGTTTTGACGGTGGTGGTGCGTGAATTAATGTTTTCGAAGTTTATTTAAAGAGAGATTTTAGAAGAATTTTTTTTGTTTCAAAGTATTTATATTAGCAAACGATCACAAACTATAAGGACGAGAAAAATATTTATTAAAAACAAAGAATATTAGTAGCCCTATTAACATTACTTATACCTACTACTAATATTTTTGTGATTTGGTTAATCTCTTGTCATAAACTTAAGATGAAGTTTCATCAAGTGACAACAGTTGCAAGTATAAATTATGATATTATTATTAACCAATAGAAGTAAATTAAAATTCTTAGTTAGGAATGATTTACGACAGGAGATGAATGGCGGATTCGAACCATTCAGGCGTCTGTCACAAAAACAAATCAAAGATTTATCTGCATTGAGATTTATCTGTCATTCGCATTCACAAACATTTTCCAATAAGTAAAGTTAAAGCCCATAAATATAGGTACCACTGATAGGAACAAGTCTTCTGTATCGCCTGATTTCGTTTTTATGGATAATGACAAATTAGAATACGAGAGGCGTCGTAAATAAACGAAATGTTCGTGTCGCATTAGAATTGCATAAGATATTGTCAAAGCAAACCAAAAAATAAATAACAATATACAAAAACGCATTGGGTTGCAGCCACGAAGTGGCATCCGATCAGCATGATGCCGTAGCAGTATTGCCACGGCCACAGCAATTTTAATCCGTCTGTGCCCCATATTACCGAGTAGTTATCGGACATTTTTCTGTTACCATAAACATTTAAAAACAGATGAAAAATCTCATAACCTTATATTACAACTTACATAAAAGTAAAAAAATAAATAAATATAAAATTAAACCAAATTAATAAAAAAATAAAAACCAAGTGACGTAAACCACTTACTGGTAACGAGGCCTTAATATCTTGTCCTCGGGTGACATTGAAACAGTATTTTGATTTTGTCAATGGTCCACGGCATCCACTTACCATCAAATCGACTGTGTACTCGCTTGTCACGTTTACATTTGTAAGAAAAGTTAATATTTTGTTTCTGTCTTACTAAATACTTGTGATATTTTACTAAAAGGAACAGCTACACGGACATTCATGTCAGAAAAGCTTTGGTAACTTGTTCCTTCATGATTCTCTGAACGATATTAATCGAAGAGCTCTTATCTCTATAAATGTTCCTTCGGATTTAGAGCCTTATGGAATATACATATATATGGACGATAGCAGGAGACCTGTTAAAATGACTTTGGTCCCTTGGGCGAGAGGCAAAGCCTTATAGTGGGATGTTAAGTGCATAGATATTTTTGCGACCTCTCATTACATTAGGTAGTTTGTTTAGAAAGTTGGCTGCACCGACATCAATTAAGAGCCTCTAAGTGATGATTGCAAATTATGTGATATTCGCTGTTGAGACTATTGGTCCGTAAGTTCCACGTACGGTGAAATTTCTAAGGGAACATTATATGCTACTAATCTTTGCCGTTTGTGACAAGACAGCTGGTTCTTTTTTCACTCAAAGGCTAAATATTGCCATTCAGCAATAAAACGTAATCAGCGTTCTTGTCACTATATCGCGATAATTTTAATTTTGCTTTCAGTTAATAAATATTGGATATTAATATTGTAATCATGTCAATTATTTTGTTTACACAAATCATAGGGGCATATTTTGCCATAGTTGCCACTCTTGGTAGGCGCAGTTTTTATAATACTGAGTGGTTAGCAGGAACATGCTGATGACCATCTCCTGTTTCAGTTTACCTCTGTTGCCCCTTACGATACCCACGGGACAATATGAGGATGGAGGTAGTGGATGTTCTTACAACGCCACGATACGGCTGGTATTCGCTATTAAAATTTATGTTGGCTTTGTAATTATTATTATTTTTATTTCGTACCCATCGGTATCAGTTTTCTTATCACGAAATATTAGATGACAAATAAGAGTTCCGTGCTTAGAATTTATAGTAAAAATAAGCTTATCACGTTCCGTAACAGAAATGTAAAAGTAATTGCGGAGAAAGTTTTGAGGCGACAATCGAACCGTCCTTTGTGATCTGCTAAAGTATTTTTTTTTAACTTTTCCTGTTTAGTGTATGAGGTCGTTCTTATGATAGTTACTTCACAACATTAATATTTTCACTGCCACAACTCGTCCCATGGATGCCTTAAGCACAACAGAAGGGAAACTGAAAATGGATATTGGCAGCAGCATCTTCTGAATACCAACTCAAAATAATAAAATGCTGCTATTACCAAACCGCCTGCAAAGCGTGTCAACTATCACAAAATCCCCTCCGTGAGGCAATCTATGGTGGTAATTCAGCAGTGAATTTGTATGGGCTGTAGTATAGCTGTAACACGAATGGGTCGGCTCGACCGGGGAAGGACCACGCTCTCACAGAATACCAGCGTAAAATAGCAGCTAACACTGCTGCGTTTCGTATGGTGAGTGAAGAGAACCGGAGACCCTTTTTACTGAAAACGAGGCTTTCCATCTTAGTCCTCACGGGTGACAACGCATCTGCATTTTGATTCGTAATCGAAGATAGATGTAGATGTCTATGGACCACAGTAACCACTTACCATCAGGTGGGCTGTGCGCTCGTTTGTTACCCACATCCTATAAAAAATGTAATGTCAAGTCAAATTTTTCAATGAAAATTGGCTTTTACAAAGCAACTACTCATTTTGAAATTAAACTATATTATAATTTATAATATAGTTTAATTGACAAAAAATTGTAATAAAAATTTGTGATTATAAAAATAATAATAATAATATTTTACCTTGATCAAGTGTGTATCAAATTTGGTTTTTGTAATACTTTGTATTTCTACAAGCATCGATATTTTTCAGCACGAACCGTTGAAAACAAACGATACAGTAATCCACTCAAGATGTCGGCCAAGTCCGTAAGTGATGACTGATGAGTGACGCAAGCAGTGTATTAAGTAAAATAAATTATTACAAGGCTCCTCAAAACACCGAAAATTTTGTGATTTCTCGGCCGAAAAAATTAATTATAACTAAACAAAAGAAAATTAAAGTGCCATTTAAATTCTCATTCATGGTTTCCCACATGATAGATGAAAAACTTAAAAAATAGATCGAGTTGAGCAATTGATATTTTTCAAAAGTTATCGTGTTTACCTCTCAGGTATCAGGGTAAAAAAGCTTATTCACTCCTACGGCCAGATTGTAATTGGACGCAAAAAAAAAACGCAAGCATTTGTTGTGCTCGCATTGGGTTGGCAAGGCGGACTTTACGCTATGTAGGATTATCTCAATAAATCTTGTGATGCAGACAAAAATTGTTTGTTTTTGTTTATAATGTAAATTAAGTGGTGGCGAAGTTGTTAAAATATTTTGAAACATGACATGATTTTTTTATCTTTGTGCTTTTTTATGTTATTTTAAGGAAAGTGTGAACATGCCTGACCGTCACGCATTGCCGGCTCGGTATGATTGTTATGATGGCCGGCCGATACAGCTCTGTGTGAAGAATCACATTATCCGTGTATGCAACACACATAGAAGTAAACAATATTGATATATTTAACTGCAAACTAAGCAGTTATGTACTTCATTTAATTATGTCTAAAGTTTTCGCAATGTAATTCTTAACGTTGGAAACTGTTCTAGCTAATGTATTGTTAACATTCGTCTTACATTCAAATGCGATATAAGAGATATAAGTTTCTTTGAAGTATTAAAAAAAAAAGAAAAAAATGTATTCTCTCTATTATAATTAATTTTCGAGGCTTTATTCTCAAATATTTTCAGTTTTACTGAAAATCAGCGTTATGGTTTCACCACAACATATGCTGGATGATATCCTTTTTTGGCATGCCTCTGACATGCTTGTCATACTAATTAAATATAGGTTTTTAGCTATAAATTTGTACATTGTTGTGTGCGTTAATGGTCTGTGCCAAACATTAAGTTTCTCTCTATCTTACTTTCTTTCTCAATAACGACGTAATCTGTAATCAGTTCCGTTATACAGAACGCAACGGAAAATATATGTATGTGATTGAGTCGCACTTATTAAAGCGAATATAGTATAAAAATAATATAATAATTGAATATATGATATACGGAACATGATAAGGTTAAAGATTTATATGATATTGTATTTGTATGAAGTACAATGTTATTTGGGACTAAAATATATTTAAATTATGGCTTTGTAGCAGAAGTATCTTATGCCTTGACTCGATCGACGGCAACTGACGGCTTCGTGACGAAGTGGCGCCGAGACGCTGTAGTCCGCTGCGCTGCTTCGAAACTCACGCGGAACGAATATCTCCTACAAAAGATGTTTCCATGTCTAAATGATTTTATCTTGTATAATTTATGAATGGCAACTGCCTCCACAATACAGGAAAAATCAAAGTGTGGGATGTAGAGTAACGTTTAAAAAAAGAAATAATAATCCTACACACATTCATATAAAACTATTATAAAAATAGAATATTATACCAATATTTTTTACAGGATATGGGTGGCAAACTATGGGCCACAGCAGCCATTTATCATCAGGTGAACTGTGTCCTCGTTTGTCACCCTTACTTCTAGGAAAAAAATCGCTTGCGCACATGATCCCGCGATTTCGCTTCTGCACAAGAATATGTATAGTAAGGATTCATTAAGTTTATGTGGGTCTTCTCCAACTCAAGAAAATCACTTAAGTATCGTAACAAATTTATTATCTTTTTTAACTTAAATTTTAATCAATGATCCTAAAGAATCTTCAATTTCATTTATTACTTTTGTTAAACAATAACGCCTCCATTTCAATTTTATAGCAAGCTTTCAAAACAATGGTTTTTGAGTGATGGAAGTTCTTTTGACGTCCATTTTGTTTTCTTTTATTCTTTATTTTTATTTTTTTATAACTAATTATACTGCATTCTACTGAATATTAACTAGATATAAAATAACTACTAAATACATATTACATAGTCAATGAATGAATATACTTTATTGTACACACAACAACAAAAGACAGGTTCAATGTACAATTTGGCGGCCTAATCGCTACATAGCGATCTCTTCCAGGCAACCAAGGTTGTAAAGGAATAAACAATGAATACTAGGTAGGTGGTGCAATATAATTATACAAAATATAATATCAATACATGCGATATATAGACAATAAATGCAATAAGATAACATATAACTAACTAACACATGAAATGTTATAAATTACTAATGTATAATAAAAGATAAAGTAAAGCATATAATATATACATAAATATACATATATAACAGTATATAAACAAACTTACATATCTACCCAAAACACATAAATAAATTACAAAATTCCTCAAACAATAATATAAAGCTGATAAATACAATAAATACATAATCTCATAATTATCCTAACGGTCTCCGAACGATTGAGACAAGTAATGTTCTTTAAGTAATCGCTTAAGGATTACAATAGATTGTGCTTCACGTAGATGCAAAGGTAGGGCATTCCAGAGCTTAATAGACTCGACAGTGAAAGATTTATTAAAAAACGATGTTTTGTGAGTTGGTACCCTTAAAACGAATTTTCTAGAAGAGCGTAGAGGTTCCCCCGGAAGCCCCGAGGAGCAGAAGAATGAAATAATACACAGTACAGAATAGAAAGAATATGCATGTTCCGGCGAAGTCGGATAGGTAACCACTTGAGACGTGAGCGAAATTGGGAAATATGGTCATATTTGCGCAATCCAAATATGAACCGAATACTAGTATTTTGAAGTCTCTCAAGCTTATTTAGCTGGTTCTCAGTTATGTCTACATAGCTTGCGTTAGCATAGTCGAGGATCGGAAGGAGAAGAGACTGTGCGAGCATAATTTTTGTAGGAATGGGAAGAAATGATCGAAGGCGACGCAGTGAACAAAAAGCGACTAAGGTTTTCTTACTTACCTCATTCAGTTGGCGTATGCAATTTAAGGAATTATCAATATAAATACCAAGGTTTTTGACATTGTCAAAGAAAGGGATTACAACTCCATCGAATACTGTAGGTGGTACGGTGAACCAGTCAACTCTTGAGATAAAACTTTGGCTACCAATAATGATAGCCTGAGACTTTTTAGGGTTCACATTTAGGCCATATGATTTACTCCAATCATGAATAATATTTAGATCGTTATTCAGTGTAGCGATTGCATTCGCAAATTCTCAAGAGTTGAATGTGTGTAAATCTGGACATCATCCGCATACATGTGGTAGAGAGAAGATATTTTATGAGTAATTGTATTAATGAAAATGGAAAACAGTAAAGGTGACAACACGCCGCCCTGCGGCACGCCTGCAGTAATATCACACCAAGATGAGTGAGTTTCATCGAAATACATAATATTATTAGAATAAAAATTACATTACTAGAAATATCGAAAACCAGACCGGACCGAATTTCGGTCACGGCTGCCAGTCTCAACAGAGACTTGACATCAGCTTTTCCATTCTATCGGAAACTGGGTGTCTTCATAGGACGCGCATATAGGCATTTACTATGCTAAAATCGATTCGATCGTATGATTTACCGCTTATCACCAGGTGGGATTGTAGCCAAGCACTTGCATATAAAAAGTAAAAAAAATATACAAGTGAGGGAGGTGCTCTTCGTACTAAGACACACCATTTTATTTTTCACGCAGATCTTTACTAATTAATTTTCTCTTAACTTTAGTTCTTTATCGAGGATAAACGAGTAACATCATTCACTTAACATCTGCCGGACTATTTGCTAGTTTGTTAGTGTTCATCATCATCATTATTATTACAGCAATTCACAAGTCCACTGTCGAACAAAGATACTGTCATCCAAGGAATATAACAAAGTAGTGTGCTGTGCCATCTGCATCCACTGACTTGCTGCATCTCTTACCAGGTCATCACTCCTTAATGCAGAGAGACTATGCTTCGGTTACCGGAACGAGGCTGCCACTCGAGAACCTTCCCAGCAGTCGATGGTTCTTTGAACTATGTATATGGCTCGTCCATTGCCACTTCAGCTTACTGATTCGTTGTTATTGTTTCATCTTGGATAAAAAGCTAACCTCTTCCCGACATTAAATGAAGTGAGTTGCCAGTCTTCGCGGCACTATCTCACAAGAAGTAGCGCTAAAGTAGAAAAGTAAAAATATTTTTGTAAATAATTCAATAAAGAAAATGGGTATATTGCAACGCTTGGCGAGTGTATTTACAACACTTTTTATTTCAATATTCCATCAGGATAATGATATCCAACGTAAACCTAAGAAAACATACGTTAGTGTCGTGAAACACTCGGTTGGAATGAAGTTCCTTTCGTAGTATATTATTATTGATAAACGTATTATATTATTGATTAACAAATATAAATAAATGAATTACATACTAGCGTCTATTAAAATGAAGCGTTATTTAAAATAAAATAATATTTATTTCATGGCAAGATAATAAAAAGTGCGAGGGAGGTGGATATTATTCCATCTCGCTTCTTTATAGCCGCCAAAGCCGCCTACACTACGTCAGAAGGCGTCGTGACGGAAAAATCTTACACTTTTTCTCGTCTAGCCTCCATCCGCCAAATTCGTACTGTCCGATAAGGAACTTCGCTCCAAAAATTTTCCCTCTCTCACCTTTTACGACACCCACATGACGAGGTGGAATGATGAATTTCCATCCGTCGCACCACCACACGGTAAGAAAAGTTCTCGAATGTTCCAAGTGAAGTATGACGTAGCCTCCACTAGAGTGACGTCACGGATCCGACCTCAACCCTTGCAGGAAATCGATGAATGCAGGTGGGTTAGGACCGTGTTATATGGCATCTCTTTGGGGAGACTTTATGTTTAGCAGTAAGCTTGTGAGGAGCTGTAATGATGATAGTCTTCAATTATGATGATGATAAAAGAATAATTGTGTAAATTATTTAATTGGGCTAAAATATCAGGATGTGATGTAATCGCTAAAAAGTTTTTAATTCCTTTACCAATTATTTTTCGGTACTAAAATGTTTATTCCTCAAATATTACATCAATATTTACGTTGCCTAAAAACAAAAACACGCAAAATCAAACTCAGTTACTGTAAGCCGATTCGCCTTGAATCAAAATCTGATCAATCAAACGAAATTTAGGATATTGCGAAAAATGTTCAACATTCAAATTAGATAATTTTAAATGTAAATTTATATTTTGTTCATTTTTTGTTAATCGTCAACATCATCATTACAGCCCACTATGTAAGTAACGCCATATTTTGCAATTACTTACAATATTTAAACTTTACATTTGCATTAATTTTATTCAAACGTAGTTATCATGAGTATCTATATTCTTAGTTTAAAAGGATGCAAATCATTTTAATTTCTGTATAGCCTTTCTTGTTGTAACGTAAATTTGTTCGAAATAAAAAAAAGATAATAACGAACAAGGTTATGTGTCTGACGATACCCATGGGACAAAGTAAGGTGATGATTTATTTTTACTCCGCCGCCACACAAATAAAATTAAGTAGTATAGGAAACTGCATAGTAAAGTAACTTAAAGTTACAGCTTATACACGTCCTACAGCTGGACACCGGCCTTTGTCAATCCTTACTTTCTTCCAGATTTTTTACGTAGTGGAACCATGCTGTAGCTATATTATGGTTGTAGGACGAAAGGAATACACTCTCACAGAATACCAGCGTAAAATAGCAGCTCAATTAGTGTGTCGTGTGGTGAGTGTAGAAAACTGGAGACCCTTTTTTATTAAAAACGAGGCATTCCGTCGTAGCCTTCAGAGGTTGTCACGCATCTGCATTTTGATTCTTAATTGTAGATATATAGAGACGTCTATGGGCAATAGCATTCACTCACCATCGGTTGTGTGCTAGTTTGTCACCCTTATTCTACAAAAGAAATCCTGAATGATAGTCAGATAGAAGTCATGTTGGTATACATGCAAATTCCTTCACGAAGTTTTCTTTCGCCGTCAAGTTCGTGTTAAATCAGAACTTTAAATTACAATTAACAATTTTATCAGTGCCTACGGGGATCGAACCCGGGTTGCTCGCGTGCTGTGAAATTTATAGCCAGCGCTTAGAACCTGACTTACTATGACTCTTTTTGCCTGAATATAAGCTTTGCATGAATAAATAAATTTTATATTTCTTCCATTTATTTTCATCAGACCGCAAATGTTCGCAGCTAGAATATAAGAATGGCAACAATGACGTTCACAGTACCAGACGTTTCGTACCTTTGGCTCTCCATCCGTCAAATTTCCTGCTATTTTATGCCTGACATTAACAAGATAATTGTACCACTAACTATGGGAAGATATATTCAACTGTTGATCTAGATCTATCTAGGCAGTGACGTGACCGAATTAATGAATCTAAGCTACTCCTATTAAAAGAGATTTCTAGTGACCAAAGAGGTCACAGTTGCTTCTACAAAGAAAATGATGCAGGTAAAAACGTCTAGTTTCTATTCTAAGATATTTTAAATGAGAATAAAAATATCTACTAGAATGTTTCCGCATAAAATATTTATTTTTCTTTAATAGAAAACGATTCAATCGTCTCGGATTTTCTCTTACATCATGGAGGTATACATTGCCCATGAGCAAACATCCACACCTGGAAAAACTATTCGTAGTCCTTGTATCGTTAACAAAAACTTGTTCCGCGCGTGATTCTAACCTGCGATCAAGCAGCGTCGCAGTTAAACGCTTAGCCACTGCGCCATAAGTAACAAAACACCCCCACAATTATCTCTTTTTTATTTGAATCTGACGTCCCATTCAGTGATTTGAAAAGCCTGAGAGAAACTCCATCTAAGTCCTGAAGGGCGAAAACGTATCTGTAGCCTTCTTTGTTTGAAGTTGTTTGCATAAGATATCTATAAGCTTCAATAGCCACATCGAACGATACGAGTTAGCCCTCTGAGCTGAGGCCAGCCACCTTTGTTCGGACGGCCGTCAGATAAATCATCTACGTGCACTGGAAACTATCGTAGCTTAGCTTACCATCATTACGTAAGTAACGTTTTGAATAATTTTCATCACATCCTTTACAGATTTTAGCAGCCTGCAAGGTCTGAGTCGGAGGAAGCTGTAAAAGCCAAGAGTCTAACAGCACTAACATCATCAGAAACAATCATCACTAGCCACTTACCATAATGTGTATTGTAGGATAGAAGAGAAGATTTTTCTTCAATTTTGTAAATATAATACTTAAATTTAATAGCCATAAAATCCAATAAATAGTTTTGAAAAAAAATTAAAAAATGAAAAATACTTTATTTGACAGTTAGCACCTTTACAAATAATTTAACAGTGGTTCTCACACTAGGCTCGCAGACCTGCATTGTGAGAGCCATATACACATATTAACAAAAACAGAATTACATTACATTAACACATTCACATTTTTTATATATGCAACACGACTTGTTTTAAGCACCAGCTAAAACGTATTGAGTACATTATCTTTGAAACCTACACTCGTTTAAAGAACATCATCTACGAGGTAAATGTAAAATATAAATAAATAATATATAGAGATGTACAATATAAATGTGATAAGAATGACAGGGGGATGAGTCGCTCGCGTTCGTAGGCTTCGACCACCTAATCTTAGGCCCACCCTACACGTGTCCCCCGGATGGTGCTAAACGAGCGACAAAGCCGATAGGATACTCTCCTCCTCGCCGTATGGTAGCGGCGTAAAATCTACCACCTCTTGGGTATGAGCCAAGAAATAAAAGAAATGGCCCCGAGTTCCCGGCGCCCCTTTAATGAGGCAGAGGTGCGAAGAATCTCCGGGAGGAAAACCGGCGACGAGGTTCGCCACCCGTCACGTCCTGTCTCCCGGAGGGGCGAAAAGTGGATTGCGGAGGCCCGTCTGGCTACGCTGAATGTATGTGGAGCAATGAATGATAAGATGGATGAAGTATGCGAAATGATGAATGATAGAGGAATAGATGTGTTATGTGTAAACGAGACGAAACGTAAGGGAAGAGATGTCACTGCACATGGCATGTATACCGCTTACTGGTCTGGTGTAGACGAGACCGAGTGGGCATGCCAGGGAGTCCGTGTCATCCTTTCAGAAAGAATGGGTCAATGTACGAAAGAGTATGAATGTGTAAGCCCAAGGCTGCTGTGTATACGAATGAAAGTGGGCTTACAGAAGTTGTTTGTACTAGGGGTGTACGCCCCAGATATGTCTAAGCCCACTTATATCCGAGAGCAGTTTTGCGCGTTACAATATCACATTTAGACTACAAACTACCAGAAACTGATTTTGACGGAACTTTTAGAGCTTGAAAGCACATCAGATTTAATTAAAACGTATAAGTAACTTTATGTATTCCATTATACACAATAAATTTACTTAAAGAAATTGAAGTTTACGTTTCTTTTTCGTTAATACATTGATAATTTTGTATTACATCTTTATTTAGGCATGTTTAGGAGAGCTAGCCCGGATAATCTTTCCTCTGACATTCACGCACGCATCCAAGATTTTATTCTGCGCAGAGTTCAATCTCTTCACGGCGGCTACGCCGACCGGAGCGTCACCAGTATTTGTAAGAAAGTTTTTATGTTATGGTACAAATCTTGGTTACAGGTTTAAATGAGATGAGCTACCGACTCTGGTATCGCGGAATTGTTTTCCCATTCTCTTTTCCATTTCACCATCCAGAGTCGGTATTCGTTCACTATGATTTTATCGACGGTATTTATTTATCATGAAAATATGATCACGTGGTTCACGTATCACTGGTTTTTACGATTGAGCGAATAGCATGAAAATGTACTAATATGTTAATTACACATGCTCACGATGTGTGTATGTGTAACGCGCCGCGTTCCAAATTACGCGCAGTTCATTGTTTTCTTTTTGTTGTGGCATGCCTAAAGTACCCCTAATGGCAGATCCGCGCCTGCGGGCCAGCTAGTAGTCTTATATAAATGGTTGGCAATACACACCAAAATTAGTCAGGCTTACGATTGCAAATACTATTATGATATGCATAATAATAAAACATATTATGATATTAATCTTATATAAAATAACAGTTCAAATTTTCATTCGGAATTGAGGGATCAATCTTTATGTAGAATAATTGTGACATATTAAACCAGACTTAATAAACACTTTCTCAGTAATAGAAGCTTTGAAATTATATGTAGAGCTGTTTGCGTAACAATGGAATTTGTTGTTAGCATGTTGTGTTATTCTGTCAAAGGCTTTATACGTTATTAAAGTGACATATTGGGATTCAGTAACAATGTAACATGTAAGGCTGGATTCAAGTTTCATCACAACGTTCCTTGTTATAGCGTATCGTATCGAGTACTTGTATCTAAAGCATTGACGCCCATTTTGAACACCATCACTATCCGTATCGTGGCGAAAATCGCGTCCATACTTAACCATATCGTATTGCGTGAGTGTTTTGGCATACATATGTGGACGCTAAAAATTTTTCTCCCATCCTCGCATCTCTTCCATTATTTCTCATGATACGCGTATCTCTAAGCGCATTGACAGCTCTAGTTAAGTTTTTGACATATATTCCTTCGTGATTGCGTAGAATTTAGTCACAACGTGTGCCTGATTTATGTTGAATAATTTAAAAAAAGTATAAAAAACAGACCAAAACAGCGGTAATACGAAGAATTTAAAAAATGAAACTAACATGGTGGAAGAGCAATCAATTGAATTCACGTCCAAATCGAGAAGAAAAGACGAAAGAAACGTCAAAAGTATCCTTGTTTATGTAATTTAATTTTAAAGCTCAAGTACAATAAAAAATGTTTTGTAATTATGAAAACAAGACTAATTTTTAATACAGTATTTGAAAAAATTCGACTGCAAAAAGTTAACTGAAAATGTCACTTCTTCAGTCAAGATTAATCTAACTATACTCTATACCTTAAACTTCATCAAGCCGTTTAGGCTACAGAGTGTGCCAAGGAAATATACATATACTTCGAGAAACATTACTCTCCTTCTGGGGTAGTCTTGTAATTTTTTTATGGGTAGGGTGACAAACGAGCACACAGTCCACCTGATGGTAAGTGGTTGCTGTGGCCCATAGACATCTACATCTATCCTCAGTAAAGAATCAAAATGCAGATGCGTTGTCACCCGTGAGGACTAAGATGGAATGCCTCTTTTCCAGTAAAAAAAGGTCTGCGGTTCTCTACAATCACAGTCCTTCCCCGGTCGAGCCAACCCATTTGTGCTACAACTATAGTACAAATACAGCTGCAACATGGCTCTACCACTTTTACACATCCATTAGTAGATGAAGCATGCTAGCATGTTTTATGATTAGATTAGACATATAAAATGAGACGTGAGAATTTTACTAAGGCAATGCTAATGTCAGTCCGCCTGCAAAACATGGCTATTAAGACTAATCCTAACTTAAGTCTTATGTCTATTTCGAATCATCCACCCAATCAAAAGTATGTCGAAAACAGAAGAAAATGTCTATAAAATTTTGCAATGGAGTTGTCCGATTACATTCACCGCAAGGTAGTGTCTGTCAGTTTGAAAATTGTCAAGTGCAGTTTATTGGTTTGTACCGTTTAGAATTGTTTTGTAATATTCTACGTCGCGTTTAAACATTTGTTTTATTTATGGTAGATTATAAACTCTTACGATATGAGGTAGTGGATATTCTTACACCATTACTGCATGGAGAATTTTTCATTATACATATATATTCGTATATTATCACCGCCGCCCATTACACCGCCGCTACACGGTAAATTCTTCATTATATTATAATGTCCTCCAGACCGAATTCCAGACACGGTGACCAGCCTCAACGGAGACTAGCCATCGGAGCAGGACAGGATTACAGTACCCACGTGTAAGCGTAAGCTCAGGTGCACTCTCTATTCCCTCACTCATAGTCCGATGGGACGGTAAACCGACACAAACGGAGAGAGATCAGGTGCAGGAACAACGGCTTTACGTGCTTTCAGAGACACGGGGGTGGATCACCGCCAACTACTTGACTCCGGTCAGCTACTGAGAATTTCTTGACAGAAAACCTCGATATTTTTTGGTCCGACCCGGGTTTCAAACGCGGGACCTCGTGAACAGCAGTTGCGTTTACAACCACTAGTCAAAAGCAGTCATTATATTATATTAATATATTAACAGTGTGTATGTGAAAGATATTTGGATGTTTATTACATACTTATGCATAATACGTTGCAGGCAACTAGTTTAATTCATCCATTACAGTCTTTAAAAGTCCACTGCTGAACAGAGGACTCCCTTATAGATTGCCTCACATGAAGGATTATGCCATAGTTAATAGCGAGCGTGTTGTCAACTGCAGTTTTTTTATTATTTTGAATTGTTATCAGGAAGATGCTACTGCCCATCTCCTGTTTTCCCTCTGTCATCTCTTACGACACCCACCGGACGATATGGGGTCATGGATATTCTTACACCGCCAGTATAAGGCTTTTTGCTTAATTATCCTTTCATTAAAACTGAGCTTTTTTTAAGCTTAGCCTCTTTACTAAGCGGCGCCGATCAACTAGCCGCCTCAATTATATTCGGCTGATGCGTCTAATATAAGATCACGCACGTAGCGCATAATTAGGCACACCAGCGACCGACTCGTTGAATGAAGTTAATATGGTGCCCATGTTATGTCCACTAGCAACCGACCAGTTGAATTTCAGAATGAAATTGTTAGGGTAAACATGCCATGTAATTTCGCTGGTCTATGCCTAATTTACTATTTTAAGAGTGGTAGAGCCATGCTGCAGCTATATTAATTGTATAAGTGTAGCACAAATGGGTTGGCTCGACCGGGGAATGACCACGCTTTCACAGAATACCAGCACAAAATAACAGCTTAATGCTGCTGTGTTCCATATAGTGAGTGTAGAGAACCGGAGACCCTTTTTACTGGAAAAGAGGCATTCCATCTTAGTACTCACGGGTGGCAACGCATCTGCATTTTGATTCGCAAACGAGGATAAATGTAGATCTCTATGGGCCACGGTAACCACTTAACATCAGGTGAACTGTGTGCTCGCTTGTAAGCCTTATCCTATAAAAATGTGCAATATTACATACATGTCACCACATCTTAACCTACCATCGCTGATATTACTAGGTAGGTGCAATGTTGTGATAGATGCATCGACTGAATATCATTCAGGCCACTAGTTAAACGGCGCCGTTTAGTCAAAAGGCTAACAGAAGGACTAATTAAGCTAGTTGGCTGCGATACATACACGGTAGATAAAGGAAGCAATTAAAAATATTCGAATTTAGAAAAATCGGCATTTAATTTTTTTTTTTGTAATTAACAGATCGGACGACAATACCACCATTAATTTTTAAGTAAATTGGTTCCCGAGACTTCAAGTGGAATATTTTCTAAAGTGGTAACATTCAGGACGCGTCCTAATGAGGTATTAAAGCAACGAGTGGCTTAATTGACGCTCTCCTTAATCCAATAACTGCATCTGCTGCATGAGATTTAACTCGGGAATAAAATGCAAATATATTATTTGCAGTTGCAAGCACTTTTAATTAAAAATAAATGCTTTTAAATTTATATCGAACGTAAAAAATATCATTCCGCATCACCTATTTCAAAATTTCATAAATGCAGTTCTGCAGTAACAATGAATACTTCACAAGAAATAAAAATAATTTTACGGATTTTATCACGTTTAATTTTAGCTTTTTTTACGCGGGTTTTTATTAACACAGCCTTGGATTAAAGTTCCATAATAACCCGCGTAAAAGAAGATATCGCTGATGTTCTCGTCACATACAAAATAGCCGCATTATGCTTTTAAACCTGGTGTTCCGTAAGAGCCCGTTTTCTCGTTCAAGCTGATCCATTCACATTGCGGATATAATACAGTTGTTGCCTCTTTCTAACAAGATAAAAGTGTACCTATTAGAAGTAACTAAGAGAAATATTATAATTCCCTACTATTTGTTCCTTTAAACATCCGCAGTTTTCGTGGTGTGTGATTTACGTGGAGGAGTTTTACAAACATAATCAATTATTATTTTAAACCGCCAATAAATCATTTTAATGATTATTTTTATTTTTATTAATAATAATAATAGCGATTAATAATTGGACATTTCTTTCCTGCTACTTTTGTTCTAATGGTTTTTAATTCGTTTATAATAGTAAAAAATAGTGTGGCTTTATACATATTACTAAAGATCATGAGGTCTCTTCTTTCACCATTCTTTTTCTGTAAAATATTGTAATAGTATGTAATTCACCATCACCTTTTTTTTTCTGTTGTTATTTAAAAAAACGTTACCCCACACTAGGATTTTCTCCTGTATTGCGGAGGCAGTTTACAAACACAAATTGCACAAGGACAAACATCCAGACCCGGAACAATTATTTGTAGGTCATACAAATACTTGTTCCGTGCGGGATTCGAACCCGCGGCCCCAAGCGTTACAAACTCATTGCTAAGCCACTACGCCACGGAGCCCTATCGTCATCACCATCATCATCACCACCATCATCATAATCATTACATCCTATCAATTATTCTATAAGGGAAATAGGAATATATTTATATCATTTGCCTAAGTTGTCCGCAGCATATAAGTCGGATTGGTATATATAATTAAAAAAACTAGAATTCAATTTTTTTGTAATAACACAGATGTTGCTGCAATCTGTTTTATATCCATTTGCTTATTAACCCACGGGATAATATGATGTATTGGGTATTCTTACGCGGCCACAACATGGCACAAATAAAATAATAAATTCCATAAATTGAAGCACTGACGCTCTGGGAAGTCATGTGCATGAAAAATGTCGACATGTTCAGTATCGTTCTTACCATTACATTCATTATCTGATAGATTCCAACTATTATCTGAAATACAACAAATCTTCGCAATAGAACACCGATTTCTACCAACAATGATTCGCGAGGCTATTCAAATTAAAAACATACCTTTTTCATAGAGAAGATGGCTGTTAATTGTAATTAAATTAAATCCAAACCCAAGCATGCTATTGCAAGACTTACAGTACTGTAAGCTCGTTCTGCGTAGATCGGGCGAAACATTATAAATTAAAAGGTGATTGTGGTCTTCGTTAACAATGACATCAGAACGTCAAACACCTCATTCCTCCCCGTGGCCATGTGTTCTATAAAGTGCCCGAAACGTCAAGAATTAAAAAAAGTTAAAATACCACGCGATAAAATCTTTAACATTAGTTTTATTGCAAATTAAGTTCTCATCATTGTGAGCGTGGGAAGAATTACACTCATGAACGGGAGTAGAAAAATTTAGTGTTTTGTTAAAAATTGTACCGGCGAAAGAGAATCCGCTACCTCATATCGTCCCGTGTGTGTCGTAAGATACGACAGAGAATAAACAAACAGAAGATTGGCAACATCATCTTCCTGGCAATAGTTCAAAATAATAAAATAGCTTGTGCGTGTCTTATGCGAACTCGGTTATGGCAAGAGTACGCATGCTAAAGGCATAAAAGGGGGTAGACAGAAATCCCGGAAAACGACTATTTACAGTTACTCTTATTTGGTAATAATTAACGAATCAAATAAGCGCTAGGCGGTGCAAAAAAGACGCGAACAATTACACGTGGTAGAGCCAAGCTGGAGCTATATTGGTAGTATAGTTGTAGCACGAATGGGTCGGCTCCACCGGGGTAGGACAACGCTCTCACAGAATACCAGCGTAAAATAGCAGCTTAATGCTGCTGTGTTTCGTATGGCGAGTGTAAAGAACCGGATACCCATTTCACTGGAAAAGAGGCATTTCATCCTAGTCCTCACGGGTGACAACGCATCTCCATTTTGATTCGCAAACGAGAATAGATGTAGATGTGTATAGGCCACAGCAACCACTTAAAATCAGGTGGACTGTGTGACAAACGTACCTTTATTCTATAAAAAACTTCTACCGCGTGTGAACTGCACACACTTTTTTATTAGTTTTACATTTTAATCCATAGGAAGCCTTTTGAATTTTACTATTGTAAACCGTACCGCTCGAGGTGTGCAGTTTTAGATTTTCGAAATTTTTTCTACTCTTAGGGATTAAATTATTACTTTTAAATTAAAAATAATTATTGAAATTGGTTTCAATATACGTAGATATTGCTTTATATACATACAAAAAAAGAACATACAGTCTAAGTGAGAATTTTCTCCTTTATGAAGTTGGCTAAAAATTAAAATTTCTGCCTTTTTACATCACTCTACTGGGCCCAGGCCTCCTCTCATTTCTTATAGGCTTCCTTAAGATATATTTCTTCACCACCGTGATAAATCAACATTTAAAATTGTAATTAACAATTAACAGTTTCGTAAAACAAGTTCTTTTCAACCAGTAAAAGTCCACCGTTGGTCTCTCCTGTTTTAGGATTTTGCAATCTAAGAGAACTAACAGACCTCTCAGCGATTTATTGTAATTGCCTCTTAAAACATCCATGGGAGAAAATGAAGTGATGTTTCTCTTATGTCGCCACAATGCGGCTAGTACGAAATACAAAATTGCTTATAAAATATAAAAACGGAGAGTGTGTCAATAATGTAAGTACGATTTGATAAAGAACGTTGTTAACCTGTATAGGAAGAATTACTTCAATTGTAAAACTTACATTAAGCGTAAATATATGTATCAGAAAAGTGCCGAAAATAAAAAAGAAACTAAAACGAAAGACTGGAAAAAACAATGAAAATTCATTGAAATGGTTCTCTCAGTTGCATTGTGCACTCGGCGCCATTGTTACCCGCGATCATTGTACGTTGCTGGCGTACTCTGCAGTTTACATAAAAATGATACTTTGATATTTCTGAAATCATTTTCAAAATTTTTAATGTAATTTATATTTACATTAAATCAATGTTTTAAAGGTGTGCTATAGTGTGAACGGGGAAGGAATACACTCTCCCAGAATAGTAACATGAAATAATAGCATAATCAATTTTATTCAAGGTTACATGCAGAGCAGCCGTAGTTAAAATATAACACACATGGACAGACACAAGATATTTTCTAATATATGCGACAAGCTTCCGACTGCACTGTATTATAGGTAATGAACTTATTTCCTCTGTAATTAAGTGTGATAGGACATTAATGAGACCGTCGAGATAGAAAATTAATATCACACAGATATAAGGAGACCATATGGAGCAAAGTTAAAGGTTAAAACGGTAAACGGTTGGGTTTTTCCCCAACCACAGTTAAAATATATCTAACGATATATCATATCTTATAACCCATCAAGCAGTTTCGGCTCACGCTCTATAGCGTGCCTAAGAAATAGACATACAGACGTACATACAAAAAGATATGATGTAAGATTTTATGCCATTTATATATTGGTCGTGTAGGTACTTATTTAAAACACTAAGTTTTCAGTGCTAGTAGTGCTCTGATGGCCAGGTCTCATCATGATTCTCATCGGTACCGAAATAATCCCAGTAACAGTCCCAGTGATCTAAGAACCAGGCATCTGGAACCTTAGGCGCTGCTTCCTATTGCTGCTAGATATTTTATAATCTGGGAAGCCACCTCTTACTTCAACCATAAGGTGATTGTCTCTCTTATTCCGCTGCCATACGATGCGATATAATCCGTAAAATAAAATTAAATAAGTATAAACATAGTAACTAACATATCCCAACGGATAAAAAAGCTAAAGTAGCAATGAGCCGGCCATACAGCTCAAAGATCCGATAATCAATGGGTACCGGTAAGCGATGTGTTGGGTGGCTCCTACTAGATGTAGTGACGACCTGATAAGAGATGAAGTAAGTAAATGGATGCAGGTGGCACAGCACCATTCATTGCGGTATTCCTTGGGGGAGGCCTATCTTCAACAGTTATCTTGCTATGAGCTCTAATGATGAAGGAGATCACGCCTTTAATATAGCCATTTACTTCTCTTAGTGCTATTAACCGATATAGCATTAATAATGGATTTATTTTTCAAATAATATCCAAATTTTATTGTTAAGTGCAAATAATATAATAAATATTAATAATATATATAATAAAAATATATAATATACTAGCTATCTGCCAGTGTCCCGTCAAAATCGGTTCAGCCATGTTGGAAATTAGCAGGAACAAACAGACAGACAGACACAAGTACTAAAATAAATGTTATTTCGTTATAAATACCGTAAATAATTTCATATGTATTTAGTAAAGAGTTTTTATATTGATATTACAAACAGACATTTCTATGTTATTTATTTGTATAGATTATCCCAAATTGAATGTGATTTATGGACAACAACTACACTTATGCGTGCTCCTGGGAAGACACGCGACAAGGTATCTGAATATGTAAGCGAGCGATCCTTACTAATGTGTGGATGCGTGGTAAAATAGTAGTCGTTAGATATTTATGAATCACAATTAGTTAAAATAATGCATTACCACGCATTCTGATTTTAAAAGATAAAAAGAACAGAATGTTAGAGATTTGTTTATTAATTTTTTTTCATCATTCGCATAAATTACTTATTCTGAACCTTTTTACATTTATATTTTTGGTGGAATTTATATTCAATGCAGGTATTAACGAGTCTTAAATGATGATGAGGAAAATTTGAAAGAAGATTAATTTTTTGTATCGAATGGATCATTCTTTGTATAGGTCAATAATATAGTATCAGATCATCACAACTATTAGATATTAAGAATCAGTCATTTAAATAACTTTAATTTAATTTTTCCAACTTTATTCTTGATTTACCTTTTGAATACTTGCTGCATGCTGGATAAGAAACATCAAATTCCTGGAAAGAGATCTCTTCCAGAATAATTTTAGAGACAGATAATTACATACATAAATAGTCACGTCTGTCACACAGAGGGATGGGCAGAGACTATGGACTTCCATTTGGCACGATCCTGAGACACCTCTCTCACCTCCTTCACATCCATATACCTACGCATACATGCTCATCGGTTAAGGGTACTCTTAATTTGACCAATTTTCAATAAATTTCCAATTTGGTCGATACACTTTTACCTAGGGCGTCCATTCTTGGCCCTGCCGTTCACTTCTGCAGCATAAATTTGCTTTTTGACTCTTTCCTGATTCATTCTTTCTTCATGACCAAACCACCGAAGCATTCCTTTCTTAATCCTGGTCACAACTTCATCTTGCAAACCACACTTTTATCTTATCACACAATTTCTCACACTGTCATTAAGATTCAGCCCTAACATACTCCTTAATGACCGCATTTCTATAGTATTTATTCTACTCTCATGCTTCTTCTGCCACACCCAAGTTTCACTACCATACATTAAAGGAGGGACTAATGCAGCACTGTGAATTAACATACGTGCCTTTTTGGACACATCCTGATTTTTTACATTAGACTATGGAGCCCCATTTACTCAATTTAATGCTTTCACTCGTCGTTCTATATCCTTATAATATCTATCATCCCTGCTAACTACACATCCAAAATACACAAAAGAATCTACTTGCTTGACCAACTCCCTTTCTATTCCTATTTCACATATCGCTTTGCTTACTTTTATTTAAAAAACCATAACTTTCGTCTTACTTGCGTTCACTTTCATTCCCCTTTCTTTTAATGACTCGTTCATTCATGTGACCATCATTTACAACTCTGCCGCTGACGAGGCCAATGTGACTTGATCATCGGCGTACAAAAGGCATTTGACGATTAACTCACCCATTCTTAACCCGCATTCTTCAACTTTCAAATTTTCCAAACAGATAACTATTGGCAGTTTAAGCATTCTACTTCTGGCTTATATTTATACTGCAAAGTACATTAAATTTCGTCGTAAATATTCCTCAAGCTATTACCTTACGGGTACTGGTTTTACGTGCATTGTATAAAATGCGCAAAATCAAACAAATAATAAAATTATTATAATTGCAAAACAGTGTTGTCATAAAATCATAATTTTGTCATCGAATTTTTGACATGTTTGCAAATTATCAGATTGTTCAGAGGTACAGACGTAGGTGCGAACTGAAATACAATAAAGTTCAAGCGTTTGGCTGTGACTGTGAAATAAAAAGAATAGATCTCTCGCCGCGTAAGTAGTTCAGCCCAGGGAGTGGCCAATGCTCCATGTATCTAGTACGGAGCTGCAGTACATATATACCGCAATAGTTCGTAAACTTCGATAGCGTGATTTGGGCTTCAGGTCGTTTCGCTTATGATGCAAGGTCAGCGCTGCCACAAACAAATAAAATAAAGGAATGTTAAAATAAATTTAATAAATACTTATATTACGCTGTAACCGTATTGTGTTACTGGCTTTTGAAACATATGCTCGTATGGCGGCTTGACATAAATGTTGGCCGTTTACCAAGTGTGGTTGCCAGTAAAAAAAAAATTCTTTCTCACATAACAAAATAATAAATTCCTAATTTTTGTCTCACATAACAATTAAATAATAAATTCCTAATTTTTGTCTCACATAACAATTAAAATAATAAATTCCTAATTTTTGTCTCACATAACAATTAAAATAATAAATTCCTAATTTTTGTCTCACATAACAATTAAAATAATAAATTCCTAATTTTTGTCTCACATAATAATTAAAATAATAAATTCCTAATTTTTGTCTCACATAACAATTAAAATAATAAATTCCTAATTTTTGTCTCACATAACAATTAAAAATATAAATTCCTAATTTTTGTCTCACATATCATCATCATTACAGCCCTTCACAAGTCCACTGCTGAACATAGGACTCCCCCAAAGAATGCCACAAAGCACGGTCCTGAGTCACCTGCATCCATCGACTTCCTGCATGTCTTACCAGGTCGTCACTCCATCTTGAGGGGGGACGCCCTACACTTCGCCTACCGGTACGAGGCTGCCACTCGAGAACCTTTCTTCCCCATCGGTTGTCGGTTCTTCGAGCTATATGGCCGGCCCACTTCCACTTCAGCTTACTAATCCTTTGGGCTATGTCGGTTACTCTGGTTCTACTGCGGATATCCTCATTCCTAAGTTTATCACGCAGAGAAACTCCGAGCATAGCCCTCTCCATAGCTCGCTGAGCGACCTTGAGCTTCCTCATACGGCCAGCAGTGAAGGACCACGTCTCAGTTCCATAAGTCATCACTGGCAACACGCACTGGTTGTACAATTTCGTTTTCAGGTTTTGAGGTATGTCTGACGAGAAGATGTGTCGTAGCTTCCCGAACGCTGCCCAGCCGAGTTGAATCCGTCGATTGACCTCTCGGTCGAAGTTAGACTTACCTAGTCGGACTAGTTGTCTCAGGTAAACATACTCGTCAACAACTTCGAGCTTAGTGTTCCCAACAACTACCGGCATAGGTATGACATGGACAGTGAACATGATCTTTGTTTTGTCCATGATCATCTTAAGACCTATCCGTTGGGAAACACTATTGAGGTCATTGAGCATAGTGCTTAGGTCCTCCAGCGATTCTGCCATAAGGACTATATCGTCGGCAAATCGAAGGTGGGTGATGTACTCGCCATTGATGTTGATACCGTATCCTTTCCAGTCCAGAAGCTTAAAAACGTCTTCCAATGCAGCGGTGAAGAGTTTCGGGGATATGACGTCACCCTGTCTTACACCTCTCTGCAATTGGATAGGTTTCGTACTCTGGTTCTGTACTCGGATAGCCATCGTAGCCCTACTGTACAAGCACTTCAACAATTCGATATACCGACAGTCAACTTGGCACCGCTGAAGGGACTGCAGCACCGCCCAAATTTCGACGGAATCAAAGGCTTTCTCATAGTCCACATACGCCAGACATAGTGGCAAATTGTACTCTTCGGACTTCTGTACAATTTGCCGAAGGGTATGTATGTGGTCTATGGTGCTAAAGCCCTTTCGGAAACCGGCTTGTTCGGGAGGCTGGAAGTCGTCAAGTCTGCGCGCGAGACGATTCGTAATGACTCTCGAAAACAGCACGTAGACGCGGCTCAGAAGGGAAATCGGTCTGTAGTTCTTCAAGAGAGCGTTGTCACCTTTCTTGAAGAACAAGACCACCGCACTTCTGCTCCACGCCTCCGGTGTAATGGAGCCACCATGGAGGACGGAATTAAAGAGCCTCTGAAGGACTTCAAGTACCGGTCTTCCACCCGCTTTCAGAAGCTCCGCTGTAATTCCATCCTCGCCTGGGGCCTTACCGTTTTTAAGGTGCTGGAGAGCCATTCTAATCTCGCTCAGACTGACGTCCGGGATATCTTCGGAATAGTGTCGGATGAGACTCGCTCTTGGATCGTTACTCACACTTGCGTGTGGCTCCAACGATGACGTGTACAGCTGCCCATAGAATCTCTCAATCTCACTCAAAATCTCAGGTGTCCCGGAAACGATGCTGCCACATTCTGTCTTCAGCTTTGACAGGTGGCTCTTTCTGGCAGACAGATCTCTGGCAAAGACTTTGGAGCCTTGGTTCCGCTCGATCGCTTCTTCAATACGAGCTGTATTGAAGTTGCGTAAGTCCCACCGCATGCATTTGGAGATCTGTCTGTTCAGATGCCTGTATGCTGTCAAGTCTGTTGAAGAATGTAGCTTCATCTCCCGTCTAACAGCCATGAGATTAAGAGTGTGATCGGAGAGTTTTTGTGTTCTTCTGCGGCGGGTCTTGCAGAACTTAGCTCCGACCGCATGGACAGTTTCCACGAGCTTGTCATTCATATCGTCCACTTCATTGCAGTCAACAATTAAAATAATAAATTTCTAATTTTTGTCTCACATAACAATTAAAATAATAAATTAACATTTTACATACACATAGACACAACAAATACTTAGCAACTCGTCAGATATCAGTGTAATTTTTGAGTTTAAGAAAAAGTAAATAGTGATAAAAACTACTTATTTATATGTATATGAATGGAAACGCCATCATTTAGTTATTTGATTTTCAATTTTTTTGCAGCAAAAATCTGACCAATTCGTCATTTTGTAGGACTTCGGTTCAGCCTTCCAACTAGATTTAGCCTAGTAATTAGTGTGGCTGCAACTAGTTTTATTGTACGCCTAGAACCACGTGGACTTAGACAGAGAGGAACGCTTGCGTATGGCTATTCCTCTCCCGTTCGCCGGTTGCTCGTGTACCTCTATGTACTATTACAAATATACTCTTTCTATTGTATTAAATAATTGATCGTTTTCGAAATTCAAATTGTACTTTTTAAAGTAGACAGAAGTTAGAGGACTGAGGGCAAGGTTAAGAAAATTAATCACTAAACAATATAAGACAAAGTTGCTTACATGAATATATCGTTGTATTTACTAAGTACCGATACGGATTGCACTGTTGTTTAAAGAATTACCTGAGGAAGATTTTCGTGTTTATGTGTGTATATTTTATATAAGTATGGTAGATAAATTATAGTGTTTGGTAAACTCGTCACAAAATTGTTACACTACGTTCTCGTTGGCAACCCTTATTTGCATAAAACACAATACACCGGTATAACTGTAAATTGAGTTGAACATTGTAATTTAATTGACAATCAACAATGTAATTGTTAATTTGTATTTTATTTTATATTATTGTTGATAATAATTATTATTTATAAGTTAGTAGTTTTCTTAAATATAGGTTAGTTATAGCATCGCATTGGTTTGTAGAACTGGAATGATGTTATAATTTATATAATAAATAAATGAATAATTTTTATACTTTCAGAAACGAATACGAAAATTATTTTGCTTTTTTTATTTTTAACTGAAATTCAAACTTGGCCCAGAATCTCACTTTATACCCACCTGTACATACATCAAACAATCAAGTCACTAATAAACAAACACTCTACTACCGAAGGTGTCATAAAAATTAAAATAGCAAATATTGTTGATATTTCCCCAAAATTTACGTTAGTTTTAATTTAGATATATCTGCATAAAGATACATCAAGGCTTTGAAACCACGTCACTGAAACAGACGGTATTTGATTTCAATCTGGGACAGAACTTTTTTACATTATTTTTACACAGATTGTATTTTTATGTACCTACTTTGACAGCAGTACTGGACGGTGAGATTGCATTTCATTCATATTCCGTTTATCTCAGGCCGTCTGACTGAAGTCAAGTGCTTTTGTGGTGTAAGCTATAAGCGAAATAAAAATTTAGTAATTTTCAAAATGTAGTTTTTTAAATCACCTGACTGACTAAGATGAAACTGATGAAACACGTATATGTGTCCGAATCAACGCATATAAATAATACTGAAGTACCTGTCTGTTTTTTGAATAAATAAAAATTCATAAAAATAGTTTTTGATTATTCTTAATGTAAATAACGCCGCATTAAGAGTTCATACCCAGGCTAAGCCATTTTTATTTCGATTTCACATGAAAGATAAAGAATATGTCACTAAATATTTGGTGATGTACTTGTAAGGACAGGATTGTAGATATAGTAAAACAAGTTTGTGCATATATTGGATCATGGTAAAAGTAATAATAATTGTTAGTTATTATACATTTATAATGGCAACACTGATTATAGAATCTATGGTCTGAGTGTCTTTGGCGGATGTTGTTGAGTAGTATGGAGTGTAATGTGTAATGTGTGATTTTGATGACTTTGACGTCTTTAAGTATAAGTTATTAAAAGTAAAAGGTATATGTTGTGTAAATCTGATTAATAAAACATATAATTAAGAAGAAAGTTTATTTAAATAATGACATTAACAATAATAATAATGTCCTCCAGGCCGAATTTCGGTCACGGCGGCCAGCCCCAACCGAGGCATGCCATCTGCGCAGGGCAGGATTATAATGCCTGAGTGTATGTGCAAGCATAGGTGCACTATCTATTCCCTCACCCTCACTCTCAAAGTCCAATGGGACGGTAATCCGACACGACCGGAGAGAGATCTGGCGCAGGGCCAACAGCTTTACGATCATTCCGAGTCATTCCGAGGCGCGGGGATGAAACACCACCAACATCCTGTCTCCGGGCTGCTACTGAAAACTTCTTGACACAAAAAAGCCCAATAACAGTATTGCCACCGACCCGGGATTCTAGCCCGGGCACTCATACGTACAGCAACCGTGTTTACGATCAGTTTAGATCCATGAGATAGTCAGTACACTTTCAATTTAAGCTAATTAATATAATAAAAAGTAAAACAAAAACTAAAAAGAATAAAGTGACTTTCACATAATTACCTTTTTTGAAGTTTAATTGTATGAGTACTAAGCAATATCACTAAAAGGTTAACTGTGTAGTGAAGGTGTAAGAATATCCACTAGCCCATATCGTCCCGTGGGTGTCGTAAGAGGCGGCAGAGGGAAAGTAATCAAGAGGTGAACAGCGGTCTTTCCGATAACAACGAGAAAAAAACTGCGATTGCTACCTGCCTGCCAAGCGTATTTCTTTAAATTTAAATAGAATTATCCGTAATATAGTATATTTAATGGGAAATAATAATTACTATCACTGTCATTTGGTGGCAGCGTAAATAAATCCATTACGCCATTTCGTCGCATGGGAGTGAATGGTATCGTAGGGGGAGACTTTGGGATATGCCAAAAAGATCTCATGGTTTCCGATAGATGGTGCTAAAACATACAACATGTAGTAACAGTCGAATTAAATACTCCTACTTTTTAACTGGCTCGTTTGAATTTTAGAAGTATTTTAAGTCAGTTCCTGCAGCTTAGGAGAGTGAATCTATCAAACCGCTTGCTGTTCTGGGCTTGACCTGGGTAGGATAAATTAATGTGGTGTTATTTAAATAAGATATATCAAAGAATAATGAATTTTTCGATTTCTAAAAAAAAAAGTCTTCAGATTTTTTCGGATAAAACATAGCCCAGATCACCCCTGGTATTGCTCTTTACTTACCTGTTCGTCACGTTTCATTACAATCGTTTCAGCCATTCAAAAATTTTATAATTGATTATTCATGTCATTATGGCATGCTAATAACCCCACAATTGCGAGCGGGGGAGCGTTGGCCGCTCCTTGGGCAGAACACCCTGTCCGGCGGGAGATCACCCCTTTTCCTTCCACCCGCCACAGTGGTGACCACTCGACGTGATATGAACACGCAAGCAATAACCTTCGGAAACTACAACTTCAGATCTTCGTCATCATCCTCAAGTACCCCATTCATTCGCTCCCGAGCAGATATTGTCTGTAGTCTTCATATTCTGCAAAGCCATCTAGCTTTACAAAGGTTCATCGCAGCACTGGAATAATAATGCTTCCTGTTCCTTCAAGCTACTCTCTGCGCTATAGTGTTCAGCAAGGCTCTGAGCCTTACTGCTCGCCTTTGCTTCACAGTACTCTCGCAGATTACTTGCCTTCTTCTCGACTCACCGCAGACTACAAGGCAATTCCTGGCACTTGCTCCGGCTCATCGTTCTCACCGGCATCACTTGCAAGTGCGTAGTACGGCATGCATTACACACTGGCATATCGTTCTCACCGGCGTCACTTGCGCATACAGCATGCATTCCCCACCGGCATTAAGGACGCACTGGCAATCGGACTGCACTATCGAACTCCGTTCTGAGCAGGAGGGTGATGTGGCGGCGCTGTTGTCGCGCCACAAGCGAAACACATTTAAGCCTAAATCGCGCTAACAAAGTTCCGAAGTTTAAGCAGTATATATAGAATAGCTCCGAACTACCACTCGGAGCGTTGGCCGCTCCCCGGGCAGAACACCTTGCCCGGCGGGAGATCTCCCCTTTTCCTTCTACCCGCCACACTATACTTCCGTTTTTCTGATATAGTTATGTCAAACTTCAATTAAAAAAGAGTTTGGAAAATCCAAAAGTGCGCGACTCACAATGTCTAATGATAGTGAAAAAAAATGTAAATTGTAATTCTATTCGTCAAAGAGTTCCAGTAGCAGTCAACGAAGTACACCTTGAAGCCAGTCCGTCAAGTCCGGAGGTAAGATCTATTCTATATATCTATTGTATTCTATCAACTTTATCACCATTATAAACCTGCACAAGTCATCTGCTAAACATTGGCCTTTTCTGAGTAATGTGAAAATACGGTCCAGAGCCACATGCATCGAATTTTTGCATGTCTTATTGGTACTGACAACGCATCTATTGTGTTACTGCCCTACCCTTCTCCTAACGACACGAGGCTGTCGCCTCAAGAGATCTTTTCTCTGCCGATTTTCTGAACACCCTAAGATAAACCAACAACCGATGGAAAAAAAGGTTTAAAAAAGTTTAGATGGAGTGACGACCCTAATAAGAGATGCAGTAAGTTGATTGATGCAGGTAACTTATGACCGTGTTACGTGGCATTTCTTAAGGAAATTTCATTTCTTTATGTTCAGCAGTGGACATGTGGAGGGCCGTAATTATCATGATGATATTTATTTAATTTTGATTCGAATGCTAACGGTTTCTTCTTTTTTATAAGATAGTAACAGTTCATTGGACAATATGAACAATATTATGTAATAAGAGTTTACCATGATTGCTCCGCTTGACATTTGTATTATCGAACGAGGTACCAGACGTCTTGACGGTGCTATCTGTCATATTTTAGATCTTTCTTTTCCCGACTATCTCCTTAGTCTAGTGATCGTAAGCGCGGTTGCTAATCTAGTGGTCCCGGGTTCAAATTCTGGTCTCTCTAACGCATAACGGTCGGTCTAAAATCGGTTATTTGGGTTTTCTGTCAATAAATGAACAGTATCAGGAAGCGTCTCATCTCCGTCAGATCGTTTTCGGATTGCCGTCTCATCGGACTGTAAGAGTGAAGGAATAGACAGCTCACCTATGCTTATGCATACACTAGGGCACTGTAATGTTGTCCTGCGCAGATGGCTAGTCCCCGTTGAGATTGGTAGCCGTGAAAGAAATTCCGTAAATTGGACATAATTATTAATAATGTTTTAGACCTTTCTTTACTTTCCCATTATCGTCTTATAATACCTACGGACTGAAATGGAGTTAGTGATTTACCAATGTCGCCACCACATAATAAGATTCTACAACAAAAGAAAACAATATCGTTGTCTTCACTTGAATTCAACAATAGGAAATTCAAAATTCGATAGTTGTCTACTTTGTTTTATTACCACTATTTCTAATTACTCTTTTAACAAACCAATCGCTCTAATTGTTGCAAGCACAAACCAGCTGACCTACTTTAAAATAATAACAGAAAATATTCCTTTGTGAAATTTTTTCTTTGATAAGACCAACGGTTTATCTCAACAGGTTCCTTCATTGTAAATTTTAAATAAATTGTATAAAAATACCTTTAAAGATTTTGTTGCGTTTAATGTTAAACTTTAAAATTAAATTATTGTAAATGGTGAAATATATTAGAAATCATTTTCGATTCTGTCATTGGTAGTGGAGTTGGGAGAAGTGGTAGGGATGTGGATAGCTCACGCAATTAAAGGAGGGTGGCAGGTGCTCTTTGAATTAGGTAAGGCACGTAATTTTATTTTATTATGCGGATCTTAGTAAATTATTTTTAACGTTTATAGAGATTACAATGTAGGTGTCTTCAAGGCAAGAGTGAATAGGCTTTTGTTAAGTCAGTGCGCTTTATATTAGGCTACATCATCACTTACCATCAGGTGGGATTGTAGCTAAGCGCTGGCTTAGTATAGTACAAATAAATAACATACTTAATTACAACATCAACATCTTTAAATCATCGTTATACTCATAGATTTCTATGTATACCATTCGATGGGCACTAGTAGTGACTTACACCACTATGATACTAATACATTGTGCATTAAGTGACGGTCAATTCTCCGTAACTTCTTTAGTCTACTTTGAGCGGGCGAGAAGACTAGTTATTTGTTTTGTAAGACGTAAACGTTGTTTTCGACCATCTAAAGCCGCGTATCGATTATGCGCTCCAAGAGGTCGAACATTAGCGCGCGTTCTAGCCGCACGCCAAATTGTTCGTTGGAACGCGAACGCGAACGCGTGGAGCGGGCCGTTCCATCTGGTGTTGGTTTTTTACCCCGTATCAAAATAGTTAAGTTTTGGCGCGCGCGCTATTTGGGACGGTTGTTTTCATCATTCGTGTGTTTGTTGCTTTCTGAACCATGGATAACCAGAGTTGCCGTAAATTGATAAAATTATATGGTTCCAAATAACTACTGTGGAATAGCAAAAGTCGTTTGTATCATAATAAAGCGCTCAGAGAAGATGTATGGAACTATATAAGCGGCAGTTGTTCGTACACGACCGACATACATGTTGAACGGTCGAACACTGGAACGGCTGCCGCGCCACGCGTGCTTAGTTGATACACTTCGAACAATTGGAAACGTTCCGCGGATCGTACTGGTCGGCGCGGTCATGCATAGCGCGCGCGCCAGGAGCGCGTAATTACGCGGCTTAACTCTAATTTTGTTTTGTGACTAAAAACGCTGTCATAATTTATGTGCGCACTTTGCCATTTGCCATGTGATTATAAGCTTATTAATACCAGCGTCAAATAGCAGCTCAACACTGCTGTGTTTCGTGTGGTGAGTGTAGAGAACCGGAGATCCTTTTTACTGGAAACGAGGCATTCCATCTTAGTGCTCACGGGTGACAACGCATCTGCATTTTGATTCTTTATTGAGGATAAATGTAAATGTCTATGGGTCAAAGCAACCACTTACCAGGTGGACTGTGTGCTCGTTTGTCACCCTATCCTATGAAAAAAGGGACAGGTTACACCGCCATCTATCGAAAGCCATGAGACCTTCGGCGGAATATGGTAATGGATTCTTTTATGTCGCTACTTTATTGTAATGTGAGAGTGAAGATAACAAAATCCTCTTTAAAATACAGCCTTTTCCTCATTTATGTAAATTTTATTTTATCTTTTGCGGGGCATTATTTTGTTTATTCTCTAAAAAAAAAATTACATGAACGTAATAAAATCACAGTACCTAAAAGCACCCTCACGAATTTTACAGACTTTTTTTACATATTGTGCAATTCGACTCGGTGAGTTTTATCGTGCTACATCAACTGCAGCAAGATACTATTTGTGACTTACTAAATTGATTGCCACGTCTAGGAAGAAGCAGGGTCTCGCGGAATGCTATGAGTGATGAAAGCCTGAAGCCCAAGTACTGGTGCTTATATACGGGCCGGTGTCTTATGGAAGTTGATGAAGAAGGTGAAGTTTTTTTTTTTATAAATCTAAAGTGTCGATCGAACTTACAGTTCATCTGATGGTAAGTGGATACTGCAGCACATGAACACCTGCAGTCAACTTCAAACAAAAAAGGCTAAAGGTGCGTTGTCACATTTGAGAACTAAGATTGAATGCCTGTAAATATTATCAGCTATAGTTATACTGGCTTACTTCTGACGCCATGTAGCAGGTGCACGTCACATGGCGTCTGAAACAGTTGAGATGGTACCTATCCAGACGGGCTCCTAGTAAGAAAAAGAGTCCTAACACAATGTAATTTGCATAGTCACACCGCATTCTGGTTAAGTTGACGTATTTTTTAATAGAATAAGGATGACAAACGAGCACATAGACCACCTGATGGTAAGTGGTTGCTGTAACCCATAGACATCTACATCTATCTTCGCTTGCGAATCAAAATGTAGATACGTTATAAGCCCTGAGGACTGAGGTAGAATGCCTCTTTTCCAGAAAAAAGGGTTTCCGGTTCTCTACACTCCCTATTGAAACACAGTAGCATTAAGCTGCTATTTTACGCTGGTATTCCGTGAGAGCGTGGTCCTTCCCTGGTCGGGCCGACCCATTCGTGCTACAACTATACTATTAATATAGCTGCAGCATGGTTCTACCACGTATAAAAGTATTGAGGAAATATTTAGAATATTTGCATATATTATATTCAGTACACCAATGGATCCAGGATGTTGTGAGGCTGCCACGCTTTTGTAGCGCATCAGGTAAGTTTGTCGGGGCACGCCTGGATAGAAGTAATATTACGCAGATGAGCTTCTTCAATACGTCGTGTGCAAGACAATTCCAAAAACTTTCTAATTCATATTATCTAATTCATATATGAAAGGAAAGATTGCTCTGTGGTGAGGCACTGGAACACAGTGCATGTGGGTTCCAGGCTCCACATGGTCTATAATAAATAAGTTATCTGTGTGTACTAACTTACCCTTATTTTTAAAATACTAACAAAATGGGTCTAATTACCTAAATTAAAAATAGTTTGGAAAATCCACCAATAACGTTTCGCGTTATGAGGCGTGCAGTAAATAAATATAACCTACTCATACAATTAACGTTTCGAAGCGGTGATTCGCGTGGTTTCAAAATATTGTTTAGCTTATATTACCTTGTTAGGCATGCATTTACTTAATTAACACTAACCCACACGAGCAAGGTCATCCCGATAATACGATCAAAGATTAGATTATAGAAATAGCTGCTTGCGCAGATAGTAAATGTGCAAACTATTGTCGAATACGCCGCGCGGTACGCAGGAACATCGGAAGTTTAAATAAAACGCATCCAAAATTAAATATCTTCTTCTTTTTTTCTTTTTTTTTATAGAAAAAGGGTAACAAACGTGCACACAGACCACATGATGGCAAGTGGATGTGTGGTTTCACAAATAAACTTTAACAAAATTTGTACATTACCCATTGTTTTCGTCATATTTTATACTATGTATATAGATTTGAGTGTATTTTTCCATAATATACTATTTGTTTTTTATAGTGTAAATTCTTCTTAATTAAGTTGCTTGTAAATGTACTAATATGTATTATTTCAATATGGAAGGTCTGGAATCCTGTAAGACAGGTTTACCTAGTACAGGGTTCACAGAGCACAGATTGTGTTATGTAATACCTACTCCTTATAAATAAATTAATAAAAACTATCCATGTGGTAGCAGTCTAGAAATTCCTTTGCCGCTTTATTTTGTTCTATTATTTAAATAATAAACGAAATGTGGTGAAGCTTAGGCTTCACCACATTTCGTCCCGTTAGTGTTGGAAGAGGCGACTGGTGGCGCCAGAAAAATCTTACAGCTTCCGATAGTTTGAGGTATCACCATTTCGTTTACGGCAGACATACATCGTAAGTACCCGTAATGAAATACCTGTAGCTAATATATAAGCTAGCTATCTGTTGTCTATCTAACTGTCAGACACACAAATTCCCATAGCGGGAGTTCGCTTAAAACCCAGAGATTATGGCTAGATGTAACAACATCATCTTTCAACAGCAACTCATTTTTATACAACTCTTCTTACATTAATTTTGTTAAATAAAACATGATGTAGGTTTATGTTTGTAAGTGAAAGTTCATTCTTGTTTTTTTAATCCATGGCAACTTCTTATTTAAAGTCTAATTTATTGCATGGAACAATGAAAGTTGATATTTAAACTTAAAAAATGTAATTCCATTAAATATTAGCAACGTCGAAACACAAAAGTTTCTCTTGGAGAAAGGTCACTTTATACGGGCGGTAACACAATATGTTGAGACCACAACGGAACACGGCGCAATCTTTTAATATTTGATGTATAAAGTTTTATGCTTTCCCAAACTTCTAGCGCTTGTAGGAAATTTACGAATAGCACTACCAAAACTATGAAATCGTAAATACCTGATGTGGATTTTCTTAAGGTAACATTTGTCCTATAAATTACCACGTTTATTTATTTATTTAATTTTATTTAACATATTATATAAACACAAACAGCGGAGAGGACAAATCGTGATTTACGAGTTTTTAAAAGGACGCTACTTATTTCATAATAAAATTTCTTTCAGTAGGCCACTTACAAAGGTACCTATATTATAAATAAAATATAATGAGAATAATGACATTTTTACGAATAGACTATATAAATAAATAAATAAATAAACCATATGGTGGCGGCGTCCATCATCCCATTTTGTCCGTGGATATCATAAGAGGTATTATTTTATAGAATAAAGGTGACAAACGAGCACACAGTCTATCTAATAGTAAGTGGATACCATCTACATCTGTATTCATAAAGAAGAATAATTTAGATGCGTTATCACTGCTAAGGACTAAGATGGTATGCCTCGTTTCCAGTAAAAAGGGTCTCCGGTTCAGTACACTCACCATATAAAACACAGCAGTATTTAGCTGCATTCCGTGAGAGCTTGCTTTCCCTGGTCGAGCCGACCCATTCGAGCTACAACCGTAATATAGTTGCAGCATAGCTCTACCACGTACAAAGGCTATGGAAAGTGTCAGTCAGTTTTTGATGTCTTCCGATAGATTGTGGGATATATACAAATAAAGATTTCACTTACGCTAGACGTAAAATATCCAGACCATATATCAAAGAAGCTTGGCAAGCGGTTGCCAATCCGCCTACCAAACGTAACGCTAATGACAAATCCTCCCAATCCCCTTGCAAACACGGAAAAGAGATATCCAGCTGTGAAAATACAAACAATTGGCTTAGCGGTCGTTTTCCGTAACTTGAACATTGAACTCTGGTTTTATAGCTTTGTGTACATCGCTTGCGACGAATAACGACACCTAATGTTTAGAGGAAACGATCAACAAAGTGGTATCTGTGACCGACAGGTGACGCTTGTATGCGACAAGCGCGTATGAAATGCAGATGCCACCACAAACAGGATTTGATCCTCATAGAAAATTACTACGTAATTAAATTCCTGTAATGAGTAACTTGCCGTAGATAGAGGTGTGATTTGATAGATTTGAGATGTTATATAAATTCCATTCCTCATGAAAAAATACCAACCCTAAGGTTGTAAAAATAGGGGATGATGATTTCAATGTATGTAACTATTGAGACAACACATAAAATATAATAGATTAGAATGATTTTTTATTCCATATAGATTATTACATAATACTTATTGAAAGTCATTGATTTATTTGCCACTGGTTCGGAAAATACCTCTGTCTTGGGAAGAACCAGCAAGAAAGCCAGCGGTACTTTTTTTAAACATATTTCACTTCACAATAATTTTGTTTGTACATATTTTAAATGAATTTTCATAGAACCAGCATGGTGGCGATCACCTTATTCCCAGGGGTTATTTTTATTCATGTATTCCTTGATATTATAATAACATTTTTTGTACAGTTTTAATAAAACTTTTAATATCAATAATGTTAATAAACAATGAGAAACTTTGAACAGGTTCTGGAATTTTGTTGTAAAAGCGTATACATTGTCTCATAAATTAATTACTGATTTTGTGGAGTCTAGTAACTGGCATTACAATCTTAAGTTTGTTTCTAGTGTTTAAAGTATGAAGATCCTTATGTTTATCAAAGCTATCTGTTTTTATGTACATACATTACATTTTCATAAATATATTGCAATGCCAAAGTTAATATGTATATGTCTTAAAATTTTTCACTGAGGGACTATTTACAATTTAAGTTATAAATCGCTCGTACGGCTCTCTTTTGCAAAACAAATATGGCTTCAATATCAGTCGGTAATGCGACTCATATTGAATTTCCATAGCAAAATTCCATAAGACATTACGCTACAACAGTAACAAAATACACTAATCTATCTGTCTTAACATCAGTGAGATTTCTAATCTTTCTTACAGCATATACTGCAGAGCTAAATATGCTTGCTAATTTAGATATATGGGGGCTCCATTGAAGCTTCGCGTCAATAGCAATACCAAGAAAAATGGTGTTATCTACAAGACTCAACTTACCCCTATTTAAGAGCACATTGGTATCTGAATGTTTAACATTAGATATTGTAAATTTAATAAATTTTGTCTCATTGCCGTTTATGAGCAACAATTAGTTTACAATTGGCGTTAAACCAATGTACTAATTTCAATAGAGCATTAGTTACATCGCCATAATTAATTAATCAACGTTTGAGTTTGAACTTATTCTTTGCCGTTTCAGTTTGAATTTTATCTCATTCTTGTTGTTACTAGTCGGTTTGTACTTTTCATGTTAGGTAAATTATTTATTTAATTGTTAACCCACATACATGCAATAATAGAAAAATAGAATAATAAATTTACGATGGCGCTGTTTCTTCCAGCAGGCCTATTGATAAATAAAAGAACAGCACAAAAAAGAATTTATGTGCGTATGTTGCCCTCTCTGGATGTGCCTGTGATCAGATGTTGGACCTACATAAATTATTACTTTTTTCAACTCGAAAATTGTACCTTACTATGAACAACTGTATATCAACCATTTTATCAAGCTAAAAACTTCAGTATAAAGCAAAAAAAAACTTAAGAATGCAACTTTTAAATCACTTTTAATACTGTAGAGAAAAAGAGGTTATATTATACTCTCGATGTTGGAAATGCTGCTGGCAAAGGGATTGTTTTAAAGTTATTAAATATTTCATGCTCTACTTTGTCAAGAATTTTTAGTTTTGTGAGGTTTGAAAAAATATTAATATAAGAAGAATAAATTCACGAAGATTTTCTACTGTACCGTGGAGGCAGTTTATATATTATATAAATTGCACAAATACAAACATCCAGACCCGAAACAATTGTTTGTAGGCCATACAACGACGTACACGACAAGGGAATTAAGTTACTACTGCAGTCTATGACACTTAAATCAGAGAAGTTTACAGATGAATGATGACTAAGATAAAAACTCTTTAAGTACTAAGATGGCATGCCTCACAGCCTGTAATTATATTTCATCATTATAACCATCATCATCATCATCGCCATCACCATCCTTACAACCCATCACAAGTCCATGCTGAACATAGGTCGCCCCCAAGGACTCTGATAATCTTTCGAGACAGAGACTCCACATTCCTTTGCTGAAATAATTTATCCTACTGAGATTTTCATCGTCCTATTTAGTCCAGATAGACATCACGTTAAGTTTACGTCACTTTTTGTAATGAAAATGGGTCTATTGGAAAATAAAAGAAACATGTTCCGATCACATGATAAGAGATTTATAAGATGGAAGGGCTCGTTTCCTGTTAGGAATCCGAATACGAGGGTGGTAGATGTCTCTACCACCCTCGTATCTATTTCTGCTGCTAAACTCATCTGTAGCCTTCTTCAAACATGTTGGTGACAGTTGTCTATGGGCTATAGTAGCCACTTACCCTCAGGTGGACTGTAAGTTCATTTGCTACTTTATTTTTGTATAAAAAAATAAAAAAAACACATCTTTTGAAAGTTAATTTTTAAACATGAATAAATGCAAGAAATAAATTCTTAAATTCAAATATGGATATCAGCGGTATATCAATAGAGCCGTTAGTAAAGCGGCTGCTCCGTGGCGCAGTGGCTTAGCAATGAGTTGTTGCACTGAGAGCCGCGGGTTCATATCCCGTACGGAACAAGTATTTGTATGGCCTACAAATAACTGTACCGGGTCTGGATGTTTGTCCTCGTGCAATTTATGTTTGTAAACTACCTCCACGATACAGGAGAAAATCCTAGTGTAACGTTTTTTAAAGAAAACAAAAAACATAGAACAAAGCAAGTCTGTTTTATTTGTAACATTCTAAAATAAATGTATAATTATAGACAAATGAAATGGTCTGAAAAGCCCATTCACTGAACATACACTTTTTTCACCGTTCCACAGTCATTCGGTGGCAGTGTAAAGAAATAAATCACATTTCTTTCCGTGGGTGTAGTAAAAAACGACTACAGGAAATGTACTTGTTCTTGTTCTTTAAAAAAAAAACGTTAGCTCTGCACTAAGGTTTTCAGCAGTATCGTGGAGGCAGATTTTTTTAATACGCTTTTATTACGTTGGTATGTATCTATGTGACAGAATTTTTGAATGTGATTTTCACCCCCTTCAAAACGTTCGCACACCTGTCAAAGACCGATGACAATCATAATCATCATCATGATCATTGCAACCCTTCACAATTCCACTGATGAACATAGGCCTCCCCCGAGGAATGCCGCAAAGCACGGTCCTGAGCCAAAGTCAAAAGACCGATGACAATGCAATAATTTAAATAGTTTGTCCCATTATCCTTGCCAGGATCCTCAGGATTTGCGAATAATTAATATAAAAACCTCTGCCAGTTCAATCTACTGTAAGCCGCGTAAAAGAACCTCGTTCCAAAAAAAAATAGTTAAAAAAAAAACCAAAAAAACACGCATTTGTAGATGACCGAACTAAAAAATTGTATTATGTAAATTAGGCAAAAAAACCACAAGGTATTTTTAATTTATACACAACTGCTGAAACCCTGTGTAATTAATTGCTGACTGCACATAAAACGAAGTATTTTCTCTAAAAAAGTATAAAAAGGCTATATATCAAAGTAGTACCGTGCCGCCTTTCTTTTATAAAGTATCGCATTGAGGTTGGGCCTTATTTACAGAAGTATCAACATTAAATTTGTGAGGAATATATTACATGAAATAACATTTTCAAAAGTAACCAGACTGAAATGTAACAGTAAATGCATGTGAAGAAAACAAAAATACTTTTCTATGTAGTATCACCTAAGCTTTCAATTTGCATTGATAACAGTGAAGCACTAACTTATTATAGTTGAAAAGTTGTTGATGCTACGAATATATCTTAGCAAACTATATATTCTCTAACACTGATGTTTAATTTCCGCTTTCAATGAACTCCACGCTTTGATATTGTAAAAGCAAATTCTTGAACATGCATCATAGTCGAGCCAAAGCTTCTGCGGCGAGATTGCATCTTCATAAACTTCAACGTATTGTTGCGCGCCACCATTAATGCCTGGTACATGGAGTGTCAATTTTGGTAATTCACTCGACAGTTTTTAATTTTCTCGAAACCCAAGCTGGTAACAGTATGTAAAACGTGACTTTAAATACTCATGTTCCAGCTAAAATAATGAAAAACAATTGGAATAGTTTCTCTCTACACATTCGTACAACTCTTACTTATATATAGTATTTTCTTAAAATAAATCTTCGATTTTATAATGATCAATTTTTTTTTTACTTACTAAAAGCCAGTGCTTGACCACAATCCCACCTGCTGGTAAGTGGTGATGCAGCTTTAGGTGGTAAATCGCACTGTCTTATCGTAACAAAAGCCTATTCACTCTTGCCTTGAAGACGCCCAGATTGTATTCGGACGGAAAAATAGACGCCGGCAAATTATTCCACTCCTTTGCTATACGCATTATAAAAGACGAAGCAAACCGTTTGATTCTAATTCGTGGAATATCGACAACAAAGGTATGAAGACCCGACGACCGTCTCGTTGTCCTATGGTGGAAAGGAAAGGGAGGAATTAAAGCGTGTAATTCCTGCGCACACTTACCGAAATGCATCCTATAGAATACCGAGAGACTGGCTATTCTTCGCCTGTGCTCGAGGCTGACAAGATTGGTTTCAACCAAATCAAGGTCTCCAATGAGCCTCTTAGCACGTCTCTCCACTGAATCCAATGCTGCCAGATGGCATTTTGCAGCACCAGCCCATATGTGACAGCAGTACTCAATACACGACCGGACTTGAGCTTTATAGGTAAGAAGCTGCCTCGGCGTGAAGTACCGCCGCACCCTTGCAAGGACACCAAGTTTCCTTGCGGCTGCTTTGGCTCTGGACTTAATGAACCGCCCATAATTTAGATTCGGAGAAAATTCAATCCCTAACAACTGAAGGTGGTCAGTGTACTCCAAGGATACATTCCGAAAAGTAGGAGCCAAGGTAAACGGGCTCCTTTTAGCGGTAAAAAGACACGCTTGTGTTTTGGAGGCATTAAATCTCACAAGATAGGCATTGCCCCATTCGGAAACTGCCTGTAGTGTGAGACTCACACGCTCAACCATAGCTTCTCTTTCTGACTGGATTTGATCCCGACTGGCCCGAGGACTTGGTTGGTATCTCTCCACAACTGTGCTATCGTCTGCATAGCCATAGATACCGGGAATGAGCAGATCATTTATATGCAGCAGGGAGAGAATTGCGTAGAGAACGGACCCCTGAGGAAAACCAGCGTTGTTCGCCACAGTATCGGATGAGCTGCAATCAACGATGACCCGGAGAGACCGTTCACTCAGAAAGTCCTTCACACAGACAGTCAGGCCAGGGAATAAGCCGTACGCTGAAAGCTTGCCCAATATACTTCTCGTAGCGTGCCAAACCTTGTCAAAGGTCTTCGAAACATCGAGGGAAACAGAAAGTGCTTCACCACTGTTCTCGAGCACATCGCCCCATATGTGAGTGGCATACGCTATAAGGTCCCCAGTTGATCGATTTCAGCGAAACCCGTACTGGCGATCACTGAGGACATCATTTTGCTCTAGGTATGCCATGAGGTGCGCGTTCAATATACGCTCCATAATCTTGCAGAGATAATTGAAATTGGCCGATAGTCGGTACGGCTACCTTTTTTATGCACAGACTGCACCAATTCTCAGCCTGTGCATAAAAAAGGTAGCCGTAAAAAGGTAACCGTAAATCTTGGAAGCTGGCCAATGCCAGCTTCCAAGATTTAGGCACTATTTCAGTCCTGAATGAGAGGCGGAACAAGCGTGTCAACATAGGAGACAACTCAGGTGCACAGACCTTAAGAACTATAACTGGTACACCATCTGGTCTACTAGCTTTGTTCACGTCTAGACTTCGCAAGGTTTTAAGAACCTCTTTGTTGGTGATACAGGCCTCTGACATGGTACAGAGAGGTACCGCAGTGAGGTAATTGAGATGGTATGCTATTGCTACTGTTCAGACGCGAATTGCAAGCAAAAAGAGAAGTAAATAAGTCCGCTTTCTCCTGAGGTGCATGCGCCATTGAGCCATCTAGTTCTACCAGCGGAGGCAGTGTAGACCAACAGAAGTTTGTCGCGACCGCTTTGGCGAGAGACCAAAAAGCTCTACTACCAGATGGTTTGACAGAGAGCTTTGTGCCGATGTGTTTAATGCGGTTGAATCTGGCTTGGCGTAATGCCTTTTTTTTTTCAGGACTTGGCGGCTTGGATAAAGGCTCTCTTCTTTCGTTCTCACTTTTGTTTCGTTTACTTACAGTAGCTAGCTTTGACTGCCTCGTTGGTCTAGTGTCCCTAAATGGGGTTCTGAATTCGAATCCCGGGTCGGGCTTAAATCACTTATTGGTTTTTTCTGTGAAGATATTCTCAGTAGCAGCCCGGAGTCAAGAAGTTGGCGGTGTTTCACACCCGTGCCTCGGAAAGCACGTAAACCCATGGTTCCTGAGCCTAATCTTTCTCCGGTGGTATCGGATTACCGTCCCATCGGACTTTGAGAGTGAGGGAATAGAGAGTGCACTTATGTTCACTCGGACACTTTATTCCTGTGCTGCGCAGATTGCTAGTCTCCGTTGAGACTTGCCGCAATGACCGAAACTCAGTCTGGAGGGAATTATTATTGTATTATTAGCAAAACAGAGACTTAAATAATTCTGCTTAGTTGGGGATGAACCAATCACTCATAAAATATCTCCTTGTTGAGATGAAACTCAACATGTTTGTACACACGACCTATTAATTGTGTAGTATAACTAAAATGTGTGTCAACAAACGGTGAGGAAATCCTATCAATCGACTGATATTAAAATAGTGATTTGGTGTATCCCCTACCTAACATCTCATTCATCATTCATTCATTCATTTTTGCCTATCCAGAGTCCACAGTCAAACAGAGGCCTCCCCAGAGATTGCCCCATAGTAGGGGCAATCTCTCATAGTAGGGGCATATTTTTCATAGTTGCCACGCTTGGCAGGCGAGACAACAACCGTAGTTTTTATTACATATTTTGAATTGATTCAGATGCTGCTGTTTATCTGCTGTTTCATTACCTGCTGTCGCCTCGTACGACAACAACGTAATGATATTTTTAATTAATAGAATAAGGATGACAAACAAGCACACAGGCGACCTGATTTGATTTGACCTGACATTTATCCTCAATTAAGAATCAAAATGCAGATCCGTTGTCACCCGTGAGGAGTAAGATGGAAAAAAGGGTGTCAGAGATATAGGGTAATGGATTCTCTTACGATTTTTACAAGATACTATATAAGTTACAAGATAACTGGTTATAAGATAAAAAATATTACTGACACTGTCATTTGTCAACAAACATTTTAAATTATTACTATTACATATACCGTACAGTGGCGGTGTAAGAATATCCACTACCCCATATTATCCCGAGGGTGTCGTAAGAGACGTAAGAGGCGATACAGGAAACAAATCAGGAGGTGGGCAGCAGCGTATTCCTAATAATGACTGAAAAAACTGCGGTTGCCCACCCACTTGCCAAGTGTGGCAATTATGGCAAATATCAACCCTATAAGGCAATCTTTTTAGACTATTACATAAGTATTACGAAATGTTTAACAATAAAATTCGACACGATTATCGTAAATAAAGGAAAATCATTAGTTATTATTGGAAACATCGGAAATATACTTCCTTTGTTCCTTTTTTGAGAACGAAGGCAATAAGCAATTTTTTTGTGACTCGCTTTATAAAGTTGAAATATTAATATCAGATATTTCAGAAGAACAGGTTTGTAGTAATGTTTTATATATTAAACGGTAATACATAAAGTATTGCCGTTTAATATAAATAAGTATTTTTGATGAGAATTTATGTTAAATTAAAAGAAAAACTAGGGAATTCGTTATTGCCGATACATTTAATAGGTAGATTTATTGATGCTTACTAGAAGACGTTCTTCGCATTGATGTTGTTAATACCTTTGTAGTTGTAAATATAATATCATGATACATGTTCAGTAATAAACCGCAACTCACAAAATTTATACCGAGGCACAATGATCTGCTACGATCGGAGCGCCGGTCACACCTAGTGGCAACATTGCGACGTAATATGCGTTGTAATAATCTGTGGAGTTAAAAAAAGAGAAGAGGAGGGTAGGAGGCGAGACAAGCCATACACATTCTCTTTGTGTTCGTGATGTGAACATCTCTCCAAAAACTTTAAAAAGGGACTACTCCAGAGTGTACCGTGTACAATCTAATTGCTAGTGTATTCTACCGTGTAGAAGAAGCTACCAGGAGCTGTCAACGTTTGCTGATCTTGGGAGGCTGGCTAGTAAGACCGTGAGTAGTTTATTGCTGTTTTTGGTGTGATTTTGTGACTGCGGTAACTGAACGTTTCAGGGGATTTAGATTCTCAATACAGTCCACTATATCTAGTAAAATAATCCCAATCCGCCACATTTCTGGCCTTCGAGCCGCATATATTCGAATTAGTGATCTTCGAATAATAATTTTCTACCCTTAATTCGCGTCCCGTGGACGTCATATATTTGAGTAAAACTACGCATTTAATTAATTTAATATCCCTTATTTAATTTGCCTCTTTTTTACCTGGATGTCCATTGCTCGCGGTGCGTTTATAAAGTATTAATTTTGTAATTTGTTCATAATGTCGGATAAATTACAAATAAAAAGGCAAACACTTATTTTTAAAAAGGAATACCTATTTGCTAAATTACAAAAGGTTTTCGATATCGCGAGATCCCAAATAAATGATCCCACACAAATTCAGAATTTCCTAGCCGATTATTCCGAATTAGAAAGTGTCCGCTCAAAGTTTGAAGAAACAGTGTTAAATATTATTGAAATAGATATATCATTAAAACCGGAGACAAGATTGTCAACGCGAGAATTAGATACATTTGATGAACTTTATAAGGCATGTAGGTTGCAATATTTAAGATTAAAACCGGACGAGCAGGCATCCCTCAGTAGGAAAGATAGGAGTGATGTAAGGCCGTCATTACCTAAATTACGTTTATTTGAATTCGATGGTGATATTGAGAAGTGGACCACATTCTACGATACATTTGTATCACTTGTCCACAATCGAGATTTCGATGAAATAGATAAGTTTCACTATTTGCTTTCATGTGTTAAAGGTTCGGCATTAAACATTGTTAAAAAATTGCCCATAACAGCCGCTAATTATACTGTCGTATGGCAAAGTTTATGTAATAAATATCAAGATGATCGAATACTCGTGGGTAGGTACATCGACAAAATGATAAACTTTACGCCGTTAAATAAAGACACTACCGCAAATCTTACTTTATTTATCGAAACATTCGATCACTCTTTTAAAGCCATCGAGGCATTAAAAATTAAAAATTTACATGACTATTTATTTTGTCATTTAGCCTTACGTGGGTTGGATGCGCATACTAGGAGGCTTTTTGAAGAAAATCGGGATCAAAATTCACTTCCATCTTTTTCGGAATTAATTAGTTTTGTAAATAAACAAGTTAAAGTACTCGAACATTCATCGAATAGTACGATGTCGTTACAATCAAGAAATAAGTCTATATGTAACAATTACAAAGGCAACAATAATAACCACTACAAAAGTTATTCAAAGACAGTTTTAAATACTAATGTGTCGAATTATAATAAAAATAAAAAAATAATTTGCGCGCATTGCAATCAAAATCACATGATTTATAGGTGCGATCAATTTCGTAAATTGACCGTAGATAAAAGGATTGACCGTGTCAATACCTTAAAATTGTGTCATAATTGCCTAAAAGGAAATCATGATACCTCAACTTGTAAAAGTGAGATGTCTTGTGGTGTATGTGCGTCACTACATCATTATCTATTGCATAGGGAGCCAGTGAGCGACACGCTCGTGCCAACATCCACCCGTCCATTGTGCTCTGACTCGCAAGTGCAACAAGCACTCGTCTCGTCTCAGGCTATGAGTGACTCAGAGCGTTATACGATAGATACGCTTCATTCCAATAACGCTCACTCGGGTTACGGTGTTGTATTGGGAACGGCGCGCGTGTTAGTAATTGATAGTAGCGGCCAGCTTCAATACTGCCGTGCAGTTATTGACTCTGGAGCTCAGAGCTCATTTATTACAACTGAGTGTGCTCAACGTTTGGGCTTACCTCGAAAGAAGTGTTCGTTTAATATTTATGGTCTCGGTGGAGAGGCTGTAAAAAATCACGGCATGATTACATGCACATTAAGGTCCCTACACACTGACCTACCTAGTTTTACACTGAACATGGTCGTAGTGACTAAGGTATCTGCTGATATGCCTAACGTTCGATTCCACTCGGACGTTATTAATAAATATAGGAATTTTAATTTAGCTGATCCATTATTTTATAAGCGTTCGCGTATCGATATACTATTGGGCAATGATATAGTTTCGGAACTAATTAAGGATAAACCTTATATTATTTCATCGGATATACCAAGCGTGATCGATACCGCTTTCGGGTTTGTTGTAAGTGGTAAACTTTATAGCAATGATAAGGACAATTTAAAAAATTATAATTTATCAGTCTCATTTGATGAACAAGAGTCTTTAGATCAAACGTTGCGTAAGTTTTGGGAAATCGAAGAATTGCCAAGCAAACCCTCGATTAATCCTTTGGAACAATTAGCGGAAGACATTTTCGTGGCTCGTTATAGTCGTACTGAGGATGGTACCTATTCAGTGCCGTTACCATTCATACCAGACCCGCCTCCGTTGGGCGCGTCACGAGCGGCAGCCGAGCGGCGACTCTTGTTCACCGAGCGCAAGTTGAATCGTTCACCTGTATTACGACAAGCCTATTCAGAGTTCATGTGCGAATATGAAAATCTAGGGCACATGGAGCTTTATTCGGGGGACACCCCAAGCAAATATGTGATACCTCATCACAGTATACTTAAGCCCAGTAGTTCCACTACTCCTTTGCGTGTGGTATTCGATGCCTCGGCTAAAACGTCCACGAACGTTTCGCTTAATGATATTCTATTGACCGGGCCTAATCTGTATCGAGATATTGGGGCTATAATATTGAATTTTAGGTTGTTTGAATATTGTTTGATTTGTGACGTATGCAAAATGTATCGGGCAATTAAACTGAATCAGTCAGATAGATGTTATCAACATATTTTGTATCGTCATTCGCCTAACGATGCCATTGACGTTTATGAATTAAAAACTGTCACTTACGGCTTAAGTTGCTCACCGTTCTTAGCTATCCGCACCCTCTTACAGTTAGCCTATGACGAGGAAGAACGTTTCCCACTCGCTGCAAAGGTTGTGCGCGAGGGCGTGTACATGGATGACATTCTATATTCTTGCAGTTCATTGTCACAGATATCTCGGTTACAAGATGAACTTTTAGAGATGTTTAATTCCGGTGGCTTTATACTCAAAAGGTGGGCGAGTAATAGTGCAAAAGTTTTACAACGCGTTCCGTTAGAAAACCGAGAGTGTCCTGTTACATTTATGAAAGATGGTAACAAATATTCAGTCAAAGTGCTAGGTCTGAAATGGTTCCCTTTGACTGACTGTTTTTATTTCACAGTAGATAAGACTGATAAAGTAACAACTAAACGTTCTGTTTTAAAATTATTAGCTTCTATTTACGACCCCGTGGGTTTTATTTCACCGTGCATTTTCATCGCGAAAGAGATAATGCAAGATTTATGGAAGCTGGGCATAGGATGGGATGAGCAGCTGCCAACTGACGTAACTAAGCGCTGGCTTAATTACGTTGATGATCTCCCGCGACTAACGGCAATCAAGATAGATAGACATATGCTGCTACCAGAACAGCCCGAATGTGAATTGGTCGCCTTTTGCGATGCAAGCTCTCGCGGTTATGCTAGTTGTGTGTATGTGATCAGTCGTAACGATAGAGGTCAAACTAAAGTACGCCTGGTGACAGCAAAATCTAAAGTAGCCCCCGTCAAACCATTAACTATCCCGAGGTTGGAATTAATGGCGTCAGTTTTGTTAAGCAAATTAATTAGATATGTCCGTGACATTTTAACTCGTGTAAAAATTACTCGTATTACTGCGTTAACCGATTCGACTATCGTGTTGACGTGGCTTCAGACAGAAGCTTACAAATTAAAGCCGTTTGTTAGTAACCGTGTTACTCAGGTATGTGAAGTGTTACCTCCACACTGTTGGCGTCACGTGAGTAGTGAGTGCAATATGGCAGACATATGCTCGCGCGGAGCGTCTCCGTCACAGCTCGTGGAGTGCAGTGAGCAGTGGTTGAAGGGCCCATCTTGGTTGTACGACGACTATTCGCAGTGGCCAGTGAGAACATTTATCAACCAACATGAAAGTAATACACCCGAAATGAAATTAAATCATACATTAGGCTCCTTCAATTTAATCACAAATGAAAATAATTCGATAGAGGAGACTAAGTTAGAGTTCTGTGACCGAATCTTTTCCAATTTCTCTTCTTATTATAAACTGCAACGTACGTTTGCTCGAATATTGAGATGGTTCCGACTCAAATCCGGTCACTCGAAGCAATCAATACTGACGACTAACGAATTAAATACTGCCCAAGATGTTTTAATTAAATTAGTACAAAGTGCATACTTCGCAAATGAAATAAATAGATTGTCAAAGGGCACAAAGTACGTTGCGTCGTTGAGAAAATTATCTCCATTTATTGACGAACGCGGATACCTCAGGGTGGGGGGTCGAATAAATTATTCAGCGTTACCTTATAACGCGAAGCATCCTCGTTTATTACCTAAAAATAGTAGATTTACCTTTTTACTTATTGAATATTTACATAAAAAATATTTACACGTAGGTCCACGCACCTTACAAAACATTATTAATCAAAATTTTTGGATTTTAGCATCCCGTCGCATTATTCGGTCAGTTTTGTCCAAATGCAAAATTTGTTTTAAACACAACCCAGTGCTCTTACAGCCTGAGATGGCACCTTTGCCAGCAGCCCGATTGATACCTTGTAATGTTTTTGAGCATGTAGGGGTGGACCTCGGTGGTCCGTTCTTTACAAAAGAAAGTTTACGACGAAATGCTAGGGTTGAACGGTCATATTTAGCATTATTTATTTGTTATTCGACAAAAGCTGTACACCTTGAAGTCTTATCGTCGTTGTCATCGGACTGTTTCCTCGCGTGTTTAGACAGATTTGTAGCGCGACGCGGTGTGTGCTCCTTCCTTTATTCGGATTGCGGAACTAATTTCATAGCTGCTAGTAAGCATTTAACCGAAGTACAAAGATTTATGCTCGAACAAAAAAACAATATATTAGAGGGTTGCTCAAAACGACAAATTATATGGAGATTTAATCCCCCTGGTGCACCACATATGGGTGGGCTCTGGGAAGCTGGAATTAAATCCGCCAAGTATCTATTAACGCGAGCCGTAGGAGAAAAAAGTTTGACGTTCGAGGAACTCACAACAGTGTTTTGTAAAGTAGAAGCGATTCTCAACTCGCGGCCGCTTTGTCCGTTACCAGCTAGTGATAATCCTGATGAGTTCAACGTTTTGACTGCGGGACACTTTCTAATTGGAAAAGGGTTAACAGCAGTACCTGAGTATAATGTAGAGGATATAACAATAAATCGATTATCACGTTGGCAATATATTCAAAAATGTTCACAAATGTTTTGGCGTAGATGGAGTCACGAATATCTAAATACGCTGCAACAGAAAGCAAAGTGGCATTCGGATAGATCTAATATAAAAATAGGTGATCTCGTAATCATAAAAACTGATAATGTACCGCCGTGCAATTGGCCTTTGGGTAGAATTGAGGCTCTTCACCCCGGTCCAGATGGGATTGTTCGTTGTGTTACGCTTCGCACTCAAAAGAGTACTCTACAGAGACCAGTTAATAAACTGAGTCCTCTACCTTATTCAAATTAGTTTTTACGTGTATTAATATTTTTTTTTCTCGTTGAGGACATTCTGTGTCTCAGCGTTATTTTGCATGTTCCGTAGCTTAAGTTATAATATTTTCTCTAATATCTTTTTCATATAGTTAGGAGAAACCATCAAGATGGTTTCGGTGGGGGGTGTGTTCAGTAATAAACCGCAACTCACAAAATTTATACCGAGGCACAATGATCTGCTACGATCGGAGCGCCGGTCACACCTAGTGGCAACATTGCGACGTAATATGCGTTGTAATAATCTGTGGAGTTAAAAAAAGAGAAGAGGAGGGTAGGAGGCGAGACAAGCCATACACATTCTCTTTGTGTTCGTGATGTGAACATCTCTCCAAAAACTTTAAAAAGGGACTACTCCAGAGTGTACCGTGTACAATCTAATTGCTAGTGTATTCTACCGTGTAGAAGAAGCTACCAGGAGCTGTCAACGTTTGCTGATCTTGGGAGGCTGGCTAGTAAGACCGTGAGTAGTTTATTGCTGTTTTTGGTGTGATTTTGTGACTGCGGTAACTGAACGTTTCAGGGGATTTAGATTCTCAATACAGTCCACTATATCTAGTAAAATAATCCCAATCCGCCATATATTATATATTATATGTCCTGTAAGTTAGGAGTATTATTATTATATAAATTAAAGTTACGAATGAGCATACAGTCCTGGAGAAACTTTTACCTCATAACTGCCAATGAGGCATTTCATCCCAGTCCTCAGAAGTGATAACGCATCTTAATTTTATTTTTAATCGCAGATAAATGTGCCCAGTGTCAGTATCATCCACTTACCTTCAGATGGACTACGTGTTCGTTTGTCAACCTAACTAACCTTATAAACTTATAAATAAAGAAACACTATATCAATTTTTTCGCTATTTAGTTAGTTCTCAGTAATCAAATTATTTTTTATTGAAATCTTCACACTTTTCTGTCATAATACGCAATTCACACATGTCATACGCAATTGACACAATTGGATAAAATTAATGTTTGTCCTTTTGTGTACAAAATTGCGATAAAAAAATAATAAATATTGATTTGCAAACTCGTTAAAAGTTTTATCGACTATTGCTTGGTACGAGGCAGCCAATTTCACTTGCCTTTATCAAATTCTCAGCTCCTCTTTTCTTCAAGATTGCTTTTTACTAATTTCAAATTATTGATACGTTAAAAAGATTAATAATACCAATTAAAGTAATAATAATAAACAACGAGTAATGTAAAACAAGTCCCGACTTAGCTTCTGGGTCTATTATAACCATTCTTTTATAGTTTAAATTTTCGTTATTTATGTTTATTTATTAGTTTAAGTACTTATTTCTCAATATCCCGACTGAAAATCAGTGCTGTGGTACCCTACAGATTATTCCTCGTGGATCAGAAACTGCCATATTATAAGTAGCTACTCGTCGAAAGCCGAGCTCGTAACGACCGCGCCGGGCTCTATTGGGACCAGGCCATTCTCACAGATTATTTTTGCGAACAGGTCTGATATTGAATTGGTAGACCGGGCACGGTAAAGGATAGACGGAGCGCTGCGTATATTTTAAGTATTATTGTAAGAACATGCACTCACGCACAAAATATGTATCTAAAATTATTGGCAAGTAACTGTTTTTAAATGCATATGTGTGCGTCCATCAGTGGAATTTTACGGGCTGAAGAAAGAATAAAGAAAGAAGTGTGCGTGTATTTTAAGAAGTTGAGCAGGGTTTTGGCGTCACTTGGAACATACGCAGTACTACGTCTAAATTACTTTGTTGGTATAAGATCATATTATAATTGTACTTAACTTTTGAAACCAAAAATAATTAGTATATTTACTATATTTCGTATGGAAAGTGATGATCGATAAATGTGTCTAGTTATTTGGCGTCACTCCAGTCAAGTCCTAAGCTTAGGCCTAGGCCACAAGGTAACCCATTTCTTGGTAGACTCTCTTTTTTGACCTAGAAGTCCATGTGGAATTACTAGAGCTAGTTCTACCGTAGAGCACGAGTCGTAAGCATATAATAATAATTCATACCCTTTTGTAAGTTTGCAAAATAAAGGTTAACGTTGTTACGCGATCCACTAGCATAATGAAAATTAAAATGATAATGGGTTTAGCTACTCGGCCATTCTAATATTCTGAAATTAGACCGCATTGCACCATATAAATATTTTAGCAAACTTGGCCTGGTTTTAAGATTAATCTATATTGATATACTAGCTGTTCAATTTTGCTGTGAAATTTTATAAGTTCATGTACTTTATCATGGGTTTTTAATTTTACAGACCTCTAATGCTTTTTCTAAAATAAAAGTAGCTTGACTTACTCCTTATAACATCAGCTATCTGCCACTGAAAGTCCCATCAAAATCGGTCCATCCATTTCGGAGATTAGCTGGAACAAACAGGCAGACGGACAGACAAAAATTTTAAAAATAGTTTTTGTTATAAGTACCGTATATAGTTTTATATGCATTTAGTAAAAAGCTATTATTTTGACATAAAAAACAGATACTTAATTTTTTAATAGATCCATCTATTTAAGCCTTTAAAAAATTTCATTGCTTATGCAATCAACGTACCATTGCTAAAACAAATCAAATAGTTGTTACTACAGTTTTCTTTTATTCGGCTACGGTGAACAATGAAAGTATGAATACTAGTGATTACATGTATTTGTGCTTAACAATGTCACCCCATTTTACTCCATGGGTATCGTAAGGTACTAAGCAGCTACTATAGGAGAACCAGAAAAAGAACTGGCTTTCCGTAGATGGTAATATAACCTCGTTAAGGCCACAATGTGAATATCCAACGGTGCAAGATGCATCCAAGCGACATGATCAAGGCAAGCCCACCTTACAACGAGGGATACTCAAGTCCAGCTGTGGACTTTTAAGGGCTGATGGAGAAGAAAATTTCCGAGATATGTTCTTTAGCCTATGTCAGTTCCGTGTTACACGTTAGTCAAATTGAAAGCAAGACTCTCCTCAGTTTTATTTATATAGAATAAGGGTGACAAATGAGCACACAGTCCACCTGATGGCAAGTGGATTGTGTGGCCCATAGACGTCTACATTTGTCCTCAATTAAGAATCAAAATGCAGATGCGTTGTCATCCCTTAGGATTGAGAATAAATGCCTCGTTTCCAGTGAAAAGGGTCTCCGGTTCTCTCTTCTCTCCGAGCATTTAGCTGCTATTTTACGCCGGTGAAAAACAACTTAATGCTTTTTCCAGTCTAGTACTCGGCTTCAAGTATTCACCTACTGACTGATTTTTGTTCCGATAAATATTTGTCATAAAAGTCCTCAAAGGTTTCCTTTAATTAATAGAACGAAACAAGCAGCATAAACCCATTTCCGCTTCTTTGAGTTATATTAAAACATGGCGCGAAATTAGAGCACAGGCAGGAAATTAGATCGTATGTGTTAAAACTTCCGCTCATTTGTTACTAACAAGATACTTTTATTCTGGAATATAAATTTCTTTTTAATTAGAAAAAAAAATTATGCCTTAAGTATACCTAAAATGTCAGTGATAAATTAGTGCTATGTAATATAACACAGACTTTCAAATTTAAGTAACTTAACGGCTCCGTGGCGCAGTGGCTCGGTAAAGAGTGTCAGTGCTGAGAGCTACGGGCTCGAATCTCGTACGGAAGAAGTATTCGTATGACATATAAATGAAAGCTTTGGGTCTGAATGTTTGTCCGTGTGGAAATTATTTTTGTAAACTGCCTCGATAGTACAGAAAAAAAAAAACCCTAGTGAGGGGTAACGTTATCTACAAAAAATAAATAAGCAAAGGTGAAATATTCGCCTGCATCCATTAAGTCTCCGATTACATCCTGATTAGGGAACGGCAGTAGATTTCAAAAAAATGTGACGTGACTAAATATGAATATCAACGAACAAAAACTACATTCACTAGAGAGAATATGATCTAGTTATACTACCTACTTATCTGTCATAAGTGTGTCAATCGTTTTTTAACAAAGAAAAATACGTGCAAAAGAGGTTAGCAAAGTATCTAGTAAGAAAGCATTATGACTAGACCTAGACATTATGTAACTTCAAAAAGTGCCCGTCAGCTGAATCAGACTTAAAAAGGTCTGTCTCTAACACACAACACGAGTTTGAAACCAGCAGGTAACTCTAGATATTTCTTTATTTGCAATTTTTATATAAAAATCCTCTTCTACTGAAAAAAGCTCTAGTATGGGGGTGACGTTTTTGAAATATGAATAATTATGGGAATCACCGCTAAATCTCTGATTTCGGCTGCTTCTAAAATTTTCTTGACAGAAAAGCCAATAACTAAATTTGACCCGACTGAATCCGATCGAATCCAGGACTTCATATTCAGCAGTCGCGCTTACGATCACTGGACCAACGAGGCAATCAAAATAAATATTATTTAATTTATTAATTAGACATATTATATATTTACGTAATACGTTTTATCACATAATATAATATATATTGATCACATAAGTTTTAGAACGCTCAGGGCTGTGTTGTCTTTGCTTGGGCATGAGTAGACTTCTCGTTCATTTAATCGCCGTATCAGTTGTAGTTCAGTAAATCAAAAAGATCTTCCATAGTAACAGTGAAAAGTTTTACATAAAATATCCTTAAAAACAAAAACAAAATACTACTATAACTGCTCCAAATTGTTAAATAACTATTTCAAATTAACATAGATCTGTCAGCTTTAACATAATCAATTCACTACACGCTCCACCAGCACCAGCCTCATTGTTTGAATCGCATGTTTGTCTGCACTCAATTTATTAATTGTATTCAACAAGTCCAAAATAGTCATATATAATTTTTCATTAAATTTTTCTTTTGTCGGTTTGTCGCATCCGAAGCTGGAAACTTCAGGAAGCGGATATTAGGGACAAATATCATGCGAGGGTAGCCGAAAAGCTTGACACCATCGATGGCAGAAAATAATGTGTGGAAAGAACATGGCAGAACATTATGGATGGAATGGTAAGTGCAGCGGAAGAAGTATGTGGAATGATAAAAAGAGGTAGTAGTAAAAGAAAAGATGCATGGTGGAATGATGAAGTGAAAGAAGCTGTGAAGAAGAAGAAAAAAGCATGGTTAGACTACTTGGCCTCTAGTATGATAAGGACATGAGAGAGAAGATGAAAGAAAGATATAAGCTGCAGAAAATTCACACGAAAGCATTGATTGAGGAAGTGCGTGAAAGGTGTAGAATGGAAGCGGACGAAAGGTTGTCGCACAACTTTAAAGAGAAATCCAAACTCTTCTGGAAAGAGGTTGGAAGGACCCGAAGTGGTGCGACGGTCTTAAGAATGAACAAAGTGCTTTCGAGAACCAATGACGTCCTCTCAGAAAAATCGGACGTCATGCCGCGATGGAGCGAATTTTATAGAGAAATGTATGCGTGTGATGATCTTAGTGAGGGATCCGGGGGTGACGCTGTGACTGGTACGCCAGACCCGGACCTCGATGACACTGAGGTCATCAGTATGAAAGAGATTGAACGTGCGATTCGAAGTTTGAAATGTGGTAAGGCTGCGGGACTAGACAGAGTTACTGCTTAAATGGTCAAGTATGGTGGGCCTCGCGTCTGGGACAACTTTCATCTGCTGTGCAATTTGTGCTGGCGGACGGGGGATGTCCGGGATGATTGGCGATCCGCAGTCATTGTGCCTTTATATAAAGGTAAAGGTTCACATTTTGACTGCGGGTGCTATCGAGCGATCAGCTTGACCAGTTTAGCAAGTAAAGTTTACTCGAAAGTTTTGACACGTAGGATGCAAGAGAAATCGGAAAGATTTCTATGGGAGGCACAATGCGGATTTAGACCTGGAAGAGCATGCACGGATCAAATGTTTTATCTCCGCATGATCACGGAAAAGCTTCTGGCTGCTAACCAGAAGATTTTCTGTGCTTTCGTGGATCTTGAGAAAGCATTTGATAAGGTTGTAAGGAAGAAAATGTGGGAACTGTTGCCAGGGTATGGTGTGGATGGTCGATTGCTAAGCGCTGTGCAGTCACTTTACTGTGACTGTAAAGCCTGTGTGCGGGTAGGGCATGACCTGCCACCCATGTTTAGCGTCCAAACGGGCGTAAGACAGGGTTGTGTCATGTCTTCCTGGCTGTTCATACTGTATCTCGACAGCTGTTTACAGAAGCTGAGAGATAGCGGCTTGGGTGTGAAATTGGGTGACATTACAATAAATTGTCTGCTGTATGCTGATGATTCAGTGCTTATTGCACCATCAGAGGCAGAACTGCAGGCATTAGTCACGTGTATGAAAGAGGAAGAAATTAAAGGTCTCCGTTTGAATGCTAATAAACCTAAGGTTCTGGTATTTGAAAGGGACGAAGAGAGAAAGAAGTGTGAAATATGGGTAATTCAGGAATGTCTAGAACAGGTAAATGGAATTGTATACTTAGGGAGTGCTTTCAGCCGGGATGGAAGATGTGATTTAGATGTGGACAGGCGTGTCGGTGCCGGGAACAAAGTCAATGGTGCCCTGACTGCGTTAGTCAAAAGGCAAGGCGTAGTGAAGAGTGCACGCCTTGCAATACATAACGCAGTGTTGGTACCGACTTTGTTATATGGCAGCGAAACCTGGGTATGCCAGAAGAAGCATAAAAGCAAGTTGAATGCAGTGGAGATGCGATCTCTTCGTAAAATGTGCGGCGTTACCATGGCCGACCGAAAGCGAAACGAAGAGATTCGCAATATGGCAGGTTTGAAAGATGACCTTATCACAAAAATTGATAAAGGCGTATGCTTTGATGGTTTGGGCACGTTGAGCGAATGAGTGAAGACCGAATGGTGAAGAAAATATATAGCGCGAAAGTTAATATTAAAAGGTGTCGAGGTAGACCGAGACTAACTTTCGAAGACCATGTGAGCAAATTGCTCGAAGAGGGGAGGGTCAAGAGTACTCGGATACCTAGACGTGCATGTATGAAGAAGATAATGAATCTGAAAGAAGCGAAAGAGGTATGTAAGGATCGTGACACTTGGCGATCTGTTCTTTCTGGCTACCCCGTCAGCGATTGTGCGTGAAGATAAGTAATTTTTCTTTATATAAACTTTACCAAACATACAAGATGATGTAACACATCTTTCAATACCATTATGTAAATAGTCTACTGTTCAGCGTTCTAGTGCCGGATCATCTCATATGGAATGGGATTACCGTCCCATTCCATATGAGAGTCAGGGAGTCCTGCGTTTGCTGATCTACCTTGAGATTAGCCGCTATAGTCGAAATTCGATTATTGTGAATAGCCCTGCTGGAGAACATTACTATTATTACAGTTAAGAGAATTGATTGATTTCAAAAATGTTTTACATGTGAAACCAAACAAAAATGGTGTTGTGACATCTTTTTCTGACGCTTTTAATTAGCTTCACCTGTGCGTATGTATATGTCTATGTGTGTATGAATGTATCATGTAATATGTACTTCCGGCTGTCTTAATAATAAAAATTTTGTAGAAGTATTAAAAACCAATCAAATCATTATGAAAAAAAATCCCCGGTACATGCCGTTACAAGACAAATAGGAATAATCAGAAATTTCAAAAACAAACACGAGAAAAACCGCAATCACAATCAGAAAAAAATTCGACCACTCTTAGCCTCCGGTCACCGTAGGAGAGCTAGGCCTAAACCCTCTAACAGTACATAAACAGCCACAGCGAACTCTTACCATTGGGTGGACTATGTGACCGTTTAGACAAGAGTGACCCCATTTATAAACAAGAGACATTTTAAGGTTTCCCATCCTAAGCCAGTATCTTAACAGACTGTGATGCATTTTATTTTAGTTTCAGGGGTGACAAGGCTTGTAGTTTACTTCTGAAATCGATTTAAATGTGTAATAAACTATAATGTAAGACACCTATGTGATGAAATGGGGTGACGAATTTACCTGGAATCACGATAGCAGAATCTCTATATATATTCCAAGTAATAACCGTAAGTAAGTGACTTCGTTAATAATCAAGTAAAATATTAAATGGAATGGATGAATAAGAAAGTGATTTCCCTATTTTATGACTTGGCTTATAGCCTATTTCCTTCTGATTGACTTTCCATTAACGTTATTTTATTTGGAGTAGTTTAACTTATTGCTGGCCTATAACTATATAAAATATCAATCATTCATTACAGACTATCAAAACTCTACTTGTGAGTAGAGGCCTCCCCGAAGATTACCTCATTGAGAGGGTGCGGGGGGGGGGGGAGATAATATTTACAACCATCTAGTGGCGGTGCAAGAAAATGACAGTTCATTTATTTCGTACGTGTCGTAAGAGCCGATAGAGTTAGCTAAAACTGGATATGAAAGGCACTGGATAGGGAGCAATGTCAGTAGGTTTCTAGGCTAAAGAGGCTTTATGCAAAAAAAAAAAAAACTAAAAGTCGATAAAATAAATGGTCCTTAATTATCTAAAATCTAAATAAAGCCACATGAATAGATCCTATCTAGGCGACGTAGGGATAGGTCGCAATGATATAAGTATTAAAATATTATATTATAAAACAAACGTCAAGTACTATTTATTTAAAAAAAAACATAACAAAACATTTATCGCAGACAAAGCACTTTAGAATCTCGGTATCAACACGGCTAAGTTCTAAGTTTGCCTCTTAAGTTTTAAAGGTGACGTGAAGCCACGTTGATCCACGTCAGCATCACATCAATTTAATCGCATTTAAGGAATCATATATTACGTGCTCGTTGTAAAGCTCAAATGTCCCCCCCCCCTTCCCCATTCAAATGGGGTCAAAACTACGCAAATTATATTTACGCGTGTAACTTTTTTATTTGATCCATTATCAATTACAGCCTATATAGACGTTGATCAAATTTATATAGGACCACACGTGAAGCACCATTTTTCAAATAAAAAAAGAATCATTGAAATCGGTTCACCCAGAATAAAGAATATAGCACACATTAAAAATCAGACAGTCGAATTGAGTACCTCCTCCTGTTTGAAGTCGGTGGAAAACTCCACTGCAGAACATAAGCCTCTCCCATAGACTGCCTTAGATTGTCAGAGGAAGTGTTTTGCCATAGCTGCCACGCTTGGCAGGCGGGTTGGCAACCGCAGTTTTTTATTATTTTGAATTGTTATCAGAAAGATGCTGCTGACCATCTTCTGTTTTAGTTTCCCTCAGTCGCATCTTACGATACCCACGGGATGCTAAGGGGTAGTGGATATTTTTACAAATAAATAGAGAAAATAGAGACCCCTTTTACTGGAAAAGAGGCATTCCATCTTAGTTCTCACGGGTGACAACGCATCTGCATTTTGATTCGCAAACGAGGATAGATGTAGATGTATATGAGTCACAGCAACCACTTACCATCAGGTGGACTGTGTGCTCGTTTGTCACCCTATCCTATAAAAGAAATAATTTTTGTCGTGCGGTGGCGGGTCAGAGTCCAGAAAATGACATTATATTAATTATATTGTATACTTATCCAAAGATAACCTACTCAAGTGCAAAGATATATAAACAGCCTTATATCCCCAAAAGTCTTCCGCTTCATTAGAAGAAATGTTCAATTTGTTTACATGAATGGAGAGGCACTTACCTTCGATTTGCCGACGATATTGTCATTATGGCGGAATCCCTGGAGGGCCTTAGCAATATTCTCAACGACATCAATAGTATTTCCCAACGGGTATTTCTTAAGATTAACATTGTAAAAACATGTCTAACGTCAATGTTACACCTATATCGGTAGTGGTTGCGAACAGTGGGACAAAATCTTCCATGAGGTAAGTCCAACTTTGATCAGGTCGTAAGCCAATAAATCCAACTCGGCTGTGCTGCGTTCAGAAAATAGTGACAAATCTTCTTGTTCGATATTTCTAAAGGTCTTAAAATGAGTGTGCAGCTATTGCATGGTGCCAGTGATGTCTTACGGAAGTAAAACGTGGTCCTCTACTGGTGGCCGTAACATGAAGCTCTAAGTCACACGGAATACGTTGGAATCGCTCAAAATTTCTCTGATAATCCGTTAGAAAAAGTTATTCGTAAGAGAACAGTAAGCTGAAGTGGCAATAGTTCGAACATGTAGCTCAAAGAACTAACAACCGATTGAGAAGAAAGGTGCTCGAGTGGCTGGTTCGTACTGGCAAACGCAGTGTTGGCGATCCACTACTAGTTCGAATGATGACCTAATGAAACACGCAGGTGGTCGATGGATGCTGTTGGTTCTGAATCGTACTTTGTGGCAATCTATGGTGAAAGCCTACCTTCAGTGATGAGCTATTGATTTAGAATAACCAACTAGCTTAATTAGCCGTTCAATTAATAATCTAGCCATTATGTGGCATGGTCACCCTATTAATTTCATTCAACGATTTATCATAATTATATATACATGACAGAGCGTCTATAAAATCAGTTAGGATCGAAGTGGAATTGAGGGTAAATAGAGAAACCCCATTTATTTGTGCAATATAAAGTTCACTGTAGGCGCCGTAGAGATTCCGTTTGAGTCATTCTACGAGTGAAGTTATGCTACGAGTACTACTAAGATTATTATTAACATATAGTGTTGATAATTAGGACAGTGTTGTGGTTCTGTTAATTTTAGTAATTGTTCTGAGGCAGGCAAGGAGGAGGGTATTGTTGAGAGCTGACCTGTGTTACACTGAGATTGGTAGTGTTGCTGTTGGTTTGCGTAGTTTGTTGTTATCATGTAATTACGTACCTCACGTTACATAGGTGTGTGATTGTGGTGGGGACGTGTTACGGTGTGGTCGAAGTGTAATTACTCTATACTGAATGTATAGTGCCTTACGCTGTTTTATTACTGATAATAATTAATTGAGTAAGCAAGAGCAAGTTGAACATCCGCTCTCACACTTATTATTTTTAATAACTAATGCTATCCTGATGTTTTGCTGAGATCAGAAAGTGGGATCATCTACTGAATTTCCCAGATACATACAATTACACATACAATTAAACATAATTAGCGTCATGTAATATATTATAAAAATGGAAACGATATTAGGGTGGCCCAACAGCCGCACCTTAACCTGCTCTCGCTGATATTACAAGATATGTGTGATATATCTTGTATATCAATATCACGGTCGCTATTTGAACGATACGACCGGTTAGTTGACTGCAACAAAAAAAAAACAACTAAGTCTAGCGTTGAGAATCTGCTTTAAAGTAGCGAAATGTCTGGTAAAGCTATAGTCAATTAGTAAAGAAATATATTTTCATCTAAAAGAAAAGTTTTAATAGATAAATAACGAATAAAAGTTAAATAAAAGACTCATTAACTCGTCGAATGATAAGCAAAGTGAACAAAGCACGAGGCTGGGGAACTTTTAAGAGTTTAATTAGGTTTCCACAGTAGATCTATGACCCTCTACAGCTTGCATGTTCATCGATCGGAAATTGTTTTTTGTACCTTGAGCACAAAGCGGAGAACTTGGACTTTATTGTCGGCTTGTCAAGGTCACGCACACTCGTATTAAATGGGGTTTATTAATATTATACTGCCCCAACCAATGAGGAAAAGCTAATTAATAGTAAGAGGAAACGCGAATAAGTCTGATGATTTAATTAAATTTTGCAATACATATTAATAAACAAAAAGCCCAATGGAATGTTTTTATCGCAGTCGCAGTCTGTTAGTATGCGGTAAAAATAGCATGCTACCAAAATATCTTAGAAAGCGCAACGAGTTTGTTTTATTTTTACTATCTTCAGAACTATGTATAATTTTTTCTTTTTCCAATTCAAAAATATTTACCATTTCCTTGCTATGTTTTAACATCTTTATATAATTATTACTAAATCGACCGACAGTTTTACATGTAAATACTCATTCTCACACATTAATCAGTGTTTGTATTAAAAACCAAAAGTAGCAAAAAGTAGTTTTGGTCTTATCTTTCTTTTATATTTTATTTATTACATTGAGTGACTTAGTGCATTAAGTAAGCGTAAAAACGCGATTAAATTATTTCTTACTACTATTTAAGTTATATGCATATGCATATATATGTATGCAAGTTAAAATGACCATAAATAATTGAAGTAATTAATCAACTGAGCTATCTTACTTACCTTTTTACTTATACTTTGGATGATCCCTATTGAAATTAATTAATGGAATCTTTATTGTTCATGCGATATTAAATAAATGCGGCTTACGTTTCTGAATAATATTCAGTAAATTTACCATTTATGTCATAATAATTACAACTGTTTAGTAGTCGTAAAAGTGGTTGCTTATCATGAAATCCTGGGTTAGAATCTCGAATCAGGCCAAAATCACTTATCGGGCTTTTCTGTCGAGAAGTTCTCAGTAGCAGCCTGGAGTCAGGAAGTTGGCGATGTCTTCTACTTGTGGTGTGGTACCTCTGTACCTAGGAAAGCGAGTATAGCCGTAGGTAGTAGATCTCTCTCCGGTCTTGTCGGATTCCCGTCCCATTACGGGACTCCTATTGGACAATGAGAGTGAAAGAATAGAGTGTACCTGTTTCATACACTTGGGTACTATAATTCTGACCTGCGCAGGTGGCTATTTTCGATTGAGAATGGCCGCAGGTCTGAAGGTCTTTATTTATTAATAATTTCAAAAATAACTGGTGACCTGTAACTCAGGTTTTAATATAAAACCTATAATAGGTACCTATAATAGCGTAGTGAGAGACTTCTCACTACGCTAGGTCCTTACGATGTTACTTACTTTCTATATTTACTATATTAGCCAGTAAGTTGTGAACAGATAAATAAATCGCATTGAATTGAATTGAATTGAATTGTACAGAAGAAACGTTTTTTGTTGGTAACGTGGGGTATCGGAGGTATGCAGTTTCGGATTTTCCTGATATTATAAACAATCTTTTAGCCCCGTGTAAGACAGTTAAATCCCACGTGTCTCATCTCAGGGACATCTCGCTTAGGACCGACGCAGCATCTGAGCTGGCTGAACTGAGTAAATGTCGCTGAGAGATGGTTATTTGCTGAAGCAGCTACAGTCCGTGGAGTCCAAGTGCGGTTAAATGTCAAAAGAAACTGTATTAGAACTGGACATTACCGCTTGTGATAACTTGGCCACGAGCTCAGAGTTTGATGAAGCTGTAAGAGCCGCATAGGCTAACAGCATTAACATCAGAAACTAGACTTAACATATTGAGTTGCCATGTAGTATTAGTGGTGGTTGTCATAAGAAGCAATTATGAAAAATGCCAGATCTTAGGGATTCCGATTGATGACTTGATGGATGGATTGATTTTCAGCCTGTTAGAGCCACGCTGTAGCTATATTGTGGTTGTAGCCCGAATTTGTCGGCTCGAACGGGGTAGGACCACGCTCTCACAGAATACCAGCGTAAAATAGCAGCTTAATGCTGCTTTGTTTCGTATGATGAGTGTAGAGAAACGGAAACCCTTTTGACTGGAAATGAGGTATTAAATCTTATTCTGAGGACTATGATTATAAAGATGATAATATAAAGGTGCGTCTGCATTTTGATTCTTAATCGAGGATAAATGCAGATCTCTATGGACCACAGCATCCACCTATAATCAGGTGGATTTTGTGCTCGCTTGTTACCCTTATTCTATAAATAAATAATAAAAATGATAGCGGAATAACCATTTTATTTATGCCAGACGTAAAACATCCAGACTAGCGACGGTCAGCAGCGTCAAAGATACGAGACGTCTTGCTTCATCAAGTGTCAAGTGTGACGGTTAAGGCTAATCCTGCTATGGGACAAGCACAGTTTCAATCAAAAATTTTACTAGCTCACCAGCTTTTACTCTTTGCCCGCGTAGTACATTTTTTTCTACTTCTACTTTAACTATTATAATGCCACCCTCATTGTATTTACATTTTTTTATCTTCTTTTAATTCCAACTTTTAAGACTATTTTGTACAACATTCTGGCTTCCTTAGCCAATGGTAAAGCCAGAATACTGTTATAAAATCCGATGTCTAATCTATTTACATTATATTTATTGCAAAAATTTACTCTTTCGGCTTCGATACGAACACACTCCACCAAAATGTGCACTACATCTTCTATTTGGCCACATTCTACACAGTTAGGGGTTTCGACTTTTTCCAACGAGCTGTAACGATATCGGTCTTGCCCATATTAGCCTTATCCATCCATGAAGAACGGGAGAGATTTGGTTGAATAGTTTTATACCATATTGCTTTTGTTAGAGATCTCTCAGTAAAGTATTCCTTCCACAAAGTGACACATCTTTTTTTTACTTTGTATAGAAATTCTGCGAAAAAAGGTAAATAACGCCGTAAAATACCGTCAGAGGAAGCTTTCTTCGCTAATTTATCCACCGCTTCATTACCTACTAGGCCAATATAAGCAGGAATCCATTGTAACATAACAGTTACATTTTTTTTTTGGTTAAACTATCAATAGACTTCAAAATACTGTAGGCTATCGGTGTTCCTCGAAAATTCGAAGTACATCGAGCCAATTGCTGCAGAGCACTCTTAGAGCCTGTCAAAATAACATATTGATATTTGTGGTTGAGTCATGCAACGTACGATACAGCTTCTGAAATAGCTATTAGTTCACCACACATTATTGAAACTTTAGAATTAATTTTGAATTTCATTGATATGCTTAACTGATGGTCAAAAATGCAGCTCCTATGTTAATATCATTATCGCTAGATCCATCGGTATAAATTTTATAGGATTGCAAATATTTATCATCAATAAACTGTAAACATATCTGTCTCAAAACCACATTGCTATAACCATGTTTAGCTTTATCAATTGTTTCAATAAAAGGAAATACAATGCCGCAAAGATCCACATTGCTAACCCAGGTATCCAAGGAGAACATTTCAAGTTGCGTTGAGATATGTATATCAGAATCTTTAAGAGAATTATGTATGACTGCCAACAGAGGTTTCTTTTTCTTGCGCAATGGATGAGTCACAAAATATTCATCTAACTTATCTAATATTACAATTAATTCATTATGTAAAAGTGATTTAGTTTTAAGCCAGAATTTTTCCGCCAGATAATACCTTCGTATATGTAGCGGCTCAATATAAAGTTCATCCTCCATCACATGTATTGGCGTGCTTCTGAAAAATCCACCAATAACTCTCATAGCTTGATTTTGCAAGCATTCTAATTTTGTAAGGTGCGTTACATAACTACTATCATAGAGGAAACAAGCATAATCAATTCTGCTTCTTATGATTGCGATATACAAACGACGCAAATGTGATGGGTGAAGGCCCCACCTGGGTCCACACAGACATTTAAGAATATTTAAAAACTTAAGCGTTTTTTCTGCAAGTTCATTTATGTGTCTTCCCCATCTAAGACCACGATTCAACCACAAACCAATATATTATATGTTATCAACCACTTGTAAGGAAAAGTCATTAATTTTTAAATCAACTAACGTACGTTTAAACCCACAGGGGAACACACACACTTTACTTTTTATAGGAGATACTTTTAGACCTATGTTGAAAAGTAGTGTACTTACTAAATTTAACGTAACCTGCAGATTCTTAACAGCTTCCAATAAATTTTTTCGCCCTATATATAACACAAAGTCATCTGCATAGTCTGATATGCGAACATTTTGTACCTCTTTGCATATATGTGCAGTAAGTATGTTGAATAACAACGGTGACAGTGGATCCCCCCGAGCCAATCCCCAACCTGTATTTCGGCAAATTATGGCATTTTCAACTTGTATTTTTAATGATCTTTGTCTGGGAAAATTCCATAGGTTAGGTTAGGTAGGAAAATTAATAGGCTTGAACGACCTCTTCTAAAACCTATTGTGTTATTCGATAAAATGTTATTTTTTTCAATATACCACTCTAATCTATTTTTTATAATAGTGTGAAAAATTTTACACATACACGAGATCATGGCAATGGGTCGTAATGCTGATACCAAATTATTATCTCTCCCTGGTTTAGGGATTGGCACAATTAATATATCTCTCCATTGATTAGGGACAAAACCACTTGACAAAAACTTGCTATACAGATCAAGCAATAAGTACTTTCCATTATTTGGGAGATTTTTAACCATTGAGTATGAAATATTGTCCACCCCTGGGGACGTGTCAGTTGGCCGAATACTCTTTTCTAATTCTTGTAATGAGATTTTCATTTCTAGTTTTTTGTTCTTAGATAGAACAACAGGTTTTATGGGGGAAACAAAATCAGATGTCAAAGTATTAATCAACTCTGAAGCTAAATCTTTATCAATAAATGGGTTGTGAGCCCTATACCCCTTCAACCATTTCATTTTACGCTACAAGTCATATGGAGAGGCCGATTGATCAACTGTAGAACAGAATGAATTCTTGCCAAGCGCTGTTCTTCACTGTTCGTATTGATTTCTGCGCTATATGAATTTTATCTTTCAGGATATCTAAATTTTGTGGAGAAGGGTATCGTCTAAATTTTGATAGTGTCAATCGTCGTTCAACGACTGCTTTAGAGAGTGTGGCATTCAAATAAGGTAGAGGTTTAAAATTATTGCTTGGGTCTTGGTTAATTTTTATAAGAGGGATGTGTTCTTTAGCCGCATCGTTTATACATTCAGTGAATAAATTATATGCATTTTGTAGGTCTACAGGAAGTGACATAAATGAAAACTTCCTATGAAGGGCATCTTTGTACCCCACCCAATCAGCTTTCTTAAAGTTTCTTCTTCGAACCTTCACATTACTAGTTCCAATATTAGTAGATATTTTAATCATTTGATGATCACTGCCTAAAGTTTCATTTATTATGTGCCAAACGAGCTTTAGAGCTGTATCCGCAGATGCTAATGAAATATCCGGAGCGTATTCCTGTAAGCTACCGTTAATTAACCTAATGCGCGTTGGTCCACCATTGTTTAATATTATTAAGGAGTTACCTATTAGGGTGTCAAATATCTGAACTCCTGTAGTATCTGTTTTCACTGACCAAGTATTATGGTGTGCACTGAAGTCGCCAAGTATAAGCGATTTTTTATTGCTAAAAGATAGTAAATGATCCCAATCACTACTGGTTGTATATACAGAGGGAGGGCAGTATACAGACGTAATATTTTCGATATCAACACAATTGTAAATCTTTAAATATAGAACCTGTATGCCCGGGTTAACCATTGGTATATTTTGTAAGCGACACTTTACTGATTTGTGGGTAATTATTGCTACTCCGCCGTAGGAACCGAAGCGATCCCTTCGGTGTATGTTATAGTTACTTGTTTTTAATGGGCTATCCTGCTCTAACCAAGTTTCACTTAGGACTGCAATGTGGATCTTTTCCTGTGACAATAATTGTTCAAATGCAACTAATTTGGGTCTGAGGTTGTGTTTCGGTTCCGATTCCCTATGCACTGTTGCCTCAGTCTTAACCACCTGGGAAAACGTAACCTGGTCGTGTTCGCGGCCTTGGTTATATTAGGTAGACTGAGCCTGTGGAGTTTTCGAGTTAAAAATGGTTACTTTGCTGTTTGAAGTGCTTGTCTCTGGCACCGGAGAGTTGGGCGTAACAAAAATTGTAAGCGCTTTTCTATATGTGCAGTTAAACTCTGCCATCAATTCCCTCAGTCTTTTCTCCCGTTGATATGCTGGGCAGATCTTGTTCAAGGATATGTGATTACCTGTACAATTACACACTTGTAGGTATCTATATTCTCGTGATTTTCACCGCACTTGGGACGTACTATTTTATTATTTGGGCATTTTTTAATTGTATGACCTAGTTTCCAACAGCGCGAACACTGTGACACCGGAAACACATATGGATCCACTTTAATTCTCAAATCCTCAACATGTACATATGCTGGTAGAAACGATCCCTTGAAACATAATTGTATGGACTTGCTAGGAACCCAACCACTTCCCGATGTACTTCGTCTTTTCAGTCGCTTGATGGAAAAATGTTTTTCAGGATTTTTTCATCACCTAGTTCCATGTCAACATCCCTAATAACCCCATATGAAACACTTTTCTCCATAGCTTTTTGAACTTTCCAACCTCTTTCAATCAGAGCTTTACATGTTTCCAACTTGTTTACACTCATCTCATTCATAATATCTAAACGCACCTTGTACGAATTTAAATATTTCACTCTGGTGATGTCTAAAATTTGTTGTTCCTTCAACACCCTAGCTAAGCCAAATTGCTTAGGTAACCTATCGTTACTTGAAATATACACTTCAATTTTGTCGTTCTCAACTTTAAAAATCTTTTCTTTTCTCTTTACCAACATCCATTCATTTTCTTCTTCATCCCTGTTTCTTTTAGTATGACCTGTATTACAACACTCACTATCCATCTGTACTTGAGATATTATTTCATCATTTTGCTGCTCCAATTCAGATTCAGATTTATTTAACTCCATATTAGGGCTGCTTCTCGATGACCGCAGTATGTCAGCTCCCGCGTAGTACTTATACAAAATTTCTGTAAAATTGTAAAAGAGATATTCGGGTAAGTCGCTTAATCATTAAAAAATATTTATTTGACTAGTCAAAATGCTCCATGTCTTTCGGAAAAAATTTTGTCTTTATCACTTCTGGAATTGCTCTCTTTCTGTTCGTGAAGTTTCATCACAATTGGTTTAGCCATTTCAAAGAGTAGTTCATACATACAAACACACAAAAATGCTAAAAATGGAAAATAGCATGAATAAAAGCTCCTAAGGATAAGTTATTAATTCATTACATCCTGATCAAAGTTCAGTGATGAACAAAAGCCTCCTCATAGATTGCTTCATGAGATTAGATATATTTGCCATAGTTGCCACGTTGGGCAAGAAATATAATATATTTATTAGAAAGACACTGCTGCTATCTCCTGTTGTTTCCTCCTGTCGTCTCTTACGACACCCACGGGACGATATGGGTAGTGGATATACTTACAACGCTACTACAAGGTCAGCTGAGGTAACTAGTAGGTAATTATTTCGATTTAATAGTCACACTTCAATTATTTTTTATTTTATATGTATAGATAACGAACAAGTTTTAAGTTGAGTATTAATTACAAAGAGGCATTTAATTATACGAAAAAATATTTACACTTTCGTGCAAATGGTACTTTATTGCTTCTCTATTAACGATTTTACTATCTCAACATCGTACAGATATGAAAGGAATCACTTCAGTCGAACGCATGTGATAGGTTCGTTATGATTTCCCGGTTGATAATACGGTTCATCGAGATTGCAGTAACTAGGTCACTTCTAGTTCTTTCACAGAACATGAATGTTATTTGCTTGGAAAATAATATATAAAAATATTTCAATTAATCACAACAGAGATAGACAGATAGAAAATAACTGTATATTGTAACAAAACAAAACAGAAACAATATATTTGTGTGTGGAGGATTTTCTCCTGTATCGTGGGGGCAGTTTACATACATAAATTTCACAAGGACAAACATCCAGACCCGGAACAATTATTTGTAGGTCATACAAATACTTGTTCCGTGTGGGATTAGAACCCGCAGCCCTTGTTGCTGCAACTTGTTGTTAAGCCACTGCGCCACGGAGCTACCTGTAATAAAACATTAAAATGGAACATTACAAACAAATTATCAATAGAATAATTTTATCTCAAAAAAAAATCTTTTAGTTCTATACAACGTTAGTAAAGGTGTGTGTGTGTGTGGTTATCTCCTTTCAATAAACCTGTTGATTGCTACTTAAGTGCTACGTTCCGACGTTCACACCTTGTTTAATATGAGTGACTGCAGTACAGAATCCCTACATTATTACTTTATAAGCTTTTACTGCCTGCGTGAAAACAAAACTTACTTCATTTTCTTTTTCTACCGACTTCAAAAAGGAGACGGTACTCAATTCGACTTTTATGTTTGTTACCTCATAAGTTTTTTCTGTGAGAACCGATTTACGATTCTTTTCTTATTTGAAATCTGGTGCTTCTCATGTGGTCTCATATAAATTTGATCAAGGTGTGACTAATAGTTTTTTGAGTTATTCTTAATAATTTATATCGAAGTCGGTTGTACAAAAATTTTAATTTTAAATTATCCTACGGCTTATTTTATTTTCTCGTGGTAAAAAGTTTCCCATATTGTGTTTCTCAATAAACAAGTATTTGATTAAACGAAAACTGTATACAATAAGTTATTATAATGTAAATAAATTCATGGTTGATATTAACCCCTGGGAATTAGGTGGTGTTTTTAATTAATTTTTAAGTAGTTTGCACGACCTGTGATCTTCTTATTATATTATTATACTTTGGAAAAATGGTTACGCTAGATTGCTTGCTGGGTCTTCCCAGGACAGAATTTTCCGAACCAGTAGTAAAAAATGACTTTCTATTTATGTTTTATCTTCTTAAATGGTTAAATGCAATTTTAGGCGATGATTTATATTTCGGTAAGGAAGGAAACTTCGGGAAGAGACTTGTATGTTTGAAAAATTAAAAATAGAATTTCAAGGAGTGTCAAAACCGCCAACAAGCATTGGACCTATCTGCGACTGCGACAATTTCGAAAACTCTGTGAGATATTATTATGAAATGATTCCTGTGCTCGCAGTGAAACTTATGTAGGCTGTTCTTTATTTTTATACCCGTGGGTGTTGTGAGAAGTGACAGAGGGAAACTGAAACAAGAAAAGGGTAATAAGATCTTCCTGATAACATTTAAGAATAATAAAAACTGCCACAACAACTATCACGGCAACTATGGCAAAAACCTTTATGAGGAAAAATATAGAGAAAGCTTAATGTTCAAGAGGACTATTGCAGGCTGTAACGGATGGAATGGACGATCTGTTCAAAGATAAATAAGAAAAGGGCGCTCACTCACCTTAACAAAGCCTCAGTTTTTATAGACGTGAGGATGACAAACGAGAACACAGTACACCTGATAGAAAGTGAACGGTATACCATAACCACCTAAATCTCTCTAATCTACCTTTGATTAAGCATCTCTATGCAGTTGCTTAGTTACTCCTTAGGACTAATACGAAATGCCTCCTTGCCATTAAAAAGGATCTTCAGTCTTCGTCACTCATCAAACTAAGCACAGCAGCATTCTGTTGCTATTGTATGCACGCGGGATCCTTCCATGGACTAGCCATGAGCCAACCTATTCATGCCACAGATATAATATGCTACAACGTGGCCCGGTCAAGTGTGAACATTATACTACGCCCTTTCCATCAATTCGTCCAGCGGCTAAACGATCGCTCTAAATTTCACAGTACGTAAGCAACCCGAATTCGATCCCCGTCGGCATTGATTTACCACGTGCTCGGCGGTGAAGGAAAACATCGTGAGGAAACGTGCATGTCTAAGAAATTAGAAACAAAAATATTTCAAAGACATGTAAAGTTCACCACCACATATTGGGGAAGCGCGGCGGGTATTTCCTTACCCCAAACCCTTTTAGCAATGAGAGGAGGCCTGTGCCCAGCAGTGGGACGTTTATAGGCTGTAATTTTAACTTTTGACTTTTTTCCATCAATGCGATTACCACACAGAAACACTTACCTTATACCATAGGAATGTGCTAATAATATTAGCGTTTTTACACTGAATTGTTATATTTTAAGCACTGGGTGCAAATACTAGTCCGCGTTTCCTTTTCGGCGGTAGCGAAGACCAGTTTTGAATGTACAAATAATTTAGAAGTTTCACCGCACGTAGACACCCGTGCACCGTTTATCTCTACTAATGGCATTGCGACCATATGATAAATTTTTATTTATTGTTTTTTATTAACATATATGTGTAGGAAGTATAGTGGGTATAGTACAGAGCCTGATTTTTAGTTAAGAATAATAATTCGTTTATACGAATTAATTATCCAACGAGTCGAGGATAAACTAGTAACGGAATACGACAAGCGCACCGCTCCACGTCAGAGCCAAGACTGTCTTAACGGCGGCCGCTCAGTCCGTTTTATACAAGCAGGACGGGCGGCAACGCAGGTGCGATGCCGCAGGTGTGCGGTACACGTGTAGCTTACAAGAATTCTGTCTCGCTAGACCGACGCCACCGCATCTACAACGGTGCAGGTGCCGTCACGGCCATACTGACATGCGTGCGTCCTCGCACGCGCTCCATCACAATTTTAGTTATCTGTAACAACTGTAATCTGTAAAACATAGTTCGATTATCCTGACAAAACAGCATCTGGTCCGGTCTATACTGACCCTTCAGACTCTGGTGATAATCAGTTTTGTTCCGGCAGTAAGCCCTACAAAACTTTTATCAACTTTAGGCTAGATCGGAATGATTAGTCTGTAGCTTTTTCTATTTTCTCTTTTTTTTTTCAAGTACTGTTTTCGCTAGTCCGGAATTACTATTCCCTATAGCCATATCATTGGACCGGCACAAAGCCCTGCAATGATTGTAAGAACTTTTTTTTTCTTACGCCTTTTTTTTTTCAAGTACTATTTATGCTAGTCCGGAATCACTATTCCCTGTAGCTATATCATTGGACCGGCAAACGCCCTGCAATGATAGTAAGAACCACTTTTTTTTCTTACTCTCTCTTTTTTTCAATTCAGTATAGAACAGTTACAGACCAACCATACCGCAAACATGTCCCCGTCACAATTACACAAAAGTGTATCGTGAGGGACGTAGTGACACGATAACACCTAAGTATGTAAACCAACGGCAACTCGACACAAATCCCAGTGCAGCACAGACCAGCCTCCCTGCAACTTCATGTTCCTTTCCTGCACTAGAATAATTACTTCACTAGAGTGTTGCAACGTCTCTAGTATTTTCTAGATGCACAGACACGGCTATCTCTGACTGTCGCACGTCCTCGTGCGGTTCACAGTGAACAGCATACGGTCTATTAGTTATCATGATATCATAACGCGCCGATATGGCTACCTCCAGTCAAACGCACTACAGCTTTTCGTTCTGCAGTGTTCGTGCCACATTCACGCCAGCTAGCCGTCGCGCCGTACTAGCGCTAGCGAATCGTCGCACTGCTTTGCAAAATTAAAAGAAATCGAGATAAATGTATTGCGAACCATGGAATTCCGAGCTTCCAAAATTCATCGCACATTCTCTTAAGAAACGGCAACTGTATGACATTTGAAAACATTGCAAAAAACGGAAACTATGTGTAGAGACGGATACCATCATATATTTCAAAGGGAAGGAGGCAACTGTGCAAAATCTACGAAAGCCGACCAAGCCTCAGAAGTTCATTTACAGCACCAAAGGACCATGTGTTCGGCGGCCGCTTGAATTGCCTTGCCGTAAGATCTGCCGATAAGTTACAGACTCTAGCGGTGTAGGCTCAATCTTACTAGCGCTCGGCTGTACCTGACCATGTTCGATTAGCCGTCACAACATCTTCCTCATTGATCATTGTTGTAGAGACTTCTACGAATCTCTCGACATCAAACCCCAATCTTGTCAACGACACAATATTCGGAGCAAACTGCAACACTGATCAACACATTAGAACACAAAAATGTTACTTATTATATTCAATTCATAGCATGTTAAAGTTAATCCTTTATTGGTTGTAGTACAACCCTTAAAAGTTTTGAACTTCAAAATATAGCAAATGATAATCATGTTTCGCATGAACTATCAAATTACAACAAAACGAGAGCAGCAGGAGCACCTGAGGGTTCACAGGAATCGTCGGGGTTGTAGTCATCATGATCTGCGTGAAAAACAAATTGTTAACTATAAGGACAACATACACAGTTGCCTGTTCTCTCATCTATCACACATACGAGGCCCTGAAACAGAAATACGTTCTCATACCGTGGACTATAATAAAGCACTTCCCTTTCACAAGTAAACATAGGTCTTCATACGAAGTATCTGACACATACTCTTACTTGAACTTGCGAGATCCCACGTTAACTACGTGAACCACATTAAAAACGTGAACCAGGACAGCGCCTGCCAGGACAGAGCCTAATACAAGTTCAGAAAACATTACCGTGCACACAGCATACGACTTCCGCGCACACAGTGTGACCCCCACGCATACAGAGTACACGACTTCCGAGGCATCGCCATGTACAGCATACGCGCGCTCCGGGATGGCGCCTGCGTATACGCGCATACGCATCTGCCGAAACCAGGCCATGTTACAGCTGGACCTGGCAGTCCGTTACGACCAGCAAGGCACACACTCACGCACTTGTAATCACATCACACGTGCTACTGTAACACATAAAATAAAACATTAAAAATATTCAGTCGGAACTTGATTTCAAGAAATGAAGCACTACTCTTGGTACACCATTCGCCTTTCTAGGGCACCAAATACTGAGCTGCGGCTACACGACAACCTCTGGTATGGTCCGATCTTCATGTAAACTTAAATACTCTCTACAATGTCAGAACTAATTGGCTCTACTTCACTTTCATCAGTTATACTTCGGTTTTCCGGCATTTTTCGCAACCAATTAAAAATGTAAACACTCATTCTTACAAAATAGTTTCTGAGCCAATGTTTAGGATAAATTTACTTTCCTCATGTATCTAATGGTGATCAGTAGCAGCGACAAATAATAAGTTCGCGGCGTCATAAGCCGACAGCATACTCAAAAGCGAGCGCTACAGCTCCACGCTTTCCACTAAACCATTCCAAGTTTGTCGACTACGTAATGCTCGGAGTAAACTGTAACACTTATCATCACATTAGATCACAAAAATACTACTTAGTGTTTTTAAGTCATAGCACGTTAAAGTAATCATGTTCTTTTTTTCGGTACATCGTTTAAACATTTTGAACTTTTAAACTAGGCCATGTAAATCACACCTCGTGTATCAAATTATAACATTACTTGAGCAAGTTAAACTTCCACTGAATGCAAACTATAACTCATTCAGAATATCTCCAACATTTCTTTCGACATTTGTTATCATATTTGGGGACGTTAAGAAATATGAAATTACTTGCAGTTACTTTCTATTATAAATTGAATAAAAAGATTTATCTTTTGACTTAAAACATTTCACTTTAAACTTTTACTCTACACTTTAATGATTCGTCAATGTCGTAAGTAGGACAGCAAATTTCATAACGGTATTTAACATAAAAACAGAATCATCAATGCAGAATGCATTATAATCTTTCACAAATGTAATAATCCTCATACAATTCGAAGATTGTATGTGGGCAAAAATGGGGACTTTATCCCACTTCTGATGTAGGAAGTATAGTGGGTATAGTACAGAGACTGATTTTTAGTTAAGAATAATAATTCGTTTATACGAATTAATTATCCAACGAGTCGAGGATAAACTAGTAACGGAATACGACAAGCGCACCGCTCCACGTCAGAGCCAAGACTGTCTTAACGGCGGCCGCTGAGTCCGTTTTATACAAGCAGGACGGGCGGCAACGCAGGTGCGATGCCGCAGGTGTGCGGTACACGTGTAGTTTACAAGAATTCTGTCTCGCTAGACCGACGCCACCGCATCTACAACGGTGCAGGTGCCGTCATATGCTCACTTGTATGCACTGATATATTGTATTAAATTACAAAAGAAAAATACAATGAAACCATTAATTATTTATATAATTATTTGTGAATTCAATTTCAAGCACGAAAATACCACGAGGTTGGTTAAAATGTATTCAAAATAATAATTAATGCATAGTTATTAAATTAATCATGTATTTATAAATGAATATTTATTATATTCTGAATATTTCAATCAGAATAAAACAGCTGTTTTCGATGCCGATATTGGAAAGTTGCGGTTAATGAAATTATTTTATCATTCTGTTAACAAAAAGAACTTTAATTCATTGCATAAATTTATGAAATTAAAACAAATGCATAATATAATATTTAATCTGTCTGGATTTGTACGAACATTTATTAAAAACGTTTAATCATTTTTTTTTAATACGTGATAGAACCATGAAAGAACTTACGGACAGAATAAAAATACTTGTAATGCGAACATTATTTAATTGGCCCAACAGATCAGCAAGCTAAAATAAAATAGCATTGAAGTTCGAAAAACCAACAAACGATAGATCAATAAGTTCTTGAGTGGCATTTTCACACTGGTATAAGGCGGTAAGTAGAGTGACGGTTTGAGACGTCGACGGAGGCTTGTGGCTTACGACCAAAGACGTATCTTTAAAAGCATCTTAGCTTAAGACCGTATTCTGCAGCGTTCCTTGGGAAAGGTTTCACAGTATGCGTGTGAAGGTCTTTAATGTTCATTATAAATATAATTATATAAGAAATTTATTTTATTACTAAAATAATAGTGTATGGAATAAAACTGCACAATAATTCAAATGGCAGCTTATTATTTATTATTATTATTACTATATGAAAGGCCTGCTTCTTATGGTCTATAAATCTCCCTTAGCGGCACCATATACATCAGGAATTCTTTTAATTGTGTATTTATATTATGACTAGCTGGCCAGGCAAAGGTTGTTCTGCACTTTCCCACGGCCTTTGCCATAATGAACCCTTAAATTCGCAATAAAAAATATATTGAGGGTCACTCATCTCTCACGTTGTACCAAACTGACCAAAATTTCATTGAAATCAGTTCAGTAATCGTAGTTTAGAGCACACCACGGACAAACAATGTTACACGTAATTTATCTATACTACGAGTAATGTTACAAAGAGGTAAAGTTTGTAAGTTTGTGAATTAGTTTGTAGGAATTAATCTCTGGAACTACTGAACCGATTTTAAAAATTCTTTCACCAGTATTATGCTAGATTACTCCTTGGTGACATAGGCTATATTTGATTGTGATGACTAATATTTTTTAATGTGAAATAATAATATTTTTCAATCAATGACGGCTCCGTGGCGCAGTGGCTTAGCAATGAGTTGCTGCGCTGCTGGGGGCCGCAGGTTCGAATTCCGCACGGAACAAGTATTTATATGGCCTACAAAAAACTGTTCCGAGTCTGTATGTTTGTCCTCGTGCAATCTGTGTTTGTAAACTACCTCCATAATACAGGAGAAAAACCTAGTGTGATCTAGTGTGGAGTAAACTACATACACAATACTAAAATCGAGAGTAATATTTTTACTATACTCGTGATATCAACTGACAAAATGGCGTCGTTATATCAGTGCCCTTTGACCCTTTATTATTTGATTGACTGATGAAGAGCTATCGTATCACAGAGCCTTCTATGCAAACAAGGCTGTAGTTATTTTGTGTTATAAGAATGCGACTATATTAACCGTATGACCATTTACCCTCATGTTCTATAATTAATAGAATCAGGCGTTACCTTACGGAAATAAAATGTATTTGAGATGTTAAAAATTAATTACAAAAGTACCGCGTAATAAAATAAAACTCTACCAAATAGGTAAGACATTACGTGGTAGAGCCATGCTGCAGCTATATTAGTAGTAGGTATAGTTGGAGCACGAATGGGTCGGCTCGACCGGGGAAGGACCATGCTCTCACAGAATACCAGCGTAAAATATCAGTTTAACGCTGCTGTGTTTCTTTTGGCGAGTGTAGAGAACCAGAGACCCTTTATAGGGTTCCGTAGCCAAATGGAAAAAAACGGAACCCTTATGTATTCGTCAAGTCTCTCTGTCTGTCCGTCCGTATGTCACAGCCACTTTTTCCCGAAACTATAAGAACTATGCTGTTGAAACTTGGTAAGTAGATTTATTCTGTGAACCGCATTAAGATTTTCATACAAAAATCGAAAAAAGAAACAATAAATTTTGGGGGTTCCCCATAATTAGAACTGAAAATCAATAAATTATTTTTTTCACCAAATCCATACGTAAGGGTATCTATGGATAGGTCTTTAAAAATGATATTGAGGTTTCTTATATCATTTTTTTCTAAATTGAATAGTTTGCGCGAGAGACACTTCCAAAGTGGTAAAATGTGTGTCCCCCCCACCCCCTGTAACTTCTAAAATAAGAGGATGATAAAACTAAAAAAATATATATGATGTACATTACCATGGGCGAGCGACAAGCCTTCATGGGCGAGTCCGACTCGCACTTTTTTTTATAGGTAAGGGTGACAAACGAGCACACTGTCCACCTGATGGTAAGTGGTTGCTGCGGCCCATAGACATCTACATCTATCCTCTATTACAAATCAAAATCTAGATGCGTTGTCACCCGTGAGGACTCAGATGGAATGCCTCATTTCCAGTAAAAAGGGCCTCCGGCCACCTGCACTCACCAAGCGAAACGCAGAGGTAAACCTTTACTTCACGCTGGTTTTCTGTGAGGTCGTGGTACCACCTCGGTTCGAGCCGGTCCATCCGTGCGACAGCAAAAGCTGCCGCGTGGCTCTACCACTGTTAAAAACTTGCCCGCTTTTTTACTGGAAACGAAGCATTACATCTTAATTCTCACGGTTGACAACGCATCAGCATTTTGATTCGTAATCGAGAAAAGACGTAGATGTCTATGGACCGCAGCAACCACTTACCATCAGGTGGACTGTGTGCTCGCTTGTCACCCTCATACTATAAAAAATGAAATAAAAAGACACATCGTTTTATTTTATTGCGGGATCTTAGCAATTCATTTTAACATCTGTGAAATGTTTGCACTATTACCACTGTTAGTATTTGCCGAGTATAATTGTACTCGTATATATTATTTATTTGTGAGATAAATGCACTTTTTACTTAAAAATAAATCGTACAAAATTATAAGTTTTTTCATGTCTATCCGAGAACTACTTGAACAGAATCAGAAACAACTCCACTTGGGATAATAAACTGCATCAAGTGCGCCGCTGGGAGTATCCTCTTACAGTACACTCAATTGTTAACTGAAGCACTGAATCCTTTAACAAAAATTTTAAGTTATTTTCAATGACAATAGCATTATTGTTTTAATTTTCTAGTGAAGGATTGAATTTTATTATTAATTTATATAATTTATAATAATTTATTTACAAAAAAAAAATCGGGTGCCATCCCTACTGCCAAGCGCGAATACTATGGCCACATGAGTAGATACTTATGTGCTATGGAAAATGGGGGGTTGATATAGATTTAAGGGGCGATCTCTTGGGAGGTCTATGTCCAGCAGTGGAATTTTTTTAGACAATTCATTAATATAAATTCATAAATTAATTTTATAATTATAATTTTAATCAATAAACAAAATTTACTGGTAATTTTTCTTAAATACCTAAGGAACTGAAACGTGGTACTTTACGTCTGGTCGTATAAAAAAACGCTCGTCGTGGTTTCTTTATATCCTAGAATCAGAAGAATATAAGAACCAGATTAACCGACACAGCCCAATGGCATCATTTCAAAAATTAAGTAATTTTTGGAATTGAGAAACTCCTTTCAGACAAAGAGGCATCTTAGTCTCTTAAGGTTACTGCGCATCTATATTTTGATTATAATAATTAGATGTTGCTGCCTAGGCTCCACTGCAGCCAGTTACCATCAGGTGGACTGTGTACACTTTTCTTACACTTAACTCTACTAACTAACTTAAATATTGGCGTGACGAAACGCATTAGCAGTCCATCAATGCAGGTGGCTCTGGACAGGATTTTTTGGCAGTTATTAAGAAGAGCCTCTCTTCAGCAGTGGACTTATGTAGTGTTATAAGTTTGGTGACATTTTCTAGGGTGTTAAACCATCGTTTCCGCTACCGTTACAATGTATTAAAGTGCACTGCTAAACAAAGGCCTCCCCCATAGTTTGCTTCATATGGGGGTATTTGCCATAGTTGCCAGGCTTGGCAAGCGGGTGGGGAACAGCAGTTTATTTTTTTATTTTTATTCGTTACTTGGAAGTCGCTACTGTCCACCTCTCATTTGCTCTGTCGTCTTTTACGACACCCGCGGGATGCTACAGCGTAGTGGATATTCTTACACCGCCACTACACTGTCGATGTCAATATAATTTATTCGTATGATAGTTCACCATCATTATCAGAACAGCCACTAGTCCACTGCTAAACAATGGCACCTCCGAATGAATGACACGGCCTTGTGCCATCTGCAGTCATTGTCTTCACACATGTCTTGAATCATCATCGATCGAATCGTCAGTGGACTAATGGCAGGGCGCGGACCGCGAACTAGAAAGGTCGTGGGTTCGAATTCGCCATTAGGCTACTGTCGTGAACCACTTCTCACACAAGCACTTTAAGCTTACTAGAAATACGTAAAAGGAATATTAGTAATATTTAATAGCGTTAATAATAATAAAAATGTCTTACCTTGATCGTCACTTCAACTTATAAAATTCTTGTATGTTTACTAGGTGGTAGGACTTCTGCCTAGACTCCTAGGTCCTATCCCTATCCCTATCTGAATAGGTCACCCTCTTATCTACTTTCGCCGCCAAACTCACATTCACAGTTGTGTTGCGAGCTGAAGGGTATAGAGAAGCAGTATAATATAAAGTTAAAGGCTGTGAGGCATTCCATCTTTTCATTCCATCTTAGTCCTCAGAGAGATAACGTTTGTATCGATCCGAAGTTTATTGCAGATGTCTATGGTCTGCAGTAGCTTACTAACAAGTGGACAATTTTTTTTCTGTCCATACCCTAGGATGTTTTCTTGTATCCTGAAGCCAGTATAGATACTTAAATTTTACAAGGACAAACATCCAGACCCGGAACAAATATTTGAAGACCACACAAATACTTGCTCTGGCCGAAATTCGAAGCCTTGATACTCAGCGCCACATTTCATTGCTAAGCCACTGCGCCACGGAGTCACATTAATAGACACTTCAATTTAATATATAAACTAGTAATCTGCCCTAGCTACAAGTGCGTTATTTCCGGATCTCGGCAACAGCGCCACCTACGGGGTCCAATTGTGAATCTAAAACATTTAGAAAACCACTCGAACACACACAAAAAAATCATTAAAATTGGTCCAGCCGTTCTCAAGTGAACCTTCATGCAGCAATTAATTTTTATTTATATATATATATATATATATATATATGCGTCTAAGTTTATAAAAACAAATAAACTGCTTATTATAAGATACTGTGACGTAATTCGAAAATTTCTATAGGTAAATAGACAGACGTCTTTGTAAGTTAAATTGTTCGTCATCCAAAACATTCTCGTCGCAGAGATACAACGCTGGTTCTAATAGACGATTATTTGCACGTCAGTTAAATAAGTCAGTTACTACGTACTTATAATTTTAACAAGAAGCGCTTATTGGATTTTCTCTGAGGATTTTCTGTGACAAGGCAATTGCTTACGTGTTTTAGTTCATAGTTTTATATTATGTGCACCGAATATTTTAAAGCATTTCTTTTAGGATGTTTGGCAGTAGACTTGTAAAGGGTTGCATTGATGATAATGATGATGATGGCGATGATGTACTGAATATTTCTGATCCAGTTAAGATAATATCTCTCTACTCTAGATCCTTTTTACTGGAATCGAGACATCCTAACTTAGCCCTCAGCGCTGAAAAAGCATTCTGCATCTTCGACCAGGGAAGGACCGCGCTATCACAGAATACCAGCATAAATAGCAGCTTCATGCTGCTGTGTTTCGTATGATGAGTGTAGAGAAACAGAGACCTTTTTGACTGGAAATAAGGCATTAAATCTGGGTGCATCTGCATTTCGATTCTTAATCGAGTAAATATGTAGATTTATATAGGCCACAGCATCGACTCAACACCAGGTGGACTGTGTGCTCGTTTGTCAGACTTATTCTATGAAAAATCATAAATGATTCAGAAATAAATCGAACTTTCCAAATATTTTAAATAATTGGTAAATCCAATTAGGCATGCCTTAAGCGCATTAAAAAAATTACGTATAACATGATTATACGGAATTTCTTAAAGTAGTTTAAATACATTTCGACAGCACTATCGGCTTCAAAACTCTCAAAAACCATGAAAATGGAAAATGACACCCATGATGAAAAAATTGGTACCTACTTCAGCCGCCATCTTGGATTTACATTTCGACAGCACTATCGGCTTCAACACCCTCGAAACCCATGAAAATCACACACATGATGAAACAATTTATACCTATTGCAGCCGCCACCTTGGATTTACATTTCGAAAGCTCTATCGGCTTCAACACCCGCGAAAACCATGAAAATGACATCCATAATGAAAAAATTGATACTTATTGCGGCCGCCATCTTGGATTTACATTTCGATAACCCTATCGGTTTCACCACCCTCGAAAACCATGAAAATGACACCCGTGATGAAAAAATTTGTACCTAATTCAGCCGCCATCATGGATTTACATTTCGACAGCACTGTCGGCTTTAACACCCTCGAAAATCATGAAAATGTCACCCATGACAAAAAAATTGATACTACTTATTTTTAGTACGTACTACTATTATTTATTCGGTGCTTTTAAAATATTGTAATAAAAAATCTCTCATTATTATTATATAATTAAGTATTAAAGAAATTTGGTTATTCGAATATCGTGTATTTGTACAGCGATCTTTTCGAAAACAACCGAAACAATGTCCACTCACGACGGCGACTGAAACCAAACTCTGCGGCTGTTGCTCAGAGTGCGGCTTCCGCTCATTTAGGAAAATAATTTACATACAAGGCTACCAAATGAACGGAAATTTCGCCATTTTGGAACCGAAAAGAAATAATTATAGCTAAACAAAACAAAATTATACTGTCATTTACATTCAATGGCTTCCCACATGATACGAGTAGATGAAGAGATTAAAAAATAGATTGAGTTAAACAATTGATATTTTCAAAAGTTATCGTGTTCACAAGCGTTGCGGACTTGATAAATCCACACCATAGGCCACTAAAACCCCTTTTTTATTTAAAAATAGCAAAAATACCTGCGTGGTTGCAAACAAGAATAGGTCGGCTCGACCGGGGAAGGACCACGCTCTCACAGAATATCAGCGTAAAATAGCAGCTTAACGCTGCTATGTTTCGTATGGTTAGTGTAGAGAACCGGAGACCCTTTTTACTGAAAATGAGGCATTCCATCTTAGTCCTCACGAGTGACAACGCATCTGCATTTTGATTTGTAATCGAGGATAGATGAAGATGTCTATGGGGCGCAGCAACCATATACCATCATGTGGACTGTGTGCTTGTTTGTCATCCATATCTTATAAAAAAAACGGTATTTTATTGACGCGCCAACATTTTATCGTGCCATATGGTGGTGACGTAGGAGAATAAATTACCCCATTCCGTCTTGTGGATGTCGTAAGACAGGATGGAAAATACCAGAAAAATCCGATAGATGGCGGTATAACCATTTCGTTTACACCAGACGTAAAACGCATAGATGTGCGACCGGCAGCAGCATCAAAGGTGTGATGTTTTGTTAATGTACCTGCCAAGTATGACGATTGAGGCAAATCCTCTTTACAACAGGAGAGACCCATGACCAGCCAGGCATGACTTTTAGGGACTGATGAAGAAGAATAAATTGCATTTGATTTAACATTTAAACCCGGTTTTTTTATTTCAAGAAAACTTTACAAAATACTAAATTAATAAACTAAACCTCTCAAATGTTGCGTAATCCATCAGATAATCATTTCTCTTCAAAATTCCATAACATCCATAATGTTCAATGCTGGACATGTGCCTCTTGTAGTGTAAGAAGGGTTTGTCGTAACACTCACGATTGTTTTACAATACAGTGGCGATGTAAGTAAATCCCTCACCCAACCCAACCGTGTCGTGACGGGGTATGAATATCCATTGTTCCATATAGTATCTTACGATAGTAAGAGGAATTGATAGAGGGAAAATGAAACAATTGATGTGCAGCAGTTATTTTGTGAAAGCTACAGAAAATAATAAAAAAAACTGCGGTCTCTAACCCGCCTGCCTAGCTTGGCAACTATGGCAATATCAATGTTCAGCAGTGGACTATAAAGAGTGGAGTGATACAAATACTTCTTTCATTCGTGCTTCAATTTTTCAAACCCTCAGCACCACACCCAAGTACTTAGCTTAATAAGTAAAAAAAGGAAAATGTTTTATAATACAACAGACAATGAAATAGTTTTCTGTGGCAGGAAACGCTGCTTCAGTTACTAATTGAGAATACTTCAAACGAAGCATACTTTGCAGCGTTCCACTTGATGCAGCTAATTATTAAAAGTAAAGTTAATCCCAGTTTTGTTTGCTTCTACGTTTTTTAAAAGAATAATACTTTGTTCTATTTAATACGTCTTTTGTTTAAATATATCTATTTAGCCTTTTTACAAAACGCTCCCAGAAATGAGAGTAGACTAGTTAAAGGTGAGATATACATAATATGCAATATACATAATTTGATTAATTTATTCATTTTACCTAAAAAGTCCACTGCTGCTGTATAGGCCACCTCCTCTAGATATTTATCATATTAGCTACGCTTAGCGGGCGGGTTGGCTCGTGTAGATTTTTATTATATGGACTTAAGACACCTGTATTTAATTTTAAGATACTTTCAAATATTATGGGGAAACTCGACAGACGTAAACCGGGCTTTTATAGAGCAAAAACGCTGTGTACGATCAATTTGTACCGTCGGGCCACTCGTTTCTTGCAAATCAGTATTTAAATAATTAGGTGTTCTTACTCTACCATCCATATAAATTTTGAACTTTCAATATTCGTATGACAGTATCCTCATTTCTTTACTAAATCAAAAGGTACAGTAAATATACAGTACCAGATACCCAGAAAAATTATTTTGCCTTCATCAAAACTATGGCTATTCAAGTGTTTAACAAAATCCCAAACGGAATATAGCAATTGGAACACCCGTTGTAAACAAGGTTTGAACGTCGGAAAGTAGCACTTAAGAAGCAATATTTATTTGGTTTATTAGAAAGCGATTAAACATTTAGATTAATCCTGACAACATTATCACGTGCTTTTTTTTATAGGATGGTTGCTGTGGCCCTTGGACATCTACATTTATCCTCGTTTGCTAATCAAAATGCAGATGCGTTGTCACCCGTGAGGACTAAGATGGAATGCCTCATTTCCAGTAAAAAGGGTCTCCGGTTCTTTACGCTCACCATATGAAACACAGCAGTGTTAAACTGCTATTTCACGCTGGTATTCTGCGAGACCGTGGTCCCATTCCATTCGTGCAACCCATTCGTGCTACAACTATAGTACTAATATAGCTGCAGCATGGCTCTACCACGTATGAAGTGACTATAGCTGCACACTTGTAATAAATGCTTGAATTGCATTCAGAAGTGAAATTTGCGGAATTCGCACTCACTAGTTCTAACATTCCCGCTGTACCGTTTGCCATTAATATTGCATCGTTATCATCATTACCAGAAAGATAGTCCTGAGCCAACTGCATTCATCGAAATAATGTCTTAGCAAGTCGTCACTCAATCTAGTGAGGGGCCGCACTACACTGGTTACCCGAACGAGGCTGCCACTCGAGAAACTTTCTTCCTCATCGATTGTCAGTTCTTCTAGCTATATATCCAACCCATTGCCACTTCAGCTTTCTGATCCTTTGGGCTATGTCAGTTACTTTGGTTCTACTGCGGTTATCCTCACTATGAAATCTATCACGTAGAAAAACTTGAGTATAGCCTCCTTATGTTGCCTGAGATAAGAAATATTAAAAGAAACTTGAAATTTTAGAGAACCTCAAATACAGCTTTCCCATTGAAACCTCATGTTGCTTAATACAATAAACATAAGAGCAATCAAGATTAAACACTCAATTTAAATTAGGTCATTTATCTTCAAAATAAAATCATAACTTCACTCCCTGTCCACTTAGTACTATAAGGTGTCACTAAGTGACAGCGTGTTGTCCACCTTCTGGTTGTTACTTAAAGTTTAATAGATACCTCTTTAGGCCGTATACAGAAAGAAAGCTGGTAGGCGGCGCCGATCTACTAGCACTTATCGGCAATGGTCTATTCTGGTAACAGCTACAAAGCAAGCCGATTGAAGCAGAGCGAGCAAAATGTTGTAGGTACTCATCGGACGATGAAGTAGCCAGCGCTGACCGGCGCGTGTCGAAGATTGTCGGAACTTGTCGGCGACGTTCGGCGCTTATCGGCGCCTGTTCATGTAAATGCCTGTGCCGGTTACCAGCGTGGACCGGTCCCTATAAGCGCTGATAGGCTGCCAGCTTTCTTTCTGTATACGGCCTGACATAATATGTACATATATACATAATCACGCCCGTCACTCAGAGGGATAAGAGACTACTGACTTCCGTTTGGAAAGGCCTACACACACCACTCTCACCTCGTTTAACATCCATGTGCCTAAGTATACATGCTTAGCGATTAAGGGTTCTCTTAATTTAGCTCATCTTCAATATAGCGGCTCGGCCATTTATTTCTGCAACATAAATTTGCTTTGTCACTCTTTTCTCAATCGTTGTTTTTCCATGAGCAAGCTATCGAAGCATTTCTTCCTAAACATCATCTTACAAACCACATTTTTCTCTTATCATACAACAACAACATACAACTCCTCACAAGTGGGTTTGTTATTTTAGACATGCCAAATAAATGATAAAAGTACTGCACTTTGGCAATGAAACGTGGTTCTTCACTTCTGACATTTGAGGAAGTTCGTATTGCCTCAGAGGACTGAGGAATCAGTGAGCTTAAGTGGTATGAAATGACCACAGAGCCCGAAGAACCGCCGGATAACCAATGAAGAAAACTGGTTCTCGAATTAGTATTGTACAGGCATCATACATCTTTAAAATTGTTAATTTTAATCATACAATACAAAAATATATTCTCTCTGGGAATCGAACCTGCGATTAGTGGCGCTGCAGCAAATCTACTACGCTTCCAAGGCGTAAAAATTTCAAATATCTGTAGATATTTACATTTCCAATAAAATACTACCTCGCATATTTTTCTGCTTTAGCAATTGCTTTTCATAGCGGAGATAGGTATATCTAGTTACGGTAATCGCAAATGTAAAAATAGTGAACGTACGAGAATCATAACGAACTTCATATCAATGGATTTTAAAAAGGTAGATCTATACAGAGTAATAATCTTTATTAGATCAACATACAAATGAAGATAAGAAATGATTATTACGCCATCTGTTGGAGATCACGAGACTTTTTATGGAAGAAACTTGATGTAGTGACGGATAACCTTAGGTTTTCATTACGAAATGATGTTTAAAATACTAGAAACGCAATTAAGCATGAATTTAAAATCACTTCTGCTTATCGCCTACACTCTAGAAGTTAAGCTACGCAATAAAAAGTTTTTGAATACATTTTCTATTGAAAACTGTATTCAACACAACCTTAGGAGAGTATTAATCAAACTTCGACCGTTGCCGTTCATACGATAACAGTAGTAAAACGAGTTCCAGTAAGAGCTATGGCTTTTGAACTGAAACATGTTTAAGTAAAGTCTATTTACGTCACGTTGTATAATTATGTACTACTGTGTTACTTAATAGTATGATTAAATTGGTACATCACCCTCTAACCTAAAACATAATTTTTAATTTAATTTAAAAATTGCTGATGGTAATTGATTCCACAAGGAAGTTATACGCGGAAGAAAACATCTTCTAAATCGCACAGTAGTGAACTACCAATCATCTAGATGGTGTGGATGGTATCGGGAGTTCTGCCGCGCTGTGCGTTCGTGAAATTTGGCGGCTGGGATTAATCCGAACAATTCCTCAGAGCACTTCCCGTGATAAATGCGAAAGAAAATGCAAAGGGATGCAACATCTCTTCGCAGTGCCAATGAATCGAGACGATCGGAAAAGACTCGGTCATCGACGTTTTGAGCCGCTCTGCGCTAGATGCGGTCAAGTGGAAGGAGCTGGCACTGGGGAGCCCCTGCCTGGAGATGGGAACAGTATTCCATGTGAGGCCGAACCTGCGCCTTGTAAAATTGCAGGCGGTGTGCCGGCATGAAATACTGAAGCTTTTTAGAGGCCAATTTGGCCTTTTCTTCCAAGTGGCCACGAAACTGAACGTCACTCGATATGTTGACTCCAAGGATTCTGATACTGGCTGAGGCAAGAAGGGGAGTGCCTTGAGACTGAGGGGTTCTTTTTAGCGGTACATGCGCAAACTGGGGTCTTCTGAGGATTAAACTGGACTAGATTTAGTCGCCTCTTTGTACAACCACAATCTTGCAGATTGGACAATGCGACCTTTTTTATATATATCAATATGTGCTTTTACTTTCATGTGTATGAACTGCCTGTGCTGAATAAATGTTTTTTCTATTCTATTCTATTCTAACCTAGACTCGACTTCAGCCACAAGTTTGTTCCGGTACTCGGCGACGTTTTCCCGAGAAATATTGGCAAGGCCGGTGTATGAAGCATCACCAGTGCTGTCATCCGCATAGCAATGAATGTTACCAGTTAGCAACATATCATTGATATGCAGAAGAAACAGCTGGTGATAGCACACAGCCTTGTGGAACACCAGCGTTAATAGGCTTGTAGTCGGAGCATGCATCATCTACAACGACCTTGATGCTCCAATCTGCAAGGAAGCTGGTGATCCAATTGCACAATTTCTCGGGAAGCCCATAGGAAGGGAGCTTCGAAAGAAGCGCTTTGTGCCAAACCCGATCGAAGGCCTTCGCAATGTCCAAACTAACGGCCAACGCCTCCCCCTTGGACTCTACTGCCTCTGCCCATCTATGGGTCAGGTAGACCAGAAGATCACCAGCTGATCGATCCCGACGAAAACCGTATTGGCGGTCACTAATCAGCTGGTGATCCTCAAGGTACTGCATGAGCTGGCAATTAATAATTGATTCCATTATTTTGGAGAACAAGGAGGTGATCGCGATAGGCCTATAGTTGGACGGGTCTGAGCGGTCGCCTTTCTTAGGGATCGGGTGGACAAAAGCTGTCTTCCATGATTTCTTCATTGATACGTGCAAAACTAATTAATTTGTGCTCAAGTATAATGGCGTTAATAACACATACGACACTTTTGATCAACTAAACTACGATGTAAGCAATTTTATGTTTCACTTACGAGTTTCAGCACAATATATATCCGCCGTAAAATATGGCAACAACAATATCTCTGAAACATTTATTAATTCACACTTCAATTTTAAATCATAAGAATGCTTTCAAAATTATATACATATGGTGAAAAAATACAGCAGAATACAAACTAAAATATCTTTAAACAGCTCTCCTGTAAAGTTCGGTTTTTGAACATACGATAGTGTAGTTAGGAGGCATCGATAGATTGTATCTTGGCGAAGCCGGCGCAGGTTGCTAGTTAAGCATAAAAATATTAAAGCATTCGACTTAATTGTCTAAGAACACCTACATTTTAAATACACTTTCGGTGCTCATATTATAGAATGTTAAAATGCATAAATATCTCGATATTAATAGTGTTGCTCCTTGGTTCTGGCCTTTATGAGACCAATTTACATGCTACATTGTTATCTATAATTTAATTTGTTCAAGACAACATTGCATAATAACATAAACACTTAGATAACTGTTATTCAAAAAGAATGAAAATAAAGTGTTTAGAATCCGTTCACTTCAAGTTAAATTGACTTCCTGATGCCAAGCATCTATCGATAAAACTTTTAACGAGTTTCGAATGCGTGTCAATGATTTACAATGCCAACAAAAAGGCATTTACGTCTCAAGTAAATTACTTATTTCGTGTTCTCATTTTGAATATTGCTTAAAACTAATATATTGCAATTGATCGATTGGCAACAACAATAATGAATTTAAAATGCATCGGGACACGTAAAAGACGAGACAACCATAACGAAGCACAAGGCAACTTAACTGTAATATTTACTTTATTCAATAATTTAAGTGACCAATTTTTGTATCCATTTCCATTACATCCATTAAAGTTTATAAAAGTCCACTGCTGAACATAGGCCTCCCACAAAGATTTCTTCATAGGGAGCATTTTGCCATAGTTGCCAAGCTTGGCAGGCGGGTTGGCACCCGCAGTTTTTTTTAATATTATTCTAAGCCAGTGCTTAACTACAATCCCACCTGATGGTAAGTGGTGATGTAGCCTAAGATGGTGAGGCGCACTGACTTAACAAAAACCTATTCACTGTTTTTTATTATTTTCAGTTGTTATCAGGAACATGGTGCAACCCATCCCCTGTTTCAGTTTCCCCCAGTCACCTCTTACGTTATCCACGGGACGATAGGTATAAAGTAGATGTGTATTTAATTTTGTATTTTGATAATATTTTACCTTCAAAGTGTATCCAAATGTATGTTTCAAATTTCGGTCGTTCAAGTTCTTCATTTATCTACGTCTATATAGATATCTACGTCTTTCCTCCTTTAATAAACAAAATCCAGTTACGCCTCGTTTCCAGTAAACAGGGCCTCTAAACTCACCATACGAAATACAGCAGCTTGCTATGTTACGCTCATCTATTCTGTAAGAGCGTCCTTTCCCAGTCGAAATGCCACATTCGTGCTACAACTATAACAATATCTGCAGCATTGCTACAACATATGTGCCACTAAATACCACTTCCTCTATATAATATGATTTATGTTAATTTCTGAGTCAACAGCGAAATCTAACAAAATACTAATTATATAACACGCCAAATATATTTCAGTATTATTACACCAATACTTCTTAAAAGCTGTCGATCTTACCGAATTCAAAACTAATCAAAAGTTACCACTAAGGATTAATCAATGTTATAAATTGACTCCATCGACATTGAAACATATCCTATAGCAGTGGTTCCTAAAGTGTGCGCCCTGGTACGCCGCAAGGTTTTTGTTTACCATTCACCGGAAACTAAGCTTAGGTATTTGCGGGTACAAAATAAACCACATTTTCAGCTGTAGCTGTAAATATAGAGCAAATGTCGCTGAAAGATCAATGTGGAGCAAGAAATAGGAGTAGCGGTCTCAAGCCTCATCGCAAGCTGTGAAAAAATGTGTGGAGATCACCAACCTCACACATGACATTGTCTAAGTTGCCATTGTATTTTATTTATTATTTTTTTTAAATAATAAATGCATTTTTGTGTGTCTGTATAAATATAAAACTTTAGTTGAATGTTTTAATATTTGTGCCTACCTACCTAGTATCGTTGTACCCTATTTAGACTATAAAGACTACATACTAAATATGTAAGTGCGCCGCGAACTGAAAAAGTTTGGGAATCCCTGGTCTATTACTTCAGAGTTAACGAGAGAAGTTTAATTACAGGCAAAACGCACAGGTTTATGGCGGCCTATTATTTAAGTTCAGATTGTTATTACCCTAATACTCATTTATCTGTCAGCTATTGAAATCTTACGACTAGAGGCTTTCTGTCCTTTCTTTGCTCTTATTTAATCAAGAGATTTGCTTTTAATCATTTATAATCGTAAATTAGCAAATCACTTTTCAAAATTGATTGTACCTATAGAAAAAATTATTCTCCATTTTTTTAACTTATCTATATTTTGAAATTGAAGTGTCTGCCTGTAATCTATACATATACCCAAATAAAACAGTATAAATATGAACAGTACGGAAATTAAGCCTAGTTGAGGACATAATTACATACGCTACGCCATTGAAGCAATAGGGTTGTAACTTTTAATGTTTTTGATATTGTTTTTTTTTACATTTTTGTTCTGTAGTGATCAATCAATTGAATTTAAATAACTAGCTTATAAATATAATTTAAATAGGTATTTTCATGGTGTCGGGTAATCTGTGCAAAAGAGGATACGGACACGGAAAACAATTTAATATTAACACACAACAACTTGTAGAACTACGAGTATAGATCTTTAACTTTGACATTACGGCGTAACCTTTTACAAGTTTAGGCGAGAGCCCACGCGAGCCGCGGTTGGACGAAAACATACCTGTATGCTTCATTATTACAAGTTATTTACAGAAAAATATTTTCGTCTGCTACGACAAGTTTGGAATTCTTTATTATTGAATTTAACTGTGTAAAAAATTCTCATTCTAATGAACAGGCTTTTTTTAAATAAACTGTTGGGAAACAAGGACAGGGTACTATAAAACCGATTTTGTTTATTTTTTTGTAAATTAGATCAGCAAATTTACAGTTTATGTGTTCTTTTTTAAAGCAACAACGAAAAATCAGTCTCAACACCCTCGAAAACCATAAAAATGACACCCATTACGAAAAAAATTATACCTATTGCAGCCGTCATCTTGGATATACATTTCTACAGCACTATCGGCTTCAACATATTCAAAAACTATGAAAATGACACCCATGACGAAAAAATTGATACCTATAGCAGCCACCATCTTGGATTAACGTTTCGACAGTAGGCCTTCGATCGGGTCTGGCATAAAGCGCTTCTTTCGAAGCTTCCTTCCTATGGGCTTCCCGAGAAATTGTGCAAATGGATCACCAGTTTCCTTGCTGATCGGAGCATCAAGGTCGTAATAGACGGTGCAGGCTCTGATTTCAAGCCTTTCAACGCTGGTATTCCACAAGGCTGCGTGCTATCACCAACGCTGTTTCTCCTGGTTATCAATGATATGTTGCAAACTAGTAACATTCATTGCCATGCAGACGACAGCATTGGTGATGCCTTATATACTGGCCGTACGAATATTTCTCGGGAAAAAGTCGCCGAGTACCGGGACAAACTTGTCTAAAGTCGAGTCTTTGCTGAACAAAGTCTCGGATTGGGGGCGACTAAATTTAGTTCAGTTCAATCCCCAGAAGATACAAGTTTGCGCGTTTACCGCTGAAAAGAACCCCTTTGTCGTATTTCCTCAGTTTCATGGCATTCCCCTTGCTGCCTCAGCTAGCATCGGAATCCTCGGCGTCGACATATCGAATAGTGTGCAGTTTCGTGGTCACTTAGAAGGGAAAAGCTTGGCGTGCTCAGCAGAGCGAGACAGTATTTCATGCCGGCACGTCGCTTGCAACATTCCAAAGCGTAAATCCGGCCTCACATGGAATACTGTTCTCATCTCTGGGCCGTGGCACCCCAGTGCCAGCTCCTTCCACTAGACCGCATCTAGCGCAGAGCGGTTCGAATCGTCGACGAGCGAGTTCTTTCTGATCGGCTCGATACACTGGCACTGCGTAGATATGTTGCATCTCTTTGCGTATTTTATCGCATTTTCCACGGGGAGTGCTCTGAGTAATTGTTAGGGCTAATTCCAGCCGCTCAATTTCACCATCGCACATCGCGACAAAACTTGCGATACCATCCATGCTACCTGGATGATTGGTAGTCCACCACTGTGCGATTTAGAAGATGTTTTCTTCCTCGCACAACTTCCTTGTGGAATCGATTACCACCAGCGAATTTTCCGGACTGATACGACTTAGGGACCTTCAAGAAAAGAACCCCTTTTTAAAAGGCCGGCTACCCATCTGCAATTCCCCTGGTGTTGCGGTTGTTCATGGGCGTCGGTAGTCATTTACCATCAGGTGATCAGCATGCTCGTTTGCCCTCTCTCCTATAAAAAAACCTATCGGCTTCAGCACCCTCGAAAGCCATCAAAATGACGAAAAATTGATACCTATTGCAGTTACCATCTTGGATTTACATTTTGACAGCACTATCGGCTTCTACACCCACGAAAGCCATGAAAATGACACCCATGACGAAAAAAATGGTATATATGTATATACCATTATATATGTATTGCAGCCGCTATCTTAATTTACTTTTTTTACCACTATTACACTATCAGCTTTAAATAGCCTCAAAACCGCCGCATTCTGGATTTACAAATAAGTTCACGAATTCATTATGTTCGCTCACACGAACTTATAATTCGATAACGATTATGACAATGACAGTAAAAATCATTCTTACGTTGACCAAAATCAGCAGGAAGCTTAAAATATATTAGCTCCGGTTTTGATGAAGCCGAGTTCAAACAGCCGTATACTACGCAATACGTTCGTGGCGTTGTTAAAATTTCTTGACGCGACACTCGCTACTGAGAGCACCGCGACGAGCGCTTTGAAGTCTCCTCGTTGCGCATGTTTGTGTGAGTGTGCCGTTTCGAGCGTTTGTAGGTAGTTTCCGTACTGTTCCTACTACCTATATGTTTATACTATGACTGAAGTATCTGTCTGTGATATTATTTTTATAGAAGTGGGGGCAAACGTACATGCGGCTCACCGAATGGTATGTGACTACCGCCGCCTATGAACAACTGCAACACCAGGGGAATCGCAGTTGCGTTGCCGGCCTCCAGTAAATATTTAAATTCTAGTGTCTGTCTGTAATATCTCAAATAACTAGCTAAATTAACCTCAAGGGTTGCTAATAAGACATGAATGATCACTTTTGAAAATTTTGTCTGTCTACCTGTCTGTCTATCCGTCCGGGCTAATCTTCGGAGTAGATGAACTGTTTGTGATGAAACTTCACGCATAGATAGAGCTATGAATGATCTAGTCTATATTTTATCCGAAGAAGATATTTTTATATATTTTTTTATATAAAACTGAGATAATAAGAAAAAAACTGGGCTGAGTAAAAACGGAGTGATTAATAATTCAAAAACAAGGTTAGTTTTCTTTTAGGACTTAAAACTCTTCTCTAATAAACTCTACAAATAATGATACTTTTAATATGATTCATTAAGACGGACAGAACTTAATTATAAAGTTTCCTAGAACTTGACAACGTAACCCTCAGAAGACGTTAATTGTCGTAACCCTTTTCAAAGCCACACAGTACGTAAACCTTTTACAATAAGTCTGAATTCGGCATGTTTTATATGAAAATTTAAAAAATATTAGATGTATATTTGCATAAATAATATCACACTTATTTGTTATTCAAGTAATGTTTCCGGTTATGAGAGACTACTTCAAAGCGTACGTCTTTCTACTGAATATGAAAATTCTACGCTTGCAATAATAAACCATGTGTTTGAAATATTTGCTTTCTTTTAATGCAAGAGTTATTTAACAATATACACGCCTTGCGATTTATATTATTCTTAAAAGGTAAGTAAAGAAATTATATTTTCCTTTTTAAATATTAATTTTTATATTGCTCTCACACTAAATAAGGTCTTATCATAATACCAAAATACTCGGAAAACATTATTTATGCGAGCAATTCTCAATGCATATAAAAATTCTTGTGATGTAATTATTCTCTTAGAAACGGATCCAACTATTTTGATCTACTTTTGTATTTAATTAATATTTCACTTTCCAAGTTTATCTGAACTGATGTCATCTTTGAAAAAATTATGCGACGAGAAAATTCGGTTGCCTTAATGTGCGAAATATGTTTCTTTTTTCATTTTACTTTGAAACACTAACAACACAAGACATTGCACTTATACACAATACTTAAAACTTAAAGAAAGCTTAAATCTATTCTAATTCTAAATTATTTGTGACCTACATATGAGGTTCGATGAGATTTTTTATATTTACTAGCTGGTACCCGACGTATTGCTGCCACAAAAGTAATAATTGCGGAAATATCGTTTCAAATTTGGAAGAGTTATACCATTTAATTTTGAATTATAATAAATTCATTAGGTTAATGATATATAACTTTCAAATATATTTATCGGTACAATACGCACGCCACCTATTGTAAGTTAAATGTAGGTACTAACATTCGCGCAAGTGCAAGTCACAAGTTGACAAAGATTTAGCGCAATTTGATGAACGATATGGCAGGACATAAAATACGAACAAACAAAGATTAATTTTTATATATATATAAGTTAATTTCCATATAAACTCTGAAAAAGTAATTAACTCAAATTTAAACGTTACGTTTAACTCTGCGTTAATTGCTGTTTTCGAGTCATAACGAATCGTCTCGTACAAAGGCTCTATAATTTTCCAATCTCTCAAGCAAGCCGGTTTCCGAAAAGACTTTAGTAACATCATCATTATCATCATCACCATCATTACAGCCCTTCACAAGTCCACTGCTGAATATAGGCCTCCCCCAAGGAGCCTTCCACAAATGACGGCCCTGAGCCACCTGGTCCACCAGGTCGTCACTCCACGTAGTGAGGAGAGGCCCTACACTTCGTCCTCCGGCACGAGACCGCCACTCGAGAAACTTTTTTCGCGATCATTCAGTCAGTGGCCGGCCCATTGCCACTTCAGCTTACTAATCCGTTGCGCTATGTCGGTAACTCTAGTTCTACTGCGGATATCCTCATTTCTAAGTTTATCACGCAGAAAAACCCCGAGCATAGCCCTCTCCATAGCTCGCTGAGCGACCTTGAGCTTTCTCATCCGGCCAGCAGTGAAGGACCACGTCTCAGTTCCGTATGTCCATAGATCATCACTGGCAACACACACTGGTTATACCGTCTAGTTTTCATGTTTTGAGGTATACCTGAAGAAATGATATGCCGTAATTTCCCGAACGCTGCCCAGTCGAGTTGAATCCGTCGATTGACTTCTCGGTCAAAGTTGGACTTACCTAGTTGGACAATTTGTCCCAGCTAAACATACTCGTCAACAACTTCGGTCTTAGTGCTCCCAATCACTACCGGCATAGGTGTGACATGGACTTTATACATGATCTTTGTTTCGTCCAAGTTCATCTTAAGACCTATCCGTTGGGAAGCACTATTGAGGTCATTGAGCATATTGCTTAGGTCCTCCAGCAATTCTCCCATAAGGACTATATCGTCGGCAAATCGAAGGTGAGTGATATACTAGCCATTGATATTAATACCGTATATTTTCCAGTACAGTAGGTTGAAAACGTCTCCCAATGCAGCGGTGAAGAGTTTGGGGGATATAACGTCACCCTGTCTTACACCTCTTTGCAGTTGGATGGTTTTCGTACTCTGGTTCTTTACTCGGATAACCATCGTAGCCTTACTGTACTAACACTTCAGCACATCGACATACCGACAGTCAACTTGGCACCGCCAAAGGGATTGCAGCACCTCCCAAATTTCGGCGGAAACAAAGGCTTTCTAAAAGTCCACATACACCAAACATAGTGGCAAATTGCTCATCGGACTTCTGTACAATTTGCCGAAGGGTATGTATGTGGTCTATGGTGCTAAAGCCTTTTCGGAAACCGACTTCTCCGGGAGGCTGGAAGTTGTCGAGTCTGCGTGCGAGACGATTTGTAATGACTATTGAAAACAGCACGTAGATGCGGCTCAGAAGGAAAATCGGTCTGTAGTTCTTCAAGTGAGAGTTGTCTCCTTTCGTGAAAAACAACACCACCGCACTTCTGCTCCACGCCTCCGGTGTAGTGCCACCATGGAGGACGGAATTCAAGAGCTTCTAGAGAACTTTAAGTACCGGTTTTCCACCCGCTTTCAGAAGCTTCGCTGTAATTCAACCCTCGCCTGGGGCCTTGCCGTTTTTAAGGTGCTGGAGAGTCATTCTAATCTCACTCAGACTGAAGCTCGGAATATCATCGGAATAGTGTCGGATATACTTGCTCTTGTATCGTTACTCACACTTACGTGTGGCTCCAACTATGATGTGTATAGCTGCCGTAGAACCTCCTAATTTCACTCACAATCTCAGGTGTCGCGGAAATGACGACCAGAATCGGTCTTCAGCTTTGATAGTGGGCTTTTTTTGGTAGACAGATCTCTAGCAAAGACTTTGGAGCCCTGCTTCCTCTCGATCGCTTTTTCAATACGAGCCGAATTGAAGTTGCGTATCTTCCGCCGCATTCATTTGGAGATCTTTTGTGTGGAGAGTTTTTGTGTTCTTCTGCGGCAGGTCTTGCAAGACTTAGCTCCGACCGCATGGACAGTTTCCACGAGCTTGTCATTCATATCGTCCACTGCATTGCAATCTTCTAGACACTGAAAACGGTTTTTTAGCTCAAGTTGAAAGGTTTCGGGACTTTGAATTAGAGCACGAGGGGGACCCATTGTTGACTTCATTAGACGTGACCTCTTTAACTTAAGGTTTAGGTTTAGTGTGCCTCTCACCATTCGGTGATCGCTGCCGGTTTTCACCCTCGCGATCACTGAGACATCACTGAAAAGTTATCGTCTGGTCGTCATAATGAAGTCAATCTCATTTTTTGTCGAACCGTCTGGACTCGACCAGGTCCTCTTCATGTGAGGCCTCTTCTGGGAGAAATTTTAATGATAAAAAATCCCTCCTCCTCCATAAAGTCCGCCAGCTGCTGGGCCTTTGGGTTCCGTTGCCCTATTACAAATTGCCCTACCTTCAGCTCACCGTTCTCTCTTGTGCCTAGTTTTGCATTGAAGTCTCCCATTAACATCGTATAGTGAGTTTTGGAGGAATGCATATATATCCTCATACATTTCTTACACCTCCTCATCGGGATTTGCTGAGGTTGGTGCGTAAACCTGTATGACTTTTAGCGAATACCGTTTAGTAATTCTGAGTATAAGGTACGCAACCCTCGTCGACACACTCTCAATCTTTACAACGTTGTTAACGAGAGACTTGTTGATGATAAATCCGACACTCTTTGGGATAGATGGTCGCCATCCCGGTGATAGAACAAATAGCTGGATTCGAGGATTACTATGTCCTACTCCTCTCTTCGGACCTCGGATAATCCTATAATATTCCAGCACAACTTGCCTATCTCTTTTTCACCTCCAGGATCTTCGCGTCCGTCCTCAGGGTGTGTCGTTATTTGTTGCAGGAGTCGTCATAGCAGAGATGTGTAAAACAGGGTGACGTTATATTCCCGAAACTATTCACCGCTGCATTGAAAGACGTTTTCAAGCTACAGGACTGTAAAGAATACGGTATTAACGTCAATGGCTAGTACATTACTCACATTCAATTTTCCGATGATATATCATTTATTGATTTGGCATTGAGATTATGGCAGAATCGCTGGAGGACCTAAGCACTATGCTAGATGATCTCAATAGTTCCTCAACATTGACAAAACAAAGATCATGTGTAATGTCCATGTCACACCTATGCCGGTAGTTGTTGGGAGCACTAAGATCGAAGTTGTTGACGAGTATGTTTAGCTGGGACAAATAGTCCGACTAGGTCAGTCCAACTTCGATTGAGAGATCAATCAACGGATTCAACTTGGCTGAGCAGCGTTCGGGAAATTACGACACATCACGTTAAGTATACCTCAAATTTTGGAAACGAGATTGTGCTGCTAGTGATTACTTATGGACCTGAGACGTGGTTCTTCGCTGCTGGCAGTATGAGGAAGCTTAAAGTCGCTCAGCGAGCTATGAAGAGGGCTTTGCTCGGGGTTTCTCTGCGCGATAAACTTAGAAATGAGGATATCCGCAGTAGAACCAGAGAATTAAAATAACTTAATAACACTTTTTATATGCAAGTCTTTATTTTTTATTTAACGTTTATATTAGTAAAAAAGCTAAGTCTCATTTTAATGAAGACAAGAAATATATTAATTAATTTATCATTTTATGCAAAAGCTATCAAAACTATTATTATAAACTATTATACGTCAAAACTATTTTTACAGATTTTATCGGGCTTAATTTACTTAGTTTTAATTCCAGAATTTTCGGGTGCTCTACTTCACCTATGGTCACGGGGCGGACTGTGATGCTTGACGTCCCGAAGTCATTTATAACCCGGCTACTTTCAGTTTTTGAATATTAATTTTTGGTTCGATCTACGCAGAACCCACTTGGCTAGGCCGAGGTGGTTGCTCCAAGCGGGCTTTTCGAGCCCACAAAAGATATATGGAGGGGTGTCCTCTCTTCCTAATTAATGAATCGTAATTAAAATCACGAGAGAACAGGAGTGTTGGTTGGTCAGATCTTCAAAATAGAAAATAAATAGAAATGTTATAACGAAGCTATTAAACGTTAGTAATGTTACAATAATTTTCCACAATTTTATAATTATTGAAGAAATTGCTACCATTTCTTAGCACCGTCACACTACAAATGTTACACGTGTGGAGCACAGGCGTGCCCTTTTCGCTGTCCCGTGTACTACATATAGTTCATTGCTATTATTGTGCTTATGTGTGAAAATCAGGCAGTGAAATTACCAATACCAACAGCTATCGAAGGCGGCCAGTTTGTCATTGCATTATTCACGCAGTAATAATTTGCAAAAATATATGCCTGGGACACGCCTGTGTTTCGCGCGAGTATTGGAGTGTACAGTCAAATTAGAAGGACTCACAATCAATTTTATTTCTTGATAAAAATGCTTATGTGCCTTGAATAGTGGCGTAAGGGAATTCACTACTCTTCATCTTCCCGTGTATATCATAAGAGGCGACAGAGGGAAAGGAAACAGGAGATGGACAGCAACATCTTCCTAATAACAACTGAAAAATAAAAATTGAGATTGCCAACCCGCCTGCCAAGTATGACAACTATGGCCAATATTCTTCGTGAGAGGCAATGTATGGAGACCTATGTTTGGCAAGAAAATTTTGATAGGCTATAATGGTAACGGTACCCCTAAATTAACACCGATTTTATCAAAAAAACAATTATTAAAATCCATTCAGAATGGGCGAAGCGATATCGAGTAACATTTATACAAACATACAAAAAAGAACATGAAGTCGTATTGCGAAAAGAGGGGGATTCTATTTTAGAAGTAGGTTAAAAATTATTAATTTATTTAGTAAAAGTATCAACATTGACTCCGCCTTTGTAGCGTTGGTGTGAAACATTTTGTATCAAAAAGCGTTCACGTTTGACTGGTGTGATTAAGTGGAATTTTACTAATGTGTTTTTATATTTATGGCATCGCTAAAAAGAACACATAAATCGCAATAACACATTTCAAACAGAATTAAAAAAAACGAGGGTCTATGTTCAACGCGTACGTTTTTTACGTTATGTTCACCCATAATTTCTCAGTAATAAGTAAATGGATTTAAAATCTTCTTGGTTTTTTAAATAAGGTTAGGGTTATCGGTTGTTGCGGTTCCATAAAGATTATAAAATCTCTTATTTCTTAAGAAAAAAATAACTTTTTTTTATAGGATAGGGTGACAAACGAGCACACAGTCCACCTGATGGTAAGTGGTTGCTGTGACCTGTACACATCTACATTTATCCTCAATAAAGAATCAAAATGCAAATGCGTTGTCACCCGTGACGACTAAGTTGGAACGCCTCTTTTCCAGTAAAAAGGGTCTCCGGTTCTCTACACTCACCATACGAAAGACAGCAGCATGAAGCTGCTATTTTACGCTGGTATTCTGTGAGAGCGTGGTCCTTCCCTGGTCGAGCCGACCCATTCGTGCTGCAACTATACTACTAACATAGCTGCAGCATGGCTCTACCACGATGAAAACTGCACTGGATTCTAATGGAAGCTTTTACTATGAGATCATTCTATCACGTGTTACATGGATATGGCGGCACGTTGCAGAGCATATGAAAATCTGTCACATTTACAGCACATTCACATTTACATTGAAGCGACAGAAGTAGTACTGGAACGTGAATCTGAAACTCAAAAGACGTGCGTTCGAATACACTATCTATCTCCTGTAGTGGACAAACTCTTAAAACATTTTGAGATCAGTTAACGAGGCTGTGATCATCTAATTTAAAATAACACTCGCCACCCTTTTATTTTTAGTTTATTTTATCACATTTATTACACTATTATCATAAAACTATATTTAATGATTCATATAATTTACATGGAGTTTTATTAGATATTAGCATGTTTTATATATTTGACATGATAAAAATGAAGAAATATTTCAAAAATACAATGGCAGTGCATGCAGTTTTGAATTGGACAAACGTCATCATCATCATCACACACATCAACATCACACCCCTTCGTAACTCCACTGCTGAACATAGTTCTACCCCAAGGAATGCCACAAAGCACGGTCCTGAGCCACCTGCGTCCATCAACTTTCTGCAGGTCTTACCAGTTCATCACTGCACCTAGTGGGAGCCGCCCTACACTTCTTTTACGTGTACAAGGCTGCTAAAGAAAGGTTATCGAGTTATAGCCTTTCTTCCCCATTGGTTGTCGATTCTTCCAGCTATATGGCCGGCCCATTGCCACTTCAGCTTACCCGTTGTAGTCCGTACTCCGTTGGGCTGCGCCGGTTACTCCGGTTCTTTTTTTCAATTTCAAATTGAAATTTATTTATTTGTGAAACTTAAAGAGACAGAATAGATCTTTAAAAAATGATGTTCGCTGCATTCAACCCTTAGGTATAAAAATATTATACATAATGTTACAATTAAATCTACTTCATTTCTACATTTTAATTATTTCATTATATTATAATTATATAAATTACGATTTTAGTATTGAAGAAATATGAAAATCAGCGTTTGTAATGCACGAGAGTAAAACTATTTGTGATAGTTCGGGATTTAAAATACCTTTAAAACGAACTTTAATATTCTTAAGAACTCGACTTAAAGTACTGTTCTCTCAAGTACCTTGTAAGTCGTTTGTACGTTTCTTGCAATGGTTCAAGTTACTTCTGAATAGCTCAACTTAATGTTCTGCAAACTACATCTACTCTTTATGAAAAATGAAATTTAAAATAAACCTGTTTAAAATATATTAACACTTTCACTGTCCGGTTTTCAGACAGAATAGTAAGAGAATAGCAATGACCTATATGTAGTGTACGGGACAGCGATAGGGTTAAGCTAGAGACTAGCCCTGCCGACCGGAAGCCGATCGTCGACGATTCGAACCGCTCTGCGCTGAATGCGGTCAAGTGGAAGGAGCTGGCTCTAGGGAGCCCCTGCCTAGAGATGGGAACAGTGTTCCATGTGAAGACGAACCTGCGCCTTGTAAAGTTGCAGGAGGTGTGCCGGCATGAAATACTGTCCTGCTCTCCTGAGCATGCCAAGCTTTTTAGAGACCAATTTGGCCTTCTCTTACAAGTGACCACGAGACTGCACGTTACTCGATATGTCAACACCGAGGATTCCGATACTGGCTGAGGCAACAAGGGGAGTGCCTTGAAACTAAGGAGATACGACAAAGGGGTTCCTTTAAGCGGTAAACGCGCAAACTTCTGGGGATTGAACTGGACTAGATTTAGTCGCCCCAGTCCGAGACTTTGTTTAACAAAGTCTCGACTTCAGACACAAATTTGTTCCGGTGCCCGGCGATATTTTCTCTACTACGATCTTGATGCTCCGATCTGCAAGAAAACAGGTTATCCAATTGTACAATTTCTCGGGAAGCCCATAGGAAGGCAGGTTTGAAAGAAGCGTTTTGTGCTACACCCGATCGAAGGTCTTCGCTATGTCCAAACTAACGCCCAACTCCTCACCCTTGGACTTCACTGCCTCTGCCCATCTATGAGCTAGGTAAACGAGAAGATCACCAGCTGAGCGACCTCAACGGAAACTGTAATGGCAGTCACTAATAAGCTGGTGATCCTCAAGGTACTGTGTGCTCACTTTTACCCCGTGTAGGAGAGATACGAATTATCAGCCGGAGAGGTCACCAGTGTCTCGGTTAAAAAGAGCAAGGGCGGCTATGCCATCTCCAGATGGTAGTGGACGGCGTTAAGGTTTAAATGAAGTCCCCTGATATTACAAAAATTCACAGAAAGCGTGGCAGGGGTTGACTTTGATCTATTGCTCCGCTTGCTTCGAGCAGGTTTCGTCTTGAGTGGAAAAGGAGTACGCGGGGCAGCCTAAATACCCACGCTCAGGAAAAGTAGGGTACCTTGGGCGTGGATGTTTAGCGAGGGATTCTCCAGGGATACTGGTACCCTCCTGGGGTAGTCTTCTATTTAATTCCGCTACCATGTCGATGAGGGGGAGGGGACTTGGGCCTTCGGCCACCTGCACCCACCAGGTGAAATGCAGAAGTAAACTTCTACTTCACGCTGGTATTCTGTGAAGTCGTGGTTCCAGCCAGCCCATCCGTGCGACAGCAAAGGCTGCCGCGTGGCTCTACCACTGTTAAAATAATATATTTATATTTCTTCTGTTCTGTGCTGTTCTGTATATTTCTTTGTTGAAAATGTACCAAACAAATAGATCCTTCAGTAAGAAGGATTACTTCTCATAGTCACCTCTTACAATACCCACGGGACGACATGAAGTGACGGACTGTCTTACGCCGAAAAATATAACATTAAGTTAAACAAATAAAACCTTGGATAACAAATCATCTATCAAACATCAACACAAACAACGATTCGAATTAAAAACAAAATTCGAAAGCAAGCCTTTCTGCAGAAAATTGGAGATTTAAATGATTCAAACGAAATTGACTGAATTTAAAAAAAATATTGACTGTGAGTCAAGTGTACTGAAATCAATACTGAATGGAATGGTAGCAGGTTGCTTGTTGCCAATTAGCGGCAGAGAGCCTTTTCTATTTTTGTAACAAAAAAAAACATCGTTCACTTGCCTATCTAACCTTTTTTCTATTTTAAGCCAATTTCGGACTTTATTCATTCATTAAATAATTTCAAAAAATATTAGAATACAGTACCTACACAATACAGAGTAATTTCTTTATTTCAGACATGAAGGTCATTAACGTTAACAACTAGATAATGTCCTCCAAACCTAATTTCGTTCACGGCGACCAGTCTTAACAGAAAATAGCCATCTGCAGGATATCTAAATGCATTTAATCCAATATATTTTATAAAATATTTAAAATATAAATAAATAGTTACTTAATTAAGTATCTACTTATTTATATTTGATTAACATTATATTAAAAAGCAATTCCGAAGAAACTGCCTAGGGCAGTACTAAATATTTTGTTCTAAATGTCATAGCTAAAAAAACGACTTTCCGATCTGATTCTTAGGGAAAATTGTTTAACTTTATTCGGTAGACTCAGATATCAGTGATTATTGCGATTTTGTGCATTTTGAATTAAAATCCATCAAAAGGCTTGAAGGTGCAGCTTATTCACGTGAACATGTTATATGAATATTTTGAAATTATTTTAGAATATCATGTTAAAAATTTAGTTAATTTTTGATGGTATCCAGTTTCGTGCACTCAACTATTTCATTTTTTATCTTTTACCGCTTTCTTAACAATATTTTTTCGATATTCCTTGTAACTGCGTATGATAAGAGTAGAGAACTGGAGACCATTTTACTGGAAAGAGGGTAGGTATACCATATTAGTCCTTAGGGGTGAAACCCATCTGCATTTTGATTCTTAACTGAGTATATATGTAGATTTTTTTTTATATAGGATAGGGTGAAAAATAGCACTCAGTCCACCAGTCCAGTAGTAAGTAGTTGTTGTGACTCATAGACATCTACATTTATCCTTAATAAAGAATCAAAATGCAGATGCGTCATCACCCTTAAGGACTAAGATGGAATGCCTCTTTTCCAGTAAAATGGGCCTCCGGTTCTCTACACTCACCATATGAAACACAGCAGTCAGGCTGCCATTTTACGCTAGTATTCTGTGAGAGCGTGGTCCTTCCCCGGTCGAGCCGACCCATTCGTGCTACAACTATACTACTAATATAGCTGCAGCATAGCTCTACAACGTTGAAAGATGAACTACATAAACTACTTACTATCAGGTGTGTTTGTTTGTTATCCTTATTTTATAATAAATGGTAACATCGTTTGCACGCTCAAACAACCTATCACCCTAAACGTCTACACGTATAAATATAATAATAGTGCAGAAGTGTGTGCGCGAACACAGGTGCACTCTCTGTTCCCTCCCACTCATAGTCCAACATGACCGGAGTTGACTTGAAACTTGCACTCGTGTCTAGGACCCATGACAATACAATTTAATAACTTTATCCTAGTATCCAGGATTACTTAAAGTATAAATAAGGATAAATTAAAGTAATTATAAGGATCATCACAGCTCTTGATCAACACGTATTGTAGCCATTCAGCGAGGAAACGCAGCCAGCGTTCTTGGCACGATACCGCGGGGAGTATTTATATATATAGTAGTATAGTATGATTTAAATTACTAATTTTTTTTTAATTTAAGTTTTTAATATTGTATATAATAAAATATTGTATATTATGTTATGTAAATAAATTTATATTTTTAATTGACACATTATTTCATTAACATGTTTCGTAACATGATTATTATTATTGCAGTTATCATCTTGCAGTCACGAAAGAAATTTCATTACGTAGTTAATTTTCCATGGAAATCAAAGCCTGTTTGTGGTGGAATTTGCATTTCAAACGCGCTTGACGCATATGTGCATTGCCGGCAATAAACATTACCGCTTTGTGAGGCCACTTGTGTCCAATACGAATGTGCTGAAACTTGGTTTCTGCCTGTTTAGAAACTAGCAAACATAGCACATAATTGAAGAACAGTTTGATCATTAGTGGACTTTTACATCCATCCATCCATTACAGTCTATAAAAGTCCACTTTTGAACAAAAGCCTTCTCCATAGATTGCCTCAAAGAGGGATTTTGATATAAGATTCGTTGGTTATCTAAGACTGACCTATATGCAGGTTGAACACTTATTATTCACGTATTCACCGCAATAATAGAATTTTTAACACATTTCACAACAAAAATACGATTAACCGCTGTATATAATGAACTAACTAAGTAATGTACTGCTAGCGAATGCAGATAAAAGCCAAAAATGACTTTAGTATTCATCTCTATTAATTGGGAAAAACTTCTATAGTATATATCATATATTTTAGTGGCAAACTTAGATAAAAACGTACATATTTTCCATGTAATATATGGGGCACATATAATATATACATATATATTTACATTAACAATATATTATAATAATAATAATAAATTACATTAAAAATTACAGTTACGTACAGAGGGTAGCTGTTAATGTTAAAAACAAAAAAGTCATAAGAAAAAGGTGGACTGTCAGACTGTGGGCTCGTTTGTCACTCATAATCTAAAAATATAACGTGGTAGAGCCATGCTGCAGCTATATTTCTGGTATAGTTGTAACACGAATGGGTCGGCTCGACCGGGGAAGGACCACGCTCTCACAGAATACCAGCGTAAAATAGCAGCTTAATTCTGCTGTGTTTCATATGGTGAGTGTAGAGAACCGGAGACCCTTTTTACTGGAAACGAGGCATTCCATCTTAGTCCTCACGGGTGACAACGCATCTGCATTTTGATTCGTAATCGAGGATAAATGATGTCTACGGGCCACAGCAACCACTTACCGTCAGGTGGACTGTATGCTCGTTTGTCATCCTTATACTATAAAAAAATATACTCGGCAAATGTTTCAAAATTAAATACACTTACGGTGAAGTAGAGACTTTGATGCATTGTAATTTAGTTAAAAGCTTTTTTTAATTAATAATTTAAAGAAATATAATGTTCTAATTGAATTTATTTTAGATGTTCTTGTTTTTTTTTGCTACAAAATTTAAAGCCAACTTCAAAGAACTAAAATTAAAATAATTTTCACCGCCCTACTAAGGTCGTGGTCCTTGTCCAGTAGAGCTGACCCATTAGTGCTGTATCAATAATTTTATTTATTCATTAATTACAGCCTATCAAAGTCCACTACAGTATCTTAGTTTGCCTCATTACATTCATCAGTATGATGGATTTCAGATTCCCGTATGTTCTTTTTTTATAAAAAACTGAAGTAACTATTGAACTAACAGTACTGCTGAAGATAAGTGTCTCTTGCAGTGGGCATTTACAACCAACTTAATCATTTCATTGTCCCGTGACTCATATAAGAAAATTTCGATTGTTTAACTATTATATCTTTTTCGCGGACCGGGAAGTTGTTAATGTTTTAAAAACCTTTACCTATAGTCGATCGCGTCTGCCATTACAACCTCGAAGAATTTCCTTCCTCTTTCTCCTAACGTCTTGCATTTTAGTTTTTTCTTTTATATCAAGCCAGTAAAAACTTTTTTTTATCTATAAAATATATCTTCCAATATGAATGGCAATAAATCAGTCAATAAAATATCGCTCTTACTGCGAATTTAATGAAGCACACGGAACTAAAAGTCTAAACTGTTTTTTTACAGTTGACGTATGATTTTCTATTAAAGTAAAATGTGAACTATTGAAATATTAAACAAAATCACATACACTCTTCTGTCTTTGTATTCGCTTAAAGAGGTAAGATAGATTTTCATAGATTTTGATACGGTTTTCACAATTATCTAAAGAATTAAAACAACATGTAACAAGATTTATCTTTTAATTACAATTGTTTTTAATATTTCTCTTTCTAATAAAACGGTTCGTAACGATAAAGACGTTTCTTGGTCAAAAGGAATCGTGCATTAGCAAAATTATTATTAAGTGAAAATTTAATGCACATAAAATTCATAAAATTCGTTGTGTTTAGTGTATGTGTCATTCGCGTAAATATAAAACATTATTGTTATAATTGTAGAAAAAATAGCATTTAATCGTAGCAAACTGTAACATTTTTGAAATAGTTTCAGAATGCTCGCGTTTCATATTTTTCGTAAACTGCTGAATGCACGAGAAGCATACAACAATTGCAAACAACAATGGCGCCGAGTGTAAAATGCAACTGAGAGTATTTCAATGAAATTTTATTGCTTTTTTTCTTTATTTGTCGTTTCATATCTTTATTTTATTGTACTATGCCTTTTAGTTAAATTTTGGAAATACACGTAAATCAGGGTTCTATATGTATTTAACATGATTATTAGTTTAGACATAATTCGTAGAGCCATGCTGTAGCTATATTATGGTTATGGAAAACACAAATTATTGAAATATAAATACCCTGACACACGTGGGAGTACAGTTCTCCCATGTTGCTGTCGAGCACTAGTTGTAGCATGATTTTAAAGATAGCAGTAACACAATACCGTCATTCCTCTTAAATATAGTACCAAGAAAATTTTGCAGTAAACACAATACTGTCATTTCTTTTAAACATATTAGAATTGAAGCGTACGGGATTACCCGACGTTCGTGTTCTCTCACTTTCCCCAATATACCTCCTTAAGAATTTAAAACACGTTTTAAAATAAATGCAATATAATCCTTAAAATCTTTGTTTCATTCAATACACATAGTTGATATAAAACACTATTTTAGATAAGGCTAGATCAGGAGCCAAGCGCTCACCGTAAATTTCACAGTACTCGAGCAACCTTGATTCGATTTCCGCCGATTACAATGAAATTGCAATTTTAAGTGCTAATTTACTACGGACCCGGCGGTGAAGTTTTACTTCGCGTGGAACCTGCGTCTCTGAGCAATTTAAATAAAAAAAGTTCAAATCCTTCTAAAGTTCATCAACCCACATTGGGACAGCAAATCCATAGTAACAATTTCACATTAACAGCGTCTTTGTGTCGTAGCAGTAAGCGCGGTTTTGGCCGACTTCAAAAAAAATGTTCTGAGACAAAATATTTCGACGACATGTGAAGTCCACCAACTCCATATCCATCTCGGAATTGAATCGCCCAACAGTAAGACGTAAAAATACTGTAAATTTTTTATTAACCTAAAGAAACAGATAATTTTTTAGGTTTTTGAGCTGCAGCTGTATTATGTCTGTAGTGCGAATAGGTCGGCTCAACCGGGGTAGAACCACACTCTCACAGAATCCCAGCGTAAAATATCATAATAATGTTATGTTTTATATGGTGAGTGTAGTGAACCGGGGACCCCATTTACTGGTAAACTTAAAAACAAAAATTCGTTAAAATTTTGCTGCCTGTTATTAAAAGGGTCAGATCTAATCAGTTTTCTGCTACCGCTCTCAAAGAATGCAGGGGAAAAAAGCAAAAATTTACTCTACAGTTTCAGGTATAGGATAGTAAAATTCTCAGTGTTGCCCGTTAATTGGCAATCAAGCTGGTCGCCGTAACTTTAGTGTAACGACATCGCTAGGGAGATTTTTAGCATAAATATTTATACAATCCCTCACCGCGCTTATTGTTTTTATTTATTGGCGAATTATATAACTCACTGCCTTTTATCGAACTAAGGACTTTTTTGTATACCATTAAATCATGAATAACAAACTTTAAAAATTTTGTGTCTGCCTGTCTGTTTGTTTTTCTGTGATGACCTTTGGAATTAATGAATCGATTGTATTGAAACTCTACGAACAGGTAGAGACTATATTTGATGTGAAAAACTTGAAGAATTAAAAAAAATATTTAATTGTCTAAAATTTAAATAACATCACATTAACACCTACACAAATAAATTAAGTCGTTAATATCTAAAGGACAACTGAAACAAAAAACCTGGTTCTAAAAGCTGAATTTCTGCCCCTTAGAATCCCTTCAGAAATGATGTATAATCCCGCGGGATACATTTAACGTTAACCCTCCAATTTAGTTTCTATGTCCGCCTTGTAGTAGTATGTAAATACAAGTGTATATGTATGATAACATTACACCCTATACACATGGGTTACGGCTACCGAATACTTTTTATTACGTTTTCATTTTGTTGTATCAGATTTAGGTTTCACTGTTCTGAAATCTCCAAATGCTTTAATTTGCATCTTAAGGCGTATTGAAAAGTATCATATTAAATTTAAAATAATTATACTTTAATTTAAAATAATTGCTGCAATAACTCAAAATCCATAGTAACAATTTCACATTAACAGCGTCTTTGTGTCGTAGCAGTAAGCGCGGTTTTGGCCGACTTCAAAAAAAATGTTCTGAGACAAAATATTTCGACGACATGTGAAGTCCACCAACTCCATATCCATCTCGGAATTGAATCGCCCAACAGTAAGACGTAAAAATACTGTAAATTTTTTATTAACCTAAAGAAACAGATAATTTTTTAGGTTTTTGAGCTGCAGCTGTATTATGTCTGTAGTGCGAATAGGTCGGCTCAACCGGGGTAGAACCACACTCTCACAGAATCCCAGCGTAAAATATCATAATAATGTTATGTTTTATATGGTGAGTGTAGTGAACCGGGGACCCCATTTACTGGTAAACTTAAAAACAAAAATTCGTTAAAATTTTGCTGCCTGTTATTAAAAGGGTCAGATCTAATCAGTTTTCTGCTACCGCTCTCAAAGAATGCAGGGGAAAAAAGCAAAAATTTACTCTACAGTTTCAGGTATAGGATAGTAAAATTCTCAGTGTTGCCCGTTAATTGGCAATCAAGCTGGTCGCCGTAACTTTAGTGTAACGACATCGCTAGGGAGATTTTTAGCATAAATATTTATACAATCCCTCACCGCGCTTATTGTTTTTATTTATTGGCGAATTATATAACTCACTGCCTTTTATCGAACTAAGGACTTTTTTGTATACCATTAAATCATGAATAACAAACTTTAAAAATTTTGTGTCTGCCTCTCTGTTTATTTTTCTGTGATGACCTTTGGAATTAATGAATCGATTGTATTGAAACTCTACGAACAGGTAGAGACTATATTTGATGTGAAAAACTTGAAGAATTAAAAAAAATATTTAATTGTCTAAAATTTAAATAACATCACATTAACACCTACACAAATAAATTAAGTCGTTAACATCTAAAGGACAACTGAAACAAAAAACCTGGTTCTAAAAGCTGAATTTCTGCCCCTTAGAATCCCTTCAGAAATGATGTATAATCCCGCGGGATACATTTAACGTTAACCCTCCAATTTAGTTTCTATGTCCGCCTTGTAGTAGTATGTAAATACAAGTGTATATGTATGATAACATTACACCCTATACACATGGGTTACGGCTACCGAATACTTTTTATTACGTTTTCATTTTGTTGTATCAGATTTAGGTTTCACTGTTCTGAAATCTCCAAATGCTTTAATTTGCATCTTAAGGCGTATTGAAAAGTATCATATTAAATTTAAAATAATTATATTTTAATATAAAATAATTGCTGCAATAACTAAAAATAATAAAAAAAACTGCTGTTGATATGTATCTTGCTCTCTCGCTTTTAACTATGGCAAAATCTCCCCTATGAGGCAATCTATGGGGGAGTCCTATGTGCAGCAGTTGACTTTTATAGACTGTAATGGATGAATTAAGCTAGTTGCCTGCAACATATGCGTAAGTAAGTAATAAACATCCAAATATCTTTCACATACACACTGTTAGTATGGATAATGTACTCATATAATATAATGACTGTCTTGTTGGTCTAGCAGTTGTAAACGCAACTGCTGATCATGAGGTGACTCGGAAAGCACGTAAAGCCGTTGGTCCTGCGCTTGATCTCTCTCGTGTCGGTTTATAGTCGGTATATAGTGCACTTGCATTATCATACAATCTGGCACTAAAATCCTCTCCTGCGCAGATAGTCTGCGTTGAGACTAGCCGCCGAGACCCAAACACGGTCTGGAGCACGTTATTGTTATCAATCCGTGGGTGTCGTGATAGGCGACGGAGGAAAATTTATACACCAAATAAAGCGTGGCTACTGTGAAAAATATCCCCCATGTGAGGCAATCCATTGGGGAGGCCTACATTCCGCATTGAGCTTTTGCTATGCCGTAACGGTAAGGACAACACACGTGGTATTGGATTTTTATCTTTTAGTAAATTTTTTCTTCTTCGTCAAAACGGTTTTACTCTTGGCAAAACGGACGTTGTTACCATGAATTAACGTCTTTAGGGGCAGAGGTTAGTCACCTCACGAGCATTCGCCACATGTTCCTGCTGGCTGACAGCCTGGTTCATTCGTGCAAGAGACATTCCACAGTCCACTTAATTTTGTCGGATCTTTCTTGCCCTTTGGTACCCTCCAATGTAAGATACATAATAAGACGCTATATGAGTCACTCTTTCTTGCTTTTTAAACATGTTACCCCCCACAATACGATTTTACTCTGGATCGTAGTGGCAGTTGTCATACATAAATTGTACAAAGAGAAACATTCAGACCTGTAATAATTATTTGTAAGCCATACAAATACTTGTTCCATGCAAGATACGAAATCCCGGTCCTCAGCCAATGCTAAGCCAGTTTTCTTTAGATTGCGACTGTAATAACACTCATAGACGTAGTTTAATACCGAGTTCCAGGAGACGTTAGTGAGTAATTCTATCCGTATCAATTTATTTACCGGATAACAAATGAGATAAATTTTCTATTAACAGTTGTAATTGGTTTTCGTTTGCAAACCAACTCTTATCTATTTTATATTGCGTACAAATTTTAGAACGAAGTTAGCGTAGAATAATCAGATTTTAATTTACACTCAGCGTAAATTAAATGTCGTAATAAAACTCAATATCTACATGATATTCATGAATTTAGTTTAAATAAGGTTAACAAGCATTTACCCGGATTCTATTCTCGCTAGCACAGCAGCTGCTACCAAAATATTTCATTGCATTTTGATAGTAAAGTTACAGCTCATATACGTTCAACTCCTAGGCACAGGACTTCTCTCATTTTTGAAAAGGGTTTTAGGACAAGGAAGTGTCCACCACGCTGCCTCTATGCATGTTTTGACTTGACATGTCTTCGAAATATTTTTTCAATTTCTTACATATCCAGATTTCCTCACGATGTTTTATTTTACTGCTGAGTACGTGGTAAACCAGAACGTGCATGGCTGAGAATTTAAATAAAAAAATTCTAAATCTTGTTAAGTTTAAGTTAAGTTTGTCTGTTTAAGTTAAGGCCGCTAACATGCATTGGAGCAGTGCAGACAATTGGTTGGCCTAAAACCATCTCAGAATAAAGAAGAGACCAGTGCCCAGCATTGAGCTGAATGTGGGCTATATATGACTCCAAAAAGTGATAATAAAAATTATTTACACCTGGTGCATCAGAATATACAAGGCATGATATACAAAGAGCTAGAAATTGAATTGTTCTTAAATAGCAACAATATTCATATTTTATGTATTACAGAACATTGGTTAAAAGCTTGTAACTTAATGTTTAACTTCAGTAATTAATAGGTGGTCAATAGAAAAACGGTTTAAAGAGGTGGCTCGTTAATATTAGCTAGTAAATTATTATCATGTAAAGAACGTAAAAATATTGTGAGCCTCTCGGTTGAGCGAACTGTAGAAATGGCATGTGTTGAGTTTGAGCACCTCAATGTTGTGAGCGTCTACAGAACACCATGTTCTATATACGATACTTTTAAAATGATTATGGAGGAACTTTTTGTTAAGCTTAATAAACAGAATAAATCTGTTGAGATATGTGGAGACTTTAATATCAATCTCCTAGAAGCTTCCTCCATCAATATTAAATTTAGATCATTGTTTAAATCATATGGTTTTTTAATTTATTTTTAGAGCCAACGCGTATTACTGAATGTAGTGCAACATGTATAGATAACATTTTTACAAATTTTAAGCCGTTGCATAAATTTATAATTCAAAAATTGAGTTCTTATCACTGTGGACAGTTAGTTTCGTTACCTTTTTTTATAGGATAGGGTGACAAACGAGCACACAGTCCACCTGATGGTAAGTAGTTACTGTGATCCATAGACATCTACATCTATCCTCAATAAAGACTGAAGATTCAGATGCGTTGTCACCCGTGAGGACTAAGATGGAATGCCTCTTTTCCAGTAAAAAGGTCTGCGGTTCTCTACACTCACCATACGAAACACAGCAGTGTTGAGTTGATATTTTACGCTGGTTTTCTGTGTGAGCGTGGTCCTTCCCCGGTCGCGCCGACCCATTCGTGCTACAACTATACTACTAATATAGCTGCAGCATGGCTCTACCACGTATAAAATTCACAAATTGAGAAAATTGTGTTTATTCCTGTAAATGCACGTCGCTTAGAGAAGTTTAGAAGTAACATAGTGAAGAAACTTCCATCACTTTCATACCAAAATAATCCTAATATTTTTGTATGGAACATTGTTTAAGATTATTTGCATTGAATTTGATAATAGTTTTACTTCTAAAACGTTCTCTTTGAACAGTCGGAAGACATTCAATGACTGGCCGACAGTAGGAGCTCATAAGAGTAGACAAATTCAAATTCAAATTCAAATCGTTTATTGCGAATATAGGTTGATACAGTTGGTGTTTACATAGTTTATCACTTATAGAACAAACATTTAGTACAGCTATATTCCGCCATTTGGCATGCAATGTCCATCACATTTTATTACTCGTACTTTTATATTAAATTACTTAAACATACTCTAGTTAAAATTGGAATTCACATGATACAAAATCAAAAATAATAGCGATAAGTCAATTTAGATAATATTGTATAAGTCAAGTCAATTTAGTTATTCTCAGTCATGTAACAGTCAATTATTGAATTTCATATTTGTCTTCGAGATATTCTTTCACACTGTAGTATGCCTTATTGAGAAGAAATTGCTTCAATAGTATTTTAAACTTATCTATATTGGAGCATCTCAAAATGTGTAATGATAAATGGTTATAAATTCTAGGGGCCATACAAAATACACTGTTGTTAAATTGGGCTGTGTTGTTTGATGGAAAACATATTTTTTGATTATTACGTTTACTGTGTAGACACTCAAATAAAGAAATATGCGTAATAACAAAAACGGCTATCTCATATATATAAAGGCACGGAAGTGTTAACAGTTTCAGACTAATAAAAAATGGTTTACAACTATCCGTCTGTTTTAACTTCACAATGGCTCTTACACATCTCTTTTGGGCTCTAAATATCATTTCATTATCTACAGAGTTACCCCAAAAGATGACACCATACCTTAACACCGATTCTACATAACCGTGGTACGCAGTGATAACGGCAGATTGATTCACAATTGTTCCAAGTCTATAGAGGTTAATTTGATTTGATTTTTTTTTATTCAATATGGATTATTACATAATACTTATTGAAAGTCATTATTTTATTTACCAATGGTTCGGAAAATACCTCTGTCCTGGGAAGAACCAGCAAGAAACCCAGCGGGACTTTTTTTTTAAACAATAATTTTGTTTATACAATTTTAAATGAATTTTAATAGAACCAGCATGGTGGCGATCACCTTATTCCCAGGGGCTATTTTCATTCATGTATTCCTTGATATTATAGTAACCCTTTTTGTACAGTTTTTCTTTAATAAAACTTTTAAACTTGTTTATTGACAAACTTTGAACATGTTCTGGGATTCTATTGTAAAAGCTTATACATTGCCCCATAAATGAATTACTAATTCTGTGGAGTCTAGTAAGCGGCATTACAAGCTTATGTTTGTTCCTAGTGTTTAAGGTATGAACATCCTTATTCTTATTAAAGCTATTTATGTTTTTATGTACATATATTACATTTTCATAAATATATTGCGATGCCAAAGTTAATATGTTTATTTCTTTAAATTTTTTTCTAAGGGACTCTTTACAATTTAGATTATAAATCACCCGTACGGCTCTCTTTTGCAAAACAAATATAGCTTCAATATCAGTCGCATTACCCCATAGCAAAATTCCATAAGACATTACGCTATGAAAGTAACTAAAATTCACTAACCTAGCTGTCTCAACATCTGTGAGACTTCTAATCTTTCTTACAGCATATGCTGCAGAACTAAGTCTGCTTGCTAATTTAGATATATGGGGGCCCCATTGAAATTTCGCGTCAATAGTAATACCGAGAAAAACAGTAGTATCCACAAGACTTAACTCCTCCCCATTTAAGAGCACATTGGTTTTCGAATGTTTTACATTAGGTATTATAAATTTAATACATTTTGTCTTATTGCCGTTTAAGAGCAAATTGTTGGCGTTAAACCAATGTACTAGTTTCGATAGAGCATTATTTACATCGTCATATTTAATTGACTGCCGTTTCAGTTTGAAAATTAAAGAGGTATCGTCAGCAAATAATACTATATCGTGATTGTCCCCTACAAGATAAGGTAAGTCATTAATATAGATTAAGAACAGGAATGGGCCAAGAATCGAGCCTTGAGGAACGCCCATTGATACTACCGATCCGGAGGAACATTTACCATTAATGACGACTTTTTGAGTTCTGTTACTTAAATATGAAGTAATAAGTTTAAGCGCCAAATTTTTTACACCGTAATGTTGTAGTTTCCTGATTAATGTATCATGATGAACACAATCGAAAGCCTTGGAAAGGTCACAGAAAATACCTAAGACATCTTCTGAATTTTCCCAGGCATTAAAAATATATTTCATAAGCTCAACACCGGCGTCAGACGTCGAGCGACCCCTTTAAAACCAAATTGATTTTTATGAAGAAATTTATTTGTATTAAAAAAATTAACAATTGATCCAAAATTATTTTTTCAAGAATTTTACTGAGAGTTGGTAGTACAGAAATAGGTCTATAATTAGCGGGGTCCAATGTACCACCAGATTTCAATAAAGGTATTACTTTACTATACTTCACTAAATCAGGAAACACACCAGAATCGATACAAGGATCAAAAATAATAGCAAGATGAGGTGCAATTAAATCTATTATGGACGCAATCACTGTAACGGAAATCCTCCACAAATCTGCGGTTTTCTGTACAACAATGGTTTTGAAGTATTTTACAATATTTTGCGGTTATACTTTTTCAAATTTAAATTCTTTTAAACAGGTATTCGCCGAGTCATTACTTAAACATTCTGTTTAAGTAATGACTCGGCGACAGTTGGAGAAGTATTGAATGACTCTGTTGTCAAGATAGGAACATCAGTGAAATATTTCTCAAACACCGTTGCAACTTCTTGATTTGATTTAGTCAATTCATTATTAATTTTTAATTGATAGTTTGAGTTACGAGGTTTCTCTTTACCGGTTTCGCTGTTAATTATACTCCACGTCATTTTAATTTTATTCTTAGTCGTCTTAATTTTGTTACTAATATGTAATGATTTGGCTGTGGAGCAAACTCTTTTAAATATTTTAATTTTTTACATATTCTTTAAAAGCATCGGAAAGATTATACGATCTTTCATGGTAAAGGTCATATAACCTTCGTCTGCTTTTATGAATTCCTACTGTCGCCCACTCATTAAATGCCTTGCGACTGTTTCTGGAGAATGTTTTAGAAGTAAATGTTTTATTAAATCCATTGTTTATAAAGGTAAATAATTCTCTATATAAATAGTCTGCATTGTTCTTATAAGAAAGGGATGGAAGGATTTTTAACATATTACTTCTAAATCTCTCCAGGCGTTTTGCATTAATAGGAACAAACACAATTTTCTCAATTACCTGTTTTTTGTGCATATAAGGTAACGAAACCAGTTGTCCACAGTGATCTGAACTAAGTTTTTGAATTATTGATTTGTTGATTGGTACAACACTTGTAAAAATATTATCAATACAAGTTGCACTACACCCTGCAATACGTGTAGCTTCAAAGAATAAATTGTTAAGATTATAGGATTTGAACAAAGAACAAAATTTAATACTGATGGAAGAAGTTTCCAGGAGATTGATATTAAAGTCTCCACACACTACAAGAGATTTATTCTGTTTATTAAGCTTAACTAAAACTTCTTCCATAATTTTTTCAAAAGTATCATAACTTGAACATGGGGGTCTGTAAACAATAAGGTGCTCAAGCTCAACACATGCCATTTCTACAGTACGCTCAACAGAGAGGCTCACAATGTCTTTACGTTCTTTACATGATAAGGACTTATTAGCTAATATTAAGGAGCCACCACGTAATTTAGTATCTCTATTGAACGAACTGACCACCTTTTTTTTTATAGAATAGGGGGCAAACTAGCATGCGGCTCACCTTATGGTAAGTGACTACCGCCGCCCATGAACAACCGCAACACCAGGGGAATTGCAGATGCGTTGCCGGCCTTTTAGAAACGTGTAAGCTCTTTTCTTGAAGGTTCCTAAGTCGTATCGGTTCAGAAAATTCGCTGGTGGTAATTGATTCCACAAAGAAGTTGTGCGAGGGAGAAAACTTCTTCTAAATCGCACAGTGGTGGACCGCCAATCATCCAGATGGTATGGATGGTAACGCGAGTTTTGTCGCGATGTACGATAGTGAAATTGAGCGGCTGGAATTAGTCCGAACAATTCCTCAGAGCACTCCCCGTGATAGATGCGATAAAATACGCAAAGAGATGCAACATCTCTACGCAGTGCCAGTGTATCGAGCCGATTGGAAAGAACTCGGTCATCGACGATTCGAATCGCTCTGCCCTGGATGCGGTCAAGTGGAAGGAGCTGGCACTGGGGTGCCTCGACCCAGAGATGAGAACAGTATTCCATGTGGGGCCGAACTTGCGCTTTGTAAAGTTGCAAGCGATGTGCCGGCATGAAATACTGTCTCGCTCTGCTGAGCACGCCAAGCTTTTTAGATGCCAATTTGGCCTTCTCTTCCAAGTGACCACGAAACTGCACGCTATTCGATATGTCGACGCCAAGGATTCCGATACTGGCTGAGGCAGCAAGGGGAGTGCCTTGAAACTGAGGAGATACGACAAAGGGGTTCTTTTTAGCGGTAAACGCGCAAACTTGTGTCTTCTGGGGATTGAACTGGACTAGATTTAGTCGACCCCAATCCGAGACTTTGTTAAGCAAAGACTCGACTTCAGACACAAGTTTGTCCCGGTACTCGGCGACGTTTTCCCGAGAAATATTGGCACGGCCGGTATATAAGGCATCCCCAGTGCTGTCGTCTGCATAGCAATGAATGCTACCAGTTAGCAACATATCATTGATATGCAGGAGAAACAACGTTGGTGATAGCACGCAGCCTTGTGGAACACCAGCGTTGATAGGCTTGAAATCAGAGCATGCACCGTCTACTACGACCTTGATGCTCCGATCAGCAAGGAAACTGGTGATCCATTTGCACAATTTCTCGGGAAGCCCATAGGAAGGAAGTTTCGAAAGAAGCGCCTTGTGCCAGACCCGATCGAAGGCCTTCGCTATGTCCAAACTAACGGCCAATGCCTCCCCCTTGGACTCTACTGCCTCCGCCCATCTATGAGTTAAGTAAACTAGAAGATCACCTGCTGATCGACCCCGACGAAAACCGTACTGACGGTCACTGATCAGCTGGTGATCCTCAAGGTACCTCATACCTCAACCATCAAAATATGTTTGGCAAAATGTTTTGGACACTGGACACAACCTAGCCAACGACCACTCCTTTAAAGTCTTACATACGTTTAATAAAGGGTTGCGGCTGTGTGTGCTGGAACAGTTAGAGATATTAAAAAGTAATAATAATACCGTTGCATTGCTGAGTGAACAAACAAATGTTACTAACTCACCTCTCTTAAATATCTTCAAGCCTGCTCTTTAACAATAGAGATCCTCGCAATATGGTCGTTTGTCACCCTCACGGTGATCGGCGATTGGTTGCGTGGTTGGAGGGTGGGCGTTGCGCGGCGGTTTGTTTTTAATTTTACAAACGGCTGCGTAAGTCCAGCGGTGATTGGTCGCATGTTTTATCGCATGACGCAGTCGCTCGCTCCTTAGGTAGAGAGCGGTTGCATCATCGGTTTGTATAAAAGGCACTTGTTTTGGCTCGCCGCTCACTTAGCGGTTAGCCACCGTAGAGTCTATATCACCTGAGGATGCCTCGTGTAGAGGCGAAACACGTGTCGTATTATCGTCAGTGGTGTCTTGCCTAGTGTAGTGGTGTTGGGAGTAGCGGTGTTGGGATTAGTGGTGACGGGGATAGTGCACGCAATTGAGGGAGGGCGGGAGGTGCTTCTTCATACTAGGTAAGACACATCATTTTATTTTATAACGCGGATATTTGCTAAGTAAATTTTTGTAAAAGCTTTTAGATTTATATTTTTTCCATACGTAAATTATATTCTCACAAATAAACAACTACGAAAGTGTCAAGATATTAGTTTCCTAGAAAATATTGCTCGACTCGCTAGACCCCAAGTTATAGCTTGCCCGTGTTACTTACTTTTGCAAAATGAATATTGTTTACCATACAATCACTGTAGAAGTAAATAAAGTATGTGTGCGAGAGCCTTCCCGTGGCCCTGCCAATATGCGGTGAAGGTGGACGGTGGTTTGTAGTCGGTGCGAGTCTCACATAACCCGTCCTTGCCCCCGCGAGACGGACGTGCGTAGGCATTTCCCTAAGAAAAAAAAGAACTAAGTAAAGTAGACTAATTTTGCCTAGTTGAGTAGATTTGTTGCTTCATAAGTCAGTTTTCTAATCCTTCTTATAGCGAAGAATACAGAACTTAATTTCGAAGCTAGTTTATCGAATTGCGCTCTCCACTGGAGCTTAGAACCAATAGAAATTCAGAGAAATACAGTCGAACTTTCGAAATTCAAATTACTATCTTGTAAATTAACTACAGCGTTGAGAGGGTTTTGTAACTATTTGGAAACAATATATTATAATATTTCGTTGGGCCGTCTCAGTGCGAAGTAGGTTCATTTTACTTTATATAATAATGAGGTATCATCAGCAAAAATATCATTCATGTGGATCAAGAAAAAAAAATGCCCCAAGTATCGATCCTTGAGGGACACTTCATTCTATCTTACGTTGCGATGACACTACACCTTTTATTGTAACCTTTAGCTCTCGTTACTATACGACATTATACGATGTGATCCACAATGTGACCGTTTGTGGCAGAAAAAACCCTTTCATCAAGAGTGTATGTACATTTTTAAATAATTGTTTTAAATAACATTAATAATACTTTCACCCTAGAATTTTTTCCTGTATCGTAGAAGCAGTTTACTTACACAAATTTCACAAGGGCGAACATTTAAACCTGGAATAATTAATTGCAGGTCATTTTTTTTTTTTTTTATAGGAGAGGGGGCAAACGAGCATGCGGCTCACCTGATGGTAAGTGACTACCGCCGCCCATGAACAACCGCAACACCAGGGGAATTGCAGATGCGTTGCCGGCCTTTTAAAAAGGAGTAGGCTCTTTTCTTGAAGGTCCCTAAGTCGTATCGGTCCGGAAAAATCCCTGGTGGTAAACTATTCCACAAGGAAGTTGTGCGAGGAAGAAAACATCTTCTAAATCGCACAGTGGTGGACCGCCAATCATCCAGATGGTGTGGATGGTATCGGGAGTTCTGCCGCGATGTGCGTTCGTGAAATTTGGCGGCTGGGATTAATCCGAACAATTCCTCAGAGCACTCCCCATGGTAGATGCGAAAGAAAATGCAAAGAGATGCAACATCTCTTCGCAGTGCCAATGAATCGAGCCGATCGGAAAGGGCTCGGTCGTCGACGATTCGAGCCGCTCTGCGCTGGATGCGGTCAAGTGTCATACAAAAACTTCTTCCGTGCGGTTCTTCACCCGCGGCCCGCAGTGCTGCAACTCGTCGCAAAGCCTCCGCACCACGGAGCATCATCATAATTATAAAAACTATTTGTAGAAGATGATGATATCGCTAGAAATTAGGAATGAACTTCTGTAATGAGAGCTAACAATTTTCCGCTCACCAGATGTCGCTAGTTGATAGAGGTGAACTTATTAGTCACAAAACAAAATCTAATTTTCTACCTTTTTCAAACTTTTTATAAAGTTATAGCATTATAGGAAAGCAGCTGGCTTTAAGTAACAAACTTTTTTAGACTAACACCGCTAATGGTTAAAGTTTGATTTACAGGATTTTAATGTACCTACGCAGTTATCTATATATATATATATATATATATATATATATATATATATATATATATATATATATATATATATATATATATAGATACACGAAAACCGTTGTATATATATATATATATATATATATATATATATATATATATATATATATATATATATATATATAAATAAAATTAAAGTGTCTGTCTGTAATATCGGACACCTCATATTATGCTGAGGATGTTACTAGTATAAATATAAAAATAATAATTAACGTTTTTAAAAATTGTGTCCGTCCGCGTTAATTAATCTTGGGAATGGCTAAACCGATTGTAATGAAACATAACAACTAAGTAGGTAGCAATACCAGGAGTGACCTAGAATACATTTCATACGAAAAACTTTGTGGAAGAAATAAAAAAAAAATAAGAGGTATTTAACTTTCTTAAATCTTAATAACGCTAAAAGAATAGACCTTATCCAGGCGGAGCCGGTGTGGAACGCTTGTTATTTAATAAAATCGTTATATAATTTTTGATTTACGATAAGTCTTCATTATAAAACCTTTTAAAACAAATTCAGATAAAATGGAGTTACGACCTGATAAATCAAGTAAGAGGTCGATGGATGCAGGTGGCTCACGATCGTAGGTACTCTGTGGCAATGGTCGGGTTAGAATCCCGCACGGAACAAGTATTTGTATGGCCTAGAAATAATTGTTCCGGTTCTGGATGTTTGTCCTCGTGCGATTTATGTTTGTAAACTACCTCCACGATAAAGGAGAAAATCCTAGTGTGAGGGTTACATTAAAAAAATATAAGAATTGTATATGGGAGGCCAAAGTTTAGCAATGAACTTGTTGACAATAAATGAAGGATGTTAAATTTCTTAGCTTAGATCCGCGTAATATATAAAAAAAATGTGTATAACGGCACCGTGGCGCAGTGACTTAGCCATGAGTTGCTTCGCTGGGAGCTGCGGGTTCGAACCCCGCATGGAACAAGTATTTGTATGTACAAATAATAAAACAAATAATTGTTCCGGGTCTGGATGTTTGTCCTTGTGCAATTTGTGTTTGTAAACTGCCTCCACGATACAGGAGAAAATCCTAGTGTGTGGGTAACGTTTTTTTTTATAAAAAATAAAATATAAAATGTTACACATCTTACCTAATTTAAAGAGCACCTCCCGCCCTTCTCCAATGATGGACTTAGGGCCAGCCACTCGTATTATCGAAGGTGTTGTGTCTCTCCTAGTAGTGAGATTAGTGGTGACGGCAATAGTGCATGCAATGGTGTGAGTGCGGGAGATACTCTTCAAACTAGGTAAGATACTCATTTTATTTCTCTACGTGGATTTTAGCATATTAATTTTGAACATATTTAATATAATGGATTTCCGAAAAGTTTTTTTTTAATAGGAGAGGGGGCAAACGAGCATGCGGCTCACCTGATGGTAAGTGACTACCGCCGCCCATGAACAACTGCAACACCAGGGGAATCGCAGATGCGTTGCCGGCCTTTTAAAAAGGAGTAAGCTCTTTTCTTGAAGGTCCCTAAGTCGTATCGGTCCGGAAAAATCGCTGATGGTAATCGATTCCACAAGGAGGTCGTGCGAGGAAGAAAACATCTTCTAAATCGCACAGTGGTGGACCGCCAATCATCCAGATGGTGTGGATGGTATCGGGAGTTCTGCCGCGATATGCGTTCGTGAAATTTGGCGGCTGGGATTAATCCGAACAATTCCTCAGAGCACTCCGCATGGTAGATGCGAAAGAAAATGCAAAGGGATGCAACATCTCTTCGCAGTGCCAATGAATCGAGCCGATCGGAAAGGGCTCAGTCGTCGACGATTCGCGCAGCTCTGCGTTGGATGCGGTCAAGTGGAAGGAGCTGGCACTGGGGAGCCCCTGCCCAGAGATGGGAACAGTATTCCATGTGAGGCCGAACTTGCGCCTTGTAAAGTTGCAGGCGGTGTGCCGGCATGAAATACTGTCCCGCTCTGCTGAGCACGCCAAGCTTTTTAGAGGCCAGTTTGGCCTTCCCTTCCAAGTGACCACGAAACTGCACGTCACTCGATATGTCGACTCCGAGGATACCGATACTGGCTGAGGCAAAAAGGGGAGTGCCTTGAAACTGAGGAGATACGACACAGGGGTTCTTTTTAGCGGTAAACGCGCAAACTTGTGTCTTCTGAGGATTAAACTGGACTAGATTTGCTCAGCAAAGACTCGACTTCAGACACAAGTTTGTTCCGGTAACGCCTGATTCCATTAATAACGATAAATTAAATAATCTATGAATAAAAAAAAATTCTAGCCAGTGATCATGTATCTTCTGAAAGACTAGACCTATGAATACAATATTTTTGCTTCATCAAAATCATAGTTTGTAACTATGCTAGGATTCGATGTGTGGAGTGTAGTCAAGTTATTAACAAATTCTATACTTATAGACCAAAATGACTCATATTCTTGAATGATTAATTTTATGTTTAATAATTTATGTGACAGTAATTATAGAGTGTTGGATTTAGCATTAAGTACAGCTAAGAAGTCTCATCCGACACTATTCCGAAGATATCCCGGATGTCAGTCTGAGCGAGATTAGGATGGCTCTCCAGCACCTTAAAAACGGTAAGGCCCCAGGCGAGGATGGAATTACAGCGGAGCTTCTGAAAGCGGGTGGAAGACCGGTACTTGAAGTCCTTCAGAAGCTTTTTAATTCCGTCCTCCATGGTGGCATTACACCGGAGGCGTGGAGCAGAAGTGCGGTGGTCTTGTTCTTCAAGAAAGGTGACAACGCTCTCTTGAAGAACTACAGACCGATTTCCCTTCTGAGCCACGTCTACGTGCTGTTTTCGAGAGTCATTACGAATCGTCTCGCGCGCAGACTTGACGACTTCCAGCCTCCCGAACAAGCCGGTTTCCGAAAAGGCTTTAGCACCATAGACCACATACATACCCTTCGGCAAGTTGTACAGAAGTCCGAAGAGTACAATTTGCCACTATGTCTGGCGTATGTGGACTATGAGAAAGCCTTTGATTCCGTCGAAATTTGGGCGGTGCTGCAGTCCCTTCAGCGGTGCCAAGTTGACTGTCGGTATATCGAAGTGTTGAAGTGCTTGTACAGTAGGGCTACGATGGCTATCCGAGTACAGAACCAGAGTACGAAACCTATCCAATTGCAGAGAGGTGTAAGACAGGGTGACGTCATATCCCCGAAACTCTTCACCGCTGCATTGGAAGACGTTTTCAAGCTTCTGGACTGGAAAGGATACGGTATCAACATCAATGGCGAGTACATCACTCACCTTCGATTTGCCGACGATATAGTCCTTATGGCAGAATCGCTGGAGGACCTAAGCACTATGCTCAATGACCTCAATAGTGTTTCCCAACGGATAGGTCTTAAGATGAACATGGACAAAACTAAGATCATGTTTAATGTCCATGTCACACCTATGCCGATAGTTGTTGGGAACACTAAGCTCGAAGTTGTTGACGAGTATGTTTACCTGGGACAAATAGTCCGACTGGGTAAGTCCAACTTCGACCGAGAGGTCAATCGACAGATTCAACTCGGCTGGGCAGCGTTCGGGAAGCTACGACACATCTTCTCGTCAGACATGCCTCAAAACCTTAAAACGAAATTATACAACCAGTGCGTGTTGCCAGTGATGACTTACGGAACTGAGACGTGGTCCTTCACTGCTGGCCGTATGAGGAAGCTCAAGGTCGCTCAGCGAGCTATGGAGAGGGCTATGCTCGGAGTTTCTCTGCGTGATAAACTTAGGAATGAGGATATCCGCAGTAGAACCAGAGTGACCGACATAGCCCAACGGATTAGTAAGCTGAAGTGGCAGTGGGCCGGCCATATAGCTCGAAGAACCGACAACCGATGGGGAAGAAAGGTTCTCGAGTGGCAGCCTCGTACCGGTAGGCGAAGTGTAGGGCGTCCCCCCACGAGATGGAGTGACGACCTGGTAAGACATGCAGGAAGTCGATGGATGCAGGTGGCTCAGGACCGTGTTTTGTGGCATTCTTTGGGGGAGGCCTATGTTCAGCAGTGGACTTGTGAAGGGCTGTAATGATGATGACAGCTAAGAATGCTCGTGCCTCTTATGTTACACACGGCATATCAACAGAAAAGCTATAGTGGCATTTGGTAACTATATTTTACAACGTATATGAAACGATAGAAAACAGCTTTCAGTTTTTCGCCTTTCATTGGAGCCGTGGCAGAACGAGGAGCTTCCGTCATTTTGAACAGTGGTAGAGCCACGCGGCAGCTGTCGCACGGATGGGCCGGCTCGAACCGGGGTGGTACCACGATCTCACAGAATACCAGCGTGAAGTAGAAGTAGAGGTTTACCTCTGCGTTCCGCCTGGTGAGTGCAGGTGGCCGGAGGCCCAATTCGAAGCCGGCCTTGCTCTTTTTAACCGAGACTCAGGTGTCCTCTCCGGCTGATACTTCATATCTCTCCTACCCGGTTTACAAATTTGAACACTCCTTTGTGCCTCGGGCTGGAGTTTGCGTATACGTCAGAGAGGACATCTGTTCTCGACGCCTCGGCAGTCTTGAAGGTACGGACCTGTCCATCCTATGGCTGCGCGTAGACAGCGACGACCATCCCCGCGTCTACAGGTGCCTTTATAGGTCCCATAGCGGTAATGCCGACACAGACCGACCGACCACGTCCAAATGGCTGCAGACTCCGTGGTACAACAGGTCCCATCCGCAGAGATCATGATACTCGGTGATATTAACGCACACCACGCTGAATGGCTTGGTTCCCGTTTAACCGATCATGCGGGTAGATCTGTGAATGACTTTTCCTTGGCATATGGTCTAGTACAATTGGTTACTTCGCCTACGCGGATCCCAGATGTGGAGGATCATGTATCTTCCCCGTTGGACCTTCTACTGACCTCTCATCCGGACGGATATCAGGTCTCCGTCAATGCCCCTCTGGGCTCTTCGGACTACTGTCTGATCCGGTACCACTCACGCTCCCATCGCAGTTGCAATCTGCAGCTTGCCGCCGTGTTTGGCACTATAGGTCGGCCAATCGGGACAGGATGCGGTCTCTTTTTGCATCCTACCCTTGGGGGCGGGTTTACTTCCCGTCGGAAGATCCCAGCGTTGTTGCCGATTCTGTTGCTGGTGTGGTATTTCAGAGTATGGAACTTTTTATCCCATCCTCTGTGGTGCCCATCGGAGGCAGATCCCAGCCATGGTTTGGTCGCTGCTGTAAAATAGCATCACGCTATAAGCAGGACTGCTACCGGGCCTGGGCTGACGCATCAACGTTCCGGGATGTAAATACCAGCGCTCTTAAAAAGTAATATAATTCCGCCTCCAGGTCATTCAAAAGTGTCATTGCCAAGGCAAAGTCAGCGAACATTAGCAGAATTGGCTAGAAACTTGTTCGCCTCCCTTCGGGAACACGTGCATTCTGGTCTCTCACCAAGGCTATCCAAGGGAACTTCTGTCAGCCATCTCTGCCATCTCTGAACAGGGTGGACTACTCACTGGCCCATGACGCTCTCTTTTTGCTTCTAACTTGACTCTAGTTGACGGGGGGAACACACCGCCGACCATCCCGCGGTGGGAGTGCTCCATGCGGGAAGTGCTGTTTACATAGTGCTCGGTGTGTAAAGCACTCCTCTCCCTGAACGTCAACAAGTAGAGTGGGCCTGATGAAGTCCTGCCTATTGTGCTGAAGACGTGTGCTCCGGAGTTGGCACCGGTTTTAACGCGTCTTTTTCGGTACTCCTACTCCCTAGGCGTAGTCCCAAACTCATGGAAGACAGCTTTAGTCCATCCGATCCCTAAAAAAGGCGACCGCTCAGATCCGTCCAACTACAGGCCTATCGCTATCATTTCCTTGTTCTCCAAAGTAATGGAAACAATTATTAACAGCCAGCTCTTGCGTTACCTTGAGGATCACCAGCTGATTAGTGACCTCCAGTACGGTTTCCGTCGAGGTTGCTCAGCTGGTGATCTTCTGGTCTAGCTGACTCATAGATGGGCAGAGGCAGTGGAGTCCAAGGGGGAGCCGTTGGCCGTTAGTTTGGACATAGCGAAGGCTTTCGATCGGGATTGGCACAAAGCGCTTCTTTCGAAGCTGCCTTCCTATGGCCTTCCCGAGAAATTGTGCAAATGGATCACCAGTTTTCTTGCAGATCGGAGCATCAAGGTCGTAGTAGACGGTGCAAGCTCCGATTACAAGCCCATTAACGCTGGTGTTCCACAAGTGTGCGTGCTATCACCAACGCTGTTTCTTCTGCATATCAATGATATGTTGCAAACCAGTAACATTCATTGCTATGCAGACGACAGCACTGGTGATGCTTTATACACCGGCCGTGCCAAAATTACTCGGGAAAACGTCGCCGAGTACCGGGAAAAACGACAAGTCTTAAGTCGAGACTTTTTTGAACAAAGTATCAGACTGTGGGCGACTAAATCTAGTCCAGTTCAATCCCCAGAATACACAAGTTTGCGCGTTTACCGCCAAAAAGAATCGCATTGTCGTATCTCCTCAGTTTCAAGGCACTCCCTTTGTAGCCTCAGCCAGTATCGGTATCCTCGGTGTCGACATATCGAATGACGTGCAGTTTCGTGGTCACTTGGAAGAGAAGGCCAAATTGGCCTCTAAAAAGCTTGGCGTGCTCAGCAGAGCGGGAGAGTATTTCACGCGGGCACACCGCTTGCAACTTTACAAGGCGCGGGTCCCGCCTCACATAGATGACCTTTCCCATCTCTTGGCAGGGGCTCCCCAGTGCCAGCTCCTTCCACTTGACCGCATCCAACGCAGAGCGGCTCGAATTGTCGACGACCGAGCCCTTTCCGATCGGCTCGATTCATTGGCACTGCGTAGAGATGTTGCATCTCTTTGCGTTTCTTCCGCATCTACCACGGCGAGTGCTCTGAGGAATTGTTCGGACTAATTCCAGCCGCTCAATTTTACCATCGCACATCGCGACAAAACTCGCGATACCATCCATATCACCTGGATGATTTTTCCGGACCGATACGACTTAGGGACCTTCAAGAGAAGAGCCTACTCCTTTTTAAAAGGCCGGCAACTCATCTGCGATTGCCCTGGTGTTGCAGTTCTTCATGGGCGGCGGTAGTTACTTACCATCAGGTGAGCCGCATGCTGGCTTGCCCCTTATCCTATAAAAAAATATATTAAAATATTGGAAAATATTTACCGAAGTTTTATCCGATGCGTGCTCGTTTGCCCCCTCTCCTATAAAAAAATATCATGGCTTCTGAAAGATGGCGGTATAAGCATTCCATTTCGCTAAACCTAAAATAATTAGACTAGCAACTATCGTTATGGAGGCGGTAACGGCAATTTAAAACCATATAGTACACAGTGATATTGAGTATACCAGTCTACTTGGATCTCGAACACTATTAACAGATACGTCTAACCTCTCTGTTGCGATCAATTTGCATGCTTGCAACTTCCATACATTCAAGTAGTTTACCAGCAAGCTTCGATCTATTATCGACGCCATACTATCCTAATAGAATAATGGTTCACCTAACGATGCAATGTGAAGTAAACAAATTTGTAAAGTCCAAGGTGAAGCGTGTTTTGTTTTTGTTAATTACGTTATTAGAATACTAAATTATATTTCTAGTCATTACCTAGTACTAACCCCTCATTTCATAATGTAATTCAACGATCACGGTGAAAAGCATGTAAAATGGTGGGAAATCAAATAAGGAACGTATTCCAAACGAAGTCAGAAAAACAATAGAAAAGAGATTTTTTCTTATTATATAGAATTTTTTTTCAGAATATTTACTCTTCACGCCCAAACGCTGGTTCAAGATTTGACGCCGGGAGGCGCTCGGCTCGGTGCCATACCGGTTTTGAAGTTCGGGCGAGCGGAGTGGCTGTGGCAGAGGGCGCGAGCGCAAAAGGTTTTTAGTTGCTTGAACGCATTGCGGTCGATCGCACGTCGTGAAGTCGCTCGGGATAACCTCCATTTTTAGAGTCGGTTTTGTTAGCAAATGGTGCAACAATGAGAAATTGTAGTCTAGAGTTAGACGCCGGGTTGACAAATTGTTAGGATGTTAACATTGATTGCGATCAACGTCTGAATTTGTGTGTGGTGCGTGCCTAATTTACCGCGAATTTGGTTATTCTAATTTGATAGCGAATATAAGTGCATTTGATAATATACATTTGCTCGTGCGGCATTTGATATAGTTCGGATACATTTTCGATTGTCGGATTCTCTCTCTACCCTTATAAAATCCTCCCTTAAGGACAATGAAAGGTCGTCCCGGTTGCTAATAATGATAGTCTTCCCCTACATATTAGCAACCTAATTAAAGCCAAGAGAGCTGCTTTCTGGAGAGCAGCAATCTATCCCACCCCCGACTATAGGCATATGGCCAATCGTCTTCAACCAGAGGTCCGTTTCCGCCTCTCCGAACTTCGAGACCTCGAAAATAGTAAGCTTATGGAGAATATATCTCCCTCTCATACAGCGTACTATCGAAATCGGTTCCCCCAGAAAAAATGTATGAAGTAGCACACATAAAAAAAAGAAAACTTACAGTCGAATTGAGTACCTCCACCTGTTTGAAGTCAGTAGAAAAACACCTGGCGATTTTATTAATGAAAATGAAGACTTTCGTATAAGTTTTTTTTAAAACTACCTTTGTTTATATTAAAAACTTGTGAAGCGAAATTCAGCCTCGGATACTGCTTTAGAGGAACTACGAAAATTTAATTCTCACGAGACCGCAGTTTGTGTGGAATCGTGCCCGCCACGGATGCGGTGACATCTGCCAACTTAGCAGGAGATGATCGCAAGTATGGGCGTACGGGGGGTGATTTTCGATGGATCGATCAGTAAAGACTACGTTTCCATGTACACGCGTCCTTGGATTACGACCGCAGGTCACGTGGGCACCACAGTCTGCAAGATTCTACTATCTGCTCACCACTACAGCGTCAGCCGCAAACAATCGCACACATAGTGGTGTGCAATTTACCATAATAATTATAGATGTATATTCAACACGGCTCACGATCATGCTATCAATGCGGGCTTGAGTAGATATCACTAGAGCATCACTAATTAGCGGCAGAAAAATGTAAGGGAGGACCTGGGAAATTCAGTTTAGCCTATAGAACCGTTCCTGGCGGCTATAGAGAATCGTTTCTACAATTTCAGATTGCAGAACGAACATACGATTTCGGTGGTAGAAATCAATGTTATCATAATTTCCCGGTACAAATATTTTTTACATTCTTTATAGACAAAAGTCCGCTGCTAAATATAGAACTCCACCATAGACTGCGTCATTTTATTTATTATAATTGCCACGCTTGACAGAAGCCTTGACAGTTGCAGTTTTTTTGAGTTGTTATCAGGAAGATGCCGCTGCCCTTATCCTGTTTCGTTTCCTCCTACGAGCTTACCACTATGTTATTCAAAGTTACTAAGTGTTTCCGTCCATTCCCATAGTCGTCTCTAACAACACTCATGAGATGATATAGGGTAGTGGAGTTATTTCCGTCACCTCTACACGATTATAATAATCCTTTTGTCTACAAATAATAAATTGTACAATAGTTCGACAAGCGTAACAACCGTGTGTAGTTCATTATTTGTGTCAAGACGCTCATTATTATTGTAGTGCGCGGAAATCAAAGAGCGGCCGAGTATAAGCGCCACGCGTTCCCCGAGGAGGTGCTCAGCTTTAGCTTCTACGTTTTACTCGCTAGTAAGTTAATGCATCGTTCTCACTAAACTTATCCGGAACTAGATAGTTTAAATTGCATTTCGTTGCTCAAGGCGTGGCTTTTTTGCGTAGCTTCGCATTGCGGTAATAGTATCGCATGAGAAATTTTTATTTCATTGTATAGTGAATGAAAACAATCTGTAGTGTTTTCATCATTAAAGAAATAATTTAAAATTAAAAATTTTGTACAGCGACTTCAATATAACTTATTAAGAATAACTCAAAAACTATTGGCTTGACCTTGATCAAATTCATATGGGACCACACGAGAAGTACCAGCTTTCAAATAAAAAAAAGAATTATCGAAGTCGATCCACCCAGTAAAAAGTTATGAGGTAACACACATTAAAAAAAAAAAAACAAAAAAAAACAGTCGAATTGAGTACCGTCTCCTTTTTGAAAGTCGGCAGAAAAACGAGCAAACAACGCACATTAAGTAATTATTAAATGTTTTTAAATGTGTTTCTAAGTTAATAAAGTTAAAATGAGTGCGTTAAGATGAGAGCCAATAAACTTTGCTTGTAATAAAACAAAGTTATTTAAATTTTCTCTGTTTGTAATCAAACTTATTGCCCTTTATAAACAACATTGTTTAATAATTTACAATATGCTAAATAGTTAAATATAGACTTTTAACATTGTTTAACATCGCCTATTTAGCATATTGTGAATTAAAAAAGAAGTCTTATCTTATATTTACTAGAATTATAATTTTACATTTTCAGCAGTGTCATTGAACGTGGTGAGATGTGAACCTGGCTCATGTCCACCCACCCTGTCCGTGGATATCTGCGAAGCTGCCTGCGGTCCCAGTGAACCGTGCAATGGAAACCAATTGTGCTCTCCTACAGTGTGCGGTGGTGCTATGTGCGTCGATCCTATGACACTTTACAACTTTAGGCCTGCTACTTTAAACAGAGAAGGTAGTTTGTTGTTGTATGAAAATCCATCACACTCTTTCATCCCACGGGTGTCGTAAGAGACGACTATGGGAACGGACAGAAATACCTTGTAAATATGAAAGATATGGTGGTATACCCGTATGTCATAATTCTGGAAGCAACATCATTTTAGACGTAGTAGATCCACGCTGCATCTATATTAGTAGTGCAGTTGTAGCACGAATGGGTAGGCTCGACCGGGGAAGGACAACGCTCTCACAGAATATCAGCGTAAATAACAGCTTTACACTGCTGTGTTTCGTATGGTGAGTGTAGAGAACTGGAGACCCTTTTTGCTGGAAAAGAGGCATTCCATCTTAGTCCTCACGGGTGACAACGCAAACGAGGATAGATGTAGATGTCTATGGGCCACAGAAACCACTTACCATCAGGTGGACTGTATGCTCGTTTGTATCCCTACCTATCCTATACTATAAAAAACCTATCTATAACCTATGCTATAAAAATGAAATCAAAGGTGTAAGATATATGGTAAAGCCAAACTGCCTGCCAAGCAAGTCGACATTGGCAAATCCCTGCTAGAATAGGAATTACCAATTCCCAGCATATGACTGTTACGTGTTAATAAAGAACTACAAACTTAATAATGACGATTATTGCTTATGTTTACGCAAATACACCCTTAAATTAGTTTACTGACTAATTAGTTTTTATGGATTTAATCGCTTAAAAGTTACAGCCCACTACGTCCTGGGTACAGGTATTTCTCTCATTTCTGATGTTTTAGGGCTAGGAAAAGCCCCCGCGCTGTCCCAATACTTTATTAATAAATGTTAGCGGTCGTGTTTTATAATTATTGTATTAATAGCCAGTGTTATATGGTAAGTGATGATGTCGCCGAAGACAGTAAAACGCACTGACATAGCTTAACAAAAGCCTATTCCATAGTGATGTACACACTATAAAATTTAAAAGCCCAACCAGATGGAAGCCCTCGGCAGGGGAGAAAGGGAAAGAAGCTGGCGGACGATGCGGGCGGTATCGAGGAGCACCGCCTTCTGCATTTGAGCTTGGAGCGGTCCGTCACGGAGTCTCATTCGCCTCAGATGACCCGAGAGGCTGACCGTGATTAGCCTGTTCGCAGAGACGACCACAGGAATAATTTCGATGGGCAGACAACCCCACATGTCGGTCACCTCATGAGCCAGGTCCAGATATTTTGTTTTCTTATCTGTTTCGGCTTTCACGAGGTTTTCGTCACACGGAATGATAATGTAGACTAAAAATATCCTTGACTGTGCCAGGTCCATCAGCACAATATCAGGTTTATTCGCAAGAACAGTCCTGTCTGTGATGATGGCCCGGTCCCAGTAGAGCCTAGCGTGGTCATTTTCAAGCACGGCTTCCATGGGACCGTATTTCAGAGCGAGCTCCGGATGTAGAATTCTGGCTACTAGATTGTGTCTGTGCAAGTACTCAGAGTTAGAAATAGCCAAACAACCGGAGATGACATGCCTAAGTGACTCACCGGGATGGCGGCAAGCTCGACAGATGTCGACGGCGACTCCGATAGTTGTTGGTCTTAATAACCTGATTCTGTATCAAACAAACAAAACCCTCGGTTTCCCCAAAGAACTCACCGAATCGTAGCCAGTGACGGGAGCCAACCGTTTCTACAAAAGGCTCTTGTAGAGCTTTGTGAAACCCCCCATGGAGCTCCTTTTTCTTCCATTGGTCTCACAGTCGGAAATGCTCTGTATTGTCGGGTCTTGGCATTGCTCGTTGGCTAAAGAGTAAGCCCCTTAACACAAAAAATGACATTCTTATAGAATGGATCATCTGGTTTCGTCTGAAAATAATTACGTGTACTGCACACTTCGCGATTATGCATAGTGAGTGCGCTTAAAAAACCACGCCCATCATGCTTCCGCTGCAAGTACAGCCTCATTACCGACGGATTGATCTCGGCTGGTGCATCCTCTGGGACATCATGGTAGTGCAGACTTTTCTATCCAGGGTGTTAAGTTCAGTTTAAATCCATCTGAGTATGCCAAAGATATAAATGAGGACAGGCTTGATCTAACTGTTATATGCGTGTGTCTTATTCACGCCCGACAAAAGGCTGTTAACCACTTTGATCAAGCGCGTATAAAACAGATCGCAACCTGATTGTTTCATGTCCGCCTCATCAATGCATATATTTTGTGACATACCCAGGTATCGGTTATGTTTCAGCCTTAGAAAGGGTCCTTATGGTGATGAAGGCATAGATAAGTCTAAGCCCTCAGAGTTAAAAATCCCGCCCTTTTCAACATTGAGGGCCGCACACTTATCTGTCCCCTGCTCCATTCCAATAGAATTTCTAAAATCATAAGTAATGTTTAGCAATTCCACAAGATGGGAGCGACTGGAGGCGAATAATTCGAGATCATCCACATAGAAAAAGTGGGTCACTTTGGTACCTCCTTTCCGAAGGTGAAATTCCCTCCCAGAAGGTACTGAGAGGGTTCAGATAGAGTCAAAACCAGATTGGACTCAAGCAATCACCCTGGAATACACCCATTCCTATTCTTATGTAGTTCTCCGCAGCCTATATTCACTCGCATCTGTTTGTCGATTTTTCGTCATCTGTGTGACAAAAGGATACCATTATCATCATCAACATTACAACCCTTCACAAGTCTACTTCTGAACATAGGCCTCCCCAAGGAAATTTACAAAGCAGGGTCCTGGTCCACCTGCATCCATCAACTTTATGTATATCTTTTTATTAATATCTTACCAGATCGTTACTCCATCTGGTGGGGACCGTTCTCGAGGTTGCCACTCGAGAACCTGTCTTCTTCATCGGTTGTCGGTTAATAAAGGGATAAGAAATTATGAATTCCGACGGGAATTCAAACTAGGCTAGCTAGTGCAGTACTAAATTTTAAGACGAGCGCTTATTCTATCTGTACCACGGCTCTAGGATCCGCCACCGATTTTATGTTTCCATTTATTTACTGAAATATATTGCTTCAGAGGACTTAAAGCCAGATGTATCGATATATCGAGCAACTCATAAATTTGTGCGGTCTTCAATATACGAACTTATATTTATGACCCATATTATGAGTTTAGCTTCAAAAGGCACAGAGTAAAACATCATAGCACTGTTTCAATTCTCTGGCATATTTATTGCTTTAGGATGTAAGATGCCGTACTAGTCGTCTGGTTTAATATTTCATTACATTTTGTGATGTCCAATAAAATACTTAGTTCTACTATATTTCTATATTTCGTTTAAATCTTTGCTTGTATTACATTAAGTGTGACACTGTTACAGGCTATTTAAAATCCACTACTGAACATAGGCCCGCATAGGTTGCCTCATATTATATATTTGTCATAGTTGCCACGCCTGGCAAGCGGGTATGCATCCGCAGTTTTTTACATCATTTGAGAGACGCTGCTGCCCATTTCTTGATTTATTTCCGTCTGTCGTCTCTTACGACACCCACGGGATGATATGAGGTAGTGGATATTTTTACACCACAAAACGGTAAATTTAGTGTGAAAAACGTATGAAAATTAAGTAGATATTTCTTCTTTTTTTAACTTATAAGCTAGTGCTTAACCACAATCCCACCTGTTAATGATAAAGTAGGAGTAGTTACTTCAAATAATATCAAGTTTTACGGATTTTATCGCTCTTAATTTTACTTATTTTTAATTCCCTGTGTTTCATCTGGATGTCAAACACCTCAATTCAAAAATGTAGTGATGGAAGAGCAACAGCTCGTAAAATGCATCGAAGTTTAAAGAAATAAATTGTTTCGATGTACTTTAATTCAAATTCAAAATATGTTCAATGAACCTGACAAAAGAATAAAATTTTGGCTCTATGTTGATGCACAATCGATATACTTGCTGACCGCTTTTCCTTGTCTTGGCAAAGGTGAATTTCGACCGGATAATCAAAACCTTGGACAAAACGTCATCATGTAACTCACGGAACCATTTATGAATAGAAGTAAAAATGTGACTACAGAAAAATTTTCACATTTCTGTATCTCTTTCACAATCATCCCTTTCAAAACGTACTACTACGTAAACGGTTGGTTCTGTAAATTAAGGGAGACTTGAAATTTCACCGAACATAAAATATCTAGATTTAGATTTATTATTTAATGTATCACTGTCACCAAATAGCAGTGCTTGCATTGCTGTGTTCAAATCTCAAGTCTATATAGAGACAGTATAATCGTAATTACTAACTGTGAAGCCTTCCATCTTAGACCTCAGGCGTAGTGCTATTACTTATTCTGTGCCTGAAGTGTAACAATGTATCAGTACCCTTCTTCGTATCAAGTTGGCTGCAGGAATATTAACCTATATGACGGCAGCATAAAATAAAAATGGCGACATGAACTATTTCAAGTTGTGTTTTGTGGTAATAAGTTAACGTATCGTGAGCCTCACATGAATATTGTAATGAGTACATTTGAATACTATACCTATTCCGGACATAAATAATGTTACAATTTAAAAATTCTCTTTTATTTTATTTTTTTGAATTCGTTTGGAACACATTCCATAAGTAAGAAACTTCATTCGTTGACCCCCATTTTACCACAGATTACTTAATAGTTTACTAAAAATTTACACGCTTTTCATCGTGATCGTTGAAATACATTATGAAGTTGGGCGTTAATACTAGGTAATGACTAGATATATAATTTAGTATTTTAAATAACGTAATTATATTTGTTATTTTACTGTAGAAATGTTCTTTGTTTTATTGATAAAAATTTACTTGTTAAATAAAGATGTAATAAAACAGAGACAATTTCAATTCAACTTAGACTTTTAAACAAATTTGTTTACCTCACATTGCATCGTTAGGTGAACCGTTATTCTATTACCCTACTATGGCGTCGATAATGGATCGAAACTTGCTGGTAAAATAATTGAATGTCTGGAAGTTGCAAGCATGCGAATGATCACAACAGAAAGGTTAGACGTATCTGTTAATAGTGTTCGAGATCCAAGTAAACTGGTATTACTAAAAATCACTGTGAACTAAATGGTTTTAATTATCACACACACACACACACAAACACTCACGCCTGTCACCCAGAGGGCTAGGCAGAGACTATGGACTTCCATTTGGCGCGATCCTGACACAAATCTCTCGCCTCCACATACGCATACACGCTCGTCGGTTAAGGGTACTCCTAATCTGGCCAATTTTTAATGTATTGCCGATTTGGTCGATAAAACTTCGTCTAGAGCGTCCCTTCCCGACCCTGCCGTTCACTTCTGCAACATAAATTTGCTACTTACTCTTTCCTCGTTCATTCTTTCTACATGACCAAACCACCGAAGCATTCCTTTCTTAATCCTTGTCACAACGTCATCTTGCACACCACATTTTTCTATTATCACACTATTAATCACCCTGTCATTCAGATTCAGCCCTAGCATACTCCTTAAGGACCACATTTCTACAGCATTTATTCTACTCTCATGCTTCTTCTGCCAGACCCAACTTTTATTACCATACATTAAAGTAGGGACTAACACAGCATTATGAAATATACAAAAGGCATTTGACGGTTAACTCACCCATTCTCAACCCACATTCTTCAACTTTCAAAGTTTGCAAACAACTGTCCATAAATAGGTTAAACAGCTACGGGGAAGCCACACATCCCTGTCTGACACCTTTATGAATGCCAAACCAGTCCGAGTAGACGTCCCTATAAAGAGACCTTAATGCCTGTATGACGACCAGACGACAAATGTTTAGTGATGTCTCCGTGATCGCGAGGGTGAAAACTGGTAGCGATCACCGAATGGTTAGAGGCACACTGAACCTAAACGTTAAGTTGGAGAGGTCTCGTCTAATGAAGTCAACGCTCCGTCCCCCTCGTGCTCTGTTCCAAAGTCCCGAAACCTTTCAGCTCGAGTTACAAAACCGTTTTCAGTGCCTAGAAGACTGCAATGAAGTGGACGATATGAATGACAAGTTCGTGGAAACTGTCCATGCGGTCGGAGCTAAGTTCTGCAAGACCCGCCGCAGAAGAACACAAAAACTCTCCGATCACACTCTTAATCTCATGGCTGTTAGACGGGAGATGAAGCTACATTCTTTAACAGACTTGACAGCATACAGGCATCTGAACAGACAGATCTCCAAATGTATGCGGCGGGACTTACGCAACTTCAATACAGCTCGTATTGAAGAAGCGATCGAGCGGAACCAAGGCTCCAAAGTCTTTGCCAGAGATCTGTCTGCCAGAAAGAGCCAACTGTCAAAGCTGAAGACAGAATGTGGCAGCATCGTTTCCGGGACACCTGAGATTTTGAGTGAGATTGAGAGGTTCTATGGGCAGCTGTACACGTCATCGTTGGAGCCACACGCAAGTGTGAGTAACGATCCAAGAGCGAGTCTCATCCGACACTATTCCGAAGATGTCCCGGACGTCAGTATGAGCGAGATTAGAATGGCTCTCCAGCACCTTAAAAACGGTAAGGCCCCAGGCGAGGATGGAATTACAGCGGAGCTTCTGAAAGCGGGTGGAAAACCGGTACTTGAAGTCCTTCAGAAGCTCTTTAATTCCGTCCTCCATGGTGGCATTACACCGGAGGCGTGGAGCAGAAGTGCGGTGGTCTTGTTCTTCAAGAAAGGTGACAACGCACTCTAGAAGAACTACAGACCGATTTCCCTTTTGAGCCGCGTCTACGTGCTGTTTTCGAGAGTCATTACGAATCGTCTCGCGCGCAGACTTGACGACTTCCAGCCTCCCGAACAAGCCGGTTTCCGAAAGGGCTTTAGCACCATAGACCACATACATACCCTTCGGCAAATTGTACAGAAGTCCGAAGAGTACAATTTGCCACTATGTCTGGCGTATGTGGACTATGAGAAAGCCTTTGATTCCGTCGAAATTTGGGCGGTGCTGCAGTCCCTTCAGCGGTGCCAAGTTGACTGTCGGTATATCGAAGTGTTGAAGTGCTTGTACAGTAGGGCTACGATGGCTATCCGAGTACAGAACCAGAGTACGAAACCTATCCAATTGCAGAGAGGTGTAAGACAGGGTGACGTCATATCCCCGAAACTCTTCACCCCTGCATTGGAAGACGTTTTCAAGCTTCTGGACTGGAAAGGATACGGTATCAACATCAATGGCGAGTACATCACTCACCTTCGATTTGCCGACGATATAGTCCTTATGGCAGAATCGCTGGAGGACCTAAGCACTATGCTCAATGACCTCAATAGTGTTTCCCAACGGATAGGTCTTAAGATGAACATGGACAAAACTAAGATCATGTTTAATGTCCATGTCACACCTATGCCGGTAGTTGTTGGGAACACTAAGCTCGAAGTTGTTGATGAGTATGTTTACCTGGGACAAATAGTCCGACTAGGTAAGTCCAACTTCGACCGAGAGGTCAATCGACGGATTCAACTCGGTTGGGCAGCGTTCGGGAAATTACGGCACATCTTCTCGTCAGGTATACGTCAAACCTTGAAAACGAGACTGTACACCCAGTGCATGTTGCCAGTGATGACATACGGAACTGAGACGTGGTCCTTCACTGCTGGCCGGATGAGGAAGCTCAAGGTCGCTCAGCGAGCTATGGAGAGGGCTATGCTCGGAGTTTCTCTGCGTGATAAACTTAGAAATGAGGATATCCGCAGTAGAACTAGAGTAACCGACATAGCCCTACGGATTAGTAAGCTGAAGTGGCAGTGGGCCGGCCATATAGCTCGAAGAACCGACAACCGATTGGGAAGAAAGGTTCTCGAGTGGCAGCCTCGTACCGGTAGGCGAAGTGTAGGGCGTCCCCCCACGAGATGGAGTGATGACCTGGTAAGGCATGCAGGAAGTCGATGGATGCAGGTGGCTCAGGACCGTGATTTGTGGCATTCCTTGGGGGAGGCCTATGTTCAGCAGTGGACTTGTGAAGGGCTGTAATGATGAATGATGAATGCCTGTATCAAGCCAGCGCTCAACCCAAATGAGTTCAGTGTTTGCCATAACACATTCCTGTCCACTCTGTCATAAGCCTTTTCTAAGTCCATGAACGCACAAAAAACTTTCTGGTTTTTGGCCAAAAACTTCTCCGCAATCATGCGCATGGGAAAGACTTGATCCGTAAACCAATCCCTTTTCTAAATCCAGGTTTTAATTACATATTTATATATTAATTTAATATATTAAAGTAATTATATAATTATATATTATATTGCCGTTAGCGCCTCCATAACGGTGGTTGCTGGTCTAATTATTTTAGGTTTAACGTAAACGGAACGCTTATACCGCCATCTGTCAGAGGCCAAGATATTTTTTTATAGAAGACGCGAAGATGAGCATGCGGTCCTCCTGATGGTAAGTGTCAACCGCCCGATACCCAGTGTGGAAATAAGGTGCTCTGTTCATGCGTATTCCATTTGCTGAGGAACGCTCCCGCTTCTCTATACTCACCATACGGAACACAGCAGCATCAAGCTGGAAAAATTCAAATACTGACTTCTCGCGTTCTGTTAAATTTACGATGAGTGCTGAGGCGCGGCTGCTACCAGAGCTTTTTACTTTAATAAAAAAAAGAGTGGGCTCTTCTTCATGGCCATACATTAGTCTCCTCTTACGAGCTGCGGGAAGAAATGGGGTTATGATATTCTCCTTATACCGCTTCTACGCGACAATGTGGTACAGCTATGCTGCAGCTATATTATAGTTGTAGCAAGAGTGAGTTAGTTCATCTGGGAAAAGACCAATCTTTTACAGAATGCCAGCGTAAAAAAGCAGATTAATTGTGCTGGTGCATGTAGAGAACCAGAGACCCTTTTTACTGAAAACAAGGCCTTTAATCTTAACCCGCAGATGTGACAAGGCATGGATTTCTAATCGAGGACAGATGGACTGCAGTAAACACTTAACATCAGGGACATAGTCCTTGTCCTAGTTTGTCATCTTTCTTCTATATGAAAAAATGTCCAGGTAGGTTATCATAATAATTAGAAAACTAGCTTATACAGCTACTTTTAAATATTTAGTTTTTGTTTTAATATGAAATGAGAATTTAGAAACCGCATTTTCCACATCAAGCGAATATGATTTGTCGACACAAAGGCACTTCTCTTGTTAAGGCACATACTTCCGGCCTTATGGCCTATTGAGCATTTGTATGCCCCGCCACCCTCCAGTTTGGTGTAAATTAAATTTTTACTTTAAGCGCCAACCGCAATTTAATATTGAAATTTTGTACAAGTAACCTTATGAGAAACAAATTCTTGATAAATATACTATTAATCAATTTCTAAATTGCCTTCGTTTCAAGAATCGAAAATTTTAATAACAATAAGGGCGCGTTCCGAAGACACGCACCCGCTACGCGCACGCCACGCGCACGCCACGCGTGTCAGCACCCGCGTCTAACTCGCTTTGAAATTTGTTGCATATAATCAGTGTTGATCAGAGTGCTAGGATAGACTGTGTTATAGGAGTCAATGTCCTCTTTTTCTCTTGTAAATATTGTACAAAATATATCACTTACATTCATCATCATCATCATCATTACAGCCCTTCACAAGTCCACTGCTGAACATAGGCCTCCCCCAAAGAATGCCACAAAGAACGGTCCTGAGCCACCTGCATCCATCGACTTCCTGCATGTCTTACCAGGTCATCACTCCATCTCGTGGGGGGACGCCCTACACTTCGCCTACCGGTACGAGGCTGCCACTCGAGAACCTTTCTTCCCTATCGGTTGTCGGTTCTTCGAGCTATATGGCCGGCCCATTGCCACTTCAGCTTACTAATCCGTTGGGCTATGTCGGTTACTCTGGTTCTACTGCGAATATCCTCATTCCTAAGTTTATCACGCAGAGAAACTCCGAGCATAGCCCTCTCCATAGCTCGCTGAGCGACCTTGAGCTTCCTCATCCGGCCAGCAGTGAAGGACCACGTCTCAGTTCCGTATGTCATCACTGGCAACACGCACTGGGTGTACAGTCTCGTTTTCAAGGTTTGACGTATACCTGACGAGAAGATGTGCTGTAATTTCCCGAACGCTGCCCAACCGAGTTGAATCCGTCGATTGACCTCTCGGTCGAAGTTGGACTTGTGAGAGATTATTGTAATAGTTGCGGGTGGATATGAATAAATCAGTCTCAGCTCGATCTCGTGTTTGATTGCCGCGTACCCATGTTGACATGGCGCAGTCGGAAAAGTAAATAAGTTTATTAAGTATATTAAATACAAGTTAATTCAAATAGTGTTTAGTTAATAATATTTAATAATTATGGAAGGTGTCTTAAGTCCACCAAAACCATTTCGTTTCGACGGGAGTTCAGACTACGCAAATTTAAGTGCCAGTTGGACAAAATGGAGGAATAGCTATGAAATTTATACAAAGGCATGTGAAATAACGAACAAAGCGGCGAGTGTGCAAATTAATATATTATTGCACGTACTTGGCGAACAATGCCGAGAAATCCTAGACCAAAACAAAGATTCACTTTTAAAATGCACTACCGCGGAAGCAGTCTTACAAATATTGGACGGACATTTTAATATAAAACCCAATGTTACAGTGGAACGACACCGATTTTTTACAAGGAACCAGAGAGAAAATGAGACCATAGAACAATATGTTTTTGATTTGCAGAAATTGGCTCAAACATGCGATTTTGGGGCCTTAAATGACGGTCTTATAAAAGATAGGCTGATATGTGGCGTATCCAATTCAGTTATTCGGGAACGGCTACTAAGGGAGTACGATCTAACCTTAAGTAAAGCATTAGAAATATGTCGAGTCGCGATAGTATCGAGGGTTTATGCGGATAACATTAAACAGGAGCAGTTATCAGCATGTTTAATCAACAACAATAATCAAGCGGTCGAAAATGATGAGAATATTTGGAGTGTACGGCACAGGAGGGATTCAAGGAGAGGATATCGCGGCGGCGCAGGTGGCGTGAGCGCGGACGCGCGCATTGGCGGACGCGGCGTACGCGGCGGCGCGACCCGCTCGGCCCAGCGCCCGCCGCCGCGCGCTCGAGGCGAGCGTGCCTTCACGGGTTCGACGCTTTGGGTGAAGCAATGTGGGCATTGTGGCAGTGTACATAAAAAGTTTGAGTGTCCCGCGTATGGCAAGCAGTGTCTAAGATGTGCGAAAATGAATCACTTTGCCAGAGCCTGTGTTGCTAGAGTATTCAATGTCGAGGAGTCTGATGAGCAGGTAATACATACTGTAAAATCTAGTAGTGAGTGGAATGTAAACCTAATGATTAATAATAAGTCTATTAATTTTAAATTAGATACTGGGGCAGATGTTAATATATTGCCGTTGTATTATTTGCCACAAATTGGGGTCTCGGATAAAGATTTGCTAAAAACAAATACCAAGTTGTCTGGCTACTCGGGCACCGCCATAAAAGTAGTAGGAAAAATCACTTTAAAGGTTTATTACAAAAGTAAAATGTACATGCTAGAATTTAAAATAGCAGATGTTAAGTCTATGCCAGTGTTGGGCAGGTTTGCGTGCAGTGAGTTGGATATGGTGAGGCGCGTGATGTCGATACAGGAGGATAGCGGAGTTCCCTCATTTTTAGGGCAGTATGACGACGTTTTTCAGGGTATAGGGTGCTTACCGGGGAATTACAGAATAAAATTACATGAAAATGTTGTACCGGTTGTTCATGCTCCTAGGAAACTACCGTTCGCGATCAGAGACAACGTTAAGGAGAAATTGGAAGAGATGGAAAAACAAGGTATTATAGCCAAAGTAGAGGGCCCATCGGATTGGGTAAGTAGTTTAACCATTGTTAAAAAAGCTAACGGAGACATACGAGTTTGTCTTGATCCGAAAGAATTAAATAGCGCGATCAAAAGAGAATATTTTAGGTTACCGTCACTCGACGAGATTGTATCAAAACTTTCCGGCGCTAGGTATTTCAGTACTCTGGATGCGGTAGCAGGGTTCTGGCAGGTAGCTTTAGACGATACTAATGAGTTGTGCACGTTCAACACTCCCTTTGGACGTTACAAATTCTTAAGGTTACCCTATGGCATATGCTCGGCACCAGAGGTGTTTCATAAAAAAATATACGAAAATTTTGATGACTTAGATGGAGTTTGTATGTACATCGACGACTTATTAGTATACGGTAGCAGCAAAAAAGAACATGATGAAAGATTAAAATTAGTATTGGACAGGTGTAGGAAAGTCAACCTCAAACTAAATAAAAATAAGTGCAAATTTGGGTTAGAAGAAATCAGGTATTTGGGACACAGGATTACAAAAAAGGGGCTTTATCCGGATAACTCACACATTACAGCAATAACGAACATGCCTAAACCTGAAAATAAAAAGGACGTAGAGCGATTACTAGGATTAATTACTTACGTGGGTGCTTTTATACCAAATTTATCTGATAAGACATTGTTGTTGAGAGTGTTGTTAAAAAAAGAAACGGAATGGCACTGGGATGAAAGACATGATGAGTGTTTAAAAGTTATAAAAGAGTGTTTATCAAAACCACCAGTGTTAAGATATTACGACTTAGACCTCCCTATTACTATCTCAGTAGATGCGAGCAAAAGCGGCTTAGGTGCCTGTCTAATGCAAAATGGAATGCCAGTTTGTTATGCGTCTAAGTCATTGTCAAAGGCCGAACAGCGATATGCTCAGATAGAGAAGGAGTTATACGCTTGCGTTTTTGCTTGTGAGAGGTTTCATGCGTACATTTACGGAAGAACAGATGTAGTTATCGAAACTGATCACAAGCCACTCGTTAGCATTATAAAGAAACCAATAGTAGACTCACCATCGCGCCTACAACGGATGTTATTGAAATTACAACGTTATACATTCAAATTAGTCTACAAGGCCGGTAAACATCTATTTATTGCTGACGCATTGTCACGGGCCTACGAGCTGGAGCCTGCGTTGAGCGCGCAGCTTTCCAGCGCTGACTATACACAGCACGATGAAGTTTGCGCGATCACAAGATATATGGCAATGAGCGCAGCGACTGAAGTTACGGACTTGCAGTTTATTAAGTTGCAAAAGAGTTCAGAAAATGACGATGAACTCGCGTTGTTGAGAAAATACATAATAGGAGGGTGGCCTGCAAATAAGCATGACGTCATGGATTTGGTAAAGCCATATTGGGGCTATAAAGAGCATTTATCGATCGCGTACGGTCTAGTCTGGAAGGATCAAAGGATAGTAGTGCCAAAACTCTTAAGAAAAGATTTGTTAAACAAGATACACGTCGGTCATGTAGGGTTGCAAAAATGTCAATTGCGGGCAAGGGAGACAGTATTTTGGCCGGGAATAAATAACGATTTAAAAAATTTAATATCTAACTGTAGTATATGCCTGACGTACAGGAAACACAACCAAAAGGAAGAAATGCAACCTCACGAAATTCCCGACCGACCATGGGCAAAAGTAGGTACAGATCTATTTCAAATAAAAGGTGTGGATTACTTATTATTAGTCGATTACTATAGCAAATTTTTTGAAATAGAGAAATTACAATGTACAACTTCACCTAGTATAATTGAAACCCTAAAAAACATATTTTGCCGTCAGGGTATACCGAACGTAGTAATGTCTGATTGTGGCCCGCAGTTTTCATCAAGCCTGTTTAGACAGTTTTCGTTAGAATGGAATTTCAAACACATAACTTCATCGCCACGATATCCGCAATCTAACGGACAAATTGAGCGAATGGTACAAACTGTAAAAAACATAATACTTAAAAGTAAAGAAGATGGAGTTGATTATCGATTGGCGTTACTAGAGTATCTTAACACACCTTTAGAAAATAATATTTCATCACCAGCTGAGTTGTTGCAAAGTAGGAAATTCAGAAGTATGTTACCAAAGTTAGATCACACTTTAAAACCAAAATTACAAAAAAATGTACATAATAAATTAGTCATGAGGCAAAATAATCAAAAATACTACTACGACCAACATACGAGAAATCTAGACCAATTAAGTAACGGACAAAAAGTAAGGGTACTACTAGATGTAAACAAAAGAGAATGGTTATCAGGGACAATATTATGTCAGCTGCGATATCGTTCATATAAAATAAAATTAGCAAACGGGAGCATTATTATACGTAACAGACGCCATATTATTAAAGATTCTCCACATCGAAAGGTCGCGTCGCGCTATACTTTAAACAATTACGATGATATCCAACCTCACTGCCCGCAAAACAATCAGGTTTCAAACTGTACTATACCTTCTGGAACCTCACCTAATACAGTAAACAACAATAATTACTATGTCACACGTTCCGGCAGGACAGTGAGGCCACCGGATAGATTGGGCTTCGAACACTGAACAGCGGTGATGAACATCTGCGTCGCCCAGTCACCGTGTTCAGTGAAAACAAAACTATAAACTGTAACGTACGCTCAAATAATGAAAATAAAGTATGTAAAAAATAAAAAATAAAATATGTAAACTATCAAAACCAGGCATGATTTTTTTTTTGTTTTGTTGGTTCCAGGTTCGACTCTCGACTGGACTTTAATTTGTGTTAGTTAGTATATTAATTTAGATCTATTACTTAAGAAATGAAATGTAATCGGTTTATTACTTTAAAAATAATATAAGTATTACTTAAATAAAAAAAAAAAAAAAGGAATTGATCGGAAAAATAATAATTTAATTTAAGTAAATAAATGAACATTTCATACTCAAATTTTATTGTAATGCCAGTGATTTCATAATTGATTTTTCTTATTTGTAAGAGAGGGGAAGACGAGTAGTTAGAGAGATATACTCTCTATATAGATATTGATTATTATAGATGATCTCGATATAGATTCAGAATAATGTATTATTAATCAGAATAATTTGCGAATTTAAAATACATATATAATATTATATACATCTATTGTTAATCTACTTATAGTGAAAATACCTATCAATTGTCTTACTATTTTTGTGATAAAAATAGGCAAGAGTCAAATACCATTTAATTTTGTTTCTTATCATTAAGAAGGGAGATGTGAGAGATTATTGTAATAGTTTTTTATATATTAATTATATACATCTATTGTTAATCTACTTATAGTGAAAATACCTATCAATTGTCTTACTATTTTTGTGATAAAAATAGGCAAGAGTCAAATACCATTTAATTTTGTTTCTTATCATTAAGAAGGGAGATGTGAGAGATTATTGTAATAGTTTTTTATATATTAATTATATACATCTATTGTTAATCTACTTATAGTGAAAATACCTATCAATTGTCTTACTATTTTTGTGATAAAAATAGGCAAGAGTCAAATACCATTTAATTTTGTTTCTTATCATTAAGAAGGGAGATGTGAGAGATTATTGTAATAGTTTTTTATATATTAATTATATACATCTATTGTTAATCTACTTATAGTGAAAATACCTATCAATTGTCTTACTATTTTTGTGATAAAAATAGGCAAGAGTCAAATACCATTTAATTTTGTTTCTTATCATTAAGAAGGGAGATGTGAGAGATTATTGTAATAGTTTTTTATATATTAATTATATACATCTATTGTTAATCTACTTATAGTGAAAATACCTATCAATTGTCTTACTATTTTTGTGATAAAAATAGGCAAGAGTCAAATACCATTTAATTTTGTTTCTTATCATTAAGAAGGGAGATGTGAGAGATTATTGTAATAGTTGCGGGTGGATATGAATAAATCAGTCTCAGCTCGATCTCGTGTTTGATTGCCGCGTACCCATGTTGACAGGACTTACCTAGTCGGACTATTTGTCCCAGGTAAACATACTCGTCAACAACTTCGAGCTTAGTGTTCCCAACAACTACCGGCATAGGTGTGACATGGACATTAAACATGATCTTAGTTTTGTCCATGTTCATCTTAAGACCTATCCGTTGGGAAACACTATGTAGTGTTATGCTACTTGCATATCATTTTACATTATTTTAAATTCATTTTTTCATTCTGTTTCGATTTTCTGCATTCACCTCAAAACTGGATATTTTACATCACCTTTATTTCCATAGGATCCTGTAACGATTTTAAACCATAACAACACAATAACAAATCATTTCTACTTCGTATTTTCACATTATCAGCACTTTTAAATTGGTGTCAATGGAGTCTACCTTTTTTCGATCTTTTAGCTAGTTTTCCGTAACTCTACAATCTCGGGCTTTGTGTGGGCAGCTGCGCTACCTTTTTTCCTATATCAATAATATCTCATTTTCCACTTAAATCTTACCGTTTTCTTATTATAAACCTAAAACCAAAATTTGACATGTTTTGACATTGTTATTTATTTCGTTTCCATAGTAATTCTATTCAAATTTGCTACCGATCTGTTGTTCCTATTTCGATAATTCCACATAAATACTCTTTTCTCTTGACCATTTACAAAAAATTTGCGTTTAATTTAAATAATTTTTCCGTTCTCTCTAGAAAGGTATAAAAGCCGAACAATCGGTGAAGAAAAGCAGTCTCGCTTCAGTTCGCGAATTGGAAGTATCTCCTAAAGGCCTTATCCCGGGGCCGCACTGCCCCGGGATCCTGCAAGCCTCCACCTACACGTGAAGTCTTCGGCGAAGCCTTCTTCAAGCGCGGAGCCGCACCACTCCGGAATCCTACAAGCCTCCATCTACCTCGGAAGTCGTCGGAAGTCTTCTTCAAGCGCGGGGGCCACACTACTCCGGGCGCTACGACTGCTTACTCCAGGCGCCGAGAGCACCTACCGCCGGCGCTACCTTTGGGCGCTGCAACTGCTGACTCTAAGCGTTGAGCGCACCTACTCCAGGCGCTACGTGCGCCGGCTCCGGACGCTGCGTGTGCTGGCTCCAGGCGTTGCGTGCCGTCGCTGCTAAGAAACTTACCTCTACAAGCGCAACCGGCGTGTGCTGGCTTCAGGCGCTGCGTGTCGTCGCTGCTAAGAAACCTACCTCTACAATCGCAACGTGTGTCGCTTCGACTTTTAGGCCCCACTACATCTCTATATTCCCCTATTCTCCTACCTTTATATTTTTTTTTGTAATCTAATTGTACTCTCACTTCATTCATCATCATCCTCATTTCATTTTTTTATAAAATTGTAAATACCTTTTAAAAATTTAAATATATTGTTTTCTGGCTCTACTTTTGTTGTTTTGTTGTACTTAGGTTAGGTTCTATTTTTTTTTAATTGTCGCTTCACGACAACTATTGAGGTCATTGAGCATAGTGCTTAGGTCCTCCAGCGATTCTGCCATAAGGACTATATCGTCGGCAAATCGAAGGTGAGTGATGTACTCGCCATTGATGTTGATACCGTATCCTTTCCAGTCCAGAAGCTTGAAAACGTCTTCCAATGCAGCGGTGAAGAGTTTCGGGGATATGACGTCACCCTGTCTTACACCTCTCTGCAATTGGATAGGTTTCGTACTCTGGTTCTGTACTCGGATAGCCATCGTAGCCCTACTGTACAAGCACTTCAACACTTCGATATACCGACAGTCAACTTGGCACCGCTGAAGGGACTGCAGCACCGCCCAAATTTCGACGGAATCAAAGGCTTTCTCATAGTCCACATACGCCAGACATAGTGGCAAATTTTACTCTTCGGACTTCTGTACAATTTGCCGAAGGGTATGTATTTGGTCTATGGTGCTAAAGCCCTTTCGGAAACCGGCTTGTTCGGGAGGCTGGAAGTCGTCAAGTCTGCGCGCGAGACGATTCGTAATGACTCTCGAAAACAGCACGTAGACGCGGCTCAGAAGGGAAATCGGTCTGTAGTTCTTCAAGAGAGCGTTGTCACCTTTCTTGAAGAACAAGACCACCGCACTTCTGCTCCACGCCTCCGGTGTAATGCCACCATGGAGGACGGAATTAAAGAGCTTCTGAAGGATTTCAAGTACCGGTTTTCCACCCGCTTTCAGAAGCTCCACTGTAATTCCATCCTCGCCTGGGGCCTTGCCGTTTTTAAAGTGCTAGAGAGCCATTCTAATCTCGCTCAGACTGACGTCCGGTATATCATCGGAATAACGTCGGATAAGACTTGCTCTTGGATCGTTACTCATACTTGCGTGTGGTTCCAACGATGACGTGTACAGCTGCCCATAGAACCTCTCAATCTCACTCAAAATCTCAGGTGTCCCGGAAACGATGCTGACACACTCGGTCTTCAGCTTTGACTGTTGGCTCTTTCTGGCAGACAAATCTCTGGCAAAGACTTTGAAGCCTTGGTTTCACTCGACCGCTTCTTCAATACAAGCTGTATTGAAGTTGCGTAAGTCCCGCCGCATGCATTTGGAGATCTGTCTATTCAGTTGCCTGTATGCTGTCAAATCTGTTGAAGAATGTAGCTTTATCTCCCGTCTAACAGCCATGAGATTGAGAGTGTGATCAGAGAGTTTTTGTGTTCTTCTGCGGCGGGTCTTGCAGAACTTAGCTCCGACCGCATGGACAGTTTCCACGAGCTTGTCATTCATATCGTCCACTTCATTGCAGTCTTCTAGGCACTGAAAACGGTTTTGTAACTCGAGCTGAAAGGTTTCGGGACTTTGGATTAGAGCACGAGGGGGACGGAGCGTTGACTTCATTAGACGAGACCTCTCCAACTTAACGTTTAGGTTCAGTGTGCCTCTAACCATTCGGTGATCGCTACCAGTTTTCACCCTCGCGATCACGGAGACATCACTGAACAGTTGTCGTCTGGTCGTCATAATGAAGTCAATCTCATTTTTTGTCGATTCGTCGGGGCTCGACCAGGTCCACTTCCTGTGGGCCGCTTCTGGAAGAAAGAGTTCATCATAAAGAGTCCCTCTTTCTCCATGAAGTCGGCCAGCTGCTGGCCCCTTGGGTTCCGTTGCCCTATTCCAAATTTCCCTACTTTCAGCTCACCGTTCTCTCTTGTGCCTAGTTTTGCATTAAAGTCTCCCATTAACACCGTATATTAAGTTTTGGAGGAATGCATGGCTCTAGAGATATCCTCATACATTTCCTCCACCTCCTCATCGGGGTGTGCCGAGGTTGGTACGTAAACCTGTATGACCTTCAGCGAATACCGTTTGGTGATTCTGAGTATAAGGTACGCAACCCTCGTCGACACACTCCCGATCTTTACAACGTTGTTAACGAGAGACTTGTGGACGATAAATCCGACACCCCCTTGGGACAGATGGTCGCCTTCCTGTGATAGAGCAAGTTGCCGGATTCGAGGATTACCGTGTCCTCCTCCTCTCTTCGGACTTCGGATAATCTTATAATATGCCAGCGCAACTTGTCTATCTCTTCTTCCAGATCCACGATCTTCTCGTCAGTTCTCAGAGTGCGTGCGTTGTACGTTGCCAGGTCGAGTCGTCTAAGGTGGCAACCGAACCTCCACCGGAGATTCTTAGCACCCCCTGCCCCGCCGTTACCATGGTCGTCACCGTAGCCAGGAATAGCGGGGCCGCCGGTGACTGGGGGCCCCGCTATTCTTGGCTATCTAGCTAGGCTAGCTATCACTTACATTATATGTTATTATTTTATATATAACGGTAAAGATCTATATAGACTAATGAAGAAAATAGTGTAGAAATTAGACGCTCTGTTCACGCGTGTTCCATTTAGCTGTTTTTTTTTTAAATAAAATAAGATTGACAAACTAGCACATAATCCACTTCATAATAAAAGGAATGCTGAAGAACGATTCGTTTCTCTACACTCACCATACGGAACTCAAGTATCAAGCTGGAAAATAGTCAAATACGGACTTTTCGTATATTGTTAAATTTACTACGAGTGCTGTACTCCAGATCTCCCACGGCTCGGCTGTGCAGAGCTTATAACTATAATAAAAAAGAAACATTTATGATATATTTTTATTATATTTCTGTCGTAAAGTTGCAATCTATATACGTTCCACTCCTCGGCACAGTCCTCCTCTAATTTCTGCGAAAGTTTTAGGGCAAGAAAGTGTCCGCAGGAACGTTAACCTATATGACGTCAGCATAAAATAAAAATGGCGACATGAACTATTTCAAGTTGTGTTTTGTGGTAACAAGCTAACGTATCGTGAGCCTCACATGAATATTTTAAAGAGTACATTTGAATATACTAATATATAATAATACCTATTCCAGACATAAATAATGTTACAATTTAAAAATGCTCTTTTATTTTGTTTTTCTGAATTAGTTTGGAACACGTTCCATAAGTAAGAGACTTCATTCGTTTACCACAATTTTACATGCTTTTCACCGTGATCGTTGAATTACATTATAAAGTGGGGCGTTAATACTAGGTAATGATTAGACATATCATTTAGTATTTTAAATAAAGTTAAAATATTTGTTATATTACTGTAGTTATATTCTTCGTTTTATTGATAAAAATTTACTTGTTAAATAAATATGTAATAAAACACGCATACCATTTCAATTCACCTTGGACTTTACTAATTTGTTTACTTCACATTGCATCGTTAGGTGAAGCATTATTCTATTACGATAGTATGGCATCGATAATGGATCGAAGCTTGTTGGTAAACTACTTGAATTTATGGAAGCTACAAGCATGCAAATTGATCGCAACAGAGAGGTTAGACGTATCTGTTAATAGTGTTCGAGATCCAAGTAGACTGGTATTACTCAATATCACTGTGAAATAAATGGTTTTAAATTGCCGTTACCGCCTCCATAACGGTGGTTGCTGGTCTAATTATTTTAGGTTTAACGTAAACGGAATGCTTATACCGCCATCTGTTAGAGCCCATGATATTTTTTTTTATAGAAGAGGGGGCAAACGAGCGTGCGTTCCACCTGATGGTAAGTGTCAACCGCCCGATACCCAGTGTAGAAATTAGGTACTCTGTTCAAACGTGTTCCATTTGCTAAGGAACGCTCCCGCTTCTCTATACCCACCATACGGAACACAGCAGAATCATGCTGGAAAAAAGTCAAATGCGGACTTCTCGCGTTCTGTTAAATTTACGACGAGTGCTGAGTCCAGAGCTACCACGGCTCGGCTGCTACCAGAGCTTTTCACTTTAATAAAAAATAAACATTTATGATATATTTCTATAGTAAAGTAACAACCTATATTCGTTCCACTCTTGAGCACACGCCTGCAACTGCAACACCAGGGGAATCGTAGGTACGTTACCGGCCTTCCTTTGAAAAAAAGAGTGGGCTCGTCTTTTTGGATATAAATTAGTCTCCTCTTACGACCTACGGGAAGAAATGGGGTTCTGAGATTCTTCTTATGCCGCTTTTACACGACAATGTGGTAGAACCATGCTTCAGCTATATTATAGTTGTAGCACGAGTAAGTCAGTTCATCTGGGGAAGGACCAATCTTTTACAGAATGCCAGCGTAAAAAAGTAGATCAATGCTGCTGGTGCATGTAGAGAACCAGAGACCCTTTTTACTGAAAACGAGGCCTTTAATCTTAACACGCAGATGTGACAAGGCATTGACTTCTAATCGAGGACATATGGGCTACATTATCCACCTTTTTTCTATAAATGAAGAAATGTCCACTTAGGTTATCATAATAATTGCAAAACTAGCTTAAACCTCAGCAATGATAAACGCGGCAAATAGCCGAGAGTGCAGTTGATTAAATTTAGTAATATTTTATATCAACAATATTACCGTCTTGTTTCTAAACGGGTTAAGAAATAGCTAAAGCTGAACGAAGCGCAGGCAGACACGAACTATTTTCTTGTAAACAGAGTCTAAGAAAAATAATTAGGTCACAGCGAGTATATTACCTACTACTGTATCGTCATAAGTTCTTACAATGCCAGACGTCCAGAAGGGCGTAAAAACTAAATTTTATATTACATTCATACATAAACACAAACAAATATATACATACAAACTGTTACATTAATTAATGAAAGCTTAACAAAGTCCACTGCTGAACGTAGATAGTGGGTATATTTGCCATAGTTGCGACGCAGAGCAAGTTTATCAACTGTTTTCTGCTGCCCATTTCCTGGTTTGTTTGCCTTTGTCGCCTCTCGCGATACGCACCGGACTATATAAAGGTTAGTGAAATTTTTACACCGCCCTTGTATTCCATACATAAATACAGGTCAAATTAATAACAAAAACCTGCTATAATAATATAGTAGTAGTTGTATAAAACTAACGCAAATTAAATCAGTAGCCTAATGGCAGGACGCGGACCGCGAACTCGAAATGTCATGGGTTCGTATCCGCCATTCGACTACTGTCGTGAACCACTTCTAATTCATTTTAAGCGTTCCATTAGTGGTTAAAGGCAATATTAGTAATATTTAATAGCATTACTAGTATTTAAATAAATACAAAAGATAAATGACCACATATACATATCTATACAATTAACAGACCAATATATTGTATGCGCATGGGGTTTTTTTTATATACGAACGTGAAAGAAGTGACGGACATGTGTCAGAATTGTTTCAAAAGGAATTCCGTGGTCTCTGCTTACCCCTGTGTGATAGTCGTGAGGACTTATGTATATAAATATGAATGTATCTATACACAGACATCATTACTGTTTTCTGAGATTAGGCTCCTGAATTTCAATCTGAATTAACAAATTGATGTTAAAAATTATTGCCTTCTGAATTAAAACTGTTCTGGAGGCCCCGGACGATATCTCTTGTTACCTTTGTGACATCAGATATTTAATGTTACTTTCCTTATAATACAAATTAATTACTCGGAACTAATTAAGAAAGAACATGAGTTATGATAAACATTCTAAATATAAACTTTCCTCATAAGATTCGTAAGATTTCACACGGATATAGATGTTAAATATGTATTAAATTCTGTATTAATTCGTCTGTACACGTTCTTATATTGTCATCCGATTATGAGCTATGTTCAAAATTTCAAGTATCTAGCTCACCGGGAGTTTAAAATTAATTACTAAATTCGGCCCGAACAAACATATACAAAAGCGAGTTAAAAGTTTATTACACACCTCGAACGTGAAGCGGAGAGTTTGGGCTTTACTGTCGACTAGTCAATTTCACGCTACCCGTTACAGTTACAGCCTATAAAAAGTCCACTGCTCAACATAGGGCTCCCCCATAGATTGCCAAAAATGGATACCTTCTTTGAAGCAAGAAAATATGACACAGTAGCCGCGCTAAGCAAACTGGTCGGCAACCGCAGTTTTCCTTTAAGTTGTTATTAGAAAAACGTTGCTGCCCATCTTCTGGATTGTTTCCCTCTGTTGCCTCTTAAGACACCCACGGGACGATCCCAGATAGTAGATAATTCTAACACCGCCACTACACGGATTCACGCTACCCGCTCTCACCAAATCCAGTATATTTTATCATTGATTGTATACAACCTAAACAACATAGCGATAGTATAAACTAACATAGTGGAAATCTAAATGAGTATTTATCAAACTTCTTTGGATGTTCTTGATGCCTAGCCTAAAAAATATCATTTATAATTTCTATAATTTCTATTGAATAAGGAATCTCAAAGCACTTAGCACCTGAGCTCTAAATGTCACAGTTCGTGAGCAACCCGATTTCGATCTCCGCTGGCACTCACAGAATAACAACGTGAACCAGTAGAACCTACCTAGCTGTTTTTTAAATGCTTATCTAGTTCCTATGATTAGATTCTATCTGATAGAAAGCACCTAGACCTAGTTTAGACGATATTCCATGTGTGAATCGAAAACGAATTTATTTTCATTGTGGTTGCAGTGTCGTCGTCAGCAGCAAACTAATTTTGCTTATTTTTAGTTGATTTAAAATAAATTAGTAGTAAAAACATTTTCAAAAACAAGCTTTTAAATAAATGGTTTAAAAAGAAGAAAATAAACTTTAAATTAAATCAAATCCACCAATTTATTAAATAACACAATTTATATGATATAAAAGCTTGTCGCATAGACATAGAGCGAAGAAAAACGAGCACTAGGAAACACCTGTCAGCACGACTCCAGCAGCGGATCCGGCCGCGCTGTTAAAAATACCAACATTGCTCTCTCTCGCGGTCCCACTACCGCCGCATCAGCGCAACTATCCTGATAGAGTTTAGGCGTTGGAGAAGAGAGGTTTACGCTCATACGGTTGTGAACTTTTTCATATGGCATATCTTGAAAAGAAATGACGATATCATCTCTTCACCAAATACATTTTTACTGTATTATTATATTACAATTTGAGTTTTAATGAAAATTTATTTTGATTTTTTTAACATTAAAAAAGTCGAATTTATAATGAGTCACCGGACAGGACCTATTTGAATTTAAATTTATTGTATAATTTTTTAAATAGTTACGCAATTGAATCGCTGAAGTTTATGTCTCTGCTCTGTGGTGACCACTTAGCATTAAGTGGCGATGAATAATGGATCATTTTCTCAATAGCTATAAATATTAATTAGAAATTCTTGCGCCGTCTAAATTATTTTTTCTAAACAGCGCAATGCTTAATTTGAAATTCACCGCACAATATAACCGGCAATCAGTAATATAATCAAATTGTATAAAAGGTTTGGTATCTGAAGTAAAATACTATCTTACATAAAATTATTTTTATATAATTTTTGTATTAAATACAAAAATTATATAAAAATAATTTTAGATACAAAGCTAGCGTAAAACTACTGTAATTGCTAAGTAGCTATCTCTATATGTAAACATCGATTGCTGTCAGTTAGTATCGCTAAAACTCGAAAACGGCTCGAACGATTTTGATGAATTTTTTTGTGTGCGTTTGAGTGGCTCTCTGAATAGTTTCGATTCACAATTGGACCTGGTAGGTGGCGCTGTTGTCAAGTTGTTGTCAAGATCCAGAAAGCGCCCGTACGAAATCGGGGCGGATCGCTAGTTTTTAATATTTACGCTATCACTACACATTAACGAAACGGCGGCTCCGTGGCGCAGTGGCTTAGCAATGAGTTGCTACGCTGCGGGGCGCCGGTTCGAATCCCGCACGGAACAAGTATTTGTATGGCCTACAAATAATTGTTCCGGATCTGGATGTTTGTCCTTGTGCAATCTGTGTTTGTAAACTGCCTCCACGATACAGGAGAAAATCCTAGTGTGGGGGTAACGTTATTTTTAAGAAAAAAAAAACGAAATAAGATTTTTGCGGAAATTGTCACGTTTAACAACTTATTTTTATTTTATACTCCTAACTCCTCTGTAGTACTTTGCAGCACTCATAGTTACAGAAAGACTGATCGGTTCAAAGCCACTTTCGGATCAGACCAAAAATTAATAATTTTAAGTATAAATACGTTGGATACCCCAGGTTCTCCGTGATTGCTGTGAAGAAATCGAAACGTCCGGAATATGAAAATAAATAAATTAATAAACTGTAATGGTAGAATGTGAAGCTGTACTTACAATTAAACATTATATATATATTACACAGGCAATGTATTAGATATTATGTAACAGACGAAGAGTTGTAAACGTATTTCCTAAAGAAGGACACGTTTGATTGGACTCGCAACACCGCCGCACCACATATTTAAAAACACAATAAAATTTTAAATACTAGTTTCATTCAAAGCTAATTTAGACTCAAGCTGTTATCAACGTCCTGAAATCTCGGCATCTGACAGGTAAGTACACCACATCTGTTGGGACAGCACTTCAGCGCTCGCAGACAATCAGAATCCGTGGTGCAAGTGTGAGTGCATAACCAGGGACCCTTGGGATCCTTGGGGCAACTGCCCTGCTTAACTGAAAAGAAGGTGGAATTTTAAAAGTCTTATGACACAAAGGCAACCAATCTATTTAACATTCAGTAAGTATGTAAGTTGATACCAAAATAAAATAAAGTAAATTATCATTATAAGCCGCAAGTAGAAGTTACCAATCACATTACACAAGTTTCTGCATAGTTACTAATAATAAAAATAATTGGTTACTAATAGTAATAACTGCTGGCCGTATAAGGAAGCTCAAAATTCGCTCAGCGAGCTATGGAGAGGGCTATGCTCGGGGTTTCTCTGCGTGATAAACTTAAAAACGAGAATATCCGCAGTAGAACCAGAGTTACCGACATAGACCAAAGAATTAGTATGCTTAAGTGGCAATTGGTCGGCCATATAGCTCGAAGAACCGACAACCGATGGGGAAGAAATGGTCTCGAGTGGCAGCCTCGTACCGGTAGCTGAAGTGTAGGGCGTCCCCCCGCTATATGGAGCGACGACCTTGTAAGACCTGCAGGAAGTCAATGACTGCAGGTGGCTCGGGACCGTGCTTTCTTGCATTCCTTGGGGGAGGCCTTTGTTCAGTAGTGGACTTGTGAAGGGCTGTAACGATGATGATGAGTAATAACTGCCGCTTTACCACATACTGTGCTTCGAACTTAAACACTGTAAGGAAACCTGCATATCTGAGGAATATAATATATCTAGGACATGGTGAAGTCCGTCAAAGACACTAGAGCAACGCAGCTGACTAATTTATAATTAAATGAATAAATAATTTATTTGTCTAGCTGTTAAAACTAATTCGATGGCTCCATAGCGCAGTGGCTTAGCAATGGATGGCAGTGCTTGGAGCCGCAGGTTCGAATCCCGCACGGAACAAATATTTGTATGGCCTACAAATAATTGATCCAGGTCTCGATGTTTGTCCTTGTGCAATTTATGTTAGTAAACTGCCTTCACGATACAGAAGAAAATCCTAGTGTGGGGGTAACGTGATTTACAAAAAAAAAATATTGTTCTATTACTCTCTCAGAAATGAGATAATTGCCACATTCTTTACTTTAGATCGCTTTACTTTGTTAGACGATGATTTGGCACTGACTGGCACTTCCTTTCTTTCTATACGTTTTGATAAATCCAAGATTCATCAACTTTAATAATATCGTTACTACCCTGAAACGCACCTGCTTAAAATTTATTAATCATGTCACCATTCCACGTTGACCTGCTTCTGAGCATTTGTGAGGCTGTACGCGAAACTATCCTGCTCTCGCAAATATATGATTTCGTGAACGATACACGATCCAACCAGAGCCGTGGTAGCTCAGATTTAAGTAAGTTTCACAGTATGCGAGCAACCCGGGTTCGAGCCCCGCCGGCACCAATGAAATTGTTAATTGCAATTTTAAGTGCTTATTTACCACGTGATCGGCGGTGAAGGAAAATATTGTGTGGAAACCTGTATGTCTGACAAATAAGAAAAAATATTTCGAAGACGTGAAATTCGCATGTCCTTGCCCTAAAACCCTCTCCAAAATGAGAGGAGGCCTGTGCCCAGAAGTGTGACGTATATAGGCTGTAACTTTAAACCGATCCAACCAGCAATATGTGCTAAATATTTTTATACGTTGTTAGCAAATAAAATTTTTACAGAGAGCACGTTTCTTCCGTAACATCCATCAAAAGGAGACCACTTCTTTCTACATCTTATAATTAGTCGAACGAACTAATATTTAATATATTAGTGGTAGACAATTGACTTAGAAGGGTCCATAAATACAACTTAAATTTCTGTTTATGAATTGGTCCGGCTTAAAGCGATATTCGAAATCATAAAAAATCATCGCACCAAAATATTCCTGACGCAGGTCCATTTTGCAATGTAACACAATAATTCAATTTAGCTAGTAAAAATTGTGTAGAGAAATTTGAAATTGGAACATTCGTATTTTAACTTGTTAATAAACGTTTTTCAAAATAAATTACTTATAACTGGCCAGTGTCTCACACAATCTTTTTCTGAAAACTTTCTGAGTTTCATGTCGTATGCAGCGTTACTTTGCCGGCATGCATATACGCATAATAACCATTAACACCATTAGATCCTTAAAGACCACAAATGGACTTAAGGAGAAATTGCCTAAATCATCACGCTTGGGCGGTGGACTGACAATCGTAATACCAGGCGTCACGCACCTTTGACGTTGCCATCTGGGTGTGTGTCTAGTGTAAACGAGAGAATATACCGCCCTCTGTGGGAAGCCATAACATTTTTCTGGCATTTACAATTAAACAAAATCTTACTATAGTTAACGAAATGTCTTCGGGTCATGGGATCGACACATATAGAACCACCACACGTTGTTGGGCAACACAGTTGAGAACTGCTACATGGCCTTTGTGGACCACATTCCGCATCGCATACGTTGACCGACAACGTCGGAGGGCAGGAGCCGTCCTGACATAACGACACTGTGATGGACACTGTAAAAACAATTTAAATTGTATGTCGTTAGATAGTAAGCCTTCTACTATCCTTAGGATTCTGTCTCGCTGAATGTCACTTATCTACCTATTTCTGCCTGCAAACAGTATTCACTGTTGTATTCTGCCTGCAAACAGTATTCACTGTTGTATTTATAGAAAGCCAAGATAGTAATAGGCTTTATGCAATTCATCTTAATCCTCAGCGGTGACAATACAACTATAAACGACTACGTTTTTGACCAGGTGGTCTGGTAGAATTTTTACCATATCAATTTCATAAAAAGTAAAGTACGTTCACGCAGATTTAAATCTTTATAGGTAATTAAAATCGTTGGTGCGTCTGCTAGTCGTGTTACATTTGAACTACTAGATCAATTCGATAGATGGTGTTGAAGTCATGTCATTAACGAATTCTTTATTTTATGGGTCAAAATGACTAATATCCACAATATTGTTACGTTAGTGCAGTGCCAAAAAATTTTATCAAAAATTTTTGACTCGGTGCTGTGGCTTGGCAGTACAAATTTGTCGTCTCAATCTAAAAAGGACCACTCTCACGTATTACCAGCGTAAATATAGCTACTTAATGCTGCTGCGTTACGTATGGTGAGTGTAGAGATAGATAACATAAGAGCTTATTTTACTGGTAACGAGACACTTCACTTATCTTCAGGTAACAACGCGTCTGCATTTTGATAATAATTATCTATGATACATGTAGATTTGTATAGGCCCCAGTATCCCCTTGCCATCAGATGGCCCGTGTGCTCGTTTGTCACGTTTCCTGTATTAAGAATGACACAAACCAATCCGGATGTAAAGCGTAGTGATAACGGCGAATCAGTGGCGTAGCAAAGATTAATCAATCAATCAAACATTTTATTATGTTATGTCAAAGAAAATATACACTACGCGAAAAGAAACGAGGCGCGTGGGGCGTGGAACGGGCCGTCGTCGACTGCCCTGGCCGAGGGCTGGTACGTAGTAGTTTGCGTCTCGTTTATATTTATGGTACATATATGTTATATATATATATATATATATATATATATATATATATAATAAGTATATAATATATATATAATATGTACCATTCTATATTTCTATTTTATGGCTCTAATAAATATAATGTTGTTTTTGTCGGTAAACCAAACACTTTTTTTATTATTTTCTTGCAATCCTGTCCATCCAAAGGTTTTCTGGAAGAGATCGCTAACCATTGGGGTAGTGTTGTCGCTAAGAGCGATCTAACAAAAATGTAAAAATATATATGTTATTTTTTGGCGTACAATAAAGTGTTATCTATCTATCTATCTATGCTTCCCTATGGATTTTCCTAAAAAATTATACATACGGCTACGAATTTTTGCAATTGTTAGAAATAATAATAAAAATAACAAAAGTCATCGAAAAAGTCAAAAATATATAAGAGTAAGAAAATTTTAAAGGGTAGTAGGTAATACTGATTATTGCGTACTGAAATAATAAGTGTTGGTTAATTATTTAAGATTAACATTAACTGTCGTGCACATTTTGTTTTGTCGGAAATTTTAATATTCCCCATCTGTAAAGATATTTAATAAAATTTGATTTAAAATTGATCGTATCTTTCACTACCTAAATATATAAGTTTACATTATGTAACATATACCTACTATGTATTTTCTTTGGCACAAGTCTACAATATTCCATTTCGGTTCGGTATCAACCCTAGCGTTACACGCTCCACCTAAATGTCACCGCGCTTGAACTCTCACGTACAGAGAGTGTCACCGCAGTGGTTATGTTTTGTTATGTTATGTATATAGATATATATGGTACCAGGAAGATATTACTTAACAAACTGTGTAGTTCGCTTTAACCTGCGTGTATAATATAATTAAAAAAATGGTGAGTGTCGTGGAACACTCGGTTGGAACGAAGTTCCTTTCGTAGTATATTATTATTGATAAACGTTTAATATTATTGATTCACTAATACAAATAAATGAATTACTAGTATATAATAAAATGTCATTAAAATAAAATAATATTTCTTTCATGACAAGATAAGAAAAAGAGCGAGCGAGATGGATATTATTCCACCTAGCTTCCTTATAGTTATAGCAGCCAAAGCTGTCTACTACGTCAGAAGGGGTCGTAACGGAAAAATCTTGCACTTTTTGCGCCTAGCCCCCATCCATCAAATCCGTGCCGTCCGTTAAGGAACTTCGTTCCAATATATTATTTTCATTTGTTTTCATTTACTCATAATTAAAATAATTTTTTATTATTACAGTTGATAACATTCCGCCAGCAAAGCGTGGCTATAGCAAATATCCACTCATATCAGCAGTGAACCTTTGATAGACTGTAATGGACAATGAATATCTAAAGAATAAATGTCATCATTAAAATACACCGATAAAATTAGAGAAAAATACATATAAAATGCAGCTTAAAATTTAATAAAACAACATTCATAGAAGAACGCTTGCAGTTATAACGATAACAGTTCTAACTTCATTTAATAAAAAATTAAAATTAAACATGATAAAGTCCGTAAAATTTGTTTTATTGAATGTGTTTAATTCGTATAAATTTAAGAAATCATTATGAATCAACAAATGTGGTGGAATATAATATTAACCTTTATTTATTAATTATATGCAATTAATGTAGTAGTTACATTTATTTAAAATTAATGTTAATTACTTTTCTTACATAACATTGAAATAGGTATATAAATATTTTATTAATGTGTTTTAAATTACAAAATATACTCACAAAAACAAACCAAATAAAATCGAAACATTTTCTCACTATTTCACATACGCTAGCATCCTATGTTATTCCCATCTATGTTATTTTACACTAACCTTACACTCGACAGTAGTGTTTTGCCTGTGACCACGATAAGGATCTAATAAATTATATTAACAAGTATATCTACTGCTCTCTGTCATATTTAAGGTCAATATGATTTGATTAGATGACCACAATTACGTTTCATAACACTGTTATGAAAACAAGTGATTAACCCAAGGATTTACTTGTTGTGAATAACCCAAGTAATTTAACATTTTAGTGTTACGTATCAAAAGTCTGCAATAGATCCATATTACATAAAGTTTTTAATAATTTATTAAAAAAAAGTCTTAAACACATTTTAGGTAATTTTTCAATTTATAGGTAATAATAATTAATTTTCAATATGTTATACTTTGTTAATTCCATCAAAAAAATTTGACTTTAAGTCAACCAATTGCTATAATTATAATTGTTAACATGACTGTCTCGTGGGTTCAAATCTCCGGTCGGGACAATATCAGTTGTTGGCTTTTCTGTGATAAGATATTATCAGTAGCACTCCTGAGTCAGTAAGTTGTTGTGGTCACCCCTAATTCTCTCCGGTCGTGTCGGATTGCGGTCCCATCGGACTATGATAGTGAGGGAATAGAGAGTGAACCTTGTACTTACGCATCACTCGCGCACTATAATCCTGTCCTGTACAAATGGCTAGTTTCCGTTGAGACTGGCCGCCGTGAACGAAAATACACTCTGGAACACATTATCATTATAATGTACGAGTATCGAACTCGATCACAAGAATAAGTCTACTGTTGCTTGGTGGCAGATATAAGAAAGAGCTTGGCTCCATCCAACCCCGACTGATATATAGGCAAAAGAGCCACATATCTATTACCTAAGTTACTGCAGTGAATACGCAGTAGAACTTCTGTTGGGACAAATTCACGTTTTTTTTTTTCGCATCGAATTGGCTCACAAATCGTACCCTTTGTAATATTTAAAGAAATGGTCTCCGTCAGTTGCAAATACAGTACAGCGTTGTTTTAGGCTAAAATATGTGGTGAATTGTTTTCGCCGTGTTTGACTAGTTTTTTTACTCATAACTGCTTTGAAATAAACCTTGCGTGATAAATTAATGTTGGCTTGGAGAAATTATGCAATGTTACTAGGTGAGAAAAATTATATAATAAATTAACGGATGGACAAGAAAAATTAAGTTAAATAAATAAATAAATTAAAGGAGTGTAATATCTGGCACAGTGTCAGTACGATTGGGTCGGCTCGACTTGGGAAGGAACACGCTCTCGCAGAATACCAGCATAAAATAGCAGCTAAACGCTGCTGTGTTTCGTGTGGTGAGTGTAGAGAACCGGAGACCCCTTTTACTGGAAACGAGGCATTCCATCTTAGTCTTCGCGGGTGACAACGCATCTGTATTTTGATTCGTAATCGAGGATATATATAGATGTCTATGGGCCACCGCAACCACTTACCATCAGGTGGATTGTGTGCCCGCTCGTCAGTAAGAGAAGGGGAGTTAAAATTAATTCATAAATAGATAAACGGAAAAAGTCCAGATCATTCTTATGTGCCGCCATTTAAACTCGTTGTTGTGTACGCACTGAACTATTCATATTTAAATTGTTATTATGTACTTTATGAAAAACAAACATAAAAAGGATGCAATATATATTTTAGTATCCACGAGTTCTAGACTTCATTATCATCTGCAGAGAATAGACCAAAAAGGAAATTAAAGTACGATTATATTAAGAATAAACAAATCCAAAACTTCCTGTTTTCCCATCGCTAGTATCGGTCACAATGTAAATAAACTTTAACAGAATAATTGACTTCCTAAAAGGCCTGTATAGCGAGGACTAAATTGTTTGTACTTTGAGGCAAATCGGATTATAAGCGGCCACTATCCGCTACGGGTCACTTTGTGAAGTCCTAATTGAACTATTTTGTTAAATGGATTTTAAGTCAAAAACAACGAAAAAGGAGATAATTTCTTTTTGTATGGAGAATGGGCCCACCACATATTGTGGCGTAACTTAATGAAACACATGTCAATTTATTTCTTATAATCTGTAGATTACAGTAGTAATGTTAGTTTTACCGTATTTAACTTATGGGAATGTTGAAAAAATTAACAGTTAAAATATTAATATCACAAAACCTAAAAACAAACTAAAAGCGGTTGTCTAGCAGTTTTCACCGGTATTATAAGTTAAAATATGCACTGGTCAATAATTAATAATATAAAACAAAGTTGTAGGTACATTCAGCATTCATAGGTACTTTAAGATTGATGGAAAATCCTTTTAGTAGATCGTTCCTCCTTACAAGCATTTATTTCAATAACATTAGCCAGAACACGAATATCATAACAACTCTTATTTTCAGATTTCATGATTCCGGTTAAATCTTCATAAAATCTTTAGACAGTTTACTATAATAATTTCGTATCTTTTTTTATGTGTAATAAAATTAAGTTACGTTAAAATTTCTAGAGGGCTCAAAAACGATTGTCTGCTTTACAAAAAAAATATCATGGCGTGAGTTCTTTGAGAACTTGGTCACCCATGTTGAATAAAGAAGAACCCATTTGACTGGGCCGAGATGGCCGCTGCAAGTGAGCTTGCGGAGCCCACTCCGAATGCATTTTGGTGTAGTGTGGTGGAAAAGGTGTCCTCTTTTAAATCCCGCTGCAGCCTATCCTCTATTACTCTGTCAAACCGTGGATGCGGTGGTGGTAGGGCCACTGCGGGGGAAGAATATCGAGTGTTCCCACCCTCCACGGCTGAAACTTAGTCGGCGGCGGAGTCATGAATGAAATCAGCTGCAGGGGTTAAGAAGACGGGTACCACTGAGTACTCGTTTTTTCTGGCCCCATGGCCTCCACATATCGGACTCAGGGGGACCCGTCACGCAGGTGGGGTTGGCGGTCGTAAAGAAAGGTTGGGGGTGTGTTCTGGTGCGCCTTACAAGGAAGGAGAAGAGGGAGGGGTTCTTCTCTCCCGAGGAAGGGCCAGTCAGTGCTGATAGGGCCACGGATCTGGCTCTGCCGATATGCGGCTTACTTAAAAAACCATGGACTTTTAATCTGTGTAAATACGACATAATCCGTCCTAGCCCCCGCGAGGCGGTATGTGTAACATTACAGACATTGTGCAGACATTATAAAAAACAGGAAGGAGCTCCGAGTTTTTTTCAATTAAAATATATTTTATAAGATTTAATGAATATTGGCTCTTGCAAAAGGAATACCAAATAGTTTTAAAAAGTACATTTGTAAAACATTCGCTTTTTCGCAAATTGACAGTCTGCATGTAAATGAGGTTTAAAATAATTTTCGTGTTTTGGAAACGATCTTTTTTGCCAGCAGGTTTTTATAATATTTACAGGTACTTTTTAGCTAGGAAGTACAAATTAAAATGCAGTGAAAGTGTATCAAATTTAAAATACTATTAACTAAATCTATATACTAATATTAAAGGTATGATATTAGAAAATATGGGATGCTATTTAGATGTTTGTTAGTCCGTTACGCAGTAAAGTAAAAAAGTATCCTCCTCTTTTTCTATAGAATAAAGGTGACAAGCGAGCAAACAGTCCACCTGATGGCAAGTGGCCTGTGGCCCATAGACTTCCATATTAATCCTCGGTTAAGAATTAAAATTTAGATGCGTTGTCAGCCCTGAGAACTAAGATGCAATGCTTAGTTTCCAGTAGAAAATATTCTCCAGTTCTCTACACCCACTATACGAATTAAACCACAGCGGAATTAAGGTGCTATTTTGGGCTGAAATTCTGTGAGAGCGTATTCCTACCCCGGTCGAGCCGACCTGTCGTGCTGCAGAAATAAAATAGCTGCAGCTTGGCTCTAACTCATCAATTCCCTTTCATTACTGAGAGGGTTTTAAGGAAGAGTCCACCGTGTTGTTGCGGGCGGATTTAAAGTCTTCGAAATATTACTTTAATTTCTCAGACATGCAAATTTCTTCATAATGTTTACACACGTGGTACAGCACGTGGTAATCAGCACTGACTCCAGTAATTATAAATAATAATTTCATTGGTGCCGGCGGGGATCGAACCCGGGTTGCTCGCGTACTGTGAAATTTATAGCGAGCGTTAACCACCTGAGCTACCACGGCTCTCATAATGTATATTATACTAGTAGTAGACCCACTTTAATGTAGCTTTATTTAGATTTAAGATGATAATCAATGAACATTTGTCATATTTATTTTTAGGTTTTAAAAAAATCTTTAAGTTTTTTAAATAACATACAACCTAGATCCCCCCCGGCATTGCTCTCTATCTGATCGTAAAGTTTCATCACAACCGGTTCAGCCATTCCGAAGATTAGCCTGGACAGACAGACAGACAACATTTTTAAACATGGTAATTTACGTCTTAATAGATTGCATATAATCCCCTGAGATTAATAGATGCTAGTTATTTCAATATTACAGACAGACACTTCAATTTTATTAATGTTATATATAGATGTATAGATTATACTCATTTAAATAAAATTACATACACGGATAAACCATGTCCTGGATTGGCGTCTAGAGTACCCTGGGAAAAAGAAAGGTTACCACGGTAAAATGAAAACGAAGTCATTTCTGTTTCAACGCAGACAGAGCCACGGTTGAAGTAGATGAATATGAAGGCACATTCTGTTTAATCAAATATATCGCTTTTTAGGGTTCCGTAGCCAAATGGCAAAAAACGGAATCCGTATGCATTCGTCATGTCTGTCTGTCCGTCTGTCCGTCCGTATGTCACAGCCACTTTTTTCCGAAACTATAAGATCTATGCTATTGAAACATGGTATGTAGATGTATTCTGTGAACCGCATCAAGATTTTCACACAAAAATGAAAAAAAAAACAAAAAATTTTGGGGGTATATAATATAATACATAGAACTGAAACTCAAAAATTTTTTCATCAAATCCATACGTGTGGGGTACTGAATAGTTTGCGCGAGAGACACTTCCAAAGAACGACAAGAACTTTTATATTATATTGCTATATATACTTGCTGCTACGGAACCCTTCATGGGCGAGTCCGACTCGCACTTGGCCGCTTTTTTATAATTAACTTGTCCACATTTCTTACTTATTTTAAGCCAATGCTAAAAATCAGCTTTTATTCACAGGATAATGCCTACGCATCGCCTCACGGGATACACAGAATATATATACACATATACATGCATACAGAACAAATATTAAATATACATATGTATATGAAAATAAGAGCTGTGTTAGTTCAAACTTCCAACGATTTTTTCACATGCTTACGAACTTTATTATTAAAAACAAACTTGTTGGGAGGTTTTTTAATGTCAAGAGGAATGTCATTCCAGAGTCTGATGGTCGTGAGGGCGAAAGAGTGAGATAGTTAGCTCCAGAGATTAGCGTGTTTAAACAAACAAAAAAAAACTCTTCCGCTTTATTATATTAGTATAGATGTTTTCAACGTGTAGCAAACATTTTACGAAATCATGTACTTAGTGCAATTAATCCGTGCAAAAGCCGGAAGTAATAGTTTTAACAAGATGTATGGCTCAATTTATCTTGCTTATAGAACTATCAGCCAAGTGCGCAATTTAAAATCTTAATTGGATTGTCTAGACGAAAATTGGGGCGATAAATATCTAGCATATAGATACGAATTTAATACGAATTACCAACGATACTATGAAAATTGAGACTCCATTCTTCCATAACACATATCTCAGTTCAATGGTTTATTTAGTCCAGAGCTGGCATTCATCTTAATGCCTTTTAAGTTGAGTAACAAGGAAGATCATTATGTGGTGGGATTCCATTTCTGTCTAAGGGTTAGTCTGGGTCGGTAAACAGTAGTATGTACTGCTCTGTTCCGCTCTGAAGGATGTAGAGAGCCAGTATAATCACAAACTGTGAGGCGTTCCACCATAGCCCTCAGAGGGGACAACGCATTTATATCTTTTTTGTAGTTGGTTGCAGATATACATGGTCTGCAGTAGCTGTTTACCATCAAGTAGATTGTAAGTTTCTCTGTAAAAGCTATAACATGACATAATATATTATATTACAATGATATAACTGTGATAATAACATAGTTTGGGCTCCCTGAAAACTGCTGTGTTTCCAAGAAGATTCAGTCTATAATGTATAGAGAGCCAGTATATTTTTATTACCAGTATATTACAGGCGGTGAGCTATTCCATCTTAGTCCACATAGGTGACCACTCATCAGCTGCCTTCATTGTTGAAGTTAGCTACAGGTGCTCATGTATAGAGTACTGTAAGTTCGTTTGTCGCTTCAGTTTTATAAAAAAAAACCCTGTTCTTTCTGTACGGCTTAAGACATATCATTGTATCTTAAATATACTTTTTAACATAATTAATGTATATCGTACTTACGTAGTTATATATCACTTTAATGTTTACCATACTGTTTTTTAACAAAATTTAATCATTTTGAAACTGTTTTTAATAAAACCAGTTTTAACCGACTTCAAAATAGTAGGAGGTTCCCAATTCGACCGTATTTTTTATGTGTCACATCAAAACTTTTTTCTAGGTGAACCGTTTTTGTTGTTTCTTTTTCTATTTGAAAGCTTATGATTCTCATGTGGCTATTTACAAATTTCGTCAAGATCTGATCAGTAGTTTTTTTTATTATCCTTAATAATGCATATTTAATTGACTTGGACTACATTGATGATGTTCTCATTTTAATTATACTGAAATCGGTTGTACATAAATTTTTATTTTGTCACCTGTGTGAAAACATTATGTTAGTTATGATTGACTCGTTGGTATAGTGTTAAGAGTAGATGTGACTGCTATTCATGTGGCTCTGACAAACAAAGGTGTTCGTGCTTTAAATACTAGGAACAAACACAAGGTTGTAATGTCATTTAATAGATACAGAATTAGTAATTTATTTATGGGGTAGTATATTATTTTCATGGGATATTTATGGAGTGTGGATGTATGTATAATAACAAAGTCTAGAAATTGAGACTGTCTCGTAAACGCGGTTACGGATCATGAGGTCCCGGGTACGGATCCCGGGCCGACTAAAACAAAATGTATTGAGTTTTTCATTTCACTTCATGTTTCAGTTTCCTCCTGTCGTTCGTTACGACACTCACAGCCACTACACGTTTCTTCTACTATTCATTATATATCTATCTATTCCACAAATGATAAAACGAAATATTTCTACAACAGGAAACAGGATAAAATGTGTTGGAGAACCAGTATGTAACAGGCTACGAGGTATTCCACCTCAGCACATAGGGATCGAAATAGATGCTTAACCATCTTCCTTTGATGTTTTAGAAGGTGTCCGTTGGCTTCAGTAATCATTTACCACTAGGTATGCTATTCACAATTTCTTACTTTAATACTATAAAAAAAATCTATAAACTAATAACCCACGAGCTGAACCAACTTCCTTAAGTAAAACTGATTTATTGTAATATGGCTTGTGGTCATAAAATATCATCTTAATAAAATAATAGACAGACTCCTCACTATCATTTTCGATAAAATTTACGTTATAAACGACCACCTGGTGGTAAACTGCTACTGCTACCCATAGACTTCCAACTTCAAACAAAGAAGCCTACAGGTGCGTTGTCATCTGTGGACTAAAATTAGCGACTAATATGAAATACTGTTATTTATCTCTTACTCTCTCTCTCTCTCTCTGTCTCTCTGTATCCATAAGATTGGATCACAGCAGTGCACGCATTGCTGTTAGGTGGAAGAAATAGGTAAGAGGGTGTTAGACTGTCTTCAAACTGTGGCGTTATTTACCCAGACGAACTTACCTTACTCTCGTTGATGATTTATAAATTTTCGAATGAAGTCCCGAAATTCTCACAATGATTATCCAGGTTATATCGAATACCAGGTATCTAATTAGTAAGATAGATATGGTAAAAAATTCATTTTTTTACTAATTATAAGCCAGTGCTTGACCACAATATCACCTGGTGGTAAGTGGTGATGCAGCCTAAGATGTTAAGTAGGCACTGTCTTATCGTAACAAAAGCCTATTCACGCTTGCTTTGAAGACGCCCAGATTATATGCGGACGGAAAGATAGACGCCGGCAAATTATTCCACTCCTTTGCTGTACGCATTACAAAAGACGAAACAAACCGTTTGTTACTATTGCGTGGAATATCGACAACAAAGGGATGAAGACCCGCCGACCGCCTCGTTGTCAAACGTTGGAAAGGAGAGGGATTAATTAAAGCGTGTAATTCCTGCGCACACTAACCTAAATGCATCCTATAGAATACCGAGAGACTGGATACTCTGTGCCTGTGCTCGAGGCTGACAAGATTGGTTTCAACCAAATCAAGGTCACCAACGAGCCTCTTAGTACGTCTCCCAACTGAGTCCAAAGCTGCCAAGTGGCATTTTGCAGCACCAGCCCAGCATATGTGACAGCAATACTCCATACACGACCGGACTTGCGCTTTATATAAGGTAAGAAGCTGCCCCGGCGTGATGTACCGCCGCAACCTTGCAAGGACACCAAGTTTCCTTGCGACTGCTTTGACTTTGGACTCAATGTACCGCCCATAGCTTAGGTTCGGAGAAAATTAAATCCCTAATAACTGAAGGCGGTCAATGTACTCAAAGGATACATTAGGGAAAGTAGGAGCCAAGGTGAGGGGGCTCCTTTTAGCGGTAAAAAGACACGCTTTTGTTTTGGAGGCGTTAAATCTCACGAGATTGGCATTGCCCCATTCGGAGACTGTCTGTAGTGCGAGACTCACACGCTCAACCATAGCCTCTCTTTCTGACTAGATTTGATTCCGACTGGCCCGGGCACTTGGTTAGTATATCTCCACAACTGTGCTGTCGTCTGCATACCCATAGATACCGGGAATGAGCAGACCATTTATATGCAGCAGGAAGAGAGTTGGGGAGAGAACGGACCCTTGAGAAACACCGGCACTAGTCGCCACAGTACCGGATGAGCAGCCATCGACGATGACCCAGAGAGACCGTTCACTCTAAAAGTCCTTCACCCAGACAATAAGGCCATCGAATAAGCCGTACGCTGAAAGCTTGCCCAATAGACTAGCGTGCCAAACCCTGTCAAAGGCCTCTAAAACATTGAGGGAAACAGCAAATGCTTCACCACTGTTCTCGAGGGCTTCGCCTCATATGTGAGTGGCATACGCTAGAAGGTCGCCAGTTGATCGATTTCGGCGAAACCCGTACTGGCGATCATTGAGGAGATCATTTTGTTCTAGGTATGCCATGAGGTTCAATATACGCTCCATAATCTCGCGTTGAGTATGGAGCTGATTGAAATTGGCCGATAGTTGGCAGGGTCGGTACGGCTACCTTTTTTAGGCAGAGGCTGCACATTGGCCAGCTTCCAAGATGTAGGCACTATTATACTAGCTTTGTTCACGTCTAGACTTCGCAAAGTTTTAAGATCTCTGCCATAGCGATACCGCAGTGAGGTAATTGATGGTACACTGTTGCTACTATCCAGACGCAAATTGCACGAAAAAAAAACAAGCAAATAAGTCCGTTTTCTCCTTAGGCGCATGCGTCACTGAGCCATCTGGTTTCACCAGCGGAGGCAGTGTAGACCAACAGAAGTTTGTCTCGCCCACTTTGGCAAGAGACCAAAAAGCTCTACTGCCAGATGTTTTAAAGAGAGCTTTGTGCCGAGCATTGTTTCTTTAGTCTAACATATCAATCATTTATTTAAAACTCCTAAAACTTTGAATCTATTCAGGAATATATAATTTGTAATTTGTTTTTGTATGTAATAATAAGCTTAATTACAGAAGACCGGGGCCTCCTGCTAAATGTATATATTTACTTACGAATTAATTTTGTAAATGACATACGTTTTGTTAAACTAAAGACTCCAAATCAAAAGAGTAAATTAACTAGGAGTACACGACATGTTCAAATGAGAATAATGTGTGGTTATTTTAAACGGAGAATTAGTTTTAATATTTCATAATTTCACGCATCGTTGAATTTCTCGCTCGGATTAACATCAGGGGAAACACCTAATCCACTTTGATGTCAGCCTAGTACTTCTGTGCAAATTGGATCGTCTGCTCAATCTGTATCCGTTTTATATTCGGTCTTTGTAAATACGATCACTTATATCTTTTTGTCTAAACTTAAGTTACTCCTTATCCATCAGTGTGTCATATTTTTTTTTCGAACAGTATTTTCTATCCTATACAAAGAAAAATTTGAAAAACTTATAACATGAATTTTATGATATTATATTATCACACCAATTCTTTCACCGGATTTCCAGTGATGGTTTTTTTACCATCACAAATCATTACCCTATTACAACATCCTAGGGGTATCGTAATAGGTGACTGTGGCAAAGGTTCCATGGCCTTAAAATGGCGGAATGACTATCTCTTTTATTAAACAAAAGCATGCCTTAGACGCAGATTAGAGTTAAAAGTATGAGACGTTTGGTACTGCTATCGCTAATCTAATCAAGCATCACGATTAAGGAAATTTTTCTTACCCTAGGACAGGCCCACATCCAGCTATAAACTGTTACTAATAAAAAAGATGAAGAAAAATACGTTATTCTTAACTGTCTTAGTTTCGTATATATGTATGTTAGTCCCATGTCACAAAATATATTACAGCACTACGTACAGATTGGCCACTTACACTCTTCCGGCAAACCGACTTACTTCACCTCGCCCGAATTTCAATACACAACAAGGATTCCAAGGCCAAAGTAGCCACAAGTTGTCTAATACATGTGTGGTGGTACTTCACATCAGGACTGTTTCTTATCCTATATAAAGCGCAAGTCCATTCGTATAAGAAGTACTACTGTCACATATGGCCTTGTGTTACAAAATATCACCTAGTCCTAGTAGCATTGGACTGATTTAGTTGAAAGCCTCGAGCACAGCTGCAGAGTAGACAGCCTCTTCTTGTTCTATAGAATATATTATGGAGAGTTTGCGCAGAAATTACATGATATTCCTTCTTCTCCTTTCCATTATTGGAGAATCAGATAGTTAGCGAGTCTCCACCACTTCTTCGATACGCATCACAACGAAACGGTCGGATTGGCTTTTGTAGTGCGCACAGTAAAGAAGTGGAATACTTCTTTTTATCCTATTACAATCTGAATGTCTGTAATGAATGAAGAGAATGAGAATTAAGAAAATAGACTTTTGTTACGCTATGAGAAATTACCATCAAGTGGGATTGTATTTAAAGAGCTTGCTTATAATGAGTAAAAAAATTTTCTTTCGCGCCGGAGGGAGAGGGTAAGTGCGTTTAGTAATTTTAATTCACACGCACATACTTACTATACCGTTCGCTTACAAATTTTGCGTATTAAAGTTTTTGGATGCCGAAGGTGACTGACGATGTGTTTGATAATATATTTCATCAAGAGTGGTCAGGGCCGGAGTGTGCCCGAGACGGAACAAAGAATACTTAATTTATAGAAATATAAAACAACTCTTTAATTTTTGTAGGAGTAACTTATGTTTTTGTTGTCTGTCAATATATTATGATATTATTATTAATTTTTCCCTCCTCTTTCCAATATCGCATAACTAAGCCTAAGCCCTGTTTCCAACTTGGTCATCACTGATAATTCTGTCACTGGTGTGCCTTCTGGTGTCGTCGCTGAAACTGCAGCTACGTCGTCAGCGATCTTATCTGCCATCATCGCGAGTTTGTTCAGTTTCGTATCCTGACATACTAATAGTACCTCTTTCCCTGAGTTTGGGAGTCGCAATATCCATAATCGTCTTAGGGCGTCGTCAGATACTTCCGTGTTCCGTGTTATTTCTGACATTCGTCGTAATAACTGTGACGGGCACTGTGATATTAAATCCATCTCGCTAACTAACTTCTGAAAGCCGTTCTGCGCCATCTTCAAAATCTGTTAACAGTAGCTGTTTCAACGCTATGCACGCTTTCTCTGCTGGCGGTATCAAAATAAGATCGTGTGCTTGCTGTAAAGCGTCCTTGGTCAACTTCGCTACTAACATCTGGAAATTTTCTAGGTCGCTTTTCTACTGAGGTTCCATGACTGCCTCTTTTTTTGTATAGGATAAGGGTGACAAACGAGCACACAGTCCACCTGATGGTAAGTGGTTGCTGTGGCTCATAGACATCTACATCTATCTTCGATTAAGAATCAAAATACAGATGCGTTGTCACCCGTGAGGACTAAGATGGAATGCCTCGTTTCCAGTAAAAAGGGTCTCCGTTTCTCTACACTCATCATACGAAACACAGCAGTGTTATGCTGCTATTTTACGCTGGTATTCTGTGAGAGCGTGGTCCTTCCCTGGTCGAGCCGACCCATTCGTGCTACAACTATACTATTAATATAGCTGCAGCATGGCTCTACCACGTATAAAACCTCGCAAACAGGTATAAAGCCTCGAACTGCGCAAATCACATACGCAGCATCTCCACCCAAAACTCTGGGATTCTCGCCGAAATGCTTAGGCATGCCAATTCTGCAGTCGCTTTCGTTGAATTCATACATTTTGGTTTCCCTTGAATTTGCCTGCGGAAATCGTTCGAGGATAATTTATATATACGAGGATAAATATATATATATATATATATATATATATCACTGAGTTACGGTGGGGAGGGCTAAACAAGGTCTATTCACTTTCACAATGGTCCTTACTACTATTATTTCAGTTAGGAGGCTTAGGGACGACTGGCGTCACTATAGCCGATCGGCGTGGGTGACATACAAAAGTGAGCTGTCAGCAAAATGCGTTACAATATTGCACCTACACTGCTCAACCATAAATATATTTAATTACAAGCCTTAATTTAAATCAAAAATTAATATTAAAATTACCGTGGAGCAAAATCAGGTTCATAATTTGTAGGTAATTTGTTTATAATTCAGGTGCGCGAGGGAGTTAAAATTATGGTAATTATGACCCTTTTCAAATTCGCAATTTCAGCAATGGTAAATGCGTAAAATAATTTTGATTACAGCCGTTATACATAGTTTTGAAAATTAGTATTAATACCAGTATCATTATATAACTGCGAGTGTAATGTCTATGACATATAATGGCATATGGTATATTATTTCTACCTCCTCACTGCTAGATGTATAAGGAAGTTCCTGATCGCTCAGTGAGCTAAGAAGATGACTATAGATGAACCTGTATAATCGATATAGACCAACGAATTAGAAATCTGAAGCGGCAATGGGCCGTTGCTCGTAGAACCGACAACGAAAGGTTCACGACTAGCAGCCTCGTACCAGCAAGCGATGTAGCCCACTTCTAACTGGATGGAATAGTATTTGGTAAGAGTTACAGGAAATTGATGGATGTAGGTGGCTCAGAACTGTGCTTTGTGGCATACCTCGCGGGAGGCTTGTGTTCAGCAGTGGACTTATATCTGCTAGTATTGAAACCTCCTCCACCTGCATATATTTTTGGTAGCATATTTTAGTTATTTATACATGCATATTTCTTGAAGGTGATCTGTTTGCCGACTAAACTTGCATATTATACTCGTTATTTGTTTTCAATCGAATGTATACAAATCTCAGTGCGGTCCGGGCCTTGTATGAAGCACTAATGAAAAGTCACCTAGAGTGTAATGGCTTTGTATGGAGCCCGCATGAGGCTAAGTACAAATTGATGGTGGAACGGATACAAAATAAGTTCATTCGATTTCTTTATTTAAAATCATATGGAGTGTATCCCTTCTACCCATTAATGTATCCAACATTATTTGTACTGTGCATGATGGGGTATAACAAACTGGAGGTTAGGACGGAGTTAAGTTTGGTAACGTATATGTTTAAATTGCTGCGTGGAAAAATATATAACGAGGCGATGCTGTGTGTGCCAGATAGGTACGTGTGGCACCGGAAGCGGCTCCCGCTGTTTGCGGTACCGCGCGCACGCACCAACCTTGTAAAGGAGGCCACACTAACCCGAGTGCTGCATACTAAATAAAGTAGCTCAGTTCCTTGGGTGAATTCACAAAAATGACATTATATATGTATTATGTTATAATAGTAGAAAGTTGTGTTCTGTTGTTGATAGTACTATGTTCACTATAATTACTTTTTGAGAGAGTTTTTCAGCTATTGTAGTTTGTAGATTGTGCGTATTAGGGACTGCTTTATCTATAAGGTATGCGGTTTTGTTAATTTTATTAATTAATGTAATATTTGGTCGGTTACAATGAATTTGATCCTTCTTTGTCGACATTAGGTTGACTGATATCATTTCGATGTCTTCCAAGTAGAGACTTAATAGCCCATTCGGTGAGTTTTATTTTGTCGTCTGTCTGTTTTTCGGAGTTTTGTGTAGTGTTTCCTTTTAAGTTCAATGGTGTTAATTTATTATCATTTTGTATTATGCCTTGTAGAGTGTGGAAGATTATGATTTATTGAAGAAATGTTATCTCAGGGTTGTAATTTGCTTGTTATGTAAAATTGTTATATCGATTATTCCCCTACCGCCTTCTTTTCTTGGCAAAGTCAGTGTAAGCAAGCATGACCTTGGATGATGTTTTCGAAATCTGGTCAGTGTTGTGTTTATTATGCGTTGTAGAGCTTTTAAATCAGACTTTGCCCAGTATATTAAGTGAGTATTGTATAGCAAAAAATAAGTGAGTATTGTATAGCAAAAGTATTGATGGCCTTTGTCGCGTTTCGTGCGTTTAATTGTGTCTTTTAGTATTGTGTTGAATCGATGTCGAAACTGTTGTTTTAATTTTTCTTTAGTATATTTGTAGTGTATTTGTCGTAACTAGTTGTAACCTAGATACTTATATGCCTCCTGTTCATCTAGTGCTTCTATCTTATCTCCAGTTTCCAAAGTAAAATGATGTTGATAGTTATGTCCTGCTTTGATCGAGTTTATTTTGCTTTTGTCTATTCCTAATTCCATTTTATGTCATTTGTGAATTCTTCTATTATTATTTAATTTAGGGCTCATTTTGAACTTACATATATCCGTTTTGAATGCTTTATCAAAGCGGACATCAGTCCCCACAAACCACACTGTATAGTGACGTCTTAATGTCGCAATTACTGTGTTCAAATGCCAAAGTCACATTATCATTATCGTTAATAATATATATTATTTTGAAATATTAATATTTTTGTTTGAAAATACACGTTTCAGTCATGACGTGAGTATTCAATCGTGTGTTGTATCGATCATTTCCTTCGCATGTGAGGCCTGTGAGTTTTCTAATAGGCGAACATTGTTCAGTTTTCTTCAATAACACCGAAATTTCTATGAATCGTTATTATCGTTACATCTATTATTATAATTTGGATTACCACATAGTAAGTTAAAGTAGCAGCGCATATGCTGGGCGGAAACCTCATTGCTTTGACAATTTTGGAGCAGGGAGAAGTCCTCCACTCTACTCAAATATGTGTCGATCGACTACACACTTCCTTTATTGTCAGACTTCTCATGTTGTTCATGTACTAGGTTTTCTCGTGATGTTTTTCTTCGCCACTAAAAATTGCAATTGTTATTTCGTTAATAATATATTTAATAACTATATATTCTGATTCATTATAGAAGTAAGATTATGACAACATCATAGCCCACCTGTGAATGTAGTTGCCCATAGATATCTATAACTACATTCGATTGAAAACAAATAACGAGTATAATATGCAAGTCTAGTCGGCAAACAGATCATCTTCAAGAAATATGCATAAATAATAATATACATACATACATAATACATAAACACTCACGCCTGTCACCCAGAGGGGTAGGCAGAGACTACGGACTTCCATTTGGCGCGATCCTGACACACCTCTCTCGCCTCTTTTACATCCATATATCTACGCATACACGCTCGTCGGTTAAGGGTACTCCTAATCTGGCCCATTTTTAATATATCGCCGATTTGGTCGATAAACCTTCGTCTAGGGCGTCCCTTCCCGACCCTGCCGTTCACTTCCGCAACATAAATTTGCTTTGTCACTCTTTCCTCGTTCATTCTTTCTACATGACCAAACCACCGAAGCATTCCTTTTTTAATCCTTGTCACAACGTCATCTATAAATAATAATATATGTATAAATAACTAAAATGTGCAACCAAAAATATATGCAGGTGGAGGAGGTTTCAATACTAGCAGATATAAGTCCACTGCTGAACACAAGCCTCCCGCGGACTGAGGACTAAGGTAGAACTCATCGTTTCATGAAGGTTGTCTAGAGGATATTAAAGTTCCGCGAAAGTCTACTATTTACGACACAAAGTTCATAGTCTATATCATGACCCTAGTGTCAAACCCCAACCATATCAAATAATTGTTGTCGGTTCTGACTATACGCAAGTTATTGCAAAAAAGAACCATATTAAAGCAAACGTATAACGTGAAATACGATTAGGTTAGAACAAATGTGCGACACATTGCGTGTTAACTTGCGGCGTAAAGTTTACGCACTTAATAACTTCAGACTTCGAAATGCGAAAACATTTCCATCATTATCAAACATGTGATCGAAAAAAACTTTTCGTACAACTAAAAGACGACTTTAGAACAATTTATAAGAATAAAAAAAAAGCATGTGTTCGCCGTTCACACGCGGTAGAAGTGAAAACTTAAGAAAACTAAACTTCGAGAGAATGAGACGTATGCAGAGTATGAGGATTACGATAATTGTAGTGTTCATTTATTATAATATTGCTACCAAGTTTAAAAATTATTTTAAATTTTAGTAAGTACTTAAATATTTTCTCATAAACAACAACAACAATTTTAACTAGTGGTAGAGCCACGCGGCAGCTTTTGCTGTCGCACGGATAGGCCGGCTCGAACCGGGGTGGTACCACGACCTCACAGAAAACCAGCGTGAAGTAGAGGTTTACCTCTGCGTTTCGCTTGGTGAGTGCAAGTGGCCGGAGGCCCTTTTTACTGGAAATGAGGCATTCCATCTTAGTCCTCACGGGTGAAAACGCATCTACATTTTCATATGTAATAGAGGATAGATGTAGATGTCTATGGGCCGCAGCAACCACTTACCATCAGGTGGACTGTGTGCTCGTTTGTCACCCTTATCCTATAAAAAAAAATTCGTCCTTAATCTTTACTGCTTATAGATCACATGCATAATAGGAAACACTGTATACTGTATTCTATCTCATTCACTCGCGGGCTAAATCCTATACATGAAGAAAGTACAAAGAGGAGGCGTAATTAAATTTCACTATGTAACAACGTGTTACAATTGTTAAGCCCCGCCCACTTTACACTATCTACATCTACCGATAAATAGTAAAACTACTCGAATCGTTCCATATCGATGTCGCAATGTAGTTTACCTACCTTGACGATAGATGGCGGCCTGTTCACAAAATGATTATAAACTATAAAAATAATATTTACCAATACTGAGCTCTACGTACCTATATATTTTTAGTTCACATGACACAAAATGTCGCCATCTAGTGTCGAATATATTTAATTATATTTGAAAGCCGACGTAAATAGATTTTTCATTCTATTTTAATAAATTAGATGTAAAATTACTTACAAATGGAATGTGATACCATCCATAGCATCAGAGCATCTATCTGAGTAGTTTTTACACGATAAAACACAACACTTCATCCTTTTCTTCTTAAAACTACGAAAATACACCGATTTGCGATTTTCAACACATAAGTGCACAGGACGAATGCTGACAGTATACTAACTAAAGGTAAGCCCACTATGATGACGTCAGGACCTACTTAGAATCACAGTGCACAGTTGCTTATGCCGTCTCCTCTTTGTATTTGCTTCATGATCGTATAGATGTATATGTTTGTCGTTGTAGTGTCACTTTTTCGTTTTCTCTAGTTTCAAATCACAACAATTCTAAAGTAGTTTACACTTCAATAGTTTCATATTCTGAAGTTGGTGATAAGACATGTTCTGTTGCTTTAAACAAGAAATAAAGCCGCAACTTCAGTACAAATATAATATATAATATGTTTTATTATTTTTAGTTGCATGAAATTGGCTCTTACTTTTTATTAAAAAATATTTATTTACGTTTTCAAATGGACTAAGGAATATTATAATCCTAATGCGATCTAAATAGGTTAGTTAAAAATTGAATCTTCTATTTTATAGATTGTATAGATTTTAGTTTAGTAGTTTTTCTTTACAAATTTATATGGAAAAATTCGTAAAATATAAACTTTTTATTATACAAGTGGTAAAATAAAACATTTTGTACAACCGTCTTCAATATAAATAAAATTAGAACGTCATAAATGAATTCGAAGTCAATTAAATACACATTATTAAGTATATCTCAAAAACTACTGGTCAGATCTTGAACAAATTTTATGGGACCACAAAACAAGTCCCAGCTTTTAAATAAAAAAATAACCATCAAAATCAATTCATAATTGACGAAGATATAACGTAACTCAATTACAAAAAAAAAAAAATCGGAGGCGAATTGTCAACCTGTTCCATACTTAAAATATACTCATTTTACCGCTCTAAAAACTTTCTTTAGAATGGTTCTTACAAACGCAATACCATTGTTCAAAGTTGTCTCTAGTCTAGCCTTTTTAATATTTTCCGCTCACAAAAGCTCTGGTGTCTCTTTATTGTTTGTGTATCAAATCTACATACTTATTATACTGAGCAGTTAAAAAGTGCAGACTTTGAATTCTACGATAAAAAATTAGGAAAGGGAGTCGTAATTATGTTTTTAGAAGACGTACCATATAATAAAAAAATAACACTATAATGCAATGAACCGTGTAGTGGCAGTGTAATAATATGTTCTGCCTCATATCATCCCGTGAGTGTCATAAAAGGTAACACCTCAAACTCACACACTCACACTTCCTGGTAACACCTCAAATATAATAAAAAACTGCGGTTACCAACCCGTCTGCCAAGCCTGATAACTCTATCAAAATCCCCCCTAAGAGGTAGCCTATGGGGAGGCCTATGTACCTACAGCAGTATTATTTTATGGGCTGAAATAGAATGTCACGTTCAGAAACCCATCTATTAAGAAGTTCTCGACAAACTATTTAAACAACCATGCAAGCTAAAAATTAACAAAAGGTCATTTTAATGGCGAAACGTCTGAATAATAATATTTTTTTAAAGATTAAGTTACAGCATACATACGTCCCACAGATAGGCACACACCTCCTATTTTTGAAAGAGGGTTTTAAGGGCAAGGCATTGTTCGTCGAGCTCGTCACAGGGAGAACATCACAGGTCTTCGAAATGTTTTATTGTTCGAGGTGAACGCAAAGCGAGAGAGGTTGAACTTTACTGTTGACTTGACAAGGTCATGCTACCCGCGTTAATTACATCTGGTTTACTAATTTTGTACTAATGAATACGCGAAGAATGAAAATAAGAGAAAATATTAATTAATAAATTTATTCCTTTAATTACGATTTCTTTATTTCTCGGCCATGTAGGTTTTCTCAAGATGTTTTCTTTCTTCTTGTACGTTGTAAATCAGCATTTAAAATTGCAATTAACAATTTTATTGATGCCGTCTAGGATCGAACCCGGGCTGCTTGCGTACTATGTTTGCAACTACAGCTTAGACTCTAAGCTAAAACGGCTTTTTACGATTAATATTCATCAACGTTTTTATCTACATAAAACCGTCCCTTAGTCATCCTTTTGAACAACCTGCAATGCACTCGCTTTTCAAGTGGTACATGAAAGGACTTTTTTTCTTAACCGACAAGTATAAAGCATGAATGAGATTTTGCTTTTGCTGTGTATCCTTCTTTACTGCCCTTTCATCTTTTTCTTTGCATTTACCAAACAGTATACTTTATTGATGACTGTCTTCAAAATAAGAGACAGTTAACTAAAAATATACGTGGATAATATACGTAAATTTTCGCGCCTGTCACTCAGATGGTTGGGTATAGACAATGGACTTCCATTTAGCATGATCCTGACACATCTCTATCGCTTTTGTCACATCCATAGAGCAAGGCTTATATGCTCGGGAAGAAAAAGTATTTAATGTGTTATTAGATACTTTATTAGACTTTTTTTTTCTTTTTTTATAGGATAAGGGTGACAAACGAGCACACATTCCACCTGATGGTAAGTGTTTGCTGTGGCCCATAGTCATCTACATTTATCCTCGTTTGCGAATCAAAATGCAGATGCGTTGTCACCCGTGAGGACTAAGATGGAATGCCTCCTTTCCAATAAAAAAGGTCTCCGGTTCTCTATACTCACCATACAAAACACAGCAGTGTTAAGCTGCTATTTTACGCTGGTATTCTGTGACAGCGTGGTCCTTCCCCGGTCGAGCCGACCCGTTCGTGCTACAACTATACTACTAATATAGCTGCAGCATGGCTCTACCACGATGAAAAGACTAGAGATATAATCACATTATTTTTATTTTCTTAGTTTAGTATACCTTGATCCATCCATTGCAGCTTATATATATTTCCAAGTACACTGCTGAACATAGACATTAGAACATAGACCCACAATGATTGTCGGATTGCTGAACATAGACCTCCTACAATGATTGAGGGAATTTTGACACAGCTGCTACACTTGGCAGTCAGGTTGGCGAACACTATTTTTATTACATTGAGTTGTTATCAGAAAGATGCTGCTGCCCATCTTCTGGTTCAGATTTTTTCTGGCACCACTTACGTCACCCACATACTCTAACACCACCACTAACAGTTAATATACCATAGAATCTTATAACAATCGTTGTCAATGATAACTTACAACCGACGTCTTGGCTGGTCGTATGAGGATGCTCAAGGTGATTTGCCATAGACGGAGCTTGACGCTTTGTATGAAATCCGTAACGTGGGTTTTCGAAAAGGAAAAGCAGTAATTGAAAAAGCCCAATGGATAAGATGGTTAAAGTGCGGTCATCATCGTCATTAGAGCCCATCTCAATTCTACTGCTAAACAAATGTTTCCCCCAAAGAATACCAAAAATTTTGGTCCTGAGCCACCTGTTTCCATCGATATCTTGCATCCTAGCCCAATGAATCAGTAAGCTTATGTAGCAATGGGCCGGCCATACAGTTCTAAGAAGCGACGACGTGGAAGAAATTTTCTCGAGTGTACCTCGTTTAATATAGGAAAGAGTAAAGAAGATATATATCACACAGATATATACATATAAGAAGAGTTCGATGAAAGCAGGTGACTCAGTACCGATTTTTGTGCTAATATATGTTGGAGGCCTTAACTTAATTATGAATATGTTAGTTTATAATTAAATCACTTAAATTTTTAAAAAGACTAATAAACAAAGATCATTGCAAACGTCGTAATGAAAACGAACCTTAATCACCTTCAAAGCGAATTTGCTGTAATAAAACACCTTTATACAGAGAAATAATTTTCCACGGTCGAGGCCATTAACGTTATGTTGCTTTTTGTTTTTACTTAAGAATAATAAATAGCAACTTAATTAAGAAAACACAGTTGTATTTACAAGAATCGAATAGAAATTATTCTCTTTATTTACTTTATGTTTTAAAAAGTTCCTTTGTTTATATCAAAGACTTCAAAGGTTTTTTTTAAATATGGTAAGCCAGTGCTTGACTACGATCCCACCTATTTACTATGTAGTGACGTAGCCGATGAAATGGGATGAGATAGTAAAACGCACTGACATAGCTTAAAAAAAGCTTTTATATTCACTTCAAAAAATACATACGCTGACAAATAATTCCAATACGTACGAATTATAAAACACAAAGCAAACCGTTTGGTACGTGATATGTAAACGACTAAGGATACTGACCCACAGATTCATAGCTATGTAGCAAGGACTGAACGACTGATGGTTTGATTGTCCGATGAAGGGGTACAGGTGGAATTTTATTATGCAATTTCTGTGCACATTATCATATTTTAGAGAATTTGCATAGGAATTCTATAAAATACTGAAAGACTGGATAATTTGCGCGTGTATCCTCAACGACGAATCAAAATGCAGATGCGTTGTCACCCGTGAGGACTAAGATTGAGTGCCTTGTTTCCAGTAAAATGGGTCTCCGGTTCTGTACACTCACCATACGAAACACAGCAGCGTTAAGCTACTATTTTACGCTGGTATTCTGTGAGAGCGTGGCCCTTCTCCGGCCGAGCCGACCCATTCCTGCTACAACTATACCTATTATATATCTGCAGGATGACTCTATCATGTTAAATATGCCAGTAATACTCCATGCACGATTGAAGCTGCACTTTATTATAATTAGCAGCTGTCCTGGCGTGAATTATCATCACACCTTTGCAATATTTCCATAAGTATTTCTCTAAACAGTAATTGTAATTCGAAATTGATTACATACAAAATTGAACTTGTACTTGTACAAATATATTTGGACTTTTTATTAACTGCGATTAGCTTTTTCGTGACGGTGTAAGGCATCATTCTATTTCGTAGCTCGTTTAGAATTTAATTACCAGGCGGCGCCAATATTATTGAACACGAAAGAAAACAGTTATTAATAAAATTAGGTAGGTAATAGTTACAAGGTTTTGACTCAGATCAACCTTTCCTTATCGAGTTTCCGAATGAAATAAATATTTTATACAATATATCGTTTATATAAACGAAACGTACAAGGGCTGCCTTTTTAATTAAAAATTGTTTAATTAATTTTTTTTCAATAGTTACCGTTATGCGGTTTCTTAAAAAAAATGGCACCAATCAAGACTAAAATTATGCGAAATCTAAAGCAAGATTGCCTACCTTTTTCTAGGCAATAATAACAGGGTGCCGTCAAAAGTGAAAGAAGTATTCCTCATCATTCATTAAACATTATTGAAGCTGTAAACACTATAAAGCCAGCCGCGATTGCGATCACGCTGACAACTTCAGTTTGCAACTAATACCTTGAACTTTGAAACTTTTTGGGCTGACAGTAAGCGAGTATGAGTAATTTATCCTCATCGAAATGTCTGAAACTTTATAATAAAATTACAAACTAAAACGACATGCAACATTACATTAATAAAATCTAGATGGGGATGGATCTAGTGGGGTACTGTCTTACACTTCGTTTACCGGTACGAAGTTGCCACTCGAAAACCATTCGAGAAAAACGTATGTGGACTTCAATATCAAAGATTTAAATGATTATTTTAAGCAAAAAATTTCGAGCAAATACTGAATATGATACGTGTCACTCTTGGATTAATAATTTCAATATAAATACATGAGACAAAATAATCACAACGTAGATTATTGCAAATCCCTCCCCTGACAAATTACATGACGGATAACCGCAGCCGGGCTTAACACGATTCATTTGGATAATGAGGCAATGTTGATTGGCCCTACCTACGTGAATGTTCCAGATAGCCTGATGTAATATATATATTAAACAGTTGATTTCGATTGAGTTTCGCGTTTATTTAAATACTGTTTATATTTTTTGGGTACTTCCATTTCTCTTAACTTGTTTTCTTCTAACTAGTTTTTTTTTCTGAATTAGTACAACTCACTTGCTCTGTTGAAAATTATGCTTTTCATCGTAGTCCAAGAGGTAACATGCAACCGGTATATATATATATATATATATATATTTAACGGTGGTAGAGCCACGCAGCAGTTTTTGCTGTTGCAGGTATGGGCCGGCTCGAGCCGGGTTGGTACCATGACCTCACAGAATACCGGCGTGAAGTAGAAGCTCTGCTTCTGCGTTTCGTCTGGTGAGTGCAGGTGGCCGGAGGCCCAATTCCCCCCCCCCCCCCCATCAACATGGTAGCGGAATTACACGATGAACTACCCCAGGAGGGTACCAGTACCCCTGGAGAATCCCTCACTGAGCATCCACGACCATGTTATTCCGATCCTGAGCGTGGGTGCTCAGGCTGCCCCGCGTATTCTGGGGGGCGCAAAATTCCGCTCAAAAGCATAACTGCTAAGGGCAAACTGAGCAAGAACACCAAGGCGACCCCTGCCACGCTATCCGTGAATTTCTGCAACATCAGGGGACTTTACTCTAACCTAAACGCCGTCCAGTACCATCTCGAGACGGCGAAGCCGGCCTTGCTCTTTCTGACCGAGACGCAGGTTTCCTCTCCGGCTGATATTTCGTATCTCACCTACCCGGGGTACAAATTGGAGCATTCCTTTGTGCCTCGGGCTGGAGTTTGCGTGTATGTCAGAGAGGACATCTGTTCTCGACGCCTCGGTAGTCTTGAAGGTTCGGACCTGTCCATCCTTTGGCTACGCGTAGACAGCGACGACTATCCGCGCGTCTACGGGTGACTCTATAGGTCCCATAGCGGTAATGCCGAAACAGACCGACTCATCGACCACGTCCAAATGGCTACAGATTCCTTGCTACAACAGGTCCCATCCGCAGAGATCGTGATCCTTGGCGATTTTAACGCCCACCATGCCGAATGGCTCGGTTCACGTCTAACCGATCATGCGGGGAGATCTGTTTATGACTTTGCCTTGGCATATGGTCTGACACAACTGGTTACTTCGCCTACGCGGATTCCAGATGTGGAGGATCATACACCTTCCCTGTTGGACCTTCTGCTGACCTCTCATCCGGACGGATATCAGGTTTCCGTCGATGCCCCTCTTGGCTCTTCGGACCATTGTCTGATCCGGAGTGTGGTGCCACTCACGCTCCCTTCGCGGTTGCGTTCTGCAGGTTGCCGCCGTGTTTGGCATTACAGGTCGGCGGGTTGGGACGGAATGCGGTCTTTCTTTGCATCCTACCCATGGGGGCGGGTTTGCTTCTCGCCGGACGATCCCAGCGCTGTTGCTGACTCTGTCACTGATGTGGTGCTACAGGGAATGGAACTATTTATTCCATCATCTGTGGTACCCATCGGAGGCAGATCTCAGCCTTGGTTTGGTCGCTCCTGTAAGACTGCATTACGCAGTAAGCAGGAGTGTTATCAAGCCTGGGCTGCGGCTTCGGCGACTCGGGATGTAAACACCAGCACACTTAAAAAGATGTATAACTTCGCCTCCAGGTCCTTCAAAAGCGTCATTGCCAAGGCAAGGTCTGAGCACATGCGCGGAATTGGCGAGAAGCTAGTTCGCCTTCCTTCGGGAACCCGTGCATTCTGGTCTCTCGCCAAGGCTGTCCAAGGGAATTTCTGTAAGCCATCACTACCATTTCTGCACAGGGAGGATGACTCACTGGCCCATGACGCAAAAGACAAAGCCGAACTTTTAGGCTCCCTTTTTGCGTCCAACTCGACTCTTGATGACGGGGGGAAAACACCGCCGACCATCCCGCGGTGTGAGTGCTCCATGCCGGATGTGCTGTTCTCACAGCGCTCGGTTCGCAAAGCACTGCTCTCCCTGTACATCCAGAAGTCAAGTGGGCCTGACGGAATCCCCCCAATTGTGCTGAGGACGTGTGCTCCGGAGTTGGCACCGGTCCTAACGCGTCTTTTCCGGTACTCCTACTCCCAAGGCGTAGTCCCGAATTCATGGAAGACAGCTTTTGTCCACCCGATCCCTAAAAAAGGCGACCGCTCAGACCCATCCAACTATAGGCCTATCGCGATCACCTCCTTGTTCTTCAAAATAATGGAATCCATTATTAACTGCCAGCTCATCCGGTACCTTGAGGATCACCAGCTGATTAGTGACCGCCAATACGGTTTTCGTCGGGGTCGATCAGCTGGTGATCTTCTGGTCTACCTGACCCATAGATGGGCGGAGGCAGTTGAGTACAAGAGGGAGGCGTTGGCCGTTAGTCTGGACATTGCGAAGGCCTTCGATCGGGTTTGGCACAAAGCGCTTATTTCGAAGCTCCCTTCCTATGGGCTTCCCGAGAAATTGTGCAATTGGATCACCAGCTTCCTTGCAGATCGGAGCATCAAGGTCGTTGTAGACGGTGCATGCTCTGACTACAAGCCTATTAACGCTGGTGTTCCACAAGGCTGTGTGCTATCACCAACGCTGTTTCTTCTGCATATCAATGATATGTTGCTAACTGGTAACATTCATTGCTATGCGGATGACAGCAATGGTGATGCTCTATACACCGGCCGTGCCAATATTTCTCGGGAAAACGTCGCTGAGTACCGGAACAAACTTGTGTCTGAAGTCGAATCTTTGCTGAGCAAAGTTTCGGATTGGGGGCGACTAAATCTAGTCCAGTTTAATCCTCAGAAGACACAAGTTTGCGCGTCTACCGCTAAAAAGAACCCCTTTGTCGTATCTCCTCAGTTTCAAGGCACTCCCCTTCTTGCCTCAGCCAGTATCGGTATCCTCGGAGTCGACATAACGAGTGACGTGCAGTTTCGTGGTCACTTGGAAGAGAAGGCCAAATTGGCCTCTAAAAAGCTTGGCATGCTCAGCAGAGCGGGACACTATTTCATGCCGGCTCAACGCCTGCAACTTTACAAGGCGCAGGTTCGGCTTCACATGGAATACTGTTCCCATCTCTGGGCTGGGGCTCCCCAGTACCAGCTCCTTCCACTTGACCGCATCCAACGCAGAGCGGCTCGAATCGTCGACGACCGAGCCCTTTCCGATCGCCTCGATTCATTGGCACTGCGAAGAGATGTTGCATCCCTTTGCATTTTCTTTCGCATTTACCATGGGGAGTGCTCTGAGGAATTGTTCGGATTAATCCCAGCCGCCAAATTTCACGAACGCACATCGCGGCAGAACTGCTGATACCATCCACACCATCTGGATGATTGGCGGTCCATCACTGTGCGATTTAGAAGATGTTTTCTTCCTCGCACGACCTCCTTGTGGATTCGATTACCATCAGCGATTTTTCCGGACCGATACGACTTAGGGACCTTCAAGAAAAGAGCGTACTCCTTTTTAAAAGGCCGGCAACGCATCTGCGATTCCCCTGGTGTTGCAGTTGTTCATGGGCGGCGGTAGTCACTTACCATCAGGTGAGCCGCATGCTCGTTTGCCCCCTCTCCTATATATATATATATATATATATATATATATATATATATATATATATACATTTATTAATTTAGGCAACAAACAGTCGTATACAAAATAAAAGAAAATAAAAACAACTTATCTGTTAGCAATTAACCTACAATGCCGAAAAGTTAAACTCAATTTAAAAGAAAGTTACATGGTGACACTACATAGTGATTATTTACATAACAAAAAGACTAAGTACAGGAGCATATATAAAAAAATTCTTGAAATTAGCAATATAAAATTTGGGGGTCATTTAACGGGATAAGAACTATCCTATCTCTCAAGTTGGACCAAAATGCACACAGTGTGCAAAATTTAATTGAAGTTAGTTCAGTAGTTTAGGAGTCCATCACGGACAAACAACGTGACACGTAATTTTTATATATAAAGATATGTATTCTGTTAATGTCTATAAATATATCTTTTTTGTTTGCCTTCTCGATTCGAATCGTGGGTTGAGCCAAAGTCAGTTATCGCGTATATATCATATCGCATGGTATACAAAAAAACAAACAATCCTACATGAATTATTTAATAATGCGAAATTCTCTATTTATAAAAAAGCCTTTTGTGTACTCCGGAGACTGAATAGGGTTCTTATAAACCTACATTGGACACTTGATAAATACTTTTATCCACCACTAATTCCATATTGGGAAATACAAGACAATCTCGTTCTGCTTTGTAAAATTAGGTGACCCAAAAAATCTTCATCATAAAAACCACTCCTAATAAGTATATACAAAAAATTATTTTTATATGACTGTTTTGATAAGAAAAATAAAGTGAAAGTCATTTCAAAAATGTAATGAATTAAAATGTGACCTTGAAAGACTGTCGCTAAGGCTATAAATTCATTATCATCATTATCATTACAGCCCTTCACAAGTCCACTGCAAAATATAGGCCTCCCCCAAGGAATGCTACTAAGCCCGTGCTTTTTATTTAGGACCGTTCCTATGAAGGTAAAAACGGTACAAAGCCTATGAATTAAATTGATATAAAAACGTATGCGAATTGCGAAGTAGTTACATCGTAAGAGAGTCCACTGTTCCATATAATCTTGAGGCAATGGTAAGGGGGCGAAAGAGGGAAATAAAACATGCAACAAATGGGCAGCAGCGTCTTGCTAATAATAACTCAAAATAATATAAAAAATTGCGTTTCCGTGTCCGCCTGTCATAAGACCTTCAGCCGTGTTTCGGCAGTGGACTTTTGACGGAGATGTAATGAATAAATGTTTAAAATAAAAATGAGACAACACACATAAAAAATAATTTTATTTTGAGATTACTTTTGGGGTGTTGATTTTTGTTATACAGACGGTACGTAATGGAGTAAAAGAGGGAGGAAGATGGTGCAAACCAATATGCGGCTTATTTGATAAAAGTGATGAGGCTCATATTCTGCCTAGGTTCCTGTCTACGTAGATACATATTAACCGTTGCTGCCACCAATCAGCGTGCGACATGCAAAATACGGCAGTGCGCGCACTGCCGTATTTTGGTTAGAAGGGTATTTATTCCATCATCGACCTCAGAGGTTAAAACGCATCCGTTGTTTTTTAAAATGTTTTTTGTTTTCAAGATATTCAGAAATTGGTACGAGTTTGAGGATTTCTTTTAAATATAAAAATACTTGTGGTAGAAGGTTCTCGCCCTCTCTTGACTAAGTACATTCAACGAAACAGAAACAGAGTGTGAGCGTGTGTGTGTTATTCCCTTCTTTGTTTGAAGCTGGTTGCAAGTGTCCACGGACTGCAGTAGTCACTTACCATGACGGAGGCTGTAAGTTCGTTTGTCACTTCAATTTTATAAAAAAGGAGTTTGTCAAAAAAGAAGAAACACAGGCGCATTACCGAACTTTGAAGAACAATAAGGTTGTTTTCTTGGAGATTACTAAGTAATATCATAAATCTTTTTATTTGTCTCAATTCACACAGGGTTTGGTAAAAATGTACAAAAACCATCATCACAAATTTAGCTTGGAAACATACGTAATATGTATAACAAAAGTTATCAGACAAACTGGCCTATGACTCAGCTAAGTGGTGATTTGAGGTCGCCGCTGGTATTCTGCCACCGTGTCGAAACTCTTATGACACGGTTAATGCGAGATGGAAAACTACTGAAAAATTGCACACTCGTGAACAGCTTAGCATCCAGATGGCGTGGACGTGCCGTGCAATGCGAAAACTTGGCGCCCGGAAATAATTTGATTTTTCCACGGGTTATACTTCTCGAGGTAAAAGAGATTCATGATACCCGTGGGGTTTGGTAATGTAAATATACATTTTTGTTATTAAAATTTAATACTCTAAGAAATAAACACTATTGTTAATATAAAATGTCATGTTATCTGCAACCAACATGAAAGTAAAAAGGCAATAAATTGGTCATTACTTAACAGGACTAAGATAAGAGACTACTTTAATGAAGAAAGAGAAGAAGAAGAAGGTCATTAAAAGAAAGGGGTATGAAAGTGGACACAAGTAAGACGAAAGTTATGGTTTTTGAAAGAGAAGAAAGTAAAACGTTATGTGAAATAAGAATAGAAGGGGAGTTGATTGAGCAAGTGGATGAGTTTGTATATTTGGGATGTTTATTTAGCAAGGATGTTAGATATGATAAGGATATAGAACGACGAGTGAACGCAGGAAATAGAGTGAATGAAGCTCAGAATGTGTTAAAGAAGGCACGTATGGCAATTTGTAATGCTGTGTTAGTACCTACTTTAATGTATGGTACTCATAGTTGGGTCTGGCAGAAGAAGCATGAGAGTAGAATAAATGCTGTAGAAAGAAGAAAGGCATGCGGTCATTAAAGAGTATGGTAGGGCTGAATCTGAATGACAGCGTGAGAAATAGTGTGATAAGAGAAAAGTGTGGTTTGCAAGATGAGGTTGTGACCAGGATTAAGAAAGGAATGCTTCGGTGGTTTGGTCATGTAGAAAGAATGAACGAGGAAAGAGTGATAAAGCAAATTTATGTTTAAGAAGTGAACGGCAGAGTTAGCAAGGGACGCCTTAGACGAAGATTTATCGACCAAATCGGCGGTACATTTAAACTGGGCCAGATTAGGAGTACCCTTAACCGACGAGCGTGTATGCGTAGATATATGGATGTAAAGAAGGCGAGAGAGGTGTGTCAGGATCGCGCCAAATGGAAGTCCGTAGTATCTGCATACCCCTTTGGGTGACAGGCGTGAGTGTTTGTGTGTGTTGTTGTTGTGACTAAGATGAAATGTCTTACAGCCGTACGATCGGTAACTATAATCGGTAACTGCCTCTCTACACATTCAGACTAGAACGCAGTGCTTCTACGCTGCAAACATAGGTAAGAGGTTGATTCATAGACGGAGCCCTAATCAAAAAGGAATCCCATCAGCTAAGTTTACCAATTTTCTAATGGATCTTCTTCTTTATTTGTACCTACTCAAAATAGGTAGTCAATTACTGTGTCGTGGCGGTGTTACTGTGTATTAGCGGTGTAAGAATATCTACTACCCAACGTCCCGCGGGTGTCGTAAGAGGCTACAGAGGCCACCTATCGGTCAACTTGAGATTTTCGGGCATTTCCATAATTGCGTCTTACCACAATCATGAGATAAAACGGGCCTCCATTAAAAAATTAAAAATTAAAAATACTCGATTGGCATTTTATTGCCATACCAGTAGCATTAGTTGCTACGCTCAACGAACGGGTTGGCAACCGCAGTTTTATAGTATATTTACATTTATATATATCGCATCATTATCGTCATAATGGGAGAAGTAGATTTAATATATCCCTTTCTATAGCTAGTATTAAAATCATTTTTATGTCAAATAAAAACTTCGTATAGCTTTAACGATTAAATAAATCGTCAGCGCCCTAAAAACCAATCTCGTCTGAATGAAATGACGCAATATATTCCGGTGTATAAAGTTCTTTATAACTATCACAAAAGGTATGGGACTGTGGTAATAAATGAATTATTGCTGTATGAAATTTTCAGGTGCGAATTATTGACGCTTAAAATTTGAGTGATAAAATTATTTATCATCAATTTCATATATTTTTAATGCTAATGATTTCTTATGTTTACGCGGACACTACACATTTAAATAAAACAAGTTTTTACGGTTTTTATCGCGTATATTAACTAATCTAAACATTCTTGGTAAGAATAGTTGTTATTAAGCGAGGATTTGTAGTAAATCAAATCTGATGTAGTGACGGGGGTGATCCTGGATGTGTTCACAGACTGTAGACTTCCCGGGGGCTATTGAAATCAAAAACATCCCTTAATTAAATGAGAAGATGGCTGGGTGCTTCCATCTGCTTGGGATTCTATTATTAAAAAAATTAAATCCCAACTCAAGTAAACAACTGCAAGACTTCAAAATATTATAAGTTCATACTGCGTAGATCGGAACAAAAATTAAAACTAATAATTTTCATGTGGAGGTACCCGTGGTTGACTATGACAAGTATGTTAACTAGTTGAAACTCGAAAAGTATTTTTAACAGTATATGTTATTTATAATCTATCTAATTAGTGTTTATATACATGTAGCTTTGGATATAGTTTGCAAGTTAAACTAATTCTACATATTTTAAACGTGCGAAGGATTATAAAAAAGATTACAGTTAGAATGATAGCCTTTATACGAGTACGTACTACGTAGAAAAGCTTAAAGTACCTAGATGTTGTTGCTGAGTTTTGTACCAAGTAGCCATTTTTTAAAGAAACTAATTGAATAGTAAGGTAAATAAAATTTAAAAAAGCATTAATCTATACTAGTGTTTAGTAAACGCGCTTGTTTATTAAAAAGTTTCTGGCAGGTTTTCCGCTAGAGAGGTCATACAAAGAGATTAAATTAATTAATATAGAGATATCTACCATCTAAGGATGCATCACCACTTACCACCAGGTAGGATTGTGGTCAAGCACTAGCTTATAATAAGTAATAAAATAGACTTGCTAACATTACAAATTCTTTGTGATTTTAGTTTGTTTAAATCTAAATCTTTATCTTTATATGTCTTATCTTTAAATCAAGTTATTTCACTTTCTCGATAATGAAAAAGAAAATCGATAACTCAGTGTAACAATTAGTAAGCTAATGGCCTCTTCACTTCTACATCTATTATTTATTTATTTTTATTTACTTATTTATTTGGTGCACCAAGAAATGTTACACTAATACATATGCTTAATTCTAAGACAGTAACTTAAACTAAGTGCACATTCAATAATAGGTAAACACCGCATTTTCTACAAGCCGTTACCAAATAGCTAAAAATATACGATACAAACTTAAAATAAAAAATAAAACAAAATTATCAAATTAATACAAAAAAATATAATCGATTAAGAATAGAAATGCAAATGCGTTGTCAACGATTCGTTGTCGTCATTCCATTCTAGTCCTCAGGACTAGAATGGAATGCCTCGTCACTAGCAAAAGGTATCTGTAGATCTCTACACTCACCATATGAAACACAGCAATATTATTCTGCTGTTTCACGTTGGTGTTCTGTGAAAGCCTGGTCGTACCCATTCGTGTGCAAGTCGACACATTCGTGCCGCAGCTGTATTATATAGCTAGCATTACTGCAGCGTGGCTCTATCATGCAAATAATAAATACGTTCGCCTTTTTATCTTCTTATTTGTATTGACAAATACTGAAAGCTAGTGTGTACACCCCTAAAAGTTTAAGTTTACTCATAAAGCAATGAATTCTAAATACTCGCACTCTTATAAAACCTCCCGAAAAGTCAACTTAAACAAAACTACAGGCATTTCTCGTCAAATATTCAAAGTAAATCTAGCACTGTTTTCGATTATAAAATGTGTTTGCCCGGTATAGTGATTGATTGTTTTGATGTTCAATTAAAGGAGATATCAGGTAACGGTAATGGAATTCGTTTAAGAAATTTGAATATCGAGATCGTTTTGTCAGAATTTATTCAACATTTAGGGTGACGTTTGTTTTACTATTTTTGCTTTTATCTTTTTTGTAGAAGATGGTGCCCATTTTATGATATAAGTGATCCCTGCCACCCATAAACATAAACATTTGAAACACCGGATGCAGCGCAGAGACATTGCCTGCCTATATGAAGAAGTGAGCTCTTTTCTTGAAAATGCGTAAATGATATCAGTCTTGGAAATTCAGCACTGCGATTACCACAAAGCGTGTATGCGAGCCAGATGACTGGAATAATTTGTCAATGCGTGTTTTCCCATCCGATAAAAATGTGACAACCACTTTTTATGCATGAGTGAATAATATATGAAATTAAAAGTTATATATTAAAGTATATTACTTTGATGTAAAGAATTAAATTTTTTCTTGTGAAATGTTATGTTTTCCTCTACTTATACAGAAGTGATAAAAGAGATTTTTGTTAGGTTTGAAAAATCTAGATTGTATGGATGGAATTTTGTATAATATCACAAATTGCGATATTGAAAATTGGCGACTGAAATTAACCGAAACAAGTTACTTGAGCACTCCCCGAGGTAAACTTGATATAAACTGCAAAGATCCTACCTCCTGCGTACCTCGTCGCAATTGAAAATAAATGAATAAGAAAGAACTTTTATTGAGATTAAATATTTTAGGCAAACTTCAAACTTTAAACTTCACTACATAAATAAAAGTTAGTAACAAAGAGAAGCATACAATAAGACATTCCCATTCCATATTCATTCTCTGAATTTATAAAGAGAAATTGTAAATAGTTGTTATGAAATATAGACTTATATTCAATTATTTTGTTCAAAATATTCTCTCGACCTTGATAGTCTTTCAATAATAATTTTAGTCACGGTTGAGTTATACGTAATTGTCACTTTGAAACATGAAGAAAAAATTTATTTTATTTTAAATTTAGCAAACGTTGTCTATTTCTTTTCAAGGAGTAACTTCGTTTTTAGTGTAAAAATCAAATTAATTAATAATTCGACTACAGCGCCACCTATGAGATATATTTTTATTATCTTTTTTGTCGCTAAACTAAACATTTATAATAACTAACATTTTTAACACATATTTATAATTTGTATAAATTATTGTAATTATTTCTGGATGTTTCTACTTTAATTAGTTTGATTTCTGTAACAATATATATATATATTGATATTGATATTGTCAATGGTGTATATATCAAAATAAATAAACGAACATTATTTTACATCATAGTAATATTAATTTATTTATTTAATTTGTAAGTATCTTGTCTGTATAATGGTTCATAGTGATAGGTGGCCCCTATCACTATGAACCATTGTTTTGACATAAGTAATATATTGTTTGACTAATTATTTCAATGAAGTTCAACACGATCACTAACGACGAACTTATGTAACGATTATATAAACATAAAGACGATGAACTCAAATCAGCCATAAATTTGAATAGTATAATACGGAATTGTATGAATATTATGCTTAAATCATTGTCAAAATTCTAAATGTAAAATTTCTCTAAATAATTGCTTTTAAATTAACCTACTATTGATTGTTCACCGTGTAGTGGCTGTGTACAAATATTCACTACTCCATATCGTCACTTGATTGTCATAAAATGCGACAGAGGGAAACAAACGTTTTTATACGTGGTAGAGCCATGCTGCAGCTATATTAGTAGTATAGTTGTAGCACGAATGGCTCGGCTCGACCAGGAAAGAACCACGCTCTCACAGAATACCAGCGAAAAATAGCAGCTTAACACAGCTGTGTTTCGTATCGTGAGTGTAGAGAACCGGAGACCCTTTTTACTGGAAAGGAGGCATTCCATCTTAGTCCTCACGGGTTACAACGCATTTGCATTTTGATTCGTAATCGAGGATGGATGTAGATGTCTATGGGCCACAGCAACCACTTCACTCATCAGGTGAACTGTGTGCTCGTTTGTCACCCTACTCTAAAAAAAATTACAAGACTACCCCAGAAGGAGAGTAATATTTCTCGAAGTATGTATGTATATTTCCTTGACACGCTCTGTAGCCTAAACGGCTTGATGAAATTTAAGGTATAGAGTGTAGTTAGATTCATCTTGACTGAAGAAGTGATATTTTCAGTTAACATTTTTGCAGTCGAATTTTTTCAAATACTGTATTAAAAACTGTGTGCTCGTTTGTCACCCTATCCTATAAAAAAAAACCAGGAGATGGTTAGCAGCGTCTTAGCGGCAAAAAATCAAAAGTGCAGTTGCGAACCCGCCACTATGACTCCAATGAGGCAATCTGTGGGGATGTCCTATGTCCTGTGTCTTTGATAAGCAGTAAGTAACTATTAATGGTGCCTTAATTTTTGTATGTTTAAAGTATCCAGTTTCAATGGGTACGGGTTTCTTTATATTACGAGAGAATTTGTAGAGCATGGAAGAATCCACTCCTAGTTTGTTTCCGTACACCACACGTACTCCATTTTTTGTCGAATTCGCAGACATTTAAAAAAGTACGAGGTCGAACGCTTTTTTTGCATTATATGCCGAATGACTTTCCAACCGTGAGTTTACTTATAGAAAATTAGCTGATACACGGCGCGTTGCTGCCGCAGAAAAAGTAGTTGTCAAAATATAATTTTAAATTTGGAAGCGTTATATTGTTTAATGAGGAATGATAATACATTATTTGAAGTTGAATTATATATAATTTACAAATAAATTTCTTAGTACCATACGCGCGCCACCTATTGTAAGCTAAAGAAGTACAAGCAATAAGTTGACAAAGATTAAGCGCAATCTGATGAACGGTATGGCAGCGCATAAAATACGAACAAAAAAAATACATTTTTATATATTAGATAAGATTTCAACTAAAAAATAAAATAAATTTGAAAATATCTGTGCTTCAGACTTTAAAAACAAAATGTGTAATAATTGAATGGAGCACATTCACCTATTACACCCTATTTTTCCTCACGGTAAACAAGTCAGATAATAAATCCTTTGAGGTATCACGGTTCTGAATAAAGCAATTGTAATAATTGCTGTGCAAATAAATTTTCTAGAACAGGTAAATGAAATTGTATACTTAGGGAGTGCTTTTAGCCGGGATGGAAGATGTGATTTAGATGTGGACAGGTGTGTCGCTGCCGGGAACAAAGTCAATGGTGCCCTGACTGCGTTAGTCAAAAGGCAAGGCGTAGCGAAGAGTGCACGCCTTGCAATACATAACGCAGTGTTGGTACCGACTTTGTTATATGGCAGCGAAACCTGGGTATGCCAGAAGAAGCATAAAAGTAAGTTGAATGCAGTGGAGATGCGATCTCTTCGTAAAATGTGCGGCGTTACCATGGCCGACCGAAAGCGAAACGAAGAGATTCGCAATATGGCAGGTTTGAAAGATGACCTTATCACAAAAATTGATAAGGGCGTGCTTCGGTGGTTTGGGCACGTTGAGCGAATGAGTGAAAACCGAATGGTGAAGAAAATATATAGCGCGAAAGTTAATATTAAAAGGTGTCGAGGTAGACCGAGACTAACTTTCGAAGACCATGTGAGCAAATTGCTCGAAGAGGGTAGGGTCAAAAGTACTCGGATACCTAGACGTGCATGCATGAAGAAGATAATGAATCTGAAAGAAGCGAAAGAGGTTTGTAAGGATCGTGACACTTGGCGATCTGTTCTCTCTGGCTACCCCGTCAGGGATTGTGCGTGAAGATAAGTAAAGTAAAGTAAAGTAAATAAATTTTTCACTCCAGTACTATAGCTGGAAAAAAGTGAAATTGTTAGCTTTTATATAATTGACAACAGCCACTTGTTGTTAAATAGTTATGGTTAAATTGTAATGTCTGTTCTAGGTATGCCATAAGTTGGGCGTTACGCTCCGAAATATTGCAGAGAATGGAGGTAGTTACGATTCGCTGATGGTTGGCAGGGTTGGCACGGATGGTTTTTATGGGCACAGGCTGCTCATTGATGATATCCAGAATTTGGGAATTTGAGTATAGATATTATCCAGTCTTAACAGCGAGTATGAACAACACATGAGACCACTCAAATGCACAAGTTTACGAACTATAGCTAGTATACGCGGTAGAGTCATGCTGCGGCTATAATAGTAGTGTTACTAGCTTGGGATTCGAGATAATTAAAAACTGCCGAGTGAATTACCAAAATTGACTATTTAATTACACAACACTAATTACAACTTAAAATCACACTAATGATAAAACACAGTTCGCCTTTATTTCGCTTCGAAGTATTCTCTTGTATCGCCAATTCAATACTGCCTCGGTCGTGGTCTATACCGGCCTTATATAGGGCCTCAGATAGTTTCCAGAATCTTCTACTGTAGCGACATCTAGAATGATCGAGTACATATTGGTTCCGAAATTTCTGGAAGGATCTTGAATCTCCTAGTTCTGCTACTCGACACTAGAGGGCGCTAGTGTAACTAGTGTTGCTATGTACAAGACATTAATAGTGGCGCGCAACCCTGCCCCCTCCTAAGACATGCACGTCCCGAGCATTATTGGCCCCATAATAACGCGCCAGTCGATCCACATGGACAATCTTAGGAGTACCTCTGACACCTTTCTGTATCCGGTAGGTTACGTCATTGATCCTTGTCACAATCCGGTACGGTCCGTCCCATTTAGCTTGAAGCTTAGGAGATTTTCCTTTGCTGCGAACTGGATTGTGTAACCACACTAATGAACCTTCATCAAATTCCCTTGTTGTTCATTTTGCGGTCATACCGTGTTTTCATCTTTTCAGACGTTTGCTGGCCCGTCTGTCTGACGTGCTCATAAATGTCATTCATTTTGTTCCGCAAGTCATTTGCATAATCGGTTATACTGCGTGGGACATCTGGCGGTATTCCGGTGATCAGGTCTGCAGGCAGCCGCAATTCTCTCCCAAAGTTTGCGAAAGCTGGTGTCACTGATGTACTTTCGTGAACAGCGCTTCAATATGACAACAAAAACGGTTGTATGTGCTTGTCCCAGTCTCGTTGCCGTTTTTCCCCAACTTTTGCCAGGTACCTTTCCAATGTCTGATTAAATCGTTCTACCATTCCATCAGATTGTGGGTGGTAACAAGTTGTTCGTGTTTTATGAGTACCCCTAACTCTGCAAGTTTCCTGGAATATTTGAGACTCGAAATTCCTTCCTTGATCGCTGTGAATCTCTAAAGGTACTCCAAAACGACAGAAGACTACATGAACTAGTTTATCTGCAACTGTTGAAGCTTCTTGATTTGGAATGGCGAAGACTTCTGGCCACTTAGTGAAGTAATCCATTACAACCATGAAATACTTGTTACCACTTTCAGTTTCTGGAAACGGCCCCGCAACGTCAATGGCTATCCTTTCCCATGGTGCACCAACATTGTACAATTTCAATGCGCCTCTACTACGAATTTGAGGTCCCTTTACAGCCGCACAACTTGTACATTTGCGGAACCAGTCCTCGACATCGTCACGACAGTGGACCTAGTAAAACCGTTCTCGGATCTTCAGGAGAGTTCGTTTAACTCCCATGTGGCCTCCTGAAAAATCACTATGGTACAGCTGTAGAACATCCGGCACTTTAGCCTTAGGGACAACCATCTGCAAATGACACCTGTCTCTCCGACTATTTTCCCATTTACGGCACAGGACTCCATCCTGAATCAGCAAGCTGTCCCATTGGGCCCAATAGCTTTTCGTGGTCGAACTCATTGCTGAGACGTCGCTCCACTTGGGCTTAGGAGCACAGGCCTTCATCCATTCCAGAATCGGCTTAATGTCCGAATCTTCCTGCTGTGCATGTTGTAGGCTGTCCTTCCATTCATTGCTGAGCTGGTCTGTCCTGAATATCCTCGCAGATACCACTTCTTTACCCTCTTGCCTAGTACAATGCTTGCAATCTTCAGGGCAAGGTCTTCTTGATAATGCATCTGCATTGCCATGAGATTTCCCGCTGCGATGTTCGATCACAAAGTCTTATTCCTGTATTAGTTCAATCCATCTCGCAACTTGTCCTTCCGGATTTTTGAACTGCAATAACCATTTCAGTGCAGCATGGTCAGTTCGTAAGTAGAATTTCCGCCCCAGGAGATATTTGCTAAAATGCTGCAAGGACTTTACCACAGCAAGCAATTCCCGTCTTGTGACACAATAGTTCCTTTCCGGCTTTGACAATGACTTGCTGAAGTACGCTATCACAATTTCTTGATCACCATTCCGTTGAGACAACACACCGCCAAGTCCTATATCACTTGCGTCTGTGTCAACTATGAATTCCTTGCCCGCATCAGGGTACCCCAAAATAGGTGTTTTGCACAGACGGTTCTTGAGCTCCTGGAATGCAATATCGCAACTTTCATCCCAGCAGAAATGTCTCTTCTCCTCGGTTAGCTTTTGCAGAGGTTTGGCTATATCTGCAAAGTTCTTCACAAATCGCCGATAATAAGAGCACAAACCCAAAAATGCTCTAACCTGTGTCTTGTCTTTTAGAACCGGCCACTCCTTGACAGCGGCAATTTTTTCTGGATCCGTGCGGATACCATCTTCCGACACTACATACCCCACAAAACTAAGTTGCCGTTTGAATAGTGAGCACTTCTTTGGACTCAACTTGAGGTTGGCACTCTGGATCTTCATGAGCACGCGTTCCAGGTTTTGAAGGTGTTCCTCAAACGTACGGCCTACGATGATGATGTCATCCAAATAGACCAGACAGGCATCTCCAATTAGCCCGGTAAGTACAAGCTCCGTCAACCTTTCAAACGTTGCTGGAGCATTGCACAATCCAAACGGCATGACTTTAAATTGCCACAGACCCTTTCCTGTGGGGAATGCAGTTTTCTCCTTGTCCTTAGGGTCAATTTCAACCTGCCAGTAGCCACTTTGCAGGTCCAGCGTACTATACCACTTTACGCCTGTAAGCATGTCCAGCGTGTTATCAATTCTTGGCAAGGGATAGCTGTCCTTCTTCGTAATGTCGTTCAGGCGGCGATAGTCAACACAAAACCGCAAGCTGCCGTCCTTCTTCTTTACCAGCACCACAGGTGAACACCATGGACTAAATGAAGGTTCAATAACACCACCCTTCACCATTTCCTCAATCATGGTCTCCACTTCCTTTTCACGTGTTACAGGCAATCTTCTTGGCCGCTGACGAATAGGCAATTCTTGTCCTTTGTTTATTTTGTATTGAACTAAGCCAGTCTTTCCTATGTCAGCTTCGTTTGACGAGAATACATTGGCATACTTGAGTAACAACTTCTTCGCTTTGACCGTTTCATTCGGGGATAGAACGCTGCGACAGTTTCTAAAAGTGTGGTCACTCTAGTTTGTCCATCCTTGCTGGGGGTCCCAGTCGATAGATATCGGCACTGACGCAACCAATCCACTTCCTCACTAGTACCAACCAATGTGCCTTTTTCTATATATAATCTGTTCCTGATCACAAAGGTTCAGCACACGTACTCCTGAGATGTCGCTCGGTTCTGACCAAGGTTCGAGCCACTTTCCATGGAAGGTCATTGTCTACCCTTTCCACGAGTACACAACAAAGAGTTTGCCCAGGATTCCGTGAAAGTCTAACCGGCACAATCGTTTCCAATCTTGGCGGAAGAACAATCTTCTTAAGGCTGTACACATTCCCTGGTAACGCCCCTTCCACGAAAAGTTCCTCTTGTCCACATTTCAAAACACCTTGCTTAACGTCGATTTCACAACAATTCTCGTCATAAAGTCTAGGCCCAGGAAGCAGTCGTCCATTATATCAGCCACGATGACATTATGCAGGTAGATCATGTTGCCTAGCTTCAACTCCATCTCCTTCTCTCCTCGGACGGGTATGCGCTGACCGATGGCTGTCACCAAATTAATGCGTTCTCGGAGTCCCCAATGAACCGACTAATAAGTTGGGAACTGACAACCGTGCGAGAGGCTCCAGTATCTATGGTCAGTTTACACGGCGTTCCGTTGACTTCGCCTTTGATGATTAGGCTGTTCCCATCATGGGTTTGTGAGATCGAAATCCTTGGGGCTCTTTTAACATCAGCCAGCACGCGCCCCGCAGTCCTGGCTTTTACTCGTTTCCCTGCTGCTGTTGGGCGGTGCTATTATCCGCACTACCCTCTCGAAATCGATCACTTTCGAAGATGGCCCCTTTCCCTACAGCCGTAGAACCTACGGCTGTAGCCCTTATTACGGTCCTGAACTATAGCTGCTGGAACCTCCCTGACGCGGTGGGAACGATGATCCTGCCGCACGGCTTCCACCTCCAGTGCATGGGTCAAGGCGTCCTTAAGCGTCTCGTGGTGCCCGAGCCTTACAGCAGCTCTGACTTCAAGGTCGCGGATGCCGTCGATGAATGTCTGCACCAGGTTCCCTACAATGAGCGCAGGTACAGACTGGTACGCTTTTCAAACCAGCTTCTCCACCTCAAGGGCCCACTGCTGCAGGTTTTCGTTACTGCGTTGCACGCGATCTTTGACCTACGCATGAAAGACGTGTTCCTGGTGAGCATCGCCATATCTCGCCTCCAATGCCTCAAGGAGATGCTCGTAAGTCACTTCCTTACCGAGAGCTTCCAGAACAGTTAAGGCCTGGTCGCGTAGGCCTAGGGTGAGAGCAGTCATGGCCTGACTTTTATTCCAGCCGTTCGCTTTCATGACAGCCTCGAACTGGATTTTGTAGGCCGACCAGGAAGAAGTCCCGTCGAACGGCGGTACTTTGAATCCAAGTAGTGATGGTGTAGTAGCGACCACGGGAGCTGTAACTCCATCCCCAATTTTGAGGTCATCCAGCGTTTTCTTCATGTCTACCATCACGTTGTCAACCCGATTGTTCACTTGGTCGATTCGGGTTTCAGCTTCCGACAGGCGGTTGTCATGTTGAGCAACCCTATCCTTCACCTTCTTTATCTCTTTCCCGAAGGTAGCGTGAAGGTCCTTCCTGAGGAGCATCTGTTCTTCCATACCGCGCTGCAGCTGCTCTTCCAACCGACGGGTCTGTTCCTCCTGTCGGCGGGCCTGTTCCTCCTGTCGGCGGGCCTGTTCCTCCTGTCGGCGAGCCTGATCCTGCAACATCATCATCAGAGCACCTAAGTCAGGTGCTGCAGATGCAGGAGCTGCTGACGGGCCGGCCTCCGTGGTTAGCAGCTGGCCCGCCGACGTTTGCGGCGTTGTATTACCAAATCGTCTCTGGTCCGTCTCCTGTTGGCGTTGACTTTGGGTACGGATACCCTCTGTGTCGTCTTTAGGTAAAATCGGCATATTTGATCCCACTTCTGACACCAATTGTTACTAGCTTGGGATTCGAGATAATTAAAAACTGCCGAGTGAATTAGCAAAATTGACTATTTAATTACACAACACTAATTACAACTTAAAATCACACTAATAATAAAACACAGTTCGCCTTTATTTCGCTTCGAAGTATTCTCTTGTATCGCCAATTCAATACTGCCTCGGTCGTGGTCTATACCGGCCTTATATAGGGCCTCAGATAGTTTCCAGAATCTTCTACTGTAGCGACATCTAGAATTTTCGAGTACATATCGGTCCCGAAATTGCTGGAAGGATCTTGACTCTCCTAGTTCTGCTACTCGACACTAGAGGGCGCTAGTGTAACTAGTGTTGCCATGTACAAGACATTAATAGTGGCGCGCAACAGTAGCATAGTTGTAGCAAGAATGGGTCGGCTCGACTGGGAAAGGACCACGCTCTCACAGAATACCAGCGTAAAATATCAGCTTAATGCTGCTGTGTTTCCTATGGTGAGTGTTGTCACGTCTGAGGACTAAGATGATATGTTTCACAATTTGTTATTGTACTGGCTCTCTCTCTCTTTCTGTACCTTTCAGATCAGAACACAACAGTGCAAGCACCGCGTTTTGGCGCGAGAAATAAGTAAGAGGGTGATGTCTACCCAGGTAGACTTCTAGGCAGAAATAGAGCCCTACCAACAAGTTTTCTACGCGAGTGTCGTCCTTACCCAGTTCTTTGTTCTTTATAATCTATATGAAATAAAATTATAAATGTTTACTTCTAGTAACAAAGGCTTTGCATTTGTGACATATTAATGCAAATGGAATTTAAGTACGGAATGGAAAGATCCATATAAGATACATAAACATTTGTTCATGTACACGAATGTTTTGCAAAGATTAAACCACAACCACTCCACCTTTGTTAAGCAAATTAACGTACACATTCATACTAAGTATGATGGAGTTTTATTCAAAGTATGATGGAATTGAAATAATAACTTCTTTTTGAAATTGAAATAATAAAAACTTTGACTTGCTGGAAACAAAGACATCGCTTAGTGCTTTTATGGTTATTTAAAGGTTGAAACCGAGCCGTTTTAATGTGGCTTTCCTCGCTTTGACTCTCGCTCTGTGCATCTGTCGGTCCGTATGTCACACACACGCACACAGTCCTGAAATTAGGATATACATATGTGTAGAATGTTGAAAAAACGTCGAAAATATTCGGCGTCAAATATTTTTCTTCCTGACATGGAAAATTTTATACATGATAATATATAAAACACATTTTATTAAAATTATTAAAAGAATAGAATATGATGGAACATAATAGAATAGAATAAAAAAGAAGGAATGTAATTAAATGGAATGGAAAAGAATAGTATTATTTATGAGATAGAATAAGATAGGATAAGATAAGATAAGTTATGATAAGAAAATACAAGATACAATAAGATATGTTAAGATATTATATGATAAAACAAGATACGATAAGATTAGGATAACGAACCAAACATATCCAACTGCAGTGAGGTATAAGACAGGGTGAAGTTATATCCCCGAAACTTCGCCGCTGCACTGGAAGACGATTTCAAGATACTGGACTGGAAAGGATACGGTATTAACATCAATGGCGAGTACATCACTTACCTACGATTTGCCGACGATATAATCCTTATGGCAGAATTGCTGGAGGACCTATGCTCAATGATCTCAATAGTGTCTCCCAACAGATAGGTCTAAAGATGAACATGGACAAAACAAAGATCATGTGTAATGTCCATGTCACATCTATTCCTATAGTTGTTGGAAGCACTAAACTCGAAGTTGTTGACGAGTATATTTACCTGTAACAAATAGTTCGACTAGGTAAGTTCAATTCCAAAGAGGGGCACATCTTCTTGTCAGGTATACCTTGAAACTTAAAAATCAGATTGCCCAACCAGTGCGTGTTGCCAGTGATGACTTACGTAGCTGAGACGTAGTTCTTCACTGCTGGTCCTATGAGGACGCTCAACGTCGCTCAGCAAGCTAAGGAGAGGACTATATTCGGGGTTTCTTGGCATGATAAACTTAGAAATGAGAATATCCGTAGTAGACCCAGAGTGACAGACATAGCCTAACGGATTAGTCAGCTTAAGTATCCATATAGCTCGAAGAACCGACAACCGATGTACATCATTCATCACATTCAGTTAGTTACCGTGGGAAAACTATGTTTCAGGGAGCACGAGGGACCTGTGTGAGAAAACATGTGGCCACCGAGCTTCAGCACGTCGAGCAAGTATTTCAAGACAACAAGCTTCGCGTCCCGCACCTACGTCACAGTGACCGAGTGAAGCTGGCCACAGTCAAGCGTGTGCCTGCTGTAACCATATGCCAGATAAGTCACAGACAAGGTTGGCTACATCTTGAAGCGATACTTCAAGCTGCCGAAGAAGATTAGTCAATTTTAAAAATCCTCAGTGTCATATCCCTCTATAAGATGCAGGAGTGTACAAACTGGATCGTGAATATGTTCTCTCTGACATAAGACAAACAAAACGATCTCTATAAACCCGCGTGAAAGAACATATAGCTGACTTGAAGCACCGACGTTCCGGGAAGACTGAAGTGTGGGAACATGTTCAAGATCGTCCCCGCCATTAGATTAGATTTGATCCACTATAAATCCTTGCAAAAATACACCGACTCCTACCAAGGATGATTTGCAAGGCTATTGAATTGAATTGAAAAAATATCCTAATTTCAATAGAGAAAATGGACGGGTGCTGCCATCTGCTTGGGGTCCTATAATTAATAAAATTAAATCCAAACCCAAGCATACCACTGCAAGACTTCAAGATACTGTGAGCCTATTCTGCGTAGATTGGACCTAAAATTAATATTCAAAAACTGAAGGTAGCCGGGTTAACTACGACATCGGGACGTCAAACAACAGAGTCCCCTACGTGACCATGGGTGCTATAAAGCACCCGAAACTTCGGGAATCAAAAAGTTAAAGGCGATAAAACACTTAAAAATTAGTTTCATTTAAGTGTTGCGAGTTATGACTTATGGATCTTAGACGTGGTCCTTCACTGCTGACCGTAGAGGTATACAGAGGAATATGCTCGGAGTTTCTCTGCGTGACATATAAAATGAGGATATCTACAGTAGAACCAGAGTAACTGACATAGCCCAATGGATTAGTAAGCTATAAGCTGGCGTAGATATCGTTTGCTATGCCGACGACACATTTGTTGTTGTCAGTGGGGTCAGCTTCGAGAGGGCCAAAGAGCTCGCTGAGCTTGAGACAGAAGTCGTCGTCGCCAAAATTCACTAATTGGGATTAGAAATAGCGCCTCACAAGACCGAGGTGCTATAGTTCCATAAATTACAACGCGGCAGGAAACCACCCGACTCGTGCGTCCGCGTGGGTGGGTCTGGAGTCCGAGTGGGGTGGTTCATGAAGTACCTAGGCCTCCACCTGGACAGTCGATGGAGCTTCGAAGAACACTTTGAGCCCCTTGTCCCCCGAATTCAAAAAGGGTAGCGGGTGCTATGCATAGACTGCTGCCTAATCGAAACGGAAACGAAACGGCGCCTCAGGGGTTACGGGCGTTCGAGGCGGGGGCCCCGAGCTTCTATTGATGTAACACCTGAGGAGGACGGTGACTCGAAAGTCGTCTCGAGCACCGTGATAGCATTGCGAGGGTGCTGGGGTTAGTAACGACTGCCCCCGGGACGTGCCTTAATAGAGCAAAGCGTGAGAGGGGTTGCGTTCCGAACGGAGATCCAGGGACCCCTCATATACGCTGATGGAAACCACCATGGGATTTTGGCCGGTAGGAGTCTGGCATAACCTTTCCGTTACCCACGCAACAGAAGGTATCCATGAGGATATCCCCACGATAAAAAAAAGGTCTTCTCCCTGCTAGATGGATCGACTACCTATTATACTGTACTATACCTACCTATTGGCTGTAGCGGCCCCGGGCGGTAGCTAGGTAACTATTCTGTGGCACTGAATCTAAGATTTTATAGAAATATGGCATTGCGTGCGGATAATTGTAATCGATAGTTGAGTTACCATTAGTAATGGAGGTAAACCGATGCTTGCTCGAACACTCAATTCAGGGCCGACTTTCAACAAAACAATTTGTTCGAGCTGTTAATTAACAAAAAAAAAAGTCATTTTTGAATTCATAGTTTATAATTTTGTTGACTCTTTCACAATAAACTGAATTCTAACAAGAAAGTTTATAAATTCATAAATTTTAAGATTACTTTTTTTAAACACACCTAATATTAAGAGTTTCTTTTAATATGTAAATATCTCATCGACAATCATTTTATTCCAGGGCAATATTCAAAAGTCAGTCATTGGGTTTCTCTGTCAAGAAATTCTCAGTAGCAGTTCTCGAAGTCGGGAAGATGGCATTGCTTATTCACTCCCGCGCTTTGGAAATCACGTAAAGCCGGTGGTCCTGAGTCTGATTTCTCCCAGATCGAGTCGGAGAACCGAAATCAGATCATTTGTGTTTGCGCAGACACTGGGGAACTATATTCGTCTCCTGAACAAATTGCTATTTCTTATTGAGACACCTCCGTGACCGAAATTCGGCCTGGAGGAAATTATTTTTAATGGTAGTATAAATTAGATATTAGTGAATGATAAATGCTTCAATTAATTGAAATATAAGATCTGTGTAAGCTAATTAAAATAAATATTATACCTAAATCAGTACAGTGGCAATGAGCCAGCCATATACATTTGACCTTTTAAGAAAAAGGGGAGATCTCCAGCTGGGCAAGGTGTTCTGCCCAGGGAGTGGCCAACGCAATGCTCCGAGTGGTAGCAGTAGCTATTCTATATAATATATAGAATAGCTACTGCTACCACTCGGAGCATGGGTACTGCTTCACTCGGAACTTTAATTGTGCGATTTAGGCTAAGATAGTGCCGCCGCAAGCTCAAGCATTTCAAAGGATGGGGATGAATGTTTCTTGAGTGACAGTCTCGTGCCGGCAAGCAAAGTGTGGAGCGGCCCTCCGCCCGACGATCTAGTAAGACAAAACAGCTGACTCAGTACCGTGTTTAGTAACATTCCTTGAAGGAAGCCTATATTCAGCAGTGCACTTTTGATAGGTTGTAAAGATTGATCTATATATATGCGTCCCTCCCTTTGAAATAAAATTGAATGTCTCGACCCAATCAGGGTCTCCAATTCTCGTCACTCACCATCACAGACATGCTTCTTTACGCTGATATTCGTCTGTAAGAGCGTGGTGCTCCTCTAATCGAACTTTTTAATTTTTGTGGCAGCCATAAGCGTTGCTGTATCACGTCTATTATTCTAAAATATGATCTGGTATAAAGTGCCCTTTTAGTAAGAAAAGGAACCAAAAAATAACTCTTTACCTGTTATTCGACTAATAGGAAAATTTTTCTATTTTACTTATCTGACTTGCTAACAATATCATTATTCATTATGTCATGTCTTGACTGTTGCTGTGCGCGAATAATGTTTTCGAAGTTTATTTACTTACTTACTTACTTATCTTCACGCACAATCCCTGACGGGGTAGCCAGAGAGAACAGATCGCCAAGTGTCACGATCCTTACATATCTCTTTCGCTTCTTTCAGATTCATTATCTTCTTCATACATGCACGTCTAGGTATCCGAGTACTCTTGACCCTACCCTCTTCGAGCAATTTGCTCACATGGTCTTCGAAAGTTAGTCTCGGTCTACCTCGACACCTTTTAATATTAACTTTCGCGCTATATATTTTCTTCACCATTCGGTCTTCACTCATTCGCTCAACGTGCCCAAACCACCGAAGCACGCCCTTATCAATTTTTGTGATAAGGTCATCTTTCAAACCTGCCATATTGCGAATCTCTTCGTTTCGCTTTCGGTCGGCCATAGTAACGCCGCACATTTTACGAAGAGATCGCATCTCCACTGCATTCAACTTACTTTTATGCTTCTTCTGGCATACCCAGGTTTCGCTGCCATATAACAAAGTCGGTACCAACACTGCGTTATGTATTGCAAGGCGTGCACTCTTCGCTACGCCTTGCCTTTTGACTAACGCAGTCAGGGCACCATTGACTTTGTTCCCGGCAGCGACACGCCTGTCCACATCTAAATCACATCTTCCATCCCGGCTAAAAGCACTCCCCAAGTATACAATTTCATTTACCTGTTCTAGACATTCCTGATTTACCCATATTTCACACTTCGTTCTCTCTTCGTCCCTTTCAAATACCAGAACCTTAGTTTTATTAGCATTCAAACGGAGACCTTTAATTTCACATTCCTCTTTCATACACGTGACTAATGCCTGCAGTTCTGCCTCTGATGGTGCAATAAGCACTGCATCATCAGCATACAGCAGACAATTTACTTTTATGTCACCCAATTTCACACCCAAACAGCTATCTTTCAGCTTTTGTAAACAGCTGTCGAGATACAGTATGAACAGCCAGGAAGACATGACACAACCCTGTTTTACGCCCGTTTGGACGCTAAACATGGGTGACAGGTCATGCCCTACCCGCACACAGGCTTTACAGTCACAGTAAAGAGACTGCACAGCCCTTAGCAATCGGCCATCCACACCATACCCCGGCAACAGTTCCCACATTTTCTTCCTTACAACCTTATCAAATGCTTTCTCAAGATCCACAAAAGCACAGAAAATCTTCTGGTTAACAGCCAGAAGCTTTTCCGTGATCATACGGAGAGAAAACATTTGATCCGTGCATCCTCTTCCAGGTCTAAATCCGCATTGTGCCTCCCATAGAAATCTTTCCGATTTCTCTTGCATCCTACGTGTCAAAACCTTCGAGTAAACTTTACTTGCTAAACTGGTCAAGCTGATCGCCCGATAGCACCCGCAGTCAAAATGTGAACCTTTACCTTTATATAAAGGCACAATGACTGCGGATCGCCAATCATCCGGGACATCCCCCGTCCGCCAGCACAAATTGCACAGCAGATGAAAGCTGTCCCAGACGCGAGGCCCACCATACTTGACCATTTCAGCAGTAACTCTGTCTAGTCCCGCAGCCTTACCACATTTCAAACTTCGAATCGCACGTTCAATCTCTTTCATACTGATGACCTCAGTGTCATCGAGGTCCGGGTCTGGCGTGCCAGTCACGGCGTCATCCCCGGATCCCTCACTAAGATCATCACACGCATACATTTCTCTATAAAATTCGCTCCATCTCTGCATGACGTCCGATTTTTCTGAGAGGACGTCATTAGTTCTCGAAAGCACTTTGTTCATTCTTAAGGCCGTCGCACCACTTCGGGTCCTTCCAACCTCTTTCCAGAAGAGTTTGGAGTTCTCCTTAAAGTTGTGCGACAACCTTTCATCCGCTTCCATTCTACACCTTTCACGCACTTCCTCAATCAATGCTTTCGTGTGAACTTTCTGCAGCTTATATCTTTCTTTCATCTTCTCTCTCATATCCTTATCATTACTAGAGGCCAAGTAGTCTAACCATGCTTTCTTCTTCTTCTTTACAGCTTCTTTCACTTCATCATTCCACCATGCATCTCTTCTTTTACTACTGCCTCTTTTTATTGTTCCACACACTTCTTCCGCTGCACTTACCATTCCATCCCTAAGATTCTGCCATGTTCTTTCTACACATTCGTTTCTGCCATCGATGGTGTCAAGCTTTTCGGCTACCCTCGCATGATATTTGTCCCTAGTATCCGCTTCCTGAAGCTTCCAGCTTCGGATGCGACAGACCGACTGTGGTTCTGTCACTGTCGTCCGGTAGCGCCAACCCGCGAACAGACCCCTAAATCTAGTAATCACTAGATAGTGATCCGTTCCCAGGTCAGCACCCCTGAACACTCGCGTATCCATAACCTGTTTTCGCAGTCGGTCATCCACCAGGAACAAATCGATCATACTTCTCTCATTCTTTCTTTCTCTAGTATACATATGGATTTTCTTGTGATTAAACATAGTGTTTGTCACAAGAAGACCCTTTTCCTTGCATACCGCCAGTATAAGCTTGCCAGCATCATTAACCCTTTTATCGCCAAACTTTCCAAGTACCGACTCGTACCCTGGTCGAGCGGTACCAACCCATCCATTCAAATCACCACATACAACAATCCTTTCGTTTCCCCTAGCCAAATCTAGAACTTCTCTTACATTCTCCCAAAACTCCTCCAGCTCAGCCCTGGACGACGAAGCCACCGGCGCATAAACAGCCAAAAGGAATAACTTCGTCAGTCCCAATTTAAAGCGAACCCAGAGAAGTCTTGAGTTCACAAACTTATATTCAGTCATAACATCGACCAACCGAGAAGACAGCAGCACCCCCACTCCCTGGCAGGCGTTCTCGCTCTCCGGGACTCCGGACCATAGAGCAAACGCCCCGCCAGGGAGCTCTTCAGTACCACTGCCCTTCCGTTTGGTCTCCGACATACACACGACATCTAATTCTCTTTCTTTCATTATTTCGATCAACTCATTCGTCTTATCTCTCATGCCTCCTCTAACATTCCACGTGCCAACTCTGCACTCCGTCCTCCACCTTCCGCCGTGTCGGGCTGTGCGTGACGGGTGGCGGTCCCCATCGCCGCTTTGCGCGCTGCATTCCACACCAACGGGGACGAGCTGGTGTGCGTCGCCTTGGGGGGACGCCCTAACCCTCGTTGACATGGGTGCGCAGCTGAGTAGAATTGCAGCCCTGAAAAGGGCTGGCAGGGGTCGCGACGAGCACGCTTCTACAATGACGAATGAAGAATGAAGTTTATTTAAAGAGAGAATTTAGAAGATTTTTTTGTATCAAAGGGTTTATAATATATTAGCAAACAATCACAAACTGTAAGGACGAGAAAAATATTTTTTTTAAATAGAATAAGGGTGACAAACGAGCACACAGTCCACCTGATGGTAAGCGGTTGCTGTGGCCCATACACATCTGCATCTATCTTGGTTTGCGAATTAAAATGAACGAATTGAAATGCAGATGCGTTGTCAGCCGTGAGGAATAAGATGGAATGCCTCGTTTCCAGTAAAAAGGGTCTCCGGTTCTCTACACTCACCATACGAAACACATTCTTTGTTTTTATATATTTATTGAAAACATAGAATGTTGTTAGTAGCCTTATTAACATTACAAATACTACTAATGTTTTTGTGATTTGGTTAAGCACCTGTCATAAAATTACAATGAAAGTTTTATCAAGTGACAACAATCACAAGTATAAATTATGATATTATTATTAACCAATCGAAGTAAGTTAAAATGCTTAGTTAGGAATGACTCACGACAGGAGATGAATGGCGGGTTCGAACCATTCAGGCGTCTGTCAAGAAAACAAATCAAATATTTATCTGAGTTATTTGCATTCATAAACATATTCCAATAAGTAAAGTTAAAGCCTATATATAGGTCCCACTGATAGGTGCAAGTCTTCTGTATCGTCTGATTTAATTTTTATGGATAATGACAAATTAAAATACGAGAAGCGTCGTAAAGGAAACGAAGTGCTCGTGTCGCATTAGAATTGCATAATTATGATATTGTCAAAGCAAACCAAAAAATAAATAACAATATACACAAATGCAATGGTTTGCAGCCACGAAATGACATCCGATCAGCATGATGCCGTAGCAGTATTGCCACGGCCGCAGTAATATTAATCCGTCTGTGCTTCATATTACCGAGTAGTTATCGGACATTTTTCTGTTACCATAAAAAGTTAAATGCAGAAGAAAAATCTTATAACCTTCTATTACAACTTACATAAAAGTAAAAAAAAAATTAAAATTAATTCCCGGTTTTTACTCCTACTCCTTTTCTGTCCACGCCACATTATTTAAAAAACGTGTTAGAGATAATTTCTTTGCATCCTGTTAATTAATATACCTAGTCAGGTCATAAGTATTGTCACACAGTAAAAACATTTTTTTTAGAATGCTGGCCACAAAAAAGTTTATTGAATTCGAATTTCGAATTGTTCATGAAAACTGAATACTTTTTAGAATTTTACTCATTTTTAAATATGGAGTGGACGCTTAAAGAATACCGTGTTGCAGTTATTGCGTTGCATCGTTACGGTTACGCGCCAATTCAAATTTTTGACATACTGAAAAATTTGAATATAACCAAAAGATTCGTTTATCGAACCATCAAACGATACAATGAAGACTCTAGTGTAGACGACAGGTCAAGAAGTGGTCGCCCTCGGTCTGTTAGGACTCCAGCAGTGATAAAAGCTGTGAAGGCGCGAATTCAAAGAAATCCCAAACTTAAGCAGAAACTGTTGGCCCTTCGGATGGGGTTAAGCAGAACCACAGTGAAAAGGGTGTTAAATGAAGAATTAGGGCTTCGGGTATATCGAAGAAAAACAGGACATCGTTTGAATGCTCGTCTAATGGACCTGAGACTGAAGAGATGCCGCGCTTTGTTAAAGCGGTACGCGGCAAAAAAATATCGGGAAATTCTTTTTTCGGATGAAAAAATTTTTACCGTAGAAGAGAGCTACAACAAACAAAATGATAAGGTGTACGCATACAGTAGTGAAGAAGCGCGCAACCGTATTCCGCGTGTCCAACGAGGTCATTTTCCATCCTCGCTCATGGTATGGTTGGGAGTTTCTTATTGGGGCTTAACAGAGGTACATTCTTGTGAGAAAGGTGTAAAAACGAATGCAGTTGTGTATCAAAATACAGTCCTGAGGAACCTTGTGGAACCTGTTTCTCATACCATGTTCAATAACAGGCAGTGGGTATTCCAACAAGATTCGGCGTCAGCTCATAGAGCGAAGAGCACACAAGACTGGCTGGCGGCGCGTGAAATCGACTTCATCCGGCACGAAGACTGGCCCTCCTCCAGTCCAGATTTGAATCCGTTAGATTACAAGATATGGCAAAACTTGGAGGAAAAGGCGTGCTCAAAGCCTCATCCCAATTTGGAGTCACTCAAGACATCCTTGATTAAGGCAGCCGCCGATATTGACATGGACCTTGTTCGTGCTGCGATAGACGACTGGCCGCGCAGATTGAAGGCCTGTATTCAAAATCACGGAGGTCATTTTGAATAAACTTTAGTGTCATAAGAATCTATGTTTTGTTAAGTTCATTTTGGTATATAAATGGTTACATAATGAATAAACTTGTTTCAATTATTTTATATTAAACATGTGACAGAATTTATGACCTGACTAGGTATATTGTTTTATTATATTAGTATTAGGTTATATATTTTGTATGTAGCTATTGTATTTATTATTTTTATTTATGGTAATATTTTATTTTTATTTTGAGCATCAATATTTTTTGTTAGTATTAACATTGTAAGCACTAAGTTTGCCTTTTTAAATATATTTTCCTTTTTGGGTCTACTGGAAGATATTTCAGCAAATTATGGAATAAGTAGAACCTTTGTACAAACTCACTATAAAACTGTTTCTGTATCTTGTTGTGTGTACATAAATAAATAAAAAATAAATAAAAAATAAAACCAGATAAATAAAGAAATAAAAAACCAAGTGACGTAAACCACTTACTGGTAACGAGACCTTAATTTCTTGTCCTCGGGTGACATTGAAACAGTATTTTGATTTTGTCAATGGTTCACGGCATCCACTTACCATTAAATCGACTGTGTACTCGCTTGTCACGTTGACATTTGTAAGAAAAGTTAATATTTTGTTTCTGTCTTACTAAATACTTGTGATATTTTACTAAAAGGAACAGCTACACGGACATTCATGTCAGAAAAGCGTTGGTAACTTGTTCCTTCATGATTCTCTGAACGATATTAATCGAAGAGCTCTTATCTCTATAAATATTCCTTCAGATTAAGAGCCTTATGGAATATACATATATATGGACGATAGTAGGAGACCTGATGTTATGACTTTGGTCCCTTGGGCGAGAGGCAAAGCCTTATAGTGGGATGTTAAGTGCATAGACATTTTTGCGACCTCTCATTACATTAGGTAGTTTGTTTAGAAAGTTGGCTGCACCGACATCAATTAAGTGATGATTGCAAATTATGTGATATTCGCTGTTAAGACTATTGGTCCGTAAGTTCCACGTACGGTGAAATTTCTAAGGGAACATTATATGCTACTAATCTTTGCCGTTTGTGACAAGAGAGCTGATTCTTTTTTTACTCAAAGGCTAAATATTGCCATTCAGCAATAAAACGTTATCAACGTTCTTGTCACTATATCGCGATAATTTTAATTTTTGCTTTCAGTTAATAAATATTGGATATTAATATTGTAATCATGTCAATTATTTTGTTTACACAAATCTACTACTGAATATAAGCCTCCCCCATAGAGTACATCATAGGGGATATTTTGCCATAGTTGCCACTCTTGGTAGGCGCAGTTTTTATAATACTGAGTGGTTAGCAGGAAGATGCTGATGACCATCTCCTGTTTCAGTTTACCTCTGTTGCCCCTTACGATACCCACGGGACAATATGAGGATGGAGGTAGTGGATGATCTGACAACGCCACGATACGGCTGGTATTCGCTATTAAAATTTATGTTGGCTTTGTAATTATTTTTATTTTTATTTCGTACCCATCGGTATCAGTTTTCTTGTCACGAAATATTAGATGACAAATAAGAGTTACGTGCTTAGAATTTATAGTAAAAATAAGCTTATCACGTTCCGTAACAGAAATGTAAAAGTAATTGCGGAGAAAGTTTTGAGGCGACAATCGAACCGTCCTTTGTGATCTGCTAAAGTATTTTTTTTTAATTTTTCCTGTTTAGTATATGAGGTCGTTATTATGATAATTACTTCACAGCATTAGTATTTTCACTACCACAACTCGTCCCATGGATGCCTTAAGCGCAACAGAAGGAAAACTGAAAATGGATATTGGCAGCAGCATCTTCTGAATACCAACTCAAAATAATAAAATGCTGCTGTTACCAAGCCGCCTGCAAAGCGTGGCAACTATCACAAAATCGCCTCCGTGAGGGAATCTATGGTGGTAATTCAGCAGTGAATTTGTATGGGCTGTAATGTATGTAATATAAATAATAATTTTATACATGGTAGAGCCATGCTGCAGCTATTAGTAGTATAGCTGTAGCACGAATGGGTCGGCTCGACCGGGGAAGAACCACGCTCTCACAGAATACCAGCGTAAAATAGCAGCTAACACTGCTGTGTTTCGTATGGTGTGTGTAGAGAACCGGAGACACTTTTTACTGAAAACGAGGCATTCCATCTTAGTCCTCACGGGTGACAACGCATCTGCATTTTGATTCGTAATCGAAGATTGATGTAGATGTCTATGGACCACAGTAACCACTTACCATCAGGTGGGCTGTGCGCTCGTTTGTTACCCACATCCTATAAAAAAATGTAATGTCAAGTCAAATATTTCAATGAAAATTGGCTTTTACAGCAACTAGGTACTCATTTTGGAACAAAAACTATCACTTGCAAAAAACTACTTATTTTGCAATTAAACTATATAATAATTTATAATATAGTTTAATTGACAAAAAATTGTAATAAAAATTTGTGATTATAAAAATAATAATAATAATATTTTACCTTGGTAAAGCATGTATCAAATTTGGTTTTTGTAATACTTTGTATTTCTACAAGCATCGATATTTTTCAGCACGAACCGCTGAAAACAAACGATACAGTAATCCACTCACGATGTCGGCCAAGCCCGTAAGTGATGACTGATGTGTGACGCAAGCAAAGTGTATTAAGTAAAATAAATTATTACAAGGCTGCTCAAAACACCGAAAATTTTGTGATTTCTCGGCCGAAAAAAATTAATTATAACTAAACAAAAGAAAATTAAAGTGCCATTTACATTCTCATTCATGGTTTCCCACATGATAGATGAAGAACTTAAAAAATAGATCGAATTGAGCAATTGATATTTTTCAAAAGTTATCGTGTTTACCTCTCAGGTATCAGGGTAAAAGAGCTTATTCACTCTTACGGCCAGATTGTAATTGTAAGCAAAAAAAAACGCAAGCATTTGTTGTGCTCGCATTGGGTTGGCAAGGTGGACTTTACGCTACGAAGGATTATCTCAATAAATCTTGTGATGCAGACAAAAATTGTTTGTTTTTGTTTATAATGTAAATTAAGTGGTGGCGAACTTGTTAAAATATTTTGAAACATGACATGATTTTTTTGTCTTTGTGCCTTTTTATGTTATTTAAAGGAAAGTGTGAACATGCCTGACCGTCACGCATTGCCGGCTCGGTATGATTGTTACATATGATGGCCGGCGGATACAGCTCTGTGTGAAGAATCACATTATCCGTGCTTACAACACACATAGTAGTGAACAATATTGATATATTTAACTGCAAACTAAGCGGTTATGTACTTCATTTAATTATGTCTAAAGTTTTCGCAATGTAATTCTTAACGTTGGAAACTGTTCTAGCTAATGTATTGTTAACATTAATTTTACATTCAAATGCGATATAAGAGCTGTAAGTTTCTTTGAATAAATAAATAAAAAGAAAAAAAGTGTATTCTCTCTATAGTAATTTATTTTCAAGGCTTTATTCTAAAATATTTTCAGTTTTACTGAAAATCAGCGTTATGGTTTCACCACAACATATGCTGGATGATATCCTTTTTTGGCATGCTTTTGACTTGCTTGTCATACTAATTAAATATAGTTTTTTACCTATAAATGTGTACATTGTTGTGTGCGTTAATGGTCTGTGTCAAAAATTAAGTTTCTCTCTTTCTTACTTTCTTTCTCAGTAACGACGTAATCTACAATCAGTCCTGTTATACAGAACGCAACGGAAAAAATATGTATGTGATTGAGTCGCACTTATTAAAGCGAATATAGTATGAAAATAATATAATAATTGAATATATGATATACGGAACATGATAAGGTTAAATATTTATATGATATTGTATTTGTATGAAGTACAATGTTATTTGGGACTAAAATATATTTAAATTATGGCTTTGTAGCAGAAGTATCTTATGCCTTGACTCGATCGACGGCAACTGACGGCTTCGTGACGAAGTGTGTTTCGAAGACGCTGTAGTCCGCTGCTTCGAAACTCACGCGGAACAAATATCTCCTACAAAAGATGTTTCTATGTCTAAATTATTTATTCTTGTATAATTTATGAATGGCAACTGCCTCCACAATACAGGCAAAATCCAAGTGTGGGATGGAGGGTAACGTTTAAAAATAAACAGAAACAATAATCCTACACACATTCATATGAAACTATTATAAAATTATAACGCTGCATATTTATAAATAACTGTCTAATACAACTAACTATATAATATTCTTACTTATACCAATATTTTTTACAGGATATGTAAATGGGCCACAGCATCCATTTATTATCAGGTGAACTGTGTCCTCGTTTGTCAACCTTACGTCTGAAAAAAAAAATCGCTTGCACGCATGATTTCGCGCTTTCGTTTCTACACAAGAATATGTATGGTAAGGATTTATTCGGTTTATGTCGGTCTTCTCCAACTCAAGAAAATCACTTAGGTCCCGTAACAAATTATTTAATGTACGATCCTAAAGAATCTTCAATTTCATTTATTACTTTTGTTAAACAATAACACCTCCATTTCAATCTTATAGCAAGCTTTCAAAACAATAGTTCTTGAGTGATGGACGTTCTTTTGGTGTCCATTTTGTTTTCTTTAATACTTTATTTTTAATAATTACACTGCTTTATACTGAATACTAACTACTAGATATAAAATAATAAATAAATAAAAATAAAATAAAAAAGCCTTTTATTTCTTACAAACAAATAAAACAGTTACTAATAGTGAATTGACTTATTACTACTACTACTACAAACTAATGTTTATTATATAACCTATGATTATATCTATTTTGTATTTTGTATTTTGTATGTCTATCTATCTATGATTGTAGTAACTAATTATTTTTCTAGATAAGTTTGGTTTGCAAGAACCCCTCCTTGGGTGAAGGCCTCCTCCAAAGAATCCCAATGGTCTCTGTCTTTGGCTATTTGTAACCAATTTGGGCCCACTATCTTTATGATGTCGTCTTGCCATCTCGCATGGGGTGTTCCTCTGTAGCGTTTCCCTGTTGGGCCATTCCATGAAGTAATTTTTTTGGTCCATCTCTCATCTTGCAATCGCGCTACATGCCCCGCCCATTTCCATTTTAGTCTTTGAGCATGAATTAGGGCGTCTGTAGCTTTAGAAATATTTCTTATTTTTGTGTGTCTAATTTTTTGTCTTTTTTGGATATTTAGCATACTGCGTTCCATACCGCGTTGGCAGCTGATGATTTTGTTTTTTTCTTTACTAGAGATATAAAATAACTAGTAAATATATATTACATAATATTATTAGAATAATAATTACATTACTAGAAATATCGAAAACCAGACCTAACCGAATTTCGGTCACGGCTGCCAGTCTCAACAGAGACTAGACATCAGCCTTTCCATTCTATTGCAAACTGGGTGTCTTCCAAGGAAGCGCATATAGGCATTTATTATGCTAAGATCGATTCGATCGTTCGATTTACCATCTGGAGTTTCACCGCTTGTCACCAGGTGGGATTGTAGCCAAGCACTTGCATATAAAAAGTAAAAAAACAAATGTACAAGTGAGGGAGGTGCTCTTCGAACTAAGACACACCATTTTATTTTTCACTCAGATCTTTACTAATTAATTTTCTCTTAACTTTAGTTCCATATCGAGGATAAATTCTGGTGGCTACGAGTCACATCATTCACTTAACATCAGCCGGACTGTTTGCTAGTTTGTTAGTGTTCATCATCATCATCATTATTACAGCAATTCACAAGTCCACTGTCGAACAAAGACACTATCATCCAAGGAATATAACAAAGTAGTGTGCTGTGTCACCTGCATCCATTGACTTCTTGCCTCTCTTACCAGGTCATCACTCCATCTGGTAGGGAGCCTATACTTCTGTTACTGGTACGAGGCTGCCGCTTGAGAACCTTCCCAGCGGTCGATGGTTCTTTGAACTATGTATGTGTCTGGTCTATTGCCACTTCAGCTTATATGATACGTTGTTATTGTTTCATCTTGGATAAAAAGCTAACCTCTTCCCGACATTAAATGAAGTGAGTTGCCAGTCTTCGCGGCACTATCTCACAAGAAGTAGCGCTAAAGTAGAAAAGTAAAAATATTTTTGTAAATAAATCAATAAAGAAAATGAGTATATTGCAACGCTAGGCGAGCGAGCTTGTAAATACACTTTTTATTTCAATATTCCATCAGGATAATTATACCCAACGTAAACCTAAGAAAACTACGTTAGTGTCGTGAAACACTCGGTTGGAATGAAGTTCCTTTCGTAGTATATTATTATTGATAAACGTATTATATTGTTGATTAACAAATATAAATAAATGAATTACATACTAGCGTCTATTAAAATGAAGCGTCATTTAAAATAAAATAATAATTTTTTCATGGCAAGATAAGGAAAAGTGCGAGGGAGGTGGATATTATTCCATCTCGCTTCTTTATAGCCGCCAAAGCCGCCTACACTACGTCAGAAGGGGTCGTGACGGAAAAATCTTACACTTTTTCTCGCCTAGCCTCCATCCGCCAAATTCGTACCGTCCGATAAGGAATTTCGCTCCAAAAATTTTCCCTCTCTCACCTTTTACGACACCCACGTGACGAGGTGGGATGATGAATTCCCATCCGTCGCACCACCACACGGTAAGAAAAGTTCTCGAATGTTCCAAGTGAAGTGTGAAGTAGCCTCCACTAGAGTGACGTCACGGATCCGATCTCAACCCTTGCAGGAAATCGATGGATGCAGGTGGGTTAGGACCGTGTTATATGGCATCCCTTTGGGGAGACTTATGTTCAGCAGTAAGCTTGTGAGGAGCTGTAATGATGATAGTCTTCAATTACGATGATGATAAAAGAATAATTGTGTAAATTATTTAATTGAGCTAAAATATCAGGAAGTGATGTAATCGATAAAAAGTTTTTAATTCCTTTACCAATTATTTTTTAGTACTAAAATGTTTATTCCTCAAATAATAAATCAACATTTACGTTGCCTAAAGAGAAAAACACGCAAAATCAAACTCAGTTACGAGTACTGTAAGCCGATTCGCCTTGAATGAAAATCTGATCAATCAAAAGAAATTTAGGATATTGCGAAAAATGTTCAACATTCAAATTAGAAAATTTAGATGTAAATTTATATCATGTTAATTTTTTGTTCAACGTCAACATCATCATTACAGCCCATCGCATTGCAATATTTAAGTAACTTTATATTATGCAATTACTCGCAATATTTAAACTTAAAATTTGCATTAATTTTATTCAAACTTAGTTATCATGAGTATCTATTTTCTTAGTTTAAAAGGATGCAAATTATTTTAATTTAATTCTGTATAGCCTTTCTTGTTGTACCGTAAACTTGTTTGAAATAAATAATTAAAAATTATAAATTTTGTACAGCCGACTTCAACATAAGTAATTAGGAATATCTTAAAAACTATTAGTCTGACCTTGATCAAATTCATATCATATCCACACGAGAAGTACCAGCTTTCAAATAAAAAAGAATCATCGAAATCGGTTCACCCAGTAAAAAGTTATGAGATAACACATATAAAAAAACATACAGTTGAATTGAGTACCTCCTTACTCGTACTCCTTTTTGGAAGTTGGCAGAGAAAGAAGTAAGCTCGCTTCTTGATGCTCCCTAAGTCTGCAAAATTTAAGAAGTCAATGGCAGAATTAATTCAAAAAATTAAAGATCAAGAAGAGTGAAAGTGGGCAAGATGATCTATACAAATATAAATTCGCAACATCTATAGCTCTCGTGTGTGTCATCTCGTAATACCTCTTATCGCATATTACGGGCTGATTATTTCGCGATCCATATCGACGTTCATGTTCGCAATGAAACACAATTTAAAATTAAAAATTTTGTATAGCCGACTTCAATATAAGTTATTAAAAACTCAAAAACTATACACATAAAAAAAACATACAGTCGAATTAAATACCGTCTCCTTTTTGGAAGTCGACAGAAAAAAAGATAATAACGAACAAGTTTGTGTGTCTGACGATACCCATGGGATAAAGTAAGGTAATGATTTATTTTTACTCCGCCGACACACGAATAAAATTAAGTAGAAAAGGAAATTGCATAGTAAAGTAAATTAAAGTTACCAGTTTATACACGTCCTACAGCGACACCGGCCCCTGTAAATCCTTACTTTCTTCCAGATTTTTTACATGGTGGAGCCACTCTGCAGCTATATTATGGTTGTAGGACGAAAAGAATACACTCTCACAGAATACCAGCGTGAAATAGCAGCTTATTTAGTGTGTCGTGTGGTGAGTGTAGAGAACCGGAGACCTTTTTTTCTGGAAACGATGCATTCCATCGCAGTCGTCAGGGGTGACAACGCATCTGCATTTTGATTCTTAATTGTACATAAATGGAGACGTCTATGGGCATAACATCCACTTAACATCAGGTCGACTGTGTGCTCGTTTGTCACCCGTATTCTATAAAAGAAATACTGAAAGATAAAATTTGTGTTGGTATACATGCAAATTCCTTCACGAAATTTTCTTTCGCCGCCCAGTTCGAGGTAAATCAGAACTTTAAATTATAATTATCAATTTTATCAGTGCCTACGGGAATCGAACCCGGGTTGCTCGCGTGCTGTGAAATTTATAGCCAGCGCTTAGCCCCTGACTTACTATGGCTCTTTTTGCATGAATATAAGCTTTGCATGAATAAATAAATTTTATATTTCTTCCATTTATTTTCATCAGACCGCAAATGTTCACAGCTAAAATATAAGAATGGCAACAATGACGTTCACAGTATCAGACGTTTCGTACCTTTGGCTCTCCATCCGTCAAAGGTCCTGCCATTTTATGCCTGACATTAACAAGATAATTGTACCGCTAACTATCGGAAGATATATTCAACTGTAGATCTAGATCTATCTAGGCAGTGACGTGACCGAATTAATGAATCTAAGCTACTCCTATTAAAAGAGATTTCTAGTGACCAAAGAGGTCACAGTTGCTTCTATGTGCAAAGGAAATGATGCAGGTAAAAACATCTAGTTTCTATTCTAAGATATTTTAAATGAGAATATAAATACCTACTAGAATGTTTCCGCATGAAATATTTATTTTTGTTTAATAGAAAACGTTTCAATCGCCTCGGATTTTCTCTTACATCATGGAGGTATAAATTGCCCATGAGCAACATCCACACCTGGAAAAACTATTCGTAGTCCTTGTATCGTTAACAAAAACTTGTTCCGCGCGTGATTCTAACCTGCGATCAAGCAGCGTCGCAGTTAAACGCTTAGCCACTGTGCCATAAGTAACAAAACACCCCCACAAGTATCTCTTTTTTATTTGAATCTGACGTCCCATTCAGTGATTTGATAAGCCTGAGAGAAACTCCATCTAAGTCCTGAAGGGCGAAAACGTATCTGTAGCCTTCTTTGTTTGAAGTTGTTTGCATAAGATATCTATAAGCTTCAATAGCCACATCGAACGATACGAGTTAGCCGTCAGAGCCGAGGCCAGCCACCTTTGTTCGGATGGCCGTCAGATAACTCGTCTACGTGCACTGTAAACTATCGTAGCTTAACATCATTACGTAAGTAACGTTTTGAATAATTTTCATCACCTCCTTTACAGATTTTAGCAGTCTGCAAGGTCTGAGTCCGAGGAAACAGTAAAAGCCAAGAGTCTAACAGCACTAACATCATCAGAAACCATCTTTACTAGCCACTTACCATAATGTGTATTGTAAGATAGAAGAGAAGATTTTTCTTCAATTTTGTAAATATAATACTTAAAATTAATAGCCATAAAATCCAATAAATTATTTGAAAAAAAAATTAAAAATGAAAAATACTTTATTTGACAGTTAGCACCTTTACAAATAATTTAACAGTGGTTCTCACACTAGGCTCGCAGACCAGTATCATGAGAGCCATATACACATATTAACAAAAACAGAATTACATTACATTAACACATTCACATTTTTTATATATGCAACACGACTTGTTTTAAGCACCAGCTAAAACGTATTGAGTACATTATCTTTGAAACCTACACTTGTTTAAAGAACATCATCTACGAGGTAAATGTAAAATATAAATAAATAATATATAGAGATGTACAATATAAATGTGATAAGAATGACAGGGGGATGAGTCGCTCGCGTTCGTAGGCTTCGACCACCTAATCCTAGGCCCACCCTACACGTGTCCCCCGGATGGTGCTAAACGAGCGGCAAAGCCGATAGGATAGACTCTGCTCCTCGCCGTATGGTAGCGGCGTAAAATCTACCACCTCTTGGGTATGAGCCGAGAAATAAAAGAAATGGCGCCGAGTTCCCGGCTCCCCTTTAATGGGGCAGGGGTGCGAAGAATCTCCGGGAGAAAAACCGGCGACGAGGTTCGCCACCCGTCACGTCCTGTCTCCCGGAGGGGCGAAAAGTGGATTGCGGAGGCCCGTCTGGCTGCGCTGAATGTATGTGGAGCAATGAATGATAAGATGGATGAAGTATGCGAAATGATGAATGATAGAGGAATAGATGTGTTATGTGTAAACGAGACGAAACGAAAGGGAAGAGATGTCACTGCACATGGCATGTATACCGCTTACTGGTCTGGTGTAGACGAGACCGAGTGGGCATGCCAGGGAGTCCGTGTCATCCTTTCAGAAAGAATGGGTGGTGGTATGAAAGAGTATGAATGTGTAAGCCCAAGGCTGCTGTGGATACGAATAAAAGTGGGCTTAAAGAAGTTGTTTGTACTAGGGGTGTACGCTCCAGATATGTCTAAGCCCACTTATATCCGAGAGCAGTTTTGCGCGTTACAATATCACATCTAGACTACAAACTACCAGAAACTGATTTTGACGGAACTTTTAGAGCTTGAAAGCACATCAGATTTAATTAAAACGTATAAGTAAATTTATGTATTCCATTATACACAATAAATTTACTTAAAGAAATTGAAGTTTACGTTTCTTTTTCGTTAATACATTGATAATTTTGTATTACATCTTTATTTAGGCATGTTTAGGAGAGCTAGCCCGGATAATCTTTCCTCTGACATTCACGCACGCATCCAAGATTTTATTCTGCGCAGAGTTCAATCTCTTCACGGCGGCTACGCTGACCGGAGCGTCACTAGTATTTGTAAGACAGTTTTTATGTTATGGTACAAATCTTGGTTGCAGGTTTAAATGAGATGAGCTACCCACTCTGGTATCGCGGAATTGTTTTCCCATTCTCTTTTCCATTTCACCATCCAGAGTCGGTATTCGTTCACTATGATTTTATCGACGGTATTTATTTATCATGAAAATATGATCACGTGGTTCACGTATCACTGGTTTTTGCGATTGAGCGAATAGCATGAAAATGTACTAATATGTTAATTACACATGCTCACGATGTGTGTATGTGTAACGCGCCGCGTTCCAAATTACGCGCAGTTCATTGTTTTCTTTTTGTTGTGGCATGCCTAAAGTACCCCTAATGGTAGATCCGCGCCTGCGGGCCAGCTAGTAGTCTTATATAAATGGTTGGCAATATACACCAAAATTAGTTAGGCTTACGATTGCAAATACTATTATGATATACATAATAATAATAACATGTTATGATATTAATGTTATATAAAATAACAGTTCAAATTTTCATTCGGAATTGAGGGATCAATCTTCATGTAGAATAATTGTGACATATTAAACCAAACTTAATAAACACTTTCTCAGTAATAGAAGCTTTGAAATTATATGTAGAGCTGTTTGCGTAACAATGGAATTTGTTGTTAGAATGTTGTGTTATTCTGTCAAAGGCTTTATAAGTTATTAAAGTGACATATTGGGATTCAGTAACAATGTAACATGTAAGGCTGGATTCAAGTTTGATCACAACGTTCCTTGTTATAGCGTATCGTATCGAGTACTTGTATCTAAAGCATTGACGCCCATTTTGAACACCATCACTATCCGTATCGTGTCAAAAATCGCGTCCATACTTAACCACATCGTATTGTGTGAGCGTTTTGGCATACATATGTTGACGCTAAAAATTTTTCTCCCATCCTCGCATCTCTTCCATCATTTCTCATGATACGCGTATCTCTCAGCGCATTGACAGCTCCAGTTAAGTTTTTGACATATATTCCTTCGGGATTGCGTACAATTTAGTCAATACGTGTGCCTAATTTATGTTGAATAATTTAAAAAAAGTATAAAAAACAGACCAAAACAGCCTTAATACGAAGAATTTAGAAAATGAAACTAACATGGTGGAAGAGCAATCAATTGAATTCACGTCCAAATCGAGAAGAAAAGACGAAAGAAACGTCAAAAGTATCCTTGTTTAAGTAATTTAATTTTAAAGCTCAAGTACAATAAAAAATATTTTGTAAAAAATAATGAAAACAAAACTAATTATAAATTTTTATTTGAAAAAATTCATCTGCAAAAAAGTTAGCTGAAAATGTCACTTCTTCAGTTACGGTTAGTTACGGCGAATCACACTCTATATGTTAAACTTCATCAAGCCGTTTAGGCTACAGAGCGTGTCAAGGAAATATACATACATACTTCAAAAAATATTACCCTTCTTCTGGGGTAGTCTTGTAATTTATTTTAAAATATAGGGTGACAAATGAGCACACAGTCCACCTGATGGTAAGTGGTTGCTGTGGCACATAGACATCTACATCTATCCTCAATAAAGAATCAAAATGCAGATGCGTTGTCACCCGTGAGGACTATGATGGAATGCCTCTTTTCCACTAAAAAAGGTCTCCGGTTCTCTACACTCACCATACGAAACACAGCGTTAGGCTGCTATTTTACGCTGGTATTTTGTGAGAGCGTGGTCCTTCCCCGGTCGAGCCGACCCATTTGTGCTACAACTATACTACAAATACAGCTACAACATGGCTCTTTAGACATCCATTAGTAGCTGAAGCATGCTAGCATGTTTTATGATTAAATTAGACATATAAAATGAGACGTCAGAATTTTACTAAGGCAATGCTAATGTCAGTCCGCCTGCAAAACATGGCTATTAAGACTAATCCTAACTTAAGTCTTATGTCTATTTCGAATCATCCATCCAATCAAAACTATGTCGAAAACAGAAGAAAATGACTATAAAATTTTGCAATGAAGTTGTCCGATTACATTCACCGCAAGGTAGTGTCTGTCAGTTTGAAAATTGTCAAGTGCAGTTTATTGGTTTGTACCGTTTAGAATTGTTTTGTAATATTCTACGTCGCGTTTATACATTTGTTTGTTTATGGTAGATTATAAATATGTTACTAGATATTGTTGCATGTGTCAGAAATCATAAACTTTGGCCTATTCAACTTTGTTTCAACCGACTTTAAAAAGGAGGAGGTTCTCAATTCAACTGTATTATTTTATGTGTGTTTCCTCAGTACTTTTTCTAGATAAACCAATTTTGATGACAATCTTTTAACTTGAAAGCTGGTGCTTCTCATGTGGTCCATATAAATTTGATCAAGATCTGACAAGTAGCTTTTGAGTTATCTTTAATAATGCGTATTTAATTGACTTCGACTACATTGATGATGTTCTAATTTTATTTATATTGATGGCAGTTGTAAAAAAAATTTAATTTTACCGCTTGTTTCATTTATAACTTAATAAGTTCTTGTTATTTTCTGGCTCCATCCTTTATTAAACATTAAAGTATTTTAAGGGCATTCTTCCTTACATGCATCCAAACATCCATTAAAGCCTTGAAAAACCCACTGCTGAACCCCCCCCCCCCCCAAACCCCCAGACACCCTCAAACATTTTCTCATAGGGGGAATTTTGGAGCAGTTTTTTAAAATTTTAAAATATTATCACGAAGATGATCCTGCCCATCTCTTGTTTCAGTTTCTATCTGTCGCCTCTTACGATATGAGGTAGTGGATATTCTTACAACATTACTGCATGGAGCATTTTTCATTACACATATATATTAGTATATTATCACCGCCATCTATTACACCGCCGCTACACGCTAAATTCTTCATTATATTATAATGTCCTCCAGACCGAATTCCAGACACGGTGGCCAGCCTCAACGGAGACTAGCCATCGGAGCAGGACAGGATTACAGTACCCACGTGTATGCGTAAGCTCAGGTGTACTCTCTATTCCCTCACTCATTGTCCGATGGGACGGAAAACCGACACGACCGGAGAGAGATCAGGCGCAGGAACAACGACTTTACGTGCTTCCCGAGACACGGGGGTGGGTCACCGCCAACTACTTGAATCCGGTCAGCTATTGAGAATTTCTTGACAGAAAACCTCGATATTTTTTGGTCCGACCCGGGTTTCAAACGCGGGACCTCATGATCAGCAGTTGCGTTTACAACCACTAGTCAAAGGCAGTTATTATATTATATTAATATATTAACAGTGTGTATGTGAAAGATATTTGGATGTTTATTACTTACTTACGCATATGTTGCAGGCAACTAGCTTAATTCATCCATTACAGTCTATAAAAGTCCACTGCTCCCCCATAGATTGCCTCATATGAAGGATTATGCCATAGTTAATAGCGAGCGGCTTGTCATCTGCAGTTTTTTTTATTATTTAGAGTTGTTATCAGGAAGATGCTGCTGCCCATCTCCTGTTTCATTTTCCCTCTCTCGCCTCTTACGACACCCACCGGACGATATGGGGCAGTGGATATTTTTACACCGCCAGTATAAGGCGGCGGCTTTTTGCTTAATTATCCTTTCGTTAAAACTGAACGGCTAGCTTCTTTGAAGCTTAGCCTCTTTACTAAACGGCGCCGTTCAACTAGCGGCTAACTCAATTATATAAAGCTGATGCGTCTAATACAAGATTACGCACGTAGCGCATAATTAGGCACAGACCAGCAACCATCTCGTTGAATGAAGTTAATATGGTGTCCATGTCATGTTATGTCCACCAGCAACCGTCCAGTTGATTAAAATTATTAGGGTGACCATGCCATATTATTTCGCTGGTCTATGCCTAATTATACTATTTTAGGAGTGGTAGAGCCATGCTGCAGCTATATTAATTGTATAAGTGTAGCACGAATGGGTTGGCTCGACCAGGGAATGACCACGCTTTCACAGAATACCAGCATAAAATAGCAGCTTAATGCTGCTGTGTTCCATATGGTGAGTGTAGAGAACCGGAGACCCTTTTTACTGGAAAAGAGGCATTCCATCTTAGTCCTCACGGGTGGCAACGCATCTGCATTTTGATTCGCAAACGGAGATAGATGTAGATGTCTATGGGCCACAGTAACCATTTAAGATCAGGTGAACTGTGCGCTCGCTTGTAAGCCTTATCCTATAAAAATGTGCAATATTGTATACATGTCACCACATTTTAATCTACCATCGCTGATATTACTAGGTAGGTGCAATGTTGTGATAGATGCATCGACTGAATATCATTCAGGCCGCTAGTTAAACGGCGCCGTTTAGTCAAAAGGCTAAAAGAAGGACTAATTAAGCTAGTTGGCTGCGATACATACACGGTAGATAAAGGAAGCAATTAAAAATATTCGAATTTAGAAAAACCGGCATTAAATTATTTTTTTTTTGTAATTAACAGATCGGACGACATTACCACCATTAATTTTTAAGTAAATTGGTTCCCGAGACTTCAAGTGGAATATTTTCTAAAGCGGTAAAACTAGCGGTAAAACCGCGTCCTAATGAGGTTTTAAAGCAACGAGTGGCTTAATTGACGCTCTCCTTAATCCAATAACTGCATCTGCTGCTTGAGATTTAACTCGGTAATAAAATGCAAATACATTATTTGCAGTTGCAAGCACTTTTAATTAAAAATAAATGCTTTTAAATTTATATCGAACTTAAAAAATATCCTTACGCATCAGCTACTTCAAAATTTCATAAATGCAGTTCTGCAGTAACAATGAATACTTCACAAGAAATAAAAATAATTTTACGGATTTTATCACGTTTAATTTTAGGTTTTTTTACGCGGGTTTTTATTAACACAACCTTGGATTAAAGTTCCATAATGACCCGCGTAAAAGAAGATATCGCTGATGTTAAACACTGACGCTCTGGGAAGTCATGTGCATGAAAAATGACGACATGTTCAGTATCGTTCCAACCATTATGTTCATTATCTTTTTTTTAAATTTTTTATTCAGTATACATTACATGTGTAATTCTTATTGAAAGTCATTTTTACTTTACCACTGGTTCGAAAAAAACCCTCTGTCCTGGGAAGAACCAGCAAGAAACCCAGCGGGACTTTTTTTAAAATAAATTTTACAATATAAATGATTACGAACTATTTACAAAATTTATTTTAGAAACTGCTTGGAAGCGACCACCTCATTCCCAGGGGTTATTATCAACCATGTATTCATTTATACTATAATAACCCTTTTTATACAGTTTCAGCTTAATAAAACATTTAAACTTGGTAATAGAGAGAACCTGTACACTTTCCGGGACCTTGTTGTAATAGCGTATACATTGCCCCAAGAATGAATTACTGACTCTGTGGAGTCGAGAAACTGGCATCACTAGCTTGTGTTTGTTCCTAGTGTTTACAGAATGTATATCACTTTTTTTACTTAAACTATCTTTGTTTTTGTGAACATACATTAAATTTTCGTAAATATACTGAGAGGCCAAAGTTAATATATTAATTTCTTTAAATTTATCTCTAAGACACTCTCTCGGTTTTAGATTGTAAATAGCTCTAATGGCCCTCTTCTGTAAAACAAAAATAGTTTCTGAATCAGCCGCATTTCCCCATAGCAAAATCCCATAAGACATTATGCTATGAAAATAACTAAAATAAACTAATCTAGCTGTCTCGACACTAGTGAGACCTCTAATCTTTTTTACAGCATAGGCTGCAGAACTTAGTCTGCTTGCTAATTTGGATATATGGGGGCCCCACTGGAGCTTTGCGTCAAGAGTGATGCCAAGAAAAACAGTGGATACAACAGGGCTCAATTCCTCCCCATTTAAAAACACATTGGTATTCAGATTTTTAACATTCGTTGTTGTAAATTTAACACAATTAGTTTTATTTCCGTTGAAATGCAGATTATTAACGTTAAACCAATGCACTAATTTTGATATAGCATTATTCACTTCGTCACATTTAAATGATTGACGTTTAAGTTTAAAAATCAAGGAAGTATCATCAGCAAATAATACTATATCATGACTATCCCCTACAAGGTGAGGTAAGTCATTAATATACACCAGAAACAGGAATGGGCCGAGAATCGAGCCCTGAGGAACACCCATTAGTACAGGTGACCCGGAAGAACTTTTACCATTGATAATAACCTTCTGTTTTCTATTACTTAATTATGAAATAATAAGTTTAAGCGCTGTGTTCTTGACACCATAGTACTGTAGCTTCCTGATTAATGTCTCATGGTGAACACAGTCGAAGGCCTTGGAAAGGTCACAAAATATACCCAAAGCATCCTCTGAATTCTCCCATGCACAAAAAATATGTTTAATAAGCTCAACTCCAGCGTCAGTTGTCGAGCGACCCCTTGTGTGTGAGAAACTTAACATCTGATCTAAAATAATTTTTTCAAAACTTTTACTTAATATTGGTAGTACAAAAATTGGTCTAAAATTGGCGGGGTCTAATGTACTACCAGATTTAAATATAGGTATGACTATACTATGTTTCATTAAATCAGGAAACACACCAGATTCGACGCTTATATTAAATATAGTGGCTAGATAAGGTGCTAATATATCTATTATAGATAAAATAACTTTAACGGAAATCCCCCATAAGTCTGCCGTTTTCTTAACATCAATAGTTTTAAAATATTTAACGATATCTTTTGGCATTACTCTATGGAATTTAAAAGTATTTGAACAAGCCTTTACATTTTGTTTGAGCAGTGATTCGGCGACAGTAGGAGAAGAATTTAATGATTTTGTTGTCAAAAAAGGAACATCATTAAAATGTTTCTCAAAAGCCATAGCAACTTCTTGATCAGAACGCGTTAAATTATTGTTAATATTCAATTGAAAATCCGAGTTGCGCGGTTTGACCTTGCCAGTTTCACTATTTATTATTCTCCAGGTCATTTTAATTTTGTCGGATGCAGTTTTAATTTTGTTGCTTAAATGTAAAGCCTTAGCAGTGAAGCACACTTTTTTAAATATTTTAGAATATGTTTTTACATAATCTCTAAATATAACACTACTATTATATGATCTTTCACCATAAAGCTCGTATAACCTTCGCCTACTTTTATAAATTCCTACTGTCGCCCATTCATTAAATGATTTGCGACTGTTAAAAGAGAATGTTTTAGAAGTAAATATTCTACTAAATTCACAACTTATAATTTTAAATAATGTAGCATACAAATAATTAGCACTATTTTTAAACGAAAGTGATGGAAGTCTTTTTATTATATTACTTCTAAACCTCTCCAAGCGATGTTCATTTATTGGAACAAACACAACTTTCTTATTTTTCTGTTTTTTGTGTATGTAAGGTAGTGATACTAACTGTCCACAGTGATCTGAACTTAAATTTTGAATAATTGATTTATGGAAGGGCTTAACATCTGTAAAAATGTTATCTATACAGGTCGCACTAAGACCAGCAATACGTGTTGGTTCTAAGAATAAATTTACAAGATTATACGATTTAAACAATGAGCGAAACTTAATACTAATGGAAGAAGTTTCAAGGAGATTGATATTAAAGTCTCCACACATTACAACAGACTTGTTCTGTTTACTAAGTTTGAGTAAAACTTCTTCCACAATCCTTTCAAAATGGTCATAAGTAGCACATGGGGTAGTATAACACTACAACAATGAGGTGCTCAAGCTCGACACAAGCCATTTCTACAGTTCGTTTAACAGAGAGGCTCACAATATCCTTACGTTCTTTATATAATAATGATTTATCTGCTAATATTAAGGAGCCAACACGTAAACTTTTTTCTCTTTTGAAGGAACTGACCACCTGGTGATTTCTGAAATTAAACATGAAATTATAATCTTTTAGCCAATGTTCAGTAATACAAAGGATGTGTATATTGTTACTATTTAAAAACAATTCAACTTCCAATTCTTTGCCCAACATGCCTTGTATATTTTGATGCACCAGGTGTAAACAATTTTTATTACTTATTTGTGGCTGTATTCAAAATTAATTAAACTCTTATTACTAGAGATTGCCTCTATTGTCACATTCACTAATTTAAATTAGTTGGAACTGATTCCAAATTAAATGTCAAATGATTATGCTCAATAAAAGCAGTCTTGGTAGCCAAAAACTTGGCTGAGTTAAAAATTAAATAATAAGATAGCACATTTACTATCAGTCTTATATTATATTTGGATAGGTAATACCTATCTTTTGTCCAAAACTTTTTTATTAAATTATTTATGTCAATTACATGAAATTTATGATTATTATCATTACAATTATAAGTCAAATTTAAATTATTATTACATATTAAATTATGCATTTGTATATTTAAATTATGTCTTAAATTATTTTCTTGTGGCAATCCCTGTATATAAGGCAGTGTGAATAAGACAATTTTGTGTACATTTAAGTTATTAAGTTGTTCAATATATCTTAATAACTGTTTGTTGTTGACACTGCCTCTTCTACCAACAAAAATTATTATTGTACTATTTGAGCAAAATTTAGTAACAATAATTTTATTTAGAATGTCACTAAATGATGCTCCAGGCATGCAGCAATTTGTAACTTTTTGTCCCTTTAAAGAGTTATTTAAAGTTATGCCTAGATTTTTTCCCATGTCAACGCTATAAACAATTATATTATTTTTAGTAATATTTGAGTTATTTATTATTTTAATACCCTCTGCTATGGTACTGTCATAGAGTTTTGGTGGTGGTATAATATTATCAGCACACACTGACTTTGAAGAATCTGGCATTGAGCGCTGACACTCACATTGAAATTTAACTAAGGAGTCGAACCGCTCCTCATTATATTTACAAGTCTTTACCAGATTATCCATAGCCAATATGTGTTCTTTTATTTCATATTGGGCTGATTTATATTTATTGGACACAGTTTGAAGGGAGTTCATAAGTGATAATATTTCTGATTTAAGGCACTCTACTTCAGTCTCATAACATTTTATTTATGTTATCCACCTCAATTGAATACAACTTAAGTTCATATAACAATGCTTGCTTTTCTTTACATACATTAACATAATTTTTGGTATTAATCTGATAGATTCCAACCATTATCTGAAATACAACAAATCCTCGCAACAGAACACCGATTTCTACCAACAATGATTCGCGAGGCTATTGAAATTAAAAACATACCTTTTTCATAGAGAAGATGGCTGTTAATTGTAATTAAATTAAATCCAAACCCAAGCATGCTATTGCAAGACTTACAGTACTGTAAGCTCGTTCTGCGTAGATCGGGCCAAATATTATTTCATTAAAAGTTGATTGTGGTCTTCGTTAACTATGACATCAGAACTTCAAACACCCCATTGCTCCCTGTGGCCATGTGTTCTATAAAGTGTCCGAAACGTCAAGAATTAAAAAAGTTAAAATACCACGCGATAAAATCTTTAACATTAGTTTTATTGCAAATTAAGTTCTCTTTAAAGTGAGCGTGGGAAGAATTACACTCATGAACGGGAGTAGAAAAATTTTGTGTTTTGTTAAAAATTGTGGCGGCGAAAGAGAATCCGCTACCTGATATCGTCCCGTGTGATACGACAGAGAAAAACAAACAGAAGATTGGCAACATCATCTCCCTGGCAATAGTTCAAAATAATATAATTGCTTGTGTGTGTCTTATGCGAACTCGGTTATGGCAAGAGTACGCATGCTGAAGGTATAAAAGGGGGTAGACAGAAATCTCGGAAAACGACTATTTGCAGCTACTTATATTTGGTAATAATTAACGAATCAAATAAGCGCTAGGCGGTAGTGCAAAAAAGGCGCGAACAATTACACGTGGTAGAGCCAAGCTGGAGCTATATTGGTAGTATAGTTGTAGCACGCATGGGTCGGCTCGACCGGGGAAGGACCACGCTCTCACAGAATACCAGCGTAAAATAGCAGCTTAATGCTGTGTTTCGTAGGCCGAGTGTAGAGAACCGGATACCCTTTTCACTGGAAAAGAAGCATTTCATCTTAGTCCTCACGGGTGACAACGCGTCTCCGTTTTGATTCGCAAACGAGAATAGATGTAGATGTGTATAGGCCACAGCAACCACTTACAATCAGGTGGACTGTGTGCTCGTTTGTCACCTTTATTCTATAAAAAATTTCTACCGCGTGTGAACTGCACACACTTTTTTATTAGTTTTACATTTTAATCCATAGGAAGCCTTTTGAATTTTACTATTGTAAACCGTACCGCTCGAGGTGTGCACTTTTAGATTTTCGAAATTTTTTCTACTCTTAGGGGTTAAATTATTACTTTTAAATTAAAAATAATTATTGAAATTGGTTTAAATATACGTAGATATTGCGTTATATACATACAAAAAAGAACATACAGTCTAAGTGAGAATTTTCTCCTTTTTGAAGTTGGCTAAAAATTAAAATTTCTGCCTTTTTACGTTACTCTACTGGGCCCAGGCCTCCTCTCATTTCTTATAGGCCTCCTTAAGATATTTTTCTTCACCACCGTGATAAATCAACATTTAAAATTGTAATTAACAATTAACAGTTTCGCAAAACATGTTCTTTTCAACCAGTAAAAGTCCACCGCTGGTCTTTCCTGTTTTAGGATTTTGTAATCTAAGAGAACTAACAGACCTCTCAGCGATTTATTGTAATCGCCTCTTAAAACATCCATGGGAGAAAATGAAGTGATGTTTCTCTTATGTCGCCACAATGCGGCTAGTACGAAATCCAAAATTGCTTATAAAATATAAAAACGGAGAGTGTGTCAATAATGTAAGTACGATTTGATAATGAATGTTGTTAACCTGTATAGGAAGAATTACTTCAATTGTAAAACTTACATTAAGCGTAAATACATGTATCAGAAAAGTGCCGAAAATAAAAAAGAAACTAAAACGAAAGACTGGAAAAAACAATGAAAATTCATTGAAATGGTTCTCTCAGTTGCATTGTGCACTCGGCGCCATTGTTATCCGCGATCATTGTACGTTGCTGGCGTACTCTGCAGTTTACATAAAAATGATACTAGAACTAGTGTGCTACAGTGTGACCGGGGAAGGGATACGCTCTCCCAGAATAGTAACATGAAATAACAGAAGAATCAATTTTATTCAAGGTTACATGCAGCGAATCCGTAGCTAAAATATAACACATACACGGACAGACACAAGTAATTATCTAATATATGCGACAAGCTACCGACTGCACTGTATTATAGGTAATGAACTTATTTCCGCTGTAATCAAGTGCGATAGGACATTAATGAGACCGTCGAGATAGAAAATTAATATCACAGATATAAGGAGACCATATGGAGCAAACTTAAAGGTTAAAACGGTAAACGGTTGAGTTTTGCCTAACTGCGTAAAGAAAGAGAAAAATTTTATACTCTGTGTCATTGTCACTGTCACATGTCACTCCCACAACTAAAATATACCTAACGACACCTCATATCTTACAATCCATCAAGCTGTTTCAGCTCAAGCTCTGTAGCGTGTCTAAGAAATAGACATACATACGTACATACAAAAAGATATGATGCCATTTAAGATTTTATGCCATTTATATATTGGTCGTGTAGGTACTTATTTAAAACACTTTTCACAAGTTTTCAGTGCTAGTAGAGCTCTGATGGCCAGGTCTTATCATGATTCTCATCGGCACCGAAATAGTCCCAGTCACAGTCCCAGTGATCTTGGGACCAGGTATCTGGAACCTTAGGTGCTGTTGCTTGTTTACTTCAACCACGAGGTGATGGTCTCTCTTATGCCGCTGCCATACGATGCGATATATTCCGTAAAATAAAATAAAATATTTCTAAATTTATATCATCAATATCCACAGTATAAATATAGTAACTAACATAGCCCAACAGATCACAAGCTAAAGTAGTAATGAGCCGGCCATATAGCTCGAAGAACCGACAATAAATGGGTACCGGTAAGCGATACGTATATACGTGGTAGAGCCATGCTGCAGCTATATTATGGTTGTAGCACGAATGGGTCGGCTCGACCGGAGAAGGACCACGCTCTCACAGAATACCAGCGTAAAATAGCAGCTTAATGCTGTGTTTCGTATGGTGTGTGTAGAGAACCGGAGACCCTTTTTACTGGAAACGAGACATTCCATCTTAATCTTCACGGGTGACAACGTATCTGCATTTTGATTCGTAATCGAAGATAGATGTAGATGTCTATGGGCCGCAGCAACCACTTACCATCAGGTGGACTGTGTGATCGTTTGTCACACTTATCCTAGAAAAAAAATCGATGTGTATGGTGGCTCCTACTAGATGTAGGTAGTGACGACCTGATAAGAGATGAAGTTAGTAGATGGATGCAGGTGGCTCAGCACCACTCCTTGTGGTAATCCTTTTGGCTATGTTCAGCAGCTGTAATGATGATGATAATAAATGAGATCACACCTTCGATATAGCTACTTACATGTCTTAGTATTTATTATTAGTATTTTTATATTAAACGATATGGTATTAATAATGGATTTATTTTTCATAGAGTATCAAAATTTTATTGTTAAGTTCCAATAATATGTATATTTATACATCTTATATATAAATAAAAATAATTATACACCTTAATTGAATTTTTTAAAATACGAGTAAATAAGGCTTCTATTTTTATTTGAAAATAGCAGCTGGTCCCGCGACTTCTCCCGCGTGGAATACAATACGATAGGACTTCATGGGTTTTAGCTTTTTGCGTGGAATCTTAATTCTTTTTCTAAAATAAAAGTAGTCTAAGTTACTCCCTATATAATTAGCTATTTGCCAGTGTCCCGTCAAAATCGGTTCAGCCATTTCGGAAAATAGCAGGAACAATCAGACAGACAGACACAAGGGCGGGAGGTATTCTTCATACTAGGTAAGACACATCATTTTATTTTATATAGCGGATGTTTGCGAAGTAATTTTTAAAAGCTTTTTTTTTTTTGGAAATAGTCTTTTAAATATTTTGTAGTACAATTGATAATCTTCAGTATGATTGACCGTGTGTATGACTTTTATAAGTCCATGTTATTTTTGATGAAAATTATTATTGCAGATAAAAGCCCTTTCACATTTATTTAAGTCTCGAATTAAATTAAGCAAAATAAAAATTTGAACTTTCACTCTTTATAAGTGATCTTCAAATGTAAAACACTGACTTGAAATTATATAATTATCGGCATTTTTTCAATACATTAAACTTTTTTAAGATTTTGTTGAAACTCTACTGGTAGAAAAGACCAAATATATACGAGTACATTATAATTCTTGATGAAAATAAGGTATGCGCGTTCCGAGTTCATCGCATCCCACCAAGAATTTCTAATGTAAGCTAAGACGTGATAATAACTAAACAATAGAATAACAAAATAATGAAACCTTTGGAAATACTTTCATCATCATCATCATCATCATTACAGCCTTTCATAAGTCCACTGCTGAACATAGGCCTCCCCCAAGGAATGCCACAAAGCACGGTCCTGAGCCACCTGTATCCATCGACTTCCTGCATGTCTTACCAGGTCGTCACTCCATCTCGTGGGGGGTCGCCCTACACTTCGCCTACCGGTACGAGGCTGCCACTCAAGAACCTTTCTTCCCCATCGGTTGTCGGATCTTCAAGCTATATGGCCGGCCCATTGCCACTTCAGCTTACTAATCCGTTGGGCTATGTCGGTTACTCTGGTTCTACTGCGGATATACTGATTTCTAAGTTTATCACGAAGAGCAACCCCGAGCATAGCTCACTGAGCAACCTTGAGCGTCCTCATACGGCCAGCAGTGAAGGATATAATATAATATAATACAATACTTTACAACCTAATAAATATTATTTCACCGTAATAAAATAAAACAAGGTAGTCTTCCGCATGAAAGTAAAAATAAATATTTTCGATTATTTTTGCAATATCTATTAGCCGGATCAGCGCGCGATTCAGATCCATCTAAAGATGCTAAATTTCAGCAAGTACTGTCAAATTCAATAGGAGTGACAGAAAAAACGCTTCTTGATATAGAAGGGCAAATAAATAAGTAACGACAGCATGTTGGTCGTTCCACAGTTCCACATCTAAATTATATAAAAATGAATTTTTCAATTTCACTAATCAACGTCGCCGCGAAAATTTCTTCTTCTTTGGGCACTTTAAAAATTAATTTATTTAGAAAACAATATTTACAGTTACCAGTGTACATATTTTAACTAAATTAAGTATATCTAGTCATAAAATTATTTATAATTGAGTATAAACTTTTAAAAAACTAAAATATATTTGAATGAAATCGCTCCAACACCGACGCACGGTCCACCCTCGACGATGTCCGAAAACGGATTGCACAGAATACATGTACCCTGACGCGGGACGGACTGCGACAGGGCAGTCCGAATAGAGAAATATTGGAAAATATGACAAAGATAGGTAGTCTTTGTGGATTTTTTTTCTAATAAGGGCTTGACAAAAATACAATTTTGTTCAATTAAAACATTTACTAAATCCTCTTCTGTTACCTTGTATTTTTTCTTTGTAGATTAAATTAACAGTTATTGAGATTTTTTTACTTAAATATCCAAGAATTTAGGCATTTCAACCGCAGTTAAGGCCTTAAAAGATGAAAAGGACAGAATGTTAGAGATTTTTTTTATTATAATTTTTTTCACCCTTCGAATGAATTAGTTATTCTGAACCTTTTTACATTTATATTTTTGGTGGAATTTATATTCACTGCAGGTATTAACGAGTCTTAAATGACGAGGAGGAAAATTTGAAAGAAGATTAATTTCTTATATCGAACGGATCAACCTTTATATAGGTCAAAAATATAGAATTAGTCCTTCACTACCGTTTTGGACTGTTTTTCGTTCGTTCAGTCATTTAAATAACTTTAATTTAATTGTTCCAACTTTATTCTTGATGTACCTTTTGAATACTTGCTGCATGCTGGATAAGAAACATCAAATTTCTGAAAAGAGGTCTCTTCAAGAATAATTTAAGAAAAAAATAATTATTAACATTCATAAATACTCACGCCTGTCACACAGTGGGATGGCACGATCCTGGCACACCGATCTCGCCTCCTCCACATCCATATACCTACGTATACATGCTCATCGGTTAAGGGTATTCTTAATTCGGACCATTTTCAATATATTGCCAATTTTGTCGATAAATCTTCACCTAGGGCGTCCCTTCCTGATTCTGCCGTTCATTTCTGCAGCATAAATTTGCTTTGTAACTCTTTCCTGATTCATTCTTTCTACTTGACTAAACCACAGAAGCATTCCTATCTTAATCCTGGTCACAACATCATCTTGCAAACCACACTTTTCTCTTATCACACAATTTCTCACCATGTCATTGAGAAATTCATTAAGACCGCATTTCTACTGCATTTATTCTACTCTCGTGCTTCTTCTGCCACACCCAAATTTCGCTACCATACATTAAAGTAGGGACTAAAACAGCACTATGAATTACCATACGTGCTTTTAGGACACATCCTGATTTTTCACATTAAACTGTAGAGCCCCATTTACTCTATTTTCTGCGTTTACTCTTCGTTCAATATCCTTATAACATCTATCATCCCTACTAACTACACATCGAAAATACACAAAAAATCTACTTGCTTGACCAACTCCCCTTGTATTCCTAATTTGCATATCGTTTTGCTTTCTTTTATTTAAAAAACCATAACTTTCGTCATACTTGGTTTCATTCTCCTTTCTTTTAATGACCTGTTCATTCATGTGACCAACTCGGCCGCTAACGAGGCCAATGTGATTTGATCATCGGCGTACAAAAGGCATTTGACGATTAACTCGCCCATTCTTAACCCGCATTTTTCAACTTTCAATTTTTCCAAACAGATAATTATTGGCAGTTTAAGCATTCTACTTCTGGCTTATATTTATACTGCAAAGTACATTAAATTTCATCGTAAATATTCCTCAAACTATTACCATAATAATAAAAACAAAAATGATAGCTTGTGAAACTAGCAATATCTTAACGCAACATTAGCAAGCAGTTTCATAGTTCCAGTCCGAATGAAGCATCTTCCTGCCCCCTGGCTCACTGCCGACATAAAAAAACTCCAAGAAAAAAAGAACACAGCGAAAACGAAATATCGTATGAATCCTAATGATTTCAACCGAGAGAAATATAACAGGGCACGAAATCGCTGCAATATGGTGTGTAGAGATAGTCAACGACGCCATATCTATAAATCTGTTGTTGAGGAAGATAAATCAACTAAAGTTTGGAACTTTCTCAAATCTTTAGGGGTTGGAAAAGCAAAGCGTAATGTAGAATCTCTTAATTTGAATTTAAATAAGCTTAATGTTCAATTCCTCCCTAGCGCCACTATAGACAGTGCTACGAAGAAAAATACACTTGCTCAACTTTCTGCTATATCAACTCCTAATTTTTCCTCTTCTGTCTTTAGTCAAGTTACTGTCAGTGATGTTAAGAAGAATATATTAGCCATTACTTCCGACGCAGTTGGTTCTGACAGCATTAGTCGTAAAATAATTATCCCATTACTCGTTCTTTTAGCTCCTATCCTTACACTTATTTTAAATCGTTCCCTTGACACCAGTGTTTTTCCTTCATCCTGGAAAGACGGCCTAGTAACACCACTCCCTAAAAATCAAATCCGACATATTAGGATTACCGTCCTATATGCATCCTTTCTTTTCTCTCTAAAGTACTCGAGCGCCTAATATACCTACAGCTGAGCAAATTCTAATTCTAATTCCGCCATAAGCTCAAGTGGTTACCGATTCGTCTTCGCAGGAATACTCACATTCTTCATCTTCTTTACTGCATTCTGTACAATCCGACCACTCCTTCTTATTTGAAAGACCGATTTATATATTTAAGTAGTTTACAATCTCTACCTATACGATCTCAAAATAATCTCCTTCTAAGTACTCCTAGACATTCTTCTTCCTTCTATTCTAATTCTTTTACGGTTACCGCTATACGACTATGGAATTCTCTGCCCTTACATATTAAAGAATCTAAATCTCTTCCTATATTTAAAAATAAATTAAAACTTTATTACCTTTCCCCTTAAGTTACTACCTGCCGTCATTCACTTTTTCTTTCTTTTTTCTTTATCTTTCTATATTATATTCTGTACACCCCTTCCGCTATTTTTTAAAAATAGTATCCTCTGCCCTAGGGTTGCCTGGAAGAGATCGCTGTTTTAGCGATAAGGCTGCCTGTTGTACCAATGTCCCTTTAAATATATAAATATTGTAATATGTTCCTTGGTGTACAATAAAGTATATTTTACTTTTACTTTACTTACTTTAGTTCTAAGCATTTAATGTCGCATCCCATTAAGTCTCTCGCACTTGTTGTATCTAGCTTGGTTTCATAAAAAAGCTTAGTAGTCAAAGTTAAGATTGATGTCACAAGGTTATATTCATCAACTACGTGCACGATAAGACTGTCAAACTGACATTTCGCTTCGCATTACGCCTTAGAGTAATAACATAATTTAGTATGCAAGCACCTTACGGGTACTGCTTTTACGTGCGTTGTATAAAATGCGCAAAATGAAACAAATAATAAAATTATTAAAATTGCAAAACAGTGTTGTCATAAAATCATTATTTTGTTATCGATATTTTGACACGTTTGCAAATTTTCAGATTGTTCAGAGGTCCAGATGTAGATGAGTACTGAAATACAATAAAGTTCAAGCGTTTGGCTGTGAAATAAAAAGAATAGATCTCTCGCCGCGTAAGTAGTTCAGCCCAGGGAGTGGCCAATGCTCCATGTAGCAATACGGAGCTGCAGTACAATATATACCGCAATAGTTCGTAAACTTCGATAGCGTTATTTGGGCTTCAGGTCGTTTCGCTTATGATGCAAGGTCAGCGCTGCCACAAACAAATAAAATAAAGGAATGTTAAAATAAATTTAATAAATACTTATATGACGCTGTGTTCACGCAAAACACTTTCAAGGATTGATGCGAGAGGGCGCTCGGCGCGGTGCATTCATACCGGTTTGACTTTCGGTCATGCGAAAAACGCCCAAGGGCAGTCAGTCGTCCTTAGACAGTGCTCACGATTGGCACTCTGTCTTTTAGTCGTCTTTAATCGGTACTGACGTGAGCACGCGGTCCATTCTGTTAGGGAACTCGGAATAATTAGGTGCGGCCCGTAAATATACGGTCTAGGATTTGTGACGCGCATTCCTACTGGAGAGCTTCCCGGGACTTATTGGGTCCGACTCAGAATCTGTATAAGTGCATTCGACAATATTAGATAGTGCGGCCTCTGATATTCTAGAACTAACTGTTGCAACGCGAAACGGTAGTGACCTTTAATAAACTGTAAACTCCGTGTGCGTTTGTGCGGTAACCATTATACCCAGCGATAGTTAGTGGCTTCTGTAAGTTAGTAAATCGTACGATAGAGTTAATTGACTGTCAACGTGACGAAAGAAGAAAGTGACTGTGGACAACCTCGAAAGGCCCCCTCAGGTGTAGTGAAAGGGAAATAAGTGATGTGATGTGTATCTGGGTGTGACTGATGGTGATTGAACCTAGACTTTGGCCGTCGGTAGCAGCCCGAGCGTCGACACCGCTCCAACTTGAGGGGGCCCTCCGAGGCGTCCACAGTCACTTTCCTCTTTCTTCACGATGACAGTCAATTAACTCTATCGTACGATTTACTAACTTACAGAAGCCACTAACTATCGCTGGTTATAAGGTTAACACACAAAACGCACACGGAGTTTACAGTTTATTAAAGGTCACTACCGTTTCGCGTTGCAACAGTTAGTTCTAGAATATCAGAGGCCGCACGAGCTAATATTGTCGAATGCACTTATACAGATTCTGAGTCGGACCCAATAAGTCCCGGGAAGCTCTCCAGTAGGAATGCGCGTCACAAATCCTAGACCGTATATTTACGGGCCGCACCTAATTATTCCGAGTTCCCTAACAGAATGGACCGCGTGCTCACGTCAGCACCGATTAAAGACGACTAAAAGACAGAGTGCCAATCGTGAGCACTGTCTAAGGACGACTGACTGCCCTTGGGCGTTTTTCGCACGACCGAAAGTCAAACCGGTATGAATGCACCGCGCCGAGCGCCCTCTCGCGTCAATCCTTGAAAGTGTTTTGCGCGAACAAACCCCCGTCCCGGACATAAGGATTTAGGTCCGCGAGCAAACCGGTCAGCGGGACAAGGTCGCGAAGGCAAGTTGCAAGACCGAATCTACAACCAAACTAGGCCACCTTAGGCACCCCATCAGATCTTGCAACCCTAACCGGCGCCTTAAAAAATAGCCCTAATGTGGCAAGCCGGAGGGTCAGCCTCCACTGGATGCCCCTCCTGGGCATCGCAGCATTTTACCAAGTCCTGTACTGGACAGAAGTCCGACGACCTCTTTCAAACACCTATCTGTGCCCCTATGATTAGTTCCGCAATCCGACCGGATCAGCTCTGCAAACAGCGACGCGACACGAAGCGGCCCCGAGCGGCCTCCTAAGCTTCAGTGCAGAGAGCACCCACAAATTCCACATGAACGTCGTCTGTGGAGAGCCGAACGAAACGCACAGATAGTCCCTAGTATGAATTTTCAACAAGTAGGCCTAGCCAGGCCACCCACCATATTATCATTTACTAAAATAGTGCGGCAGCTGATTTCAATCTGATAATCTCCAAAACTGGCTAGCCTGTTAGGCAAGTAGTCCTATGCTCATATTTCAACTAATTTTTCAAAAGCATCAATGTTCAACTACAGAATTAATTCAACCAAATTAATCACCGATGCGCATAGGTCAACTTGCAAATTAAACAAACAATAACGTAAGGGACAGCCCTACTTCTTCGCAAAGCAAAATGATTAAACACTATCTATGTATATGTTACATAATTTTTCAAACAGCGCGCCATTCAATTTCCTTTCAGCAAACAGACGCAACAATCAAATACAGTGATTAAATATATGTACAAAACACATGCAGTAACATTTAAAGGAGTAGATTAAATTCAATTCTTTTAATTTAAACCGCTACAAATAGGAAAATTTCGCGGAAAGCCCAAAGCAATTTTTAATTTTAATTCAAGTATTTTTTGACTAAGTGCTCGACCAAACCAAATCTAATACCCCTTGACAGCGTGATTCAACGCTCCAGAGGGGCCCTAATCTTCCCACCACCAAGGGGAGGCCACATGGCGTGAACCCGAGATCGCTAACAGTCGCCACTCGGGTTGTACGCCTTCACAGAGGCCGTCGGCAACAGAACATTTTGACAAGTGGACTGTTGACGGCTTAAGGCTCAGTGGAGGTGGCCGTGGTGGGAGCTAAGGCGGCAGCTAGCCAGGGCCGCCTCCATCAAATGGGGAACAGTGGTACACCAGTCGCGGCCACTCAGCTAACGGGAGTGAGAAGGGTCCAGCGGACCGATGAGTGGCCGTGAAGTTCCTCTCCACACGCTTAGGGGGGGTGATGACACCCCCGCCCCTGGGGGAATTACCCCCCGACTGGTCGGGGGAGGGACCCCTTTCAAACTTAGGGGCCTGATGGCTGGCCGGCGGGCGCCGAGAGTCGCCCGGCAGAGGGCGTGGCTGAGCGCCCCCGCCCGTGGGGGTCGAGGGCCTGGCAGAGCCCCGAGAGGAGACGCCGTTCGCACTCAGGCACAAAACGTCATGATGATTGCCCTGGCAATGCAGACAGGGCCGCCGATGCAGACAGTCTCGCTGGAGGTGTCCTCCCAAACATGAGCAGAACCAGCGGCGCTCCTTGGCGATAGTTCGCCTCGCTGGAACCGGCTTACCTAATAATTTCGGGCACGACGTTACCCGGTGATCAGATGCTCGACAATAGGAGCAGGGGGGGGGGGGGTTGACGACGACTTGCCTGGAGGATTCAGCCTCTCACTGGGCATGGCTCGTAAGTCATCAACGGTGCCCGCCGCGCTCTCTATCTGCCGGCACCGCTCCTCCAAAAACCGCAGCAGGTCATAGAAGGGCGGAATATAGGAGGCCTCGTCCCCGCCGTACCTCTCCTCAAAATGGATTCGAAGGTCGAGAGGTAGACGGGACAGCACGATGCGGAGCAACAAAAAAGCCCATTCGCCCACTGGTAAACCCAGCCGCCTCAACGTATTACAGGCCACCAAGATTGGATCCAACAGGTCCGGACGCAGTCTGGCCCGGTCACTAAGCAGCGGGAGGCTTAGAAGCTGCTTAACATGTTCGTCCGCAATTCGCCGGACGTTGGCGTATCTTCTGGCTAAGAGGTCCCGAGCAGTCTGGTAGGCGTCGTCCGACAATCTCAAGTGGCCGACGACGCCCAGCGCCTCCCCCTCCAGTGAGGCCAGGAGGTACACCATCTTTTGGCTCGGGGTCAAGTCACTCCGGGCGTCCACTAAGCTGTCGAAAAGACCAACGAAGGTCAGCCATTCGGAAAGGACCCCGGAGAACTTTGGCAGGTCCAGAGTTGGGAGTCGTCCCAACAGCTCCGGCTGACGCTGCTTCAGAGAGGACTCGGACAGGTCACTCATCCGAGCTTCACGCGCCTCCTCGGCATACCTGCCTTCAGCCTCGATCAACTCGTCCGTGAGCCACAAGAACTGCTCATAGTCCGCGAAGCAGGAGTCCAGGACTCCCTTCTCCACATCCGAATCCTCGAGCTCAGCGTAAGCCTCCTCCACTGCGGCCCTTCGAGCATCCACCTGCTCGAACCGCTTCATCAAGTTATGGACCCTATCCGGTCGACCTATCAAAGCATGGGCGCTTGTGGCCCAGCGTAGCTCAGTCCACAAACAACGGATCAGTAGCTTGGGCGATGTCATCACTATTAAATACAAATTACGACGCGGCTTGAGCACAGATTACAAAGATAACAAACAAAAAATACAATAAAAATTAACAGTTAATAAATGCAGTTCCTATCAAATCGCGTTGAATAGAAATTACACAAATACGAATTACTACGTATCAACCAAATACAAGTTAGCACAAAAGAAAAGACACAAATCAAATTAACAAATAACAAATACTAGTGCGATCAAATCAAGTTAAATTCAAATAGCGCAAATACAAATTACTACTCTTTAGTTCAAATACAAATTACAGTATAAACGAAGATACACATCACAGTCGATCAACAAAAAATGCCTAGCTCGGAAATCGACCCTTCGATAAGTAATCCACTACAACTATCCGACAACGATAATTAACCGATTACGTAAAAATAACCATCTACCTACATGACGTATATCTCTAGAAAAACTCCCGCTTGCGCAACCTAGGGCGCGGCTTTTCAAACTACCTACTAACCAAAAAAAAAGGCAAGCAATAAACAACAAAGGGAAATAATTCTATTATTACGTACAAAAAAATATTTTTACGTATTACGGACGGGCGTGATTGTAGATACAAATTAAACCAATCAAACCAACGCTCCCTGCCACCAGATTTGTTTAATTTTTATCAAACACTATGGTCGGGATCGACCGGGGAATCGAACCCGGAACCACGCTCTGCTACCAGTTTGTTACGGCCTACGGTTGCTCCCTTAAAGGATCCAATCCTCTGGGGCCCATGAGCAGAAGACTTCTCGAGCAAACGTAGGTCGGGCCTCAATGTGGCCACGTGGAAATTCCTAATTACACTAAATATATGGGGGAGTGTTCTATACTACGGCTAGTCAACCGGCAGAGGAATTAGGCGAAGCTTACTTACCTATATCCAAGGCGACTGGTCCCTCCGGAGTCGGTCAGGTCACATGTGGTTGTGTAGTGAAAGGGAAATAAGTGATGTGATGTGTATCTGGGTGTGACTGATGGTGATTGAACCTAGACCTTGGCCGTCGGTAGCAGCCCGAGCGTCGACACCGCTCCAACTTGAGGGGGCCCTCCGAGGCGTCCACAGTCACTTACCTCTTTCTTCACGATGACAGTCAATTAACTCTATCGTACGATTTACTAACTTACAGAAGCCACTAACTATCGCTGGTTATAAGGTTAACACACAAAACGCACACGGAGTTTACAGTTTATTAAAGGTCACTACCGTTTCGCGTTGCAACAGTTAGTTCTAGAATATCAGAGGCCGCACGAGCTAATATTGTCGAATGCACTTATACAGATTCTGAGTCGTCTTTAAGCGGTGCTGACGTGAGCACGCGGCCAATTAAGCGCGGGAACTCGGAATAATTAAGCGCGGACAGTAAAAATACGGTCTAGGAGTTTTGTGGCGCGTATCCCTACTGGAGAGCTTCCCCGGGACACATTGTGTCTGACTCAGAATCTGAATAAGTGCATTCGGCAATATTAGATAGTGCGGCCTCTGATATTCTAGAATTAACTGTTGCTACGCGAAACGGTAGTGACCTTTGACCTTTTAAACTCCGTGTGCGTTTGTGCGGTAACCATTATACACAGCGATAGTTAGTGGCTTCTGTAAGTTAGTAAATCGTACGATAGAGTTAATTGACTGTCAACGTGACGAAAGAAGAAAGTGACTGTGGACAACCTCGAAAGGTCCCCTCAAGTTGGAGCGGTGTCGACGCTCGGGCTGCTGCCGACGGCCAAGGTCTAGGTTCAATCACCATCAGTCACACCCAGATACACACCACATCACCATTCTTTCCCTTGCACTACACAACCACATGCGATCTGACCGACTCCGGAGGGACCAGTCGCCTTGGATAGGTAAGTAAGCTTCATACAAATTCCTTCCGGTCGACTGGCCGTAGTAGAACGCTCCCCCGTATATTTAGTGTAATTAGAGAGATTCTACGTGGCCTTAGGAGGCCCGACCTACGTCTGCTCGGGAGGTCTTCAGCTCATGGGCCCCTGTGGATTTGATCCTTTAAGGGAGCAGCCGTAGGCCGTAACACGCTGTAACCCTATTGTGTTACTGGCTTTTGAAACATATGCTTGTATGGCGGCTTGTTTTTTTTTCCTTTTTTTTTATAGGAGAGGGGGCAAACGAGCATGCGGCTCACCTGATGGTAAGTGATTACCGCCGCCCATGAACAACCGCAACACCAGGGGAATTGCAGATGCGTTGCCGGCCTTTTAAAAAATTTTCTCATAAATGTTGGCCGTTTACCAAGTGTGGTTGCCAATAAACTAAATCATATTCTTTCCCCGCGCGCATACTTAATAATTTTTGTCTCACATAACAATTAAAATAATAAATTAACATTTTACATACAAATAGACACAAAAAATACTCAGCAACTCGTCAGATATTAGTGTAATTTTTGAGTTTAAGAAAAAGTAAATAGTGATAAAAACTACTTATTTATATGTATATGAATGGAAACGCTATCTTTTTGTAAATTTGACGAAACAATTTTTTTGCAGCAAACATCTGACCAATTCGTCATTTTTGTAGGACATCGGTTCAGCCTCCCAACCTGATTTAGCCTAGTAATTAGTGTGGCTGCTACTAGTTTTACTGTACGCCTAGAACCACGTGGACTTAGACAGAGACAAACGCTTGCGTATGGCTATTCCTCTCCCGTTCGCCGGTTGCCCGTGTACCTCTATGTACTATTACAAATATACACGTTTTATTGTATTTAATAATTGATCATTTTCGAAATTCAAATTGTACTTTTTAAAGTAGACAGAAGTTAGAGGACTGATGGCAAGGTTAAGAAAATCAATCACAAAACAATATAAGACAAAGTTGCTTACATGAATATATCGTTGTATTTACTAAGTACCGATGCGGATTGCACTGTTGTTTAAAGAATTACCCGAGGAAGATTTTCGTGTTTATGTGTGTATATTTTATATAAGGATGGTAGATAAATTATAGTGTTTTGTAAACACGTCACAAAATTGTTACACTACGTTCTCGTTGGCAACCCTTATTTGCATAAAACACAATACACCGGTATAACTGTAAATTGAGTTGAACATTGTAATTTAATTGACAATGAACAATGTAATTGTTAATTTGTATTTTATTTTATATTATTATTGATAATAGTTATTATTTATAAGTTAGTAGTTTTCTTAAATATAGGTTAGTATATAGCATCGCATTGGTTTGTAGAACTGGAATGATGTTATAATTTATGTAATAAATAAATGAATAATTTTTATACTTTCAGAAACGAATAAGAAAATTATTTTGCTTTTTTTATTTTTAACTGAAATTCAAACTTGGCCCAGAATCTCACTTTATACCCACCTGTACATATATCAAACAATCAAGTCACTAATAAACAAACACTCTACTACCGAAGGTGTCATAAAAATTAAAATAGCAAATATTGTTGATATTTCCCCAAAACTTACGTTAGTTTTAATTTAGATTTTTTTGCATAAAGATACATCAAGGCTTTGAAACCACTTCACTGAAACAGACGGTATTTGATTTCAATCTGGGACAGAACTTTTTTACATTATTTTTACACAGATTGTATTTTTACGTACCTACTTTGACAGCAGTACTGGACGGTGAGATTGCATTTCATTCATATTCCGTTTATCTCAGGCCGTCTGACTGAAGTCAAGTGCTTTTGTGGTGTAAGCTATAAGCGAAATAAAAATTTAGTAATTTTCAAAATGTTGTTTTTTAAATCACCTGACTGACTAAGATGAAACTGATGAAACACGTATATGTGTCCGAATGAACGCATAATAATAATATTGAAGTATCTGTCTGTAATATCGAAATAAATGCTATTTGCATGCCATTAAAACATGAATAACCATTTTTATAACTTTTGTATGTATGTCTGTCTGTCCGGGCCAAACTTCGCAATGGCTGAACCGATTATAATGAAACTTCTCAAACAGGTAGACAGTAATGCGAGGAGTTACGAGTATAGAGGCTATAATTTTATCCAAAATATACAATTAATTACGTTTTTTGAATAAATAAAAATTCATAAAGTTTTTGATTATTCTTAATGTAAATAACGCCGCATTAAGAGTTCATACCCAGGCTAAGCCATTTTTATTTCGAATTCACATGAAAGATAAAGAATATGTCACTAAATATTTGTTGCTGTACTTGTAAGGATAGGATTGTAGATATAGTAAAACAAGTTTGTGTATATATTGGATCATGGTGAAAGTAATAATAATTGTTAGTTATTATACATTTATATTGGCAACACTGATTATAGTATCTATGGTCTGAGTGTCTTTGGCGGATGTTGTTGAGTAGTATGGTGTGTAATGTGTAATGTGTGATTTTGATGACTTTGACGTCTTTAAGTATAAGTTAATAAAGGTAAAAGTTATGTTGTGTAAAGCTGTAAAGGTGATTAATAAAACATATAATTAAGAAGAAAGTTTATTTAAATAATTACATTAACAATAATAATAATGTCCTCCAGACCGAATTTCGGTCACGGCGGCCAGCCCCAACCGAGGCATGCCATCTGCGCAAGGCAGGATTATGCCCTGCAGGATTATAATGCCTGAGTGTAGATATTGTCTGCAGTCTTCATATTCTGCAAAGCCATCTAGCTCTACAAAGGTTCATCGCAGCACTGGAATAATAATGCTTCCTGTTCCTTCAAGCTAATCTCTGCGCTACAGTACTCGGCACGGCTCTGAGCCTTACTGCTCGCCTCTGCTTCACAGTACTCTCGCAGATTACTTGCCTTCTTCTCGACTCACCGCAGATTACAAGACAATTCCTGGCACTTGCTCCGGCTCATCGTTCTCACCGGCATCACTTGCAAGTGCGTAGTACGGCATGCATTACACACTGGCATATCGTTCGCACCGACGTCACTTGCGCATACAGCATGCATTCCCCACCGTCATTAAGGACGCACTGGCAATCGGACTGCACTATCGACCTCCGTTCTGAGCAGGAGGCTGATGTGGCGGCGCTGTTGTCAGTATATATAGAATAGCTCCGAACTACCACTTGTAGCGTTGGCCGCTCCCCGGGCAGAACACCTTGCCTAGCGGGAGATCTCCCTTTTCCTTCTACCCGCCACACTATACTTCCATTTTTCTGATATTTTTATGTCAAACTTCAATTAAAAAAGAGTTTGGAAAATCCAAAAGTGCTCACAATGCCTAATGATAGTGAAAAAAAATGTAAATTGTAGTTCTATTCGTCAAAGTGTTCCAGTGGCAGTCAACGAAGTACACCTTGAAGCCAGTGCGTCAAGTCCGGAGGTAAGATCTATTCTATATATCTATTATATTCTATCAACTTTATCACCATTACAGACCTGCAAAAGTCACCATTTTTTTATAGGATTGAGTGACAAACGACACACAGTCCACCTGATGGTAAGTGGTTACTGTGACCCATAGACATCTACATCTATCCTCAATAAAGACTCAAGATGCAGATGCGTTGTCATCCGTGAGGACTAAGATGGAATGCCTCTTTGCCAGTAAAAAGGGTCTCCGGTTCTCTACACTCACCATACGAAACACAGCAGCGTTACGCTGCTATATTACGCTGGTTTTCTGTGAGAGCGTGGTCCTTCCCCGGTCGAGCCGACCCATTCGTGCTACAACCATAATATAGCTGCAGCATGACTCTACCACGTACAGCATGGCTCTACCACGTAATCTACTACCATCTGCTAAACATTGGCCTTTTGTAAGTAATGTGAAAATACGGTCCAGAGCCACATGCATTGACTTTTTGCATGTCTTATTGGTACTGACAACGCATCTATTGTGTTACTGCCCTACACTTCTCCTAACGACACGAGGCTGTCGCCTCAAGACATCTTTTCTCTGTCGATTTTCTGAACAACCTAAGATGAACCAACAATGCATGGAAAAAGAAAGGTTTAAAAAAGTTTAGATGGCGTGAAGACCCTAACAAGAGATGCAGTAAGTTGATTGATGCAGGTAACTTATGAACGTGTTACGTGGCATTCCAGGAAATTTCATTCCTTTATGTTCAGCAGTGGACATGTGGAGGGCCGTAATTATCATGATGGTATTTATTTAATTTTGATTCGAATGCTAACGGTTTCTTCTTTTTTTATAAGATAGTAACAGTTCATTGGACAATATGAACAATATTATGTAACAAGGGTTTACCATGATTGCTCCGCTTGATATTTGTATTATCGAACGAGGTACCAGACGTCTTGACGGTGCTATCTGTCATATTTTAGAACTTTCTTTTCCAGACTATCTCCTTAGTCTAGTGGTCGTAAGCACGTTTGCTAATCTTGTGGTCCCGGGTTCAAATCTTGCTCACTCTAACAAATAAGCGTTGGTCTAAAATCGGTTATTTGGGCTTTCTGTCAATAAATGAACAGTATCAGGAAGCGTCTCATCTCTGTCCGGTTGTTTTCTGATAGCCGTTTCATCGGACTATAAGAGTGAAGGAATAGACAGTTCACCATTATGTGGTGGTAGAGCCACGCAGCAGTTTTTGCTGTTGCACGTAAGGGCCGGTTCGAGCCTGGTTGGTATCACGACCTCACAGAATACCGGCATGAAGTAGAGGCTCTGCTTCTGCGTTTCGTCTGGTGAGTGCAGGTGGCCAGAGGCCCAATTCCCCCCCCCCCCCCCCCTCCCCATCAACATGGTAGTAGAATTACACGATAGACTACCCCAGGAGGGTACCAGTACCCCTGGAGAATCCCTCGCTGAGCAACCACGACCATGTTATTCCAATCCTGAGCGTAGGTGCTCAGGCTGCCCCGCGTATTCTGGGGGGAGGGGGCAAAATTCCGCTCAAAAACATAACTGCTCGGGGCAAACTGAGCAACAATACCAAGGCGACCCCTGCCACGCTATCCGTGAATTTATGCAACATCAGGGGACTTCACTCTAACCTAAACGCCGTCCACTACCATCTCGAGATGGCGAAGCCGGCCTTGCTCTTTCTGACCGAGACGCAGGTTTCCTCTCCGCCTGATATTTCGTATCTCTCCTAACCGGGGGTACAAATTGGAGCACTCCTTTGTGCCTCGGGCTGGAGTTTGCGTGTATGTCAGAGAGGATATCTGTTCTCAACGCCTCGGCAGTCTTGAAGGTTCGGACCTGTCCATCCTTTGGCTACGCGTAGACAACGACGACCATCTGCGCGTCTACGGGTGCCTCTATAGGTCCCATAGCGGTAATGCCGAAACAGACCGACTCATCGACCACGTCCAAATGGCTACAAATTCCTTGCTACAACAGGTCCCATCCACAGAGATCGTGATCCTAGGCGATTTTAACGCCCACCATGCCGAATGGCTCGGTTCACGTTTAACCGATCATGCGGGGAGATCTGTTTATGACTTCGCCTTGGCATATGGTCTGACACAACTGATTACTTCGCCTACGCGGATTCCAGATGTGGAGGATCATACACCTTCCCTGTTGGACCTTCTGCTGACCTCTCATCTAGACGGATACCAGGTTTCCGTCGATGCCCCTCTCGGCTCTTCGGATCATTGTCTGATCCGGAGTGTGGTGCCACTCACGCTCCCTTCGCGGTTGCGTTCTGCAGGTTGTCGCCGTGTTTGGCATTACAGGTCGGCGGATTGGGATGGAATGCGGTCTTTTTTTGCATCCTACCCATGGCGGCGGGTTTGCTTCTCGCCGGATGATCCCAGCGCTGTTGCTGACTCTGTCACTGATGTGGTGCTACAGGGAATGGAACTATTTATTCCATCATCTGTGGTACCCATCGAAGGCAGATCTCAGCCTTGGTTTGGTCGCTCCTGTAAGACTACATTACGCAGTAAGCAGGAGTGTTATCGTTCCTGGGCTGCGGCTTCGACGACTCGGGATGTAAACACCAGCACACTTAAAAAGAAGTATAACTTCGCCACCAGGTCCTTCAAAAGAGTTATTGCCAAGGCAAAGTCAGAGCACATGGGCAGAATTGGCGAGAAACTAGTTCGCCTTCCTTCGGAAACCCGTGCATTCTGGTCTCTCGCCAAGGCTGTCCAAGGGAATTTCTGTAAGCCATCACTACCATCTCTGCACAGGGAGAACGACTCACTGGCTCAAGACGCAAAAGATAAAGCTGACCTTTTAGGCTCCCTTTTTGCGTCCAACTCGACTCTTGATGACGGGGGGAAAACACCGCCGACCATCCCGCGGTGTGAGTGCTCCATGCCGGATGTGCTGTTCTCACAGCGCTCGGTTCGCAAAGCACTTCTCTCCCTGGACATTCAGAAGTTGAGTGGGCCAGACGGATTCCCCCCAATTGTGCTGACGACGTGTGCTCCGGAGTTGGCACCGGTCCTAACGCGTCATTTCCGGTACTCCTACTCCCAAGGCGTAGTCTCGAATTCATGGAAGACAGCTTTTGTCCACCCGATCCCTAAAAAAGGCGATCGCTCAGACCCGTCCAACTATAGGCCTATCGCGATCACCTCCTTGTTCTCCAAAATAATGGAATCCATTATTAACTGCTAGCTCATCCGGTACCTTGAGGATCACCAACTGATTAGTGACCACCAATACGGTTTTCGTCGGGGTCGATCAGCTGGTGATCTTCTGGTCTACCTGACCCATAGATGGGCGGAGGCAGTAGAGTCCAAGGGGGAGGCGTTGGCCGTTAGTTTGGACATTGCGAAGGCCTTCGATCGGGTTTGGCACAAAGCGCTTCTTTCGAAGCTCCCTTCCTATAGGCTTCCCGAGAAATTGTGCAATTGAATCACCAGCTTCCTTGCAGATCGGAGCATCAAGGTTATTGTAGACGGTGCATGTTCTGACTACAAGCTTATTAACGCTGGTGTTCCACAAGGCTGTGTGCTATAACGCTGTTTCTTCTGCATGTCAATGATATGTTTCTAACTGGTAACATTCATTGCTATGCGGATGACAGCACTGGTGATGCTCTATACACCGGCCGTGCCAATATTTCTCGGGAAAACGTCGCCGAGTACCGGAACAAATTTGTGTCTGAAGTCGAGTCTTTGCTGAACACAGTCTCGGATTGGGAGCGACTAAATCTAGTCCAGTTTAATCCTCAGAAGACACAAGTTTGCGCGTTTACCGCTAAAAAGAACCCCTTTGTCGTATCTCCTAAGTTTCAAGGCACTCCCCTTCTTGCCTCAGCCAGTATTGGTATCCTCGGAGTCGACATATCGAGTGACGTGCAGTTTCGTGGTCACTTGGAAGAGAAGGCCAAATTGGCATCTAAAAATCTTGGCGTGCTCAGCAGAGCGGGACAATATTTCATGCCGGCACACCGCCTGAACTTTACAAGGCGCAGGTTCGGCCTCACATGGAATACTGTTCCCGTCTCTGGGCAGGGGCTCCCCAGTGCCAGCTCCTTCCACTTGACCGCATCCAGCGCATAGCGGCTCGAATCGTCGACGACCGAGCCCTTTCCGATCGGCTCGATTTATTGGCACTGCGAAGAGATGTTGCATCCCTTTGCATTTTCTTTCGCATCTATCATGGGGAGTGCTCTGAGGAATTTTTCGGATTAATCCCAGCCGCCAAATTTCACGAACGCACATCGCGGCTGAACTCCCGATACCATCCACACCATCTGGATGATTGGCGGTCCACCACTGTGCGATTTAGAAGATGTTTTCTTCCTCGCACGACTTCCTTGTGGAATCGATTACCATCAGCGATTTTTCCGGACCGATACGACTTAGGGACCTTCAAGAAAAGAGCGTACTCCTTTTTAAAAGGCCGGCAACGCATCTTCAATTCACTCCCTGGTGTTGCAGTTATTCATGGGCGGCGGTAGTCACTTACCATCAGGTGTGCCGCATGCTCGTTTGCCCCCTCTCCTATAAAAAAAATACATTAGGGCACTGTCCTGCGCAGATGGCTAGTCGCCGTTGAGATTGGTCGCCGTGAAAGAAATTCCGTAAATTGGACATAATTATTAATAATGTTTTAGATCTTTCTTTACTTTTCCATTATCGTCTTATAATACCTACGGGCTGAAATGGAGTTAGTGATTTACCAATGTCGCCACCACACAATAAGATTCTACAACAAAAGAAAACAACATCGTTGTCTTAACTTGAATTCAACAATAGGAATTTTAAAATTCGATAGTTGTCTACTCTGTTTTATTACCACTATTTCTAATTATTCTTTTAACAAACCAATCACTCTTATTGTTGCAAGCACAAGCCAGCTGACCTACTTTAAAATAATAACAGAAAATATTCCTTTGTGAAATTTTTTCTTTGATGAGTCCAACGGTTTATCTTAACAGGTTCTTTCATTGTAAATTTTAAATAAATTGTATAAAAATACCTTTAAAGATTTTATTGCGTTTAATGTTATACTTTAAAATTAAATTATTGTAAATGGTGAAATATATTAGAAATCATTTTCGATTCTATCATTCGTAGTGGAGTTGGGAGAAGTGGTGGGGATGTGGATAGCTCACGCAATTAAGGGAGGGTGGCAGGTGCTTTTTGAATTAGGTAAGACACGTTATTTTATTTTATTATGCGGATCTTAGTAAATTATTTTTAACGTTTAGACAGATTACAATGTAGGTGTCTTCAAGGCAAGAGTGAATAGGCTTTTGTTAAGTCAGTGCGCTTTATATTAGGCTACATCACCACTTACCCTGGTGGGATTGTAGCTAAGCGCTGGCTTAGTATAGTACAAATAAATAACATACTTAATTTATAACATCTTTAAATCATCGTTATACTCATAGATTAGGCACTAGTAGTGACTAGACCACTACGATACTAATACATTGTGCATTAAGTGACGGTCAATTCTCCGTAACTTCTTTAGTCTACTTTGAGCGGGCGAGAAGACTAGTTATTTGTTTTGTAAGACGTAAACGTTGTTTTCGACAATTTAAAGCCGCGTATCGATTATGCGCTCCAAGAGGTCGAACATTAGCGCGCGTTCTCAAACGTGGAGCGGGCCGTTCCATCTGGTGTTGGTTTTTTACCCCGTATCAAAGTAGTTAAGTTATGGCGCGCGCGCCATTTGGGACGGTTGTTTTCATCATTCGTGTGTTCGTTGCTTTCCGAACCATGGATAACCAGAGTTGACGTAAATTGATAAAATTATTTGGTTCCAAATAACTACTGTTGAATAGCAAAAGTCGTTTGTATCATAATAAAACGGTCAGATAAGATGCATGGAACTATTAAAGCGGCAGTTGTTCGTACACGACCGACATATATGTTGAACGGTCGAACACTGGAACGGCTGCCGTGCCACGCGGAATTAGTTGATACACTTCGAACGATTGGAAGCGTTCCGCGGATCGTACTGGTCGGCGCGGTCATTCATGGCGCGCGCGCCAGGAGCGCGTAATTACGCGGCTTAACTCTAATTTTGTTTTGTGAGTAAAAACGCTGTCATAATTTATGTGCGCACTTTGCCATTTGCCATGTGATTAGAAGTTTATTAATACCAGCGTCAAATAGCAGCTCAACACTGCTGTGTTTCGTGTGGTGAGTGTAGAGAACCGGAGAACCTTTTTACTGGAAACGAGGCATTCCATCTTAGTCCTCACGGGTGACAACGCATCTGCATTTTGATTTGCATACGAGGATAAAAATAGATGTCTATGGGCCACAGCAACCACTTACCATCAGGTGGACTGTGTGCTCGTTTGTCACCCAATACTATAAAAAAAAATGTAGATAGTTATGTCATTTTAATTTGTGTTTGCCTAAAAACGGAGACTGTACGCACATAAAGTAAATGAAAACACATCTGTGTATTTACCGTGCCACAGTTTTAGTTCTGAATTGCCGGTCTAGTAGTTTAGATTTGAGTCTGTGGTTATACAAAACTTTTTTCTTTTTTTTTGTACAGCCCTTCACAAGTCCACTGCTGAGCATAGATCATTATACAAGACTGTACTTATTACAGGTCTTATGTCTCCGTCACACTATGCTCCTTCCGCTGCTCACCGCTGTACCCTTCGCGCTGTCGCAATGTTGCCCTCTCTGCCCACACACTGCTCTACTCGTGCAATTAATCGCGTAACTCCCAGTAGGTTGCTCGCGTCTACAACACAAGTTGAAATTATGGCTGCGTGCGCGCTACATGCATATTTAGTATAGCTAATTATATCAATGTCATAGAAAGAAACTTACGTCGTCATCGTCGCCAATAGAGATGATGAATTACATTTATTCACCGCAATAGCTTTCACGTTTACGTAACGAGTGCTCCACTCGGACTGCGTTCGCGTTGAAGAGTGAATTTGCCTTAATCACCTCGCTTTGCTTGCGGATTGTCGAACGCAGCAGTCTCGGTTCTTCATCGCAGCTCCGCATCGTCAGTCTGAGTATTTAGGGTCTGACGTTTAAGTGTAGAGGTCTTAACGTAGTAGAGCCATGCTGCAGCTATATTAGTGGTATAGTTGTAGTACGAATGGGTCGGCTCGACCGGGGAAGGACCACGCTCTCACAGAAAACCAGCGTAAAATAGCAACTTAACGCTGCTGTGTTTCGTATGGTGAGTGTAGAGAACCGGAGACCCTTTTTACTGGCAAAGGGTCATTCCGTCTTAGTCCTCACGGGTGACAACGCATCTGCATCTTGAGTCTTTATTGAGGATAGATGTAGATGTCTATGGGTCGCAGTGGCCACTTACCATCGTGTGGACTGTGTGCTCGTTTGTCACCCAATCCTATAAAAAAAAACGAATGGTTCGGCTCGACTGGAGAAGGACATCGCTCTTACAGAATACCAGCGTAAAATGCAGCTTGACACAGCTGTGTTTCGTATGGTGAGTGTAGAGAACCGGAGACCCATTTTCCTGGAAAAGAGGTATTCCATATTAGTCTTCACGGGTGCCGACGCATCTGCATTTTGATTCTTTATTGAGGATAAATGTGGATGTCTATGGGTTACAGCAACCACTTACCAGGTGGACTGTGTGCTCGTTTGTCACCCTATCCTATGAAAAAAGGGAAAGGTTACACCGCCATCTATCGAAAGCCATGAGACCTTCGGTGGAATATGGTAATGGATTCTTTTATGTCGCTACTTTATTGTAATATGAGAGTGAAGATAACAATATCCTCTTTAAAATACAGCCTTTTCCTCATTTATGTAAATTTTATTTTATCTTTTGCGAGGCATTATTTTGTTTACTCTCTAAAAAAAATTACATGAACGTAATAAAATCACAATATCTAAAAGCACCCACGAATTTTACAGACTTTTTTTTACATATTGTGCAATTCGACTCGGTGAGTTTTATCGTGCCACATCAACTGCAGTAAGATACTATTTGTGACTTACTAAATTGATTGCCACGTCTACAAAGAAGCAGGGTCTCGCGGAATGCTATGAGTGATGAAAGCCTGAAGCCCAAGTACTGGTGCTTATATACGGGCCGGTATCTTATAGAAGTTGATGAAGAAAGTGAAGTTTTTTTTTATAAATCTAAAGTGTCGATCGAACTTACAGTTCTTCTGATGGTAAGTGGCTACTGCAGCCCATAAACACCTGCAGCCAATTTCAAACAAAAAAGGCTAAAGGTGCGTTGTCACATTTGTGAACTAAGATTGAATGCCTGTAAATATAGCCTATAGTTATACTGGTTCCCTATACCATTCTGACGCCATGTAGCAGGTGCACGTCACATGGCGTCAGAAATAGTTGAGATGGTACCTACCCAGACGGGCTCCTAGTATGGAAAAGAGTCCTACCACAATGTAATTTACATAGTCGCACCGCATTCTGGTTAAGTTGACGTACTGAGGAAATATTTAGAATATTTGCATATATTATATTCAGTACAACAATGTATTCAGGAAGTTATTGAGGCTGCCACGCTTTTGTAGTGCATCAGGTAAGTGGATAGCTTTGAAGTAATATTACGCAGATGATCCTCTTCAATGCGTGGCATGCAAGACAGTTCCGAAAACCTTCTAATTCATATTATCTAATCCATATATGGAAGGCAAGATTGCTCTGTGGCGAGGCACTGGAACACAGTGCATGTGGGTTCCAGGCTCCGCATTTTCCATAATAAATAAATTATCTGTGTTCACTAACTTACCCCTATTTTTAATATACTAAGAAAACGGGTCTATTTATCTAAATTTAAAATAGTTTGGAACATCCATCTATAACGCTTCGCGTTATGAGGCGTGCAATAAATAAATATGACCTACTCATACTATTAACGTTTCAAAGCGGTGATTCGCGTGGTTTCAAAATATTGTTTTGCTTATATTACCTTGTTAGGCATGCATTTACTTAATTAACGCTAACCCACACGAGCAAGGTCATCCCGATAATACGATCAAAGATTAGATTATAGAAATAGCTGCTTGCGCAGATAGTAAATGTGCAAACCATTGTCGAATACGCCGCGCGGTACGCAGGAACATCGGAAGTTTAAATAAAACGCATCCAAAAATTAAATATCTTCTTCTTTTTTTTTCTTTTTTTATAGAAAAAGGGTAACAAACGAGCACACAGACCACATGATGGCAAGTGGATGTGTGGTCTCACAAATAAACTTTAACAAAATCTGTACATTACCCATTGTTTTCATCATATGTATATATAGATTTGAGTGTATTTTTCCATAATATACTATTTGTTTTTTATTGTGTAAATTCTTCATAATTAAGTTGCTTGTAAATGTACTAATATGTATTATTTCAATATGGAAGGTCTTGAACCCTGTAAGACAGGTTTACCTAGTACAGGGTTCACAGAGCACAGATTGTGTTATGTAATACCTATTCCTTATAAATAAATTAATAAAAAACTATCCATGTGGTAGCAGTCTAGAAATTCCTTTGCCGCTTTATTTTGTGCTATTATCTAAGCTTCACCACATTTCGTCCCGTTAGTGTTGGAAGAGGCGCCTAGTGGCGCCAGAAAAATCTTACAGCTTCCGATAGTTTGAGGTATCACCATTTCGTTTACGGCAGACATACATCGTAAGTACCCGTACTGAAATACCTGTAGCTAATATATAAGCTAACTATATAACTGTCAGACACACAAATTCCCATAGCGGGAGTTCGCTTAAAACCCAGAGATTATGGCTAGATGTAACAACATCATCTTTCAACAGCAACTCATTTTTATACAACTCTTCTTACATTAATTTTGTTAAATAAAACATGATGTACGTTTATGTTTGTAAGTGAAAGTTCATTCTTGTTTTTTTTTAATCCATGGCAACTTCTTGTTTAAAGTCTAATTTATTTGCATGGGACAATGAAAGTTGATATTTAAAATTAAAAAATGTAATTCCATTAAATATTAGCAACGTCGAAACACAAAAGTTTCTCTTGGAGAAAGGTCACTTTATACGGGCGGTAACACATGTTGAGACCACAACGGAACACGGCGCAATCTTTTAATATTTGATGTATAAAGTTTTATGCTTTCCCAAACTTCTAGCGCTTGTAGGAAATTTACGAATACCACTACCAAAACTATGAAATCGTAAATACCTGATGTGGATTTTCTTAAGGTAACATTTGTCCTATAAATTACCACGTTTATTTATTTATTTAATTTTATTTAACATATTATATAAACACAAAGAGCGGAGAGGATACATTGTGATGTAGAAGAGTTTGTACAAGGGCGCTATTTATTTCATAATAAAATTTCTTCCAGTAGGCCACTTACAAAGGTATATTATAAATAAAATATAATGAGAATAATAGCACTTTTTACGAATAGACTGTATAAATAAATAAATAACTAAACCATATGGTGGCGGCGTCCATCATCCCATTTTGTCCGTGGATATCATAAGAGGTATTATTTTATAGAATAAAGGTGACAAACGAGCACACAGTCTATCTAATAGTAAGTGGATACCATCTACATCTGTATTCATAAAGAAGAATAATTTAGATGCGTTATCACTGCTAAGGACTAATATTTTATGCCTCGTTTCCAGTAAAAAGGGTCTCCGGTTCTGTACACTCACCATATAAAACACAGCAGTATTTAGCTGCATTCCGTGAGAGCTTGCTTTCCCTGGTCGAGCCGACCCATTCGAGCTACAATCGTAATATAGTTGCAGCATAGCTCTACCACGTACAAAGGCTATGGAAAGTGTCAGTCAGTTTTTAATGTCTTCCGATAGATTTTTTACGTGGTAGAGCCATGCTGCAGCTATATTACTGGTATAGTTGTAGCACGAATGGTTCGGCTCGACCGGGGAATGACCACGCTCTCACAGAATAAGATAGAGCCAAATAAAAGCGTAAAATAACAGCGTAACGCTGCTGTGTTTCGTATGGTGAGTGTCCTCACGGGTGGCAGCGCGTCTGCATTTTGATTCGTAATCGAGGATGGATGTAGATGTCTATGGGCCACAGCAACCGCTTGCCATCGGGTGGGCTGTGTGCTCGTTTGTCACCCTTATCCTATTAAAAAAAAAAGATTATGGTATATATACAAATAAAGATTTCACTTACGCTAGACGTAAAATATCCAGACCGTATATCAAAGACGCTTGGCAAGCGGTTGCCAATCCGCCTACCAAACGTAACGTTTATGACAAATCCTCCTAACCCAAAAAATAGATATTCGGCTGTGAAAATATAAACAATTGGCTTAGCGGTCGTTGTCCGTAACTTGAACATTGAACTCTGGTTTTATACCTTTGAGTACATCGCGTGCGACGAATAACGACACCCAATGTTTAGAGGAAACGATCAACAAAGTGGTATCTGTGACCGACAGGTGACGCTTGTATGCGACAAGCGTGTTTGAAATGCAGATGCCACCACAAACAGGATTTGATCCTCATAGAAAATTACTACGTAATTAAATTCCTCTAATGGGTAACTTGCCGTAGGTAGAGGTGTCATTTGATAGATTTGAGATGTTATATAAATTCCATTCCTCATGAAAAAATACCAACCCTAAGGGTGTAAAAATAGGGGATGATGATTTCAATGTATGTAACTATTGAGACAACATATAAAATATAATAGATTAGAATGATTTTTTATTCCATATAGATTATTACATAATACTTATTGAAAGTCATTGATTTATTTGCCACTGGTTCGGAAAATACCTCTGTCTTGGGAAGAACCAGCAAGAAACCCAGCGGTACTTTTTTTGAACATATTTCACTTCACAATAATTTTGTTTGTACATATTTTAAATGAATTTTCATAGAACCAGCATGGTGGCGATCACCTTATTCCCAGGGGTTATTTTATTCATGTATTCCTTGATATTATAATAACATTTTTTGTACAGTTTTTCTTTAATAAAACTTTTAATATCAATAATGTTAATAAACAAAGACAAACTTTGAACAGGTTCTGGAATTTTGTTGTAAAAGCGTATACAATAACACATAAATTATTTACTGATTTTGTGGAGTCTAGTAACTGGCATTACAAGCTTAAATTTGTTTCTAGTGTTTAAAGTATGAAGATCCTTATGTTTATCAAAGCTATCTGTTTTTATGTACATACATTACATTTTCATAAATATATAGCAATGCCAAAGTTAAAATGTATATGTCTTTAAATTTTTCACTGAGGGACTATTTACAATTTAAGTTATAAATCTCTCGTACGGCTCTCTTTTGCAAAACAAATATGGCTTCAATATCAATTCATATTTCCATAGCAAAATTCCATAAGACATTACGCTATGACAGTAACAAAATACACTAATCTATCTGTCTTAACATCTGTGAGATTTCTAATCTTTCTTACAGCATATACTGCAGAGCTAAATATGCTTGCTAATTTAGATATATGGGGGCTCCATTGAAGCTTCGCGTCAATAGCAATACCAAGAAAAATGGTGGTATCTACAAGACTCAACTTTCCCCTATTAAAAAGCACATTTGTATCTGAATCTTTAACATTAGATATTGTAAATTTAATAAATTTTGTCTCATTGCCGTTTATGAGCAACAATTAGTTTACAATTGGCGTTAAACCAATGTACTAATTTCGATAGAGCATTAGTTACATCGCCATAATTAATTAATCAACGTTTGAGTTTGAATTTATTCTTTGCCGTTTCAGTTTGAATTTTATCTCATTCTTGTTGTTACTACTTAAAGTCGTTTTGTACTTTTCATGTTAGGTAAATTATTTATTTAATTGGTAACCCACATACATGCAATAATAGGAAAATAGAATAATAAATTTACGATGGTGCTGTTTCTTCCAGCAGGCATATTATTGATAAATAAAAGAACAGCACATAAAAGGAATTTATGTGCGTATGTTGCCCTCTCTGGATGTGCCTGTGATCAGATGTTGGACCTACATAAATTATTCCTTTTTTCAACTCGAAAATTGTACCTTACTATGAACAACTGTATATCAACCATTTTATTAAGCTAAAAACTTCAGTATAAAGCAAAAAAACACTTAAGAATGCAACTTTTTAATCACTTTTAATACTGTAGAGAAAAAGAGATTATATTATACTCTCGATGTTTGAAATGCTGCTGGCAAAGGGATTGTTTTAAAGTTATTAAATATTTCATGCTGTACTTTGTCAAGGATTTGTAGTATTGTGAACTTTGGAAAAAAAATTAATATAAGAAGAATAAATTCACGAAGATTTTCTACTGTACCGTGGAGGCAGTTTACATATTATATAAATTGCACAAAGACAAACATCCATACCCGTAAGTACTAAAATGGCATGCCTCACAGCCTGTATTTATATTACGTTATTATAACCATCATCATCATCATCGCCACCACCATCCTTACAACCCATCACAAGTCCATGCTGAACATAGGTCTCCCCCAAGGACTCTGATAATCTTTCGAGACAGAGACTCCACATTCCTTTGCTAAAATAATTTATCCTACTGAGATCTTCATCGTCCTATTTATTCCAGTTAGACATCACGTTAAGTTTACGTCACTTTTGTAATGAAAATTGGTTTATTGGAAAATAAAAGAAATATGTTCCGATTTTTTGTTGCGCCCAGAAGCAATTGGAAAAAGGGCTACCTATTACGTAGGGAGGCGGAAAATGCATTTATGCATACCACGACAGCCGGTCTGTCGTGGTTATGCGGGACTCACTGCCTACGGGGGACCTAAGTGATACCCGCTAAAAACCGCCTTTGGGGACTGGCAACCAGCTGTTTAAGCTTCTTATGCCGGATCGGAAGCGACCCTCTTTTGAGAAAAGAGGGCGCAGGCGGCTACGAGCCGCTGAGGGTGTGGCTACTTAGGCAAATTAATTATGAATGAAATTTATTATGAGTTGGCCTGAGCCGCCAGGAGGCAGTTCAGGTCGTTTGAAAGTTTATTAGGCGGGTACGAGAGGCAGTTCCTCGCGGACGCTATAGCGAGAGGGGGGTGGGGCTGCATAATTAGCTGCCTCCCGAATAAGTTTATTGGAATGCGACTCTGTGGCTTTGAAGAAGTTCTCAGAGAGGTTTTTAAGGAATTGTTGTATTGTAGGGATTCCTAAGTCCCGATGGAGGTCGGCATTACGGACGTACCAAGGTGCGTTCGTAGCTCGACGACATAATAAGTTTTGAACTATTTGAAGTTCTTTAATAATTTTGGGATTAGCATGCGCAAATATAGGGGCCGCGTAAGGCATTACCGGTCGTATACAGACTTTATAAAGGGTTCACTTATTTCGGAGGGACATTTTACTATGTCTGCCAAACATACTGTTGAGCCTACCTAGATAAAAACGAGCTATACGGGTTACTCCTTTGACATGAGGCTCGAAAGTGAGCCTCGTGTCAAGGGTGACACCTAAATATTTAGCAGACGTATGTCAGGGGACAGGGGTCCCTAACATACGTATTGATGGAGTATTATTGTTACGGCGTCGTTTATAATCGAAGTGAACTGCGGAGCTCTTCTCCGGGTTCACATCGACGCGCCATTTTTGGAACCAAGCTCCTAGGTAATCGACTGACTTTTGGATCTTGTTCCGTACGGAAGGTAGTGTGGTACCTTTGCAGTATAGAGCAGTGTCATCTGCAAAGAGGAAGAGCTGGACACCTTTCGACGGGATTGGAATGTCGTTGGTGTACAAGATGTAGAGGAGGGGAGCAAGTACTGATCCCTAAGGAACACCAGCTTTGATGGGGCGCTGAGAGGAGAGCGTGCCTTCGTGTCTAAAACGAAAGGTACGATGTTGTAAGTAAGAGGCCACGAGACGTACTAGACGATCGGGAAGACCTATTTTGTATAGTTTGTAGATATGGCCTGTATGCCAGACTCTATCAAAGGCTTTAGCTATGTTGAAAAAGACCGCGATGGTCTTATGACGACGAGGATAAAAACCGCTGAGGATATATTCCACAAAACGGTGACCTTGTTGGGGACAGGAGTGTTTCGTTCGGAAACCGAATTGGTGGGGAATGATAAGAGGGTCACCGTCTGTGGGAAAGAGATAGCGCCTCATGTGAGTTTGGATGACTCTTTCGAAGAGCTTGCCCATGGCCTTGAGGAGGCTAATAGGGCGATGACTGGAGGGGAGGTTGAAAGGCTTGCCTGGTTTGGGAATACCAATGACAGTTGCCTCTTTCCACGTAGTGGGAAAGTGACTAAGATTGAAACAGGCGTTGAAGATAATAGATAAGAGGGTTATCACCTGCTCTGGAAAGTGTTTAAGGGCTTGATTGGAGATACCATCCGCGCCCGGAGCCTTTTTGGGCTTATGTCCTTTGATGAGGGATGAGATCTCATCATTGGACACAGTGATAGGGTCAGAGGCTGTAGGGGGTGAGTTCTGGCGGCGGACCTCATCTTCCACTGCCTGTATATGTGAGGGGTCGACAGGTTGAGAGCTAGGAGAGCATTGAGCGGCAATGCTGTATGCAAAGCACTCAGCCTTTTCATCGTCCTCGGAGGCAACCGTACCGTCGGGGCGGGTGAGAGGGGGAGTGTGAGTGGTAGCGTCTATACGGAGGGCTCTAGCCATCTGATAGTACGCTGTATGTGAGGGAGATATATTCTCCATGAGTTCACTCTCTTGGAGGTCTCGAAGTTCAGAGAGGCGGAAACGGAGTTCTCGTTGAAGACGATTAGCCATACGCCTATATTCGGGGGTAGGATATTTTGCTGCTGTCCGGAAAGCAGCTTTTTTGGCTTTTAATAGGTTGCTAATATGCAGGGGAAGCCCATTATTATTAGCAACCGGAACGACCCTTTCATTCTCCTTAAGGGAGGATTTTATAAGGGTTGAGAGTGAATCGACCGCGGTGTCGATTTTTTGGGACTGTCTTAATCCGACGATAGGGAGATGGGGGAGTCCTGTGAGTCCAGAGCTTTAGCTAGAGACTCCTTGAAACCCTTCCAATTAGTGAAGGTTTTCGTGGTTGTTAGGGGGAGGGGGGGATGGCTGATGTCCAAGAATAAGGGAGACCGGTCGGTGATCGGATCCTATATCGTCTAGTGTCTCGATTGACCTGAGGTTGAGAGAAACTCCTTTGAGTAACGCAAAATCTAGTACATCGGGGGCGTGATCGGTGTTATCGGGATAGTGCGTAACACCGAGGGGACTGTGGACAGTAATGTCAAGAGACTCCGTTATTTCAAGCAGTTTTTTTTTTTTTTATAGGATAGGGTGACAAACGAGCACACAGTCCACCTGATGGTAAGTGGTTACTGTGACCCATAGACATCTACATCTATCCTCAATAAAGACTCAAGATGCAGATACGTTGTCACCCGTGAGGACTAAGATGGAATGCTTCTTTGCCAGTAAAAAGGGTCTCCGGTTCTCTACACTCACCATACGAAACACAGCAGCGTTAAGCTGCTATTTTACGCTGGTTTTCTGTGAGAGCGTGGTCCCTCCCCGGTCGAGCCGACCCATTCGTGCTACAACCATAATATAGCTGCAGCATGGCTCTACCACGTAGCCAGCATTCTTGCCAGTATGGGAGGTAGAACGGTATGTCCATTCAGTATGCTTGGAGTTAAAATCTCCAAACATAATGACTGAATTGCCTAGAGATAAGATGGCCTCAAAATCTTTTTTGAGGGAGAGGTTTCCACTGGGGATGTAACAGGAGGTTATGACTAAAGACTGATGTCTCGTCATAGCTAACCTGCATATCGTAGCTTCCATATTGGTAAGCTGCGGAGTATTAATATGAGAGCAATGCAGTGTCTTCTTGTAATAAAGGGCCGTACCGCCGCCTCGGCGGTCGGGCCTGTCATTACGAAGAAGAGAATAATTTTTAATGGAAAGGCCTTTAATGTCCTTAGATTTAAGATTGGTTTCCTGTAAGAGGAGGAAATCGGCTTCGCGATCTCGAAGGAAGAGCTTAAGCTCTGGGAGGTTAATTCACAAACCGCGAATGTTAAATGAAACAAGCGATAACCCTTTAGGTTTGATACGACCGTGACTTTTAGGCAGATCAGATTCCTCTGTCATTGTTAAGTTAAGTTAATTAAGTTAACTTAACTTACAATGAACACAAAAGATTATTATGCTCTACAAGAGCTAGGAGACGGTCCTGAGGGGACCGAGCAGCGCGCAATTTGCGCGCTAATACCGCGATTTCATTGATGTCGATGTTCCTTATCGCGGCGTAAACCGTGTTAAGGTCAACGACCATTGAGGGCTGTTTTTGTCGAGGAGCGGAGGTTGCCCGCGGTGGGTCGGCCTTTTTGGGGCCCCAGGGATATACTGGAGCCTGCGAAGGCTCTGAGAAGCCCGGAGGGGGCCTAAGAGGAGCCTGAGGGGGCCTAGGGGGACCCTGAGGGGGTCGTGAGAAGCCCTGGAGTGGCTGAGATAAGCCCTGACGGGGCTTCCTTGAGTATAGAGCCGGGAATGATCGGTCATTGACCGGCGGTGGGACTTGTCTAGTAGGACGAGGACGAGGAGCGCACGGGCAGCCTCTGTAGCTTGCTGGGTGGCCTGTTTGCTGACACAGGACGCACGCGGGTGGGAATTTGGCATCTTTGGGCCGGGGACACTCTTTCGTGTTGTGGGGGTCGAGGCCCATAACGCACCTGGGTGGGGCGGAGCAATTGGCCGCCGCATGTCCATACAACTGGCAGCGGTGGCACTGCGTCGGGAAACCGCGCCTATGTGGTGGCTCAACATGCACTCCTGACAAGCCACACACAGTGCGTACTTGCCGGAAGATTGTTTTCGCCTCCGGAACGTTAGTAAGAATGACTAAAGCTAACGGGTATCTCAACCCGGTTCTGCTGTGCATTTTATGCACAGCCTCAACGGGGAATCCTTGTGACTTAAGGTCCTCAAGGATTTCCTCGTTGGAGAGTTCGAACGGGAGGCCTCGGATGACGGCCCTGACTTTACGCTCTTCCGGAAGAGCGTAAGTGTGGTAGGACACACGTTCATTTGTAAAAAGCCTTGTAAGGCGGCGAAAGTCGTCTATGGATTGCGGGACTATTTTAATAGCTACACCCATGTTGGTAGCTTGGTCATATTTGATGCTTGCATCATATCAGATCTTACTGAGGCGAGTAAATTCGGACTTGTCTCCTAGAAAGACAGGGGGCGGGACTTGCTTCTTCGCAAGAACGGGAGCGCAACGAGAGGCTGGCTACGAAGGCGCTGGGATTTCTAGCGACATAAGGGGGGCCGGGGCAGCGGTGGGGGCTGCGGGGTAAGAGGCGGCAGCGGCGGGGCCTGCGGGGGTGGGGGGAGCGGCAAGGGCCGCTGAGGCGGCGGGAGTGTGGTTTTTCGCGGCGCGTTTTACGCCGCGCTTGGTTGTAACCGTTGTGTAAGATGAATCACCGGAACGGAGTCGGAGGGAGGACTCCGATGTCCTGGTGCCAGACTTAGTGGCAGGCCTCTTCCGGGAGGCCGATACGGAGGAACCGGAGTCGGAGTACGAGCACTCCATATCTAATTCTAGAGGGGCGAATGAGTTTCGGGACTCGAGGTGGGCCGCTATAACGGGCGGCGGTTGACTTGCCTGAAGGGCGGGAGTAGCCAAAATGGCCAGGGCTGCGGCGAGAGCCTGCGGGTCGTCCATCCTATTGATGACGTCTAAGAGGGAACCTTTTAAATCCTGGGTGGACATTTTCGGAGACGGAGATGTGACGTTTTACTCTATGCGGGGGCGGGGGTCACCGTTCTCAAAAGAACGGGACGTTCTTATCTAAGGCAGTAAGGGCGGGGGTCACCGTTCTCAAAAGAATGGGACGTTCTTTTGAGAACGGTGACGGTTCTTTTAAGATAATACGGACCCCTGTTATCAAAAGAACAGGGTCTTGCTCTGAAAAGAGCAAGTAACGTATTCTAAGAAACCTTATATATAACACAATAATTACACAAAGGAAAGAAATAGATTAAACAAATAGTTTATAAAATAAACTAAATAAACTTATAAACTACTCTACGATATTATAAGCGGTCAGTCAAACCTCCCCGAACGGAGACGGGGGGGGGAGAGCTGAGAATTAGCAGAAAACACTTACCGAACTTCAGCGCTATTGAGCGCGAACAGAATAACGAGAAGCGCGGTACGCGGAAAGGGCACTAACGTAGGGACGTTAGAGCGCGCGGACAACCTGAACACACGTCACTCGGAAGCAACGGCGCAGGCGGAATATGTGTGCATGTTCCGATCACATGATAAGAGATTTATAAGATGGAAGGGCTCGTTTCCTGTTAGGAATCCGTATAGACATCTACCACCCTCGTATCTATTTCTGCTGCTAAACTCATATGCAGCCTTCTTCAAACATTTTGGTGATAGTTGTCTACGGGCTATAGTAGCCACTTACCATCAGGTGGACTCTAAGTTCATTTGCTACTTTATTTTTGTATAATAATATTTTGAAAGTTAATTTTTAAACATGAATAAATGCAAGAAATAAATTCTTAAATTCAAATATGGATATCAGCGGTATATTAATAGGGCCGTTAGTAAAGCGGCTAAAAGACTGCTCCGTGGCGCAGTGGTTTAGCAATGAGTTGTTGCGCTGGGAGCCGCGGGTTCGAATCCCGTATTTGTATTCATCATCATCATCATCATTACAGCCCTTCACAAGTCCACTGCTGAACATAGGACTCCCCCAAAGAATGCCACAAAGCACGGTCCTGAGCCACCTGCATCCATCGACTTCCTGCATGTCTTACCAGGTCGTCACTCCATCTCGTGGGGGGACGCCCTACACTTCGCCTACCGGTACGAGGCTGCCACTCGAGAACCTTTCTTCCCCATCGGTTGTCGGTTCTTCAAGCTATATGGCCGGCCCACTGCCACTTCAGCTTACTACGGATTAGTATTTGTATTATATGCAAATAATTGTTCCGGGTATGGATGTTTGTCCTCGTGCAACTTATGTTTGTAAACTGCATCCACGATACAGTAGAAAATCCTAGTGTGGTAACGTTATTTAAAGAAAAAAAAAAGAACAAAGAACAAAGCAAGTCTGTTTTATTTGTAAAATTCTAAAATAAATGTATAATTAATGACAAATGAAATGGTCTGAAAAGCCCATACACTGAACATACACTTTTTTTTCACCATTCCACTGTCATTCGGTGGCAGTGTAAAGAAATAAATCACATTTCTTTCCGTGGGTGTATTAAAATACGACCACAGGAAATGTACTTGTTCTTTAAAAAAAACGTTACCTCTACACTAAGGTTTTCTGCAGTATCGTGGAGGCAGATATTTTTTTTAATACGCTTTTATTACCTTGGTATGTATCTATGTAACGGAATTTTTGAATGTGATTTTGATCCCCTTCAAAACGTCGGATTGATTTGAAACTTCGCACACCTGTCAAAGACCGATGACAATCATAATCATCATCATGATCATTGCAACCCTTCACAATTCCACTGATTAACATAGGCCTCCCCCAAGGAATGCCGCAAAGCACGGTCCTGAGCCAAAGTCAAAGACCGATGACAATGCAATAATTTAAATAGTTTGTCCCATTATCCTTGCCAGGACCCTCAGGATTTGCGAATAATTAATATAAAAACTATGATTTCTGCCAGTTCAATATACTGTAAGCCGCGTAAAAGAACTTCGTTCCAAAAAATAAAAAATAAATTAGAGTTAAAAAAACGCGCATTTGTAGATAACCGAACTAAAAAATTGTATTATGTAAATTAGACAAAAACCACAAGGTATTTTTAATTTATACGTAACTGCTGAAACCCTGTGTAATTAATTGCACATAAAACGAAGTATTTTCTCTAAAAAAGTATAAAAAGGCTATATATCAAAGTAGTACCGTGCCGCCTTTCCTTTATAAAGTATCGCATTGAGGTTGGGCCTTATTTACACAAGTATCAACATTAAATTTGTAAGGAATATATTACATGAACATTTTTAAATCTAACCAGACTGAAATGTAACAGTAAATGCATGTGAAGAAAACAAAAATACTTTTCTATGTAGTATCACCTAAACTTTCCATTTGGATTAATAACAGTAAAGCACTAGCTTATTATAGTTCAAAAGTTGTTGAAGCTACGAATATATCTTAGCAAACTATAAATTCTCTGGCACTGATGTTTAATTTCCGCTTTCAATGAAATCCACGCTTTGATATTGCAAAAGCAAATTCTTGAACATGCATCATAGTCGAGCCAAAGCTTCTGCGGCGAGATTGCATCTTCATAAACTTCAACGTATTGTTGCGCGCCACCATTAATGCCTGGTACATGGAGTGTCAATTTTGGTAATTCACTCGACAGTTTTTAATTGTCTCGAAACCCAAGCTGGTAACAGTATGTAAAACGTGACTTTAAATACACATGTTCCAGCTAAAACAATGAAAAACAATTGGAATAGTTTCTCTCTACACATTCGTACAACTCTTACTTATATATAATATTTTCTTAAAATAAATCTTCGATTTTATAATGATCAATTTTTTTTTTACTTATTAAAAGCCAGTGCTTGACCACAATCCCACCTGCTGGTAAGTGGTGATGCAGCTTTAGGTGGTAAATCGCACTGTCTTATCGTAACAAAAGCCTATTCACTCTTGCCTTGAAGACGCCCAGATTGTATTCGGACGGAAAGATAGACGCCGGCAAATTATCCCACTCCTTTGCTGTACGCATTATAAAAGACGAAGCAAACCGTTTGGTTCTAATTCGTGGAATATCGACAACAAAGGGATGAAGACCCGCTGACCGTCTCGTTGTCCTATGGTGGAAAGGAAAGGGAGGAATTAAAGCGTGTAATTCCTGCGCACACTCACCGCGATGCATACTATAGAATACCGAGAGACTGGCTACTCTGCGGCTGTGCTCGAGGCTGACAAGATTGGTTTCAACCAAATCAAGGTCTCCAATGAGTCTCTTAGCACGTCTCTCCACTGAGTCCAATGCTGCCAGATAGTATTTTGCAGCACCAGCCCATATATGACAGCAGTACTCAATGCACAACCTGACTTGCGCTTTATATAAGGTAAGAAGCTGCCTCGGCGTGAAGTACCGCCGCACCCTTGCAAGGACACCAAGTTTCCTTGCGGCTGCTTTGGCTCTGGACTAACAACTGAAGGCGGTCAGTGTACTCCAAGGATAAATTCCGAAAAGTAGGAGCCAAGGTAAACGGGCTCCTTCTACCGGTAAAAAGACACGCTTGTATTTTGGAGGCGTTAAATCTCACGAGATTGGCATTGCCCCATTCGGAAACTGCCTGTAGTGTGAGACTCACACGCTCAACCATAGCCTCTCTTTCTGACCGGATTTAATCCCGACTGGCCCGGGCACTTGGTCTTTATCTCTCCACAACTGTGCTATCGTCTGCATAGCCATAGGTACCGGGAATGAGCAGATCATTTATATGCAGCAGGAAGAGAGTTGCGGAGTACAGTACAGTATCGGATGAGCAGCCATCAACAACGACCCTGAGAGACCGTTCACTCATAAAGTCCTTCACTCAGACAATCAGGCCAGGGGATAAGCCGTACGCTTAAAGCTTGCCCAATATACTACTCGTAGCGTGCCGAACCCTGTCAAAGGCCTTCGAAACATCGAGGGAAACAGAAAGTGCTTCACCACTGTTCTTGAGAGCATCGCCCCATATGTGAGTGGCATACGCTAGAAGGTCCCCAGTTGATCGATTTCAGCGAAACCCGTATTGGTGATCACTGAGGAGATAATTTTGCTCTAGGTATGCCATGGGGTGCGCGTTCAATATATGCTCCATAATCTTGCAGAGTATGGAGCTAACTGAAATTGGCCGATAGTTGACAGGGTCGGTACGGCTACCTTTTTTATGCACAGGCTGCACATATTCGCAGCCTGTGCATAAAAATGGTAGCCGTAAAAAGGTAACCGTAAATCTTGGAAGCTGGCCACTGCCAGCTTCCAAGATTTAGGCACTATGCCAGTCCTGAATGAGAGGCGGAACATGCGTGTCAACACGGGAGACAACTCAGGTGCACAGACCTTTAGAACTGTAGCTGGTATACCATCTGGTCTACTAGCTTTGTTCACGTCTATACTTCGCAATGTTTTAAGAACCTCTTTGTTGGTGATACGGACCTCTGACATAGAGGTACCGCAGTGAGATAATTGAGATGGTATGCTGTTGCTTTTGTCCAAACGCGAATTGCAAGCAAAAAGAGAAGTAAATAAGTCCGCTTTCTCCTTAGGCGCATGCGCCAGTGAGCCATCTAGTTTACCAGCGGAGGCAGTGTAGACCAACAGAAGTTTGTCTCGACCGCTTTGGCGAGAGACCAAAAAGCTCTACTGCCAGATGGTTTGACAGAGAGCTTTGTGCCGATGTGTTTAATGCAGTTGAAACTGGCTTGGCGTAATGCCTTTTTTTCAGGACTTGGCGGCTTGGTTAAAGGTTCTCTTCTTTCGTTCTCACTTTTGTTTCGTTTACTTAGAGTAGAGCTAGCTTTGACTGCCTCGTTGGTCTAGTGTCCCTAAATGGGGTTCTGAATTCGAATCACTTATTGGTTTTTTCTGTGAAGATGGTCTCAATAGCAGCCCGGAGTCAAGAAGTTAGCGGTGTTTCACACCCGTGCCTCGGAAAGCGCCTAATCTTTCTCCGGTGGTATCGGATTACCGTCCCATCGGACTTTGAGAGTGAGGGAATAGAGAGTGCACTTATGTTCACTCGGACACTTTATTCCTGTGCTGCGCAGATTGCTAGTCTCCATTGAGACTTGCCGCAATGACCGAAACTCAGTCTGGAGGACATTATTATTGTCTTATTAGCAAAACAGAGATTTAAATAATTCTGCTTAATTGGGGACGAACCAATCACTCATGAAATACCTCCTTGTTGAGATGAAACTCAACATGTTTGTACACACGACCTATTAATTGTGTAGTATAACTAAAATGTGTGTCAACAAACGGTGAGGAAATCCTATCAATCGACTAGTGATTTGGTGTATCCCCAACCTAACATCTCATTCATCATTCATTCATTCATTTTTGCCTATCCAGAGTCCACAGTCAAACAGAGGCCTCCCCAGAGATTGCCCCAATAGTAGTGGAAATCTCTCATAGTAGGGGCAATCTCCAATAGTAGGGGCAATCTCTCATAGTAGGGGCAATCTCCAATAGTAGGGGCAATCTCTCATAGTAGGGGCATATTTTTCATAGTTACCACGCTTGGCAGGCGAGTTAACAACCGTAGTTTTTATTACATATTTTGAATTGATTCAGATGCTGCTGTTTATCTGCGTTTCATTACCTTCTGTCGCCTCGTACGACAACCACGTGTTGATATTTTTAATTAATAGAATAAGGATGACAAACAAGCACACAGGCGACCTGATTGTAACAGGATACTGTGGCACATAGCCATCTACATTTATCCTCAATTAAGAATCAAAATGCAGATCCGTTGTCACCCGTGAGGAGTAAGATGGAATTAATGTTACGAGTAAAAAGGGTGTCAGAGATATGGGGTAATGGATTCTCTTACGATGTTTACAAGATACTATACAGGTTACAAGATAACTGGTTATAAGATAAAAAATATTACTGACACTGTCATTTGTCAACAAACATTTTAAATTATTACTATTACATATACCGTACAGTGGCGGTGTAAGAATATCCACTACCCCATATTATCCCGAGGGTGTCGTAAGAGACGTAAGAGGCGATACAGGAAACAAATCAGGAGGTGGGCAGCAGCGTATTCCTAATAATGACTGAAAAAACTGCGGTTGCCAACCCACTTGCCAAGTGTGGCAATCATGGCAAATATCAACCCTATAAGGCAATCTTTTTAGACTATTACATAAGTATTACGAAATGTTTTACAATAAAATTCGCCACGATTATCGCAAATAAAGGAAAATCATTAGTTATTATTGGAAACATCGGAAATATACTTCCTTTGTTCCTTTTTTGAGAACGAAGGCAATAAGCAATTTTTTTGTGACTCGCTTAATAAAGTTGAAATATTAATATCAGATATTTCAGAAGAACAGGTTTGTAGTAATGTTTTATATATTAAACGGCAATACATAAAGTATTGCCGCTTAATATAAATAAGTATTTTTGATGAGAATTTATGTTAAATTAAAAAAAAAACTAGGGAATTCGTTATTGCCGATACATTTAATAGGTAGATTTATTGATGCTTACTAGAAGACGTACTTCGCATTGATGTTGTTAATACCTTTGTATTTGTAAATATAATATCATTCTACATATTACATTTGCTGTCAGTTAGGAGTATTATTATTTTTTAAATTAAAGTTACGAATGAGCATACAGTCCTGGAGAAACTTTTACCTCATAACTGACAATGAGGCATTTCATCCCAGTCCTCAGAAGTGATAACGCATCTTAACTTTATTTTTACTCGCAGATAAATGTGCCCAGTGTCAGTATCATCCACTTACCATCAGATGGACTGCGTGCTCGTTTGGCAACCTAACTAACCTTATAAACTTATAAATAAAGAAACACTATATCTATTTTATCGCTATTTAATTAGTTCTCAATATTCAAATTATTTTGTTAATGATATCTCCACACTTTTCTGTCATAATACGCAATTCACACACGTCATGAATACACAATTGGATAAAATTAATGTTTGTCCTTTTGTGTACAAAAGTGCGATAAAAAAATAATAAATATTGATTTGCAAAGTCGTTAAAAGTTTTATCGACTATTGCTTGGTACGAGGCAGCCAATTTAACTTGCCTTTATCAAATTCTCAGCTCCTCTTTTCTTAAAAATTGCTTTTTACTAATTTCAAATTATTGATACGTTAAAAAGATTATTAATACCAATTAAAGTAATAATAATAAACAACGAGTAATGTAAAACAAGTCCTGACTTAGTTTCTGGGTCTATTACAACCATTCTTTTATAGTTTTAAATTTTCGTTATTTATGTTTATTTATAAGTTTAATTGCTTATTTATCAATATCCCGACTGAAAATCAGTGCTGTGGTACCCTACAGATTATTCCTCGTGGATCAGAAACTGCCATATTATAAGTAGCTACTCGTCGAAAGCCGAGCTCGTAACGACCGCGCCGGGCTCTATTGGGACCAAGCCATTCTCACAGACATGACTATTTTTGCGAACAGGTCTGATATTGAATTGGTAGACCGGGCCACAGTAAAGGATATTTTTGATCGTCATTACCATTCCATATAGAGATACGAGATATGACACGAGAATGTTGTGAAAACCAAAACAGATAAAAAAACAAAATATATGGACCTGACGACAAACGTTGTGACTGACAAGAAGGATGGTTTGCCGACTGAAATTATTTCAGTAGTCATCTGGAAAGGAGTTAATTTTTCACATTATTTCTCTTCTACATCAGCTCCTAACAGAACTTATGGCCATACAAGATTGCGTCAAAATCATCACAACACCATCTCATACCAATAAAGAAAGTTAGACGGAGCGCTGCGTATATTTTAAGTATTATTGTAAGAACACGCACTCACGCACAAAGTATGTATCTAAAGTTATTGGCAAGTAACTGTTTTTAAATGCATATGTGTGCGTCCATCAGTGGAATTTTCCGGGCTGAAGAAAGAATAAAGAAAGAAGTGTGCGTGTATTTTAAGAAGTTGAGCAGGGTTTCGGCGTCACTTGAAACATACGCAGTACTACGTCTAAATTATTTTGTTGGTATAAGATCATATTATAATTGTTTTGAAACCAAAAAATAATTAGTATATTTACTATATTTCGTATGGGAAGTGATGATCGATAAATGTGTCAAGTTATTTGGCGTCACTCCAGTCAAGTCCTAAGCTTAGGCCTAGGCCACAAGGTAACCCATTTCTTGGTAGACTCTCTTTTTTGACCTAGAAGTCCATGTGGAATTACTAGAGCTAGTTCTACCGCAGAGCACGAGTCGTAAGCATATAATAATAATTCATACCCTTTTGTAAGTTTGCAAAATAAAGTTTAACGTTGTTACGCGATCCACTAGCACAATGAAAATTAAAATGATAATGGGTTTAGCTACTCGGCCATTCTAATATTCTGAAATTAGACCGCATTGCATCATATAAATATTTTAGCAAACTTTGCCTGGTTTTAAGATTCATCTATATATCATACTAGCTGTTCAATTTTGCTGTGAAATTTTATACGTTCATGTACTTTATCATGGGTTTTTAATTTTACGGACCTCTAATGCTTTTTCTAAAATAAAAGTAGCATAACTTACTCCTTATAACATCAGCTATCTGCCACTGAAACTCCCATCAAAATCGGTCCATCCATTTTGGAGATTAGCTGGAACAAACAGGCAGACGGACAGACAAAAATTTTATAAATAGTTTTTGTTATAAGTACCGTATATACTTTCATATGCATTTAGTAAAAAGCTGTTATTGTGACATAAAAAACAGATACTTCATTTTTTTATATATCCATCTATTTAAGCCTCTTAAAAATTTCATTGCTTATGCAATCAACGTACCATTGCTAAAACAAATCAAATTACAATTACAATACAAATTATTCGACTACGGTGCACAATAAAAGTAAGAATACTAGTAATTACATGTATTTTTGCTTAACAATGTCACCCCATTTTACTCCATGGGTATCGTAAGGTACTAAGTGGCTACTATAGGAGAACCAGAAAAAGAACTGGCTTTCCGTAGATGGTATTATAACCTCGTTAAGGCCACAATGTGAATATCCAACGGTGCGAGATGCATCCAAGCAACATGATCAAGGCAAGTCCTCTTTACAACGAGGGATACTCAAGTCCGGCTGTGGATATTTAAGGGCTGATGAGTAAGAAAATTTCCGAGATATGTTCTTCAGCCTATGTCAGTTCCGTGGTACACGTTAGTCTAATTTAAACCAAGATTCTCCTTAGTTTTATTTTCATAGAATAAGGGTGACAAATGAGCCCACAGTCCACCTGATGGCAAGTGGATTCTGTGGCCCATAGACGTCCTCAATTAAGAATCAAAATGCAGATGCGTTGTCACCCCTTAGGATTGAGAATAAATGACTCGTTTCCAGTGAAAAGAGTCTCCGGTTCTCTATACTTACCATACGAAACACAGCATTTAGCTGCTATTTTACGCCGGTGAAAAACAACTTAATGCTGTTTCCAGTCTAGTACTCGGCTTCAAGTATTCACCTACTGACTGATTTTGTTCTGATAAATATTTGTCATAAAAGTACTCAAGGGTTTCCTTTCATTAATAGAACGAAACAAGCAGCATAAACCCATTTCCGCTTCTTTGAGTTATATTAAAACATGGCGTGAAATTAGAGCACAGGCAGGAAATTAGATCGTATGTGTTAAAACTCATTTGTTACTAACAAGATACTTTTATTCTGGAATGTAAATTCCTTTTTAATAAAAAAAAGAATTACGCCTTAAGTATACCTAAAACGTCAGTGATAAATTAGTGCTATGTAATATAACACAGACTTTCAAAGTTAAGTAACTTAACGGCTCCGTGGCGCAGTGGCTCGGTAAAGAGTTTCGGTGCTGAGAGTTACGGGCTCGAATCCCGTACGGAAGAAGTATTCGTATGACCTATGAATGAAAGCTTTGGGTCTGAATGTTTGTCCGTGTGGAAATTATTTTTGTAAACTGCCTCGATAGTACAGAAAAAAAACCCTAGTGAGGGGTAACGTTATCTACAAAAAATAAATAAGCAAAGGTGAAATATTCGCCTGCATCCATTAAGTCTCCGATTACATCCTGATTAGGGAACGGCAGTAGATTTAAAAAAATGTGACGTGACTAAATATGAATATCAACGAACAAAACCTACATTCACTAGAGAGAATATGATCTAGTTATACTACCTACTTATCTGTCATAAGTGTGTCAATCGTTTTTTAACAAAGAACAATACGTGCAAAAGAGGTTAGCAAAGTATCTAGTAAGAAAGCACCTAGACATTATGTAACTTCAAAAAAGTGCCCGTCAGCTGAATCAGACTTGAAAAGGTCTGTCTCTAACACACAACACGAGTTCGAAACCAGCACGTAACTCTAGATATTTCTTTATTCGCAATTTTTATATAAAAACCATCTTCTACTGAAAAAAAACTCTAGTATGGTGGTGACGTTTTTGAAATATGAATAATTATGGGAATCACCGCTTAATCTCTGATTTCGGCTGCTACTAAAATTTTCTTGACAGAAAAGCCAATAAATAAATTTGACCCGACTGAATCCGATCGAATCCAGGACTTCATATTCAGCAGTCACGCTTACGATCACTGGACCAACGAGGCAATCAAAATAAATATTATTTAATTTATTAATTAGACATATTATATATTATATTACGTTTTATCACAAAATATAATATATATTGATCACATAATTTTGAGAACGCTCAGGGCTGTGTTGTCTTTGCTTGGGCATGAGTAGACTTCTCGTTCATTTAATCGCCGTATCAGTTTTAGTTCAGTAAATCAAAAAGATCTTCCATAATAACAGTGAAAAGTTTTACATAAAATATCCTTAAAAACAAAAACAAAATACTACTATAACTGCTCCAAATTGTTAAATAACTATTTCAAATTAACATAGATCTGTCAGCTTTAACATAATCAATTGACTACACGCTCCACCAGCACCAGCCTCATTGTTTGAATCGCATGTTTGTCTGCACTCAATTTATTAATTGTATTCAACAAGTCCAAAATAGTCATATATAATTTTTCATTAAATTTTTCTTTTGTCGGTCTGTCGCATCCGAAGCTGGAAACTTCAGGAAGCGGATATTAGGGACAAATATCATGCGAGGGTAGCCGAAAAGCTTGACACCATCGATGACAGAAAAGAATGTGTGGAAAGAACATGGCAGAACCTTATGGATGGAATGGTAAGTGCAGCGGAAGAAGTGTGTGGAACGATAAAAAGAGGTAGTAGTAAAAGAAGAGATGCATGGCGGAATGATGAAGTGAAAGAAGCTGTAAAGAAGAAGAAAAAAGCATGGTTAGACTACTTGGCCTCTAGTAATGATAAGGCTATGAGAGAGAAGATGAAAGAAAGATATAAGCTGCAGAAAGTTCACACGAAAGCATTGATTGAGGAAGTGCGTGAAAGGTGTAGAATGGAAGCGGACGAAAGGTTGTCGCACAACTTTAAGGAGAAATCCAAACTCTTCTGGAAAGAGGTTGGAAGGACCCGAAGTGGTGCGACGGCCTTAAGAATGAACAAAGTGCTTTCGAGAACCAATGACGTCCTCTCAGAAAAATCGGACGTTATGCAGCGATGGAGCGAATTTTATAGAGAAATGTATACGTGTGATGATCTTAGTGATGGATCCGGGGGTGACGCCGTGACTGGTACGCCAGACCCGGACCTCGATGACACTGAGGTCATCAGTATCAAAGAGATTGAACGTGCGATTCGAAGTTTGAAATGTGGTAAGGCTGCGGGACTAGACAGAGTTACTGCTGAAATGGTCAAGTATGGTGGGCCTCGCGTCTGGGTTAACTTTCATCTGCTGTGCAATTTGTGCTGGCGGACGGGGGATGTCCCGGATGATTGGCGATCCGCAGTCATTGTGCCTTTATATAAAGGTAAAGGTTCACATTTTGACTGCGGGTGCTATCGGGCGATCAGCTTGACCAGTTTAGCAAGTAAAGTTTACTCGAAAGTTTTGACACGTAGGTTGCAAGAGAAATCGGAAAGATTAGGCATTAGGATGGCCCAACAGCCGCACCTTAACCTATTCTCGCTGATATTACAAGATATGTGTAATGTTGTATTAGACGCATCGACTGAATATCAGTCAGGCCGCTATTTAAACGAATCGACCACCTAGGTGGCTGCAACATATACATATATAAAAAAATCGAGTCTAGGGACGAGAATATGCTTCAAAATTGCGAAATGCCTGGTAGTGCGATCGTCACTTAGTAAAGAAAAATATTTTCATCTGAAAGAAAAGTATAAATAACGAATAAAAGTTAATTAAAAGACTCATTAACTCATCGAATGATAAGCAAAGTGAACAAAGCACGAGGCTGGGGAACATTTAAGAGTTTAATTAGATTTCCTCAGTTGATCTCTGACCCTCTACAGCTTGCATGTTCATCGATCGGAAATTGTTTTTGTACCTCGAACGAAGGAGCAAAGCGGAGAACTTGGATTTTCCTGTCGGCTTGTCAAGGTCACGCTACCCCGCATATTAAATGGGGTTTACTAATATTATACTGCCCTAACAAGTAAAGAAAAGCAAATTAATAGTAACTGGAAACGCGAATAAGTCTTGATGCTTTACTTAAGTTTTGCAATACGTATTAATAAACAAAAAAGCCCAATGGATAGTTTTTATCGCAGTCGCAGTCTGTTAGTATGCGGTAAAAATAGCATGCTACCAAAATATCTTATAAAGTCGCAACGAGTTTGTTTTATCTTTACTATCTTCAGAACTATGTATAATTTTTTTCTTTTTTCAATTCAAAAATATTTACCATTTCCTTGCAATGTTTTAACATCTTTATATAATTATTACTAAATCGACCGACAGTTTTACATGTAAATACTCATTCTCACACATTAATCAGTGTTTGTATTAAAAATCAAAAGTAGCAAAAAGTAGTTTTGGTCTTATCTTTCTTTTATATTTTATTTATTACATTAAGTGACTTAGTGCATTAAGTAAGCGTAAAAACGCGATTAAATTATTTCTTACTACTATTTCAGTTACGTGAGTGTGCATGCTAAAATGACCCTAAATAACTGAAGTAATTAATCAACTAAGCAATCTTACTAACCTTTTTACTTATCCCTGGTATGATCCATATGGAAATTAATTATTGGAATCTTTATTGTTAATGCGATATTAAATATATGCTTACGTTTTTAAATAATATTCAGTAAATTTACCATTTTTGTCATAATAATTACAACTGTTTAGTAGTCGTAAAAGTGGTTGCTTATCATGAGATCCTAGGTTAAAATCTCGAGTCAGGCCAAAATCACTTATCAGGCTTTTCTGTCAAGAATTTCTCAGTAGCATACCGGAGTCAGGAAGTTGGCGGTGTCTTCTACCTGTGGTGTGGTCTGTACCTAGGAAAGCGCGTATAGCCGTAGGTAGTAGATCTCTCTCCGGTCTTGTCAGACTCCCGTCCCATTATGGGACTCTCATTGGACTATGAGAGTGAAAGAATAGAGTGTGCCTGTGATTGCGCATACACTTGGGTACTATAATCCTGACTTGCGCAGATGGCTAATCTCCGTTGAGAATGGCCGCCGGCCTGATCTTTATTTATTAATAATTACAAAAATAATTGTAAAGGAGACCGTTTTTTGTTGTTAACGTGGGGTATAGGGGGTGTGCAGTTTTGGATTATCCTGATATTTTAAACAATCTTTTGGCCCCGAGTGAGTGAGCTAACGCCCACGTGTCTCATCTCAGCGACACTTCGTTTAGGACCGACGCGGAATCTGAGGTGGCTGAACTGAGTAAATGTGGCTGAGAGATGTTTATACATTTGGTCATTTGCTGAAGCAGCTATAGTCCGTGGAGTCCAAGCGCGGTGAAATGTCAAAACGGAACTGTATCAGAACTGGACATTACCGCTTGTGATAACTTGGCAAGTTCATTTCTCGCCTAAAGGCTGAGTATACGAAAATTATTTAGAAAGATATTCTGCGGGAAGACGTAGCGATTTTGATGAATTTAGTTTTTATTTTTATTTTTGTACATTTTGTTAAATATACTCTGATGTTCGGTTAAAGACTTCATTATTATAAATACTGTAGACATAATATAGAAAAATAGTAATCTCGTCTGAAATTCCGTGATACCAACACATTGTTAGTGAAATTTTAAGTAATGATTTACCATATTATATCAAAAAGCAACACATAGGATTACTTACTGTATTACAAACAAGCAAAATTAAGACAATAACTTAAAATTAATTAAAACGCCTGTTCCCGCAGTGCGTGTTTAATTTATTTCGTTATTATCTCCAAGGGAATGCAATATGTGTATGAAAATGTTGCTCATAGAAATTTATTTTATTATAAAACGTGGCTGAAGTTTTGAAATATATTTAATATAGAATATAAAAAACAGACGGGGACATTATGATCAAGAAATAGGATAATGATAAATTAAAAATGTTACTATATTATTACACTTATATCTGTATTTTATGAGAATACGAGATATTGTTTATGGAAAACATGCAACATGCAAGTCCTGCATGAACTTATGAAAGAAAAAAAAGAGAAGTCCGAGAAATGCACTAGCGCAGCGTTTCGGACGTACCCTTGCCCTAGAACCTCCTCAAAAGTTAGGGGAGGCCTTTACCCAACTCTGGGACGTATATATGCTGTAGCTTTAATTTAATTAACATATTGAACAACAGGGCACTGAAATCTCTCTCTGCGCCACTAGTATGCCTCCTAGTAGGCATATTCACGCTCTACTTTCCAGTTGCTCCTTCCCGGATGCATGGAAAGAGGCAGACGTAATAGCAATCCCGAAACTGGGGAGACCGCGCAACTTAGCCTCTAGTTATAGACCAATTATCCTCCTCAGCACACTGGGTAAAATTTACGAGCGACTCATATTGAATCGCCTTCGCAAATACGAGTACGTCTTAACTTACAAGCTTCTTCCAGACGAGCAGTTCTACTTCAGACCTGAACACTCGTGCACCGACCAGTTACATCACCTCACAAAATACATTTTGAAAGGATTTAACCTCCCACAAAGTCGTAGGAGAACCACCATAACCGGTGCCCTCTTCCTCGATATCGCAAAAGCATTTGACAAAGTCTGGTACGACGGCTTGCTTTACAAGCTGTATAAACTCAACGTGCCTAATAGGCTCATCCACATCATCAGTGCCTTTCTTGCCAGTCGCCACTTACACTATATGAATAGAGCGTATTCGCTCCATAAAGCGTCCGCTCAAGACTGGAGTCCCACGAGGCTTTGTCCTCTCCCCACTACTCTTCATACTCTTCACGAGTGACATCCCGCAGCACCCCGTAGTGAATACTGCTCTTTTCGCAAATGACACGGCACTTCGTAGTAGTCAATACTGCTCTTTTCGCAAATGACACGGCACTTCGTCTCATGATACCTCATTAAGATGCTCCAAACAGCCGTCACCGCCTAGGCGATTATTTCCGCTTATGGAGAATCGAAGTGAATCCTGAGAAAAGTGTAGCAATACGCTTTCAAAGGACCTCCACTTTCAATCGTCAAATCAGAAATCCCAAGAAATAGTTTGGTACAATAACCCTGTACGGTCACCAGATCCTCTGGTAATCAACAGCCACATATCTAGCGGTAACATTTGATCACGGTATGACATTCGCGAAATACATTTGCAATGTCCGCAACCGTGCTAAATTTGTCACTAGTCACCTCCACCCGCTAGTGAACAGCAGAAGCAAACTGTCCTTAAGATATAAACTCCATATTTATAAAGCGTGCGTGAGACTTATCATATCTTACGCAAGCGTAGTTTTCGCGCTCGTAAAACCATAGTCAATTGTACGCCCTCCAAGCCATCTAAAATATATTCATTCGCATAGCCACCGGAGCTCGGTGGTACCAGCAAAACTCTGATTTACACAGGGACTTTAAACTTCCACCGATGTCCGAAAACTTCAAGGATATGTCTCAGCGCGTTCGAGAGGGCCGAGACACATACAAACCCGGTAGTGGTAAAAGCAGCCACCTACGCTCCGACTCCGATTGTTACGCTAATCCATCGGAAGCCCCGCAACGTTCTAATTGAACCCCCTGTTCCGCCAGACTGTGTGACCGACGACCGAAATGTCGCCGGCCAGTCACACTGAAACACTACACATTGACCTAGTGCCACAAACACTGTTAGAACAACAACGGATGGGATGCAGCGAATCCACAGACGGGCGCACCACACATCACTCCATACGGAGTACACACCGTACACCCGCGTCCCTGGGTGGTTCTCACCAACCAGAACATCAAACTATACGGGTTAGTCTTCTTCAGAACCGGGGCCCGCCACCATCTGTTCGGACGGTCGTTAGATAACTCATCCATGTTATGTTAATGTGATCACTGAACTGAACACAATATTGTCCCACTCCTCCAAGATAATCGATTTTAGTGCAACGTCGCGTACGCAACGTTGCAATAAAATAAATAATCTCCCCCCCCCCTCCTTTATAGCTGAATAGGCTGGAAAGTCCACGAGCTCAGAGTTTGATGAAGCTATAAGCCGCATAGGCTAACAGCATTAACATCAGAACCTAGACTTAACATTTTGAGTTGCCGTGTAGTATTAGTGATAGTTGTCATAAGAAGCAATTATGAAAAGTGCCAGAAAGATCTTAGGGATTCCGATTGATGACTTGATGGATGGATTGATTTTCAGCCTGGTAGAGCCATGCTGTAGCTATATTGTGGTTGTAGCCCGAATTTGTCAGCTCGAACGGGGTACACACACGCTCTCACAGAATACCAGCGTAAAATAGCAGCTTAATGCTGCTGTGTTTCGTATAATGAGTGTAGAGAAACGGAAACCCTTTTGACTGGAAATAAGGTATTAAATCTTAGGCTGAGGAATATGATTATGAAGATGATAATATAAAGGTGCATCTGCATTTTGATTCTTAATCGAGGATAAATGCAGATCGCTATGGACCACAGCATCTACCTATAATCAGGTGGATTTTGTGCTCGCTTGTTACCCTTATTCTATAAATAAATAATAAAAATGATAGTGGAATAACCATTTTATTTATGCCAGACGTAAAATATCCAGACTAGCGACGGTCAGCACCGTCAAAGATGCGAGACGTCTTGCTTCATCAAGTGTCAAGTGTGACGGTTAAGGCTAATCCTGCAATGGGACAAACACAGTTTCAATCAACAGTTTTACTAGCTCACCGGCTTTTACTCGCGACTTTGTTGGCTTAGTACTTTTTTTTATCTTTATTTTTTAAAGAGGGTTTTATAAAACTATTATAATGCCACCCTCATTGTATTTACATTTTTTATCTTCTTTTAAGTCCAACTTTTAAGACCATTTTGTACAACATTCTGGCTTCCTCAGCCATTGGTGAAGCCAGAATACTGTTACAAAATCCGATATCTAATCTATTTACATTATATTTATTGCAAAAATTTACTCTTTCGGCTTCGATACGAACACATATTCTTCTTTCATTCTACACAGTTAGGGGTTTCGACTATACCCATCAAAAATGCGAAGCTGTTCATTGGTATGTGTCCCGATCGCAGCCTTAGAGTTGTAACGATATTGGTTCTGCTCATATTAGCCTTATCCACCCATAAAGAACGGGAGAGATTTGGTAGAATTGTTTTATATCATATTGCTTTTATTAGAGATCTCTCATTAAAGTATTCCTTCCACAAAGTGACACATCTTTCTTTTACTTTGTATAGAAAGTCTGCGAAAAAAGGTAAATAACGCCGTAAAATACCGTCAGAGGAGGAAGCTTCCTTCGCTAATCTATCCACCACTTCATTGCCTACTAGGCCAATATGAGCAGGGATCCATTGTAACACAAGAGTTACATTTTTTTTGGTTGAACTATCAATAGACTTCAAAATACTGTAGGCTATCGGTGCTCCTCGAAAATTCGAAGTACATCGAGCCAATTGTTGCAGAGCACTCTTATAATCTGTCAAAATAACATATTGATATTTGTGATTGAGTGATGCAATGTACGATACAGCTTCTGAAATAGCTATTAGTTCAGCACACATTATTGAAACTTTAGAATTAATTTTAAATTTAATTGATATGTTTAACAGAAGGTCAAAAAATGCAGCTCCTATGTTAATATCATTATCGCTAGATCCATCGGTATAAATTTTATGGGATTGCAAATATTTATCATCAATGAACTGTAAACATATCTGTCTCAGAACCACATTGCTATAACCGTGTTTAGCTTTATCAATTGTTTCAATAAGAGGAAATACAATGCCGCAAAGATCCACATTGCTAACCCAGGTATCCAAGGAGAACATTTCAAATTGCGTTGAGATATGTATATCAGAATCTTTAAGAGAATTATGTACGACTGCCAACAGAGGTTACTTTTTCTTACGCAATGGATGAGTCACAAAATATTCATCTAACTTATCTAATTTTTTTTTAAATTTATTATTAATAATACAATTAATTTATTACGTAAAAGTGATTTAGTTTTAAGCCAGAATTTTTCCGCCACCTTCGTATATGTAGCGGCTCAATACAAAGTTCATTCTCCATCACATGTATTGTCGTGCTTCTTAAAACTCCACCAATAACTCTCATAGCTTGATTTTGCACGCGTTCTAATTTTTTAAGGTGCGTTACACAACTACTATCATAGAGGACACAAGCATAATCAATTCTGCTTCTTATGATTGCGATATACAAACGACGCAAATGTGATGGGTGAAGGCCCCACCTGGGTCCACATAGACATTTAAGAATATTTAAAAAATAAATTATTGCGTTTTTTTCTGCAAGTTCATTTATGTGTCTTCCCCATCTAAGACCACGATTCAACCACAAACCTAAATATTTTATATTATCAACCACTTGTAAGGAAATATCATTAATTTTAAATCAACTAACGTACGTTTAAACCCACAGGAGGACACACACACTTTACTTTTTATAGGAGATACTTTTAGACCTATGTTGAAAAGTAGTGTACTTACTAAATCTAATGTATCCTGCAGATTCTCAACAGCTTCCAATAAATTTTTTCGCCCTATATATAACACAAAGTCATCTGCATATTGTGATATGCGAACATTTTGTACCTCTTTGCATATATGTGCAGTAAGTATGTTGAATAACAATGGTGACAGTAGATCCCCCTAAGCCAATCCCCGACCTGTATTTCGGCAAATTATGGCCTTGTCAACTTGTATTTTTAATAATCTTTGTCTGAGAAAATTCCATAGGTAATTACATATAGTTGAACCTATACCGTAACGATCCATAGCCTGAATTACACTAGAAATATCCACGTTATTGTATGCGTTATCTTATCTATGAAACAACCAATTGTAGCTATTCTATCTGTTAAGCCTAACTGAATTTTAGAGACCAAATTAGAAAGGTTATTTAAAGTTGAACGACCTCTTCTAAAACCAATTGTGGTATTCGATAAAATGTTATTTTTTTCAATATACCACTCTAATCTATTTTTTATAATAGTGTGAAAAATTTTACACATACACGTGATCATGGAAATGGGTCGTAATGCTGATACCAAACTATTGTCTCTCCCTGGTTTAGGGATTGGCACAATTAATATATCTCTCCATTGATTAGGGACAAAACTACTTGACAAAAACTTGCTATACAGATCAAGCATTAAGTACTTTCTATTATTTGGGAGATTTTTAACCATTGAATATGAAATATTGTCCACCCCTGGGGACGTGTCAGTTGGCCGAATACTCTTTTCTAATTCTTGTAATGAGATTTTCATTTCTAGTTTTTGGTTCTTAGATAGAACAACAGGTTTCATGGGGGAAACAAAATCAGATGTCAAAGTATTAATCAACTCTGAAGCTAAATATTTATCAATAAATGGGTTGTGAGCACTATACCTCTTCAACCATTTCATTTTACGCCACAAGTCATTTGGAGAGGCCGATTGATCAACTGTAGAACAGAATTCTTGCCAAGCGCTGTTTTTCGCTGTTCGTATTGATTTCTGCTCTATATGAATTTTGTCTTTCAGGATATCTAAATTTTGTGGACAAGGGTATCGTCTAAATTTTGATAGTGCCAATCGTCTTTCAGCGACTGCTTTAGAGAGTGTGGCTTTCCAATGAGGTAGAGGTTTAAAATTATTGCTTGGGTCTTGGTTAATTTTTATAAGAGGGATGTGTTCTTTAGCTGCTTCGTTTATACATTCAGTGAATAAATTATATGCATTTTGTAGGTCTACAGGAAGTAACATAACTGAAAACTTCCTATGAAGCGCATCTTTGTACCCCACCCAATCGGCTTTCTTAAAGTTTCTTCTTCGAACCTTTACATTACTAGTTCCAATATTAGTAGATATTTTAATCATTTGATGATCACTGCCTAAAGTTTCATTTATTATGTGCCAATCGAGCTTTAGAGCTATATCCGCAGATGCTAATGAAATATCCGGAGCGTATTCCTGTAAGCTACCGTTAACTAATCTAATGCGCGTTGATCCACCATTGTTTAATATCATTAACGAGTTACCAATTAGGGTGTCAAATATCTGAACTGCTCTAGTATCTGTTTTCACTGACCAAGTATTATGGTATGCATTGAAGTCGCCAAGTATAAGCGATTTTTTATTGCTAAAAGATAGTAAATGATCCCATTCACTACCGGTTGTATATACAGAGGGAGGGCAGTATACAGACATAATATTTTAGATATCAACACAATTGTAAATCTTTAAATATAGGACCTGTATGCCCGGGTTAACCATTGGTATATTTTGTAAGCGACACTTAACTGATTTGTGGGTAATTATTGTTACTCCGCCGTAGGAATCGAAGCGATCCCTTCGATGTATGTTATAGTTACTTATTTTTAATGGGCTATCCTGTTCTAACCAAGTTTCACTTAGGACCGCAATGTGGATCTTTTCCTGTGACAATAATTGTTCAAATGCAACTAATTTGGGTCTGAGACTTTCACGAATCCACTGTATAGTATTTATCTTGATGTGTTTTTTGTACTATCCATTTAAATAGTCCAGTAATAATTTCAGAATAGGCCAATCTGAAATATTATCTACTACAACTAAAATCAACCATTCCACACAACATTTTATAACATCTTTTATCTTATCTTGCATAGAAGCACTTCTTAAAAAATAATCTCCCTCAATCTATACAATAATTCACTAAAGTTTACTTCTTTTTTGGGGATGGCTTGGCTTCCAAATGGTCTATTGTAGGCGTATCCATGGAATTAACGGGACGCTCAGGGGAGACGAGTCTCCTGGCGCCTTGCCGTAGTGTTTTCTTAATCCGGGGGTTATGTTTCGGTTCCGATTCGCTATGTACTGTTGCCTCAGTCATAACCACCTGGGAAAACGTAACCTGGTCGTGTTCGCGGCCTTGGTTATATTAGGTATACTGAGCCTGTGGAGTTTACGAGTTAAAATGGTTAGTTTGCTGTTTGAAGTGCTTGTCTCTGGAACCGGAGAATTGGGCGTAACAAAAATTGTAAGCGCTTTTCTATACCTGCAGTTAAACTCTGCCATCAATTCCCTCAGTCTTTTCTCCCGTTGATATGCCTGGCAGATCTTGTTCAAAGTCATGTGATTACCTGTACAATTAACACACTTGTAGGTATCTATATTCTCGTGATTTTCACCGCACTTGGGACATACTATTTTATTACTTGGTCATTTTTTAATTGTATGACCTAGTTTCTAACAGCGCGAACATTGTGACACCGGAAACACATATGAATCCACTTTAATTCTCAAATCCTCAACATGTACATTTGCTGGTAGAAACGATCCCTTGAAACATAGTTTTATGGACTCCCTAGGAACCCAACCACTTCCCGATGTACTTCGTCTTTTCATTCGCTTGATGGAAATAAGTTCTGTGTTATTGGGACATAAAATGTTTTTCAGGATTTCCTCATCACCTAGTTCCATGTCAACATCCCTAATAATCCCATATGAAACACTTTTCTCCGTAGCTTTTTGAACTTTCCAACTTCTTTCAATCAGAGCTTTACATGTTTCCAACTTGGTTACACTCATCTCATTCATAATATCTAAACGCACCTTGTACGGGTTTAAATATTTAACTCTGGTGATGTCTAAAATTTGTTGTTCCTTCAACACCCTAGCTAAGCCAAATTGCTTAGGTAACCTCTCGTTACTTGAAATATACACTTCAATTTTTCAACTTCGTTCGTTTCGTTCTCAACTTTAAAAATCTTTTCTTTTCTCTTTACCAACATCCATTCATTTTCTTCTTCATCCCTGTTTCTTTTAGTATGACCTATATTACAACACTTACTATCCATCTGTACTTAAGATATTATTTCATAATCTTGCTGGTCCAATTCAGATTCAGATTTATTTAACTCCATATTAGGGCTGCTTCTCGAAGACCGCAGTATGTCAGCTCCCGCGTAGTACTTATACAAAATTTCTGTAAAATTGTAAAAGAGATATTCGGGTAAGTCGCTTAATCATTAAAAAAATATTTATTTGACTAGTCAAAATGCTCCATGTATTTCGGATAAAATTTTGTCTTTATCACTCCTGGAATTGCTCTCTTTCTGTTCGTGAAGTTTCATCATAATTGGTTCAGCCATTCCAAAGAGTAGTTCATACATACAAACACACAAAAATGTTAAAAATGGAAAATAGCATGAATAAAAGCCCCTAAGGATAAGTTATTAATTCATTACATCCTGATCAAAGTTCACTGATGAAAAAAAGCCTCCTCTTAGATTGCTTCATGAGATTAGTTATATTTGCCATAGTTGCCACGTTAGGCAAGCAATATAATATAATTATTAGAAAGACACTGCTGCTATCTCCTGTTGTTTTCTCCTGTCGTCTCTTACGACACCCACGGGACGATATGGGTTCACTTCAATTTTTTTTTATTTTATATGTATAGATAACGAACAAGTTGAAAGTTGAGTATTAATTACAAAGAGGCATTTAATTATACGAAAAAATATTTACATTTTCGTGCAAATGGTATTTTATTGCTTATCTATTAACGATTTTACTATCTCAACATCGTACAGATATGAAAGGAATCACTTCAGTCGAACGCATGTGATAGGTTCGTTATGATTTCCCGGTTGATACGGTTTATCGAGATTGCGGTAACTAGGTCACTTCTAGTTCTTTCACAGAATATGAATGTTATTTGCTTGGAAAATATTATATAAAAATATTTCAATTAATCACAACAGAGATAGACAGATAGAAAATAACTGTATATTGTAACAAAACAAAACAGAATCAATATATTTGTGTGTGGAGGATTTTCACCTGTATCGTGGGGGCAGTTTACATACATAAATTTCACAAGGACAAACATCCAGACCCGGAACAACTATTTGTAGGCCATACAAATACTTGTTCCGTGTGGGATTAGAACCCGCAGCCCTTGTTGCTGCAACTTGTTGTTAAGCCACTGCGCCACGGAGCCACCTGTAATAAAACATTAAAATGGAACATTACAAACAAATTATCAATAGAATAATTTTATCTCAAAAAAAATCTTTTAGTTCTATACAACGTTAGTAAAGGTGTGTGTGTGGTTATCTCCTTTCAATAAACCTGTTGATTGCTACTTAAGTGCTACGTTCCGACGTTCACACCTTGTTTAATATGAGTGACTGCAGTACAGAATCCCTACATTATTACTTTATAAGCTTTTACTGCCTACGTGAAAACAAAACTTACTTCATTTTCTTTCTCTACCGACTTCAAAAAGGAGACGGTACTCAATTTGACTTTTATGTTTGTTACCTCATAAGTTTTTTCTGTGTGAACCGATTTCGACGATTCTTTTTTTATTTGAAATCTGGTGCTTCTCATGTGGTTTCATATAAGTTAAGACTTCGATATAAATTATGAAGAGTTATTCTTAATAGTTTATATCGAAGTCGGTTGTACAAACATTTTAATTTTAAATTATCCTACGGTTTATTTTATTTTCTCGTAGTAAAAAGTTTCCCATGTTGTGTTTCTCAATATACAAGTATTTGATTAAACGAAAACTCTATACAATAAGTTATTATAATGTAAATGAATTCATGGTTGATATTAACCCCTGGGAATTAGGTGGTGTTTTTAATTAATTTTTAAGTAGTTTGCACGACCTCTGATCTTCTTATTATATTATTATACTTTGGAAAAAAGGTTCCGCTAGATTTCTTGCTGGGTCTTCCCAGGACAGAATTTTCCGAACCAGTAGTAAAAAATGACTTTCTTTATAAGTTTTATCTTTTTAAATAGTTAAATGCAATTTTAGGCGCTGATTTATATTTCGGTAAGGAAGGAAACTTCGGGAAGAGACTTGTATGTTTGAAAATTAAAAATAGAATTTCGAGAAGTGTCAAAACCGCATTGAACCTATCTGCGACTGCGACACTTTCTTGCCCAAAAACTCTGTGAGATATTATTATGAAATGATTCCTGTGTTCGCAGTGAAACTTATGTAGGCTGTTCTTTATTTTCATACCCGTGGGTGTTGTGAGAGGTGACAGAGGGAAACTGAAACAAGAAAAGGGTAATAAGATCTTCCTGATGATATTTAAGAATAATAAAAACTGCCACAACAACTATCACGGCAACTATGGCAAAATCCTTTATGAGGAAAAATATAGAGAAAGCTTAATGTTCAAGAGGACTATTGCGGGCTGTAACGGATGGAATGGACGATCTGTTCCAAGATAAATAAGAAAAGGTCGCTCACTCATCTTAACAAAGCCTCAGTTTTTATAGACGTGAGGATGACAAACGAGAAGACAGTACACCTGATAGAAAGTGAACGGTATACCATAAGCACCTAAATCTCTCAAATCTACCTTTGATCAAGCATTACTATGCAGTTGCTTAGTTACTCCTTAGCACTAAGACGAAATGCCTCCTTACCATTAAAAATGATCTTCAGTGTTCGTCACTCACCAAACTAAGCACAGTAGCATTCTGTTGCTATTCTATGCACGCGGGATCCTTCCATGGGCGAGCCATGAGCCAACCTATTCACGCCACAGACACAATATGCTCCAACGTGGCCCAGTCAAGTGTGAATATTATACTACGCCCTTTCCATCAATTCGTCCAGCGGCTAAGCGCTCGTTCTAAATTTCACAGTACGTAAGCAACCCGAATTCGATCCCCGTCGGCATTGATTTACCACGTGCTCGGTGGTGAAGGAAAACATTGTGAGGAAACGTGCATGTCTAAGAAATTACAAACAAATATATTTCGAAGACATGTAAAGTTCGCCAACACGTATTGGGGTAGCGCGGCGGGTATTTCCTTACCCTAAATCCTCTCAGAAATGAGAGGAGGCCTGTACCCAGCAGTGGGACGTTTATAGGCTTTAATTTTAACTTTTGACTTTTTTCCATCAATGCGATTACCACACATAAACACTTACCTTATACCATAGGAATGTGCTAATAATATTAGCATTTTTACACTGAATTGTTATATTTTAAGCACTGGGTGAAAATACTAGTCCGCGTTTCCTTTTCGCCGGTAGCGAAGACCAGTTTTGAATGTACAAATAATTTAGAAGTTTCACCGCACGTAGACACCCGTGCACCGTTTATCTCTACTAATGGCATTGCGACCATATGATAAATTTTTATTTATTGTTTTTTATTAACATATATGCTCACTTGTAAGCGCTGATATATAGTCTTAAATTACAAAAGAAAAATACAATGAAACCATTAATTATTTATATAATTATTTGTGAATTCAATTTCAAGCACGAAAACCGAACCACGAGGTTGGTTAAAATGTATTCGAAATAATATTTAATGCATAGTTATTAAATTAATCATGTATTTATAAATGAATATTTATTATATTCTGAATATTTCAATCAGAATCAAACAGCTGTTTTCGATGCCGATATTGGAAAGTTGCGGTTAATGAAATTATTTTATCATTCTGTTAACAAAAAGAACTTTAATTCATTGCATAAATTCATGAAATTAAAACAAATGCATAATATAATATTTAATCTATCTAGATTTGTACGAACATTTATTAAAAACGTTTTAGTCATTTTTTTAATACGTGATAGAACCATGAAAGAACTTTCGGACAGAATAAAAATACTTGTAATGCGAACATTATTTAATTGGCCCATCATATCAGCAAGCTAAAATAGCATTGGGTCGGCCATAAAGTTCGAAAAACCAACAAACGATGGATCAATAAGTTCTTGAGTGGCAGTTTCACACTGGTATAAGGCGGTAAGAAGAGTGACGGTTTGGGACGTCGACGGAGGCTTGTGGCTTAAGACCAAGGACGTATCTTTAAAAACATCTTAGCTTAAGACCGTATTCTGCAGCGTCCCTTGGGAAAGGTATGTATTCACAGTATACGTGTGAAGGTCTTTAATGTTGATTATAAATATAATTATATAAGAAATTTATTTTATTACTAAAAGAATAGTGTATGGAATAAAACTGCACAATAATTCAAATGGCAGCTTATTATTTATTATTATTATTACTATATGAAAGGGCTGCTTCTTATGGTCTATAAATCTCCCTTAGTGGCACCATATGCATCAGGCATTCTTTTAATTGTGTATTTATATTATGACTAGCTGGCCAGGCAAAGGTTGTTCTGCACTTTCCCACGGCCCTTGCCATAATGAACCCTTAATTTCGCAATAAAAAATATATTGAGGGTCACTTATCGCGATGAAAACTATTTTATCTCTCACGTTGTACCAAACTGACCAAAATTTCATTGAAATCAGTTCAGTAATCGTAGTTTAGAGCACATCACGGACAAACAATGTTACACGTAATTTATCAATACTACGAGTAATGTTACAAAGAGGTAAAGTTTGTAAGTTTGTGAATTAGTTTGTAGGAATTAATCTCTGGAACTACTGAACCGATTTTAAAAATTCTTTCACCAGTATAATGCTAGATTATTCCTTGGTGACATAGGCTATATTTGATTGTGATTAATAATATTTTTTAATGTGAAATAACAATATTTTTTAATCAATGACGGCTCCGTGGTGCAGTGGCTTAGCAATGAGTTGCTGCTCTGCTGGGGGCCGTAGGTTCGAATCCCGCACGGAACAAGTATTTATATGGCCGAAAAAAAATTTTTCCGAGTCTGTATGTTTGTCCTCGAGCAATCTGTGTTTGTAAACTACCTCCATAATACAGGAGAAAAACCTAGTGTGAGCTAGTGTGGGGTAAACTACATACACAATACTAAAATCGAGTGAAATATTTACTATACTCGTAATATCAACTGACAAAATGGCGTCGTTAAATCAGTGCCCTTTGACCCTTTATTATTTGATTGACTGATGAAGAGCTATCGTATCACAGAGCCTTCTATGCAAACAAGGCATTAGTTATTTTGTGTTATAAGAATGTGACTGTATTAACCGGATGACCATTTACCCTCACGTTCTATAATTAATAGAATCAGGCGTTACTTTACGGAAATAAAATGTATTTGAGATTTTAAAAATTAATTAAAAAAGTACCGCGTATTAAAATAAAAATCTACCAAATTGGTAAGACATTACGTGGTAGAGCCATGCTGCAGCTATATTAGTAGTAGGTATAGTTGGAGTCGTAGAATTGGTCGGCTTGACCGGGGAAGGACCACCCTCTCACAGAATACTAACGTAAAATATCAGCTTAACGCTGCTGTGTTTCGTATGGTGACTGTAGAGAACCGGTGACTCTTTTTACTGGAAACGATTACATCTTAGTCCTGACAAAGTATCAGCATTTTGATTCGGAATTGAGAAAAGATGTAGATGTTTATGCGCCGCAGCAACCACTTACCATCAGGTGGACTGTGTGCTCGTTTGTCACTATAATTATATAAAAAAAAGAAATAAAAAGACACATCATTTTATTTTATTGTGGGGATCTTAGCAATTCATTTTTAAGATCTGTGAAATGTTTGCACTACTACCACGCTTACTATTTGCCGAGCATAATTATTATACTCGCATATCTTATTTATTTGTGAGATAAATGCACTTTTTACTTAAAAATAAATCGTACAAAATTATAAGTTTTTTCATGTCTATCCGAGAACTACTTGAACAGAATCAGAAACAACTCCACTTGGGATAATAAACTGCATCAAGTGCGCCGCTGGGAGTATCCTCTTACAGTACACTCAATTGTTAACTGAAGCACTGAATCCTATCACAAAAATTTTAAATTATTTTTAATGACAATAGCATTATCGTTTTAATTTTCTAGTGAACGATTGAATTTTATTATTAATTTATATAATTTATAATAATTTATTAACAAAAAAAAATCGGGCGCCATCCCTACTGCCAGCGCGAATACTATGGCCACATGAGTAGATACTTATGTGTTATGGAAAATGGGGGGTTGATATAGATTTAAGAGGCGATCTTTTGGGAGGCCTATGTCCAGCAGTGGAATTTTTTTAGGCAGTTAATTAATATAAATTAATAATTTATTTTTATAATTATAAATTTAATCAATAAACAAAATTTACTGGTATTTTTTCTTAAATACCTAAGGAACTGAAACGTGGTCCTTTACGTCTGATCGTATAATAAAACGCTCGTAGTGGTTTCTTTATATCCTAGAACCAAAAGAATATAAAAACCAGATTAACCGACACAGCCCAATGGTTTCATTTCAAAAATGAAGTAATTTTTGGAATAGAGAAACTCTTTTCAGATAAAGAGGCATGTTAGTCTCTTAGGGTTACTGCGCATCTATATTTTGATTATAATAATTAGATGCTGGTGCCTAGGCTCCACTGCAGCCAGTTACCATCAGGTGGACTGTGTACACTTTTCTCACACTTAACTCTACTAACTAACTTATATTGGCGTGACGAAACGCATTAGCAGTCGATCAATGCAGGTGGCTCTGGACAATGTTTTTTGGCAGTTCTTAAGAAAAGCCTCTCTTCAGCAGTGGACTTATGTAGTGTTATAAGTTTGGGGAAATTTTCGAGGGTGTCAAACCATCGTTTCCGCTACCATTACAATGTATTAAAGTGCACTGCTAAACATAGGCCTCCCCCATAGTTTGCTTCATGTGGGGGTATTTGCCATAGAGGCCAGGCTTGGCAAGCGGGTGGCGAACCGCAGTTTATTTTTTTATTTTTAGTCGTTACCAGGAAGATGCTACTGCCCACCTCTCATTTGCTCTGTCGTCTTGTACGACACCCGCGGGATATTCTTACACCACAACTACACGGTTGATGTCAATATAATTTATCCGTATGATAGTTCACCATCATTATCAGAACAGCCACTAGTCCACTGCTAAACAATGGCACCTCCGAATGAATGACACGGCCTTGTGCCATCTGCAGTCATTGTCTTCACATCATCGATCGAATCGTCAGTGGGCTAATGGCAGGGCGGGGACCGCGGACTAGAAAGGTCGTGGGTTCGAATTCGCCATTAGACTACTGTCGTGAACCACTTCTAACACAAGCACTTTAAACTTACTAGAAGTGGGTAAAAGGAATATTAGTAATGTTTAATAGCGTTACTAGTATTTTTCAAATAAAAAAAAATAAAAATGTCTTACCTTGGTCGTCACTTCAACTTATGAAATTCTTGTATGTTTAATAGGTGGTAGGACTTCTGCCTAGACACCTAGGTCCTATCCCTATCCCTATCTAAATAGGTCACCCTCTTATCTACTTTCGCCGCCAAATTCACCTTCACAGTTGTGTTGCGGGCTGAAGGGTATAGAGAAGCAGTATAATATAAAGTTAAAGGCTGTGAGGCATTCCATCTTTTCATTCTCAGTCCTCAGAGAGATAACGTTTGTATCGATCCGAAGTTTATTGCAGATGTCTATGGTCTGCAGTAGCTTACCAACAAGTGGACAATTTTTTTTATGTCCACACCCTAGGATTTTTTCTTGTATCCTGAAGCCAGTAAAGATACTTAAAATTTACAAGGACAAACATCCAGACCCGGAACAAATATTTGAAGACCACACAAATACTTGTTCTTGCCGAAATTCACTTCAATTTAATATATAAACTAGTAATCTGCCCTAGCTTCAAGCGGGTTATTTCCGGATCTCGGCAACAGCGCCACCTACGGGGTCCAATTGTGAATCTAAACCATTTAGAATACCACTCGAACACACACAAAAAATCATAAAAATCGGTCCAGCCGTTCTCAAGTGATGAACCTTCATACATGCAGCGATTAATTTTTATTTATATAGATATGCGTCTAAGTTTATAATAACAAATAACCCGCTTATTATAAGATACTGTGACGTAATTCGAAAATTTCTATAGGTAAATAAACAGACGTCTTTGTAAGTTAAATTGTTCGCCATCCAAAACATTCTCGTTGCAGAGACACATCGTCGGTTCTAATAGACGATTATTTACACGTCAGTTAAATAAGTCGGTTACTATGTACTTATAATTTTAACAAGAAGCGCTTATTGGATTTTCTCCGAGGATTTTCTGTTACAAGGAAATTGCTTACGTGTTTTAGTTCATAGTTTTATATTATCTGCACCGAATATTTTTAAGCATTCCTTTTAGGAGGATGTTTGGCAGTCGACTTGTAAAGGGTTGCATTGATGATAATGATGATGATGAAGATGATGTACTGAATATTTCTGATCCAGTTAAGATAACATCTCTCTACTCTAGACCCTTTTTACTGGAATCGAGACATCCTAACTTAGACCTCAGCGCTGAAAAAGCATTCTGCATCTTCGACCAGGGAAGGACCGCGCTATCACAGAATACCAGCATAAATAGAAGCTTCATGCTGCTGTGTTTCGTATGGTGAGTGTAGAAAAACAGAGACCTTTTTGACTGGAAATGAGGCATTAAATCTGGGTGCATCTGCATTTCGATTCTTAATCGAGTAAATATGTAGATTTAAATAGGCCACAGCATCGACTCAACATCAGGTGGACTGTGTGAACGTTTGTCAGACTTATTCTATGCACAGTCATAAATGATTCAGAAATAAATCTTTCCAAATATTTTAAAAATTGGTAAATTCAATTGGGCATGCCTTAAGCGCATTAAAAAAATTACGTATAACATGATTATACAGAATTTTCTAAAGTAGTTTAAATACATTTCGACAGCACTATCGGCTTCAACATCCTCCAAAACCATGAAAATGGAAAATGACACCCATGATGAAAAAATTAGTACCTACTTCAGCCGCCATCTTGGATTTACATTTCGACAGGACTATCGGCTTCAACACCCTCGAAACCCATGAAAATTACACTCATGATGAAACAACTGATACCTATTGCAGTCGCCACCTTGGATTTACATTTCAAAAGCTCTATCGGCTTCAACACCCGCGAAAACCATGAGAATGACACCCATGATGAAAAAATTGATATCTATTGCAGCCGCCATCTTTGATTTACATTTCGACAACCCTATCGGCTTCAACTCTCTCGAAAACCATGAAAATGACACCCATGATGAAAAAAATGATACCTATTGCAGCCGCCATCTTGGATTTACATTTCGACAGCACTATCGGCTTCAACACCCTCGAAAACCATAGATAAAAAATTATATCTATTACAGCCGCCATCTTGGATTTACATTTTGCAGGCACTATAGGCTTCAACACCCTCGAAAACCATGAAAATGACACTCTTGATGAAAAAATTGGGACCTAAATCAGCCGCCATCTTGCATTTACATTTCAACAGCACTATCGGCTTTAACACCCTCGAAAACCATGAAAATGACACCCATGATGAAAAAATTTATACCTATTGAAGTTGCCACCTTAGATTTACATTTCGACAGCACTATCGGTTTTAACACCCTCGAAAACCACGAGAATAACACCCATGATGAAAAAATTGATATCTATTGCAGCCGCCATCTTTGATTTACATTTCGACAACCCTATCGGCTTCAACTCTCTCGAAAACCATGAAAATGACACCCATGATGACAAAAACGATACCTATTGCAGCCGCCATCTTGGATTTACATTTCGACAGCACTATCGGCTTCAACACCCTCGAAAACCATAGATAAAAAAATTATATCTATTGCAGCCGCCATCTTGGATGTACATTTTGCAGGCACTATAGGCTTCAACACCCTCGAAAACCATGAAAATGACACTCTTGATGAAAAAATTGGTACCTAAATCAGCCGCCATCTTGCATTTACATTTCAACAGCACTATCGGCTTTAACACCCTCGAAAACCATGAAAATGACACCCATGATGAAAAAATTTATACCTATTGAAGTTGCCACCTTAGATTTACATTTCGACAGCACTATCGGTTTTAACACCCTCGAAAACCATGAAAAACAGCACTATCGGCTTCAACACCCGCGAAAACCATGAGAATGACACCCAAGATAAAAAAAAAATTATTGCAGCCGCCATCTTGGATTTACATTTTGCAGGCACTATAGGCTTCAACAACCTCGAAAACCATGAAAATGACACCCTTGATGAAAAAATTGGTACCTAATTCAGCCGCCATCTTGGATTTACATTTCGACAGCACTATCGGCTTTAAAACCCTAGAAAAGCATGAAAATGACACCCACGATGAAAAAATTTATACCTACTGTAGTTGCCACCTTGGATTTACATTTCGACAGCACTATCGGCTTTAACACCCTCGAAAACCATGAAAATGACACCCATAATGAAAAAAATTGAAACCTTTTGCGGCCGCCATCTTGGATTTACATTTCGACAACCCTATCGGTTTCACCACCCTGGAAAACCATGAAAATGACACCCATGATGAATAAAATTGTACCTAATTCAGCCGCCATCTTGGATTTACATTTCGACATCAATGTCTTTGCTTTAACACACTTGAAAACCATGAAAATGACAACCAAGATGAAAAAATTGATATCTATTGCAGCCGCTATCTTTGATTTACATTTCGCAGGCACTATCAGCTTTAACACCCTCGAAATCCATGAAAATGACACCCTTAATGAAAAAATTGATACCTTTTGGGGCCGCCATCTTGGATTTACATTTAGATAACCCTATCGGTTTCACCACCCTCGAAAACCATGAAAATGACACCCATGATGAAAATATTTGTACCTAATTCAGCCGCCATCATGGATTTACATTTCGACAGCACTTTCGGCTTTAACACCTTCGAAAACCATGAAAATGACACCCATGATGAAAAACTTGGTACCTAATTCAGCCGCCATCTTGGACTTACATTTCGATAGCACTGTCGGCTTTAACACCCTCGAAAATCATGAAAATGTCACCCATGACAAAAAAATTGATACTACTTACTTTTAGTACGTACTACTATTATTTATTCTGTGCTTTTAAAATATTGTAATAAAAAAATCTCTCATTATTATTATAATCAAGTATTTAAGAAATTTGGTTATTCGAATATTGTGTATTTGTACAGCGATCTTTTTGAGCCAATGCAAACAACCGAAACAATGTCCACTCACGACGGCGACTGAAACCGAACTCTGTGGCTGTTGCTCGTAGTGCGGCTTCCGCCCATTTAGAAAAATAATTTACATACAAGGCTACCAAATGAACGGAAATTTCGCCATTTTGGAGCCGAAAAAAATTAATTATAGCTAAACAAAACAAAATTACACTGTCATTTACATTCAGTGGTTTCCCACATGATAGATGAAGAGATTAAAAAATTGATTGAGTTATACAATTTATATTTTCAAAAGTTAGTGTTTACAAGCGTTGCGGACTTGATAAATCCACACCATAAGCCACTATAACCCATTTTTTATTTAAAAATAGCAATGAATCGATTAAAAAAAATGAATAAGTTCAACAATCAGAAGCGGCCCCACAGGAAGTGGACCTGGTCGAGCCCCGACGGTTCGACAAAAAATGAGATTGACTTCATTATGACGACCAGACGACAACTGTTCAGTGATGTCTCCGTGATCGCGAGGGTGAAAACTGGTAGCGATCACCGAATGGTTAGAGGCACACTGAACCTAAACGTTAAGTTGGAGAGGTCTCGTCTAATGAAGTCAACGCTCCGTCCCTCTCGTGCTTTGTTCCAAAGTCCCGAAACCTTTCAACTCGAGTTACAAAACCGTTTTCAGTGCCTAGAAGACTGCAATGAAGTGACGATATGAATGACAAGCTCGTGGAAACTGTCCATGCGGTCGGAGCTAAGTTCTACAAGACCCGCTGCAGAAGAACACAAAAACTCTCCGATCACACTCTTAATCTCATGGCTGTTAGAGGGGAGATGAAGCTACATTCTTCAACAGACTTGACAGCATACAGACATCTGAACAGACAGATCTCCAAATGCATGCGGCGGGACTTACGCAACTTCAATACAGCTCGTATTGAAGAAGCGATCGAGCGGAACCAAGGCTCCAAAGTCTTTGCCAGAGATCTGTGTGCCAGAAAGAGCCAACTGTCAAAGCTGAAGAAAGAATGTGGCAGCATCGTTTCCGGGACACCTGAGATTTTGAGTGAGATTGAGAGGTTCTATGGGCAATTGTACACATCATCGTTGGAGCCACACGCAAGTGTGAGTAACGATCCAAGAGCGAGTCTCATCCGACACTATTCCGAAGATATCCCGGACGTCAGTCTGAGCGAGATTAGAATGGCTCTCCAGCACATTAAAAACGGTAAGGCCCCAGGCGAGGATGGAATTACAGCGGAGCTTCTGAAAGCGGGTGGGAAACCGGCACTTGAAATGCTTCAGAAGCTCTTTAATTCCGTCCTCCATGGTGGCATTACACCGGAGACGTGGAGCAGAAGTGCGGTGGTCTTGTTCTTCAAGAAAGGTGACAACGCTCTCTTGAAGAACTACAGACCGATTTCCCTTCTGAGCCGCGTCTACGTGCTGTTTTCGAGAGTCATTACGAATCGTCTCGCGTGCAGACTTGACGACTTCCAGCCTCCGGAACAAGCCGGTTTCCGAAAGGGCTTTAGCACCATAGATCACATACATACCCTTCGGCAAATTGTACAGAAGTCCGAAGAGTACAATTTGCCACTATGTCTGGAGTATGTGGACTATGAGAAAGCCTTTGATTCCGTCGAAATTTGGGCGGTGCTGCAGTCCCTTCAGCGGTGCCATGTTGACTGTCGGTATATCGAAGTGTTGAAGTGCTTGTACAGTAGGGCTACGATGGCTATCCGAGTACAGAACCAGAGTACGAAACCTATCCAATTGCAGAGAGGTGTAAGACAGGGTGACGTCATATCCCCGAAACTCTTCACCGCTGCATTGGAAGACGTTTTCAAGCTTCTGGACTGGAAAGGATACGGTATCAACATCAATGGCGAGTACATCACTCACCTTCGATTTGCCGACGATATAGTCCTTATGGCAGAATCGCTGGAGGACCTAAGCACTATGCTCAATGACCTCAATAGTGTTTCCCAACGGGTAGGTCTTAAGATGAACATGGACAAAACAAAGATCATGTTTAATGTCCATGTCACACCTATGCCGGTAGTTGTTGGGAACACTAAGCTCGAAGTTGTTGACGATTATGTTTACCTGGGACAAATAGTCCGACTAGTTACGTCCAACTTCGACCGAGAGGTCAATCGACGGATTCAACTCGGCTGGTCAGCGTTCGGGAAGCTACGACACATCTTCTCGTCAGACATACCTCAAAACCTTAAAACGAAATTGTACAACCAGTGCGTGTTGCCAGTGATGACTTACGGAACTGAGACGTGGTCCTTCACTGCTGGCCGTATGAGAAAGCTCTAGGTCGCTCAGCAAGCTATGGAGAGGGCTATGCTCGGAGTTTCTCTGAGTGATAAACTTATATATAATAGATATATCCGCAGTAGAACCAGAGTAACCGACATAGCCCAACGGATTAGTAAGCTGAAGTGGCCACTGCCACTGGCCGGCCATATAGCTCGAAGAACCGACAACCGATGGGGAAGAAAGGTTCTCGAGTGGCGGCCTCGTACCGGTAGGCGAAGTGTAGGGCGTCTTCCCACGAGATGGAGTGACGACCTGGTAAGACATGCAGGAAGTCGATGGCTGCAGGTGGCTCAGGACCGTGCTTTGTGGCATTCTTTGGGGGAGGCCTATGTTCAGCAGTGGACTTGTGAAGGGCTGTAATGATGATGATGATGATGAAGTTCAACAATCATTTATCTCTCTAACAATGTGCTTTTTATATCACTTATATGTATAATATGATTGCTAGATACGATTTCATTCGATTAAACGTTGGAATCTTAATTTTAAGGCGATAGTAGAACATACCTTGCGCTTTCCCTTAAGGCATGCAAAAAATTCACTGCATAAATATTTTTGTCAATGTTTAAACTTGAAACTCGCTTGGCTGCCAAGTCGTATAAGTGTTAATTAAATATTGCGGATATCTTGACGAAAAAACCTTCTAATTCTGGGATCCTAATACATTATTCAACTTATTATATTATTTATAATAAGTTGAATAATACCTTTATAATATATATATATATATACTGGGTGGCGCCCAGGTTATCACGTTAAATAGCACAACAGTTAATACAAGTTGATATATGTCTGTTAAAATAATAAAATAAACAATAATAAAAACTAATAAAAAATGCATCTTTCAAACAAAATAAATAGGGTAAAAAATCACATAAAATAAATCATCCTTGATAATATTACTTAACTGACCTGAAATGACTTGTAGAAGCGGCAACGTCGCGGCCAGCGGTTCATTGCTCATGCGACATCGATATAGGTAATTATATTATAATACCTAGGTCCTAGGACTTGCCCATACATAGGTAATTAGGCACGCGTAGGGCGATGCTAATCCGATGTTATCAACAAATCACAAATTTCATGGTATTTTTTTATCCAAATAATCACTTTAACCTTGAAATCACTCAAGTTTATGAAAAAAATCAAATTTTTAAATTTTCAAAATGTCCGCCGTGTACCCGAATGCATAATTGACATCGTCGCATGATATTATTTCGGACTTTTCGAAAGAGGGCACCATTGGCTGCAAAATTTTTTATTTTGTCGAAAGCCCGCATTATTCTTATTTTTAAGTCCTCGACAGTCGTTACTTCAGTAGAGTACACCTCATTTTTTATGTAACCCCATAAAAAGAAATCTAACGGTGTTAGATCCGGAGACCGTGCTGGCCACCGAGAAGGTCCGTATCTGCCAATCCAGTTCTCTCCGAACATCTCAGTGAGGCGCTGCCTGGCAGCCACCACTGAATGAGCAGGTGCTCCATCAAGCTGGTACCATAACCGGCTATTGGCCCCCAACGATAGTCCATCAACGTAATCCGCCACTGTGTCGTCAAGCAGTTCCAAAAATTTAGGCCCATTAAGGTTGCCTTCGATAAACACGGGACCAATTATTTGATCTCCATGTATTCCAGCCCAAACATTAACGGCAAATCTATATTGGTGCATAGACTCTCGACACAGTTGCGGATTTTCTTGACTCCAGTATCGTAAGTTCTGCCGATTCCATATTCCGTTACGCGTGAATGTGCTCTCGTCAGTCCACATTACGTTTGCTAAAAAGTTAGAGTCATTAGCTACTTTGCTCAGGAGCCATTCACAGTAGGCTTCCCTAACTGGCTTATCTCTATCTAATAAAGCCTGTACCTTTACGTATTTGAACGGCCGTTGCTTGTTTTTTTTTTAATATTCTGTGAACAGACTTGTGGTGTACACAGAATTGGCGAGCTGCTCTACGGAGACTTGATGTTGGATAACGAGCGAAATAATTTAATATTCGTTCTTCCTGAGCCACGGCGACTCGCGGAGGAATTTCAACCTGACGTGGAATCAAATTTTCGCCGTCACGTAATCTTTGGACTGCCCGTATAAAAATCCGTGAGTCTGTAGGACATACACGTGTGGTATTATACCTCTCTCGGTATGTTCGTAATGCCAGGGACGCGTTTTGGTGGCATTCTCCATAAATTAAAACCATATCGGTGTATTCCAATGACGTAAAATTGATACGAGGCATTTTAAAATAAAAAAAGTTATACGTTTAAAAAAATAAAAGCGTCCAATTGCGCACGGGCTGACACACCACTAAGTTATTAAATATCACTTATCTATTATTAACGAGTCCTATGACAAATAAAAAATACAAGACAGTAAAAGAAAGCGTCAAATTTCGCACAAATAGTCACACCACCTCCTCAACACAATTATTATTATAGTATTAACGTGTCCTATCACAAACAAATCAAGAAACTTATGAAAATATTCACAAAAAAAAACTTTAAATTAAAAGGACGTGTACGCGAAAAACTAAAATTAGGTCAAGCGATTAATGAACCGTTCCTAAGGACGCCGGCGTCGGACTAAGTGACTTACATTCTTATATCGTCGCACGCGCCAATCGACTACATTCCACCCTCCCAACACCCCGTCCCAATTCTTGTCGCATCGCGCATAAGAATTATGCCTTATTTTGTTACATATAAGTACATTTTTTGCTTAATTTATTACTTTATTTGATTATTTAAAATTGGCAACGTTGCACTATAATACAATATAGGTCTCTTGGCCTTCACGGGCCATGGGTCTTTGAACTTCTAGTATTTATCAGGTGATATCTGATGCATTTACATGATGTTGTTTAATATTAAAACAAAAAAAAGGCTACCGCGCCCAGAATGTTAATTGTTATATATTTTTTTAGTTGTGTATGTTTAAAGAACTTTGTATAGAATACGTCTTTTCATTTAACGTGATAACTTCATCGTCACTTTGTATATATATATATATATATATATATATATATATATATTGCAAAGTTTTATCAAATTTGGATTGGAATTATCTTCAAATCGTATTGGGAGGTTATTAAATGTTAGAATGAAAAGTAAAGCCGAATGTCGGGACATCTGCTTACTCTATACGAGTACCATAAAGTGCAATCTCAATCGTACTCGTATATAAATTATTGCTGTCTCATAAGTTTTGGTGCTGCAAAATGCCTCCTGAAAACTTTGGAGTTGATTTGATTAAATCCAATCTTGCCAGTCCTGAGCACAGGCACAAAATAGTCTCTCGGGGTTCCACAGGATACATTTCGAAGTCCCTCTCCCTTTTACCATTCAAGAACAAGATGCTAGCCAGTCTCCACAACTTTCTTTCAAATTAAATGGCTTACTATTCAATTTGCCATAATCGCCAGACTTGGCAGGTATATTGGTGATTGCAATACATGATGACTGAGCTAACTTGACCTCAAGCTTTTCCCGAAAGTCACCTTTTACTACACCTACAGGACGAAATGCGGTAATCAATTCTCATACTATGAAACCATATGCGAGTTCTTAATGTAATTTGTAAAGAAATATGCATAAAATTAAAGTTCAACTATGGCAAGCCTTTGATGTAAATGTGTCAACTAAAAATAAACTGCGAATTAAGCTCTTTACTGACATGTCACGATAAAAGTGTTTTCGGTGTTGAACATTGGCGTAACAAAGAGCTCTATTATAAGAACAATGTACAGCGTATTTAAATTTAACTATTATTTTAACTGAAAATAATATATTCTATATTAAAAAAAAACACTTTATACCGTTAAGTGGCGGTGTGAGAACATCAGCTAACTTATATTGTCCTGTGGATGTCGTAAGAGGCGACGGAGAGAAACTGAAACAGGACATGCGCATCAGCACATTCCTGGTAACAATTCGAACTTATAAAAATCTGTGCTTGCAAGCCCGAGTGCCAAGCGTGTAAACTTAGAAAAAATTTTCCCTATAAGGCAATCTATGGGGGAGGCCTATATTCAGTCGTAGACTTTTATAGGCTGTTACCGTTATAGCCTATTAAAGTCCATATTATAGGACGTAATGAATGAAAAATATATGTCTCGGAAATTCAGTAGAGGATTCGACTTCTGATCTCGGAAATACATCAGGATAGCGTTAGTTGTTAAAAATAGTAAAAATGTGAGAGCGGGTGTTCACCTTGCTCTCTTGCTTACGCAATTAATCATTATCAGTAATAAGACAGCGTAACATTATACATTAATTACAGAGAAATTACAGTTTGACCACACCGTAACACCTCCCCACCACAATCACACACCAGTGTAACGTGAGGTACGTATTTACATGATAACAACAAAGTATGTTGCATCCCTTTGCATTTTCTTTCGCATCTACCACGGGGAGTGCTCTGAGGAATTGTTCGGATTAATCCCAGCCGCCAAATTTCACGAACGCACATCGCGGCAGAACTCCCGATACCATCCACACCATCTGGATGATTGGCGGTCCACCACTGTGCGATTTAGAAGATGTGAAAACAGGAAGAAATTCCTCGCACGACTTCCTTGTGGAATCGATTACCATCAGCGATTTTTCCGGACTGATACGACTTAGGGACCTTCAAGAATAGAGCGTAGGGTAGACTGGGTACGTTTGAAACGGTGGACGGTTGAAACAAAGCCAATATCTCGACACCTTGCGTGATGAGGTGAGGGGTGCAAAGGGAGAACGAAGCGGGAGACAAGTCGAAACATGAATTTTAGTGTTGCGTCGCTCTTCGCGCGCTGTGCTTATGTATAGGAGGCCCCATTGTGTTTTTTGGCGGAAAAGTAAGTATTTCTGTTCGTACAATTTTTGCGTATCGTTTTATTTGAAGTTTGTAGAATATGGCTGTATGATTAGTTTTTATTCAGGTTTATTATCATTCTTACTGTGAACCGTTTTATACCTAGAAGAGGGGTTGGGGACAGTTAAAACATTTTTTGTGGGTATGGTTGAAACAGTTTATTTATTTAATTTTCTTGTTTCTTAGATGCCAAGTGTACGCCAAAGGAAGACTACGAGAGGTCAGGACGACTTATCAACGTACAAACAAGCCTATGAAGATGTAAAGGCCGGATCTTTGTTAAGAACAGGGGCAGAAAATAATGGACTGAACCAATGTCTCTGTTGAGGTATAAACGAGATATGACTGGTGACGATGAAAATCAATAAATGGGATATAAGACTTGCTTTAATTTTAGATGTGCAGACATATATTTTGGCCAAACTAAAAAGGATGCTGTCAAGACCTCGGACTTGAGATGACAACGAAATGGCTGGTGACAAGTTATTCATATTTCCCCGGTCGAGCGACCTATTCGTGCTACAAGTATACTATTTATAGCTGCAGCATGGCTCTACCACGTCAAAATGTTATCTTTCCCTCTCCACTGCTTACAAAAACTCCAACTGCTTGATTAAAAATAATGTTAGATTATAAGTATCGTGAAAGACTTGAATATTAATAAAAAAAATATTTGTGATGTTCAACTGTACAATTAAAAGTCCTTAAATGTTATTAGACGATGAATTAAACATGTTCATTAATTATATTTTGTATTATTTGTATGTTTCAATTGGCCCCCTGGCACTGTTTCAACCGACCCTGACAGGGGGACGGTTGAAACAAATTAATTTTCTTTTTAAATTAGATTTTACACACAAAATACAATACGATGATCTCAAATTACATTACCCATTAGAAGATAGATATATGGTCTTTTAAATAATATATTTCAGTCATCGCTCGCTTAACTAATTTAGATGCAACGGACGATAAACGCTAAAACGTTTCAACCGTACCCAGTCTAACCTACTCCTTTTTAAAACGCCGCCAACGCATCTGCGATTCCCTCCCTGGTGTTGCAACTGTTCATGGGCGGCGGTAGTCACTTACCATCAGGTGAACCGCATGCTCGTTTGCCCCCTCTCCTATAAAAAAAAATAAGTATGCAAAACCAACAGCAACACTACTTATCTCAGTGTAACACAGGGCAACCTCTCAGCAACGCCATCCTTGCCTGCACCAGAAGAATTACTACAACGGACAGAACCACGACACTATCTTAGCACTCGTAGAATGACTTCACTCGTAGAATGACTCAAACGGAATCTCTCGTACCGAGCCTACAGTGAACTTTATACTGCACAAACAAGTGGGGGTTTCCCAATATACCCTCAATTCCACTTTTCTATCAATGATACGACATTCCGCTCGGCTGACGCAACCTTTCGCTCACTTTCGATTCAACTACGTGGTTGCAAACAAGAATAGGTCGGCTCGACCGGGGAAGGACCACGCTCTCACTGAATATCAGCGTAAAATAGCAGCTTAACGCTGCTATGTTTCGTATGGTAAATGTAGAGAACCGGAGACCCTTTTTACTGAAAATGAGGCATTCCATCTTAGTCCTCACGGGTGACAACGCATCTGCATTTTGATTTGTAATCGAGGATAGATTAAGATGTCTATGAGGCGCAGCAACCATTTACCATCAGGTGGAATGTGTGCTCGTTTGTCACCCTTATCTTATAAAAAATAATGGTATTTTAGTGACGCGCCGACATTTTATCGTGCCATATGGTGGTGACGTAGGAGAATAAATTACCCCATTCTGTCTTATGGATGTCGCAAGAGAGGGTGGAAAATGACAGAAAAATCCAATAGATGGCGGTATAACCATTTCGTTTACACCAGACGTAAAACGCATAGATGTGCGACCGGCAGCAGCATCAAAGGTGTGATGTTTTGTTAACGTGCCTGCCAAGTATGACGATCAAGGCAGATTCTCTTTACAACAGGAGAGACCCATGACCGGCTGTGGACTTTTAGGGACTGATGAAGAAGAATAAATTGCACTTGAATCAACATCCGAACCCGGATTTTTTTTATTTCAAGAAAACGTTACAAAGCACTAAATTACTGAACTAAACCTCTCAAACGCTGCGTAATTCATTAGATAGTCGTTTCTCTTCAAAATTTCATAACATCCATAATGTTCAATGCTGGACATGTGCCTCTTGTAGTGTAAGAAGGATTTGTCGTAATACTCACGACTGTCTTACAATACAGTGGCAGTGTAAGTAAATCCCTCACCCAACCCAACCGTATCGTGACGGTGTAAGAATATCCACACCCCACATACTCTCTTACGATAGTAAGAGGAGTTGACAGAGTGAAAATGGAGCAATTGATGGGCAGTAGCGTTTTCGTGAAAGATACAGAAATGATAAAGAACTGCGGTTGCCAACCCGCCTGCCTAGCTTGGCAACTATGAAAAATTCAAAGACCTTCATCTTCAGCAGTGGACTATAAAGAGTGGAGTGATACAAATACTTTTTTCATTCGTGCTTCGGTTTCTCAATCCCCCAGCGCCACAGCCAGGTACTTAGCTTAATAAGTTAAAAAAATAAAAAAGGAAAATGTTTTATAATACAACAGACAATGAAATAGTTTTCTGTGGCAGGAAACACTGCTTCAGTTACTAATTGAGAATACTTCAAACGAAGCATACTTTTCAGTATTCCACTTGATGCAGCTAATTATTAAAAGTAAAGTTAATCCCAGTTTTGTTTGCTTCTACATTTTTTAAAAGAATAATACTTTGTTCTATTTAATACGTCTTTTGTTTAAATATATCTATTTAGCCTTTTTACAAAACGCTCCCAGAAATGAGAGTAGACTAGTCAAAGGTGAGATATACATAATATGCAACCAAAAAAAGTCCACTGCTGCTGTATAGGCCACCTCCTCTAGATATTTATCATATTAACTACGCTTAGCGGGCGAGTTGGCAACTGTAGATTTTTATTATATGGACTTACGACACCTGTATTTAATTTTAAGATACTGTCTAATATTATGGGGAAACTCGACAGACGTAAACCGGGCTTTTATAGAGCAAAAACGCTGTGTACGATCAATTTGTACCGTCGGGCCACTCGTTTCTTGCAAATCAGTATTTAAATAATTAGGTGTTCTTACTCTACCATCCATATAAATTTTTGAACTTTCAATATTCGTATGACAGTATCCTCATTTCTTTATTAAATTAAAAGGTACAGTAAATATACAGTACCAGATACCCAGAAAAAATATTTTGCCTTCATCAAAACTATGGCTATTCAAGTGTTTAACAAAATCCCAAATGGAATATAGCAATTGGAACAACCGTTGTAAACAAGGTTTGAACGTCGGAAAGTAGCACTTAAGAAGCAATCAACAGGTTTATTAGAAAGCGATTAAACATTTAGATTAATCCTGACAATATTCTCACATGCTTTTTTATAGGATAAGGTGACAAACGAGTACACAGTCCATCTGATGTGGTTGCTGTGGCCCTTGAACATCTACATTTATCCTCGTTTGCGAATCAGAATGCAGATGCGTTGTCACCCGTGAGGACTAAGATGGAATACCTCATTTCCAGTAAAAAGGGTCTCCGGTACGCTCACCATATGAAACACAGCAGTGTTAAACTGCTATTTCACGCTGTTATTCTGCGAGACCGTTGGCCCATTCCATTCGTGCAACCCATTCGTGCTACAAATGTAGTACTAATATAGCTGCAGCATGGCTCTACCACGTATGAAGTGGCTATAGCTGCACACTTGTAATAAATGCTTGAATTGCATTCAGAAGTGAAATTTGCGGAATTCGCACTCACTATTTCTAACATTCTCGCTGTACCGTCTGCCATCAATATTCCATCGTTATCATCATTACAGCCGGTCACAAATACCGGAAAGACAGTCCTGAGCCAACTGCATTCATCGGAATCATGTCTTACCAAGTTGTCACTCAATCTAGTGAGGGACCGCACTACACTGGTTACCTGAACGAGGCTGCCACTCGAGAAACTTTCTTCCTCATCGATTGTCAGTTCTTCTAGCTATATATCCAACCCATTGCCACTTCAGCTTTCTGATCCGTTGGGCTATGTCAGTTACTTTACTATGTTAGAAAAACTTGAGTTTAGCCTCCTTATGTTGCCTGAGATAAGAAATATTAAAAGAAACTTGAAATTTTAGAGAACCTAAAATACAGCTTCCCCATTGAGACCTCATGTTGCTTAATACAATAAACATAAGAGCAATCAAGATTAAACCCTCAATTTAAATTAGGTCATTTATCTTCAAAATAAAATCATAACTTCACTCCCTGTCCACTTAGTACTATAAGGTGTCACTAAGTGACAGCGTGTTGTCCACCTTCTGTTTGTTACTCAAAGTTTAATAGATACCTCTTTAGGCCGTATACAGAAAGAAAGCTGGTAGGCGACGCCGATCTACTAGCACTTATCGGCGCTGATCTATTCTGGTAACAGTTACATAAAGCAAGCCGATTAAAGCAAAGCGAGCAAAATGTCGTACTCATCGGACGATGAATTAGCCAGCGCTGACCGGCGCGTGTCGAAGATTGTCGGAACTTGTCAGCGACGATCGGCGCTTATCGGCGCTTATCGGCGCTTATCGGCGCCTGTTCATATAAATGCCTGCGCCGGTTTACAGCGTGGACCGGTCCCTATAAGCGCTGATAGGGTGCCAGCTTTCTTTCTGTATACGGCCTTACTAATATGTACATAATATATACATAATCACTCACGCCCGTCACTCAGAGGGATAAGAGACTACTGACTTCATTTTAATCATGCTCAATGAAAAAGAACATTGTTATAAGCTGCATGTGTAAGATATAGTGTGATAGAGCTTTGCCGTAGTTATATAGTTGTAAAGTTGTAACACGAATGGATAGGCTTGATTAGGGAAGGATCACGCTCTCACAGAATAACTGAGTGAAATAGCAGCTGTATTAAGCTGTACTGTGTTTCGTATAGTGAGCATTTTTGTCATCAGTGGTGGCAATGTTGATTTTTAATCGAGGTAAACATGTCTATGGGCCACCGTATCTACATACCACCAAGTGGACTGTGCCGAGCACACACTCGTAACCCTTATAAAATATATTTATTGAACACGGGCTGAACCAGCGTCGCTAACTAACTGCGTCATAACTCTTTTGTAAATTAGAGCAGCCTGTGTCCACTTACTTTAGATCATATGCTTTTTTAAAGCTACTCCCCTACAAACGGTTTACATAAATAAATTGCACGTGAATAACACCAAGATGCGGAACAATTATAATATGTTGACAGTACAAAAATATATTCTCTCCGGGAATCGAACCTGCGATTAGTGGCGCTGCAGCAAATCTACTACGCTTCCGAGGCGTCAAAATTTCAAATATCTGTAGATATTTACATTTCCAATAAAATACTACCTCGCATATTTTTCTGCTTTAGCAGTTGCTTTTCATAGCGGAGATAGGTATATCTAGTTACGGAAATCGCAAATGTAAAAATAGTGAACGTACGAGAATCATAACGAACTTCATATCAATGGATTTTAAAAAGGTAGATCTATACAGAGTAATAATCTTTATTAGATCAACATACAAATGAGGGGTTGCTACGTAAGTAAATCCGTTGTGAAAAAAATGTTTTAATCGACTTCCAAAACGGAGGCGGGTTCTTAATTCGTATTAAATAGCTAAGGATATGAACCATGAAACTCAAAAATCATGGTCAAATCCACTGTCGCACTACCATCTGGTGGACTGTGTGCTAGTCTCCTTTATTCTATATAAAAAAAACTTGTTGGACGTAGACGGCCTTAGCGTCACTGCGACATAATTTATATAAGAAATGCTTATTACGCCATCTGTTGGAGATCACGAGACTTTTTATGGAAGAAACTTGATGTAGTGACGGATAACCTTAGGTTTTCATTACGAAATGATGTTTAAAATACTAGAAACGCAATTAAGCATGAATTTAAAATCACTTCTGCTTATCGCCAACACTCTAGAAGTTAAGCTACGCAATAAAAAGTTTTTGAATACATTTTCTATTGAAAACTGTATTCAACACAACCTCAGGAGAGTATTAATCAAACTTCGACCGTTGCCGTTCATACGGTAACAGTATTAAAACGAGTTCCAGTAAGAGCTATGGCTTTAAAACTGAAACATGTGTAAGTAAAGTCTATTCACGTTGTATAATTATATACTACTGTGTTACTTAATAGTATGATTAAATTGGTACATCACACTCTAACCTAAAACTTTATTTTTAATTTAATTTAAAAATTGCTGATGGTGATTGATTCCACAAGGAATCAATTACCATCAGGAATCAATTACGAGGAAGAAAACATCTTCTAAATCGCACAGTAGTGAACTGCCAATCATCTAGATGGTGTGGATGGTATCGGAAGTTCTGCCGCGCTGTGTGTTCGTGAAATTTGGCGGCTGGGATTAACCCGAACAACTCCTCAGAGCACTCCCCGTGATATATGCGATAGAAAATGCAAAGGGATGCAACATCTCTTCGCAGTGCCAACGAATCAAGCCGATCGCAAAGGACTCGGTTGTCGACGTTTCGAACCGCTCTGCGCTGCATGCGGTCAAGTGGAAGGAGCTGGCACTGGGGAGCCCCTGCCCAGAGATGGGAACAGTATTCCATGTGAGGCCGAACCTGCGCCTTGTAAATTTGCAGGTGGTGTGCCGGCATGAAATACTGTCCCGCTCTGCTGAGCACGCCAAGCTTTTTAGAGGCCAATTTGGCCTTTTCTTCCAAGTAACCACGAAACTGCACGTCACTCGATATGTTGACTCCGAAGACTCTGATACTGGCTGAGGCAAGAAGAGGAGTGCCTTGAGACTGAGGAGATACGACAAAGGGGTTCTTTTTAGCGGTAAACGCGCAAACTTGTGTCTTCTGAGGATTAAACTGGACTAGATTTAGTCGCCCCCAATCCGAGACTTTGCTCAGCAAAGACTCGACTTCAGACACAAGTTTGTTCCGGTACTCGGCGACCTTTTCCCGAGAAATATTGGCACGGCCGGTGTATAAAGCATCACCAGTGCTGTCATCTGCATAGCAATGAATGTTACCAGTTAGCAACATATCATTGATATGCAGAAGAAACAGTGTTGGTGATAGCACACAGCTTTGTGGAACACCAGCGTTAATAGGCTTGTAGTCGGAGCATGCACCGTCTACAATGACCCACTTTGATGCGCCGATCTGCAAGGAAGCTGGTGATCCAATTGCACAATTTCTCGGGAAGCCCATAGGAAGGCAACTTCGAAAGAAGCGCTTAGTGCCAAACCCGATCGAAGGCCTTCGCAATGTCCAAACTAACGGCCAACGCCTCCCCCTTGGACTCCGCCCATCTATGAGTCAGGTAGACCAGAAGATCACCAGCTGATCGACCCCGACGAAAACCATATTGGCGGTCACTAATCAGCTGGTGATCCTCAAGGTACCGCATGAGCTGGCAGTTAATAATGGATTCCATTATTTTGGAGAACAAGGAGGTGATGGCGATAGGCCTGTAGTTGGACGGGTCTGAGCGGTCGCCTTTTTTAGGGATCGGGTGGACAAAATCTGTCTTCCATGATTTCTTCATTGATACGTGCAAAACTAATTAATTTGTGCTCAAGTATAATGGCGTTAATAACACATACGACACTTTTGATCAAATAAACTACGATGTAAGCAATTGTATGTTTCACTTACGAGTTTTAGCACTATATATATCCGCCGTAAAATATGGTAACAACAATATCAATGAAACATTTATTAATTCACACTTCAATTTTAAATCATAAGAATGCTTTCAAAATTGTATACATATGGTGAAAAAATACAGCAGAATACCAACTAAAATATCTTTAAACGGCTCTCCTGTAAAGTTCGGTTTTTGAACATACGATAGTGTACTTAGGAGGCATCGATAGATTGTATCTTGGCGAAGCCGGCGCAGGTTGCTAGTTATGCATAAATTTATAAACTTAATTAAAGCATACGAATTAATTGTCTAAGAACACCTACATTTTAAATACACTTTCGGTGCTCATATTATAGAATGTTAAAATGTATAAATATCTCGATATTAAAAGTGTTGCTCCTTGGCTCTGGAGCCTTTATGAGACCAATTTACATGCTACATTGTTATCTATAATTTAATTTGTTCAAGTCAACATTGCATAAATACATAAACACGTAGATAACTGTTATTGAAAAAGAATAAAAATAAAGTGTTTAGAATCCGTTCACTTCAAGTTAAATTGACTTCCTGATGCCAAGCATCTATCGATAAAACTTTTAACGAGTTTCGAATGCGTGTCAATGATTTACAATGCCAACAAAAAGGCATTTACGTCTCAAGTAAATTACTTATTTCGTGTTCTCAATTTGAATATTGCTTAAAACTAACATATTGCAATTGATCGTTTGGCAACAACAATAATGAATTTAAAATGCATCGGGACACGTAAAAGACGAGACATCCATAACGAAGCACAAGACAACTTAACTGTAATATTTACTTTATTCAATAATTTAAGTGACCAATTTTTGTATCCATTTCCATTACATCCATTAAAGTCTATATAAGTCCAATGCTGAACATAGGCCTCCCACAAAGATTTCTTCATAGGGAGCATTTTGCCATAGTTGCCAAGCTTGGCAGGCGGGTTGGCACCCGCAGTTTTTTTAAATATTATTCTAAGCCAGTGCTTAACTACAATCCCACCTGATGGTAAGTGGTGATGTAGCCTAAGATGGTGAGGCGCACTGACTTAACATAAACCTATTCACAGTTTTTTATTATTTTCAGTTGTTATCAGGAACATGGTGCAACCCATCCCCTGTTTCAGTTTCCCCCTGTCGCCTCTTACGACACCCACGGGACGATAGGTATAAAGTAGATGTGTATTTAATTTTGTATTTTGATAATATTTTACCTTCCAAGTGTATCTCAATATATGTTTCAAATTTCGGTTGCTCAAGTACTTCATTTAATAGCCAAAAGGTATGGAGGACCGCTTAATAACGAAATTGGCTCTTACGACCAATTATTGGCGGTATTTGAAACTCCAATCTATAAACTTGTGAGTATGGGTGGGAGTTTAAAAATGTATATTTATAAGGCTAATAAGACAAGGTGATTGAGTTGCGAATTGTCTGTTACTTTACATCAATACACGGTGGCAAGCTTTATATGTACTTATTTTAGCAAGTGTGGCAAACAAGTACCCATTCCAATTGATAATAGGTGGATACTTTGGCCCATAGATATCTACGTCTTTCCTTCTTTAAGAAACAAAATCCAGTTACGTTGTCACCCCTGAGGACTAAGATGGTACGCCTCGTTTCCAGTAAACAGGGCCTCTAAACTCACCATACGAAATACAGCAGCTTTAAGTTGCTATGTTACGCTCATCTATTCTGTAAGAGCGTCCTTTTCCAGCCGAAATGCCACATTCGTGCTACAACTATAATAATATCTGCAGCATTGCTACAACATATGTGCCACTAAATACCACTTCCTCATATAATATGATTTATGTCAATTTCTGAGTCAACAGTGAAATCTAACAAAATACTAATTATATAACACGCCAAATATATTTCTTATACTGGCGGTGTGCAAGGAAAAGGGTCTTCTTGTGACAAACACTATGTTTAATCACAAGAAAATCCATATGTATACTAGAGAACGAAAGAATGAGAGAAGTATGATCGATTTGTTCCTGGTGGATGACCGACTGCGAAAACAGGTGATGGATACGCGAGTGTTCAGGGGTGCTGACCTGGGAACGGATCACTATCTAGTGATTACTAGATTTAGGGGTCTGTTCGCGGGTTGGCGCTACCGGACGGCAGTAACAGAACCACAGTCGGTCTGTCGCATCCGAAGCTGGAAGCTTCAGGAAGCGGATACTAGGGACAAATATCATGCGAGGGTAGCCGAAAAGCTTGACACCATCGATGGCAGAAAAGAATGTGTAGAAAGAACATGGCAGAACCTTAGGGATGGAATGGTAAGTGCAGCGGAAGAAGTGTGTGGAACAATAAAAAGAGGCAGTAGTAAAAGAAGAGATGCATGGTGGAATGATGAAGTGAAAGAAGCTGTAAAGAAGAAGAAGAAAGCATGGTTAGACTACTTAGCCTCTAGTAATGATAAGGATATGAGAGAGAAGATGAAAGAAAGATATAGGCTGCAGAAAGTTCACACGAAAGCACTGATTGAGGAAGTGCGTGAAAGGTGTAGAATGGAAGCGGACGAAAGGTTGTCGCACAACTTTAAGGAGAACTCCAAACTCTTCTGGAAAGAGGTTGGAAGGGCCCAAAGTGGTGCGACGGCCTTAAGAATGAACAAAGTGCTTTCGAGAACTAATGACGTCCTATCAGAAAAATCGGACGTCATGCAGCGATGGAGCGAATTTTATAGAGAAATGTATGCGTGTGATGATCTTAGTGAGGGATCCGGGGATGACGCCGTGACTGGTACGCCAGACCCGGACCTCGATGACACTGAGGTCATCAGTATGAAAGAGATTGAACATGCGATTCGAAGTTTGAAATGTGGTAAGGCTGCGGGACTAGACAGAGTTACTGCTGAAATGGTCAAGTATGGTGGGCCTCGCGTCTGGGACAGCTTTCGTCTGCTGTGCAATTTGTGCTGGCGGACGGGGGATGTCCCGGATGATTGGCGATCCGCAGTCATTGTGCCTTTATATAAAGGTAAAGGTTCACATTTTGACTGCGGGTGCTATCGGGCGATCAGCTTGACCAGTTTAGCAAGTAAAGTTTACTCGAAGGTTTTGACACGTAGGATGCAAGAGAAATCGGAAAGATTTCTATGGGAGGCACAATGCGGATTTAGACCTGGAAGAGGATGCACGGATCAAATGTTTTCTTTCCGCATGATCACGGAAAAGCTTCTGGTTGCTAACCAGAAGATTTTCTTTGCTTTTGTGGATCTTGAGAAAGCATTTGATAAGGTTGTAAGGAAGAAAATGTGGAAACTTTTGCCGGGGTATGGTGTGGATGGTCAATTGCTAAGGGCTGTGCAGTCTCTTTACTGTGACTGTAAAGCCTGTGTGCGGGTAGGGCATGACCTGTCACCCATGTTTAACGTCCAAACGGGCGTAAAGCAGGGTTGTGTCATGTCTTCCTGGCTGTTCATACTGTATCTCGACAGCTGTTTACAGAAGCTGAAAGATAGTTGTTTGGGTGTAAAATTGGGTGACATTAAAGTAAATTTTTTAATTGTCTGCTGTATGCTGATGATGCAGTGCTTATATTACCATCAGAGGCAGAACTGCAGGCATTAGTGACGTGTATGAAAGAGGAATGTGAAATTAAAGGTCTCCGTTTGAATGCTAATAAAACTAAGGTTCTGGTATTTGAAAGGGACGAAGAGAGAACGAAGTGTGAAATATGGGTAAATCAGGAATGTCTAGAACAGGTAAATGAAATTGTATACTTGGGGAGTGCTTTTAGTCGGGATGGAAGATGTGATTTAGATGTGGACAGGCGTGTCGCTGCCGGGAACAAAGTCAATAGTGCCCTGGCTGCGTTAGTTAAAAGGCAAGGCGTAGCGAAGAGTGCACGCCTTGCAATACATAACGCAGTGTTGGTACCGACTTTGTTATATGGCAGCGAAACCTGGGTATGCCAGAAGAAGCATAAAAGTAAGTTGAATGCAGTGGAGATGCGATCTCTTCGTAAAATGTGCGGCGTTACCATGGCCGACCAAAAGCGAAACGAAGAGATTCGCAATATGGCAGGTTTGAAAGATGACCTTATCACAAAAATTGATAAGGGCGTGCTTCGGTGGTTTGGGCACGTTGAGCGAATGAGTGAAGACCGAATGGTGAAGAAAATATATAGCGCGAAAGTTAATATTAAAAGGTGTCGAGGTAGACCGAGACTAACTTTCGAAGACCATGTGAGCAAATTGCTCGAAGAGGGTAGGGTCAAAAGTACTCGGATACTTAGACGTGCATGCATGAAGAAGATAATGAATCTGAAAGAAGCGAAAGAGGTATGTAAGGATCGTGACACTTGGCGATCTGTTCTCTCTGGCTACCCCGTCAGGGATTGTGCGTGAAGATAAGTAAGTAAATATATTTCAGTATTATTACACCAATACTTCTTAAAAGCTGTCGATCTTACCGAATTCAAAACTAATCAAAAGTTACCACTAAGGATTAATCAATGTTATAAATTGACTCCATCGACATTGAAACATATTCTATAGCAGTGGTTCCTAAAGTGTACGCCCTGGTGCGCCGCAAGGTGCTTCTGTTTACCATTCTCCGGAAACTAAGCTTAGGTGTTTGCGGGTACAAAATAAACTACATTTTCAGCTGTAGCTGTAAATATAGAGCAAATGTCGCTGAAAGATCAATGTAGAGCAAGAAATGGGAGTAGCGGTCTCAAGCCTCATGGCAAGCTGTGAAAAAATGTGTGGAGATCACCAAGCTCACACGTGACATTGTCTAAGTTGCCAATGTATTTTATTTATTATTTTTTTAAAAATAATAAATGCATTTTTGTGTGTCTGTATAAATATAAAACTTTAGTTGAATGTTTTAATTTTTGTGCCTACCTACCTAGTATCGTTGTACCCTATTTAGACTACAAAGACTACATACTAAATATGTAAGTGCGCCGCGAACTGAAAAAGTTTGGGAATCCCTGGTCTATTACTTCAGAGTTAACGAGAGAAGTTTAATTACAGGCAAAACGCAATATAAAAAGCAAAATATAAAGCACAGTATAAATATTAACAGTACGGAAATTAAACCTATATGAGGACATGAGGCTCCATTGAAGCAATAGGGTTGTAACTTTTAATGTTTTTGATATTGTTTTTTTTTTTACATTTTTGTTCTGTAGTGATCAATCAATCGAATTTAAATAACTAGCTTATAAATATAATTTAAATAGGTATTCTAATGGCGTCGGGTAATCTGTGCACAAGAGGATACGGACACGGAAAACAATTTAATATTAACACACAACAACTTCTAGAACTATAGATCTTTAACTTTGTCATTACGGCGTAACCTTTTACAAGTTTAGGCGAGAGCCCTTGCGAGCCGCGGTTGGACGAAAACATACCTGTATGCTTCATTATTACAAGTTATTTACAGAAAAATATTTTCGTATGCTACGACAAGTTTGGAATTCTTTATTATTGAATTTAACTGTGCAAAAAATTCTCATTCTAATGAACAGGCTTTTTTTTAAATAAACTGTTGGGAAACAAGGACAGGGTACTATAAAACCGATTTAGTTTATTTTTTTGTAAATTAGATCAGCTAATTTGCAGTTTATGTTCTTTTTTAAAGCAACAACGAATAATCAGTCTCAACACCATCGAAAACCATGAAAATGACACCCATGAAGAAAAAAATAATACCTATTGCAGCCGTCATCTTGGATTTACATTTCAACAGCACTATCGGCTTCAACATACTCAAAAACTATGAAAATGACACCCATGACGAAAAAATTGATACCTATTGCAGCCACCATCTTGGATTTACGTTTCGACATTAGACCTTTGATCGGGTCTGGCACAAAGTGCTTCTTTCGAAGCTTCCTTCCTATGGGCTTCCCGAGAAATTGTGCAAATGGATCACAAGTTTCCTTGCTGATCGGTGCATCAAGGTCGTAGTAGAGGGTGCATGCTCTGATTTCAAGCCTTTCAATGCTGGTGTTTCACAAGGCTGCGTGCTATCACCAACGCTGTTTCTCCTGGATATCAATGATATGTTGCAAACTAATAACCTAGGAGGAGGACCTAAGCACTATGCTCAATGACCTCAATAGTGTTTCCCAACGGATAGGTCTTAAGATGAACATGGACAAAACAAAGATCATGTTTAATGTCCATGTCACACCTATGCCGGTAGTTGTTGGGAGCATTAAGCTCGAAGTTGTTGACGAGTATGTTTACCTGGGACAAATAGTCCGACTAGGTAAGTCCAACTTCGACCGAGAGGTCAATCGACGGATTCAACTCGGCTGGGCAGCGTTCGGGAAGCTACGACACATCTTCTCGTCAGACATACCTCAAAACCTTAAAACGAAATTGTACAACCAGTGCGTGTTGCCAGTGATGACTTACGGAACTGAGACGTGGTCCTTCACTGCTGGCCGTATGAGGAAGCTCAAGGTCGCTCAGCGAGCTATGGAGAGGGCTATGCTCGGAGTTTCTCTGCGTGATAAACTTAGGAATGAGGATATCCGCAGTAGAACCAGAGTGACCGACATAGCCCAACGGATTAGTAAGCTGAAGTGGCAGTGGGCCGGCCATATAGCTCGAAGAACCGACAACCGATGGGGAAGAAAGGTTCTCGAGTGGCAGCCTCGTACCGGTAGGCGAAGTGTAGGGCGTCCCCCCACGAGATGGAGTGACGACCTGGTAAGACATGCAGGAAGTCGATGGATGCAGGTGGCTCAGGACCGTGCTTTGTGGCATTCTTTGGGGGAGGCCTATGTTCAGCAGTGGACTTGTGAAGGGCTGTAATGATGATGATGATGATGAAACTAATAACATTCATTGCCATGCAGACGACAGCATTGGTGATGCCTTATATACTGAACGTGCGAATATTTCTCGGGAAAACGTCGCCGAGTACCGGGACAAACTTGTCTGAAGTCGAGCTTTTGCTGAACAAAATCTCGGATTGGGGGCGACTAAATTTAGTCCAGTTCAATCCCCAGAAGAAAACAAGTTTGCGCGTTTACCGCTGCAAAGAACCCCTTTGTCGTATTTCTTCAGTTTCATGGCACTCCCCTTGCTGCCTCAGCTAGCATCGGAATCCTCGGCGTCGACATATCGAATAGTGTGCAGTTTCGTGGTCACTTGGAAGGGAAAAGCTTGGCGTGCTCAGCAGAGCGAGACAGTATTTCATGCCGGCACATCGCTTGCAACATAACAAAGCGCAAATCCGGCCTCACATGGAATACTGTTCTCATCTCTGGGCCGGGGCACCCCAATGCCAGCTCCTTCCACTAGACCGCATCCAGCGCAGAGCGGTTCGAATCGTCGACGACCGAGTTCTTTCTGATCGGCTCGATACTCTGGCACTGCGTAGAGATGTTGCATCTCTTTGCGTATTTTATCGCATTTTCCACGGGGAGTCCTCTGAGGAATTGTTCGGACTAATTCCAGCCGCTCAATTTCACCATCGCACATCGCGACAAAACTTGCGATACCATCCATTCCACCTGGATGATTGGTAGTCCACCACTGTGCGATTTAGAAGATATTTTCTTCCTCGCACAACTTCCTTGTGGAATCGATTACCACTAGCGATTTTTCTGGACTGATACGACTTAGGGACCTTCAAGAAAAGAGCCTACTCCTTTTTAAAAGGCCGGCAACCCATCTGCAATTCCCTCCCTTGTGTTGCAGTTGTTCATGGGCGGCGGTAGTCACTTACCATCAGGCGATCCGCATGCTCGTTTGCCCCCTCTTCTATAAAAAAAAAACTATCGGCTTCAACATCCTCGAAAGCCATCAAAATGACGAAAAAATTGATACCTATTGCAGTTAACATCTTGGATTTACATTTTGACAGCACTATCGACTTCTACACCCACGAAAACCATGAAAATGACACCCTTGACGAATAATATTTTATAAGTGTGAGAGCCATGCTACAGCTGTATTAGTAGTATAGTTGTAGCCCTAATGGGTCGGCTCGACCTGGGAAGGACCACGGTCTCACAGAATACCAGCGTAAAATAGAGCAGTTTAACACTGCTGTGTTTCGTATGGTGAGTGTAGAGAACCGGAGACCCTTTTTACTGGAAAAGGGGCATTCCATCTTAGTCCTCACGGGTGACAACGCATGTGCAGTTTGATTAGCAATCGAGGATAAATGTAGATGTCTATGGGCTACAGCCACCACTTATCATCAGGTGGACTGTGTGCTCGTTTGTCACCCGATCCTATAAAAAAATTGATACCTATGGCAGCCGCCAACTTGGATTTACATTTCGACAGCACTATCGGCTTCAACACACTCGAAATCCATGAAAATGGCACCCATGGCGAAAAAAATGGTATACCTATTGCAGCCGCCATCTTGGATTTACTTTTTGTTACCACTATTATTACACTATCAGCTTTAAATAGTCTCAAAACCGTCGCATTCTGGATTTACAAATAAGTTCACGAATTCATTATGTTCGCTCACACGAACTTATAATTCGATAACGATTATAACAATGACAATAAAAATCATTCTTAACTTTCAAAATCAGCAGGAAGCTTAAAATACATTAGCTCCGATTTTGATGAAGCCGAGTTCAAACAGCCGTATACTACGCAAAACGTTCGTGGCGTTGTTAAAATTTCTTGACGCGACACTCGCTACTGAGAGCACCGCGACGAGCGCTTTGAAGTCTCCTCGTTGCGCATGTTTGTGTGAGTGTGCCGTTTCGAGCGTTTGTAGGTAGTTTCCGTACAGTTCTTACTATATATTTATAATATGACTGAAATGTCTACCTGTGGTATTATTTTTATAGAAGTGGGGGCAAACGTGCATGCGGCTCACAGAATGGTATGTGACTACCGCCGCCTAAGAACAACTGCAACACCAGGGGAATCGCAGTTGCGTTGCCGGCCTCCAGTAAACATTTAAATTCTAGTGTCTGTCTGTAACATCAAAATAACTAGCTAAATTAACCTCATCAAGGGTTGCTATAAGACATGAATGATCACTGAAAATTTTGTCTGTCTACCTGTCTGTCTATCCGTCCGGGCTAATCTTCGGAGTAGATGAACTGTTTGTGATGGAACTTCACGAATAGATAGAGCTATTCCAGGAATGATCTAGTCTATATTTTATCCAAAGAAGATATTTTTATATATTTTTTATATAAAACTGAGATAATAAGAAAAAACTGGGCTGAGTAAAAACGGGGTTATCAATAATTCAAAAACAAGGTTAGTTTTCTTTTAGGACTAAATACTCTTCTCTAATAAAATCTACAAATAATGATACTTGTAATATGATTCATTAAGATGGACAGAACTTAATTATAAAGTTTCCTAGAACTTGACAATGTAACCCTCAGAAGACCTTAATTGTCCCTTTTCAAAGCCACACAGTACTCAAACCTTTTACATTAAGTCTGAATTCGGCATGTTTTATATGAAAATTTAAAAATATTAGATGTATATTTGCATAAATAATATCACACTTATTTGTTATTCAAGTAATGTTTCCGGTTATGAGAGACTACTTCAAAGCGTACGTCTTTCTACTGAATATGAAAATTCTACGCTTGCAATAATAAACCATGTGTTTGAAATATTTGTTTTCTTTTGATGCAAGAGTTATTTCACAATGTACACGCCTTGCGATTTATATTTTTCTTAAAAGGTATGTAAAGAAATTATATTTTCCTTTTTAAATATAAATTTTTACATTGGTCTCACACTAAATAAGGTCTTATAATACCAAAATGCTCGGAAAACATTATTTATGCGAGCAATTCTCAATGCAATATAAAAATTCTTATTATGTAATTATTCTCTTAGAAACGGATCCAACTATTTTGATCTACTTTTGTATTTAATTAATATTTCACTTTCCAAGTTTATCTGAACTGATGTCATCTTTGAGAAAATTATACGACGATCAAATTCCCTTAATGTGCCTTAATGTGCTAAATATGTTTCTTTTTTCATTTTACTTTGAAACACTTTATTGTGTTGTTACAATATATTGCACTTATACACAATACTTAAAACTTAAAGAAAGCTTAAATCTATTCTAAAGGAAGCTTTTACCATGAGATCATTCTATCACGTGTTACATGGAGATGGCGGCACGTTGCAAAGCATATGAAAATCTGTCACATTTACAGCACATTCCCATTTACATTGAAGCGACAGAAGTAGTACTGGAACGCGAATCGGAAACTCAAAAGACGTACGTTCGAATACACTATCTAACTCCTGTAGTGGTCAAACTCTTAAAACATTTTGAGATCAGTTAACGAGGCAGTGATCGTCTAATTTAAAATAACACTCGCCTCCCTTTTATTTTTAGTTTATTTTATCACATTTACCTATTATCATAAAACTATATTTAATGATTCATATAATTTATATGGAGTTTTATTAGAAATTACCATATTTTCTATATTTGACACGATAAACATGATGAAATCTATCAAAAATACAATGGCAGCGCATGCAGTTTTGAATTGGACGAACGTCATCATCGTCATCACACACATCAACATCACAGCCCTTCGTAACTCCACTGCTGAACATGGTTCTATCCCAAGGAATGCCACAAAGCACGGTCCTGCGCCACCTGCGTCCATCAACTTTCTGTAGGTCTCACCAGTTCATCACTGCACCTAGTGGGAGCCGCCCTACACTTCTTTTACGTGTACAAGGCTGCTAAAGAAAGGTTATCATGTTATAGCCCATTCTTCTCCATTGGTTGTCGATTCTTCCAGCTATATGGCCGGCCCATTGCCACTTCAGTTTACCCGTTGTACTCCGTACTCCGTTGGGCTGCGACTCCTGTTACTCTGGTTCTTATTTTCAAATTCAAATTGAAATTTATTTATTTGTGAAAGTTAAAGAGACAAAATAGATCTTTAAAAAACTGATGTTCGCTGCATTCAACCCTTAGGCATAAAAATATTATAGTTACAATTAAATCTACTTCATTTCTACATTTCAATTATTTCATTATATTATAATTATATGAATTAGGATTTTAGTATTGAAGAAATTTCAAAATCAGCGTTTGTAATGCACGAGCATAAAACTATTTGTGATAGTTCGGGATTTAAAATACCTTTAAAACGAACTTTAATATTCTTAAGAACTCGACTTAAAGTACTGTTCTCTCAAGTACCTTGTAAGTCGTTTGTACGTTTCTTGCAATGGTTCAAGTTACTTCTGAATAGCTCAACTTAATGTTCTGCAAACTACATCTACTCTTTATGAAAAAGGTTTTAAATGGGTGAGATGAAATTTAAAATAAACCTGTTTAAAATATATTAACACTTTCACTGTCCGGTTATATGTAGTGTACGGGACAGCGATAGTGTTAAGCTAGAGACTAGCCCTGCCGACCGGAAGCCGATCGTCGACGATTCGAACCGCTCTGCGCTGAATGCATTCAAGTGGAAGGAGCTGGCTCTAGGGAGCCCCTGCCTAGAGATGGGAACAGTGTTCCATGTGAAGACGAACCTGCGCCTTGTAAAGTTGCAAGAGGTGTGCCGGCATGAAATACTGTCCTGCTCTCCTGAGCATGCCAAGCTTTTTAGAGACCAATTTGGCCTTCTCTTCCAAGTGACCACGAAACTGCACGTTACTCGATATGTCAACACCGAGGATTCCGATACTGGCTGAGGCAAGAAGGGGAGTGCCTTGAAACTGAGGAGATACGACAAAGGGGTTCTTTAAGCGGTAAACGCGCAAACTTGTGTCTTCTGAGGATTAAACTGGACTAGATTTAGTCGCCCCAGTCCGAGAATTTGTTAAACAAAGTCTCGACTTCAGACACAAATTTGTTCCGGTACTCGGCGACATTTTCTCTACTACGATCTTGATGCTCCGATCTGCAAGAAAACTGGTTATCCAATTGTACAATTTCTCGGGAAGCCCATAAGAAGGCAGTTTTGAAAGAAGCGCTTTGTGCTACACCCGATCGAAGGTCTTCGCTATGTCCAAACTAACGCCCAACGCCTCATCCTTGGACTTCACTGCCTCCGCCCATTTATGAGCTAGGTAAACTAGAAGATCACCAGCTGAGCGACCTCAACGGAAACTGTAATGGCGGTCACTAATCAGGTGTACTCTCTCTCTAACTCTCTGTAACTCCTCAAGGTACTGTGTTCTAATTTTTACCCCGGGTAGGAGAGATACGAATTATCAGTCGGAGAGGTCACCAGTGTCTCGGTTAAAAAGAGCAAGGGCGGCTATGCCATCTCCAAATGGTAGTGGACGGCGTTAAGGTTTGAATGAAGTCCCCTGATATTACAAAAATTCACAGAAAGCGTGGCAGGGGTTGCCTTTGATTTATTGCTCCGCTTGCCTCGAGCAGGTTTCGTCTTGAGTGGAAAAAGAGTACGCGGAGAAGCCTGAACACCCACGCACAGGAAAAGTAGGGTACCTTGGGCGTGGATGTTTAGCGAGGTATTCTCCAGGGATGCTGGTACCCTCCTGGGATAGTCTTCCATTTAATTCCTCTACCATGTCGATGAGGGGGAGGGGACTTGGGCCTTCGGCCACCTGCACTCATCAGGTGAAATACAGAAGTAAACTTATACTTCACGCTGGTATTCTGTGAAGTCGTGGTTCCAGCCAGCCCATCCATGCGACAGCAAAAGCTGCCACGTGGCTCTACCATTGTTAAAATAATATATTTATATTTCTTCTGTTCTGTACTGTTCTGTATATTTCTTTGTTTAAAATGTATCAAACAAATATATCCTTCTTCCTTTTACTTCTCATAGTCACCACTTACAATACCCACGGGACGACATGGAGTGACGGACTGTCTTACGCCGAAAAATATAACATTAAGTTAAACAAATAAAACCCTGGATAACAAATTATCTATCAATCATCAACACAAACAACGATTAGAATTAAAAACAGAATTTGAAAGCAAGCCTTTCTGCAGAAAATTGGAGATTTAAATGATTCAAACGTAATTGACTGAATTTAAAAAAAAATATTGACTGTGAGTCAAGTGTACTGAAATCAATACTGAATGGAATGGTAGCGGCTTGCTTGTTGCCAATTAGCGGCAGAGAGCCTTTTCTATTTTTGTAACAACAAAAAAAACATCGTTCACTTGCTGTAACCTTTTTTCTATTTTAAGCCAATTTCGGACTTTATTCATTCATTAAATAATTTCAAAAAATAATAGAATACAGTACCTACACAACACAGAGTAATTTCTTTATTTCAGACATGAAGGATATTAACGTTAACAACTAGATAATGTCCTCTAGACCTAATTTCGTTCACGGCGGCCAGTCTTAACAGAAAATAGCCATCTGGAGGATCTAAATACATTTAATCCAATATATTTTGTAAAATATTTAAAATATTATTAGTTATTCAATTAAGTTAATCTACTTATTTATATTTGATTAACATTATATTAAAAAAGAAATTCCGAAGAAACTGTCCAGGGCAGTACTAAATATTTTTTCTAAATGTCATACATAGGCTGCACTAAAAGTATCAGGAATGGAATATTTCCACTGTTCCTTTCATATTAAAATCTTTTTTATTGAAAAGTCCTTGGTTTTAAAAATCGAATACCTTTTATTTATTTAAAAAAAGGTTCTCGGTCTTATCACAAGGTTTTGCCAAACTTGTTTAGTCGTTGAGAAAATGGAATTGACTCGCGAAAATTCAAGAGCGATGATTTATTATGACTTTCGAAGTGGTTTAACACAAAAACAGTGTGTTGACCGAATGATTTCTGTATTTGGTGATGAAGCCCCATGCAAAACCACAATTCATTGCTGGTTTGCTGAATTTCAACGTGGACGCGTCAAGCTCAGTGATGATCCCCGTCAAGGTCGTCCAAAAACTGCAGTCATCCAAGAAAACGTTGATACTGTGCGTAACCTAATTGAGGAAGATCGACATGTGACATACCGCGAAATTCAGGCAACTTTAGACATTGGCATGAGTCAAATACAAATAATCTTGCATGAACAATTAGGTGTAAAAAAGTTGTTTTCCCGATGGATACCGCGCTCTGTGAAGAGCAAAAAGCGGCTCGCGTTACTTGGTGCGTCAGAGCTATCGAAAGATTCCACGCAGGATCCTCAAATGCTGTATACAACATCGTTTTAGGTGACGAATGTTGGATATACGCGTACGAACCTGAAACAAAAAACCAGTCACGAGTTTGGGTGTTCGAAAATGAGTTAAAGCCAACAAAAATTGTTCGTTCACGGAGTGTTGCAAAAAATGGTGGCCACGTTTGTCTCCAAAACCGGCCATGTTACGACTATTCCTCTTGAGGGACAAAGAACGGTTAATGCAGAATGGTATGCTAGCATTTGTTTGCCACAGGTCGTTTCTGAACTCCGTAAAGAGAACTGCAACCGCCGCATCATCCTCCATCACGAGAATGCGAGTTCTCAAACCGCACACAGAACAAAAGAGTTTTTAGAGCAAGAAAACATAGAATTATTAGACCATCCGCCGTACAGCCTCGACCTAAGCCCTAATGATTTCTATACTTTCCCTAAAATAAAGAATAAATTGCGTGGACAGAGATTTTCATCACCTGAAGAAGCTGTGGACGCCTACAAAAAAGCCATTTTGGACACCCCAACTTCCGGATGGAATGGTTGCTTCAATGATTGGTTCCATTGTATGGAAAAATGTGTCAAATTTCGCGGAGAATACTTCAAAAAGCAATAAATACATTTTTAAATAGTAATGTTCTGTCACTTCACTGTCACACATATCAGTGATTATTGGGATTTTGTCCATTTTGAATTAAAATCCATCAAAAGGCATGAAGGTGCAGCTTCTTCACGTGAATATGTTATATGAATATTTTGAAATTATTTTAGAATATCATGTTAAAATTTAATTAATTTTTGATGGTATCCAGTTTCGTGCACTCAACTATTTTATTTTTTATCTTTTACCGCATTCTTAACAATCATTTTTCGATAGTCCTTGTAACTGCGTATGATAAGAGTAGAGAACTGGAGACCATTTTACTGGAAACGGGGTATACCATATTAGTCCTTAGGGGTGATAGCGCACCTGCATTTTGATTCTTAACTGATTATAGATATAGTTTTTTATAAAGGATAGGGTGACAAATTAGCACACAGTCCACCAGTCCAGTAGTAAGTGGTTGTTGTGACTCATAGACATCTACATTTATCCTCAATAAAGAATCAAAATGCAGATGCATCGTGATCCGTGAGAACTAAGATGGAACGCCTCTTTTCCAGTAAAATGGGTCTCCGGTTCTCTACACTCACCATACGAAACACAGCAGTCAGGTTGCCATTTTGCTGTTAATATATAATATATGTTATAATATTGCTAGTATTCTGTGAGAGCGTGGTCCTTCCCCGGTCGACCCATTCGTGCTACAACTATATTACTAATATAGCTGCAGCATGGCTCTACAACGTTGAAAGATGAACTACATAATCTACTTACTATCAGGTGTGTTTGTTTGTTATCCTATTTTTTAATTTAAGTTTTTAATAATGTATATAATAAAATATTGTATATTATGTTATGTAAATAAATGTATATTTTTAATTGACACATTATTTCATTAGCATGTTTCGTAACATGATTATTATTATTGCAGTTATCATCTTGCAGTCACGAAAGGAATTTCATTACCTAGTTAATTTTCCATGGAAATCAAAGCCTGTTTGTGGTGGAATTTGCATTTCAAACGCGCCTGACGCATATGTGCATTGCCGGCAGTAAACATTACCGCTTTGTGGGGCAAGTTGTGTCCAATGCGAATGTGCTGAAATTTGGTTTTTGCCTATTTAGAAACTAGCAAACATAGCACATAATTGAAGAGCAGTTCGATCATTAGTGGACTTTTACATCCATCCATCCAGTACAGCCTATAAAAGTCAACTTTTGAACAAAAGCCTTCTCCAAAGATTGCCTCAAAGAGGGATTTTGATATAAGATTCGTTGGTTATCTAAGACTAACCTATATGCAGGTTGAACACTTATTATTCACGTATTCACCACAATAATATAATTTTTAACACATTTCACAACAAAATAACGATTAACGACAATTTATAATGAACTAATTTAGTAAAGTACTGCTAGCGAATGCAGATAAAAACCAAAAATGACTCTGGTATTCATCTTCATTCACTGGGAAAAACCGTTCAGCTCTATTTTCACATATACTTGGCAAATGTTGCAAAAATAAATACACTTGCGGTGAAGTAAGGACTTTGATGCATTCTTACTTAGAAACAAGCTCCTTTTAGTTAATAATTCAGAGAAATAAAATATTCTAATTGAATCTATTTTACTTGTTCTTGTTTTTTTATTTTGCTACAAAATTAAAAGCCAACTTCAAAGAACTAAAATTAAAATAATTTTCACTGCCCTACTAAGGTCGTGGTCCTTGTCCAGTAGAGCTGACCCATTAGTGCCGTATCAATAATTTTATTCATTCATTAATTACAACCTATCTAAGTCCAATACAGTACCTGAGATTGCCTCGTGACCTTCATCAGTATGATGGATTTCAGATTCCCGTATGTTCTTTTTTTATAAAAAACTGAAGTAACTATTGAACTAACAGTACTGCTGAAGATAAGTGTCTCTTGCAGTGGACATTTGCAACCAACTTAATCATTTCACTGTCCCGTGACTCATATATGAAAATTTCGATTGTTTAACTATTATATCTTTTTCGCGGACAGGGAAGTTGTTAATGTTTTAAAAACCTTTACCTTTAGTCGATCGCGTCTGTCATTATAACCCCGGAGAATTTCCTTCCTCTTTCTCCTAACGTCTTGCATTTTAGTTTTTTCTTTTATATCAAGCCAGTAGAAACTTTTTTTTATCTATAAAATATATCTTCCAATATGAATGGTAACAAATCAGTCAATAAAATATCGCTCTTACTGCGAATTTAATGAAGCACACGGAACTGAAAATCTAAACTGTTTTTTTACAGCTGACGTATGATTTTCTATTAAAGTAAAATTTTGTTTAATATTTTCTATTAAAATATTAAACAAAATCGCATATACTCTTCTGTCTTTGTATTCGCTTAAAGAGTTATGATAGATTTTCATAGATTTTGATACGGTTTTCACAATTATCTAAAGAATTAAAACAACATGTAATAAGATTTATCTTTTAATTACAATTGTTTTTAATATTTCTCTTTCTAATAAAACGGTTCGTAACAATAAAGACGTTTCTTGGTGAAAATTTAATGCACATAAAGTTCATAAAATTCGTTGTGTTTAGTGTATGTGTCATTCGCGTAAATATAAAACATTATTGTTATAATTGTAGAAAAAATAGCATTTAATCGTAGCAAACTGTAACATTTTTGAAATAGTTTCAGAATGCTCGCGTTTCGTATTTTTCGTAAACTGCTGAATGCACGAGAAGCATACAACAATTGCAAGCAACAATGGCGTCGAGTGTAATATGCAACTAAGAGTATTTCAATGAAATTTTATTGCCTTTTTTTCTTTATTCGTCGTTTCATATCTTTATTTTATTGTCCTATGCCTTTTAGTTAAATTTTGGAAATACACGTAAATCAGGGTTCTATATGTATGAACATGATTATTAGTTTAGACATAATTCGTAGAGCCATGCTGTAGCTATATTATGGTTATGGAAAACACAAATTATTGAAATATAAATACCCTGACACACGTGTGAGTCCAGTTCTCCCATGTTGCTGTCGAGCACTAGTTGTACCATGATTTTAAAGATAGCAGTAACACAATACCGTCATTCATCTTAAATATAGTACCAAGAAAATTTTGCAGTAAACACAATACTGTCATCTCTTTTAAACATATTAGAATTGAAGCGTGCGGGATTACCCGACGTTCGTGTTCTCTCACTTTCCCCAATATACCTCCTTAAGAATTTAAAACACGTTTTAAAATAAATGCAATATAATCCTTAAAATCTTTGTTTCATTCAATACACATAGTTGATAAAAAAACACTATTTTAGATAAGGCTAGATCAGGAGCCAAGCGCTCACCGTAAATTTCACAGTACTCGAGCAACCTCGATTCGATTTCCGCCGACTACAATGAAATTGCAATTTTAAGTGCTAATTTACTACGGGCCCGGCGGTGAAGTAAAAGTTCGTATGGAACCTGCGTATCTGAGAAATTTAAATTAAAAAAAAGTAACACTAACCCTTGTAAAGTCCATCAACCCACATTGGGACAGCAAATCCATGGTAACAGTTTCACATTAACAGCGTCTTTGTGTCGTAGCAGTAAGCGCGGTTTTAGCCGACTATAAAAAAATGTTCAGAGAAAAAATATTTCGAGGACATGTGACGTCCACCAACTCCATATCCTTCTCGGAAATGAATCTCCCAACAGTAAGACGTATAAATACTGTAAATTTTTTATCAACCTAAAGAAACAGATAATTTTTTAGGTTTTTGAGCTGCAGCTGTATTATGTCTGTAGTGCGAATAGGTCGGCTCAACCGGGGTAGAACCACACTCTCACAGAATCCCAGCGTAAAATAGCATAATAATGTTGTGTTTCATATGGTGAGTGTAGTGAACCGGGCACCCCATTTACTGGTAAACTTATAAACAAAAATGCGTTAAAATTTTGCTGCCTGTTATTAAAAGGGTCACATCTAATCAGTTTTCTGCTAGCGCTCTCAAAGAATGCAGGGGCAAAAAGCAAAATTTTACTCTGCAGTTTCAGGTGTAGGATACTAAAATTCTCAGTGTTGCCCGTTAATTGGCAATCAAGCTGGTCGCCCTAACTTTAGTGTAACGTCATCGCCAGGGAAATTTTTAGCATAATAATAATAATAATAATAATGTTTTATTTCAGTAAATCTTTTTTACAATTGATTTACCAAGGCCTCCCAGAAAGTAATCCTAAGATACTTGTGTTGGGAGTGCCTCGCTCTTCCTATGCAATCATAACACTTCGATTTACATTATAATATAAAAATAGCCAAATTTGATTTAATAGAACAGAGTTACATAATTAATAGAAAGAAAGGAGTTTATGAGAAATAAATACCTGAGTAGTTGAATCCGTAGTGTGTTAGTTTGAGGTGTGTGTGTGTGTGTGTGTGTGTGTGTGTGTGTGTGTGTGTGTGTGTGTGTGTGTGTGTGTGTGTGTGTGTGTGTGTGTGTGTGTGCGTGTGTGCGTGCGTGCGTGAGTGTGTCTCTGTGTGTGTATGTGAGTGAATGTTTTTGTTTATGTATATGTGCACGTATGTTAATGGTTGTGTATGTGTGCAAGTTTATGAATGTGTCTCATCCACCGATTTGTGTTGTGTATGTATGTTATTTACAGCAGGTTCAACTCTTTCTTACCAAAATGTCTTCCACGTCATCATAATTAAGAGTGAAGAGCCATTCGGTCAGAGTTTTTCTACACTCAAACGTTTGCATGGGGTAAATCCTAATTACTTTATTGATCTTGTTATAGGCATGAGGGGCTTGAGCTATATTTTGTCGTTTAGCAAAAACTGTACGTGCAGGGTATGAGGGAGCCACGATATCGCACCGTCTTTTTATAAGTTTGGTATGGTCAAAAGGTAAGGTTTTGTGATATCTTAATATCATGTGTAAAATATAAAGTTTCCTAACGGAGAGCAGCTTAGATGTTTGGTATAGGGTTTCGGTGGAAAACCTATAGGGCCTACAGTACATTATTTTAATCAAAGATCTTTGCGCCCTTTCTAGATCTATAAAATATGATTTAGCTGCTCCTCCCCATACCGAGATGCAGTAAGTTATTACAGATTGGGCTAGTGCGATATATATATTGTTCAATAATTCAGTACTCATCACGAGTCTAAGAGATTTAAAAACCCACATGAGCTTCCTTAACCGCCCTATAGTAAGTTCTACGTGTGGATACCAACTTAATCTCTGATCCACATTGATTCCGAGGTATTTAACACAGTTAACCTTCTGAATTGTTGGGCAATTACATGTGTTAGGGAAAGGGATACCACAGGAATGAATTTTGATTTTAAAATTAGGTGACGGCTGTGAATTTATATAGGGAGTGAAGCATACATAATTTGTTTTTTGGGTGTTAAGAGTAAGCAGATTCTCACTAAGCCAGTGACTAACTCTAACTAGTCCCCTCTCAGCCTCCATCTTAATTTTTTCCCAGGTCTTTGCGGTAAAAATAATAGCGGTGTCATCCGCATAGGACAGTATCCTCCCCCCAACGCCATCAAGGTTGCAAAGATTATTAATATATATCAAAAAGAGCGTTGGGCCGAGAACACTGCCCTGTGGGACACCAAAAGTTACAGTTTCTTCTTCACTTATAAAGTTGCTGATTTTTACACTCTGTTTTCTGTTTTGAAGGTAGCTGCTGAGAAGAGAGAGAGTAGAGTCACGGAATCCAATACTTTCCAGCCTCCGTATAAGAATGGAGACAGAGACAGTGTCAAAGGCTTTCTTGAGGTCAAGAAAGACTACTAGGCATTTGTTGCCTTTGTCTACTTCTTTTGTTATAACTGATGTAAGATCCATGATAGCATCCTGTGTCGACATTCCCTTCCTAAAACCATATTGAGAGGTAGATATAATGTTATACTTAGTCAAGTAGCTTACTATTCTAAAATTCAAGAGTCTCTCAATGATTTTAGAAATGGAGCTTAGCACAGATATAGGTCGATAGTTGTTAACGTCATCCCCGTCTCCACTCTTATACACAGGGGTAACCATGGAGCGCTTAAGAAGGTATGGGAAGATCCCGGTGCGAAAACACAGGTTAGCGAGGTCACTAATTAAAGGGACAAGGATATCCTTAGTTTTTCTTAGAAAAAATGTGGGGATTCCATCCCAACCTGGTGCACTCCTGGAGTCTAGGGACATCAAAGTATTTTCCACTTCAAGCATAAATATTTACACAATCCCTCACCGCGCTTAATGTTTTTATTTATTAGCGAATTATATAACTAACTACCTTTTATCGAAGTCAGGGGTTTTTGTACACCATTAAGATATGAATAAGCAAATTTAAAAATTTTGTGTCTGCCTGTCTGTCTGTTTTTGCGTGATGACCTTTGGAATGAATGAGTCGATTGTATTGAAACTTTACGAATAGATAGAGAGTAATGCCAGGAGTGATCAAGACTATATTTTATCTGAAAAACTTGAAGAATTAAAAAAAGCTTTAATTGTCTTAAATTTAAATAACATCACATTAACACCTACATAAATAAATTAAGTCGTTAACATCTAAATTACAACTAAAACAAATATCCTGGTTCTAAAAGCGGAATTTCTGCCCCTTAGAATCCCTTCAGAAATGATGTATAATCCCGCGGGATACATTTAACGTTAACCCTCCAATTTAGTTTCTATGTCCGCCTTGTAGTAATATGTAAATACAAGTGTTACACCCTATATACATGGGTTACGGCGACCGAATAAATTTTATTAAGTTTTCATTTTGTTGTATTAGATTTAGGTTTTACTGTTCTGAAATCTCCAAATACTTTAATTTGCATCTTAAAGCGTATTGAAAAGTATCATATTAAATTTAAAATAATTATATTTTAATTTAAAATAATTGCTGCAATAACTCAAAATAATAAAAAAAACTGCTGTTGATATCTATCTTGCTCTCTCGCTTTTAACTATGGCAAAATCTCACTTATGAGGAAATCTATTCGGGAGTCCTATGTGCAGCAGTGGACTTTTATAGACAATAATGGATGAATTAAGCTAGTTGCCTGCAACATATGCGTAAGTAAGTAATAAACATCCAAATATCTTTCACACACACACTGTTAGTATTGCATAATATACTAATATAATATAATGACTGCCTTGGACTGGTGGTTGTAAACGCAACTGCTGATCATGAGGTCCCGCGTTTGAAACCCGGGTGGGACCAAAAAATAACGAGGTTTTCTGTCAAGAAATTCCGAAAAGTTGGCGGTGAATCACTCCCGTTCCTCGGAAAGCGCGTAAAGCCATTGGTCCTGCGCCTGATCTCTCTCCGGTCGTGTCGGTTTATCGACCCATCAGACTATGACTATGAGAGAATAGAGAGTGCACTTGAAATTATCATACAATCTGGCACTAAAATCCTCTCCTGCGCAGATAATCTGCGATGAGACTGGTCGCCCAGACCCAAACACGGTCTGGAGCACGTTATTGTTATCAACCCGTGGGTCTCGTGAGAGGCAACAGAGGAAAATTTATACACCAAATAAAACGTGGCTTCTGTGAAAAATAACCCCCATATGAGGCAATACATTGGGGAGCCCTACATTCGGCATTGAACTTTTGTTATGCTGTAACGGTAAGGACAACACACGTGGTATTGGATTATTATCTTTTGGTAAATTTTTTCTTCTTCGTCAAAACGGTTTTAATCTTAGCAAAACGGTCGTTGTTACCATGAAGTAACGTCTTTAGGGGCAGAGGTTAGTCACCTCACGAGCATTTGCCACATGTTCCTGCTGGCTGACAGCCTGGTTCACTCGTACAAGAGACATTCCACAGTCCACTTAATTTTGTCGGATCTTTCTTGCCCTCTGGTACCCTCCACTGTAAGACGCATGATAAGACGCTATATGAGTCACTCTTTTTGCTTTTTAAACACGTTACCCCCACAATAGGATTTTATTCTGGATCGTAGTGGCAGTTGTTATACATAAATTGTACAAAGTAATAATTATTTGTAAGCCATACAAATACTTGTTCCGTGTAAGATACGAAATCGCGGCTCTCAGCCCCACAAATCAATGCTAAACCAGTTTTTCTTTAGATTGTGACTGTAAAAACACTCATAGACGTAGTTTAATACAGAGTTCCAGGAGACGTTAGTGAGTAATTCTATCCGTATCAATTTATTTACCGGATAACAAATGAGTTAAGTTCCTCTATTAACAGTTGTAATTGGTTTTCGTTTGCAAACCAACTCTTATCTATTTTATATTGCGTACAAATTTTAGAACGAAGTTAGCGTAGAATAATCAGATTTTAATTTACACTCAGCGTAAATTAAATGTCGTAATGAAACTCAACATCTACATGATATTCGTGAATTTAGTTTAAATATGATTAACATCACTTACCCGGATTCTATTCTTGCTAGCACAGAGGCTGCTACCAAAATATTTCATTGCATTTTGATAGTAAAGTTAAAACTCATATACGTCCAACTCCTGGGCATAGGACTCCTCTCATTTCTGAAAAGGGCTTTCGGAAAAGGAAGTGTCCACTGCGACCGCGCTGCCTCTATGCATGCCATGACTTGATATGTCTTCAAAATATTTTTTCAATTTCTCGGATATCCAGGTTTCCTCACAATGTTTTTCTTTACTGCTGAGTACGCGGTAAATCAGCACATGCATGGCTGAGAATATAAAATAAAAAAAATTCAAAGTCTTGTGAAGTCCGCTAACATGCATTGGATCAGCGCAGACATTTGCTTGGCCTTAAGCCGCCTTAGAATAGAGAAGAGGCCAGTGCCCAGTATTGAGCTGAATATGGGCTATATATGACTCCACAAAGTGATAATAAATATTGTTTACACATGGTGCATCAGAATATACAAGGCATGATAGGCAAAGAGCTAGAAATTGAACTGTTCTTAAATAGCAACAATATTCATATCTTATGTATTACAGAACATTGGTTAAAAGCTTGTAACTTAATGTTTAGCTTCAATAATTACCAGGTGGTCAGTTCGTTCAATAGAGAAACGGGTTTAAGAGATGGCTTGCTAATATCCATACTTCCATACTTAATATTATAAATGCGAAAGTGTATTTGTTTGTTTGTTTATTTGTCCTTCTTTCACGTCGCAACAGAGCGTTGGCATGGCATGATTTTTTGTATGGGGATAGTTCGGTGGCTGTAGAGTGACATAGGCTACTTTTTTCCGCGGAAAAACATATCATTCCCGTGGGAAAATCTAATATGTTGCAAAATTAAATTCAGCTAGGTGGCGCCACCGTGATTCTACAAGACGGACGACGGTACGATGGACGAACACAGAAGGTCAGAATCTCTGGATTATTATGTCTTTTTACCAAAATTAAGATAAAAAATGTATGGATCTGTATTTTTCCGCGCAGGACCGGGAAGAGAGCGATAAAAACATAAAATTCACCAGCTGATTTTCTTCAAACGTTTTGGTGCATTGTAATTCACAGAATAGGCGATAACCTCGCAGACGATATTAAGTAAACCGTTGATGCTCTGCCTACCCCGCAAGGGTTACAGGCATGATTATAAGTATGGATCAGAAATACTATCACCACCTGTCACGCTTTCACCCTTAACTATTACTTAACTGTGGTAGAAACAGTTCTTAGTAAGCCTTATTAATGAGCCTTAGTTATATTTATTGAACGGAAATGAATACAGTTCTTATATGTGGTTATGAATGAATCGGTATTACAATAAGAAAAATTATGCAAAATTATAAGATAAATATTTTTTGAGAGTTCTTAGTTAGTTAGTTAATAACGTATACATAGTTTAAATTGATTCCGCTAGATGTCTTTACTAAGTTTTTACAACGCGGTAACGAAATGTTTCCTGACATGTACTTAACTCCCGCCGTTGAGCCGCGCGTCAACTTATAGTGCATACGGTACCTATATGCTTAAATTGTTTCTATTTCGTAGCTTATTCGACTACCTGCTTTCGATTTAGGTTGTTTGTTATTTGCTTTGTGATTTGGTTAAGGTTGAATGGATTTATATTGGCTTTCATTTTCGGATTTGTGTATTTTCTTGGATTGGTTTTGTTGATTTGGATGGTATTCTTTTCCTTTATACATATTTAGACTCTGGCTTTGGTTTTGGATTTTGTTTATTAGAATAGAACAGAATAGAATATTTTTTATTCAATATACATGACATGTGTAATTCTTATTGAAAGTCATTTTTTACTTTACCACTGGTTCGAAAAAATCCCTCTGTCCTGGGAAGAACCAGCAAGAAACCCAGCGGGACTTTTTTTAAAATAAATTTTACAATATAAATGATTACGAACTATTTACAAAATTTATTTTAGAAACTGCTTAGAAGCGATCACCTCATTCCCAGGGGTTATTATCAACCATGTATTCATTTATACTATAATAACCCTTTTTATACAGTTTCAGCTTAATAAAACATTTAAACTTGGTAATAGAGAGAACCTGTACACTTTCCGGGACCTTGTTGTAATAGCATATACATTGCCCCAAGAATGAATTACTGACTCTGTGGAGTCGAGAAACTGGTATCACTAGCTTGTGTTTGTTCCTAGTGTTTACAGAATGAATATCACTTCTTTTACTAAAACTATCTTTGTTTTTGTGAACATACATTAAATTTTCGTAAATATACTGAGAGGCCAAAGTTAATATATTAATTTCTTTAAATTTATCTCTAAGAGACTCTCTCGGTTTTAGATTGTAAATAGCTCTAATGGCCCTCTTCTGTAAAACAAAAATAGTTTCTGAATCAGCCGCATTTCCCCATAGCAAAATCCCATAAGACATTATCCTATGAAAATAACTAAAATAAACTAATCTAGCTGTCTCGACACTAGTGAGACCTCTAATCTTTTTTACAGCATAGGCTGCAGAACTTAGTCTGCTTGCTAATTTGGTAATATGGGGGCCCCACTGGAGCTTTGCGTCAAGAGTGATGCCAAGAAAAACTGTGGATACAACAGGGCTCAATTCCTCCCCATTTAAAAACACATTGGTATTCAGAATTTTAACATTCGTTGTTGTAAATTTAACACAATTAGTTTTATTTCCGTTCAAATGCAGATTATTAACGTTAAACCAATGCACTAATTTTGATATAGCATTATTCACTTCGTCACATTTAAATGATTGACGTTTAAGTTTAAAAATCAAGGAAGTATCATCAGCAAATAATACTATATCATGACTATCTCCTACAAGGTGAGGTAAGTCATTAATATACACCAGAAACAGGAATGGGCCGAGAATCGAGCCCTGAGGAACACCCATTAGTACAGGTGACCCGGAAGAACTTTTACCATTGATAATAACCTTCTACTTTCTATTACTTAAATATGAAATAATAAGGTTAAGCGCTATGTTATTGACACCATAGTACTGTAGCTTCCTGATTAATGTCTCATGGTGAACACAGTCGAAGGCCTTAGAAAGGTCACAAAATATACCCAAAGCATCCTCTGAATTCTCCCATGCACAAAAAATATGTTTAATAAGCTCAACTCCAGCGTCAGTTGTCGAGCGACCCCTTGTAACACCGAATTGATTATTATGTAGCAATTTATTAATATTAAAGAAACTTAACATCTGATCTAAAATAATTTTATCAAAAATTATATTTAATATTGGTCTAAAATTGGAGGGGTCTAATGTACTACCAGATTTAAATATAGGTATGACTTTACTATGTTTCATTAAATCAGGAAAAACACCAGATTCGACGCTTATATTAAATATAGTACCTAGATAAGGTGCTAATGTATCTATTATAGATAAAATAACTTTAACGGAAATCCCCCATAAGTCTGCCGTTTTCTTAACATCAATAGTTTTAAAATATTTAACGATATCTTTTGGCAGTACCCTATGGAATGTAAAAGTATTTGAACAAGCCTTTACATTTTGTTTGAGCAATGATTTGGTGACAGTAGGAGAAGAATTTAATGATTTTGTTGTCAAAAAAGGAACATCAGTTAAATTTTTCTCAATAGCCATAGCAACTTCTTGATCAGATCGCGTTAAATTATTGTTAATATTTAATTGAAAATCCGAGTTGCGCGGTTTGACCTTGCTCGTTTCACTATTTATTATTCTCCAGGTCATTTTAATTTTGTCGGATGCAGTTTTAATTTTGTTGCCTAAATGTAAAGCCTTAGCAGTGGAGCACACTTTTTTAAATATTTTAGAATATGTTTTTACATAATCTCTAAATATAACACTACTATTATATGATCTTTCATCATAAAGCTCGTATAACCTTCGCCTACTTTTATAAATTCCTACTGTCGCCCATTCATTAAATGATTTGCGACTGTTAAAAGAGAAAGTTTTAGAAGTAAATATTCTATTAAATTCACAACTTATTATTTTAAATAATGTAGCATACAAATAATTAGCATTATTTTTAAGTCTTTTTATTATATTACTTCTAAACCTCTCCAAGCGATGTTCATTTATTGGAACAAACACAACTTTCTTATTTTTTTGTTTTTTGTGTATGTAAGGTAGTGAAACTAACTGTCCACAGTGATCTGAACTTAAATTTTGAATAATTGATTTATGCAAGGGCTTAACATCTGTAAAAATGTTATCTATACAGGTCGCACTAGGCCCAGCAATACGTGTTGGTTCTAAGAATAAATTTACAAGATTATACGATTTAAACAATGAACGAAACTTAATACTAATGGAATAAGTTTCAAGGAGATTGATATTAAAGTCTCCACACATTACAACAGACTTGTTCTGTTTACTAAGTTTGAGTAAAACTTCTTCCACAATCCTTTCAAAATGGTCATAAGTAGCACATGGGGGTCTGTAAACACTTACAACAATGAGGTGCTCGAGCTCGACACAAGCCATTTCTACAGTTCGTTCAACAGAGAGGCTCGCAATATCCTTACGTTCTTTATATAATAATGATTTATCTGCTAATATTAAGGAGCCACCACGTAAACTTTTTTCTCTATTGAAGGAACTGATCACCTGGTGATTTCTGAAATTAAACATGAAATTATAATCTTTTAGCCAATGTTCAGTAATACAAAGGATGTGTATATTGATACTATTTAAAAACAATTCAACTTCCGATTCTTTGCCCAACATGCCTTGTATATTTTGATGTACCAGGTGTAAACAATTTTTATTAATTATTTGTGGGCTGTATTCAAAATTAATTAAACGTTTTATACGTGGTAGAGCCATGCTGCAGCTATATTATGGTTGTAGCACGAATGGGTCGGCTCGACCGGGGAAGAACCACGCTCTCACAGAAAACCAGCGTAAAATAGCAGCTTAACGCTGCTGTGTTTCGTATGGTGAGTGTAGAGAACCGGAGACCCTTTTTACTGGCAAAGAGGCATTCCATCTTAGTCCTCACGGGTGACAACGCATCTGCATCTTGAGTCTTTATTGAGGATAGATGTAGATGTCTATGGGTCACAGTAACCACTTACCATCAGGTGAACTGTGTGCTCGTTTGTCACCCGATCCTATAAAAAAAAAAAAAAAAAAAAAAAATTAATTAAACTCTTATTATTGCTAGAGATTGCCTCTATTGTCACATTCACTAATTTAAATTAGTTGGAACTGATTCCAAATTAAATGTCAAACGATTATGCTCATTAAAAGCAGTCTTGGTAGCCAAAAACTTGGCTGAGTTAAAAAGTAAATAATAAGATAGCACATTTGCTATCAGTCTTAAATTATATTTGGATAGGTAATACCTATCTTTTGTCCAAAACTTTTTTATTAAATTATTTATGTCAATTACATGAAATTTATAATTATTATCATTAGAATTATATGTCAAATTTAAATTATTATTACATATTAAATTATGCATTTGTATATTTAAATTATGTCTTAAATTATTTTCTTGTGGCAATCCCTGTATATAAAGCAGTGTGAACAAGACAATTTTGTGTACACTTAAGTTATTAAGTTGTTCAATATATCTTAATAACTGTTTGTTGTTGACACTGCCTCTTCAACCAGCAAAAATTATTATTGTACTATTTGGGCAAAATTTAGTAACATAAATTTTATTTAGGATGTCACTACAAGATGCTCCAGGCATGCAGCAATTTGTAACTTTTTGTCCCTTTAAAGAGTTATTTAAAGTTATGCCTAGATTTTTTCCTATGTCATCGCTATAAACATTTAGAATCGTAAAAATATTTAGAATCGTGAATTGGTTTTCGTTGTTTTAGGTTGTTTAACAATATTTCAAAGGAATATTGATAGATATGATAAGGATATAGAACGACGAGTGAACGCAGGAAATAGAGTGAATGGGGCTCTACACGCTATTGTGAGGAGTCAGAATGTGTCAACTAAGGCACGTATGGCAATTCATAATGCTGTGTTAGTACCCACTTTAATGTATGGTAGTGAAAGTTGGGTCTGGTGGAAGAAGCATGAGAGTAGAATAAATGCTTTAGAAATGCGTTCCTTAAGGAGTATGCTAGGGCTGAATCTGAATGACAGGGTGAGAAATAGTGTAATAAGAGAAAAGTGTGGTTTGCAAGATGACGTTGTGACAAGGATTAAGAAAGGAATGCTTCGGGGGTTTGGTCACGTAGAAAGAATGAACGAGGAAAGAGTGACAAAGCAAATTTATGTTGCAGAAGTGAACGGCAGGGTCGGGAAGGGACGCCCTAGACGAAGGTTTATCGACCAAATCGGCGATACATTAAAAATGGGCCAGATTAGGAGTACCCTTAACCGACGAGCGTGTATGCGTAGATATATGGATGTAAAAGAGGCGAGAGAGGTGTGTCAGGATCGCGCCAAATGGAAGTCCGTAGTCTCTGCCTACCCCTCTGGGTGACAGGCGTGAGTGTTTATGTATGTATGAATATTAATAGTATACGGTACCTATACATCTACTTTTTTTTTTGTTGGTTATATTTATATTGACTACTGCTTTCGATTTCGGTTTGCTGCGATTTGTTTTGTGATTTGGTTTAAGTTGATTCGATTTTTTTTGGCTATCGTTTTCGGATTCGTTTTGTGTCTTGAATTGGTTTTATTGTTTTGATTTCAAAAAATATTAAAAGGAATATTTATTATTTTTAGATATTTTGGATTTGCTTTTAAAAAAATATTTAAAAGGAAATTTAATTCCTTTTAGGTACTTTAACGTTTTTTATAAATAGCTTTTTTGTTACTTCATAATGCCTTGCAAACGTAAGTCCAGCCCTTCAAGAGAATCTTCTCAAAGACAAGCGAAAAAATTAGCTCGATTGCTAGAATCTTTAAAATATGCTGAACTGATAAGGCAAGAACAAGCAGAGCGTCAGGCTGCTTTTAGAGCATCTGAGACACCTTCTCAACGTCAGTAAAGGCGTCTTGAATAGACAGAGCGTCAGGCTGCTTTGAGAGCTTCCGAAACACCTTCTCAAAGTCAGTGAAGGTGTCTTGAACAGGCAGAGGGTCAAGCTACTTTAAGAGCTACAGAAACACCTGCTCAAATTCAGCAAAGGCGTCTTGAACAAGCGGAACGTCAGGCCGCCTTAAGAGCCGCGGAAACACCTGATGAAACTCAACACAGACTCATTGAACAAGCTGAACGTCAATCTACTATAAGGGCATCTGAAACACCAGAACAGACCCAAGCGCGAAGAGATGCAAATGCACAGCTCCAAGCTGAACGTCGACAAAATTTTTAAAGAAACAATTGGTCGGTTTATAATGACGCAGCATTCAATTATGATCCGTTGATTGATTATAAAAATCACAGGTTAGTTGTTATCGGACTGATGAACAAGGCGTGTCGATTTTACAGCGCTTTAAAATGTAAAGATGAGACCGCAGGCATGTGCTGTTCCAATGACAAAGTGTCTCTTCCGTTACTTGGGGAACCAGGAGAACCTTTGAAAACTCTCTTTTTATATGATGCTAATGAGTTACGGCGCTTTATAAACAGGATCCGGAAATATAACTCATGCTTTAAAATGATGTCCTTCGGAGTTGACCGGGAAATAATAATGCCGAGATTTTCGCCTACGTTTACGGTACAAGGGCAAATTTATCAAAGAATATGTTCACTTTTTCCAGCTGAAAACGAACAGCATAAATTTTTACAAGTATATTTTATGAGTGACGAAGAAATTGAGGTAGACCGTCGCTGCCAATTTATCAAGGGAGTTGAGAGAGACACAGTGTTCAAAATTCAAATATTCTTGCATGAACGTAACATTTTAGTCAAAACATTTAAAACTGCTTTAGAAAACCTACCTGAAGAGGATTATAAAGTCGTCATTCACGCAGATCGGACCCCTCGAGGAGAGCATGAAAGGCGCTACAATGCACCTTTGATAATCGAAATAGCAGCCGTAATTAGTGGTGATCAATTTTCTTCACGAGACATTGTCTTGCGAGCACGTGATGATACGTTGTAACGGGTAGCCGATACACACAAGTTTTATGACGCTCTGCAACACACATTGATTTATTGCAAAGGACAAGAGGGTTATCATTTTCAAATTCCACTCATTAATTAGTGTGGGACGCAAGTACAATGTCGCATAAAAAAGCTGTAGAAGAACTAAATCGGACGCACCAGGATTTGCGCAGCAATACCGATGTAATGGGAGGAATGGTGGTTTTACTGGCTGGTGACTTTCGCCAAACTTTACCTGTCATTCAAAACACACCTGCAGATGAAATTAAAGCATACCTCAAGTCGTCTATTTTATGGAACAAGGTGACAAAATTCAGTTTAACTACGAATATGAGAGTGAATTTGTATAATGATATCAATGCTGAAAACTATGCTGACACAATATTAAAAATTGGCCATGGGCGGTTGGAAACGGATGCTGAGGGCTGCGTTAAATTGACGAGAGATTTTTGTAATTTAGTACAGAGTCATTCCGAATTAATTGCGAGCGTTTATTCAGATTTAACGAAAAACATGCATGAAGACAAATGGTTATGTGAAAGGGCGATTCTTGCACCAAAAAATGAGAGCGTTAATAAAATAAATTCAGATATATTGAGCGAAGTAGCAGGAGAAATAACAGAGTATTTGTCAGTAGACACAGTTATGGACACAGAACAGAGCACTTTATATCCCGTAGAGTTTCTAAATTCTCTAGAGTTGTCAGGTGTGCCCTCACATAAGCTTCAATTAAAATTAGGCGTCCCAGTCATGCTAATGCGAAATTTAGATGCTCCTTGGTTATGTAATGGGACAAGGCTGCGTGTGACAAATCTTGGACGGAACATAATCGGTGCTACAATTTTGACAGGCGTAGGAAAAGGTGAAAATTTTATTATACCACGGATCCCTATAATTCCCACAGATCTACCTTTTCAATTCAAAAGGTTGCAGTTCCCTATTAAGCTCAGTTTTGCAATGACAATTAATAAAGCGCAAGAGCAAACGTTACAGGTAGCGGGGGTCAACTTAGAAAAACCGTGCTTCTCTCATGGTCAGCTATATGTAGCATGTTTGCGTGTGTCAAATGCCCAGAATCTCCACATTCTTGCCCCGAATGGAAAAACATATAACATTGTGTACAGTAGCGTCTTAAAATAGTGTTCAGTTAGTTTTTTTTCCGAAATTCCCACAATCAATTAATCAGAAGTCCCACAGATCTTCCCTTTCAATTCAAAATTTCCTATTTAGCTCAGTTTCTTTTCAATTCCAAATGCTGCACCTCTGACGGACCTATTAAGCTCAGTTTCCTCCAACTCAAAAGGCTGCATCTCTGACGGATCTTTTATTTGGCTCAGTTTCCTTTCAATTCAGAAATCTGCATCTCTGACGAATCAATTCAGCTTAGTTTCTTTTCAAAAGTCTGCATCCATGACGGATAAATAATGCTCAGTTTCCTTTAATTAAAAGAATATCCCATTTCCATTTGGAATAAACAGGCTATTTTCATGCTTTCCTATACGTTGCGTTTGCGTTTCAAAACACGTTTAAATAGGCTGACGAATCAATTTTGCTTAGTTTCCTTTTAATGGCTGCATCTCTGACAAATCTATAAAACTCAGTTTTCTTTCAATTCAAAAAGCAATGGATAGTTCATTTCCCAGTGACCACGCGGGCGAAGCCGCATGTAATAGCTAGTTAACTAATAAATATTATCATGTAAAGAACGTAAAGATATTGTGAGCCTTTCTGTTGAGCGAACTGTAGAAATGGCATGTGTTGAGTTTGAGCACCTCAATCTTGTGAGCGTCTACAGAATCCCATGTTCTATATACGATACTTTTAAAATAATTATGGAGGAATTTTTTGTTAAGCTTAATAAACAGAATAAATCTGTTGAGATATGTGGAGACTTTAATATCAATCTCCTAGAAGCTTCCTCCATCAATATTCAATTTAGATCATTGTTTAAATCATATGGTTTTTTTTAATTTATTTTTAGAGCCAACGCGTATTACTGAATGTATTGCAGCATGTATAGATAACATTTTTACAAATTTTAAGCCGTTGCGTAAATGTATAATTCGAAAATTGAGTTCTTATCACTGTGGACAGTCAGTTTCGTTACCTTATTTTATAGGATAGGGTGACAAACGAGCACACAGTCCACCTGATGGTAAGTAGTTACTGTGACTCATAGACATCTACATCTATCCTCAATAAAGACTCAAGATTCGTTGTCACCCGTGAGGACTACGATGGAATGCCTCTTTTCCAGTAAAAAGGGTCTCCGGTTCTCTACACTCACCATACGAAACACAGCAGCGTTGAGCTGCTATTTTACGCTGGTTTTCTATGAGAGCGTGGTCCTTCCCCGGTCGAGCCGACCCATTCGTGCTACAACTATACTACTAATATAGCTGCAGCATGGTTCTACCACGTATAAAATTCACAACAAGCAAGTAGATTTTTTTTTATAGAAATAGGGTGACAAACGAGCACACAGTCCACCCTTTGGTAAGTGGCTGCTGTGGGCCATAGACATCTACATCTATCCTCGTTTGTGAATCAAAATGTAGATGCGTTGCCACCCGTGAGGACTAAGATGCAATGCCTCTTTTCCAGTAAAAAGGATCTCCGGTTCTCTACACTCACCATACGAAACACACCAGCATTAGGCTGCTATTTTACGCTAGTATTCTGTGAGAGCGTGGTCCTTCCCCGGTCGAGCCGCCCCATTCGAGCTACAACTATATTGTAAATATAGCTGCAGCTTGGCTTTACCACGTACAAAAAGTAGATGAGAAAATTGTGTTTATTCCAGTAAATGCACGTCGCTTAGAGAAATTTAGAAGTAACACAGTGAAGAAACTTCTATCACTTTCATACCAAAATAATCCTAATATTTTTGTATGGAACATTGTTTAAGTTTATTTGCAATGAATTTGATAATAGTTTTACTTCTAGAACGTTCTCCTTGAACAGTCGGAAGGCATTCAATGACTGGCCGACAGTAGGAGCTCACAAGAGCAGACAAAGGTTATATGAACTTTACCATGCCACTTCAGCTTACTAATCCGTTGGGCTATGTCGGTTACTCTGGTTCTACTGCGGATATCCTCATTCCTAAGTTTATCACGCAGAGAAACTCCGAGCATAGCCCTCTCCATAGCTCGCTGAGCGACCTTGAGCTTCCTCATACGGCCAGCAGTGAAGGACCACGTCTCAGTTCTGTAAGTCATCACTGGCAACACGCACTGGTTGTACAATTTCGTATTAAGGTTTTGAGGTATGTCTGACGAGAAGATGTGTCGTAGCTTACCGAACGCTGCCCAGCCGAGTTGAATCTGTCGATTGACCTCTCGGTCGAAGTTGGACTTACCTAGTCGGACTAGTCTAGTCCCCCACGAGATGGAGTGACGACCTGGTAAGACATGCAGGAAGTCGATGGATGCAGGTGGCTCAGGACTGTGCTTTGTGGCATTCTTTGGGGGAGGCCTATGTTCAGCAGTGGACTTGTGAAGGGCTGTAATGATGATGATGATGATGATGACTTAACTGGTAATTTGAATTGCGAGAGTTGATCTTACCAGTTTCGCTATTAATTATACTCCATGTCATTTTAATTTTATTGGAAGCCCTCCTAATTTTGTTGCTCAAATACAAAGACTTGGCTATGGAGCAAACTCTTTTAAATATTTTTGAATATTTTTTTACATATTCCCTAAATTCGACGCTATGATTATATGACCTTTCATGGTAAAGATCATATAACCTATGCCTGCTCTTATGGACTCCTACTGTCGCCCATTCATTGAATGACTTCCGACTGTTCAAGGAGAATGTTTTAGAAGTAAAAGTATTATAAAATTCATTGCAAATAAGGTTAAATAATGTTCCATACAAAAAATTTGGATCATTTTGGTATGAAAGTGATGGAAGTTTTTTCTCTATGTTACTTCTAAATTTCTCCAAGCGAAGCATTTACTGGAACAGACACAACTTTCTCATCTACTTGTTTTTTGTGAACATAAGGTAACGAAACTACTTGTCTACAGTGATCAGAACTTAATTTTTTAATAATACATTTATGCAACGGCTTCACATTTGTAAAAATGTTATCAATACATGTTGCACTAGATTGAAAAATACGCGTTGGCTCTTTAAATAAATTAAAAAGACCATATGATTTAAACAATGATCTAAATTTAATATTGATGGAGGAAGCTTCTAGGAGATTGATATTAAAGTCTCCACATATTACAACAGATTTATTCTGTTTATTTAGCTTAGCAAAAACTTCCTCCATAATGTTTTCAAAAGTATCATATGTACAACATGGGGGTCTGTAGACGCTCACAACAATGAGGTGCTCAAACTCAACACATGCCATTTCTACAGTTCGCGGAGAGGCTGACATGGGGCAGCCAGCGTTGCTTTGGCACTGAATGTGTGCGAGAGCTTTCCCGCGGCCCTGCCAATATGCGGCGAAGGCGGAAGGTAACTTGTAGTCGGTGCGAGTCTCAGATAACCCGTTCATGCCCCCGCGAGACGGATGTGCGTAGGCATTTCCCTAAGAAAAAAAAAGAACAAAGTAAAATAGACTAATTTAGCCTAGTTGAGTAGATTTGTCGCTTCATAAGTCAGTTTTCTAATCCTTCTAATAGCGAAGGTTACAGAACATAATTTCGAAGCTAGTTTATCGAATTGCGCACTCCATTGGAGCTTAGAACCAATAGAAATTCTGAGAAATACGGTTGAACTTTCGAAATTCAAATTACTATCTTGTAAATTAACTACAGCGTTGAGAGGGTTTTGTAACTATTTGGAAACAATATATTATAATATTTCGTTGGACCGTCTCAGTGCGAAGTAGGTTCATTTTACTTTAAATAATAATGAGGTTTCATCAGCAAAAATATCATTTATGTGGATCAAGAAAAAAAATGCCCCGAGTATCGATCCTTGAGGGACACTTCATTCTATCTTACGTTGCGATGACACTACACCTTTTATTGTAACCTTTAGCTCACGTTACTATACGACATTATACGAGTATGACATTATTCCACAATGTGATCGTTTGTGGCAGAAAAAACCCTTTCATCAAGAATGTATGTACATTTTTAAATAATTTAAATAGTACTTTCACCCTAGAATTTTTTCCTGAATCGTAGAAGCAGTTTACTTACACAAATTTCACAAGGGCGAACATTCAAATCTGAAATAATTATTTGCAGGTCATAGAAAAACTGGTTCCGTGTGGATTTGAACCCGCGGTCCGCAGTTGCAAAGCTTCCGCGCCACGGAGCATCATCATTATTATTAAAACTATTTCTAGAAGATGAATATATCGCTAGAAATTAGTAATGAACTTGATGAGAGCCATGAGAGCTAACAATTTTCTGCTCACCAGATGTCGCTAGTTGATAGAGGTGAACTTATTAGTCACAAGCCAAAATCTAATTTTCTACCTTTTTCAAACTTTTTATAAAGTTAAAGCATTATAGGAAAGCAGCTGGCTTTAAGTAACAAACTTTTTTTTAGACTAACACCAGATGGTAGCCTAATAGCTAATGGTTAAAGTTTGATTTACAGGATTTTAATGTACCTACACAGTTCATACACGAAAACCGTTGTATATATATATATATATATATATATATATATATATATATATATATATATATATATATATATATATAAAATTAAAGTGTCTGTCTGTAATAGCGGACACCTTATATTATGCTGAGGATGTTACTAGTATAAATATAAAAAAATAATTAACGTTTTTAAAAATTGTGTCCGTCCACGTTAATTAATCTTCGGAATGGCTAAACCGATTGTAATGAAACATAACAAATAGGTAGGTAGCAATACCAGGAGTGACCTAGATTACATTTCATACGAAAAACTTTGTGAAAGAAATAAAAAATAAATAAAAGGTCAAACGCCAAAAGAATAGATCTTTTCCAGGCGAAGCCGCGGCGGAACGCTTGTTATTTAATAAAATCGTTATATAATTTTTCATTTATGATAAGTCTTAATTATAAAACCTTATAAAACAAATTCAGATAAAATAGAGTTACAACCTGATAAATCAAGTAAGAGGTCGATGAATGCAGGTGGCTCACGATCGTAGGTACTCTGTGGCAATGGTCGGGTTAGAATCCCGCACGGAACAAGTATTAATTTTTATGGCCTAAAAATAATTGTTCCGGTTCTGGATGTTTGTCCTTGTGCGATTTATGTTTGTAAACTACCTCCACGATACAGGAGAAAATCCTAGTGTGTGGGTAACGTTTTCTTTTATAAAAAATAAAATAAAAAATGTTACACATCTTACCTAATTTAAAGAGCACCTCCCGCCCTTCTCCAATGAAGGACTTAGGGCCAGCCACTCGTATTATCGAAGGTGTTGTGTCTCTCCTAGTGGTGAGATTAGTGGTGACGGGAATAGTGCACGCAATGGTGTGAGTGCGGGAGATACTCTTCAAACTAGGTAAGATACTCATTTTATTTCTCTACGTGGATTTTAGCATATTAATTTTGAACATATTTAATATAATGGATTTCCGAAAAGTAACGCCTGATTCCATTAATAACGATAAATTAAATAATCAATGAATAAAAAAAAAATACTAGCCAGTGATCATGTATCTTCTGAAAGACTAGACCGGTTAAGGTCCTATGAATACAATATTTTTGCTTCATCAAAATCATAGTTTGTAACTATGCTAGGATTCGATGTGTGGAGTGTAGTCAAGTTATTAACAAATTCTATACTTATAGACCAAAATGACTCATATTCTTGAATAATTAATTTTATGTTTAATAATTTATGTGACAGTAATAATAGAGTGTTGGATTTATTTATTTATTTATTTAACAATTTATGTACACACAAACAAAGGAAAGAACACAACATGATGAACAGTTTGTACAAGGGCGCTACTTATCTCATTATGAAATTTCTTCCAGTAGGCCAGTTAAAAAGATATGTGATAAATAAAAGATAGTAAGGTGTGCACTTTGTTATTATATACACATACATACATATATACATACAAGATAAAATAAATATATGTATAGTCATAATTAAATATATATAAATAATAAAAAGTATAGTAAATATCAAAAATATGGAAACTTACACAGAAGACAGAGATAAATAATGTTCTTTTACACGTTTTTTGAATAATGTCACTGTTTTGATTTCTCGAATCGTAGGAGGAAGTGAATTCCAGAGTCTTACTGCATGTACAGAGAATGAACGGGAATATGAATGAGCTTTAAAGGATGGGAATTTTAAGAGGGTTTTTAGGTGAGATCTACAAATTGCATCTGGAGATTTAAAAAAGGTGAATCGATTACGAAGGTATGAAGGGAAATTCGGACTGTGTAAGATATTAAAAAGAAGACAAAGGATACGAGTGTTCCTGCGAAATCGGATCGGGAGCCACTTGAGCTGCTTTCTGTATTTAGAGACGTGGTCAAACTTCTTGAGTCCAAAAATATACCGAATGCATAGGTTTTGCAATCGCTCAAGTTTGTTTAATTGCTCCTCTGTAGCATCCAAAAAACAGACATCAGCGTAATCTAAGATTGGCAAAATGAGAGTTTGGACAAGAGAGATTTTAGTTGATAAGGGTAAAAAACTTTGAAATCGTTTTAACGAGTGAAAAGTATAATGTACTTTTCTACTTAAGTCCGTTATATGAGCACCCCATGATAACCTATTGTCAATAATTAGGCCCAAGTTCTTCGCGGATTCCGAATAAGCAATTGATGTGCCATTGATAATCACATTTGGCAGGGTGTAGTTATCAATAATACTACTATTATATCTGCTGCTTACTATTAACGCTTGAGACTTACTTGGATTTATAGATAAACCATGGGATCTGGACCAACGATTAATTCTGTCCAAATCGTCATTCAGTGCATCTATCGCCATTTTAGCCTCAGATGCCTCAAAGTGACGGTAAAGCTGCAAATCGTCTGCATAAAGATGGAAGTTGGAGGATATTATTTTCGTTATAGAATTAATAAAAACGGTGAAGAGAAAAGGAGACAAGACGCCACCTTGGGGTACACCTGCAATAAGATTACACCAGTTGGAATAAGTGTCATTGGAGCGGATACATTGCGAGCGTCCCCGAAGATAGGAATCAAACCAAAGAATGGCCGAAGATGAAACATTGATAGCCTGAAGAATTTTAAGGAGGATATCAAAGTCAACAGAATTGAAGGCACTACTAAAATCTAATAAAACGAGTACTGTTAATTGTTTTTGATCTATGGCTCGACGGATATCATCAGTTACCTGAAGAAGAGCAGTTGTTGTACTGTGACCGGGCCGGAATCCAGATTGAAATGTACTTAAAATATTGTTGGAGTTAAGATAAGAAGTTCAGTCCAGTACTTTAGAGAGGAATGGTAATATAGATATAGGTCGAAATTCAGAAGGTAATGTAGGGTTAGCAACCTTGGCTATAGGAATAATGTGTGCTAACTTCCACGAATATGGAAAACAGGAGAAAGACAATGAAAAATTAAATATGAAAGTAAGAACTGGGAGAATACAAGGTAAAATCATAGTTATCATTGTGGAAGAAGTTTTATCGTTTCCCAACGCAGTAGAAGATATGGATAGCACTGACCGTTTTACTTCATCTTCTGATACTGGTACAAATTCAAACTGGGGGAAATGTTGTACAGGGCATCTGGATAATTCTAACAAGGTCTTAGCCTTTATAAATGAAGATAAGGAAACAGGTGGAAGAGAAAAATGTCGATTGAGAGTATCTATATCAAGATTTCGAATCGCAAGCGCAGGATGTTTGCCAATGCCGACTGTTTTGAGAAAACTCCAGGCTTTTCCTGAATCGCAATTTGAAAGTGAGTCATGAAAGTAGCGTCTTTAGGATTTAGTATTAGTACAGCTAAGAATGCTCGTGTTAGTAAATCCCTAGGATTCAAAGACTTCCCATATTCGCCTCTTATGTTACACACTGCATATCAACAGAAAAGCTATAGTGGCATTTGCTAACTAAAAAAAAACCAAACCAAACCAAAGATAAAATTTGGTGTTCTTTGTACATGAGTGTAGATGGTATACTATAACATTGCCAGAGGTAATGGTAAATGGATGGGATCTTTTCTTTTACCTGTTTCAGCAGAGTGCCTCGATCTACTGAGTTAAATGCATTTTCAACATCCATCTTCAGTATCACCTCACCGCCGTCGTGTTTCAGAAAGGTGTGCGCTGCATGTACAGCCCCTTCGCACCCGCCTATAATCCCGAAACCTAGCTGGAGAGGCTGGAATATAACCGCGAGGTCTAACTGGATATATTTGCAGCAAACTTTTGAAACAATGCGGCGAATTGTGTTACCAACTGCTGGGGGCCGAATACTCCCATCCTTTTTTTAAGAGCGCACAAGTTTGTCACATAAAGTACCTGCGTTATATTTGGGTAAACTTTTCCGGAACGTATTAAATTTACAAGTTGCGTCAATAAATTTAGAAGGTCTCGGCCAGTGTTTCCCCTAGCACCTTTTAGAAGATCTTATAAATGTTGAGGTGAAAGACCATCGAGACCACTGGCCGATCCATTACTAAAAGAACTGATCGCAGCCTGTACCTTTTCAACAGTGGTTTCCGGTGTACGCTCAGAAAGATCAGGAGCATTTGGTAAATTTAAGGCATTATTATATATTATGGGAGTGGATGTTTATCCCTCAGGGAATACAAAGTTTCCGAAGTGTCAGGGACTAACGCATCACTTGAGAAAAGAAGGCGAGCGGCACCTCTCAAATCGCCATCATTCAATTTTGATTCAGTTTTTTTAATTATATTGTACAAATTTTATTTATAAACTCATCATGTGGGGTAGTTTCGTCGAGCGAGTTTACTGAGCTAAAACAATTATCTTTTATTCTTTGTGTGAGAGAGATGCCATTGCCTACGTCATCTTTAGCAACGTGCAGAGTACGATATGAAAATGTAAGTAATGTTTTCCAGCTTTCTGAATCATTTTTATTGATTATGTCTTTGATACATGATGACAATGAGAGGGCTATAGTGTTTCTTGCACCCCTTGGTATTCTTTTTATAACTAAAGTTATTCATAGAATAAAATAATATATGAAAAAATTAACAACTAAAGTTGTGTGAATGAAATAGTTCAATTGTTTTACATTTTTATTCAATCAGGTTATAATTTATGTGACGGATAAGTTTTATCTATTGATTACAAAATGAGCCTCAATTATATTTCTTAATCTACAAAAAATACCTGTTCTAAGATTTTATAAATGAGATATTTTAAAAACTTAAATCGCTTTGAAAGTATACAATTACTTAAGTATTTTGATATAAATGTCAAGAATCTCAGACTCCTTGTAATTGGTTAAAACTTTGTTGATTAACTTCCTCAATAAGAATTTATTTAGAGATATTAGACGAAAGTATAATAGAGTAAGTAGTAAATAAATTTTAAGTGAGTATTATATAATGTCGATATTTGAAAAATTTTCTTGTAAAAGATGACCTAAGTTATTTGTGTAAGCGAGTGGAGTAATAGTGTATTTAATAACTAAACACATATGTAATAGCTTCTGGAATCGGTGCTAAGTAATAGTGTATCAAGCAATTAAAGCCACGACTTTAAAAGCCATTCAATATGTGAAACTTACTTTCTTTTCATCTGACTTCAAAAAAGGAAGAGGTTCTCATTTCAATTTATATTTAAAGCTGGTGCTTTTCTTGTAGTCCCGTATAAATTTGATCAAGATCTGACTAGTAGTTTTTGAGTTATCGTAAATAATTTAATTGACTTAGACTACAAATTCAAATTCAATTCAAATTAATTTATTTCAGATAACATAAGATCCATATCATTGAAAAACATTGATTAATTGATAATAAAAATAATAATATGTCATTAAAATACAATTAAAATACATTGAAATACAAATAAAATACATTCGAATCGGAATACAATAAATACAAATTACACATAATTACGAGTATTAATAATACCCGCTCGCTCCCACAATTACTGGGACATGCCTGTCGCAGCAATGCCGGAGGAGAGGAGAGTCTAATCTGTCACCTTTCATTTTCAGGATAATATTGGAGCTTGCCCGCACTCTGCGCACCAGTGACGCACACCGCTTACGCATGGTCACATGACAACAGGCAGTGCGCGCCTCCGCAAACATGCCAGAGGCACTGCAGAAGCGGGGCAGCCCCAAGATCACCCTAAAAGCGTTATTGTACAGGATGCGGAGATCATTGTAACTTTGCTTATTATAGTCTGCCCACAGGCTGGATGCATAGAATGATGTAAAATAAGCTCTAAATAGTGTAATTTTTACCTCCTGTGAGCATCGCGCAAATCTGCGGGCTATCATGTTAGCTCTAATGGACAACGCTCTTCGCTCCCGCTCAATGTCCGCATTGTCCTTGAGGTCATTAGTGATTAGATGTCCCAGGTACTTAAATTGATTGACAACCTCTAGGGGCACACTATTCAATAATACTGGTGGTAAATCCTGGGGACACTTGGAACCTGCCTTAAAGACCATGCATTTACTTTTCTTTACATTGTACTTTGACTACGTTGATGATGTTCTCATTTTATGTAAACTGAAGTCGGTTGTACAATTATTTTAATTTTACCACTTGTTATTAAAAGTTTATTATTTTACTCTTAAAAGGACATGTGAAAAGAATATCACAAATTCAAGGTGTCTAATACATGAAGTGGCAAAGGGCCGGCCATGTAGCACGAAGAACGGACAACCGATTTGAAAGAAAGGTTCTCGAGTTGCAGCCTTCTACTGGGAGGCGAAGTGTAGGCCGGTCTCCCACTAGATAAAGTAATCACCTGGTAAGATATGCAGGAAGTCAATGGATGCGGATGGCTCAGGACCGTGCTTTATGGCATTCCTTGGGGAGGCCAGTGTTCAGCTGTGGACTTGTGAAGGGCTGTAATGAATGAAATGAATCTAAAAGGTAACAACTAAAATTTCGTCTAAATACTTAAATTAAAACCTTTATCACCTACATTACCTTTATAAGATGATTAAATTATTATAAAAATAGATAGGATATAGATAGCACCACATTAATTTAACAATTTGTATTCTAGCATGAACCAGTTGCTCGGATCCAGCTGAAGTTCGAACTCAAGTCCCGCAGCTCTGTAGTTGGATACACTGAGACGTACATGTGTTGTTAATACAAGACAAATAACCAAAATTATCACGTAGTCTGTTTTATACGAGTACACCTACGAACAAATTCACCTAAAACACAAAAACCTCTTCATTTCGCAACCTCACTCTAACCGAGAAATGAATCCACGTGGAAACGAAAGGGTAACCGTTCTACAGTGAATTATTATCCCGCTTTGTCTCTTTCATCGTCAATCTGCGTGATACCCTTTCGGGTCTGGTTTATTGCTGTCGTTTTTCGTTGAATTTATTTTCTGTTTAATATACCGTTATATCTGTATTAAATGAATCGCATAATACAAATTTTTACTTGAATTGTAAGCAACTATGCTACATTTTTTAAGTTGGCAATGTTACGTTAGGTAACGTTACTGCCCTTATACGTCCAGTTGCTGAGCACAGGTTTCCTCTCATTCTCAGAGGGTTTATGAAGCAATTAGTACAAAACGTTGATTGAGCATTGCTCGAGGTTTCTTTGCGTGATAGACTTAAAAATGAGGATATCCGTTGTAGAATTAGAGTAATTGACATAGCCCAACGGATTAGTAAGTTCAAGTGGCAATGGGCTGGCCATATTGCTTGAAGAACCGACAATTGATGGAGAAGCAAGGTTGTCGAGTGGCAGCCTCGTACCGGTAGCCGAAGTGTAGGCCGGTCCCCCATTAGATGGAGTGATGACCTGTTAAGATATGCAGGAAGTCGATGGAGGCGGGTGGCTCAGGACCGAGTGTTGTGGAATTTCCTGGGGGAGGTCTAGGTTCAGCTGTGGACTTGTGAAGGCTGTAATGATGATGATGATGATGTTTATTGAGCGCCACATTACACGTAACATTATTTATTAGAGATGTAGGTTTCCTTACAATGTTTTCCTTCTCGAGCGACAACATGATAAGGCAGCACTTAAAATTGCAACTAAAAGTTTTATTGGTGCCGGCAAAGTGCTAAATATTCAAGATTATTTATATGTATATCTGGATAAGTCATAGATACGAAACTATATATCTAATTTTGGTCACGGTGGGCAGTTTCAAAAGAGACTAATCACTTGTGCAGGACAGTATTATAAAGCACTAGTATGTGTACAAGCACATGTGCACTCTGTGCTCCCTTACTTTCAAGTGTATGCCTAAGCACAAGTGCTTTCTGTATTACTTCACTCTCATAGTCCAATGAGACGGCAATCGTACACCATAGGAGATACACCAGGTGCAAGAACCAATGGCTATACATTTTTTTTATAAAATAAGTGTGTGACAAACGAGCACACATTCCACCTGATGGTAAGTGGTTGCTGTGGCCAATGGACATCTACATCTATCCTCGATTACGAATCAAAATGCAGATGTGTTGTCACCCATGAAGACTAAGATGGAATGCCTCGTTTCCAGTAAAAAATGGTCTCTGGTTCTCTACACTCACCATACGAAACACAGCAGCGTTATGCTGCTACTTACGCTTTATCCCCGGTCAACCTGACCTATTCGTGCTACAAGTATACTACTAATATAGCTGCAGCACGGCTCAACTACTTAAACGTGCCAAGAAATATAGTTGAAACACCGCAAATTTCCTGCTGCTACTGAGAATTTCTTGACAGATAAACTCGAAAACTGATTTTGGTCCGACCTGGGATCGAACCTAGGACTGCATGGTTAGCAGTTGCACTTACGACCAATAGAACAACCAAGCAGTCACGTCTTTACTGGAACTGTACAGATGGTATAAACATCTCGTTAAGTGAAGACATAAAATAGATCAGCGACAGAGATCAGCGTCAAAGGAGAGAGGTCTAGTTCTGTGAACGCTTCCTAAATATTTTTTTTTAATAGAATAAGGGAGACAAACGAGCACACAGTCCACGTGATGGTAAGTTGTTGCTGTGGCCCATAGATATCTACATCTATCTTCGTTTGCGAATTAAAATGCAGATGCGTTGTCAGCCGTGAGGACTAAGATAGAACGCCTCTTTTCCAGTAAAAAGGGTCTCCGGTTCTCTACACTCATCAAATGAAAAACAGCAGCATTAAGTTGCTATTATAGACAGGTATTTTGTGAGAGCGTGGTCCTTCCCCGGTCGAACCGACTCGTTCGTGCTACAACTATACTATTAATATAGCTGCAGAATGGCTTTACTACGTTAAATATGGTAGTATGATACCCAGCACTAGGCTATTACGTGCTAATAATGATGTTTAACACTATCTTTATTCCCTTGTTGTCGTTATATTGCAAATTTAATTATTTTCTAAAGCACTAACTATTTCCAGTAATTTAATAAAAATAATAAACAAGTTATATTGTCTGTCTAAACTTCGTTTCATGTAGGATGGTAATGCTGTGAAACTATTAAACAAGGTTTGTACATCGGAACGAGTAGTTACGGAGCAATCAAAGGTTTATTGGAAGTAGGGCGAACCGCCCTTCGGTAAAACAGTGCATCAACGAGTTGATAAGCCATCCGTATAGGATAGTTTATTTGTACTTGCATTTATTAGAATTGCGTTAAGATGTTGGTCCACTTACACAGCCGCCACACGATGAATCTAAGTATACAAGCAAATAACCATTGTAATATATATTATGTAGTTTATTATTAATCAGTGACCACTTTAAACTCGGTATTTTGTTTCGAAAACTGTGTGCGGTATGGGAATATGATACTTTTAATTTCTCCGTAAAACGGTTTTATCACGCTGTCGTCGCACCACAAGCGAAACGCACCGAAGCCTAAATCGCGCTATCAAAGATCCGAAGTATTAAAATATATATAGAATAGCTCCGTACCACCACACCGAGCGTTGGCCGTTCCATGGGATGACTACTTTGTCCGGTGGGAGATGCACCTCTTTCTTTCCACGGCCAAAATCTTATCCAATAACACGTATTAGTTTTGTTGTAACAATTTAACGTTGAAGTAGAGAAATGTAATTTTTTTTGCATCGAAACATTAAGAGATATTGGATATCTAATGACTCGCTAGACCCTAACTTATAGATATCCCATATCGCTTGCTTTTGCATAATGAATATTATTTACAATACAATCGATGTAGAAGTAAGTTAAGTAGACTTAATTACCTTTGTTAAGTAGATTTGTTGCTTCATTAATCAGCTTTGTAATCTTTCTAATAACGAAGATTACATAACTTAACTTCAAAGCTATTTCATCAATATGCGCTCTCTACTGGAGATTGGAATCAAACTTTCACAAAGTACTATCTTATAAATTAACTACAGGGTTGAAAAGGTTTTATAACTATTTGGAAACAATATCCAGTAGTAACAATAGGCCGTGACAGTGCGAAGTAAGTTCATTTTCATTTAACTTTAAATGAAAATGAAATATCATAATCAAAAAGATCATTTATGTAGATGAAGAACAAAAATGGGTCACGTCTTGTCCCGATGACACTACAACTTTTATTGTAAACTTTAGCTCTCGCTACTAAATTCCACAATGTGATCGTATGTGGTAAAATACTGGAATAATTATTTGCATTTCATACAAAAACTTGTTCAAAAAGACTTGTTTAAAAAGGCCGGCAACGCACCTGCAACTTCTCTGGTGCTGCAGTTGTGGTGTGATAGTCACTTACCATCAGGTTAGCAGCATGTTTCTTTCCACTTCTAATATCATATAAAAAAAAACAATTATAGAGTTTTGCTTTCAATAAATTCCCAGTAGCAGCCCGACGTAAGGAAGCGGCGGAGTTTCACCCCCGTACTTTGTAAAGCGACGTTGGCCCTGCGTCTGATCACTCTCTGGTCGTGTTGAATTGCCATCCCACCGGAATATGGTAGTAGAGGAATAGAGAGCGCACCCTGCGCTTGTGCATACACTCAGGAATAATTTAAAATTTAAAATTTTGTACAATCGACTTCAATATAAATTATTAAGAATAACTCAAAAACTATTCGCCAAACACTGATCAAATTTATATGGGACCACATCAGAAGCATCAGCTTTTGTATAAAAAAGAATCATCGAAATCGGTTCACCCAGTAATAAGTTATGAGGTAACACACATTAAAAAAAACATACCGTCGAATTGAGTACCGGCTCCTTTTTGAAGTCGGTAGAAAAACGTTGTTGCACATAAATCACAATCAATTTGGGATAATTTCAAATAAAAGGAGAAGCCTTATTTACTCGTATTTTCAAAAACTGCAATAACGGTATATCACTATTTATATATTAGAACTTAAGTTTAAAATTTGGCTACTACTCTTTGAAAAATAACCCTGTATGGATATGTGTTGAGACGGTTGATGGATTCTGATTTCACGAGACAACAAATCACGTGTCAATTCTTAATATGGCTTTTGAACAGTGAAATTTTTATTAACAGTCGTATAAAGTAAAAAAAAAAGTAAATATTTTTTTCAGTTACAGTATATTTTTTATGTAAACTTATTAATTCATGCAATAAAGTAAACATAACAAAGTATAAAAGTATAAACCTCAATTTTAGTAAAATAAGTAACTGGTGTAATAAAGTGAACGTAAATAAGTCCATGATTATGAAAAAATCTCTCTGCCAGTTGAAAAACAATTACGCTATTCTCCTTCTCGAAACATTATGTTTTAATTTCACGGACACCGCTTTTTCAATGTTTTCCTTTGCTATTAAGGTAGACGTTGCAGTTTGTTTTTAATTTTTGATCTTCACTCCGCCTGCGAAGCGTGATGGGAGCGGCCCATATCCAGAAATGGGATTTTAAATGATGAAGTGGAAAAAGACGGCGATGTCTTTATAGATGTAAATGTCCCATATATCAATAGTTTATCACATCTCTGTCACCCTTCAAGCGAAAACTCTTTTTTTTTTATTCATATATAATGGGTTTTGTCGTTGATGCGATTATGCCGCCCTGGTAGTTTCAAAAAAATCTTAAATATAATTACTAACAAATAAACTTATTATGTTTACTAGTTACTTAATCTCTTATAAACTAACAAATACAGTTTTTTGGCATCATCTGATAACGGGTCGGATAAAATACTATTACTACTACCAATTAAGGACAAATGTAAATTACAATTTGCTCTTTCTCTTGAGTTCTGGGCACATTCTATCAAAATGTGATAAACATCACCGATAATATTACAAACTGAACAATTTGGTGAGGTAATTTTTCGCATCAAGTATAAAAATTTATTGCATGGAATGTGTCCAGATCTGAGTCTTAATGCTGTTACAGTGTCGCGTCTACACAATACTCTGTTATCTATCCAGGTTGATTGCATTGGGTGTGGCTGGATCGTACGGTACCATATACACTTTTCTTTTGATCTTTCGTCAAAATATTCTTTCCAGAGATCATAACAATATTTTTTCAATAAAGGTACGTAATTTTGAAATGAAGGGGTAATATCTATGTCAATGCCATCAGAGATAGCTTGCTTGGCTAAGATATCAGCTTTCTCATTACCCTCTAAGCCAATATGCGAAGGTATCCACTGTAAATATACTATTCTGGAACTTAACTAGAAGCTGTAAAATCGCCTGTAACTTAACTAGAAGCTGTAAAATCGCATATGCTACTGGTAAGCCTCGGAAAACCGAAGTACAGCGAGCACTAGCGAAGCGCACTCCTTGAATCCGTTAAAATAACGACATTGTTATAATTATTTGACTGTGTGTAGGATAAAGCTTCATAGATTGCCACAAGTTCCGCTTCCATTATTGAAATACTCCCATTGATTTTTAACTTTATTGCCATACCGTGCAATATATCGTAAAATGAAGCCCCGATTCCGAAATTATCTTTCGAACCATCTGTAAATATCTTCAAGTAAGTCGGGTACTGTTCGTTTAGGTAATTAATACACATGTTTTTCAAGGTCTATTCATGGTATTGATGTTTAGGGTTTAGGACTCCATCTATGTTTGGTCTTAAAAAATCTGAAAGGTTTAAACTAGTGATCCACTGATTCAGCGAAAATATACCTAACTCTTAAGTAGAGAAACTCTAAAGTAGCTTAGCAGTAGAAATAATAGATGATAATAATAGGTAACATAATGAAATATCTCGAGTTATACCTGGCATCGACATATTCCACAACTCTTACGCTTCTTATGCGTCTTTAAAAAAATCATCGATCATCTATTGATATCTTTTTTCATTTTTTCTTTCTCAATATTTTTAGATATGTTTGTTTGTGAATGTTATGTACACTTTTTTATAGGATCAGAGTGACAAGCGAGCATACAGTCCACCTGATGGTAAGTGGTTGTTGTGGCCAATAGACATCTACATCTATCCTCGTTTGAGAATCAAAATGCAGATGCGTTGTCAGCCGTGAGGACTAAGATGGAATGCCTCTTTTCCAGTAAAACGATCTCAGGTTCTCTACACTCACGATACGAAACCAAGCAGCATTAAGTTGCTACTTTATGATGGTATTCTGTGAGAGCGTGGTCCTTCTCCGGTCGAGTCGACCCAATCGTGCTACTAACTAAACAATACAATTAATATAGCTGCAGCATGGCTACAATAATTGTATACTTCTTATTTATGTGCATATTAGTGAGCGTGTTACTTTTTAATTTAGTGTGTTAATGTTGAATATATAATATTGTAAATGCGCTAATGAAATAAATAAATAAATAGGTATTTATTTATTTCAAAATAGAGTAATGTGTTTATTTAGTGGGACTTAAGGCAAGTCATGTTCTTCATTAATTTCCTCAAATGCTTCGAGACTGAGATCGTACATAGCGAACTAGTTAATGTTAGCGGTTTAATGATATTCCAAGAAATAATAAAATAACGCCTATGTCAAGGTGATAAACTTAATTCAAAGAATTTTAGATTGATACAGAAATTTTACTGTGTGACCCATTCTTGGTTATTTACGATAATTGCATTCATTTTACTTTTTGATTATTTCTAATATATTTACTTCTAAAGTAAAATAAATATTATACAATCAATATTCAAATGCAGATTTAATAAACTCTGGGTCTCCCCATATTCGTCTCTTATGTTACACACGGCATATCAGCGGACAAAATAAGTTAAGGCGCAGGTTGAGCAAAATGTCGCGCTAGTCGTTATTTGTGCTGTTTTTAGAAGCTATCTACTTTTTATTTAAAAGATATATCAACAAATAAAAAACACATTATATTTCTACATAATCTTGACTCCATAAAAGCTATATCCAATTTTTTTTAAAGGAATAAATATTAATATAATCTCCTTACAACGAAACCACATAAATGTGAAATTATTATTGATAACATGCATCTCCTCGTAAAGTAAGTATTATTTTATTTTGCGATTTACACCAATGGATAGGCAATTTATTAATGAATATTTCTATTGAAAATTTTTTTTCAAAAGACCAAAATTTGATTTTATTAAGAATTTATTTTAAAATCTGGGCATATTCACTGCTCACGGGCTTGCTGAAGTCAGTGAGCCCTGAGCTCTTCGACGCGAAGCCCGTGTCGTTAGAGCGTCGACCAGCACACACACTCACGTCATATTAGTCGATAATAATATTACTTATTAGGGGTTATTTATAGGTAGTATTATTTGTTTGTTTTGGGTATAATTTTTCGTATTAGTTATATATATATATATATATATATTTGTTGTGTTTTTTACTGCGCGATGAAGCTTTTTGCGTGTATTTTTTTTTGAAGTAAATGCAAATAAAAAAAATGAAGCACCATTAGCATGTAAGGTTCGAATCCATAATTAAAATTTCGACAAATATTATAATTGACACTACAAAAGGCTAATTCAATATTATCACCCAACCACAATATCTTATTAGGTATAGTACCGCCTCGTTGGTCTAGTGGTTGTAGTAGTGCGAGTGCTGATCATGAGGTCTCGGTTTCGAATCCCGGGTCTTGTCAAAAAGTCAGTTATGAGTTTTTGGCCCGTTTTTGTTTTTATTTATTGCTTGTTTTTTCTTCTTTTTCAAAAAAAAAATACTTGAGTACATAATATGTTCTATACGCCAAATGTCAGAGAGAAAAGCTAGTACATCTTTTGCTAAACTTTAAAATCTAAAACCAATTTTAAAACAGACGAATTGATCATAACTCTCTTAGCTATAAAATAAGTTATGATCTAATTAATGGTATTTATTCCAGTTTATGGCAGCTCTGATTTATATTACGTGGCTGAAATTAGGTACATCTTATTAGGTACGTCAAACCAAATAACAGCCGAGCGGCTGACATTATGCACTCCATACATTTCTTATATTATCTAATTACAGTCCCATTAATTTCCACTAAAAGAAAATAAATAAGTTGTAAATTCAAACAAAAATAACTGCATTACTATGTCTATAGTCATATTCATATAAATCAAAAAGCCTATATATGAGATAATGTAAAGTAAGCATAATTTTACCGGGATCATAACTTGTCAAATAATTAGGAAAATGATCGTTTTTCGTTGCGTACCTGTTTTGATTTTAACACTGTTAGGTTTAAAACTGCGAGGTAATATTTGAATAAATATAGTTTCCTCTAGGTACGAAGAATTTTTTAGATGAAAATATTTGTAGTTAAGACTACTAGAAATCTTATTTATGAAGTAAAAAGGCGAAAAGACTGCAATTAGGGGCATTAGGGGCTTCTACCCTAATTCTGTAAAAAGTATCTAAGTAGGTATTAATATACCTACTTTTTACTATAAACTAAAATTTTTTTAAACTAAATTTAACTAAAAAAACTAAAGTGACCATTTATTTTTTAACTCAAAACAGGACATGGGTTTATTTACACTCTAAAAACTATAACTTTACACAATTAGTGTTCAATATAAAATTATATTCGGTATAGACGGTAATTATTAAATGCAACATATTTTTTTAAATTATTAATTACATTTGTCAGTGGATTAAATTTGCTTTAATAAAGTTGGTGATAATTTTAAATAAGAATAAAATTCTGCTTAAGTTTTTTTATGGTTACCTTTGTTAACAACATCGCCTTTAGAACTGGAACCGTAAGTGTTTCTTTCAGACGTCCACAATTTGTTCAAAATAAAAAAAATATTCTTTCTACTGGAGCATTTGTACCAGGGAGACATAAAATATATTCGATTAAAAAAAATTATGTTGAAGATTGTTGACTTTGAATACTTCCATCCAACGAGTTACGGGACAATTTTGTGTCCCGGAGCTTTGTTTGGGGACAATGGAACAGGTGACTGAGAAAAGGGACAGTCCCGTTCAAAACGGGACGTATGGTTACTTTAGCTATAAACCGGCGACGACTCCGTGGCGCACTGGCTTAGCAATCAGTTGCTGCACTGGGGGCCGCGGGTTCGAATCCCGCACGGAACAAGTATTTGTATGGCCTACAAATAATTGTTCCGGGTCTGGATGTTTGTCCTTGTGCAATTTATGTTTGTAAACTGCCTCCACGACTCTCATTCTATATTACTCTCACTCTGCGAAACATCCTATTTATTTATTTATTCTTTATTGCACCAAATATTTGTACAAAAGGCGAGCTATCTATCTATTTACCTATAGTGAGTAGGTATCTTTTAAACTCACAATTTTCAATGCTTCATTTTTAATATATAATTAATTATAAAATTTCATAATTAGATAATATTATATGAGAATACATAACTCTAATATAATGCAACTAATATACCGAATAAAAAATTTGAGATACATTTATCGTTGTAGGTACGCTGTGTGTATTTCCATAAAATAGTTAATTGATGTTGAAAAAATACTACGTTCTTACAGTAGGTGGCGCCTTACATATTTCTTACGTGATATTATATTGTAGCGAGTCGGCGCGGCACACCAAATGCTCAAGGTCGTTCGCATGGAGTAGCCCCTTAACAAAAATGCTACAACAAGGCTTATGAAACGACAGAAAACGGCATTCAGTTTGTCACCTTTCATCGGAGCGGTGGTGGAACGCGGAGCTTCCGTCATTGAAAATATTGGAAAAATATTTACCGGAGTTTTATCGCATTAAGGGAACGGAGTTTGTCGAGGCGGCGACATCATTTGCGTTTGTTAAGCAAATAATATCTCGAAATGCCGCGCAGTTTAGTTATTGTAATGAGGTTTATCGCGTGCCTTGTTGGTTATATTACCTAGAAAAAAAAATGTTTATATATTAATTTTGGTTTTTTTTAATGGAGTAAGGGTGACAAACGAGAGCACCTGATGGTAAGTGGTTGCTGTGGCCCATAAACGTCTATATCTATCCTCGATTAAGAATCAAAGTGCAGATGCGTTGTCAACCCTCAGGATTAAGATGGAAAGCCTCGTTTCTAGTATAAAGCGTCATCCAAAAAACCTTCAAGGAATTTACTAAGAATATACAAGTACCACGAATTTCACACACAATAATTAAAATAATATACTAACAATTTCACACACACATAGATACATTATCACTCGGTGATAGCGACAACTCGGATACAGAATCGGATCAGTCGCTCGACTGATTCGCATATTAACTACCTTACCATCCATCTTGCCAAATGCCATCAAAAACATAACTTGTAAAAAAAAAACCAAGTCTCGCAACTCAGTTCCTCTACTGTAAAAAGTTGTGCAAGTGCCTTAGAGTTTTGATGATCGGTCAGTCAGTGAGTGACAAAATTAAGAAACTTTGACTAGTCTTAACTACTGGTTCAAATTTAAAGAAATTTGAAATATACTGAGATTATAAAATCTCTACTTGGTTACTGAAAATTCAAGCTTCTAGTTTTATCCACAAAGAAGTTACAGGGTTTCGAAAATGGCCTGAACTGCTTCGAGAAAAGGATGGTACGGCCGTGCCGCTTTTTTGCTCGACTTGGCGGGGGCACTGCCGTGCCCCCAGATCTGAAACTGAATCTGAAATACTATATTAGGTAAGAGGGTTATACCTACGCAGATGTACTGCTAAACATAAAACAGTCCTAGCATCAGTACTGCAGCAGATATATTGAATACACCTGTATTCAATATAATATACACTATGAACTTGTACGCTGAATTTTATATACGAGTAATAAAAAATACTTAGAAGAAAATATGCTTGAAATACTTAAAAAATTACACTCAAGTCTCTTAAATTTAAAATTTTACATGTATTTATGTTAGCTATCACAGTGTAATGCTTCGAAATGAATTTGCAGATAGTATTACAATTTCATGTAGACTCTCCCGCCAGGAAGCCATCTCGGAGTTATCAGCGTGACATTAACGTGCACTACACACTATTATATTGCTTGGTAAACAATAGTAAGTACTTCTTTTTGTGTGTAAATTGTACACACTTATACTTACTAATACCGTCATTATATTTTCTACCATGGAAAACTGCAGTAGACTAGGCCGAAAAAAAAACTAGACATATACATTCATGTGTTCGTAAAACACACACACACACACACACACACACACACACACACACACACACACACACACACACACACACACACACCTGCATAGTTAGATATTGATACAAAAATACATACCATTTATCTTTATATACAAGGCGTATGTATGAAGATATAATAAATAATCGATATCAATTGAGAGTCAGGTTTGTTCTTAAAATATAACCTTTTTAACGTTTATAAAATTTATAATATAAAATTAAAATTTTGTACAACTGACTTCAATATACATTGAATAGGAAATTGATCTCTTTTTAATAGTAAAATGCTGTAATTTGCTCAATCGACCTTTACTTGATCTCTAAATTTTACAACGACGACAGGTACAACATTTTTTAAACATACCTACACAGCTTACGGACTAATATTGGCATGAGAACTGCTAATATAATTTGACAGGCGCTTCAACATGCCCCCCGGCGTTGAAAGTCTACCTTTCAACCAGATTCTTCAGGTTCAGGAAGCGGACAAATTTTGCTAAATGATCGGCGAACTATACCAGTCGATGTTTTGATATCCGCCACCCTTGATACGCCGTCCGAGCCTGGATGGACTGCGACGATGCGACCCATCTTCCACTTTAATGGCGGTGAATTCTCCTCTTTTAGGAGTACCAGTGAATTTAACTTCAAAGAGCCTTTACAGGAACGCCATTTCATCCGCAGTTGAAGCTCTGATATATATTCCTTGCTCCATCTAGCCCAAAAATGTTGACGTAATTGTTCTATTCGTTGAAATCGGGTTAAAGAGCTTACGGAATGATCTTTATAGTCTGGTGTCGGCAAGGAAGTCAAGGGGCGTCCAACCAAAAAATGACCGGGCGTTAGTGGTAGCAAGTCTTCAGGATTCGTTGACAAAGGTGTGAGTGGTCTGGAGTTAAGTATAGCCTCAATTTGTATTAATGTGGTATTTAGTTCCTCGTAAGTCACATTACAATTGCCCAGCACTCTAACTAAATGATATTTAATGCATTTGACACCAGCCTCCGCAAGCCCAGCAAAATGGGGAGAATAAGGCGGTATGAAATGGAAATTAATTCCTTCATTTGCCATTACCTCAGATAAAGAATTACAATACGTCCTAATAAATTTTGAAATGTCATTGTATGCGCCTACAAAGGAGGTACCATTATCCAAATAAATATTAAGAGGTTTCCCTCTTCTAGACATAAATCTGCGCAAAGCTAATATGAAGGTATTGCTAGTTAAATCACCCACTAATTCAAGATGAATTGACTTAGTCGCCTTACAATTTTACAACCACGGCCATGGCGAGAAACAGATTGAATTGGTCCCGCATAGTCTAGTCCAATATTATGAAATGGAAAACCAGAAAGGATGCGTTGGTGTGGTAGGTTGCCCATTATTGGAGAGATGGTTTTTCCTTTCATTCTATTACATCTTACGCATTGTCGATAACAAGATCTGGCCAAATTACGACCTCTAATCGGCCAGTACATCTCTCTTATAGTGGCCAACATTAGCTGTGGTCCCGCGTGCATTAACCTTATGTGCTCATAATTGAAGAGCAATTTGGTAAAATAATGAGTGGACTGTATAAATATGGGATGTTTTTTCTCATAACAGTAATCGGAATTTTCAAGACGCCCTCCAACACGCATTATTTTATTATCATCGAGAAATACATTAAATTTATGCAACGGACTTTTAGTGGGTAAACTTTTATTTTTAATTAACATGGTGTATTCCTCAAATGATTCACTCTGGGATATTCTTATAATAACATTGAGTGCGGTTTGCAACTCTTGATTGCTTAGAGGACCGTGAACGGATTGCTTTCTACAATTATTAATAAAACGCAGCACATAAGCAACGGTCCGATTTAATCTAGTATATTTAGAAAAGCGTTTAAATTCAATTAATTTGTTCCCACCTAAATCTTCATTGTTGCTAGAATGAAGTATTCCGTGGAGGATAACATTTGACGATTTAATCTCAGGCAACTCGTGATTAATACTTAAGAAATTTGCAGGCCAGTGAGAGACCTCTTTCTTTAAAAATTCAGGTCCTGACCACCACTTACTCATGGATGGAATATCCTTACAACTCACACCGCGAGAAATATGATCGGCCGGATTACACTCTGTTGGGACATGCCTCCACTCGCAATTTCCAGTCTTCTCTAATATTTCAGCAACCCTATTTCTGACAAAGGGTTGTAGCTTGCTAGGTAACACCTTTAACCATCCTAACACGATGGACGAATCTGTCCAAAAGAAAGTGCGCTTAGCCTGTTGTCTCAGCGATGCTACAACCTTTTGGTAAAGGCGAGCTCCAACAAGTGAACCACAAAGTTCCAGTCTTGGGATTGTTATAGGTTTAAGCGGCGCGACACGACTTTTCGCCATCAATAATTGAATTAAAACCTCACCCTGATCATTAACACTACGCACATATAAACAGGCGCCATATGCTCGCTCAGAAGCGTCCGAGAAAATATGAAATTCAAACCAACTAGGCGAGTCACAAATAACACGACGTGGAATACGTAGAGTATTTAATTTAGGTAAATCGACTATTATCTCAGCCCACATCTTGCTGATTTCTGGCGTCAATTGCTCATCCCATGACAGCTTGAGCAGCCACAACTGTTGAAGAAGCATTTTCATCTTAATTACACAGGGAGATAGAAGTCCTAGTGGATCAAAAATCTGAGAAATCACAGATAACATATCACGCTTTGTTCTACCTGAGAATAGCCCTCCTATAGGGAAACAAAGTTGGTCAGTATGTGATTGCCAACCAAGGCCTAAAGTTTTAGTCGGTTCAAAGCCACCAATATTCAAATCAAGCGGAGAAATATCATTTTCACTAACCAGTTGAGATTCATTCGACTTCCACTTTCGCAAAACCATATGAGCTGATGCAAGTGTGGAAGTCACTTTACGGCGCAAATCTGTAACCTCGTTAATATCATCCCCTCCCGTTAGCAAGTCATCAACGTAAAAATCGTGAATGATCACTTGAGCAACCTTGTCATCGGTACACTCTAAGCCTAATTGTTGGAGGCACCTAGTTGCCAAAAAGGGAGCACTAGAGGTGCCGTAAGTCACGGTGTTAAGTTGATAAGCTTGAAGCTGTTCTGAAGGGTTATCACGCCAGACAATTTGTTGCAAATAGCGGTCATCGGGATGAATGACTATTTGCCGGTACATTTTCTCAACATCAGCTGTGAGAACGTATTTGTGTAGCCGAAAGCGTAAAAGAATGGACAAAAGGTCGTCCTGTACCACGGGACCTACCATCTGTATATTATTCAAGGAAACACCCGAAGAAGTCGGACTGCTAGCATTGAAAACGACTCTTAATTTAGTAGTAGTACTACTTTCCCGAAGCACACCGTGATGTGGTATAAAATGCATCTTACGTGGTAAATTATCATTCTCACATTTCTCCATATGACCCAGACTTTCATACTCTGACATAAATTCTTTATACATTTCATAGACCTGAGATTGACCTGCTAACCTGCGCTCTAGCGATAGTAAACACTTTTTAGCTCGTGGCCAAGAATCACCTAATACGTCAGGATTATGTTTTAAGGGTATCCTCACGCAAAATCGACCATTTGCCAGTCGCGTGGTGTTTTTTAAAAAGTGTTCTTCGCATAATTTTTCTTCGTTTGAATAAAGAGACGCAGGGCTTACCTCTTCGAGGTGCCAGAAGCGTACTAATTGTTTTTGTATATCTTCATCTAAATCTTTACTAGCCTCATCTTGAAATATTCTTGTAAAATTACATTTAATAAAGTTAACCCCTTTCTTTACATATCTATAATCTATCGGACCTGATACTAACCATCCTAAGCTAGTTTCACAAAGAATCGGCTGACCGTCCCCTAATTTTAATCTCTGCGTTCCTATTAAGTCCCAAAAGACATCAGCACCTATAAGCATGTCAACGGGAGCAGGTGAGTGAAAATTAGGATCTGCCAGAGAAATATTAGATGGAATTTTTAAGTTTGACAAATTAACATATCTAGTAGGTACATTCTGGGTTATTGATGGTAGGACAAAACAATGAAGATTACTAGAGAAGTTATCATTCAATGATTTTATCGATACCTTACAAATCTTCTTGATGTGTGCCGAAGCATTATTAATACCGACTACCGACTGATTTACATTTTGAGCGGGCAAACCTAGCCTTTGATATAACTCTTCAGTTATTAAACAAGCGTTACTGCCACTATCAAGAATAGCACGAGCAATATATGGACAACCATTCTTACCTATAACTTTAATTAATGCCGTCGATAACAATACGTCGCCTTGTTCACTACACGATGCAGTGCCTACCTTTGCGGATAATGACAGATGTGCGTTAGAATTGGATGACAACTGTGAGCCTGTCGAACTGTTTGTTTGTTCGAAATGACCTTGCATAACGGGCTTATTATTACCACTACTCGTGTTAGATGTATTAATATCTGTAATTGGTTTTGACTGGTAATCTGCGACGTGCACGAGAGTGTTATGCTTTCGGTGGCATATTTTGCATCCTGGCTTTTTGCAGTGATTTGCATAATGTCCTGAATTAAGACAATTGAAACATACTTTATACTCTGGCAGTAACTGTAGACGCACATCGTTACTTAATCCAAGAAACTGAGGACAACTGCTTAACTTATGGTCACCCTTACATTTAGGACACAGTTTGGCGGAAAAGGCCGAACCGTTTTTATTACCGGTATCCCGCACTGAAACCATTGCCTTAACTTTTGGAGCATATTTTATAGAAGAATTTAAACGGTTAGTAGCACCAGAATTAGACATTTCTAGTGTTTCGATTAAATCGGCTCGATTTTTTAAAAACATCAAAAATATATCGAACGTAATAGGTGTATCTTTCTCCAAACGACCTTTAGACTCTTCCCATTCACGATATGTCTTAGCATCTAATTTTTGAGTAATAATATGAATGAGAAGTGTGTCCCATTGTTTAGTTGGCTCACCGAGTGATTCTAGTGCACGTAAATTTTTATTTATTTGGTCAATAAGACGTTTTAAGTTGACAGACAATTCTTTATTAATTGGTGCTATATTAAATAAGGCTGTCACGTGATTTTGAATTAGTAGTCTTTTATTATCATATCTATCACATAATATAGTCCATGCGACGGTGTAATTAGCTGCCGAGAATTCGATTGACTGTATTACCACAGCAGCGGGCCCTTCCAACGACGCTCTCAGATAGTGAAACTTATTTATGTCATCTATCTCGTCATTTGAATGTATGAGGCTCATGAACGTGTCATGAAACTCTAACCAATTATCATAAGAACCATTAAATTTAGGTAGTTGAATAGTGGGCAGTTTAACAAATTTATGATTGCCGGAATGAGAGCCACCGTCACTGCTTACGTCATCTGACTTAATGCAATCTGCTAAGATCCTTTTTGCAAGAGAAAGCGATTTAAAATACAGGGATTCAAAATCAGTTCGTTCTGATATCTGGGCGTCTATATTATCAGTATTACACTCGATGGATAATTGTACCTCATCATATCGTTCATACATTGACTCAATCCTACTAATACGTAATTGCAACTCATTTACCTCAGTAGCAGCCAATGAAGATACCTTCAGTGAATTTAAATAATTTGAAAAAGCTGTTATTTGTCCCTTGTAACTAGCTCGTTTCCTAATTTGCTCCTTATCTTCTGGCATGCTGGCTGGTATTGGGAGACTAGTGCAAATGCCTGAAATTTATACAAACAAGAAGTTTATATTTTATAAAATATAATTCATAAGTAGTTTTATACAATTTTGCTTACAGTTGTAAAGAAATGAAAACTAATTCCCTTACTTATTTTTCAAACTCTTAAATAATTAAACAAAATGGTACATGTACTACCTTGATATTTAACTTTATAATTAACAACAATTAAGGGTAACAAATACAATTCAGACCATCAAACAGCTTCACAGGTATGCCTTAGTATGTAATAAATAATATTATGCAATTTTTTCAATTATACACTCTCTTGACTTATTTTTTTTTTAAAAACAGTTTAAACCAATAAAGAGAAAAAAAATATTATAATATCGTCAATATAATTTAACTAAGCTTTATAATTTGATTTAATCATGATTTGACGGTTATTAGAAACTATATAAAACAATATTAAATGAATTTTAGCCGATTAAATACTTTAAGTTATACGTAATTATTTTATAGGTAATTTGGTACTAACCTGATAAATTAGCAGTCGATTTACACAAAATACTACCTGATAATGAGTGCTGGGTTAAATAAATTAAATAATAGTCCAATATCTAAGGGGCTAAGACTCCAGATTTCTTGGTTAAATATCTTCACTCCCTCGGTGGTATTTCCACAACGAATATTTAAGACTTCCCAAGCGTATTCCACTAAATAATATCTTGTCCAATTACGTTTTTTCAAATCCGGCTTCGATTTAGGACCATGAATAGGAAATTGATCTCTTTTTAATAGTAAAATGCTGTAATTTGCTCAATCGACCTTTACTTGATCTCTAAATTTTACAACGACGACAGGTACAACATTTTTTAAACATACATACACAGCTTACGGACTAATATTGGCATGAGAACTGCTAATATAATTTGACAGGCGCTTCAACATACATTAATAAGAATAACTCAAAAACTATTGGTCAGATCTTGATTATATGGGACCACATGCTTACTTACCAGCTTTCAAATAAAATAAGAATTATCGAAATCGGTTTTTTTTGCGCCAAGAAGCAATGAAAAAATGAAGTGAGGAGGGAGGTGGTGAATGCTCTAAGCATACCACGACAGCCAGCTGTCGTGTTTATGTGGGACTCACTGAGACTAACCTTACATAACCTAAGTGTCTATCCACTAAACACCAACTGTGAGACTATCATTGGCTTATGAAGCCTTTCTACCGAATCGGAAGCGACCCTCTTTAGGGAAAAGTGGGCGTAGGCAGCGACGAGCCGCTGAGGGGGAGCCTAACTAAGGAAAATTAAGAAAAGTCGGCCTGATCCACCAGGAGGCAGTCCAGGTCGGCTGAATGCTTATTTGGCGTGTCCGAGAGAGAGTTTCTGAGTCTTCGGACTCGATAGCTAGCATAGCTAGCATAGAGATAGGAAGCATTCATACTTCATAGTTACAAGGTATTTCTGCCCTTTCCCGTAGTCGCCTTCACTTTTTTTTAATTCACAATATGCTAAATAGGCGATGTTAAACAATGTTAAAAATCTATATTTAACTATTTAGCATACTGTAAATTATTAAACAGTGTTGTTTATAAAGTGAAATAAGTTTGATTACAAAAAGAGAAAATTTAAATAACTTTGTTTTATTTCAAGCAAAGTACTTAATGTGCGTTGTTTTTTATGGACTTTTGTCCATAAATAATGTTAAAAATATTTGTACCGGGAAATTATGATAACAATGATTTCTACTACCGAAATCGTATGTTTGTTCTGCAATCTGAAATTGTAGAAACGATTCTCTATAGCTGCCCGGAACGGTACTATAGGCCAAACTGAATTTCCCAGGTCCTCCCTTATCTTTTTCTGCCGCTAATTAGTGATGCTCTACTGATATCTACTCACGCCCGCATTGATAGCATCTCAGATCATAGAAATTTTCTCAATATTATTACATGTTTGTTTGTGAATGTTATGTACACTTTTTATAGGATCAGGGTGACAAGCGAGCATACAATCCACCTGATGGTAGGTGGTTGCTGTGGCCAATAGACATCTACATCTATCCTCGTTTGAGAATCAAAATGCAGATGTGTTGTCAGCCGTGAGGACAAGATGGAATGCCTCTCTTCCATTAAAAAGGCTCTCCGGTTCTCTACACTCACGATACGAAACCAAGCAGCATTAAGTTGCTATTTTACAATGGTATTCTGTGAGAGCGTGGTCCTTCTCCGGTCGAGTCGATCCATTCGTGCTACTAACTAAACTATACAATTAACATAGCTGCAGCATGGCTAAAACAATTGTATACTTCTTATTTATATGCATATTAGTGAGCGTGTTACTTTTTAATTTAGTTGTGTTAATGTTGAATATGTAATATTGTAAATGCGCTTATGAAATAAATAAATAAATAGGTATATATTTATATAGTATTAAGAGAGTATTGTGATTACATAGTGGGACTTAAGGCAAGTAAGAAATGTTTTTTTTTATAGGATAAGGGTGACAAACAAGCACACAGTCCACCTGATGGTAAGTGGTTGCTGCGGCCAATAGACATCTACATCTATCCTCTGTTACAAATCAAAATGTAGATGCGTTGTCACCCGTGAGGACTAAGATGGAATGCCTCATTTCCAGTAAAAAGGTTCTCCGGCCACCTGCACTCACCAAGCGAAACGCAGAGGTAAACCTCTACTTCACGCTGGTTATCTGTGAGGTCGTGATATCACCCCGGTTCGAGCCGGCCCATCCATGCGACAGCAAAAGCTGCCGCGTGGCTCTACCACTGTTTAAATTCCTCAAATGCTTCGAGACTGAGATCGTACATAGCGAATTAGTTAATGTTAGCGGTTTAATGATATTCTAAGGAATAATAAAATAACGCCTATGTGAAGGTTTGATGGTTCAAAGAATTTTAGATTGATAGAGAAATTTTACTGTGTGACACATTCTTGGTTATTTACGATAATTACATTATTTCTAATATATTTACTTCTAAAGTAAAATGAATATTATAGAATCGATATTCAAATGCAGAGTTAATAAATGCTGAGTCTTCCCATATTCGTCTCTTATGTTACACACGGCATATCAGCAGACAAAATAAGTTAACAAAAATGCTACAACAAGGCTTATGAAACGACAGAAAACAGCATTCAGTTTGTCACCTTTCATCGGAGCGGTGGTGGAACGCGGAGCTTCCGTCATTGAAAATATTGGAAAAATATTTACCGGAGTTTTATCGTATTAAGGGAACGAAGTTTGTCGAGGCAGCGACATCATTTGCGCTTGTTGAGCAAATAATATCTATAAATGCCGCGCAGTTTAGTTATTGTAATGAGGTTTATCGCGTGCCTTGTTGGTTATATTACCTAGAAAAAAAAAATGTTTATATATTAATTTTGGTTTTTTTTTTAATAGAGTAAGTGTGACAAACGAGCACACAGTGCACCTGATGGTAAGTGGTTGCTGTGGCTCATAAACGTCCATATCTATCCTCGATTAAGAATCAAAGTGCAGATGCGTTGTCAACCCTCAGGATTAAGATGGAAAGCCTCGTTTCTAGTATAAAGCGTCATCCAAAAAACCTTCAAGGAATTTACTAAGAATATACAAGTACCACGAATTTCACACATAATAATTAAAATAATATACTAACAATTTCACACACACATAGATACACTATCACTCGGTGACAGCGACAACTCGGATACAGAATCGGATCAGTCGCTCGACTGATTCGCATGTTAACTACCTTACCATCCATCTTGCCAAATGCCATCAAAAACATAACTTGTAAAAAAAACCAAGTCTCGCAACTCAGTTCCTCTACCGTAAAAAGTTGTGCAAGTGCCTTAGAGTTTTGATGATCGGTCAGTCAGTGAGTGACAAAATTAAGAAACTTTGACTAGTCTTAACTACTGGTTCAAATTTAAAGAAATTTGAAATATACTGAGATTATAAAATCTCTACTTGGTTACTGAAAATTCAAGCTTCTAGTTTTATCCACAAAGAAGTTACAGGGTTTCGAAAATGGCCTGAACTGCTTCGAGAAAAGGACGGTACGGCCGTGTCGCTTTTTTGCTCGACTTGGCGGGGGCACTGCCGTGCCTCCAGATCTGAAACTGAATCTGAATTACTATATTAGGTAAGAGGGTTATACCTACGCAGATGTACTGCTAAACATAAAACAGTCCTAGCATCAGTACTGCAGCAGATATATTGAATACACCTGTATTCAATATAATATACACTATGAACTTGTACGCTGAATTTTATATACGAGTAATAAAAAATACTTAGAAGAAAATATGCTTAAAAGACTTAAAAAATTACACTCAAGTCTCTTAAATTTAAAATTTTACATGTATTTATGTTAGCTATCACAGTGTAATGCTTCGAAATGAATTTGCAGATAGTATTACAATTTCATGTAGACTCTCCCGCCAGGAAGCCATCTCGGAGTTATCAGCGTGACATTAACATGCACTACACACTGTTATATTGCTTGGTGAACAATAGCAAGTACTTCTTTTTGTGTGTAAATTGTACACACTTATACTTACTAATACCGTCATTATATTTTCTACCATGGAAAACTGCAGTAGGCTAGGCCGAAAAAAAAAACTAGACTAGACATTCATGTGTTCGTAAAACACACACACACACACACACACACACACACACACACACACACACACACACACCTTCATAGTTAGATATTGATACAAAAATACATACCATTTATATACAAGGCGTATGTATGTACACATATATGAAGATATAATAAATAATCGATATCAATTGAGAGTCAGGTTTGTTCTTAAAATATAACCTTTTTAACGTTTATAAAATTTATAATATAAAATTAATTTTTTTTTAAAACAGCCAGCTGTCGTGGTTATGTGGGACTTACTGCGACTAACCTTACATTACCTAAGTGTCTATCCACTAAACACCAACTGTGAGACTATCATTGGCTTATGAAGCCTTTCTACCGAATCGGAAGCGACCCTCTTTAGGGAAAAGTGGGCGTAGGCAGCGACGAGCCGCTGAGGGGGAGCCTAACTAAGGAAAAATAATGAAAGTCGGCCTGAGCTACCAGGAGGCAGTCCAGGTCGGCTGAAAGCTTGTTTGGCGTGCCCGAGAGAGAGTTTCTCAGTCTTCGGACTCGATAGCGAGAGGGGAGTGGGGCTGCATAGGAAGCATTCATACTTCATCGTTACAAGGTATTTCTGCCCTTTCCCGTAGTCGCCTTCACTTTTTTTTAATTCACAATATGCTAAATAGGCGATGTTAAACAACGTTAAAAATCTATATTTAACTATTTAGCATACTGTAAATTATTAAACAATGTTGTTTATAAAGTGAAATAAGTTTGATTACAAAAAGAGAAAATTTAAATAACTTTGTTTTATTTCAAGCAAAGTACTTAATGTGCGTTGTTTTTTGTGGACTTTTATCCATAAAGAATTAAAATATATTTGTACCGGGAAATTATGATAACAATGATTTCTACTACCGAAATCGTATGTTTGTTCTGCAATCTGAAATTGTAGAAACGATTCTCTATAGCTGCCCGGAACGGTACTATAGGCCAAACTGAATTTACCAGGTCCTCCCTTATCTTTTTCTGCCGCTAATTAGTGATGCTCTAGTGATATCTACTCACGCCCGCATTGATAGCATCTCAGATCATAGAAACAACAGGAGATATGCCCTGTATATTAATATGTATCGGCACCTGTTGTCGCCAGTTTGTCCTCGCCACTCGCCAACTACTACACATGCAGTTCAGTGAAATCAATAGATACACATTCGCGCACACATCCGCATTTAATAAATCAGAACGTACAACACAGCCAATTATAAACCTTATCCTATCATACACAGCGTGCATTTACCATGAACCGTACGACTTACTCATCCAAAAACATCTGTCCCTATCGTTGAGCTGTGCAAAAGGCATGGATTTTACGTAGACGCTAGTGATTGACTAAATCGTAAAGTTGTCGATTCTTCTATTTATAATTGTGCTAAAGATTTTTTGGGGTCATGATATTAAAATAAAATAAATAAAGAACAATATGTCCAGAAAATATTATAATAAAAATGTACAATATGTAGTTAAAACAAAATATTAATAAATAAATTATAATTAATATTGTGGTTCAACAATATTAATCAATACAATGGCCTTTTTAACTAGTTGTATATACAATGCCTTGAGGCTTTCTGTGTACACTAAAAAGCTAATAAAACCGGTTTTTCTTGGTGTACTGATAGCCTTTTTACCGTTTGGAAGCCTTACAGAAGTTAAATACCGTTTCGCTTTTTCTAAAGTTTCTTAGTAAGTACATATTATAATAGTAAAGAATATTCATTTTTCTTATCTCCATTTAACGACAACTTTCATTAACGCCATAAAATGCGCAGTTACTTACACTGTAGTAACAAATTATGTTTTACAATAATTAATAGTATTATGCATAATCATTCGTACTAAGCAGAATCGTATAAAATATCGACAACCACAAACATCACATTACATCTCTAACTCACAAAAGCCGGCAGCGGCCGCTTCACGAAACTATCGTTTGAGTGAAAGTGTCAGTAAAACACTTATCCATTGCGCTATTAGACCAGCCGATTCACTAGTCGATGTGTACTAAGCAAGCAATGGTTTTTGTTCCTAATGAAAACATTTGATTTGGTTTTTCATCGTGTTTCTAGTACCACGAAGTTATGTTTTAATGAATTTAATAAGAAAAACATTAATATTTTAGTATTTACGTGTGAAATGAGATGCCATCTTTCATGTAATTCACAATATAGCTGTTAGTTTTGCAAACGATCACTGAACAACGCGGCATTTAGTCAAAAATCACGAGCAGTAAACACGTCGCAAGTTGACATTCGACTAATTACTGAAACTGGCATCAGGCCGCTTTGCGGCCAGATGCGTTCGCAAGCGCCACGCCTCCTTGCCATATTTCCTGTTGTTTCTATGATCTGAGGATAGCATGATAGTGATCCGTGTTGAATATACATCTATAATTATTATAGTAAATTGCACAGCACTATGTGTGCGATTGTTTGCGGCTGACGCTGTAGTGGTGAGCAGCTAGTAGAATCTTGCAGACTGTGGTGCCCACGTGACCTGCGGTCGTAATCCAAGGACGCGTGTACATGGAAACGTAGTCTTTACTGATCGATCCATCGAAAATCACCCCCTGTACGCCCGTACTTGCGATCATCTCATGCTAAGTTGGCAGATGTCACCGCATCCGTGGCGGGCACGATTCCACACAAACTGCGGTCTCGTGAGAATTAAATTTTCGCAGTTCCTCTAAAGCAGTATCCGAGGCTAAATTTCTCTTCATAAGTTTTTAATATAAACAAAGGTAGTTTTAAAAAAAAAACTTATACGAAAGTCTTCATTTTCATTAATAAAATCGTCCAGGAGTTTTTCTACCGACTTCAAACAGGTGGAGGTACTCAATTCGACTGTAAGTTTTCTTTTATGTGTGTTACCTCATACATTTTTTTCTGGGTGAACCGATTTCGATAGTACGCTGTATGAGAGGGAGAGATATTCTCCATGAGCTTACTATTTTCGAGGTCTCGAAGTTCGGAGAGGCGGAAACGGACTTCTCGTTGAAGACGATTGGCCATACGCCTATAGTCGGAGGTGGGATAGATTGCTGCTCTCCAGAAAGCAGCTCTCTTGGATTTAATTAGGTTGCTAATATGTAGGGGAAGACTATCATTATTAACAACCGGGACGACCTTTCATTCTCCTTAATGGAGGATTTTATAAGGGTAGAGGGAGAATCGACCGCAGTGTCGATTTTTTCGGGACGGTCGAAGCGTACTATCAGATTGCAAGAGCCCTCCGCATAGACGCTATCACCCACACTCCCCCTCTCTCCCGTCCCAACGGTACGGTTGCCTTCAAGGACGAGGAAAAGGCTGAATGCTTTGCAGACAACATTGCCGCACAATGCTCTCTTAGCTCTCAATCCACCGACCCCTCCCACATCCAGACAGTGGAGGGTGAGGTTCGCCGCGGGAACTCACCCCCCACAACTTCTGACGCTATCACTGTGTGCAATGATGAGATTTCATCCCTCATCAAAGGACTTAAGCCTGAAAAGGCTCCTGGCGCGGATGGCATCTTCAACCAAGCCCTTAAAAATTTCCCTAAGCAGGTGTTAACCCTTTTAGCTATTATCTTCAACGCCTTTTTTTTCGGGGGGAAATCCTCATAGCGGGGGACTACCTCCGCCTGGGGAAAGGCGGAGGGGCGTGCTGGACTCTTATCGGCTAAAACCATCCCGGTGTCTCCTCGCACGTGCGCGTGGAGCCGCGGGAATCCAAATTCTTCCGCAGCCCCACACTAGTGCTGGCCCGGTCTGTCCGGGCCTCATCCCCTGCACGGGGTAGTGAGGTGTTCAACTACCCCGTGTATCGCATCAGGGGCGCGCGCTGACACCCGCGCACGCGGGTGACAAACGAGCACACAGTCCACCTGATGGTAAGTGATTGCTGCGGCCCATAGACATCTTCATCTATCATCTGTTACAAATCAAAATGTAGATGCGTTGTCACCCGTGAGGACTAAGATGGAATGCCTCATTTCCAGTAAAAAGGGCCTACGGCCATATGCACTCACCAAGCGAAACGCAGAGGTAAACCTCTACTTCACGCTGGTTTTCTGTGAGGTCGTGGTACTACCTCGGTTCGAGCCGGCCCATCCGTGCGACAGCAAAAGCTGCCGCGTGGCTCTACCACTGTTAACCTGCGTCACCCTAAACGACAGGGAGCCGTGCCTTCTCCCGAGCCAGTCCTCGAGTACTGGCCAGATTGCCTCGATTGTAGCAAGGTCGGCAGTTGGCTGCAGAAGCCTTTGCCGCCATTCCGCCACCAAGACCTGACGGAGCTTCTCTCGGCGCAGCGCGATCTGCCACTGCACCGGCCTCGAGCCCCGTGCCCGCTCTTCCTCGCGCCATCGATATAATGACGCGAGTACTTTTGCCTCTAGGTCCCAGGGCGGGGATCCGGCCAGGACGCAAGCCGCCTCGTAGGAAATCGTGCGATACTCGCGAACGACTCTGACGGCCATCGTCCTCTGCGGTTTGCGCAAAATGGCGAGAGTGCTGGCCGTCATGTCCATCACCCACACAGGGGCCCCATAGAGGGACATGGACCGCACGATTCCCACGTACAACCGCCTACAGACGGCGCTCGGGCCCCCCAAGTTAGGAAGCAACGTTGAAAGTGCGCCCGCTGCACCCATCAGCTTGGGCGCCAGCCGCCGGAAGTGGGGTCCCATCGGCTGTCGAGCGCCAATCCCAGATATTTCATGGTGGACTCGATAGCTATCCGGGCCCCGCTGACCACAATGTGTGAACCCGGTGGCGCACATCGAGGGCCATGGAACACCATGGCCTCCGACATATTTAGAGCCCACCTTCAGGCCCAGGCGCCGGATGCGGTTCATCACTTGTGACACCGCAGCCGTGGCAACCAACGCTGCTTCCCTATACGAGCTCCCCGGGCAGTGACAAGCGTGTCGTCCGCATAACATGTCAAGTCTACGCCCGACGGGAGTTCACCTCTCAGCACCCAGTCGTAGCCGATATTCCACAGGAGCGGTCCCAAGACCGATCCCTGCGGAACACTGCACAACATGACGCACCGACCAGCACCATCACGTCCCCAATACGTAACGCATCTCTCCTCAAGGTAAGCCCCTATTATGCGGCGGAGGTAGGGAAGCACGCGATGGTAATTCAGTGCCTCCCGAATGCAACTCCAGGGTAGGGTGAGAAGGCGTTGGAGGTGTCTAAAGACACCGCCAGCACCACCCCACCCCGGGATATTGTCTCCTTCGCCAGGGCCCTCACGCTCGTAATAGCGTCTATGGTGGAGCGCCCGCGACGAAAACCAAACTGGTTCTCGTCCAGGTCCGGCCCCTCTCTGCACAAGTGGCTGACGAGGCGATCTGCGATGATACGCTCAAAAAGTTTGCCTGCCTCGTCGAGCAGCACTATGGGCCGGTACGCGGACGGTGAGTCCGCGGGGCGCCCCTCCTTCCTGAGCAGGACCAGCCTCCCCTCCTTCCACACACTGGGAAACTGACCCTGCTCGAGGCATGCCATGAAGAGCCCCCTCAGCTGGGGCTCTAGCTCCTTCAGAGCCAGGACGAGAGCTCGACCAGGAACTTCGTCGGGTCCGGGCGCTGTGTTCTTAGCCCGGAGTCGCGACACGGCCGCTCTCGTCTCTGTTTGCGTCAACTCGGGGACATCGGTGCTTTCCTCTTCTGGAGAGTCTGTGGCTGAGGGCGAAGCCATCGCCGGGGGAACGTGTCCCACTCGCTCAGGGAAGAGAGCCGATACCACCGCCTCTAGCAACTGGAGTTGCATGCTTTGTGTTAGTGGAGGCGCCCAGTGACGCAACTTGCCCCGTACGCAACGGTAGGGACGCCCCCACGGATCCCGATCTAGGGACCCCAGCAGCTCCTCCCTGGCACGTGACTTTGAGTCGCCGATGGCCAGCGGTCATCGGCGACATGGCGGTCCACCAGTACACCTGGCGCCTTGCGGACCGTTGGCGGACACGGGGCATGGACGCGTCGCAGATCTGCGTCATCGCCCCGCGAAACCATAGCGCCACCGCTTCGACGTTGACGGAACCATCCGTCGTCGACTCCCAGATCCAGGACTGGACTAAAGCAGCTTCCTCGAGTCAATGCGCTTAAGCGCCCAACGCGGGCCGTTGTTAATCGGGGTTGTTGGATGGCGGCCGCTCGCAGTCTTGGCAGAGACGTTGAACCGGATATACCGATGGTCCGACAGCGTCTCCACCTCTGCGGCGACACGCCAGTCGCGGACTCGGCTGGCGACAGAGGGGCTAGCAAACGAGACGTCCACTATCGACCCACCCCGCTGCCGCACGCACGTGTATTCCGAACCCCGATTCAGGACGACCAGACCAGTCGTCACCGACCACTCTTCTAGTACCTCGCCCCGAGGTTCAGTGACCGGAGATCCCCACGCCGATGACTTGGCATTGAGATCCCCGAGCCTGGTGCTCGGACGGGACGAGGGTGATAGCGGCCTACGACGGCGCTCAACTCGACAAAGAAACCCTCAAAGTTGGCGAGACTCTTGTTGGGGGAGAAATACGCCCCTACAATAACAATGCCGCCTGAGACCGCAGCAACGCAGCTACGGCCCCGAGACAGGTCGATCAGAGTCTCGCCAATAATGGCCACCAAACCGTCAGCGCATCCCAGCCAGTTGTCACGGGCGGGAATGAAGTACGGTTCGGCGACCACAGCCACGTGAATCGACCACTCTGCCATGCTCTGGAGGAGATCCTGAGCTCTGGCACAGAGGTTGATGTTACCCTGGAGAAATAAGAGAATGAAATTGTGCCATTACTGACATTCCATCCCCTCGGCAACAGTCCTGGGCCGGGAGGCCGCGGAGCTGCTAGCCTGCGGGGGCAGCGAGGTTAACCCGGCAGGCTTAGTGCTCCTCTTCATTTCCTTTTTCTTTTTGGCCTTGATGGTAGGCGCCCCACAGGCCCCTCCGCCTACTCTGTGCTCTACAGGCCTTCCCGCAGCAGAACAAAGGCTGCAGTTGAACGCCGCGGTGCACAGGGCCGCCTTGTGGCCAGGCTGGCTGCAGCGATAACAGAGGTCACTACGGTCAACCTCGGCGGTGCACCTCGCCCGGACGTGCCCTTTTTCCAGGCACCGGAAGCACTGCAAAGGCCGGGGCTGTAGAAGCTTGGTCCTTGCCGCCAACCAGCCTACCAGCAATCTGCCGCTATCAGCGATCTTCTCCGCCAACGCCACAGGGCACCGAACCCAGACCACGCCGAGTCCGGTGGCATCGGTGCGTATATCGCCAGCCCGCACCTTGTCCGGCGGACACTCTCCGCTTCTCGCAACGGCCGCCACCACCTCCTCAGAGGTCACGGAGTCGTCCAGGCCAGCAATCCGCACCTCTGCGGTGTTCTTTGGTCTGGAGACCTGGACGTCCTCAGGGTTGAGGACCTCCCTCATCTTGGCGGCCAGTGCGTCCGCCTTATCGGCACTGCCGCTCACAGTACCAGCCACCTCGAACAGCCGCGCACCCGTGGTAGCCTGCCTGAGGGTGACGGATTGAAGGCCAAGATCTGATAATTTGATCTTGGCCTTGGCCTCGGCGATGACCGACTGGTACGTCACGCCACGCTCCACAGCTCCGGGCTGCAACGTTAGCGTTACAGCGTTGGACCGCGGAACATGCACAGCCGGTCACTTGCGACCGCCTTTGGCAGTCCGCCGCGGAGGTTGAGGAGCCGTCTTTGCGGTTCCACCTGGGGCGCATGCAGCTGCTGCAGCCTTCTTGGCGGCTTTGCGGGCCTTTTTGCAGCCCACGACTTTTGCCCAGGTCTCACCCTTAGATCCGACAGTCGTGGGCTGCTCGCTCGAAGGAGCTCCCTCCGCGGGCTTTTGTTACCCTCTGCGTGCTTCCCCTTTTGAGGCTCAAGTCTAGGCGGCTCCTCCGTGTATCCGCCGCCAAAGGTGGACGGAGGATTTCCGCCGGGAGACGCCGTGAAATCGCCTCCAGCTGAGCGTTAACCATGCTGCCGTACTGGAGCATGCAGATACGGACAATGCGCTCGACCTCTTCGTCGGTACGAGGGCTTGCCGGTCACGATGCGAGAGTCGGGGCCATTACAGGTGTGGCATCGGTGGATGTGCGTCGCTGCTGCTCTTCGCTCAGCACAGCTACTTGCCGCCGGAGGTCCTCCAAGTCTTTTCTGAGGCGGCTATTTTCCTCTTGTAACTTTGCGACCTCGTCAGAGGCCGTCCTGTTGAGGAGGTTGCCAACCGCCTCCCTAATATTCGCGGCAGCCTCCTTTAAGCCACGGGTGAACGTGCCCTTCAGGCTGCCAGACTTGGTGGCAACTTTCAGGACTAAGTCCACCCCATCCAGAGCCAGCTGGCTCAAGGCCATCGCAGATGGCTCTCCCCCTTCCGCTGCAAGAGCAGCTCGTCGCTTGCGAGCGCGTCGGGCCGTTTCCGATACTTCGTCGGCCGCGACGGCTTTACGCTGCTCCCTCTTGGCGGCGTTGAGCTCCGCCTTTGAGCTTCCCAGCGAGGCACAGCTTTCACCGCCATCGCCAGGGTCCTCCGTAGTGAACCCCATGTCACTTTCTGCTTCACTAGCCGCCGTGGTATTGGAGCACACGAACCGTCCGTGCTTATCCCTCCGCGGCTGCGAAGCATTCGCCCCTCTCGATGCCTGCCAACCCCTCCCCGAAATTGGCAACTTGGGGGCCAGCAGGCCTTCCTCTTCTGAAGACCGGCACACTGGACGTTTCCTAGCGGAAGACGTCCCACGCGACCGATTTCCACCGCTTCCAGTATCTAATCCGGCCTGATTTTCGATCTCTACAGTTTTTTTTTGTTTTTAAATATTTATTATTTTACATTTTCATCCCACGAGTATGGAGGAAATAACGGTCCATCTGAGCAGCGCCTCCTTTGCCCGGATAAGCCTATGCGTAACCCGTCAAGGGTGTCGGCCGGTACCCCGACGGGGGCAACGCTAACGACTGAACATTTACCCATCAGCCATGTAACTCCTCACGGCGTGCCACGCTTGAGCTTCAGGTGATTTTTTAAAGAGGTTATCATCCTCGCGACTCCAGGCAGTTAAGCCAAGAGCCCTCGGCCCCTCTTCAATACCTATTTCAACTTTAGTATCTTTCCCACCGCGTGGAAAGAGGCAACTGTCATTGGTATTCCCAAGCCAGGGAAGCCTTTCAACCTCGTCTACCAGTCATCGTCCCATCAGCCTCCTCAAGGCCATGGGCAAACTCTTTGAACAAGTCATCCTTACTCACATGAGGCTCCATCTTTATCCCGCAGACGGCGACCCTCTATTCATCCCCCACCAATTTGGTTTCCGAGCGAAACATTCTTGTCCCCAACAAGTTCACCGTATTGTGGAATATATCCTCAGCGGTTTCTATCGTCGTCGTCATAAGACCATCGCGGTCTTTTTCGACATTGCAAAAGCTTTTCATAGAGTCTGGTACTCGTACAAAGGCCTTATCTACAAACTATATAAAATAGGTCTCCCTGATTGTCTTGTACGTCTTATGGCCTCTTACCTAAAGGATCGTAACTTTCGTTTTAGACACGAAGGCACGCTGTCCTCTCAGTACCCTCTCCTATATATCCTGTTCACCAACGACATACCCATCCAGTTGAAAGGTGTTCAGCTCTCCCTGTTCGCAGACGACACTGCCCTCTTTTGTAATGATATCTCACTACCTTTCATACGGAGCCAGATCCAAAAGTAAGTTGATGACTTGGATGATGAGGAGCTTGGTTCCAAAAATGGCGCATCCATTGTGAACCCGGAGAAGAGCGACGCCGATCACTTGGATCATAAACGACGCCGCCTTAATAACATTCCACCAATCCGTATGCTAGGGACCCCTGCCCCCTGGCATACGACTGTCAAGGTAAGGTTGAAATAGGCGTGGAAGATAATAGTTAAAAGGGTTAACACCTAATTAGGGAAATGTTTAACGGCTTGGTTAAAGATTCCATCCGCGCCAGGAGCCTTTTCGGGCTTAAATCCTTTGATGAGGGATGAAATCTAATCATTGGACATAGTGATAGGGTCAGAAGCTGTGGGGGGTGAGTTCCCGCGGCGGACCTTACCCTCCACTGTCTGGATGTGGGAGGGGTCGGTGGATTGAGAGCTAGGAGAGCATTGTGTGGCAATGCTGTCTGCAAAGCATTCAGCCTTTTCCTCGTCCTCGAAGGCAACCGTATCGTTGGGACGGGAGAGAGGGGGAGTGTGGGTGATAGCGTCTAGCGTCTATTGCCATCTGATAGTACGCTTTGACAGTCCCGAAAAAATCGACTCCGCGGTCAATTCTCTCTCTACCCTTATAAAATCCTCCCTTAAGGAGAATGAAAGGTCGTCCCGCTTGCTAATAATGATGGTCTTCCCCTACATTTTAGCAACCTAATTAAAACCAAGAGAGCTGCTTTCTGGAGAGCAGCAATCTATCCCACCGCTGACTATAGGAGACCTCGAAAATAGTAAGCTCATGGAGAATATCTGTCCCTCTCATACAGCGTACTATCGAAATCGGTTCACCCAGAAAAATGTATGAGGTAACACACATAAAAAAAGAAAACTTACAGTCGAATTGAGTACCTCCACCTGTTTGAAGTCGGTAGAAAAACTCCTGGGCGATTTTATTAATGAAAATGAAGACTTTCGTATAAGTTTTTTTTTTAAAACTACCTTTGTTTATATTAAAAACTTATGAAGCGAAATTTAGCTTCGGATACTGCTTTAGAGGAACTACGAAAATTTAATTCTCACGAGACCGCAGTTTGTATCGAATCGTGCCCGCCACGGATGCGGTGACATCTGCCAACTTAGCATGAGATGATCGCAAGTACGGGCTCACGGGGGGTGATTTTCCATGGATATATCAGTAAAGACTACGTTTCCATGTACACGCGTCCTTGGATTACGACCGCAGGTCACGCGGGCACCACATTCTGCAAGATTCTTATATGGGGTCCCCTCTAAGTCCCCTTATGGCGGACATTTTCATGGATAATTTCGAAAAACAACATATAGTTGTCAATCAAAATATCTTATATTACTATCGATATGTAGACGACATAATTATTTGCTGGACTGGCACAAAGAGACATCTGGATGTTTTCCTCAATAAAATAAATAGAGTCCATGACAAAATTAAATTTACACTTGAATTGGAACAAGAATATTCCCTTAATTTTCTCGACTTAACAATAACAAGAAAAGGATCGTCACATGTTTTCCAAATTTATCGAAAGCCAACCCACACCGACACGGTCATCCCCGCGTCATCGTGTCATCCGTGGCAACATAAAGTAGCCGCTTTAAATTGTTACATTAACCGTTTGTTCACTGTCCCATTAAGTAAAGAAAATTATTTAAAAGAACTTAATATAATTTATCAAATAGCGGTCTCTAACGGTTTTTCAAAAAATCTCATTAACAATTTAATTAATAAAAACTTTTTAACAAAAAAATTAAACCGCCGAAAAAACTGAAAAGCAAAAAATAATAAACCTTTTTTATTTAACCTTAATAACTAAGTTCTTAAAGTAATTTAAGTATACCTAAGTATATATTTTTGTAATTATTTTGAGTTTTTAATTAACGCTAATAACTAACTTCTAAAACTAATGTAAGTATACCTAAGTAATTTTGAGTCGGCGCCAAACAAGCAAATTAATAAATTACGTAAAGCCTTTGATCAACAATACCAATTAGATATCGGGTTGGAGCAAAAAATACGTCCAAGTAAATAACAGCGCACTGGAGACGTGAGCTCTTATTCCGTTTAGTTGATTTGAAACACAGCCAATGTAAACACGTTTCACAATGCCGCAATGTATTTTTAAAAGTTGCAAGAATAATGCCCGAAAATGCATAAATTGCTTTTTCGGGCATTATTCCACCAAGTCTGGCAGCCTGAAGGGCACGTTCACCCGTGGCTTAAAGGAGGCTGCCGCGAATATTAGGGAGGCGGTTGGCAACCTCCTCAACAGGACGGCCTCTGACGAGGTCGCAAAGTTACAAGAGGAAAATAGCCGCCTCAGAAAAGACTTGGAGGACCTCCGGCGGCAAGTAGCTGTGCTGAGCGAAGAGCAGCAGCGACGCACATCCACCGATGCCACACCTGTAATGGCCCCGACTCTCGCATCGTGACCGGCAAGCCCTCGTACCGACGAAGAGGTCGAGCGCATTGTCCGTATCTGCATGCTCCAGTACGGCAGCATGGTTAACGCTCAGCTGGAGGCGATTTCACGGCGTCTCCCGGCGGAAATCCTCCGTCCACCTTTGGCGGCGGATACACGGAGGAGCCGCCTAGACTTGAGCCTCAAAAGGGGAAGCACGCAGAGGGTAACAAAAGCAAAAGTTTCACAATGCCGCAATGTATTTTTAAAAGTTGCAAGAATAATGCCCGAAAAAGCATAAATTGCTTTTTCGGGCATTATTCTTGCAACTTTTGCGTACGTGCAAATGTGCGAGGCCATCAGCAAAATTCGGCGCGTACGGCGCGTATGGCGCGGACAAATGTGCGTTCAGCTTTAATGTTTATCGCTGAAGATTTCATGTTGCATTGTTAATTTGATTTTGATTTAGTTATTTCTTTAAATTTAAGGTAATTTAGTGTTCTTTGTTCATTGATTGTTTGGCGCCGACTCAAAATTACTTAGGTATACTTACATTAGTTTTAGAAGTTAGTTATTAGGGTTAATTAAAAACTCAAAATAATTACAAAAATATATACTTAGGTATACTTAAATTAGTTTAAGAACTTACATAGTTATTAAGGTTAAATAAAAAAGATTTATTATTTTTTGCTTTTCAGTTGTTTCGGCGGTTTAATTTTTTTGTTAAAAAGTTTTTATTTTATAATTTTTCGTGGCTATAATCTACTAATAACTACATGCTTAGTTTTTGACTACTTTCAAATTAGCTATCTACCTTAATTTAGCCTTTAACTGTTATATAATCCTACTTTAACTATTATTTGTTGTATAATAATATAAATTCTTTAAAAAAACAGGCTTTATATACCACCATGGGTAGGCCTACAAAAAATGCTGCTCGAATGAGAAAAAGATATTTAGAAGAATCTAATAATGAGAAAAATAAAAGTTTGGAAGCAAATAGAAAGAGAATTAGATTAACACATTCACAGGAGTGTTTAGATCAGCGCGAGGAAAGACTGTCGAAGATGAGAAGCTACAATAACGATAAGTTATCACAAGAATGTGAAGAACAACGCGCTCATTGTTTAGGTCTGATAAGAGAGCGACTTTCAAATGAAACTGAAGACGAACATTTGCTACGTTTGGATGCTGCTCGTAACTGTTCTGCAATGGTGATACTTCACGAAACTCCAGAGGAGAGAACTAATCGTTTGAGCGCCATGCGATAAGCGGCTTGCGAGCGAAGAAACCAGTGTAATGCAGAAAATTTTAAGAAAGCATTAATGTTTATGCTGACTTGCCGTGTTCAATATTCGAAAAAAGTTTGTATCCTCAGCAACGTACAATATTGCAAACTACAAATTTAGGCTCTATTTTCCCTAATGAATTGGTAGCTTTAGGTAATATTATTACTTGTTCACGATGCTCAAATAATATTAAAAAAACAACACTCCACCGTAGGCCTATTGGAATAAAATGTCGGTAGCTGCAATGCCTACAGAAATCGATGATTTATCGGAAATTGAGAAACGTTTTATTTGCAGAGTAGGTAGTGGCATTTCTTAAAATAATAAAAGTTCAAAATCGTTTGAGCCAAGACTGGTGCAAAGGGCAGGCAATTATTTTTGTTTAGGATGTGGTCGAGCTGGCGGAGCAACTTCCGCTTGAACCTAATCAAACTGGATTAGTGCTTGTAGTTGAAAGTCGTGAAAATTTAGAGAACGTTCTAGGGAGTTTCAAATAGATGTAGTTAAACTTCAATTAGCATTGCAGTGGCTCCTAATGAATAATGCACTCTATAATGATGTTCGCACCTGCACATGGTCATGATAGTGAAGAATCAATTGCTGAACGGTCAACTGTACCTACAAATAACTATACTGCCTTGAGTAACAATGTATCTATATTATATGGTTCTTTTCATCAGGACAATGAACGATTAAGTCCAGAGTCACGTGGTCGGCAATGCACAGGGTTTGCAACTGTTGCTCTCTGATAAATCCCAATAATTGGTGCAAAAGCGACATAGATTACATGTTATTGGTAGGAGATAAATATTATAGAGACTGTATTGCGGCTCGGGCTAACCCCAGTTCCGAAGAAGCACATATCGAATATTTGGCTGCAACTGAGCTTTTACCTAATATCACATACAACAATCGAAAAGTTGATATCAATGTTCGTCATGAATCAGCCTTTAATGGTCACGTAGACAACGACAATAGTGAAGAAGGATTTCCCAATTTGTTCAATACTCTAATAAATGTATTTGCTACATATGGGAAGAAATCTCCAGATAATGTTGTTCCAAACAGATTTGAACAATTGCAGTGGACTTTCATCTGATGTAAAATTAGCTGTCGAATCTCGTGTGATGTTGAGACGTAACAATCAGTATCTGACGGGCTCGTCAATGGTGCTATGGGTATTGTCAAAATAATAAAATGGCCATCACTACGCAAGGATCAACTAGAGGAAGGAGAATTACCGGATTGCGTATTAGTAAAATTTGACGAAAGCATAGGAAGTAGACTAAAAGATAGCGATGGGTGTGTCGCCATACCTTCAGTGGTAGCAACTTTTTAAGGTAAGAAGGGTAATGGCGATATTGAGCGCAGGATGTTGCCGATAATTTTATGCTGGGCCGTCACGGTTCACAAATTACAAGGTGCGACCCTTGATAAAGCTGTAATCGACCTCGGAAAGAAATTGTTTGCCAAAAGACAGGCATATGTGGCACTGAGTAGAGTAAAAACACTTGAAGGTATTTCTATATCTGATTTAGAGCCAAATAAAGTATTACACAAACCTCACGATGAACGAGCTTTAGCAGAAATGCAGAGACTGAGAGGTCTACACACAAGAGACTGACAGCTCTAAAGCTCATTCATCGTGAGGTTTTTTTGTAATGTAATGTAATTATTATGTAATGTAGTGTAATTATTATGTAATGTAGTAATACACCACTCAGAGTTAAAATCTGTGAGTAAAAAATAAATCAACCCTATTTTCCCACCCTTAGGGTAGACATTTTTTTCCCAAATTTATATGGGACCAATTTCGAGGTATACCCTACCCAATAAAAAAAGAATTATCAAAATCGGACTACTCTGTAAAAAGTTATGCGTGGTGATACATAAAAAAAATATACACGTCGACTTGAGAACCTCCGTTTTTTCGTCGGGTAAAAAGAAACAAAAGCATGTTATTCGCAACTCTCTGTACGCGGTTCAACCTCAAAGTGTTCATCGATATGTGAGCAGTTTGACCTACTTAGGCCCCATATCTGAAAAAGTAGCTAAATACTCTTCGATAAAATGGCCTTTATTTGGCGTTCAAAACAAACAATTCTCTTAGAAATATCTGTAATAATAAAGATAAGTTGGATATTCGTCAAAAGTCAGGTGTTTACAAACTTCTTTGTGACGAATGCCACGCCGTTTACGTGAGTCAGACTGGTCGCAATTTCGAGACACGTTATAAAAAGCATTTAGCCGCGTACAGGAATTGCAATCCCGATAAATCCCATTTTGCCAAACATCTTTTGGACACTGGACACAACCTAGCCAACGACCACTCCTTTAAAGTCTTACATACGTGTAATAAAGGGCTGCGGCTGTGTGTGCTGGAACAGTTAGAGATATTAAAAAGCAACAATAGTACCGTTGCACTGCTGAATGACAAAAAATGTTACTAACTCACCTCTCCTAAATATCTTTAAGCCTGCTCTCTAATAATAGAGAGCCTCGCAATATGGTCGTTTGTCACCCTCACGGTGATCGGCGATTGGATGCGTGGTTGGAGGGTAGGCGGGAGTTGCGCGGCGGTTCGTTTTTAATTTTACAAACGGCTGCGTAAGTCTTAAGTAGAGAGCGGTTGCGTCATCGGACTGTATAAAAGGCACTTGTTTTGGCTCGCCGCTCACTTAGCGGTTAGCCACCGTAGAGTCTATATCACCTGAGGATGCCTCGTGTAGAGGCGAAAAACGTGTCGTATTGACGTCAGTGGTGTGTCTTGCTTAGTGTAGTGGTGTTGGGAGTAGCGGTGCTGGGATTAGTGGTGACGGGGATAGTGCACGCAATTGAGGGAGGGCGGGAGGTGATTTTCATACTAGGTAAGACACATCATTTTATTTTATAACGCGGATATTTGCGAAGTAAATTTTTCCAAAAGCTTTTATATAATGGATTTCTGCAAAGTAACGCCTGATTCTATTAATTAAGATTCTACTAGCTGCTCACCACTACAGCGTCAGCCGCAAACAATTGCACACATAGTGGTGTGCAATTTACTATAGTAATTATAGATACATTTCCTATTTTCAACGCGGGTCGCGATCACGCTACCGCTACCGGCGTGGGTAGATATCACTAGAGCATCACTAATTAGCGACAGAAAAATGTAAGGGAGGACCTGGGAAATTCAGTTCGGCCTATAGAATTGCCGTTCCTGACAGCTATAGAGAATCGTTTCTACAATTTCAGATTGTAGAACGACCATAAGATTTCGGTGGTTGAAATCAATCTTTGCATAATTTCCCGGTACAAATATTTTTTATATTCTTTATACCCGCTGCTAAATATAGAACTCCACCATAGATTACGTCATTTTATTTGTTTTAATTGCCATGCTTGATGGACCCTGTGCAACTGCAGTTTTTTTGAGTTGTTATCAAGAAGATGCCGCTGCCCTTATCCTGTTTCATTTCCTCCTACTAGTTTACCACTATGTTATTCAAAGTAACTAAATATTTCTGTCCATTCCCATAGTCGTCTCTAACAACACTTATGATATGATATAGGCTAGTGGATTTTCTACGTCAACTCTACACGAATAGAACAATATTTTTTTCTACAAATAATAAATTGTACAAAAGTGCGACAAACGTAACAACTGTGTGTAGTTCATTATTTGTGTCAAGACGCTCATTATTATTGTAGTGCGCGGAAATCAAAGAGCGGCCGAGTATAAGCGCCACGCGTTCCCCGAGGAGATGCTCAGCTTTAGCTTCTACATTTTACTCGCTGGTAAGTTAATGCATCGTTCTCGCAAAACTGATCCGGAACTAGATCGTTTAAATTGCATTTCTTTGCCTAAGGCGTGGCTTCTTTGCGTAACTTCGCATTGCAGTAACAGTATCGCATGAGAAATTTTTATTTTATTGTATAGTGGTACAGATTGTTTTCATCATTTAAGAAATAATTTAAAATTATAAATTTTGTACAGCCGACTTCAATATAAGTTATTAAGAATAACTCAAAAACTATTGGCTTGACCTTGATCAAATTCATATGGAACCACACCAGAACTACTAGCTTTCAAATAAAAAAAATAATTATCGAAATCGGCCCACCCAGTAAAAAGTTATGAGGTAACACATATAAAAAAAAAACAAAAAAATAATACATTCGAATTTAGTACCGTCTCCTTTTTGGAAGTCGGCAGAAGAACGAGCAAACAACGCACATTAAGTTATTATTAAATATTTTTAAATGTGTTTTTAAGTTAATAAAGTTAAAATGAGTGCGTAGCCAATAAACTTTGCTTGAAATAAAACAAAGTTATTTAAATTTTCTCTTTTTGTAATCCAACTTATTTCACTTTATAAACAACATTGTTTAATAATTTACAATATGCTAAATAGTTAAATATAGATTTTTAACATGGTTTAACATCGCCTATTTAGCATATTGTGAATTAAAAAAAAGTCTTATCTTATATTTACTAAAATTATAATTTTACATTTTCAGCAGTGTCATTGAACGTGGTGAGATGTGAACCTGGCTCATGTCCACCCACCCTGTCCGTGGATATCTGCGAAGCTGCCTGCGATCCCAGTGAACCGTGCAATGGAAACCAATTGTGCTGTCCTACAGTGTGCGGTGGTGTCATATGCGTCAATCCTATGACATTTTACAACTTTAGGTCTGCTACTTTAAACAGAAAAGATAGTTTGTTGTTGTAAGAAAATCCATCACCCTATTTCATCCTACGGGTGTCGTAAGAGACGACTATGGGAACGGACAGAAATACATTGTAAAAATGAAAGATATGGTGGTATACCCGTATGTCAGAAGTCTGGAAGCAACATCATTTTAGACGTAGTAGAGCCATGCTGCATCTATATTCTATCTATCCTATACTATAAAAAAACTACCTATACCCTATCCTATAAAAATGAAATCAAAGGTGCAAGATATATGGTACAGCCAAACTGCCTGCCAAGCAAGTCGACATAGGCGAATCCCTGCTAGAATAGGAAATACCAATTCCCAGCATATTACGTGTTAATAAAGAACTAGAAACTTAATAATGACGATTATTTCTTATGTTTACGCAACTAGTTTTTATGGATTTAATCGCTTAAAAGTTACAGCCAACTACGTCCTACTTCTGGGCACAGGTATTTCTCTCATTTCTGAGGTTTTAGGGCTAGGAAAAGCCCCCGCGCTGTCCCAATACTTTATTAATAAATGTTAGCGCTCGTGTTTTATAATTATTATATTAATAGCCAGTGCTATATGGTAAGTCATGATGTCGGCGAAGACAGTAAAGCGCACTGACATAGCTTAACAAAAGCCTATTCTATAGTGATGTACACACTGTAAATAATGAAACTACAACATATCATTTACTCGATAAAAAAATTGTTAGTAATTTTTTTATGGGGGAATGTAATTTAACAACAAAGACCCAGAAAATAAAAAAAAACCCAGAAAATATGCAGGACCTATCAATAAAAATAATTAAAATTTTCAGTGTGCAAAAACTGTTCAATAAGGAATATTAATTTATAATTAAGACCTTTGTTCAGCAGTGCGCCTGTGAGTGGCTGGAATGATGATGATGATTAAGCTTACATGATTGACACTGTGGTGATTACCTTCCGATGACAATGTAGATGACATTTTAATCGGACAGAAAGACAGATTCTCGCAAATTACCTTACCATACGTGTAAACAACGACGAAGCAAAAAAAAATATAAAATATTATACAACATGAATATTTTAAATTTGAAATTCCTTACCTCAATTACCAGTGAAAAAAGGCCGGTGGCCCGAATACCCACGCGGACCTTGGGTATGCAGTCACACTTGCACCAGTGACTCGGACTGTCCACGAATGCTCAAGTGTTGCCCCTGAACCAATACCAAATGTTGAAGCTTTACAGGCTTTCCAACATTGGATGTTAATAGACAATTATTCCAATCGTCATAACCAGCTTGTTTACACCTCTGAAATAGGTGTACGTAGTTGGCAAAATTAGTGTCCTTTACGTTGCTATCCTATTACATTCAATTGCTAGACGTATTCGTTGATGAATACGAAAGAAATACCTCCAGTAATAAACGGTTTACGGGTCATCTAAGAAAAGAAGAATATATTCAACTTTTTATTATTATGTTGTATTTACAAAATATTCTCATCTGGTTCGGCTGAATAAACATATAAGAGCAAATGATAAATATATATAAATATATATTACATATACAAACATAAATAAATAAAGAAAAGCCCAACCAGATGGAAGCCCTCGGCAGGGGAGGAAAGGGAAAGAAACTGACGGACGATGCGGGAGGTATCGAGGAGCACCGCCTTCTGCATTTGAGTTTGGAGCGGTCCGTCACGGAGTCTCAGTCGCCTTAGATGACCCGAGAGGCTGACCGGGATTAGCCTGCTCGCAGAGACGACCACAGGAATAATTTCGATGGGCAGACAACCCCACATGTCGGTCACCTAATGAGCCAGGTCCAGATATTTTGTTTTCTTATCTGTTTCGGCTTTCACGAGGTTTTCGTCACACGAAATGATAATGTCGTCTAAAAATATCCTTGACTGTGCCAGGTCCATCAGCACAATATCAGGTTTATTCGCAAGAATAGTCCTGTCTGTGATGAAAGCCCGGTCCCAGTAGAGCCTAGCGTGGTCAGTTTCAAGCACGGCTTCCATGGGACCGTATTTCAGAGCGAGCTCCGGATGTAGAATTCTGGCTACTAGATTGTGTCTGTGCAAGTACTCAGAGTTAGAAACAGCCAAACAACCGGAGATGACATGCCTAAGTGACCCACCGGGATGGCGGCAAGCTCGACAGATGTCGACGGCGCCGTCCTTTAGAATGTATCACCGATAGTTGTTGGTCTTAATAACCTGATCCTGTATCAAACAAACAAAACCCTTGGTTTCCCCAAAGAACTCATCACACAGTGACGGGAGCGAACCGTTTCTACAAAAGGCTCTTGTAGAGCTTTGTGAAAACCCCCATGGAGCTCCTTTTTCTTCCATTGGTCTCACAGTCGGAAATGCTCTGTATTGTCGGGTCTTGGCATTGCTCGTTGGCTAAAGAGTAAGCCCCTTAACACAAAAAATGACATTCTTATAGAATGGATCATCTGATCTCGTCTGAAAATAATTACGGGTACTGCACACTTCGCGATTATACATGGTGAGTGCGCTTAAAAAACCACGCCCATCATGCTTCCGCTGCAAGTACAACCTCATTACCGACGGATTGATCTCGGATGGTGCATCCTCTGGGATATAATTGTAGTGCGGACTTTTCTATCCAGGGTGTTAAGTTCAGTTTAAATCCATCTGAGTATGCCAAAGATATAAATGAGGACAGGCATGATCTAACTGTTATATGCGTGTGTCTTATTTACGCCCGACAAAAGGCTGTTAACCACTTTGATCAAGCGCGTATAAAACAGATCGCAACCTGATTGTTTCATGTCCGCCTTATCAACACATATATTTTGTGACATACCCAGGTATCGGTATGCTTCAGCCTTAGAAAGGGTCCTTATGGTGATGAAGACATAAGTCTAAGCCCTCAGAGTTAAAAATCCCGCCCCTTTCAACATGGAGGACCGCACACTTATCCGTCCCCAGCTCCATTCCAATAGAATTTCTAAAATCACAAGTAATGTTTAGCAATTCCACAACATGGGAGCGACTGGAGGCGAATAATTCGAGATCATCCACATAGAAAAAGTGGGTCACTTTGGTACCTCCTTTCCGAAGGTAAAATTCCCTCCCAGAAGGTACTGAGAGGGTTCAGATAGAGTCGGAATCAGATTGGACTCAAGCAATCGCCCTGGATTACACCCATTCCTATTCTTATGTAGTTCTCCGCAGCCTATATTCGCTCGCATCTGTTTGTCGATTTTTCATCTGTGTGACAAAAGGATACCATTATCATCATCAACATTACAACCCTTCACAAGTCCACTTCTGAACATAGGCCTCCCCAAGGAATGTTCAAAGCACGGTCCTGGGCCACCTACATACATCAACTTCATGTATATCTTTTTAATAATATCTTACCAGATCGTTACTCCATCTGGTGGGGACCGTTCTCGAGGTTGCCACTCGAAGACCTGTCTTCTTCATCGGTTGTCGGTTAATAAAGGGATAAGAAATTATGAATTCCGACGGGAATTCAAACTAGGCTAGCTAGTGTAGTATTAAATTTTAAGACGAGCGCTTATTCTATCTGTACCACGGCTCTAGGATCTGCCACCGATTTTATGTTTCCATTTATTTACTGAAATATATTGCTTCAGAGGTCTTAAAGCCGGATGTATCGATATATCGAGCAGCTTATAAATTTGTGCGGTCTTCAATATACGAAATTATATTTATGACCCATATTATGAGTTTAGCTTCAAAAGGCACAGAGTAAAACATCATAGCACTGTTTCAATTCTCTAGCATATTTATTGCTTTAGAATGTAAGATGCCGTACTAGTCGTTTGGTTTAATATTTCATTACATTTTGTGATGTCCAATAAAACATAATATTTCGTTTAAATCTTTGCTTGTATTACATTAAGTGTGACTACACTACTGAACATAGGCCCACATAAGTTGCCTCATATTATATATTTGTCATAGTTGCCACGCCTGGCAAGCGGGTATGCATCCGAAGTTTTTTACATCATTTGAGAGACGCTGCTGCCCATTTCTTGATTTATTTCCGTCTGTCGTCTCTTACGACACCCACAGGATGATATGAGGTATTGGATATTTTTACACCACAAAACGGTAAATTTAGTGTGAAAAGCGTATAAAAATTAAGTAGATATTTCTTCTTTTTTTAACTTATAAGCCAGTGCTTAACCACAATCCCACCTGTTAATGATAAAGTAGGAGTAGTTACTTCAAATAATATCAAGTTTTACGGATTTTATCGCGTTTAATTTTACTTATTTTTAATTCCCTGTGTTTCATCTGGATGTCAAACACCTCAATTCAAAAATGTAGTGATGGAAGAGCAACAGCTCGTAAATTGATTGATTGATACTTTAATTCAAATTCAAAATATGTTCAATGAACCTGACAAAAGAATAAAATTTTGGCTCTATGTTGACGCACAATCGATATACTTGCTGACCGCTTTTCCTTGTCTTGGCAATGGTGAAATTCGAGCGGATAGTCAAAACCTTGGACAAAACGTCATCGTGTAACTCACGGAACCATTTATGAATAAAAGTAAAAATTTGACTACAGAAAAGTTTTCACATTTCTGTATCTCTTTCACAATCTTCCCTTTCAAAACGTACTACTCCGGTTGGTTCTGTAAATTAAGGGAGACTTGAAATTTCACCGAACAAAATATCTAGAGTTAGATTTATTATTTAATGTATCACTGTCACCAAATAGCAGTGCTTGCATTGCTGTGTTCAGGTCTCAAGGCTATATAGAGACAGTATAATTACTAACTGTGAAGCCTTCCATCTAAGACCTCAGGCTTAGTGCTATTACTTATTCTGTGCCTGAAGTGTGACAATGTATCAGTACCCTTCTTCGTATCAAGTTGGCTGCAGGAACGTTAACCTATATGACGTCAGCATAAAATAAAAATGGCGACATGAACTATTTCAAGTTGTGTTTTGTGGTAATAAGCTAACGTGTCGTGAGCCTCACATGAATATTGTAAAGAGTACATTTGAATATTATACCTATTCCGGATATAAATAATGTTACAATTTAAAAATTCTCTTTTATTTTGTTTTTCTGAATTAGTTTGGAACACGTTCCATAAGTAAGAAACTTCATTCGTTTACCACCATTTTACATGCTTTTCGCCGTGATCGTTGAATTACATTATGAAGTGGGGCGTTAATACTAGGTAATGATTAGATATATCATTTAGTATTTTAAATAAAGTTAAAATATTTGTTATATTACTGTAGTTATATTCTTTGTTTTATTGGTAAAAATTTACTTCTTAAATAAATATGTAATAAAACACGCATACTATTTCAATTCACTTTGGACTTTTAAATAAATTTGTTTACTTCACATTACATCATCAGGTGAACCATTATTTTATTACGATAGTATGGCGTCGATAATGGATCGAAGTTTGCTGGTAAACTACTTGAATGTGTTGAAGTTGCAAGCGAGCAAATGACCATAACAGAAAGGTTAAACGTATCTGTTAATAGTGTTCGAGATCCAAGTAGACTGGTATTAGTCAATATCACTGTGAAATAAATGGTTTTAAATTGCCGTTACCGCCTCCATAACGGTGGTTGCTGGTCTAATTATTTTAGGTTTAACGTAAACGGAATGCTTATACCGCCATCTATCAGAGACCATGATTTTTTTTTATAGAAGAGGGCGCAAACGAACATGCAGTCCACCTGATGGTAAGTGTCAACCGCCCGATACCCAGTGTAGAAATTAGGTACTCTGTTCAAGCGTGTTCCATTTGCTAAGGAACGCTCCCGCTTCTCTATACCCACCATACGGAACACAGCAGCATCATCCTGGAAAAAAGTCAAATGCGGACTTCTCGCGTTCTGTTAAATTTACGACGAGTGCTGAGTCCAGAGCTACCACGGCTCGGCTGCTACCAGAGCTTTTCACTTTAATAAAAAATAAACCTTTATGATATATTTCTATAGTAAAGTAACAACCTATATTCGTTCCACTCTTGAGCACACGCCTGCAACTGCAACACCAGGGGAATCGTAGGTACGTTACCGGCCTTCCTTTGAAAAAAAGAGTGGGCTCGTCTTTTTGGATATAAATTAGTCTCCTCTTACTACCTACGGGAAGAAATGGGGTTCTGAGATTCTTCTTATGCCACTTCTACACGACAATGTGGTAGAACCATGCTTCAGCTATATTATAGTTGTAGCACGAGTAAGTCAGTTCATCTGGGGAAGGACCAATCTTTTACAGAATGCCAGCGTAAAAAAGTAGATCAATGCTGCTGGTGCATGTAGAGAACCAGAGACCCTTTTTACTGAAAACAAGGCCTTTAATCTTAACACGCAGATGTGACAAGGCATTGACTTCTAATCGAGGACATATGGGCTACATTATCCACCTTTATTCTATATGAAAAAATGTCCACTTAGGTTATCATAATAATTGCAAAAATAGCTTAAACAGCTAATAAAATGAGAATTTAGAAACCGCATTTTCCACATCAAGCGAATATTATTTTTCGACACAAAGGCACTTCTCTGGTTAAGGCACATACTTCCGGCCTTACGGCCTATTGAGCGCTTGTATGCCTTGCCACCCTCCAGCTTGGTGTAAATTAAATTTTTACTTTAAGCGCCAACCGCAATATAATATTGAAATTTCGTACAAGTAATGGTAAGGTTAGAAACAATGGAAACATGCACAAAGAGATAACATACTACCTTCTTGATAAATTCAAAATTAAACTGCAATTGATTATTGAACTATAAATAAATTTCTAAATTACCTTCGTCTCAAGAATCAAAAATTTTAATAATAATAATAATTTACTCACACAATAAAAAATTACAGAAATCACAATTGTTTACAATTTGAGTTATATTGCATAATACTAAATGTGCAAAGAGTGATCTTTGATCAAAGAGTGCTAGCATAGACTGTGTTATAGGAGTCAATGTCCTCTTATTAAGTGGCGAAGCTGGCGAAGTCACTTATTGATTTCACGATGTCTGTCCGTCTGCCCGTCTGTCCGTCTGTCCGTCTGTCCCACGATTATCTCGAGAACGGTTTTGAATTTTCAAATTCTGTTTTCAGCAATCGATTACTGATCACCCAAGCATCTGAACCTCCTATTTTGAAACTGATTGCTCAACGCCAACCGTCAGAAACCGCTACAAAGCTGATTGCTTCGCCACTTTGCTATGCTGTTAACTTGCTAGGTTTATTCTCTTGTCTATATTGTACAAAATATATCCCTTACGTTATATATAACGTTTATATATAACGTGACCAGTGTGTGTTGCTATTGATGACCTATGGAATTGAGACGTGGTCCTTCACTGCTGGCCGGATGAGGAAGCTGAAGGTCGCTCAGCGAGATATGAAGAGAGCTATGCTCGGAGTTTCTCTGCGTGATAAACTTAAATGAGGATATCCGCAGTAGAACCAGAGTGACCGACATAGCCCAACGGATTAGCAAGCTGAAGTGGTAATGGGCCAGCCATATAGCTCGAAGAACCGACAACGGATGGGGAAAAAAGGTTCTCAGTTTCTCCAGTGGCAACCTCGTAACGGCAGGCAAAGTGTAGGTCCCCCCCCATTAGATGGAGTGACGACCTGGTAAGACATGCAGGAAGTCGATGGATGCAGGTGGCTCAGGACCGTGCTTTGTGGCATTACTTAGGGGAGGCCTATGTTCAGCAGTGGACTTATGAAGGGCTGTAATAATGATGATGATAATATATTGTGATAAAATAAAACGTTATATATCTATAATATAAAAATGAATCGCTGAATGTGTTGCTAAGCGCAAATTTCGAGAGCAACTGAACGGATTTCGCTAATTCTTTTTTATAATATTCCTTGAAGTACGAAGATGGTACTTACGGAGAGAAAAATTTTAAAAATTGCCTGCAAAGGTCTTAAAGCAACCCTTAATAATACTTAAAAGTCTATTTGAACTTTAATACCATACCATAAAGTTTAAGTGTTAGTGGAGGGGTTCCGGGAAGGCAAAATAATTGAGTGACGTTAATATCGTATAAATATTATATCGTATCGAAGGCGGTACGAAGTTCGCCGGGTCAGCTAGTATATATATAACGTTTTATTTTATCACACACAACCTCGATTAATATGTTGCATAACCCAAGCAATGATAAACGCGGCAAATAGCTGAGAGTGCAGTTGATTAAATTTAGTAATATTTTATATATATTACCGTCTTGTTTCTAAACGGGTTAAGAAATAGCTAATGCTGAACTAAGCGCAGGCAGTCACGAACTATTTTCTTGTAAACAGAGTCTAAGAAAAATAATTAGGTCACAGCGAGTATATTACCCACTACTGTATCGTCATAAGTTCTTACAATGCCAGACGTCCAGAAGGGTGTAAAAACTAAATTTTATATTTCATTCATACATGAACACGAACAAATATATACATACAAACTGTTACATTAATTAATGAAAGTTTTACAAAGTCCGCTGCTGAACGTAGATTGCTCAATAGGGGGTATATTTGCCATAGTTGCCACGCTTAGCAAGTTTATCAACTGTTTTCTGCTGCCCATTTCCTGGTTTGTTTGCCTTTGTCGCCTCTCGCGATACGCACCGGACTATATAAAGGTTAGTGAAATTCTTACACCGCCCTTGTATTCCATACATAAATACAGGTCAAATTAATGACAAAAACCTGCTATAATAATATAGTAGTAGTTGTATAAAACTAACGCAAATTAAATCAGTAGCCTAATGGCAGGACGCGGACCGCGAACTCGAAATGTCATGGGTTCGAATCCGCCATTCAACTACTGTCGTGAACCACTTCTAATTCATTTTAAGCGTTCCATTAGTGGTTAAAGGCAATATTAGTAATATTTAATAGCATTTAAATAAATACAAAAGATAAATGACCACATATACATATCTATACCATTAACAGACCAATATATTGTATGCGCATGGGTTTTTTTTATATACGAACGTAAAAGAAGTGACGGACATGTGTCAGAATTGTTTCAAAAGGAATTCCGTGGTCTCTGCCTACCCCTGTGTGATAGTCGTGAGGACTTATGTATATAAATATGAATGTATCTATACACAGACATCATTACTGTTTTCTGAGATTAGGCTCCCGAATTTCAATCTGAATTAACAAATTGATGTTAAAAATTATTGCCTTCTGAATTAAAACTGTTCTGGAGGCCCCGGACGATATCTCTTGTTACCTTTGTGACATCAGATATTTAATGTTATTTTCCTTATAATACGAATTAGTTACTCGGAACTAATTAAGAAAGAAAATGAGTTATGATAAACATTCTAAATATAAACTTTCCTCATAAGAGTCGTAAGATTTCACACGAACATAGATGTTAAATATGTATTAAATTTATTTTAAATATAGGTACCTCGTTTGTTTTTACACATTCTTATATTGTCATCCAATTATGAGCTATGTTCAGAATTTCAAGTATCTAGCTCCTAGGGAGTTTAAAATTAATTAATAAATTCGGCCCGAACAAACATACACAAAAGCGAGTTGAAAAAACGTTAGAGGTGTGCAATGAAAAGACTGAGGGAAAAATAGTGTTTTTTTTTTACCACGTGAAGCAGAGAGTTTGGGCTTTACTGTCGACTAGTCAATTTCACGCTACCCGTTACAGTTACAGCCTATAAAAAGTCCACTGCTCAACATAGGGCTCCCCCATAGATTGCCTAAAATGGATACCCTCTTTGAAGCAAGAAAATATGACACAGTAGCCGCGCTAAGCAAACTGGTCGGCAACCGCAGTTTTCCTTTAAGTTGTTATTAGAAAGACGCTGCAGCCCATCTTCTGGATTGTTTCCCTCTGTTGCCTCTTAAGACACCCACGGGACGATCCCATACAGTGGATAATTCTAACACCGCCACTACACGGATTCACGCTACCCGCTCTCACCAAATCCAGTATATTTTATCATTGATTGTATAGAACCAAACTAACATAGCGTTAGCATAAACTAACATAGCGGATATCTAAATGAGTATTTGTCAAACTTCTTTAGATGTCCTTGATGCCTAGCTTAAAATATATAATTTATACTTTCTATAATTTATATTGAATAAGGAATCTCAAAGCACTTAGCCCCTGAGTTCTAAATGTCACAGTTCGTGAGCAACCCGGGTTCGATCTCTGCCGGTACTCACAGAATACCAACGTGAAACAGTAGAATAATGCCGCTGTGTTTCGTATACATAAGTATAGAGAACGGAGACCCTTTTTACTGGTAACAGGCATTAGTACTCAGAGGAGAGGACGCATCTGCATTTTGATTCTTAATCGAAGATGTCTATGGGCCATAGCATCCACTTACTATGGTAAGTGGATGCTATCATCAGGTGAACGTTGCTCGTTTGATACCCTTATTATAATGTATCCTTCTGGTGATTACTTCAGATGATTTAGTAATTTACCTAGCAGTTTTTTTTTAAATTCTTATCTAGTTGCTTTGATTGGATTCTATCTGATCGAAAGCATCTCGACCTAGTTTAGACGATATTCCATGTGTGAATCGAAAATGAATTTATTTTCATAGTGGTTGCAGTGTCGTCGTCAGCAGCAAACTAATTTTGCTTATTTTTAGTTGATTTAAAATAAATTAAAATTAAAAAATATTTTCAAAAACAAGCTTTTAAATAAATGGTCTAAAAAGAAGAAAATAAACTTTAAATTAAATCAAATCCACCAATTTATTAAATAACACAATTTATATGATATAAAAGCTTGTCGCATAGACACAGAGCCAAGAAAAACGAGCACTAGAAAACACCTGTCATCCCGACCCCAGCAGCGAATCCGGTCGCGCCGTTAGAAGTACCAACATTGCTCTCTCTCTCGCGGTCCCACTACCGCCGCATCAGCGCAACTATCCTGATAGAGTTGAGGCGTTGGAGAAGAGGGGTTTACGTTCATACGGCAGTGTACTTTTCCATATCGCATATCTTGAAAAGTAATGACAATATCATCTCCTAACCAAATACATTTTTTACTGCAATATTATATGATTTAAGTTTTAATCAAAATTTATTTTGATTCTTTTAACATTATAAAAGTCTAATTTATAATGAGCCACCGGATAGAAGCTCTTACAATTTAAATTTTTCTGTTTAACTTTTTTAAATGTTACGCAATTGAATTCCTGAAGTTTGTGTCGCTGCTCTGGGGTGACCACTTAGCATTAAGTGGCGATGAATAATGGATCATTATCTCAATAGCTATAAATATTAATTAGAAATTCGTGCGCTGTCTAAATTATTTTTTCCAAACAGCGCAATGCTTAATTTGAACTTCACCGCACAATACTATAATCGGCAATCGGTAATGTAATCAAATTGTATAAAAGGTTTGGTATCTGAAGTAAAATAATATCTTACATCATCATTTCATCATTACAGCCTTTCATAAGTCCACTGCTGAACATAGGCCTCCCCCAAGGAATGCCACAAAGCACGGTCCTGAGCCACCTGCATCCATCGACTTCCTGCATGTCTTACCAGGTCGTCACTCCATCTCGTGGGGGGTCGCCCTACACTTCGCCTACCGGTACGAAGCTGCCACTATCTTACATAAAATTATTTTATACAAAAATTATATAAAAATAATTTTAGATACAAAGCTAGTGTCAAACTACTGTAATTGCTAAGTACCTATCTCTATATGTAAACATCGATTGCTGTCAGTTAGTATCGCTAAAACTCGAAAACGGCTCGATTTTGATGAATTTTTTTGTGTGCGTTTGAGTGGGTCTCTGAATAGTTTAGATTCACAATTGGACCTGGTAGGTGGCGCTGTTGTCAAGATCCAGAAAGCGCCCGTACGAAGTCGGGACGGATCGCTAGTTTTTAATATTTACGCTATCACTACACATTAACGAAACGGCGGCTACGTGGCGCAGTGGCTTAGCAATTAGTTGCTGCGCTGCGGGGCGCGGGTTCGAATCCCGCACGGAACAAGTATTTGTATGGCCTACAAATAATTGTTCCGGGTCTGGATGTTTGTCCTTGTGCACTCTATGTTTGTAAACTGCCTCCACGATACAGGATAAAATCCTAGTGTGGGGGTAACGTTATTTTTAAGAAAAAAAAAAGAAACAAGATTTGTGCGGAAATTGTCACGTTTAACAACTTATTTTTATTTTATATTCTTAGCTCTTCTGTAGTACTTTGCAGCACTCATAGTTACAGAAAGACTGATCGGTTCAAGGCCACTTTCGGATCAGACCAAAAATTAATAATTTTAAGTATAAATACGTTGGATACGCCAGGCTCTCCGTGATTGCTGTGAAGTAATTGAAACGTCCGGAATATGAAAATAAATAAATTAATAAACTGTAATGGTACAATGTGAAGCTGTACATACAGTTATACATTATATATATATACCACAGGCAATATATTAGGCAAACGAGGAGTTGATAAACGTATTTTCTAAAGTAAGGACACGTTTGATTGGACTCGCAACACCGCCGCACCACATGTTTAAAAACGCAATAAAAATTTAAATACTAGTTTTATACAAAGCTAATTTTGTCTCAAGCTGTTTTATCAGCGTCTTGAAATCTCGGCATCTGGCAGGTAAATACACCACATCTGTTGGGACAGCACTTCAGCGCTCTCAAGCAATCCGAATCCGTGGTACAAGTGTGAGTGCACAGCCAGGGACCCTTGGGATCCTTGGGGCAACTGCCCTGCTTAACTGGAAAAAAGGTGGAATTTTAAAAGTCTTATGTCACAAAGGCAACCAATCTATTTAACATTCAGTAAGTATGTAAGTTGTTACCAAAATAAAATAAAGTAAATTATCATTATAAGCCACAAGTAGTAGGTACCAATCACATTACACAAGTTTCTGCATAGTTACTAATAATAAAAATAATTGGTTACTAATAGTAATAACTGCTGGCCGTATAAGGAAGCTCAAAATTTGCTCAGCGAGCTATGGAGAGGGCTATGCTCGGGGTTTCTCTGCGTAATAGACTTAAAAACGAGAATATCCGCAGTAGAACCAGAGTAACCGACATAGCCCAAAGAATTAGTATGCTTAAGTGGCAATTGGTCGGCCATATAGCTCGAAGAACCGACAACCGATGGGGAAGAAATGTTCTCGAGTGGCAGCCTCGTACCGGTAGCTGAAGTGTAGGGCGTCCCCCGCTAGATGGAGCGACGACCTTGTAAGACCCGCAGGAAGTCAATGGGTGCAGGTGGCTCGGGACCGTGCTTTCTGGCATTCCTTGGGGGAGGCCTATGTTCAGTAGTGGACTTGTGAAGGGCTGTAATGATGATGATGAGTAATAGCTGCCGCTTTACCACATACTGTACATCGAACTTAAACACTGTAAGGAAACCCGCATATCTGAGGAATATAATATATCTAGGACATGGTGAAGTCCGTCAAAGACACTAGAGCAACGCAGCGGACTAATTTATAATTAAATGAATAAATAAGATATTTGTCACAAATCTTTTAACATATCATATACGGAATCCTGGCTTCTGATCTAGCTGTTAAAACTAATTCGATGGCTCCATAGCGCAGTGGCTTAGCAATGGATGGCAGTGCTTGGAGCCACAGGTTCGAATCCCGCACGGAACAAATATTTGTATGGCCTACAAATAATTGATGCAGGTCTCGATGTTTGTCCTTGTGCAATTTATGTTAGTAAACTGCCTTCACGATACAGAAGAAAATCCCAGTGTGGGGGTAACGTGATTTACAAAAAAAAATATTGTTCTATTACTCTCTCAGAAATGAGATAATTGCCACATTCTCGATCGCTTTACTTTGTTAGACGATGATTTATTTTGAATCCGTCGACTGGCACTTCATTTCTTTCTATACGTTTTGATAAATCCAAGATTCATTAACTTTAATAATATCGTTACTACTACTACCCTGAAGCGCACCTACTTAAAATTTATTAATCATGTCACCATTCCACGTTGGCCTGCTTCTGAGCATTTGTGAGGCTGTACGCGAAACTATCCTGCTCTCGCAAATATATGATTTCGTGAACGATACACGATCCAACCAGAGCCGTAGTAGCTCAGATTTAAGTAAGTTTCACAGTATGCGAGCAACCCGGGTTCGAGCCCCGCCGGCACCAATGAAATTGTTAATTGCAATTTTAAGTGCTTATTTACCACGTAACCTGTATGTCTGAGAAATAAGAAAAAATATTTCGAAGATGTGAAATTCGTCAACACGCATTGGGGCAGCGCGGCGTACATGTCCTTGCCCTAAAACCCTCTCCGAAATGAGAGGAGGCCTGTGCCCAGGAGTGTGACGTATATAGGCTGTAACTTTAAACCGATCCAACCAGCAATATGTGCTAAATATTTTTATACGTTGTTAGCAAATAAAATTTTTACAGAGAGCACGTTTCTTCCGTAACATCCATCAAAAGGAGACCACTTCTTTCTACATCTTATAATTAGTCGAACGAACTAATATTTAATATATTAGTGGTAGACAATTGACTTAGAGGGTCTTTATCTATAAATATAATTTAAATTTCTGTTTATGAATTGGTCCGGCTTAAAGCGATATTCGAAATCATAAAAAATCATCGCACGAAAATATTCCTGACGCAGGTCCATTTTGCGATGTAACACAATAATTCAATTTAGCTAGTAAAAATTGTGTAGAGAAATTTAAATTTGGAACATTCGTATTTTGACTTGTTAATAAACGTTTTTCAAAATAAATTATAACTGGCCAGTGTCTCACGCTATTCTTTTTCCGAAAACTTTCTGAGTGGCCTGTCGTATGCAGCGTTACTTTGCCGGCATGTATGTACGTATGTAATAAAAAACCACCACCATTAGATCCTTAAAGACCACAGATGGACTTAAGAAGAAATTGCCTAAATCATCACGCTTGGGCGGCGGATTGACAATCGTAATACACAGCAGTCACACAGCTTTGACGCTGCCCGTCTCCGATCTGAGTGTTTATCTAGTATAAACGGGAGAATATACCGCCCTCTGTGGGAAGCCATAACATTTTTATGGTATTTATAATTAAACAAAATCTTACTATAGTTGACGAAATGTCTTCTGGTCATGGGATCGACACATAAAGAACCACCACACGTTGTTGGGCAACACAGTTGAGAACTGCTACATGGCCTTTGTGGACCACATTCCGCGTCGCATACGTCGACCGACAACGTCGGAGGGCAGGAGCCGTCCTGACATAACGACACTGTGATGGACACTGTAAAAACAATTTCAATTGTATGTCGTTAGATAGGAAGCCTTCTACTATCCTTAGGATTCTGTCTCGCTGAATGTCACTTATCTACCTATTTCTGCCTGCAAACAGTATTCACTGTTGTATTTATAGAAAGCCAAGATAGTAATAGGCTTTATGCAATTCATCTTAATCCTGAAGGCGTAGTGAAGAGTGCACGCCTTGCAATACATAACGCAGTGTTGGTACCGACTTTGTTATATGGCAGCGAAACCTGGGTATGCCAGAAGAAGCATAAAAGCAAGTTGAATGCAGTGGAGATGCGATCTCTTCGTAAAATGTGCGGCGTTACCATGGCCGACCGAAAGCGAAACGAAGAGATTCGCAATATGGCAGGTTTGAAAGATGACCTTGGTTTGGGCACGTTGAGCGAATGAGTGAAGACCGAATGGTGAAGAAAATATATAGCGCGAAAGTTAATATTAAAAGGTGTCGAGCTAGACCGAGACTAACTTTCGAAGACCATGTGAGCAAATTGCTCGAAGAGGGTAGGGTCAAAAGTACTCGGATACCTAGACGTGCATGCATGAAGAAGATAATGAATCTGAAAGTAGCGAAAGAGGTACGTAAGGATCGTGACACTTGGCGATCTGTTCTCTCTGGCTACCCCGTCAGGGATTTTGCGTGAAGATAAGATAAGATAAGATCTTAATCCTCAGCGGTGACAATACAACTATAAACGACTACGTTTTTGACCAGGTGGTCTGGTAGAATTTTTACCACATCAATTTCATAAAAAGTAAAGTACGTTCACGCAGATTTAAATCTATATAGTTATTTAAAATCGTTGGTGCGTCTACTAGTCGTGTAACATTTGAACTACTAGATCAATTCGATAGATGGTGTTGAAGTCATGTTATTAACGAATTCTTTATTTTATGGGTCAAAATGACTAATATCCACAATATTGTTACATTAGTGCAGTGCCAAAAAATTTTATCAAAAATTTAGGACTCGGTGCTGTGGCTTGGCAGTACAAATTTGTCGTCTCAATCTAAAAAGGACCACTCTCACGTATTACCGGCGTAAATATAGCTACTTAATGCTGCTGCATTACGTATGGTGAGTGTAGAGATAGATAACATAAGAGCTTATTTTACTGGTAACGAGACACTTCATTTATCTTCAGGTAACAACGCGTCTGCATTTTGATAATAATTATCTATGATACATGTAGATTTGTATAGGCCCCAGTATCCCCTTGCCATCAGATGGCCCGTGTGCTCGTTTGTCACGTTTCCTGTATTAAAAATGACATAAACCAATCCGGATGTAAAGCGTAGTGATAACGGCGAATCGGTGGCGTAGCAAAGATTAAACAATCAATCAAACATTTTATTATGTTATGTCAAAGAAAATATACAGTACGCGAAAAGAAACGAGGCGCGCGGGGCGTGAAACGGGCCGTCGCCGACTGCCCTGGCCGAGGGCTGGTACGTAGTAGTTTGCGTCTCGTTTATATGTATGGTACATATAATATGTTATATGTAATAGTTTTAGAGTATATATTTGTACTTATATATATATATATATATAATATATACTATGTACCATTATATATTTCTATTTTATGGCTCTAATAAATATAATGTTATTTTTGTCGCTAAACCAAACACTTTTTTTATTATTTTCTTGCAATCCTGTCCATCCAAAGGTTTTCTGGAAGAGAGCGCTAACCATTAGGGTGGTCTTGTCGCTAAGAGCGATCTATCAAAAATGTAAAAAAATATATATGTTATTTTTTGGCGTACAATAAAGTGTTATCTATCTATCTATCTATGCTTCCCTATGGATTTTCCTAAAAAATTATACATACGGCTACGAATTTTTGCAATTGTTAGAAATAATAATAAAAATTACAAAAGTCATCGAAAAAGTCAAAAATATATAAGAGTAAGTAAATTTTAAAGGGTAGTAGGTAATACTGATTATTGCGTACTGATACTAAGTGTTGGTTAATTATTTAAGATTACCATTAACTGTCGTGCATATTTTGTTTTGTCGGAAATTTTAATATTCCCCATCTGTAAAGATATTTAATAACATTTTATTTAAAATTGATCGTATCTTTCACTACCTAAATACATAAGTTTACATTATATAACATATACCTACTATGTATTTTCTTTGGCACAAGTCTACAATATTCCATTTCGGTTCGGTATCAACCCTAGCGTTACACGCTCCACCTAAATGTCACCGCGCTTGAACTCTCACGTACAGAGAGTGTCACCGCTGTGCTTATGTTTTGTTATGCTATGTATATATGGTAACAGAAAAATATTACTTAACAAACTGTGTAGTTCGCTTTAACCTGCGTGTAGAGCTTATAATATAATTTTAAAAAATGTGAGTGTCGTGGAACACTCGGTTGGAACGAAGTTCCTTTCGTAGTATATTATTATTGATAAACGTTTATTATTATTGATTAACTAATACAAATAAATGAATTACTAGTATGTAATAAAATGTCATTAAAATAAAATAATATTTCTTTCATGACAAGATAAGAAGAAGAGCGAGCGTGATGGATATTATTCCATCTCGCTTCCTTATAGTTATAGCAGCCAAGGCTGTCTACTACGTCAGAAGGGGTCGTAACGGAAAAATCTTGCACTTTTTGCGCCTAGCCCCCATCCATCAAATCCGTGCCGTCCGTTAAGGAACTTCGTTCCAATATATTATTTTCATTTGTTTTCATTTACTCATAATTAAAATAATGTTTTATTATTACAGTTGATAACATTCCGCCTGCAAAGCGTGGCTATAGCAAATATCCACTCATATCAGCAGTGAACCTTTGATAGACTGTAATGAACAATGAATATCTAAAGAATAAATGGAATTGATAAGCTAATCATCAATTACATGTAATAATCATCATTAAAATACACCGATAAAATTAGAGAAAAATACATATAAAATGCAGCTTAAAATTTAATAAAACAACATTCATAGAAGAACTCTTGCAGTTATAGCGATAACAGTTCTAACTTCATTTAATAAAAAATTAAAATTTAACATGATAAAGTCCGTAAAATTTGTTTTATTGAATGTGTTTTATTCGTATAAATTTAAGAAATCATTATGAATCAACAAATGTATGTACACAGAAGATTTTATGCAAATGGAATATAATATTAACCTTTATTTATTAAGTATATGCAATTAATGTAGTAGTTACATTTATTTAAAATTAATGTTAATTACTTTTCTTACATTACATTGAAATAGGTATATAAATATTTTATTAAAGTGTGTTAAGATTTTAAATTACAAAATATACTCACAAAAACAAACCAAATAAAATCGAAACATTTTCTCACTATTTCACATACGCTAGCATCCTTTAAGCCTATGTTATTTCACACTAACCTTACACTCGACAGTAGTGTTTTGCCCGTGACCACGATAAGGATCTAATAAATTATATTAACAAGTATATCTACTGCTCTCTGTCATATTTAAGGTCAATATGATTTGATTAGATGACCACAATTACGTTTCATAACACTGTTATGAAAACAAGTGATTAACCCAAGGATTTACTTGTTGTGATTAACCCAAGTAGTTTAACATTTTAGTGTTACGTATCAAAAGTAGCAATAGATCCATATTACACTAAGTTTTTAATAATTTAATAAAAAAAGTCTTAAACACATTTTAGGTAATTTTTCAATTTATAGGTAATAATAATTAATTTTCAATATGTTATACTTTGTTAATTCCATCGAAAAAATTTGACTTTAAGTCAACCAATTGCTATAATTATAATTGTTAACATGACTGTCTCGTGGGTTCAAATCTCCGGTCGACACAATATCAGTTGTTGGCTTTTCTCTGATAAGATATTATCCGTAGCACTCCTGAGTCAGTAAGTTGTTGTGGTCACCCCTCAATTCTCTCCGGTCGTGTCTGACACCCGTATTCTAGAACGATACTATGCGTGCGCACAGTAGGCTTTAACGCACAGTGAACGAAATTTTGTTTCATAAACGTCACTTGAGTGTTAGACGACACTAAGCGCTCATCAAAATGAACGCACAGATAAAGTAGCTCGCTAGCTACTTTACGCTACGCATAGTGCGACAAATCAACGTAAATGTCAAACTGGTATAGAGTATATAGCTTGTTTGTTGATTTGTGATACGCTGATTGGTTTTGTTTGAATAATTGCAATGGATTACAGCAGCGAAGATGATTTTGATAATTATATCCTGGAGAGAATAAACGTGCAAAGAACGATTAGCACAAGAAACGTGATACATTACTTTCAATATCCTCTTGATTATTACAGTGCCAATGAATTTTAAAGTCACTATAGGTTTTCAAAAGATATCGTAATAAATATACTTCTGCATCTAATAAATGCAGATCTTTTGAAAGTTACTGGTGGCCTTAAGATTTTATTCATCTGGGAGTTTCCAGATTTGTAATAACAATTCAGTTAATCTACCTATCAACAGTTTCAAATCCACATTATTTTAATAATACTTATGCATAGGTACCCTATAATAACAGTACCAGTACCATTAACGTCTTTTACCTGAAAGAAAACAACACGTGTTATTATTTTTTATCTGTCATTCAACTCGAGTGTAGTCGCGTCACAACGCTAACCAATCACGGCGCCCCATTCAGTGCTATGTGTCCGCACAACAAAGAGTCCACTAAGTATTGTTCATGAAATGAACGGCCTGCCATGACGAACGCAGTGAGAAATACCTTACTCAGCATAGTGTTGCTACTATACTTATGTATGTGTCGTTTGTGAATACGGGCCTGATTGCCGTCCCATCGGACTATGAGAGTGAACCTTGTACTTACGCATCACTCGCGCACTATAATCCTGTCCTGTGCAAATGGCTAGTTTCCGCCGTGAACGAAAATACACTCTGGAACACATTATCATTATAATGTACGAGTATCGAACTCGATCACAAGAATAAGTCTACTGTTGCTTGACGGCAGATATAAGAAAGAGCTTGGCTCCATCCAACCCCGACTAATATATAGGCAAAAGAGCCCCATATCTATAACATAAGTTACTGCACTGAATACGCATTAGAACTTCTGTTGGGTCAAATTCACGTTTTTTTCGCATCGAATTGGCTCACAAATCGTACCCTTTGTAATATTTAAACAAATGGTCTCCGTCAGTTGGAAATACAGTACAGCGTTGTTTTACGCTAAAATATGTGGTGAATTGTTTTCGCCGTGTTTGACTAGTTTTTTTACTCATAATTACTTTGAAATAAACCTTGTGTAATAAATTAATGTTGGCTTGGAGAAATTATGCAATGTTACTAGGTGAAACAAATTATATAATAAATTAACGGATGGATAAGAAAAACTAAGTTCAATAAATAAATAAATTAAATGAGTGTAATATCTGGCATAGTGTCAGCACGATTGGGTCGGCTCGACTTGGGAAGGAACACGCTCTCACAGAATACCAGCATAAAATAGCAGCTAAACGCTGCTGTTTCGTATGGTGAGTGTAGAGAACCGGAGACCTCTTTTACTGGAAACAAAGCATTCCATCTTAGTCTTCACGGGTGACAACGCATCTGTATTTTGATTCGTAATCGAGGATATGTATAGATGTCTATGGGCCACCGCAACCACTTACCATCAGGTGGACTGTGTGCCCGCTCGTCAGTAAGAGAAGGGGAGTTTAAAATTAATTCATAAATAAATAAACGGAAAAAGTCCAGATCATTCTTATGTGCCGCCATTTAAACTCGTTGTTGTGTACGCACTGAACTATTCATATTTAAATTGTTATTATGTACTTTATGAAAAACAAACATAAAAAGGATGCAATATACATTTTAGTATCCACGAGTCTAGAACCTTCATTATCATTTGCAGAGAATAGACCAAAAAGGAAACTAAAGTACGATTATATTAAGAATAAACAAATCCAAAACTTCCTGTTTTCCCATCGCTAGTATCGGTCACAATGTAAATAAACTTTAACAGAATAATTGACTTCCTAAAAGGCCTGTATAGCGAGGACTAAATTGTTTGTACTTTGAGGCAAATCGGATTATAAGCGGCCACTATCTGCTACATGTCACTTAGTGAAGTCCTAATTGAACTATTTTGTTAAATGGATTTCAAGCCAAAAACAACGAAAAAGGAGACAATTTCTTTTTGTATGGAGAATGGGCCCACCACAAATTGTGGCGTAACTAAATGAAACACATGTCAATTTATTTCTTATAATCTATAGATTACAGTAGTAATGTTAATTTTACCGTATTTAACTAATGGGAATGGGAATTTTGAAAAATTAACAATTAAAATATTAATATCACAATAACCTAAAAACAAACTAAAAGCGATTGTCTAGTAGTTTTCACCGGTATTATAAGTTAAAATATGCACTGGTCAATAATTAATAATGTAAAACAAAGTTGTAGGTACATTCAGCATTTATAGGTACTTTAAGATTGATGGAAAATCCTTTTAGTAGTTCGTTCTTCCTTACAAGCCTTTTTTTTCATATAACATTAGCCAGAACACGAATATCAGAAAAACTCTTTTTTCAGATTTCATGATTCCGGTTAAATTTTCATAAAAATAAAATAAAATCTAAAAAATAAAATCTTTAGACCGTTTACTATAATAATTTAGTATCTTTTTTTGAGTAATAAAATTAAAATACGTTAAAATTTCTAGTGGACGCTAAAACTAACAAAATAATTCGTGGCGTGAGTTCTTGGAGAACTTGGTTACCCACGTTGAACAAAGAAGAACCCATTTGAATGGGCCGAGGTGGCCGCTGCAAGTGAGCTTGCGCAGCCCACTCCGAATGCATTTTGGTGTAGTACGGTGGAAAAGGTGTCCTCTTTTAAATCCCGCTGCAGCCTATCCTCTATTACTCTGTCAAACCGTTGATACGGTGGTGGTAGGGCCGCCGCGGGGGAAGAGTATCGAGTGTCCCCACTCTCCACGGCTGAAACTCAGTCGGCGGCGTAGTCATAAATCCAATCTGCTGCAGGTGTCAGGACGGCTGGTACTTCTGGGTACTCGTTTTTTCTGGCCCCATGGCCTCCGTATATCGGACTCAGGGGGACTCGTCACGCAGATGGGGTTGGCGGTCGTAAAGAAAGTGTGGCGGCGCGTCGTGTTCTGGTGCGCCTTACCAAGGAAGAAGAAGAGGGAAGAGTTGTCCTCTCCCGTGGAGGGCCTGGTCAGTGCTGATAGGGCCACAAATCTAGCTCTGCCGATATGCGGCTTACTTAAAGAACAATGGGGTTTTAGTCTGTGTACATACGACATAACCCGTCCTTGCCCTCGCGAGGTAGTTATGTGTAAGATATTATAAAAAACAGGAAGGAGCTCCAAGTTATTTTTCAATTAAAATGTATTTGATAAGATTTACTGAATATTGGCTCTTGCAAAAAGAATACTAAATAGTTTTACAAAGTGCATTTGTAAAACATTCGTTTTTTTCGCAAATTGACGGTCTGCATGTAAATGAGTTTTAAAATATTTTTCGTGTTTTGGAAGCGAGCTTTTTTTGCCAGCAGGTTTTAATAATATTTATAGATACTTTTTAGCTAGGAAGTACAAATCAAAATGCAGTGAAAGTGTATGAATTTAAAATACTCTTAACTAAATCTATACTAATATTAAAGGTATGATATAAGAAAATATGGGAGGCTATTTAGATACAGCGGCATTAAGGTGCTATTTTAGGCTGAAATTCTGTGAGAGCGTATTCCTACCCCTGTCGAGCCGACCTGTCATGCTGCAGACATAATATAGCTGCAGCTTGGCTCTAACACATCGTTGCCCTCTCATTACGGAGAGGGTTTTAAGGATGAGTCCACCTTGTTATTGCGGGCAGATTTAAAGTCTTCGAAATATTCTTTTAATTTCTCAGATATGCAAATTTCTTCATGATGTTTACACGCGTGGTACAGAACGTGGTAATCAGCACTTACACCAGTAATTATAAATAACAATTTCATTTGTGCCCGCGGGTATCGAAACCGGGTTGCTCGCGTACTGTAAAATTTATAGCGAGCGTTTAGCCCCAGAGCTACCACGGCTCTTATGATGTATATTATACTAGTGACCCACTTTAATGTAGCTTTATTTAGATTTAAGGTAATCAATGATCATTTGCCACATTTATTTTTAGGTTTAAAAAAATCTTTAAGTTATTTAAATAAAATACAACCTAGATCCCTCCCGGCATTGCTCTCTATTAGATCGTAAAGTTTCACCACAACCGGTTTAGCCATTCTGAAGATTAGCCTAGACAGACAGACAGAAAGACAAAATTATTAAAAATTGTAATTTATGTCTTAATAGTTTGCAAATAATTCCCCGAGCTTAATAGATGCTAGTTATTTCAATATTACAGACAGACAGTTCAATTTTATTAATGTAATACATATAGATGTACAGATTATACTCATTTAAATAAAATAAAATTAACAGATAAACCATGTCTTGGATTGGCATCTGGAGTACTTTATATCCTGGAAAAAGAAATGCTATCACGGTAAAATGAAAATGAAGTAATTTCTGTTTCAACGCAGTCAGAGCCACGCTTGAAGTAGATGAATATGAAGGCACTTTCTGTTTAATCAAATATATCGCCTTTAATTATTCATTTAACCCCATTTCTTACTTATTTAAGTCAATGCTAAGTAAATCAGCTTTCATTGATAGGATAATGCCTACGCATCGCCTCACGGGGGCAAGGATGGGTTATGTTGTATTCACACCGACTAAAACTATATCCGTAAAAATAGTCTAAATTTTGCCTTCAAAATGTCACCAAACTGCTGAATTCACCTCATCATCAGTGATAATTTTTTTCTCCGTAAATCGGATTTCAACTTTAAAAATAAATAATGTAATGTAAATAAATGGGCCAAGTAGGCTATATGGTGGATAGTTTTTTTTTAATAGGTTAAGGGTGACAAACGAGCACACAGTCCACCTGATGGTAAGTGGTTGCTGTGGTCCGTAGATATCTACATCTATCTTCGATTACGAATCAACATGCTAATGCGTTGCCACACGTGAGGACTAAGATGGAATGCCTCGTTTCCAGTAAAAAGGGTCTCCGGTTCTCTACACTCACCATACGAAACACAGCAGCGTTAAGCTGCTATTTTACGCTGGTATTCTGTGAGAGCATGGTATTTCTGACCCATTCGTGCTACAACCATAATATAACTGCAACATGGCTCTATCACGTATTGAGCTCAGTGAAACCACATTCCTTAATGGCATCCTTGGAAACACCCGATGTGTGGACCAGAGCATTGTCACAAAGCAACAACCCTCCGCGCGACAATATCTCTCGATGTTTTTCTTTAAAAGCATCTCGCAATTTATGTAACAAGGAAGCATAGTAATAACCCGTTACTGTTGTTTTGCGTTATTTAACGTCCACCTGTAAAATTCCTTCAGGATCCAAAAATATCTAAGCCATAATATTTTTCTGAGATTGATTCACCTTTGCTTTTTTGGCCACGTTGAGCTCGGATGACGCAACTCCATCGATTACTTTTTTGACAGAGGATCATGATAAAGAACCATCGTTTTATCACTTTACAAATGGATAACAACTCAGTAGAGCATTTAATTTGTTCTTGTTTTTGAATAGCGGAAAAACATTTTGAGACTCACCTAGTACTAACCTCATTCATACCCAAACGTTCATGTAAGCACTGTTGTTTTTAAAGTCCCGTAATAACTGCTAATTCTTTGGTCTTTAGTCGTCTGTCTTACCGTACAGTCTTCTAAAAAAATTGTGTTTTCATACTTAATGGCCTCAGATGGTCGTTCTGGGCACGGTTTATCATCAATTGATTTTCTTCCCAAACGAAATTGTTTCGCCCATTCTTTTACAGTGGAGTACGAAGGGGAAGAATGCCCGTACACAGCATCCAAACGTTGTTTGATTTCCACCAGTATCTTCCCCTCTTTTGTCACAGCTTGATGTTCGATTTGATGCATTTCGAAATTTTTTATCGATAGTTTGAATTTATTAGGCTATATAACTGTAGTAAAATGACATAATTTTATAATTTTTTGTGGGTAGGTAACGAAAAGTCCAGCAATTTAATGACATGAAAGTTTTGTGTCTTTGATTAATCTAATGTGGGTAGGCTAGAAATTTTTAGACCTCACCTAATACGTGCACTGTACTGTGTCCAGCAGTGGGACGCAGCATCTCTTTTATGAGAGGGTTTTCGGGCAAGGAAGTGTCCACCGCACTACCCCAATGCGTGTTGGCGGACTTCGCATGTCTTCGAAATATAATTTTTTTATTTCGCAAACATGCGGATCCACACGATGTTTCCTTCACCGCCGAGCATGTGGTAAATGTAATGGCACGTGGACACCTCGCTTACGCCTATATGTTAGGACACCTCGTACAACGGTGTTAACTGCTGGCTTACCTCAGTTCTCATCGGTTGGCTAGACTTATGCGATTGTCGCGCGCCGAGTCGAGTGTTCAGTTATTTAAATTTTTCATTATTTCTTAAACTACGCGTCCAAATAACATGATATAAGGAGCAAAGTTTATCTCCATAAAATATTCTTGATGATGTAGTAACTTTCGTTCGTAAGGATTAATATACCATGCTTATAATAACGCACATGAATTACTTTTTAATTTTTAATAATTTTTTGTCACATAATACCTATCTTATTATGGCTTATGTATAAGAGACAGGCATATGCCGTTGCGGACTTTTTCATAGATGGAGTAAAGGTCTATATTTCTGTAGAACATTGTATTCGCGTATCACTAACCAACCATTATGACAGCGCACGCGGAGAATCTGGCTTTAATACAAAATAAAAATAATTTTTCAAATCGAACTAGTAGTTTTATTTATAATTTCATGCACACATTTGTACATTTGGCGGATTTAATGCCATAGGGTATTCGCTCCCAGTCAACCATTAGGCTAAAAAGATATAGACGAACAAGAGGCGGTGTAGCAGTAATCAAAATAGAAAGGACAAAAAAATTAAATACACACACATTCATACACATATATACAAAATTACACACAATATATACATAATACATATAAATCTTAATATATAAAATTTACGTGTCACGTTGTTTGTCCGCGATGAACTCCTAAACTAATGAACAGATTTCAATGAAAATTTACACACGGTGTGCAGTTTGGTCCAACTTGAGAGATAGGATAGTTTGTATCCCGATAAGCGACTCTGAATATATTTTTTGGAATTTTAAGGATTTTTATAGGACAGGGTCGCTGCAAAGGGCAGAACAACCTCTGCCTGGCCAGCTAGTATTTTCTATGTCAGAACAAATATGAAATATACATATTATGTATATGAAAATAAGAGCTGTGTTAGTTCAAACTTGCAACGATTTTTCCACATGCTTACGAACTTTATTATTAAAAACGAATGTCGTTCCAGAGTCTGATGGCCGTGAGGCGAAAGGGTGAGATAATTAGTTCCAGAGAATAGCGTGTTTAAACAAACAAAAAAACAAAAAACTTTTCCGCTTTATTATATTAGTCTAGATGTTTTCAACGTGTAGCAAATATTTTACGAAATCATGTACTTAGTGCAATTAATCCGTGCAAAAGCCGGAAGGAATAGTTTTAACAAGATGTATGACTCAATTTATCTTGCTTATAGAACTGGGAAGCAGCTTTTGGATGTTTAAAGTAAACACGTTCAATCAGCCAAGCGCGCAATTTAAAATCTTAATTGGATTGTCGAGACGAAAATTGGGGCGATAAATATCTAGGATAGAGATACGAATTTAATACGAATTACCAACGATACTATGACAATTGAGACTCCACTCTTCCATAACACATATCTCAGCTCAATGGTTTATTTAGACCGGAGCTGCCATTCATCTTAATGCCTTTTAAGTTGAGTAACAAGGAAGCTCATTGTGTGGTGGGATTCCATTTCTATCTAAGAGTTAGTTTGGGTCGGTAAACAGTAGTGTGTACTGCTCTGTTCCGCTCTGAAAGACGTAGAGAGCCAGTATAATCACAAACTGTGAGGCGTTCCACCTTAGCCCTCAGAGGGGACAACGCATTTATATCTTTTTTTGTAGTGGGTTGCAGATATACATGGTCTGCAGTAGCTGTTTACCATCAAGTAGATTGTAAGTTTCTCTGTAAGAGCTATAACATGACATAATATATTATATTACAATGATATAACTGTGATAATAACATAGTTTGGGCTCCCTGAAAACTGCTGTGTTTCCAAGAAGATTCAGTCTATAATGTATAGAGAGCCAGTATATTTTTATTACCAGTATAGTACAGGCGGTGAGCTATTCCATCTTAGTCCACATAGGTGACCACTCATCAGCTGCCTTCATTGTTGAAGTTAGCTACAGGTGCTCATGGATAGAGTACTGTAAGTTCGTTTATCGCTTCAGTTTTATAAAAAAAACCCTGTTCTTTCTGTACGGCTGAAGACATATCATTGTATCTTAAATATACATTTTAACATAATTAAAATATATCGTACTTACGTAGTTATATATCACTTTAATGTTTACCATACTGTTTTTAACAAAATTTAATCATTTTGAAACTGTTTTTAATAAAACCAGTTTTAACCGACTTTAAAATAGTAGGAGGTTCCCAATTCGACCGTATTTTTTATGTGTTTCGCATCAAAACTTTTTTCTAGGTGAACCGTTTTTGTTGTTTATTTTTTTATTTGAAAGCTTGTGATTTTCATGTGGCTATTTACAGATTTCGTCAAGATCTGATCAGTAGTTTTTTTTTAATATTCTTAATAATGCATATTTAATTGACTTGGACTACATTGATGATGTTCTCATTTTAATTATACTGAAATCGGTTGTACATAAATTTTTATTTTGTCACCTGTGTTAAAACATTATGTTAGTTATGATTGACTTCTTGGTCTAGTGTTAAGAGTAGATGTGACTGCTATTCATGTGGCTCTGACTTCGAATCCCGGGCCACAAGCAGGTTGGATTCCATAATTAATTATCAAAGTTTCTGTAGTAGTCACGAGTCAGAAGTTAACAGTGTTTTCCCCCGTGCTTCAGAGAGCATGTACGGATTGCGCCGTGTTCTGGTCCTGCGCCTATCGTGTCTCCTCATCTCTCTCTGATCGTGTCGGATTGCCGTCACTTCAGACTGAGGTAAGGTAAGGTAAAGGAATAGAGTGCACTTGTGTTTGTGCACACACTCAGGCACTATAATAAAGTCCCGCTCAGATGGCTAGCCTCCGATAAGACTGGCCGCCGTAACCGAACTGCGATATAAAAGACATTCTTATCATCTATCTATGCCGTGAGATATGCATAATAAGTAAACAAACGTAAACTTTTGTGTAGGAAATCTATGTGTATTAAAAAAAGATTATTATAAAGCGTTTATGTAGCAAAAATAAATGTAATCACGTTTCGTTTCCGTGTGCGTAGCAAATTTCTTCGAAATATATTACCCAGAAGATCCATTAATCAATTACTAGAACATGTACGTTGTTGGTAATTGGTAATGGATGAATGGACAAAGTAGACAGGAAAGTCTTAAACTATTTGAATGTATTCCAACAATATACTTATGAAGATGGAATGTATGTACATAAAAATATAAACTAGCTATAATGAAAAACAAAGATGTTCGTGCCTTAAATACTAGGAACAAACACAAGGTTGTAATGTTATTTAATAGATACAGAATTAGTAATTTATTTATGGGGTAGTATATTATTTTCATGGGATATTTATGGAGTGTGGATGTATGTATTACAACAAAGTCTAGAAATTGAGACTGCCTCGTAAACGCGGTTACGGATCATGAGGTCCCGGGTACGAATCCCGGGCCGACTAAAACAAAATGTATTGAGTTTTTCATCTCACCTCATGTTTCAGTTTCCTCCTGTCGTTCGTTACGACACTCACAGCCACTACACGTTTCCTCTACTATTTATTATATATCTATCTATTCTACAAATAATAAAACGGAATATTTCTCCAACAGGAAACAGGATAAAATGTGTTGGAGAACCAGTATGTAACAGGCTACGAGGTATTCCACCTCAGCACATAGGGATTGAAATGGATGCTTAACCATCTTCCTTTGATGTTTTAGAAGGTGTCCGTTGGCTTCAGTAATCATTTACCATTAGGTATGCTATTCACAGTTTCTTACTTTAATACTATAAAAAAAAATATAAACTAATAACCCACGAGCTGAACCAACCTCCTTAAGTAAAACTGATTTGTTGTAATATGGCTTGTGGTCATAATCTTAATAAAATAATAGACAGACTCCTCACTATCATTTTCGATAAAATTTACGTTGTAAACGACCACCTGGTGGTTAACTGCTACTGCTACCCATAGACTTCCAATTTCAAACAAAGAAGTCCACCTGTAGTGCGTGGTCACCTGTGGACTAAAATTAGCGACTAATATGAAATAGTGTTATTTATCTCTTACTCTCTCTCTCTCTCTCTCTGTCTCTCTGTATCCATAAGATCGGATCACAGCAGTGCACGCATTGCTGTTAGGCGGAAGGAATAGGTAAGAGGGTGTTAGACTGTCTTCAAACTGTGGCGTTATTTACCCTGACGAACTTACCTTACTCTTGTTAATGATTTATAAATTTTTGAATGAAGTCCCGAAATTCTCACAATGATTATCCAGGTTATATCGAATACCAGGTATCTAATTAGTAAGATAGATATGAGGTAAAAATCAATTTTTTTACTTATTATAAGCCAGTGCTTGACCACAATATCACCTGGTGGTAAGTGGTGATGCAGCCTAAGATGTTAAGTAGGCACTGTCTTATCGTAACAAAAGCCTATTCACTCTTGCTTTGAAGACGCCCAGATTATATGCGGACGGAAAGATAGACGCCGGCAAATTATTCCACTCCTTTGCTGTACGCATTACAAAAGACGAAGCAAACCGTTTGTTTCTATTGCGTGGAATATTGACGACAAAGGGATGAAGACCCGCCGACCGCCTCGTTGTCCTATGGTGGAAAGGAGAGGAAGTGATTAAAGCGTGTAATTCCTGCGCACACTCACCTAAATGCATCCTATAGAATACGGAGAGACTGGCTACTCTGTGCCTGTGCTCGAGGCTAACAAGATTGGTTTCAACCAAATCAAGGTCACCAAAGAGCCTCTTAGTACGTCTCTCAACTGAGTCCAAAGCTGCCAAGTGGCATTTTGCAGCACCAGCCCATATGTGACAGCAGTACTCCATACACGACCGGACTGGCGCTTTATATAAGGTAAGAAGCTGCCCCGGCGTGATGTACCGCCGCAACTTTGCAAGGACACCAAGTTTCCTTGCGACTGCTTTGGCTTTGGACTCAATGAACCGCCCATAGTTTAGGTTCGGAGAAAATTAAATCCCTAATAACTGAAGGCGGTCAATGTACTCAAAGGATATATTAGGGAAAGTAGGAGCCAAGGTGAGGGGGCTCCTTTTAGCGGTAAAAAGACACGCTTTTGTTTTGGAGGCGTTAAATCTCACGAGATTTGCAACGCCTCATTCGGAGACTGCCTGAAGTGTGAGACTCACACGCTCAACCATAGCCTCTCTTTCTGAGTAGATTTCATCCCGATGGTTGGTATATCTCCACAACTGTGCTGTCGTCTGCGTACCCATAGATACTGGGAATGAGCAGACAATTTATATGCAGCAGGAAGAGAGTTGGTGAGAGAACGGACCCTTGAGAAACACCGGCATTAGTCGCCACAGTACCGGATGAGCAGCCATCGACGACGACCCGGAGAGACCATTCACTCAAAAAGTCCTTCACCCAGACAATTAGGCCAGGGAATAAGCCGTACGCTGAAAGCTTGCCCAATAGACTAGCGTGCCAAACCCTCTCAAATGCCTCCAAAACATCGAGGAAAACAGTAAATGCTTCACCACTGTTCTCGAGGGCTTCGCCTCATATGTGAGTGGCATACGCTAGAAGGTCCCCAGTTGATCGATTTCGGCGAAACCCGTACTGGCGATCACTGTGGAGATCATTTTGTTCTAAGTATGCCATGAGGTTCAATATACGCTCCATAATCTCGCGTTGAGTATGGAGCTGATTGAAATTGGCCGATAGTTGGCAGGGTCGGTACAGCTACCTTTTTTAGACAGAGGCTGCACATTGGCCAGCTTCCAAGATGTAGGCACTATTCCAGTCCTGAATGAGAGGCGGAACAAGCGTGTCTACACAGAAGACAACTCAGGTTCACAGACCTTTAGAACTATAGCTGGTATACCATCAGGTCCACTAGCTTTGTTCACGTCTAGACTTCGCAAAGTTTTAAGATCTCTACCATAGAGATACCGCAGTGAGGTAATTGATGGTACACTGTTGCTACTATCCAGACGCGAATTGCACGCAAAAAAACAAGCAAATAAGACCGCTTTCTCCTTGGGCGCATGCGTCACTGAGCCATCTGGTTTTACCAGCGGAGGCAGTGTAGACCGACAGAAGTTTTTCCCGCCCGCTTTGGCGAGAGACCAAAAAGCTCTACTGCCAGATGGTTTTAAAGAGAGCTTTGTGCCGAGCGTTGTTTCTTTAGTCTAACATATCAGTCGTTTATTTAAAACTCTTAAAACTTTGAATCTATTCAGGAATATATAATTTGTAATTTGTTTTTGTATGTAATAATAAGCTTAATTACAGAAGAGCGGGGCCTCCTGCTAAAGGTATACGAATTAATTTTGTAAATGACATACGTTTTGGTAAACTAAAGACTCCAAATCAAAAGAGTAAATTAACTAGGAGTACACGACATGTTCAAATGAGAATAATGTGTGGTTATTTTAAACGGAGAATTAGTTTTAATATTTCATAATTTCACGCATCGTCGAATTTCTCGCTCGGATTAACATCAGGGGAAACACCTAATCCACTTTGATGTCAGCCTAGTACTTCTGTGCAAATTTTATCGTCTGCTAAATCTGTATCCGTTTTATTTTCGGTGTATGTAAACACGATCACTTATCCTTTTGTCTAAACTTAAGTTACTCCTTATCCATCAGTGTGTCATTTTTTTTTCGAACAGTATTTTCTATCCTATACAAAGAAACATTTGAAAAACTTATAACATCAATTTTATGATATATTATCACATAAATTTTTCCACCTGATTTCCAGTGAAGTTTTTTTACCATCACAAATCATAACCTTATTACAACATCCTATGGGCATCATAATAGGTGACTGTGGCAAAGGTTCCATGGCCTTAAAATGGCGGTATGACTATCTCTTTTATTAAACAAAAACATGCCATAGACGCAGATCAGAGTTAAAAGTATGAGACGTTTAGTACTGCTATCGCTAATCTAATCAAGCATCACGATTAAGAAAATTTTTCTTACCCTAGGAAAGGCCCACATCCACCAATAAACTGTTACTAATAAAAAAGATGAAGAAAAATACGTATTTCTTAACTGTCTTAGTTTCGTATATATGTATGTTAGTCCCATGTCACAAAATATTTACAGCACTACGTACAGATTTGCCACTTACACTCTTCCGCCAAACCGACTTACTTCACCCCGCCCGAATTTCAATACACAACAAGGATTCCAAGGCCAAAGTAGCCACAAGGTGTCTGATACATGTGTGGTGGTACTTCACATCAGGACTGTTTCTTATCCTATATTATAAAGCGCAAGTCCATTCGTATTAGAAGTACTACTGTCATATATGGCCTTATGTTGCAAAATACCACCTAGTCCTAGCAGCATTGGACTGATTTAGTTGAAAGCCTCGAGAACAGCTGCAGAGTAGCCAGCCTCTTCTTGTTCTATAGAATATATTATGAAGAGTTTGCGTGGAAATTACATGACATTCCTTCTTCCCCGTTCCACTATTGGAGAATCAGATAGTTAGCGAGTCTCCACCACTTTTCTTCGATACGCATCACAACCAAAGGGTCGGATTGGCTTTTGTAGTGCGCACAGTAAAGAAGTGGAATACTTATTTTTATCCTATTACAATCGGAATGTCTGTAATGAATGAAGAGAATGAGAAATAAGAAAATAGACTTTTGTTACGCTATAAGAAATTACCATCAAGTGGGATTGTATTTAAAGAGCTGGCTTATAATGAGTAAAAAAATTTTCTTTCGCGCCGGAGGGAGAGGGTAAGTGCGTTTAGTAATTTTAATTCACACGCACATACTTACTATACCGTTCGCTTACAAACTTTGCGTATTAAAGTTTTTGGACGCCGAAGGTGACTGACGATACGTTTGATAATATATTTTATCAAGAGTGGTCAGGGCCGGAGTGTGCCCGAGACGGATCAAAGAATACTTAATTTATAGAAATTTAAAACAACTCTTTAATTTTTGTAGGAGTAACTTATGTTTTTGTTGTCTGTCAATAAATTATGATATTATTATTAATTTTTCCCTCCTCTTTTCAATATCGCACAACTAAGCCTAAGCCCTGTTTCCAACTTGGTCATCATGGCTGATAATTCTGTCACTGGTGTGCCTTCTGGTGTCGCCGCTGAAACTGCAGCTACGTCGTCAGCGATCTTATCTGCCATCATCGCGAGTTTGTTCAGTTTCGTATCCTGACATACTAATAGTACTTCTTTCCCAGAGTTTGGGCGTCGCAATATCCATAATCGTCTTAGGGCGTCGTCAGATACTTCCGTGTTCCGTGTTATTTCTGACATTCGTCGTAATAAGTGTGACGGGCACTGTGATCTTAAATCCATTTCGCTAACTAACTTCTGAAAGCCGTTCTGCCGTTTTGCGCTATCTTCAAAATCGTGACTGTCTCGAACTGCGCAAATCACATACGCGGCATCTCCACCCAAAACTCTGGGATTCTCGCCGAAATGCTTATATATGCCAACTCTGCAGTCGCTTGCGTTGAATTCATACCTTTTTGGTATCCCTTGAATTTGCCTGCTGAGTCAGGTCGTTATACTCAATCGACGGGAAACCGTTCAAGGATAATTTATATATATATATATATGTTACGGTGGGGAGGGCTAATAATTTGGAGAGCAATTAAACTAAGAGTCTGGTCAAAAAACAAGGTCTATTCACTTTCACAATGGTCCCTACTATAACACGTTATTATTATTTCAGTTAGGAGGCTTAGAGACGACTGGCGTCACTATAGGCGATCGGTGTGGGTGACATACAAAAGTGAGCTGTCAGCAAAATACGTTACAGTATTGCACCTACACTGCTCAACCATAAATATATTTAATGTCAAGCCTTAATTTAAATCAAAAATTAATATTAACATTACCGTGGAGCAAAATCAGGTTCATAATTTGTAGGTAATTTGTTTCTAATTCAGGTGCGCGAGGGAGTTAAAATTATGGTAATTATGACCCTTTTCAAATTCGAAATTTCAGCAATGGTAAATGCGTAAAATAATTTTGATTACAGCCGTTATACATAGTTTTTGCAAATTAGTATTAATACCAGTATCATTATATGATTGCGAGTATAATGTATATGAAATATAATGGCATATGGTATATTATTTCTACCTCCTCACTGCTATATAAGGAAGTTCCTGATGGCTCAGTGAGCTAAGAAGATGACTATAGATGAACCTGAGTGATCGATATAGGCCAACGAATTAGAAATCTGAAGCGGCAATGGGCCGTTTCTCATAGAACCGACAACCGATGGGTAAGAAAGTCCAAAAGTTTTTGTGCATCAAAGTTGGACCAAAATGCACACTGTGTGCATTTTGGTCCAACTTGAGAGATAGGATAGTTCTTATTCCGTTAAATGACCCTCAAAATTTTTTATTGCTAATTTCAAGAGTTTTTTTATATATGCTCCTGTACTTAGTCTTTTTGTAATGTAAATAATCACCATATGTAGTGTCACCATGAAACTTTCTTTTAATTGAGTTTAACTTTTCGGCATTTTAGGTCAATTCCTAACAGATAAGTTATTTTTATTTTATTTATATATATATATATATATATATATATATATATATATATATATATATATATATGTGTGTGTATATATATATGTATATGGGTATATATATACCAGTTGCATGTTACCTCTTGGACTACGATGAAAAGCATAATTTTCATCACAGCAAGTGAGTTGTACTAATTCAGAAAAAAATACTAGTTAGATGAAAACAAGTTAAGAGAAATGGAAGTACCCAAAAAATATAAACAGTATTTAAATAAACGCGAAACTCAATCGAAATCAAATGTTTAATATAAATATTACATCAGGCTATCTGGAACATTCACGTAGGTAGGGCCAATCAACATTGCCTCATTATCCAAATGAATCGTTTTAAGCACGGCTGCGGTTATCCATCATCATGTAATTTGTCAGGGGAGGGATTTGCAATAATCTACGTTGTGATTATTTTGTCTCATGTATTTATATTGAAATTATTAATCCAAGAGTGACACTTCAGTATTTGCTCGAAATTTTTTATTAAAATAATCATTTAAATCCTTGATATTCAAGTCCACATACGTTTTTCTCGGATGGTTCTCGAGTGGCAACTTCGTACCGGTAAACGAAGTGTAAGACGGTACCCCACTAGATCTATCCCCATCTAGATTTTATTAATGTAATGTTGCATGTCTATTTAGTTAGTAATTTTATTATAATGTTTGATTACGAAATAATTAGATGACATTTCGATGAGGATAAATTACTCACACTCGCTTACTGTCAGCCCAAAAAATTTCAAAGTTCAAGGTGTTAGTTGCAAACTGAAGTTGTCAGCGCGATCGCAATAGCGGCTGGCTTTATAGTGTTTACAGCTTCAGTGAAGTTTAATGAATGATGAGGAATACTTCTTTCACTTTTGACGGCATCCTGTTATTATTGCCTAGAAAAAGGTCTTGCTTTAGATTTCGCATAATTTTAGTCTTGATTGGTGCCATTTTTTCAAGAAAACGCATAACGGTAACTATTGAAAAAGAAATTAATTATATAATTTTTAATTAAAAAGGCAGCCCTTGTACGTTTCGTTTATATAAACGATATATTGTATAAAATATTTATTTCATTCGGAAACTCGATAAGGAAAGTTGATCTGAGTCAAAACCTTGAAACTATTACCTTATTTTACTATTTTCTTTCGTGTTCAATAATATTGGCGCCGCCTCGTAATTAAACTCTAAACGAAAGAAGAAATGACTGATGCCTTACGCCGTCACGAAAAAGCTGATCGTGGTTAGTGAAAAGTCCAAATATATTTGTACAAGCACAAGTTCAATTTTGTATGTAATCAACTTCGAATTACAATTACTTTTTAGAGAAATATTTATGGAAATATTGCAATGGTGTGATGTTAATTCACACCAGGATAGCTGCTAATCACATATAAAGTGCAGTATCAGTGGTGCATGGAGTATTACTGGCATATTTTACATGATAAAGTCATGCTGCAGCTATATAATAGGTATAGTTGTAGCACGAATGAGTCGGCTAGACCGGAGAAGGGGCACACTCTCACAGAATACCAGCGTAAAATAGCAGCTTAACGCTGCTGTGTTTCGTATGGTGAGTGTACAGAACCGGAGACCCATTTTAATGGAAACAAGGCATTCAATCTTAGTCCTCACGGGTGACAACGCATCTGCATTTTGATTCGTCATCGAGGATACGTCATCTGTCTTTCAGTATTTTATAGAATTCCTGTGCAAATTATCCAAAATATGATAATGTGCACAGGAATTGCATAACAAAATTTCACCTGTACCCCTTCATCGGACAATTATAAACCATCAGTCGTTCAGTCCTTGCTACATAGCTATTAATCTGTGGGTAAGTATCCTTAGTCGTTTACATACCACGTATTTAAACCAAACGGTTTGTTCTGTGTTTCATAATGCGTACGTGTAGTGGAATGATTTGTCAGTGTATGTATTTTTTAAAGTGAATATAATAGTTTTTTAAGCTATATCAGTGCGTTTTACTATCTTATCCCATTTCATCGTCTACCTCACTGCATAGTAAATAGGTGGGATCGTAGTCAAGAACTGGCTTACAATATTTAAAAAAAACCTTTGAAGTCTTTGATATAAACAAAGGAACTTTTTAAAACATAAAGTAAATAAAGAGAATAAGTTCTATTCGATTCTTGTTAATACAACTGTGTTTTCTAAATTAAGTTGCTATTTATTATTCTTAAGTAAAAACAAAAAGCAACATAACGTTAATGGCCTCGACCGTGGAAAATTATTTCTCTGTATAAAGGTGTTTTATTACAGCAAATTCGCTTTGTAGGTGATTAAGGTTCGTTTTCATTACGACGTTTGCAATGATCTTTGTTTATTAGGCTTTTTAAATATTTAAGTGATTTAATTATAAACTAACATATTCATAACTCAGTTTAAGCCTCCAACATATATTAGCACAAAAATCGGTACTGAGTCACCTGCTTTCATTGAACTCTTCTTATATGTATATATCTGTGTGATATATATCTTCTTTACTCTTTCTTATTTTAAACGAGGTTCACTCGAGAAATTTTCTTCCACGTCGTCGCTTCTTAGAACTGTATGGCCGGCCCATTGCTACATAAGCTTACTGATTCCTTGGGCTAGGATGCAGGATATCGATGGAAGCAGGTGGCTCAGGACCAACATTTGTGGTATTCTTTGGGGGAGACATTTGTTTAGCAGTAGAATTGAGATGGGCTCTAATGACGATGATGACCGCACTTTAACCATCTTATACATTGGGCTTTTTCAATTACTGCTTTTCCTTTTCGAAAACCCACGTTACGGATTTCATACAGAGCTTCAAGCTCCGTCTATGATAAAACACCTTGAGCATCCTCATACGACCAGCCAAGAAGTTGGTTTTAAGTTATCATTAACAACGATTGTTATAAGATTCTATGGTATATTAACTGTTAGTGGTGTTGTTAGAATATGTGGGTGACGTAAGTGGTGCCAGAAAAAATTTGAACCAGAAGATGGGCAGCAGCATCTTTCTGATAACAACTCAATATTATAAAAAATAGTGTTCGCAAACCTGACTACCAAGTGTAGCAGCTGTGTCAAAATTCCCTCAATCATTGTAGGAGGTCTATGTTCAGCAATCCGACAATCATTGTGGGAGGTCTATGTTCAGCAGTGTACTTGGAAATATATATAAGCTGCAATGTATGGATGAAGGTATACTAAACTAAGAAAATAAAAATAATATGTCATTATATCTCTAGTCTTTTCATCGTGGTAGAGCCATGCTGCAGCTATATTAGTAGTATAGTTGTAGCACGAATGGGTCGGCTCGACCGGGGAAGGACCACGCTCTCACAGAATACCCGCGTAAAATAGCAGCTTAATACTGCTGTGTTTCGTTTGGTGAGTGTAGAGAACCGGAGACCCTTTTTATTGGAAAGGAGGCATTCCATCTTAGTCCTCACGGGTGACAACGCATCTGCATTTTGATTCGCAAGTGAGGATAAATGTAGATGACTATGGGCCACAGCAAACACTTACCATCAGGTGGACTGTGTGCTCGTTTTTCCCCCTATCCTATAAAAAAAGAAAAAAAAAGTCTAATAAAGTATCTAATAACACACTAAATATTTTTTCTTCCCGAGCATATAAGCCTAGCTCTATGGATGTGACAAAAGCGATAGAGGTGTGTAAGGATCATGCTAAATGGAAGTCTATTGTCTATACCCAACCATCTGAGTGACAGGCGCGAAAATTTACGTATATTATCCACGTATATTTTTAGTTAACTGTCTCTTATTTTGAAGACAATCATCAATAAAGTATACTGTTTGGTAAATGCAAAGAAAAAGATGAAAGGGCAATAAAGAAGGATACACAGCAAAAGCAAAATCTCATTCATGCTTTATACTTGTCGGTTAAGAAAAAAAGTCCTTTCATGTACCACTTGAAAAGCTAGTGCATTGCAGGTGGTTCAAAAGGATGACTAAAGGACGGTCTCATGTAGATAAAAACGTTGATGAATATTAATCGTAAAAAGCCGTTGTAGCTTAGAGTCTAAGCTGTATTTGCAAACATAGTACGCAAGCAGCCCGGGTTCGATCCTAGACGGCATCAGTAAAATTGTTAATTGCAATTTTAAATGCTGATTTACAACGTACAAGAAGAAAGAAAACATCTTGAGAAAACCGACATGGCCGAGAAATAAAAAAATCGTAATTAAAGGAATAAATTTATTAATTAATATTCTCTCTTAATGCCATTCTTCGCGTATTCATTAGTACAAAATTAGTAAACCAGGTGTAATTAACGCGGGTAGCATGACCTTGTCAAGTCAACAGTAAAGTTCAACCTCTCTCGCTTTGCGTTCACCTCGAACAATAAAACATTTTGAAGACCTGTGATGTCCGCCAGCTCGACGAACAATGCCTTGCCCTTAAAACCCTCTTTCAAAAATAGGAGGTGTGTGCCGGGGGACGTATGAGTATGCTGTAACTTAAACTTTAAAAAAATATTAATATTCAGACGTTTCGCCATTGAAATGACCTCTTGTTAATTCTTAGCTTGCATGGTTGTTTAAAATAGTTTGTCGAGAACTTCTTAATAGATAGGTTTCTGAACGTGACATTCTATTACAGCCCATAAAATACTACTGCTGTAGGTACATAGGCCTCCCCATAGGCTACCTCTTAGGGGGGATTTTGATAGAGTTATCAGGCTTGGCAGACGGGTTGGTAACCGCAGTTTTTTATTATATTTGAGGTGTTACCAGGAAGTGTGAGTGTGTGAGTTTGAGGTGTTACCTCTTATGACACTCACGGGATAATATGAGGCAGAACATATTATTACACTGCCACTACACGGTTCATTGCATTATAGTGTTATTTTTTATTATATTTACGTCTTCTAAAAACATAATTACGACTCAGTTTCCTAATTTTTTATCGTAGAATTCAAAGTCTGCACTTTTTAACTGCTTAGTATAATAACTATCTAGATTTGATACGCAAACAATAAAGAGACACCAGAGCTTTTGTGAGCGGAAAATATTAAAAAGGCTAGACTTGAGTCAACTTTGAACAATGGTATTGCGTTTGTAAGAACCATTCTAAAGAAACTTTTTAGAGCGGTAAAATGAGTATATTTTAAGTATGGAACAGGTTGACAATTCGCCTCCGATTTTTTTTGTAATTGAGTTACGTGATATCTTCGTCAATTATGAATTGATTTTGATGGTTATTTTTTTATTTAAAAGCTGGTACTTGTTTTGTGGTCCCATATAATTTGATCAAGATCTGACCAGTAGTTTTTGAGCTATACTTAATAATGTGTATTTAATTGACTTCGAATTCATTGATGATGTTCTAATTTTATTTATATTGAAGCCGGTTGTACAAAATGTTTTATTTTACCACTTGTATAATAAACAGTTTATATTTTAGGAATTTTTCCATATAAATTAGTAAAGAAAAACTACTAAGCTAAAATCGATACAATCTATAAAATAGAAGATTCAATTTTTAATTAACCTATTTAGATGGCATTAGGATTATAATATTCCTTAGTCCATTTGAAAACGAAAATAAATATATTTTAATAAAAAGTAAGAGCCAATTTCAAGCAACTAAAAATAATAAAACATATTATATATTATATTTGTACTGAAGTTGCGGCTTTATTTCTTGTTTAAAGCAACAGAACATGTCTTATCGCCAACTTCAGAATATGAAACTATTGAAGTGTAAATTACTTTAGAATTGTTGTGATTTGAAACTAGAGAAAACGAAAAAGTGACACTAAAAAAACAAACATATACATCTATACGATCATGAACCAAATTCAAAGAGGAGACGGCATAAGCAACTGTGCATTGTGATTCTAAGTAGGTCCTGACGTCATCATAGTGGGCTTGCCTTTAGTTAGTATACTGTCAGCATTCGTACTGTTCACTTATGTGTAGAAAATCGCAAATCGGTGTATTTTCGTAGTATTAAGAAGAAAATGATGAAGTGTTGTGTTTTATCGTGTATAAACTACTCAGATAGACGCTCTGATGCTATGGATGGCATCACATTTCATTTGTAAGTAATTTTACATCAAATTTATTAAAATAGTTCTAGAAAAATCTCTTTACGTCGGCTTTCAAATATAATTAAATATATCCGACACTAGATGGCGACATTTTTTGAACTAAAAATATAAAGGTACGTAGAGCTCAGTATTGGTAAATATTAATTTTATAGTGTATAATCATTTTGTGAACAGGCCGCCATCTATCGTCAAGGTAGGTAAACTACGAGTAGTTTTACTACTTATCGGTAGATGTAGATATTGTAAAGTGGGCGGGCCTTAACATCCCCTCACCCCGCAAATTGTAACACGTTGTTGCATAGTGAAACTTAATTACACCTCCTCTTTGTATTTTCTTCATGTATACGATTTAGCCTGCGAATGTATGAGATAGAATACAGTATACAGTGTTTCCTATTATGCATGTGATCTATAAGCAGTAAAGATTAAGGACGGAATTTGTTGATGAGAAAATATTTAAGTACTTACGATGATGAAATTGAAAACTTTGTGCTTGTATAATATGTTATGTAATATATGTAGAATAAAATGTAAAACAATTTTTAAATTTGGTAACAATATTATAATAAATGAACCCTACAATTATCCTAATCCTCATACTCTGCATACGTCTCATTCTCTCGAAATTTAGTTTTCTTAAGGTTTTACTTCTACTGCGTATGAACGGCGAACACATGCTTTTTTTATTCTTATAAATTGTTCTCTAGTCGTCTTTTAGTTGTACGAAAAGTTTTTTTTCGATTACATGTTTGATAATGATGGAAATGTTTTCGCATTTCGAAGTTTGAAGTTATTAAGTACCTAAACTTTACGCCGCAAATTAACACGAAATGTGTCGCAAATTTGTTCTAACCTAATCGTATATCACGTTATACGTTTGCTTTAATATGGTTCTTTTTTGCAATAACTTGCGTATAGTCAGTACCGACAACAATTATTTGATATGGTTGGTGTTTGAAACTAGGGCCATGCTATAGACTATGAACTTTGTGTCGTAAATAGTGGACTTTCGCGGAACTTTAAATGTCCTCTAGACAACATTTTGGACCAGAGACCCTTTTTGAAACGATGAGTTCTACCTTAGTCATCAGGGGTGACAACGCGTTTCCATTTTGAATCTTAATCGGGAATCATTATCGACCTTCAAATTGTAGCATTTTAATTTCAAAAAGTGCTTTATAAAAACTTATTTTGAATAAAAATATTTGACTTCGGCGTAACCTAACCGTCCCTACGATCTTTTCTTCTAGTACGTTCTTTTGTACGTGGTAAATCAGCTATTCAATTTATAAATTACAATTTTACTATGGCCAGCCTGGTTCAAATTCTGTTTTCTCGTGTACTATAAAATTGTAAGACAAGCTCTTATTGTCGGTGCTCTTTTATAAGTTCACAATAAAAAAAAACTTCTTCCTAGGTGTAGTATATTTTATGACCTGTTATATCGGTTATTTTATTAAAACTACGTCTTCAATTATTTTCAATAAAGTATTCATAATTAATTTTCCTGTTCACTCGAGCGTGATGGTATAGAATATACATACAAAATTTACATAATTACGTACCCTTAATATAAATATAGTGTGGAGAATTTCATGGGCAGACCATTAGACTTAGTATTATACTGTAGTGTTATAACAGGTGTGATATCAGTGCGTGAGACTGAGGGTTTACAACCGGTAGATGATTGTCATCCACCATTGTCTGCCTGTCAGCGACGGATTTCGAAGAACACGCTACGACGGACAACAAATGCTCAGGTGACCAGGAACAATGGAGTTTTTCCAAGGCAGACTTCAGTTTGTTATACAGTAGTATTTCTATGATTGATTGGAGTGAATTCTACACAATTTTTGATTTAGAGGTGGCTCTAGACTATTTCTATCGTACTAGAAATAATATATTAGATAACTGTGTTCCTGTTAAAAAGCATAGGTTAGTAAACAGTAGGTATAGTTACCCACAGTGGTATTCGATGGAAGTCATTCGCGAAATACAACTTAAATAAAAGTTGAATAAGTTATTTTTTAACACGTCCAAATGCTCAGTCATGTCGTTCACACATTCACGCCATCCTCACATATACAAATATAATATAGATGGAGTAGCCTTGCAGCAGGTAACAGAGGTAAAAGACCTTGGAGTTCACTTTACTTCGAAACTCAATTTTAGGGAACACATTCTTAAAATTTGCAAGAAGGCGTATCGAAATTTAGTTAGGCGTATCGATATTTGTGTTGTATCAGTCGCGAGAATTTACAAATCTCAATGCGGTCCGGGCCTTGTATGAAACACTAGTGTAAAGTCACCTAGAGTGACAGTCGGTATGACACTAAATGCTGACAAATGTCATGATATAAAGTTTTCTAGAAAGAAAACATCTCTTGCAACAACATATTACATTGATGGTCGTATTCTGTCTGAAGTTCCTCACATACGCGATTTAGGAGTTACGCTTGACAATAAGCTTCGTTATAATATCCACATCGATAATGTTGTCAACAAGGGTTTTAGGACTCTTGGCTTCCTCTTCCGTAACTGTAAGCAATTCAGGGATACTCGCACTAAAATAATTATTTACTCAGCCTTGGTACGAAGTATCTTGGAATACTGCAGCGTAGTATGGAATCCCCACTTTAATATTTACTCACACAGAATCGAAAAGATACAAAAGAGATTTCTTTCGTATTTATCTTACGATCATAATCTAGTTAAAATTCTTAGAACTTACGAAGATAGGCTAAATTACTTTAACGTTCAGCCACTTTCGAATCGAAGACAGCTCCTTGACCTTATTTTCTTGTATAAGTTGGTGAATGGCGTCATTGATAGTTCTTATTTACTAGCCAAATTAAATTTTCGTACCCCATTGAAGTCAAAAAGGCCGTTGTCTTTTATACCATTCGTAGAAAAGAGCACACGTTCTCGTCAAGCGCGCTATTCTCCGATTAATAGTTTGATGTTGAGTTATAATGCTATATATAAATTATCACATAAGAATTGTATTAGTGCCATAATGAATACTTATAATAAACATAAGGATAGAAAAGTTGATATTGACATATTTTCAGATAATCTTTGGAAATTTAAAAGTGATTTATTAAATTTATATTCTTCAAATAATTGTAATTCACAGTAAAATTATATTGTTTTTCTTACTAGTAATATAAAAGCTAAATTATGATTAAGTAATGATTGTATATTATGATTTATTAATTATTTTATTTTTGTTATGTTTAACGTTTATAAAATTTATAATGTTAATAGCAATAGTGGAATCAATGCATGATTTAATTTAAATGATTATATAATACTAAATTCTGATATATTTATTGATCTCTTAATTCTTGTATTCAATTTAATTCACTGCATATGTCTACTTGTGTCTATTTTTTTTATGAAATGTGTGTAACACCTGTAATTAAGTCAACACTTAGTTTTTATGATTTTTTGCAAAAATATTATGCTTTTGTTAGTGTATGTCTTGTTGGTGTTAAATAAATAAATAAAGTGTAATGGCTTTATATGGAGCCCGCATGAGGCTAAGTACAAATTGATGGTGGAACGGATACAAAATAAGTTCATTCGATTTCTTTATTTAAAATCATATGGAGTGTATCCGTTCTACCCATTAATGTATCCAACATTATTTGTACTGGGCATGATGGGGTATAACAAACTGGGGGTTAGGAGGGAGTTTGTGACATTATATGTATTATGTTATAATAGTAGAAAGTTGTGTTCTGTCCTTGCTAAATTAGATAGTTTTATGTGCCTGCACTGTCGTATTAGGCCACTTGTAAAGACAGAGGTAGAAAAAAAAAATAAAAAAAATATTGAGGAACATTCTATTCCGTAATAGCCATTACTCAGCTTTTTGTCTACTAGCTCCCATCCGCCAAATCCGTACTAGATAAGGAACTTCGTTCCAATATCGCAATTGTTTGAAAATTCCATATCTTTCGTATAACAAATTCTAGTTGGACACATGAAGAAATAGAAAAATAACATGAACTTATGAATTCAAAACAATATTATTACAAATATCATTGGAGCCTGTCTACCCCTAGTGGAAGACTCAATCTAACTGATGGTAAGTAGATGTTATGAACCAGAGACAAATACTTTCATCCTTTAATAAGAATCAAAATGCAGTTACATGTCACCTTTGAGACCTATACCAGTAAAAAAAAGTTTCCGGTTCTTTTCTTGCATTTCGTTACCAAATCAGTGCGATTTATCTAAAACACACCTAAAATTGTTGATTTTATCGCATTTAATGTTGGCTGTGGCAGAATACCAGCGGTGACCTCAAATCACCACATAGCTGAGTCACAGGCCAGTTTGTCTCATTACTTTTATGTTACCTAAGCATGTTTCTAAGATAAGTTTGTGATAATCTTTTTTGTACACTTTTGTACACAATTCACACAACCATGTGTGAATTGAGACATATAAAATGTTTATTATTTTTTATTTTATTTATTTAGTTTTAAATCTCGGTTTCTACCGGTTTACTTATAGCACGAGCCTAAGACAAGTGCATGTTAGTGCTATATTTGATCTTATCCTGTAAGTTACCTTATTCAGTTACCTGTGTGTTAGGTTGTGAGGTAATTTTCCTAAGTAAGGTGTGGTCTGTTCTTCAGTTTGTAGGAACTTCCTAACTATGCTGTATGCATTTAGAATTACAGCTTTCTGTAACAGTTTGTTGGTGTTGGTTGATAAATTTAGGGTTTTATAGATTGGTGTAATTGCTGCGGTATTACGCCTGTTGTTGATAGTACTATGGGCACTATAATTACTTTTTGGAGAGATTTTCAGCTATTGTAATTTGTATATTGTGCGTATTAGGGACTGCTTTCTCTATAAGGTATGCGGTTTTGTTAATTTTATTAATTAATGTAATATTTGATCCTTCTTTGTCGATATTAGGTTGACAGATTTCATTTCGATGTCTTCCAAGTAGAGACTTAACAGCCCATTTGGTGAGTTTTGTTTTGTCGTCTGTCTGTTTTTCGGAGTTTTGTGTAGTGTTTCCTTTTAAGTTCAATGGTGTTAATTTATTATCATTTTGTATTATGCCTTGTAGAGTGTGGGAGATTCTGATTTATTGAAGAAGTGTTATCTCAGGGTTGTAATTTGCTTGTTATGTAAAATTGTTATATCGATTATTCCCCTACCGCCTTCTTTTCTTGGCAAAGGCAGTCTAAGCAAGCATGACCTTGGATAATGTTTTCGAAATCTGGTCAGTGTTGTGTTTATTATGCGTTGTAGAGCTTTTAAATCAGACTTTGTCCAGTTTATTATGCCGAAAAAATAAGTGAGTATTGGTATAGCAAAAGTATTGATGGCCTTTATCGCGTTTCGTGCATTTAATTGTGTCTTTAGTATTGTGTTGAGTCGATGTCGAAACTGTTGTTTTAATTTTTCTTTAGTATATTTGTCGTAACTGGTTGTAACCTAGATACTTATATGCCTCCTGTTCATCTAGTGCTTCTATCTTATCTCCAGTTTGTTTTAAAAATGTTGTTAACGATTGGCAGCCTCGTACCAGCAAGCGATGTGTAGCCCACTTCTAACTGGATGGAGTAGTATTTGGTAACAGTTACAGGAAATTGATGGATGTAGCTGGCTCAGAACTGTACTTTGTGGCATACCTCGCGGGAGGCTTGTGTTCAGCAGTAGACTTATATCTGCTAGTATTGAAACCTCCTCCACCTGCATATATTTTTTGTAGCACATTTTAGTTATTTATACATGCATATCTCTTGAAGATGATCTGTTTGCCGACTAGACTTGCATATTATACTCGTTATTTGTTTTCAATCGAATGTAGTTATAGATATCTATGGGCAATTACATTCACAGGTGGGCTATGATGTTATCATAATCTTACTTCTATAACGAAACAGAATATATAGTTATTAAATATATTATTAACGAAATAACAATTGCAATTTTTAGTGGTGAAGAAAAACATCACGAGAAAACCTAATACATGACCAACATGAGAAGCCTGACAATAAAGGAAGTGTGTATTCGATCTGATTCTGAGCCAACTACATCCATCAATTTCCTGTAACTGTTACCAAATACTACTCCATCCAGTTAGAAGTGGGCTACACATCGCTTGCTGGTACGAGGCTGCCAATCGTTAACAACATTTTTAAAACAAACTGGAGATAAGATAGAAGCACTAGATGAACAGGAGGCATATAAGTATCTAGGTTACAACCAGTTACGACAAATATACTAAAGAAAAATTAAAACAACAGTTTCGACATCGACTCAACACAATACTAAAGACACAATTAAATGCACGAAACGCGATAAAGGCCATCAATACTTTTGCTATACCAATACTCACTTATTTTTTCGGCATAATAAACTGGACAAAGTCTGATTTAAAAGCTCTACAACGCATAATAAACACAACACTGACCAGATTTCGAAAACATCATCCAAGGTCATGCTTGCTTAGACTGACTTTGCCAAGAAAAGAAGGCGGTAGGGGAATAATCGATATAACAATTTTACATAACAAGCAAATTACAACCCTGAGATAACACTTCTTCAATAAATCAGAATCTCCCACACTCTACAAGGAATAATACAAAATGATAATAAATTAACACCATTGAACTTAAAAGGAAACACTACACAAAACTCCGAAAAACAGACAGACGACAAAACAAAACTCACCAAATGGGCTGTTAAGTCTCTACTTGGAAGACATCGAAATGAAATCTGTCAACCTAATATCGACAAAGAAGGATCAAATATTACATTTAATTAATAAAATTAACAAAACCGCATACCTTATAGAGAAAGCAGTCCCTAATACGCACAATATACAAATTACAATAGCTGAAAATCTCTCCAAAAAGTAATTATAGTGCCCATAGTACTATCAACAACAGGCGTAATACCGCAGCAATTACACCAATCTATAAAACCCTAAATTTACCAACCAACACCAACAAAATGTTACAGAAAGCTGTAATTCTAAATGCATACAGCATAGTTAGGAAGTTCCTACAAACTGAAGAACAGACCACACCTTACTTAGGAAAATTACCTCACAACCTAACACACAGGTAACTGAATAAGGTAACTTACAGGATAAGATCAAATATAGCACTAACATGCACTTGTCTTAGGCTCGTGCTATAAGTAAACCGGTAGAAACCGAGATTTAAAACTAAATAAATAAAATTAAAATAATAAACATTTTATATGTCTCAATTCACACATGGTTGTGTGAATTGTGTACAAAAGTGTACAAAAAAGATTATCACAAACTTATCTTAGAAACATGCTTAGGTAACATAAAAGTAAAGAGACAAACTGGCCTGTGACTCAGCTATATGGTGATTTGAGGTAACCGCTGGTATTCTGCCACAGCCAACATTAAATGCGATAAAATCAACAATTTTAGGTGTGTTTTAGATAAATTGCACTGATTTGGTAACGAAATGCAAGAAAAGAACCGGAAACTTTTTTTTTACTGGTATAGGTCTCAAAGGTGACATGTAACTGCATTTTGATTCTTATTAAAGGATGAAAGTATTTGTCTCTGGTTCATAACATCTACTTACCATCAGGTGGATTGAATCTTCCACTAGGGGTAGACAGGCGCCAATGACTTTTGTAATAATATTTTTATGAATTCATAAGTTCATGTTATTTTTCTATTTCTTCATGTGTCTAACTAGCATCTGATATACGGAAGATATGGAATTTTCCAACAATTGCGATATTGGAACGAAGTTTCTTATCTAGTACGGGTTTGGCGGATGGGAGCTAGGTGACAAAAAGCTGAGTAATGGCTATAACGGAATAGAATGTTCCTCAATATTTTTATTTAATTTTTTTTCTACCTCTGTTTTTACAAGCGTACCTAATACGACAGTGTAGGCACATAAAACTATCTAATTTAGGAAGGACAGAACACAACTTTCTACTATTATAACATAATACATATAATGTCACTTTTGTGAATTCACCCAAGGAACTAAGCTACTTTATTTAGTGTGCAGCACTCGGTTTAGTGTGGTCTCCTTTACAAGGTTGGTGCGTGCGCGCGGTACCGCAAACAGCGGGGGCCGCTTCCGGTGCCACACGTACCTATCTGGCACACACAGCATAGCCATTCGCAATATCGCCTCGTTATATATTTATCCACGCAGCAATTTAAACATATACGTTACCAAACTCCCTCCTAACCTCCAGTTTGTTATACCCCATCATGTCCAGTACAAATAATGTTGGATACATTAATGGGTAGAACGGATACACTCCATATGATTTTAAATAAAGAAATCGAATGAACTTATTTTGTATCCGTTCCACCATCAATTTGTACTTAGTCTCATGCGCGCTCCATACAAAGCCATTACACTTTAGGTGACTTTTCACTAGTGCTTCATACAAGGCCCGGACCGCACTGAGATTTGTAAATTCCCGCGACTGACACAAAATAAATCCTAAATTTCGATACGCCTTCTCGCAAATTTTAAGAATGTGTTCCCTAAAATTGAGTTTCGAAATAAAGTGAACTCCAAGATCTTTTACCTCTGTTACCCGCTGCAAGGCTACTCCATCCATATTGTATTTTTATATGTGAGGATGGCGTGAATGTGTGAAAGACATGACTGAGCATTTCGAAGTGTTAAAAATAACTTATTCAACTTGTATTTAAGTTGTATTTCGCGAATGACTTCCATCGAATACCATTGTGGGTAACTATACCTACTGTTTACTAACCTATGCTTTTTAACACGAACACAGTTATCTAATATATTATTTATAGTACGATAGAAATAGTCTAGAGCCACCCCTAAATCAAAAATTGTGTTTAGTTCACTCCAATCAATCATAGAAATAATACTGTATAACAAACTGAAGTATGCCTTGGAAAAACTCCATTGTTCCTGGTCACCTGAGCATTTGTTGTCCGTCGTAGCGTGTTCTTCTAAATCCGTCGCTGACAGGCAGACAATGGTGGATGACAATCATCTACCGGTTGTAAACCCTCAGTCTCACGCACTGACATCACACCTGTTATACCACAACAGTATAATACTAAGTCTAATGGTCTGCCCATGAAATTCTCCACACTATATTTATATTAAGGGTAATTATGTAAATTTTGTATGTATATTCTATACCATCACGCTCGATTGAACAGGACAATTAATTATGAATACTTTATTGAAAATAATTGAAGACGTAGTTTTAATAAAACAACCGATATAACAGGTCATAAAAATATACTACACCTAGGAAGAAATATTTTTTTTAATGTGAACTTATAAAAGAGCACAGACAATAAGAGCTTGTCTTACAATTTTATAGTACACGAGAAAACAGAATTTGAACCAGGCTGCCCATAGTAAATTTGTAATTTATAAATTGAATCGCTGATTTACCACGTACAAAAGAACGTACTAGAAGAAAAGATCGTAGGGACGGTTAGGTTACGCCGAAGTCAAATATTTTTATTCAAAATAAGTTTTTATAAAGCACTTTTTGAAATTAAAATGCTACAATTTGAAGGTCGATAATGATTCCCGATTATGATTCAAAATGGAAACGCGTTGTCACCCCTGATGACTAAGGTACATATAGAACTCATCGTTTCAAAAAGGGTCTCTGGTCCAAAATGTTGTCTAGAGGACATTAAAGTTCCGCGAAAGTCCACTATTAACGACACAAAGTTCATAGTCTATATCATGACCCTAGTTTCAAACCCCAACCATATCAAATAATTGTTGTCGGTTCTGACTATACGCAAGTTATTGCAAAAAAGAACCATATTAAAGCAAACGTATAACGTGATATACGATTAGGTTAGAACAAATTTGCGACACATTGCGTGTTAATTTGTGGCGTAAAGTTTAGGTACTTAATAACTTCAGAATTTGAAATGCGAAAACATTTCCATCATTATCCATGTAATTGAAAAAACTTTTCGTACAACTAAAAGACGACTTTAGAACAATTTATAAGAATAAAAAATAGCATGTGTTCGCCGTTCACACGCGGTAGAAGTGAAACCTTAAGAAAACTAAACTTCGAGAGAATGAGACGTATGCAGAGTATGAGGATTAGGATAATTGTAGGGTTCATTTATTATAAAATTGTTACCAAGTTTAAAAATTGTTTTTAATTTTATTCTACATATATTACATGACATATTATACAAGATCAAAGTCTTCAATTTCATCATCGTAAGTATTTAAATATTTTCTCATCAACAAATTTCGTCCTTAATCTTTACTGCTTATAGATCACATGCATAATAGGAAACCCTGTATACTGTATTCTATCTCATTCACTCGCAGGCTAAATCGTATACATGAAGAAAATACAAAGAGGAGGTGTAATTAAATTTCACTATGTACGAGTAGCAACGTGTTACAATTTGCGGGGTGAGGGGATGTTAAGCCCCGCCCACTTTACACTATCTTCATCTACCGATAAATAGTAAAACTACTCGAATCGTTCCATATCGATGTTGCAATGTAGTTTACCAACCTTGACGTTAGATGGCGGCCTGTTCACAAAATGATTATAAACTATAAAAATAATATTTACCAATACTGAGCTCTACGGACCTTTATATATTTAGTTCACATGACACAAAATGCGCCATCTAGTGTCGAATATATTTAATTATATTTAAAAGCCGACGTAAAGAGATTTTTCTAGAACTATTTTAATAAATTAGATGTAAAATTACTTACAAATGAAATGTCATGCCATCCATAGCATCAGAGCGTCTATCTGAGTAGTTTTTACACGATAAAACACAACACTTCATCCTTTTCTTCTTAAAACTACGAAAATACACCGATTTGCGATTTTCAACACATAAGTGCACAGGACGAATGCTGACAGTATACTAACTAAAGGAAAGCCCACTATGATGACGTCAGGACCTACTTAGAATCACAGTGCACAGTTGCTTATGCCGTCTCCTCTTTGTATTTGCTTCATGATCGTATAAATGTATATGTTTTTTTTTTTTTAGTGTCACTTTTTCGTTTTCCCTACTTTCAAATCACAACAATTCTAAAGTAGTTTACACTTCAATAGTTTCATATTCTGAAGTTGGTGATAAGACATGTTCTGTTGCTTTAAACAAGAAATAAAGCCGCAACTTTAGTAACAAATATAATATATATTATGTTTTATTATTTTTCGTTGCTTAAAATTGGCTCTTACTTTTTATTAAAATATATTTATTTACGTTTTCAAATGGACTAAGGAATATTATAATCCTAATGCCATCTAAATAGCTTAATTAAAAATTGAATCTTCTATTTTATAGATTGTATAGATTTTAGTTTAGTAGTTTTTCTTTACAAATTTATATGGAAAAATCCCTAAAATATAAACTGTTTATTATACAAGTGGTAAAATAAAACATTTTGTACAACCGGCTTCAATATAAATAAAATTAGAACATCATCAATGAATTCGAAGTCAATTAAATACACATTATTAAGGATAGCCCAAAAACTACTGGTCAGTTCTTGATCAAATTATATGGGACCACAAAACAAGTACCAGCTTTTAAATAAAAAATAACCATCAAAATCGATTCATAATTGACGAAGATATCACGTAACTCAATTACAAAAAAAGTCAGAGGCGAATTGTCAACCTGTTCCATACTTAAAATATACTCATTTTACCGCTCTAAAAACTTTCTTTAGAATGGTTCTTACAAACGCAATACCATTGTTCAAAGTTGACTCTAGTCTAGCCTTTTTAATATTTTCCGCTCACAAAAGCTCTGGTGTCTCTTTATTGTTTGTGTATCAAATCTAGATAGTTATTATACCGAGCAGTTAAAAAGTGCAGACTTTGAATTCTACGATAAAAAATTAGGAAACTGAGTCGTAATTATCTTTTTAGAAGACGTACCATATAATAAAAAAATAACACTATAATGCAATGAGCCGTGTAGTGGCAGTGTAATAATATGTTCTGCCTCATATCATCCCGTGAGTGTCATAAGAGGTAACACCTCAAACTCACACACTCACACTTCCTGGTAACACCTCAAATATAATAAAAAACTGCGGTTACCAACCCGTCTGCCAAGCCTGATAACTCTATCAAAATCCCCCCTAAGAGGTAGCCTATGGGGAGGCCTATGTACCTACAGCAGTAGTATTTTATGGGCTGTAATAGAATGTCACGTTCAGAAACCTATCTATTAAGAAGTTCTCGACAAACTATTTAAACAACCATGCAAGCTAAGAATTATCAAGAGGTCATTTTAATGGCGAAACGTCTGAATATTAATATTTTTTTAAAGATTAAGTTACAGCATACATACGTAACACGGCTAGGCACACACCTCCTATTTTTGAAAGAGGGTTTTAAGGGCATGGCATTGTTCGTCGAGCTGGCGGACATCACAGGTCTTTGAAATGTTTTATTGTTCGAGGTGAACGCAAAACGAGAGAGGTTGAACTTTACTGTTGTCTTGACAAGGTCATGCTGCTTACTACACACACATCTGGTTTACTAATTTTGTACTAATGAATACGCGAAGAATGGCGATAAGAGAAAATATTAATTAATAAATTTATTCCTTTAATTACGATTTTTTTATTTCTCGGCCATGTAGGTTTTCTCAAGATGTTTTCTTTCTTCTTGTACGTTGTAAATCAGCATTTAAAATTGCTATTAACAATTTTATTGATGCCGTCTAGATAGTCTCGAACCCGGGCTGCTTGCGGACTATGTTTGCAACTACAGCTTAGACTCTAAGCTACAACGGCTTTTTACGATTAATATTCATCAACGTTTTTATCTACATAAAACCGTCCCTTAGTCATCCTTTTGAACCACCTGCAATGCACTCGCTTTTCAAGTGGTACATGAAAGGACTTTTTTCTTAACCGACAAGTATAAAGCACGAAAGAGATTTTGCTTTTGCTGTGTATACTTCTTTGTTGCCCTGTCATCTTTTTCTTTGCATTTACCAAACAGTATACTTTATTGATGATTGTCTTCAAAATAAGAGACAGTTAACTAAAAATATACGTGGATAATATACGTAAATTTTCGCGCCTGTCACTCAGATGGTTGGGTATAGACAATGGAATTCCATTTAGCATGATCCTGACACACCTCTATCGCTTTTGTCACATCCATAGAGCTAGGCTTATATGCTCGGGAAGAAAAAATATTTAGTGTGTTATTAGATACTTTATTAGACTTTTTTTCTTTTTTTATAGGATAGGGGGACAAACGAGCACACAGTCCACCTGATGGTAAGTGTTTGCTGTGGCCCATAGTCATCTACATTTATCCTTGTTTGCGAATCAAAATACAGATGGGTTGTCACCCGTGAGGACTAAGACGGAATGTCTCCTTTCCAAGAAAGAGGGTCTCCGGTTCTCTAAACTCACCATACGAAACACAGCAGTGTTAAACTGCTATTTTATGCTGGTATTCTGTGAGAGCGTGGCCCTTCTCCGGTCTAGCCGACCCATTCGTGCTACAACTATACCTATTATATAGCTGCAGCATGACTCTATCGTGTTAAATATGCCAGTAATACTCCATGCACGACTGAAACTGTACTTTATATGTGATTAGCAGCTATCCTGGTGTGAATTAACATCACACCTTTGCAATATTTCCATAAATATTTCTCTAAAAAGTAATTGTAATTAAAAATTGATTACATACAAAATTGAACTTGTGCTTGTACAAATATATTTGGACTTTTCACTAACCACGATCAGCTTTTTCGTGACGGCGTAAGGCATCAGTCATTTCTTCTTTCGTTTAGAGTTTAATTACGAGGCGGCGCCAATATTATTGAACACGAAAGAAAATAGTAAAATAAGGTAATAGTTTCAAGGTTTTGACTCAGATCAACTTTCCTTATCGAGTTTCCGAATGAAATAAATATTTTATACAATATATCGTTTATATAAACGAAACGTACAAGGGCTGCCTTTTTAATTAAAAAATATTTAATTAATTTTTTTTCAATAGTTACCGTTATGCGGTTTCTTAAAAAAATGGCACCAATCAAGACTAAAATTATGCGAAATCTAAAGCAAGATTGCCTACCTTTTTCTAGGCAATAATAACAGGGTGCCGTCAAAACTGAAAGAAGTATTTCTCATCATACATTAAACATTACTGAAGCTGTAAACACTATAAAGTCAGCCGCTATTGCGATCGCGCTGACAACTTCAGTTTGCAACTAACACCTTGAACTTTGAATCTTTTTGGGCTGACAGTAAGCGAGTATGAGTAATTTATCCTCATTGAAATGTCATCTAATTATTTTGTAATCAAACTTTATAATAAAATTACAAACTAAAAAGACATGCAACATTACATTAATAAAATCTAGATGGGGATAGATCTAGTGGGGTACCGTCTTACACTTCGTTTACCGGTACGAAGTTGCCACTCGAGAACCATCCGAGAAAAACGTATGTGGACTTGAATATCAAGGATTTAAATGAATATTTTAATAAAAAATTTCGAGCAAATACTGAAGTGTCACTCTTGGATTAATAATTTCAATATAAATACATGAGACAAAATAATCACAACGTAGATTATTGCAAATCCCTCCCCTGACAAATTACATGATGGATAACCGCAGCCGGGCTTAAAACGATTCATTTGGATAATGAGGCAATGTTGATTGGCCCTACCTACGTGAATATTCCAGATAGCCTGATGTAATATTTATATTAAACAGTTGATTTCGATTGAGTTTCGCGTTTGTGTAAATACTGTTTATATTTTTTGGATACTTCCATTTCTCTTAACTTGTTTTCTTCTAACTAGTTTTTTTTTCTGAATTAGTACAACTCACTTGCTCTGATGAAAATTATGCTTTTCATCGTAGTCCAAGAGGTAACATACAACCTATATATATATATATATATATATATATATATATATATATATATATATATATATATATATATATATATATATTTAGTTATTTAGGCAACAAACAGTCGTATACAAAATAAAATAAAATAAAAACTTTCTGTTACAAATTGACCTACAATGCCGAAAAGTTAAACTCAATTTAAAAGAAAGTTATATGGTGACACTACATAGTAGCATATATAAAAAACTCTTGAAATTAGGAATAAAACATTTTGAGGGTCATTTAACGGGATAAGATCTATCCTATCTCTCAAGTTGGACCAAAATGCACACAATGTGCAAAATTTAATTGAAATTAGTTCAGTAGTTTAGGAGTCCATTGCGGACAAACAACGTGACACGTAATTTTTATATATAAAGATATGTATTCTGTTAATGTCTATAAATATATCTTTTTTGTTTGCCTTCTCGATTCGAATCGTGGGTTGAGCCAAAGTCAGTTATCGCGTATATATCATATCGCATGGTATACAAAAAAAAAACAATCCTACATGAATTATTTAATAATGCGATATTCTCTATTTGTAAAAAAGCCTTTTGTGTACTCCGGAGACTGAATAAGGTTCTTATAAACCTACAATGCACACTTGATAAATACTTTTATCAACTACTAATTCCATATTGGGAAATGCAAGACAAACTTGTTCTGCTTTGTAAAATTAGGTAGGACCCGAAAAATCTTCATTATATATATATACATCATAGAAACCACTTCTAATAAGTATTTACAAAAATTTATTTCATCATTTCAAAAATGTAATGAATTAAAATATGACCTTGAAAGACTGTCGGTAAGGCTATAAATTCATTATTATCATCATCATTACAGCCCTTCACAAGTCCACTGCTAAATATAGACCTCCCCCAAGGAATGCTACTAAGCCCGTGCTTTTTATTTAGGATCGTTCCTATGAAGGTAAAAACGTTACAAAGCAAAAAATTTATATAAAAACTTATGGGAATTGCGAAGTAGTTACATCGTATGAGAGTCCATTGTTCCATATAATCCCGAGGGAGTGGTAAGGGGGCGACAGAGGGAAATAAAACATGCAACAAATGGGCAGCAGCGTCTTCCTATTAACATCTCAAAATAATATAAAAAATTGCGTTTCCGAATCCGCCTGTCATAAGACCTTCAGCTGTGTTTCGGCAGTGGACTTTTGACAGGAATAAATGATGACATGATGAATGAGACAACGCACGCAAAATATATAAAAAATAATTTAACTTTGAGGTTAATTTGGGAGTTGATTTTTGTTATGCACACGGGACGTCCTGGGGTTAAAGAGGGGGAAAGAGAATGCAAACAAATATGCGGCTTATCTGATGAGTGATGGGGCTCATATTCTGCCTAGGTTCCCGTCTACGTAGATACATATTAAACGTTTCTGCCACCAATCAGCATGCGCCATGCATCATCAGCGTGCGTGTACGGTCGTATTTTGGTCAGAAGGGTATTTATTCCATCATCGAACGGTGACAACGCATCGGTTGTTTTTTTTTTAAATAACAGTATATTAGTTTCATCATATTTAGAAATTAGTACAAGTTTGAGGATTTCTTTTAAATATAAGAAACTTGGGGTAGAAGATCCCCGCCCTCTTTTAACTAAATATATTATATTTGACGGAACAGAAATTTTCGTTAAATATAATATATTTAGTTAAAACAGGGCGAGGACCTTCTACCCCAAGTTTAAAATTCTTTTCTTGGAGATTCCTAAGTTATATCATAAATCTTTTTATTTGTCTCAATTCACATATGGTTTGGTAAAAATGTACAAAAACAATCATCACAAACTTAGCTTGCAAACATATTATGTAATATCTATAACAAAAGTTATCCGACAAACTGGCCTATGACTCAGTTATGTAGTGATTTGAGGTCGCCGATAATATTCTGCCACAGTCGAAACGATTTTGACAAAAAGCGAGGCGGAAAACTTCTGAGAAATTGCACACTGGTAAACAGCTTAGCATCCAGATGGCGTGGACGTGCCGTGCAATGCGAAAACTTGGCGCCCGGAAATAATTTGATTTTTCCACAGGTTATACTTCTCGTGGTAAAAGAGATTCATGATACCCGTGGGGTTTAGTAATATAAATATACATTTTTGTTATTAAAATTTAATACTATATGAAGTAAACACTATTATAAAAATAAAATGTCATGTTATCTGCAACCAACATGAAACTAAGAAGGCAATAAATTGGTCATTACTTAACAGGACTAAGATAAGAGACTACTTTATTGAAGAAAGAGAAGAAGAAGAAGGTAATTAAAAGAAAGGGGTATGAAAGTGGACGCAAGTAAGACGAAGGTGATGGTTTTTGAAAGAGAAGAAAGTAAAACGTTATGTGAAATAAGAATAGAAAGGGAGTTGATTTTTTGGATTGGATTGGATTTGTTGGATGAGTTTGTATATTTGGGATGTTTATTTAGCAGGGATGGTAGATATGATTAGGATATAGAACGACGAGTGAACGCAGGAAATAGAGTGAATGAGGCTCTACACGCTATTGTGAAGAGTCAGAATGTATCAAAGAAGGCACGTATGGCAATTCATAATGCTCTGTTAGTCCCTACTTGAATGTATGGTAGTGAAAGGTGGGTCTGGCAGAAGAAGCAGGGAAATAAGAGCAGTAGAATAAATGCTGTAGAAAAAAGAAAGAAATGCGGTCATTAAGGAGTATGCTAGGGCTGAATCTGAACGATGGGTGAGAAATAGTGTGATAAGAAAAAAGTGTGGTTTGCAAGATGACATTGTGACCAGGATTAAAAAGAATGCTTCGGTGGTTTGGTCATGTAGGAAGAATGAACGAGGAAAGAGTGACAAATTTATGTTTCAGAAGTGAACGGCAGAGTCAGGAAGGGACGCCTTATATGAAGATTTATCGACCAAATCGGCGATACATTGAAAATGGGCCAGATTAGGAGTACCCTTAACCGACGAGCGTGTATGCTTAGATATATGGATGTAAAGGAGGCGAGAGAGGTGTGTCAGGATCGCGCCAAATGGAAGTCCGTAGTATCTGCATACTCCTTTTAGTGACAGGCGTGAGTGTTTGTGTGTTGTTGTTGTGACTAAGATGAAATGTCTTACAGCCGTACGATCGGTAACTATAATCGGTAACTGCCTCTCTACACATTCAGACTAGAACGCAGTGCTTCTAGGCTGCAAACATAGGTAAGAGCTTGATTCACAGACGGAGCCCTAAGCAGAAAAGGAATCCCATCAGCTAAGTTTACCAATTTTCTAATGGGTCTTCTTCTTTATTTGTACATACTCAAAACAGTTAGTCAATTACTGTGTCGTGGCGGTATTACTGTGTAGTGGCGGTGTAAGAATATCCACTACCCAACGTCCCGCGGGTGTCGTAAGAGGCTACGGAGGGAAACTGAAACAGGTGATGACAAGTAGCATCTTCTTTATAACGAATCGAAATAACAAAACACTCCGTTTGCTAACACACCCGCCAAGCGTGACAACCATGGCGAAATGCCTTCAATGAAGCAAACTATGTTGGAGGCCTAAATTGCATTGAAATTTTATAGGCTCTGATGGATGGGTGGATAACCCAAAATAGTCCACAGCTGGATATGGAGCTCTCTTATTGTAAGAGAGCTTACTCTTTTTCTGCCGACTTGCAAAAAGAAGACGGTACTCAATTCGACTGTATGTTTTTTTTAGGTGTGTTACCTCATAACTATTTACTGGGTGAACCGATTTCGATGATTCTTTTTTATTTAAAAGCCGATACTTCTCGTGTGGTCCCATATGAATTTGATAAAGGTCAGACCAATAGTTATTGAGTAATTCTTAATAACTTATATTGAAGTCGGCTGTACAAAATTTTAAATTTTAAATTATTGAAAAGCCGGCAACGCACCTGCGATTCCCCGGGTGTAGCAGTTGTTCGTAGCGGCGGTCAACACTTACCATCTGTTGAGCCGCATGCTCGTGTGCCATTTAAAAAAAAAAGAATGGTTTTATCAAATCGTCATGCTTGAAGGGCGAATTAGCGATAGTGGATTTTCACACCCAACACTCGTTTCACACCCAAGATTCGTTCAGGATATGTAGCCTCATTATGCTCCGTCCACGCCATTAGTTCTACTTTCTCATCATTAGCTTGTAAACTTCTCTGGTTATGTAGGAAGGATTTGTCACAGTAATCTCGCTTAGCAGACGTTTTGGCTACCGCAGTACCACAAATTGCAATCCTTTGACGCTGCGCTCCATCGCTGTTCTAGAAAAATCTAGAAATAGAAATGTATACCGCCACCTATCGGTCAACTTGAGATTTTCGGGCATTTCCATAATTGCGTCTTACCACAATCATGAGATGAAATGGGGCTCCATTAAAAAATTTAAAATACTCGATTGGCATTTTTATTGTCATACCAGTAGCATTAGTTGCTACGCTTCACGAACGGGTTGGCAACCGCAGTTTTATAGTATATTTACATTTATATATATCGCATCATTATCGTCATAATGGGAGAAGTAGATTTAATATATCCCTTTCTATAGCTAGTATTAAAATCATTTTATGTCAAATAAAAACTTCGTATAGCTTTAATGATTAAATAAATCGTCAGCGCCCTAAAAACCAATCTCGTCTGAATGAAATGACGCAATATATTCCGGTGTATAAAGTTCTTTATAACTATCACAAAAGGTATGGGACTGCGGTAATAAATGAATTATTGCTGTATGAAATTTTCAGGTGCGAATTATTGACGCTTAAAATTTGAGTATAAAAATTATTTATCATCAATTTCATATATTTTTAATCCTAATGATTTCCTAATGATGATGTTTACGCGAACACTACACATTTAAATAAAACTAGTTTTTACGGTTTTCATCGCGTATTTTCACTAATCTAATCATTATTGGTAAGAATAGTTGTTATTAAGCGAGGATTTGTGGTAAATCAAATCTGATGTAGTGACGGGGGTGATCCTGGACGTGTTCACAGACTGTAGACTTCCCGGGGGCTATTGAAATCAAAAACATCCCTTAATTCAATCAGAAGATGGCTGGGTGCTTCCATCTGCTTGGGATTCTATTATTAAAAAAATTAAATCCCAACTCAAGTATACAACTGCAAGACTTCAATATACTATAAGTTCATACTGCGTAGATCGGAACAAACATTAAAATTAATAATTTTCATGTAGAGGTACCCGTGGTTAACTGACAAGTATGTTAACAAGTTGAAACTCGAAAAGTATTTTTTAACAGTATATGTTATTTATAGTCTATCAAATTAGTGTTTATATACATGTAGCTTTGGATATAGTTTGCAAGTTAAACAGATGGGATACCACCGTACATTTTAAAAGATTGCTGTGCGGTGTTTGAATTGCCTCTTTTACATATTTTTAACCTGTGTCTAAAAGAAGGTTACTACCCGGACATATGGAAAGTGACTCGAGTGATTCCTGTGTTAAAAGGAGGATCGGGTTCCACGGTGGATGAATATCGACCGGTAGCCGTATTGTCTGCAGCCGCTAAGGTATTCGAATCGATTATTTATAAATATGTTTATAATAAGTGTACCCGCAGCTTACCGAAGCTCAGCATGGTTTTCGGTCAGGTCGAAGTACGGGGAGTAATTTAATGTCTTTTATGAATTATGTGGTGCCAGTAGTAGATGATGGGAGCCAGGTTGACACCGCATATTTTGATTTTCAAAAAGCCTTTGATACCGTTGATAACGATATTTTGTTGGTAAAGTTTGCCGAGTTAGGTTTTACACCTAGCTTACTAAATTTTTTTGCAAATTATCTTAGTGGACGTAGACAATACGTGGATTTTGGAGGTTTTTAGTCGCAACCGTACTGTATTTATTCTGGAGTGAGTCAAGGGAGCAATCTCGGTCCTTTATCATTTATGTTAATGGTTAATGATCTTCCTACAGTCGTTGAGGAGGCACAGTGTTTGCTATTTGCCGACGATCTTAAAATTTATTTGAAAGTAAGCAATACTTCTGACTGTCAAAGTTTGCAAAGGGACATTGACAGAGTGGCACGGTGGGGTATAGAAAACAAATTGAGCTTAAATGTGAATAAATGTTGTGTCATGAGTTATGGTCGTGCAAAAGCCCCTCATAATTATGCCTACCAAATGAACGGCCTCGTAATCCCTCGAGTTACACACATTAGAGACTTAGGCGTCGAAATGGTTCCGGAACTTAATTTTCGTAATCACATTTTAAATATTTGTAAAAAAGCTTTTAGGAATCTCGGCTTTATATTAAGGGAGTGCAGGGATTTCCGTAATGTACTTACTATTAGAATTTTATATAATGCTCTCGTAAGAAGTCAACTTGAAACGAATGCCATTATTTGGAATCCACATGAAAGCAAATATAGTGTCATGATCGAAAAACTTCAAAATAAATTTACACGATTTTTATATTTCAAGCAGTACGGAGTCTATCCTAGTTTTCCACTCATGTATCCGAGTCTATTTGTACTGGGTATGGTCGGTTACAGCCGCCTGAGTGTGAGGAGAGACATCGCGCTTATTAAATATGTGTGGAACGTATTACGTGGATGGATAAAACACCCAGAAGTGCTCGCTGCGCTAAAGCTACGTGTACCTAATAATTACGTGTGTTCTCGTCGCCGCGCCCCGTTACTCTTCGTGCCCACTGCTAGGACGAAGTTGCTTCAGAATGCACCATTGACACGTGCCATACACTACGTTAATATCATCTCACAGGATATTGACATATTTACATGTAGTCAGACGAAGTTCACAATTGCAGCATACAAATGCGTTGAAAATTGTAACATTTTTTTTTAATTAGTATTTTATTATATAATCATGTTAATATTATTATTCATTATTTTATAGTCATTATTTATTAGTAATTAGTTTTCTTATATTTAGGTTAGTTATAGCATCGCATTGGTTAATATAACTGTAATGATGTTATAATTATGAAATAAATTAATAAATAAATAAATAATTCTACATATTTTGAACGTGCGAAGGATTATAAAAAAGATTACAGTTAAAATGATAGCCTATATATGAGTACGTACTACGTAGAAAAGCTTAAAGTACCTAGATGTTGTTGCTGAGTTTTGTACCAAGCCATTTTTTGAAGAAACTAATTGAATAGTAAGGTAAATAAAATTTAAAAAAGCATTAATCTAGACTAGTGTTTAGTAAACGCGCTTGTTTATTAAAATGTTTCTGGCAGGTTTTCCGCTAGAGAGGTCATACAAAGAGATTAAATTAATTAATATAGAGATATCTACCATCTAAGGATGCATCACCACTTACCACCAGGTAGGATTGTGGTCAAGCACTAGCTTATAATAAGTAATAAAATAGACTTGCTAACATTACAAATTCTTTGTGATTTTAGTTTGTTTAAATCTAAATCTTTATCTTTATATGTCTTATCTTTAAATCAAGTTATTTCACTTTCTCGATAATGAAAAAGAAAATCGATAACTCAGTGTAACAATTAGTAAGCTAATGGCCTCTACACTTCTACATCTATTATTTATTTATTTTTATTTACTTATTTATTTGGTGCACCAACAAATGTTACACTAATACATGCTTAATTCTAAGACAGTAACTTAAACTAAGTGCACATTCAATAATAGGTAAACACCGCATTTTCTACAAGCTGTTACCAAATAGCTAAAAATATACTATACAAACTTAAAACAAAAATTAAACAAAATTATCAAATTAATACAAAAAAATATAATCGATTATTTAAGAATATAAATGCAAATGCGTTGTCAACCCTGAGGACTAGAATGGAATGCCTCGTCACTAGCAAAAGGTATCTGTAGATCTCTACACTCACCATATGAAACACAGCAGTATGTATTATTCTGCTGTTTCACGTTGGTGTTCTGTTAAAGCCTGGTCGTACCCATTCGTGTGCAAGTCGACACATTCGTGCCGCAGCTGTATTATATAGCTAGCATTACTGCAGCGTGGCTCTAACATGCAAATAATAAATACGTTCGCCTTTTTATCTTCTTATTTGTATTGACAAATACTGAAAGCTAGTGTGTACAACCCTGAAAGTTTAAGTTTATTCATAAAGCAATGAACTCTAAATACTCGCACTGTTATAAAACCCCCCGAAAAGTCAACTTAAACAAAACTTCAGGCATCTCTCGTCAAATGTTCAAAGTGAATCTAGCACTGATTTCGATTATAAAATGTGTTTGCCCGGTATAGTGATTGATTGTTTTGATGTTCAATTAAAGGAGATATCAGGTAACGGTAATGGAATTCGTTCAAGAAATTTGAATATCGAGATCGTTTTGTCAGAATTTATTCAACTTTTAGGGTGACTGACCCATTTTATGATATAAGTGATCCCCGCCACCCATAAACATAAACATTTGAAACACCGGATGGAGAGCAGACACATCGCCTGCCTATGAAGAAGTGAGCTCTTTTCTTGAAAATGCGTAAATGATATCAGTCTTGGAAATTCAGCACTGCGATTACCACAAAGCGTGTATGCGAGCCAGATGACTGGGATAATTTGCCAACACGTGTTTTCCCATCCGATAAAAATGTGACAACCACTTTTTATGCAAGAGTAAATAATATGATATAAAATTAAATATTATATATTAAAGTATATTACTTTGATATAAAGAATTAAAATTTCACTTGTGAAATGTCATGTTTTCCTCTACTTATACAGAACTGATAAAAGAGACTTTTGTTAGGTTTGTAAAATCTAGATTGTATGGAATTTTGTATAATATCGCAAATTGCGATATTGAAACTTGGCGACTGAAATTAACCGAAACAAGTTACTTGAACACTCCTCGAGGTAAACTTGATATAAACTGCAAAGATGCTACCTCCTGCGTAATTGAAAATGAATGAATAAGAACGAACTTTTATTGACATTAAATATTTTAGGCAAACTTTAAACTTCACTACATAAATAAAAGTTAGTAACAAAGAGAAGCAAACAATAAGATATTCTCATTCCATGTTCATTATCTGAATTTATAAAGAGAAATTGTAAATAGTTGTTATGAAATATAAACTTATATTCAATTATTTTGTCAAAATATTCTCTCGACCTTTATAGTCTTTCAACAATAATTTCAGTCACGGTTGAGTTATACGTAATTGTCACTTTGAAACATGAACAAAAAATTTATTTTATTTTAAATTTAGCAAACGTTGTCGATTCCTTTTCGAGGAGTAATTTTGTTTTTAGTGTAAAAATCAAATTAATTAATAACTCGACTACAGCACCACCTATGAGATATATTTTTATTATCTTTTTTGTCGCTAAACTAAACATTTATAATAACTAACATTTTTAACACATATTTATAATTTGTATAAATTATTGTAATTATTTCTGGATGTTTCTAGTAGTTTAATTAGTTTGATTTCTGTTTGATTTAGATTTTATATATTATGATGTACATACCTTGTTTTGTGTATTTTTGTATATATATATATATCAATATATATATATATATATATATATATATATATATATATATATATATATATATATATATATATTGATATTGTCAATGGTGTATTTATCTAAATAAGTAAACGAAAATTATTTTATATCATAGTAATATTAATTAATTTATTTAATTTGTAAGTATCTTGTCTATAGGGCCACCTATCACTATGAACCATTGTTTTGACATAAGTAATATATTGTTTGACTAATTATATATTATAGCTGCAGCATGGCTCTACCACGTATAAAAAATACGTGGTAGAGCCATCCTGCAGCTATATTAGTAGTATAGTTGTAGCACGAATGGCTCGGCTCGACCGGGGAAGAACCATGCTCTCACAGAATACCAGCTTAACACTGTTGTGTTTCGTATCGTGAGTGTAGAGAACCGGAGACCCTTTTTAGTGGAAAGGAGGCATTCCATCTTAGTCCTCACGGGTGACAACGCATTTGCATCTTGATTCGTTATCGAGGATGGATGTAGATGTCTATGGGCCACAGCTACCACTTACCATCAGGTGAACTGTGTGCTCGTTTGTCACCCTATCCTATAAAAAAAACCAGAAGATGGGTAGCAGCGTCTTAGCGGCAAAAAATCAAAAGTGCATTTGCCAACCCGCTACTACGGCAAATATCCTCCAATGAGGCAATCTGTGGGGATGTCCTATGTCCTGTGACTTTGATAAGCAGTAAGTAACTATTAATGGAGCCTTAATTTTTGTATGTTTAAAGTATCCAGTTCCAATGGGTACGGGTTTCTTTATATTCCGAGAGAATTTGTAGAGCATGAAAGAATCCACCCCTTGTTTGTTTCCGTACATAACACGTACTTCATTTTTTGGCGAATTCGCAGACATTTTAAAAAAAGTACGAGGTCGAACGCTGGTTTTTTTTTTTGCATTATATGCCGAATGATTTTTCAACCGTGAGTTTACTTATAAAATATGATACACGGCGCGTTGCTGCCGCAGAAAAAGTAGTTGTCGATAATTTTAAATTTGGAAGCGTGATATTGTTTAATTAGGAACGATAATACATTAATTGAAGTTGAATTATATATCATTTTCAAATAAATTTCTTGGTACCATACGCGCGTCACCTATTGTAAGCTAATTTTATTATGCCTATAACCTTTGCAGAAGTGCAAGCAATAAGTTGACAGAGATTTAGCGCAATCTGATGAACGGTATGGCAGCGCATAAAATACGAACAAACAAAAATCCTTTTTATATATTAGATAGGATTGCAATAAAAAAATAAAATAAATTTGAAAATATCTATGCTTCAGACTTTAAAAACAAAATGTGTAATAATTGAATGGAGCACATTCACCAGACGACAGACTGCCCTTGGGCGTTTTTCGCACGACCGAAAGTCAAACCGGTATGAATGCACCGCGCCGAGCGCCCTCTCGCGTCAATCCTTGAAAGTGTTCTGCGCGAACTAACCCCCGTCCCGGACATAAGGATTTAGGTCCGCGAGCAAACCGGTCAGCGGGACAAGGTCGCGAAGGCAAGTTGCAAGACCGAATCTACAACCAAACCAGGCCACCTTAGGCACCCCATCAGATCTTGCAACCCTAACCAGCGCCTCAAAAAATAGCCCTAATGTGGCAAGCCGGAGGGTCAACCTCCACTGGATGCCCCTCCTGGGCATCGCAGCACTTTAACAAGTCCTGTACTGGACAGAAGTCCGACGACCTCTTTCAAACACCTATCTGTGCCCCTATGATTAGTTCCGCAATCCGACCGGATCAGCTCTGCAAACAGCGACGTGACACGAAGCGGCCCCGAGCGGCCTCCTAAGCTTCAGTGCAGAGAGCACCCACAAATTCCACATGAACGTCGTCTGTGAAGAGCCGAACGAAACGCACAGATAGTCCCTAGTATGAATTTTCAACAAGTAGGCCTAGCCAGGCCACCCACCATATTATCATTTACTAAAATAGTGCGGCAGCCGATTTCAATCTGATAATCTCCAAAACTAGCTAGCCTGTTAGGCAAGTAGTCCTATGCTCATATTTCAACTAATTTTTCAAAAGCATCAATGTTCAACTACAGAATTAATTCAACCAAATTAATCACCGATGCGCATAGGTCAACTTGCAAATTAAACAAAACAATAACGTAAGGGACAGCCCTACTTCTTCGCAAAGCAAAATGATTAAACACTATCATAAACATAAACATAATTTTTCAAATAGTGCGCCATTCAGTTTCAGATGAATTCAAATTTTCCTTTCAGCAAACAGACGCAACAATCAAATACAGTGATTAAATATATGTACAAAACACATGCAGTAGCACTTAAAGGAGTAGATTAAATTCAATTCTTTTAATTTAAACCGCTACGAATAGGAAAATTTCGCGGAAAGCCCAAAGCAATTTTTAATTTTAATTCAAGTATTTTTTGATTAAGTGCTCGACCAAACCAAATCTAATACCCCTTGACAGCGTGATTCAACGCTCCAGAGGGGCCCTAATCTTCCCACCACCAAGGCGAGGCCACATGGCGTGAACCCGAGATCGCTAACAGTCGCCACTCGGGTTGTACGCCTTCACTGAGGCCGTCGGCAACAGAACATTTTGACAAGTGGACTGTTGACGGCTTAAGGCTCAGTGGAGGTGGCCGTGGTGGGAGCTAAGGCGGCAGCTAGCCAGGGCCGCCTCCATCAAATGGGGAACAGTGGTACACCAGTCGCGGCCACTCAGCTAACGGGAGTGAGAAGGGTCCAGCGGACCGATGAGTGGCCGTGAAGTTCCTCTCCACACGCTTAGGGGGGGTGATGACACCCCCGCCCCTGGGGGAATTACCCGCCGACTGGTCGGGGGAGGGACCCCTTTCAAACTTAGGGGCCTGATGGCTGGCCGGCGGGCGCCGAGAGTCGCCCGGCAGAGGGCGTGGCTGAGCGCCCCCGCCCGTGGGGGTCGAGGGCCTGGCAGAGCCCCGAGAGGAGACGCCGTTCGCACTCAGGCACAAAACGGCATGATGATTGCCCTGGCAATGCAGACAGGGCCGCCGATGCGGACAGTCTCGCTGGAGGTGTCCTCCCAAACATGAGCAGCACCAGCGGCGCACCTTGGCGATAGTTCGCCTCGCTGGAACCGGCTTACCTAATAATTTCGGGCACGACGTTACCCGATGATCAGATGCTCGACAATAGGAGCAGGGAGGGGTTGACGACGACTTGCCTGGAGGATTCAGCCTCTCACTGGGCACGGCTCGTAAGTCGTCAACGGTGCCCGCCGCGCTCTCTATCTGCCGGCACTGCTCCTCCAAAAACCGCAGCAGGTCATAGAAGGGCGGAATATAGGAGGCCTCGTCCCCGCCGTACCTCTCCTCAAAATGGATTCGAAGGTCGAGAGGTAGACGGGACAGCACGATGCGGAGCAACAAAAAAGCCCATTCGCCCACTGGTAAACCCAGCCGCCTCAACGTATTACAGGCCACCAAGACTGGATCCAACAGGTCCGGACGCAGTCTGGCCCGGTCACTAAGCAGCGGGAGGCTTAGAAGCTGCTTAACATGTCCGTCCGCAATTCGCCGGACGTTGGCGTATCTTCTGGCTAGGAGGTCCCGAGCAGTCTGGTAGGCGTCGTCCGACAATCTCAAGTGGCCGACGACGCCCAGGGCCTCCCCCTCCAGTAGGCCAGGAGGTACACCATCTTTTGGCTCGGGGTCAAGTCACTCCGGGCGTCCACTAGGCTGTCGAAAAGACCATCGAAGGTCAACCATTCGGAAAGGACCCCGGAGAACTTTGGCAGGTCCAGAGTTGGGAGTCGTCCCAACAGCTCCGGCTGAAGCTGCTTCAGAGAGGACTCGGACAGGTCACTCATCCGAGCTTCACGCGCCTCCTCGGCATACCTGCCTTCAGCCTCGATCAACTCGTCCGTGAGCCACAAGAACTGCTCATAGTCCGCGAAGCAGGAGTCCAGGACTCCCTTCTCCACATCCGAATCCTCGAGCTCAGCGTAAGCCTCCTCCACTGCGGCCCTTCGAGCATCCACCTGCTCGAACCGCTTCATCAAGTTATGGACCCTATCCGGTCGACCTATCAAAGCATGGGCGCTTGTGGCCCAGCGTAGCTCAGTCCGCAAACAACGGATCAGTAGCTTGGGCGATGTCATCACTATTAAATGCAAATTACGACGCGGCTTGAGCACAGATTACAAAAATAACAAACAAAAAATACAACAAAAATTAACAGTTAATAAATGCAGTTCCTATCAAATCGCGTTGAATAGAAATTACACGAATACGAATTACTACGTATCAACCAAATACAAGTTAGCACAAAAGAAAAGGCACAAATCAAATTAACAAATAACAAATACTAGTGCGATCAAATCAAGTTAAACCCAAATGGCGCAAATACCATTACCACTCTTTAGTTCAAATACAATTTACAGTATAAACGAAGATACACATCACGGTCGATCAACAAAAAATGCCTAGCTCGGAAATCGACCCTTCGATAAGTAATCCACTACAACTATCCGACAACGATAATTAACCGATTACGTAAAAATAACCATCTACCTACATGACGTATATCTCTAGAAAACTCCCGCTTGCGCAACCCAGGGCGCGGCTTTTCAAATCTACCCACTAACCAAAAAAAGGCAAGCAACAAAGAACAAAGGGAAATAATTCTATTATTACGTACAAAAAAATATTTTTACGTATTACGGACGGGCGTGATTGTAGATACAAATTAAATCAATCAAACTAACGCTCCCTGCCACCAGAATTGTTTAATGATCCAATCCTCTGGGGCCCATGAGCAGAAGACTTCCCGAGCAAACGTAGGTCGGGCCTCAATGTGGCCACGTGGAATCTCTCTAATTACACTAGAATATATGAGGGAGCGTTATACTACGGCCAGTCGACCGGAAGGAATTTGGACGAAGCTTACTTACCTATATCCAAGGCGACTGGTCCCTCCGGAGTCGGTCAGGTCGCATGTGGTTGTGTAGTGCAAGGGAAAGAATGGTGATGTGGTGTGTATCTGGGTGTGACTGATGAACCTAGACCTTGGCCGTCGGCAGCAGCCCGAGCGTCGACACCGCTCCAACTTGAGGGGGCCTTTCGAGGTTATCCACAGTCACTTTCTTCTTTCGTCACGTTGACAGTCAATTAACTCTATCGTACGATTTACTAACTTACAGGAGCCACTAACTATCGCTGGTTATAAAGTTAACACACAAAACGCACACGGAGTTTACAGTTTATTAAGGGTCACTACCGTTTCGCGTTGCAACAGTTATTTCTAGAATATCAGAGGCCGCACTAGCTAATATTGTCGAATGCACTTATACAGATTTTGAGTCGGTCCCGGGAAGCTCTCCAGCAGGAATGCGCGTCACAAATCCTAGACCGTATATTTACGGGCCGCACCTAATTATTCCGAGTTCCCTAACAGAATGGACCGCGTGCTCACGTCAGCACCGATTAAAGACGACAGACTGCCCTTGGGCGTTTTTCGCACGACCGAAAGTCAAACCGGTATGAATGCACCGCGCCGAGCGCCCTCTCGCGTCAATCCTTGAAAGTGTTTTGCGCGAACATGTTTACTTCTTGTAACAAAGGCTTTGCATTTGTGACATATTAATGCAAATGGAATTTAATTACGGAATGGAAAGATCCATATAAGATACATAAACATTTGTTCATGTACACGAATGTTTTGCAAAGATTAAACCACAACCACTCCACCTTTGTTAAGCAAATTAACGTACACATTCATACTAAGAATGAATGAATTGAAATAATAATTTCTTTTTGAAATTGAAATAATAAAAACTTTGACTTGCGGGAAACGAAGACATCGTTTAGTGCTTTTATGGTTATTTAAAGGTTGAAACGGAGCCGTTTTAATGTGGCTTTCCTCGCTTTGACTCTCGCTCTGTGCATCTGTTGGTCCGTACATATATGTCACGGCTGTCGTAAATAAAATGAATCACAGTCCTGAAATTAGGATATACATATGTGTAGAATGTTGAAAAAACGTCGAAAATATTCGGCGTAAAATATTTCTTCCTGACATGGAAAATTTTATACATGATAATAAATATAAATATAAAATAAATATAAAACACATTTTATTAAAATTATTAAAAGAATAGAATATGATGGAACATAATAGAATAGAATAAAAAAGAAGGAATGTATTGAAATGGAATGGAAAAAATAGTATTATTTATGAGATAGAATAAGATAAGATGAGATAAGATAAGTCATGATAAGAAAAGACAAGATACAATAAGATATGTTAAGATATTATATGATAAAACAAGATACGATAAGATAGGATAACGAACCAAACATATCCAACTACAGTGAGGTATAAGATAGGGTGAAGTTATATCCCCGGAACTTCGCCGCTGCACTGGAAGACGTTTTCAAGCTACTGGACTGGAAAGGATATGGTATTAACATCAATAGCGAGTACATCACTTACCTTCGATTTGCCGACGATATAATCTTTATGGCAGAATCGCTGGAGGTCCTATGCTCAATGATCTCAATAGTGTCTCCCAACAGATAGGTCTTAAGATGAACATGGACGAAACAAAGATCATGTGTAATGTCCATATCACACCTATTCCGATAGTTGTTGGGAGGACTAAACTCGAAGTTGTTGACGAGTATATTAACCTGTAACAAATAGTTCGACTAGGTAAGTTCAATTCCGAAGAGGGGCACATCTTCTTGTCAGGTATACCTTAAAACTTAAAAATCAGATTGCTCAACCAGTGCGTGTTGCCAGTGATGTGCTATTAAGGCACCGTGATAGCATCGCGAGTGTGCTGAGGTTAGTAACGACTGCCCCCGGGACGTGCCTTAATAGAGCAAAGCGTGATAGGGGTTGCGTTCCGAACAGAGATCCAGGGACCCCTCATATACGGTGATGGAAAATCCTAGAAATCTGAGACGTATTTTTTCACTGCTGGCCCAATGAGGACGCTCAACGTTGCTCAGCAAGCTAAGGAGAGGGCTATATTCGGGGTTTCTTTGGATGATAAACTTAGAAATGAGAATACCCGTAGTAGACCCAGAGTGACAGACATAGCCTAACGGATTAGTCAGCTTAAGTATCCATATAGCTCGAAGAACCGACAACCGATGTACATCATTCATCACATTCAGTTAGTTACCGTGGGGAAATCTATGTTTCAGAGAGCACGAGGGATCTGTGTGAGAAAACATGTGACCACCGAGCTTAAGCACGTCGAGCAAGTATTGCAAGACAACAAGCTTCGCGTCCCGCACCTACGTCACAGTGACTTAGTGAAGCTGGCCACAGTCGAGCGTGTGCCTGCTGTAACCATATGCCAGATGAGTCACAGACAAGGTTGCCTACATCTTGAAGCGAGCTTCCATTAAAAGATACTTCAAGCTGCCGAAGAAGATTAGTCAATTTTAAAAAATCCATTAAGTGTCATATCCCTCTATAAGATGCAAGAGTGTACAAACTGGATCGTGACTATGTTCTCTCTGACATAAGACAAACAAAACGATCTCTATAAACCCGCGTGAAAGAACATATAGCTGACTTGAAGCACCGACGTTCCGGGAAGTCTGCAGTGTGGGAACATGTTCAAGATCGTCCCCGCCATTACATTAGATTTGATCCACTACAAATCCTTGCAAAAGTACACCGACTCCTACCAAGGATAATTTGTAAGGCTACTGAAATTAAAAAATATCCTAATTTGAATAGAGAAGATGGATGGGTGCTGCCATCTGCTTGGGGTCCTATAATTAATAAAATTAAATCAAAACCCAAGCATACCACTGCAAGACTTCAAGATACTGTGAGCTTATTCTGCGTAGATCGGACCTAAAATTAATATTCAAAAACTGAAGGTAGCCGTGTTAACTATGACATCGGGACGTCAAACAACAGACTCCCGTCCGCGACCATGGGTGCTATAAAGCACTCGAAACGTCAGGAATCAAAAAGTTAAATTAAATGCGATAAAACACGTAAAAATTAGTTTCATTTAAGTGTTACGAGTTGTGCCTTATGGATCTTAAACGTGGTCCTTCACTGCTGGCCATAGAGGTATAGAGAGGAATATGCTCGGGGTTTCTCTGCGTGACATATAAAATGAGGATATCCACAGTAGAACCAGAGTAACTGACATAGCCCAATGGATTAGTAAGCTATAAGCTGGCGTAGATATCGTTTGCTATGCCGACGACACATTGGTGGTTGCCAGTGGGGTCAGCTTCGAGAGGGCCAAAGAGCTCGCTGAGCTTGGGGCAGAAGTCGTCGTCACCAAAATCCACTAATTGGAATTAGAAATAGCGCCTCACAGCGTTTCCTGGCAGGAAACCACCCGACTCGTGCATCCGCGTAAGTGGGTCTGAAGTCCGAGTGGGGTAGTTCATGAAGTACCTAGGCCTCCTCCTGGACAGTCGATGGAGCTTCGAAGAACACTTTGAGCGCCTTGTCCCCCGAACTGAAAGGGTAACGGGTGCTATGCATAGACTGCTGCCTAATCGAAACGGAAACGAAACGGCGCCTCAGCGGTTACAGGTTTTCGAGGCGGGGGCCCCGAGGTTCTATTGATGTAACACCTGAGGAGGACGGTGACTCGAAAGTCGTCTCGAGCACCGTGATAGCATCGCGAGTGTGCTGAGGTTAGTAACGACTGCCCCCGGGACGTGCCTTAATAGAGCAAAGCGTGATAGGGGTTGCGTTCCGAACAGAGATCCAGGGACCCCTCATATACGGTGATGGAAACCACCGTGGGATTTTGGCCGGAAGGAGTCCGGCATAACCTTTCCGTTACCCGCGCAACAGAAGGTATCCATGAGGATATCTCCACGATAAAAAAGATCGTCTCCCTGCTTATAAATTCATAAATTTTAAGATTACTTTTTAAACACACTTAAGTTTCTTTTAATATGTAAATATCTCATCGACAATCATTTTATTCCAGGGCAATATTCAAAAGTCAGTCCTTGGGTTTCTCTGTCAAGAAATTCTCAGTAGCAGTTCTCGAAGTCGGGAAGATGGCATTGCTTATTCACTCCTGCGCCTCGGAAATCACGTAAAGCCGGTGGTCCTGAGTCTGATTTCTCCCAGATCGAGTCGGAGAACCGAAATTAGAGCATAGAGTGTGCATTTGTGTTTGCGCAGACACTGGGGAACTATATTCGTCTCCTGAACAAATTGCTATTTCTTATTGAGACTGAACTCCGTGACCGAAATTCGGCCTGGAGGAAATTATTTTTAATGGTAGTATAAATTAGATATTAGTGAATGATAAATGCTTCAATTAATTGAAATATAAGTTTTGTGAAAGCTAATTAAAATAAATATTATACCTAAATCAGTACAGTGGCAAAGAGCCAGCCATATACATTTGACCTTTTAAGGAAAAGGGGAGATCTTCAGCTGGGCAAGGTGTTCTGCCCAGGGAGTGGCCAACGCTCCGAGTGGTAGCAGTAGCTATTCTATATAATATATAGAATAGCTATTGCTACCACTCGGAGCATGGGTACTGCTTCACTCGGAACTCTAATAGTGCGATTTAGGCTAAGATAGTGGCGCCGCAAGCTCAAGCATTTCAAATGATGGGGATGAATGTTTCTTGAGTGACAGTCTCGTGCCGGTGAGCAAAGTGTGGAGCGGCCCTCCGCCCGACGATCTAGTCAGACAAAACAGCTGACTCAGTACCGTGTTTAGTAACATTCCTTGAAGGAAGCCTATATTCAGCAGTGCACTTTTGATAGGTTGTAAAGATTGATCTATACATATGCGTCCCTCCCTTTGAAATAAAATTGAATGTCTCGACCCAATCAGGGTCTCCAATTCTCGTCACTCATCATCACAGACATGCTTCTTTACGCTGATATTCGTCTGTAAGAGCCTGGTGCTCCTCCAATCGAACTTTTTAATTTTTGTGGCAGCCATAAGCGTCGCTGTATCACGTCTATTATCCTAAAATATCATCTGGTATAAAGTGCCCTTTTAGTAAGAAAAGGAACCAAAAAATAACTCTTTACCCGTTTTTCGACTAATAAGAATTTTTTTCTATTTTACTTATCTGACTTGCTAACAATGTCATTATTCATTATGTCATGTTTTGACTGTAGCTGTGCGCGAATAACGTTTTCCAAGTTTATTTAAAGAGAGATTTTAGAAGATTTTTTCGTATCAAAGTGTTTATAATATATTAACAAACAATCACAAACTGTAAGGACGAGAAACATATTTTTTTTAAATAGAATTAAGGTGACGAACGAGCACACAGTCCACCTGATGGTAAGCGGTTGCTGTGGCCCATAGACATCTGCATCTATCTTGCTTTGCGAATTAAAATGAACGAATTGAAATGCAGATGCGTTGTCAGCCGTGAGGACTAAGATAGAATGCCTCGTTTCCAGTAAAAAGGGTCTCCGGTTCTCTACACTCACCATACGAAACACATTCTTTGTTTTTATATATTTATTGAAAACATGGAATGTTGTTAGTAGCCTTATTAACATTACAAACACTACTAATGTTTTTGTGATTTGGTTAAGCACCTGTCATAAAATTACGATGAAAATTTCATCAAGTGACAACAATCACAAGTATAAATTATGATATTATTATTAACCAATCGAAGTAAGTTAAAATGCTTAGTTAGGAATGACTCACGACAGGAGATGAATGGCGGGTTCGAACCATTAAGGCGTCTGTCACGAAAACAAATCAAATATTTATCTGAGTCATTTGCATTCATAAACATATTCCAATAAGTAAAGTTAAAGCCTATATATAGGTCCCACTGATAGGTGCAAGTCTACTGTATCGTCTGATTTAATTTTTATGGATAATGACAAATTACAATACGAGAAGCATCGTAAAGGAAATGAAGTGCTCGTGTCGCATTAGAATTGCATATCGTCACTGGAAAGCCAATACTACTTAAGCGCCATTTTGGCCAAAATGTGTTATATATATCGTTGGATTGGATTTTTTTTTCTGCGTCGATTGGTCTATATTTCGTGATGAACTGAGCACTTTTTGGCGCTTAAGCACTGCAAAAATATGGAATTTATCATAATTTTCATGTTTTGACAAATACTTACGTAATACAAATCATGATTAATTTTTGGTCGTTGTCAGTTTAGTATTTTTCTTTACTGACAACAGACATTTCAATTTTGTTCAGCAACTCAAAGTACTGTAGTTGATTGATATAACTTTAGAATTTTTTGCCAGCCGTAAATACTAGCATATATTATGTAGATAAGTAACTTTGCCTTATGTAGAAATTGATAAGCATGGCGCGTTAGTACGAGTATATTTTGTTTTCGCAGTTTTCTTAGAGGGAACGGTTTTAGTAACTTTGCTTTACATATCTAAGTATTTGAGTGTCTATTTAGAATGTTTTACATTCAATGAAATCGAATAATTATTTTATTAAGTATGGATTATTTTACTCGACAATATATTAATAGTTGGTTGGTAGCATTTAGATGTGTGAAAAACGTTGAAAAATATTCAGTTAAGTCTTTTGAAATTAAATTTTGTTTTGATTACGATTTGTTAAGGACGTACGTTCAATTTATATTTTGATTTACAAATAGTTTTAAATACGCCATATGGCCAAAGTATGTTATTATACTATAGTCGCAAATTAGCTGTATATAATCTGACTTTTTATGAGTCCAGAACTAGATAAGTCTATTGTTATTCTTAAAATGAGACAGAAGGCAAACGTGGAGCTAATGAAGTGTGCACCATCTTAGAAAAATATATCAAGATGGAGACGATCGTAGGTCAGTCAGACATCTTTTGTTTTATAGCGATGCGTGTCCCGGACAAAATAAAAACAGAATTCTTCTTGCATGCATTCATACTCATCTGCAAAATTACAAGAACATTGCGAGCATTCAAATGAATCATCTCTATTTGTGGAAACTTTGTACATCAAACATATTTTTTTTATAGGATAGGGATAGGGATTGCTGTGACCCATAGACATCTTCATTGAGCGTCGTCACCCGTGAGGACTAAGATGGAATGCCTCTTTTCCAGTAACATGGGTCTCCGGTTCTCTACACTCACCATAAGAAACATAGCAGTATCAAGCTGCCATTTAACGCTGGTATTCTGTGAGTGCATGGTCCTTCCCCGGTCGAGCCGACCCATTCGTGCTACAACTATACTACTAATATAGCTGCAGCATGGCTTTACCACGTATTAATATAATAATTTTTTAAATGTATGACTAGGAATATGAAAATTTTCCATGTGCCGTTAATGTTCAGGACACCCTTCAAAATACGGATGTAGAAGACATTATCTAATTATAAAATTTAAAAATTATAGATTTCTTATATTTACGCGAACACTACACATTTAAATAAAACTAATTTTATGGATTTTATCGCGTATATAAACTTATTTTATATTTCCGACGTTACGAGCAATTTACATCACCCATGGTCACGGGGAGACTGAGGTGTATGATGTCCCAATGTCATAGTTAACCACGGCTACCTCCAGATTAAAAAATATTAATTTTTGTTCCTATCTACGCAGTATGAACTTACAGTATCTTGAAGGCTTGCAGTTGTATGCTTGGGTTGGGATTTAATTTTCTTAATTATGGGATCCCATGCAGATGGTAGCACCCAGCCATCTTCTGTATTGAAATTAGGATGTTTCTTGATTTCAATAGCCTTGCGAATCATCCTTGGAAGGAATCGGTGTTCTCTAGCGAGGATTTGTGGTCTATCAAATCTAATGTAGTGACGGGGGAGATCCTGTACGTGTTCACAGACTGCAGACTTTTCGAAGCGTACAAATAACACACTTAAAAAAAAACTAGTGACCTCATAAAGTAACACTCCGAAAAATTAAATCTAGACGTAAAGTCGATAATACCTACGTATGCCAAACCACCGAAGTTGTATGGGTTACCAAAAATACACAAGCCCAATGCTCCACTACGTCCCATAGTGAGCCAAATCGATTCACCAACTTATAGATTGGCTCAGCACTTAGCGAAAATACTCTCACCGCTCAAGGGACATACAAGAACACACACAAAGGATTCCTACCATTTTGTCAGCGAGATTAAAGACCTACATCTGGCTGACAATGAAACTATGGTCAGTTTTGATGTGCAGTCTATGTTCACCTGCTTACCTGTTGAAGACTGCATTTCGATTGTTACTAGAAGGCTGGAGGTAAACAACATGCCTGTAGAATAAGCAGTATTACTCAGACACTGCCTTATATCTGGCTACCTATTGTTGAAGGAAGAGTTCTACAAGCAAGTAGATGACGTGGTGATGGGCTCACCTGTATCTCATATTGTCGCCAATATATTTATGGAAGACTTTGAGGACAAAGCTCTGCTTACTTCTCCCGTAAACCCAAGATTCTACAAGCGGTACGTAGAAGACACTTTCACAATTCTACCTTTAGATAAATTAACTGCATTTTAGACTATCTTAACTACATAAATTCTACAATTCAGTTCACAATGGAATAAGAGGCAAACAGTTCTTTAGCTTTTCTAGATGTGTTAGTAATTCGGAATCCTGATAACACCTTGAGCCGCACTGTATTTGGAAAAAAGACCCATACAGATAGATATTTAAACGGTGATTATCATCACCATCGTTCACATTTAGCTACCGTGGGTAAATCACATCTGGCCGCCGAGCTCCAACACGTCAAGCAAGTTTTGCACGACAATATGCTTCGGGTCCCGCACCCACGTCATAGTGAACCAGTGAAGCCGGCCACAGTCGAGCGAGTGCCTGCTGTACAGCCATATGTCAGAGGTGTCACTGATAAGATTGACTACATCTTGAGGCGTGCTTCCATTAACACGTTCATGTACGCATACCATAATAGTCAACATATAGGCCATGGCGCATGATTACTCCATACAAAGTTTGAGGACGTCCATACTCGTATCGACGTATCACAAACAAAATATTGCATATGACTTGTCGTTAACGTCAGTAAGCGTTCACGATCAAGGACGCACCGGTGCTCTAACCAAAAACGACGTTTGACGACGTTGTTCATGTGTGTGTAGGTACCTGTCAATGTGTGTGTGACTTATGTTCAAGTAAGAAAAAAAACTAATGTATTGTAGCGCTAGAACTTTGAAAATTTGACACGATGCGGCGCAATGACGTAGCTACCTAAAGATTATACAGAGATTTGACGTTGCCAGCCATTGTGCTTAGAAATTGAAATTTTCTTAGGGCGTGATTAGACTATGTGCGTCATCGTGAAGACATCAGATTGGACGTTCTGTAACGTTGTTAGAACGAATGTGTTAAAACATATTTCAAGCCGCCGAAGAAGATTAGTCAGTTTTTACCATCAGTCAAGTGTAATGTCCCTCTGCAAGATACAGGAGTGTACAAGCTTGATTGTGAGTGCGGTCTCTCTTATATAGGACCAACCAAAAGATCCATAAAAACCCGCGTTAAAGAACACATAGCTGATGTGAAGAATCGACACTCCGGGAAGTCTGCAGTCTGTGAACACGTACCGGATCGCCTCCGTCACTGCATTAGATTTTATAGACCACAAATCCTCGCTAAGAACACCGATTCTTTCCAAGGATGATTCGCGAGGCTATTGAAGTCAAAAAACATCCTAATTTCAATAAAGAAGAAGTCTGGGTGCTACCATCTGCTTGGGATCCCATAATTAATAAAATTAAATCCTAACCCCTTACCCCTTACCCCGTACCCTTCAAGATACTGTAAGTTCATACTGCGTAGATCGGAATAAAAATTGATAATTTTTAATCTTGAGGTATGAGGAAGCTCAAGGTCGCTCAGCGAGCTATGGAGAGGGCTATGCTCGGGGTTTCTCTACGTGATAAACTTAGAAATGAGGATATCCGCAGTACCGGTAGGCGAAGTGAAGGGCGACACCCCACTAGATGGAGTGACGACCTGGTAAGACATGCAGGAAGTCGATGGATGCAGGTGGCTCAGGACCGTGCTTTGTGGCATTCCTTGGGGGAGGCCTATGTTCAGCAGTGGACTTATGAAAGGCTGTAATGATGATGATGATGATGAATCTGGAGGTAGCCGTGGTTAACTATGACTTTGGGACGTCATACACCTCAGTCCCCCCCGTGACCATGGGTGCTGTAAAGTGCTCGATACGTCGGGAATACAAAAACAGTTAATATACGCGATAAAATTCGTAAAATTAGTTTTATTTAAAAATTATTAAAAAGTATTATAAATTTAAAGTTTATGTTACACAATAAATATACTCATGTTTAGTAGATTTTAATAATATAAGTATTATTTTCCAATCTGTAAGATTAGATACAACTTTTTTTTCACAAGTTATTCAAAATCTATTATGCATATCAATTTAATCTCTTTGAAAATTATGCCAAATAATAGGTTACTTAATACATAATTATTATTGTAGATTAATAATAAAATTATTTTGCGTGACTTTTGACACATGTTTGCTACAAGTAACCAAGTTTTAAAACTGTCAAAATACTATCCTGTCATTTTTTATTATTATTCTTCATTAAAAGTGATTACTAAGCAAGTTAATATTTTATAATGATTTCTTATATTTACGTGAACACTACACATTGAATCAAACTACTCTTACGGATTTTATCGCGTTTAATTAAGTTATTTTGTATTCCCCACGTTTCGGTTACTTTCCAGCAACCGTGGTCACGGGGGACTGAGGTGATTGACGTCCCGATGTCAAAGTTAACCCGGAGTACCTTCAGCTTTTTAATTATGAATTTTGGTCCGATCTACGCAGAATGAACTAACTGTGTCTTGAAGTCTTGCAGTGGTATGCTTGGGTTTAGTTTTAATTTTATGAATTACAGGATCCCCAGCAGGTGGTAGTACCCAGCCTCCCTTTCTATTGAAATTAGGATGTTTTTTAATTTCAATAGCCTCACGTATCATCCTTGGCAGGAATCGATGTTCTTTCGCGAGAACTTGTGGTTTATCAAATCTAATGTAATGGCGGGGCCCGTTTAGGATATGATCACAAACAGCAGACTTCCCGGAACGTTGGTGCTTCACGTCAGCTATGTGTTCTTTTACGCGGGTTTTTATTGATCGTTTTGTTTGCCCTATATATGAGAGACCACACTCACAATCAAGCTTGTATACTCCTGCATCTTGTAGAGGAATATTGCACTTGACGGATGGTAAGAACTGACTAATCTTCTTCGGCGGCTTGAAGAATGTTCTAATAGAAGCTCGCTTCAAGACGTAGCCAATCTTGTCTGTGACACCTCTGACATATGGTAGTACAGCAGGCACACGCTCGACTGTGGCCGGCTTCACTCGGTCACTGTGACGTAGGCGCGGAACCCGAAGCTTGTTGTCGTGCAGAACCTGCTTGACGTGCTGAAGCTCGGCGGCCAGGTGTTTGCTGTCACAGATCCCTCGTGCTCTCTGCAACAAAGATTTGCCCACGGTAGCTCACTGTGAATAGTGATGGTGGGATTCACCGTTTAAGTATCGGTTTGTATGGGTCTTTTTTCTATACACAGTGTGACCTACGGTGTTATTAGGATTTCGAATGACTAACACATCTAGGAAAGCTAAAGAATTATTTGCCTCTAACTTCATAGTAAATTGAATTTTAGAGTTTATGGAATTAAGATGTTCTAAAAATGCAGTTACTTTGTCTGATGGTAAAATTGTGAAAGTATCGTCTACGTACCGCTTGTAGAAACTTGGAGTTACTGGTGCAGTAAGCAGGGCTTTCTCCTCAAAGTCCTCCATGAAAATATCGGCGACAATGGGAGATACCGGTGAGCCCATCGCAACACCATCTACTTGCTTGTAAAACTGTTCCTTCCACAATAGGTAGCCAGATGTAAGGCAATGTCTGAGTAATACTGCATATTCTGCTGGCATGTTGTTTTCCTCTAGTTTCCTAGTTACAATTGAGATGCAGTCTTCAACAGGTAGGCATGTAAATAGAGACTGAACATCAAAACTGACCATAGATTCATTGTCAGTAAGACATAGGTCTTTTATATCACTGAGAAAATGGTATGAATCCTTAGTGTGTGCTCTTGTATGTCCTTTGAGTTCTTACCATCCGTCAAGTGCAATATTCCTCTACAAGATGCAGGAGTATACAAGCTTGATTGTGAGTGTGGTCTCTCATTTATAGGGCAAACAAAACGATCAATAAAGACCCGCGTAAAAGAACACATAGCTGACGTGAAGCACCAACGTTCCGGGAAGTCTGCAGTTTGTGATCATATCTTAAACGGCCCCCGCCATTACATTAGATTTGATAAACCACAAGTTCTCGCGAAAGAACATCGATTCCTGCCAAGGATGCTACGTGAGGCTATTGTAATTAGAAAACATCCTAATTTCAATTGAGAGGGAGGCTGGGTACTACCACCTGCTTGGGATCCTGTAATTCATAAAATTAAAACTAAACCCAAGCATACCACTGCAAGACTTCAAGACACAGTTAGTTCATTCTGCGTAGATCGGACCAAAATTAATAATTAAAAAGCTGAAGGTACTCCGGGTTAACTTTGACATCGGGACGTCAATCACCTCAGTCCCCCGTGACCACGGTTGCTGGAAAGCAACCGAAACGTCGGGAATACAAAATAACTTAATGAAACGCGATAAAAACCGTAAAAGTAGTTTGATTCAAAGTTAATATTTTGTTTTTTCTTTCTTCAACCAATACAGTAAAAAGATTAAATCTAACTCGAATTAGGAATTATAGTATTCTTATTTATTTTGTTTGCTGCTAGTACAATTATTGTTAGCACAAGCACTGTGTATGTCCATTAAGAAAAAAACATTTAAATTTAAATCATATGTCTTTTACATAAGTCTTTTTGGCATAACAATGGTAACAACTTTTAATACTATACATCGCTTTTCCGTACGGTCTTGTGACATGTTATTATGTTTAAGTACTATTATCCTGAGACCGTTATCAACCCGTAATGCGTGTTAGTACTTTTTCCTTTCATACATTGAAAAGGACGTTAGTTGTCAGTATTTAAAATAATATATATTATGTGGATAAGTAGTTTCTCCTTACGAAATGTACAGAGCAAATGTACTTAAGTAACAGCTATCTTCTGAATTACAAGAAATATGCAGAATATTTCGATTCCAGTATGTAGATAATAGAATCACGATTTTTTTGCCTTTTTTGTATTTCGATATCTTAATTAGACAAAAAGTAAAGAACGATTTTGTAAAAAAAAAAAACTTAAAATGGCTCTACTGTAAAATGCCCTTTTGGCGTTTAAGTAGTATTGGCTTTCCAGTGACGATATGATATTGTCAAAGCAAACCAAAAAATAAATAACAATATACACAAATGCAATGGTTTGCAGCCACGAAATGACATCCGATCAGCATGATGCCGTAGCAGTATTGCCCGGCCGCAGTAATATTAATCCGTCTGTGCCTCATATTACCGAGTAGTTATCGGACATTTTTCTGTTACCATAAAAAGTTAAATGCAGAAGAAAAATCTTATAACCTTCTATTACAACTTACATAAAAAAAAATTAATTCCCGGTTTTTACTTCTACTCCTTTTCTGTCCACGACACATTATTTAAAAAACGTGTTAGAGATAATTTCTTTGCATCCTGTTAATTAATATATATTGTTTTATTATATTAGTATTAGGTTATATATATTATATGTAGCTATTGTATGTATTATTTTTATTTATGGTATTATTTTATTTCTATTTATAGTATCATTTATTATAATTTACGTATGTTTTTAAATATTATTTACAGTAGTATTAATATTGTACGCACTAAGTTTGCCTTTTTAAATATATTTTCCTTTGTGGGTCTACTGGAAGATATTTCAGCAAATTATGGAATAAGCAGAACCTTTGTACAAACTCACTATAAAACTGTTTCTGTATCTTGTTGTGTGTACATAAATAAATAAAAAAATTAAACCAAATGAATAAAGAAATAAAAAAACCAAGTGACGTAAACCACTTACTGGTAACGAGACCTTAATATCTTGTCCTCGGGTGACATTGCAATAGTATTTTGATTTTCTCAATGGTCCACGGCATCCACTTACCATTAAATCGACTGTGTGCTCGCTTGTCACGTTTACATTTTTGTAAGAAAAGTTAATATTTTGTTTTTGTCTTACTAAATACTTGTGATATTTTACGAAAAGGAACAGCTTCACTGACATTCATATAAGAAAAGCGTTGGTAACTTGTTCCTTCATGATTCTCTGAACGATATTAATCGAAGAGCTCTTATCTCTATAAATGTTTCTTCGGATTTAGAGCCTTATGGAATATACATATATATGGCTGATAGCAGGAGACCTGATGTTATGACTTTGGTCCCTTGGGCGAGAGGCAAAGCCTTATAGCGGGATGTTAAGTGCATAGACATTTTTGCGACCTCTCATTACATTAGGTAGTTTGTTTAGAAAGTTGGCTGCACCGACATCAATTAAGAGCCTCTAAGTGATGATTGCAAATTATGTGATATTCGCTGTTGAGACTATTGGTCCGTAAATTCCACGTACGGTGAAATTTCTAAAAGAACATTATATGCTACTAATCTTTGCCGTTTGTGACAAGAGAGCTGGTTCTTTTTTCACTCAAAAGCTAAATATTGCCATTCAACAATAAAACGTAATCAGCGTTCTTGTCACTATATCGCAATAATTTTAATTTTTGCTTTTTGTTAATAAATATTGGATATTAATATTGTAATCATGTCAGTTATTTTGTATACACAAATCTACTACTGAACATAAGCCTTCCCCATAGAGTACATCATATTTATATATTTTGGATAGTTTGCCATAGTTGCCACTCTTGGTAGGCGCAGTTTTTATAATACTGAGTAGTTAGCAGGAAGATGCTGATGACCATCTTCTGTTTCAGTTTAGCTCTGTTGCCCCTTACGATAGCCACGGGACAATATGAGGTAGTGGATGTTCTTACAACGCCACGATACGGCTATTAATATTTATGTTGGCTTTGTAATTATTTATATTTTTATTTCGTACCCATCAGTATCAGTTTTCTTGTCACGAAATATTAGATGACAAATAAGAGTTTCGTGCTTAGAAGTTATAGTAAAAATAAGCTTATCACGTTCCGTAACAGAAATGTAAAAGTAACTGCGGAGAAAGTTTTGAGGCGACAATCGAAACGTCCTTTGTGATCTGCTAATGTAAATTTTTTAATTTTTCCTTTTTAGTGTATAAGGTCGTTATTATGATAATTACTACACAAAATTAGTATTTTCTCTGCCACAACTCGTCCCATGGATGCCTTAAGCGCAACAGAAGGGAAACTGAAAATGGATATTGGCAGCAGCATTTTCTGAATACCAACTCAAAATAATAAAATACTGCTGTTACCAAGCCGCCTGCAAAGCGTGGCAACTATCACAAAATCCCCTCCGTGAGGCAATCTATGGTGGTAATTCAGCAGTGAATTTGTACGGGCTGTAATGTATGTAATATAAATAATAATTTTATACACGGTAGAGACATGCTGCAGCTATTAGTAGTATAGCTGTAGCACGAATGGGTCGGCTCGACCGGGGAAGGACCACGCTCTCACAGAATATCAGCGTAAAATAGCAACTAACACTGCAGTGTTTCGTATGGTGTGTGTAGAGAACCGGAGACCCTTTTTACTGAAAACGAGGCATTACATCTTAGTCCTCACGGGTGACAACGCATCTGCATTTTGATTCGTAATCGAAGATAGATGTAGATGTCTATGGACCACAGTAACCACTTACCATCAGGTGGGCTGTGCGCTCGTTTGTTACCCAGATCCTATAAAAAAATGTAATGTCAAGTCAAATATTTTAATGAAAATTGGCTTTTACAAAGCAACTACTCATTTTGCAATAAAAACTATCACGTGCAAAAAAACTACTCATTTTGCAATTAAACTATATTATAATTTATAATATAGTTTAATAATAAAAAATTGTAATAAAAATTTGTGATTATAAAAATAATAATAATAATATTTTACCTTGGTCAAGTATGTATCAAATTTGATTTTTGTAATACTTTGTATTTGTGCAAGCATCGATATTTTTCAGCACGAACCACTGAAAACAAACGATACACTAATCCATTCACGATGGCGGCCAAGTCCGTAAGTGATGACTGATGAGTGAGGCAAGCAAAGTGTATTAAGTAAAATAAATTATTACAAGGCTGCTCAAAACACCGAAAATTTTGTGATTTCTCGGCCGAAAAAAAATTAATTATAACTAAACAAAAGAATATTAAAGTGCCATTTACATTCTCATTCATGGTTTCTCACATGATAGATGAAGAACTTAAAAAGTAGATCGAGTTGAGCAATTGATATTTTTCAAAAGTTATCGTGTTTACATCTCAGGTATCAGGGTAAAAAAGCTTATTCACTCTTACGGCCAGATTGTAATTGGACGCAAAAAAAAAACGCAAGCATTTGTTGTGCTCGCATTGGGTTGGCAAGGTGGACTTTACGCTACGTAGGATTATCTCAATAAATCTTGTGATGCAGACAAAAATTGTTTGTTTTTGTTTATAATGTAAATTAAGTGGTGGCGAACTTGTTAAAATATTTTGAAACCTGACATGATTTTTTTATCTTTGTGCCTTTTTATGTTATTTTAAGGAAAGTGTGAACATGCCTGACCGTCACGCATTGCCGGCTCGGTATGATTGTTATGATGGCCGGCGGATACAGCTCTGTGTGAAGAATCACATTATCCGTGCTTGCAACACACATAGTAGTGAACAATATTGATATATTTAACTGCAAACTTAGCGGTTATGTACTTCATTTAATTATGTCTAAAGTTTTCGCAATGTAATTCTTAACGTTGGAAACTGTTCTAGCTAATGTATTGTTAACATTCGTCTTACATTCAAATGCGATATAAGAGCTGTAAGTTTCTTTGAAGAAATAAATAAAAAGAAAAAATATATTCTCTCTATTATAATTAATTTTCGAGGCTTTATTCTCAAAGATTTTCAGTTTTACTGAAAATCAGCGTTATGGTTTCCCCACAACATATGCTGGATGATATCCTTTTTTGCATGCTTTTGACTTGCTTGTCATACTAATTAAATATAGTTTGTTAGCTATAAATGTGTACATTGTTGTGTGCGTTAATGGTCTGTGCCAAAAATTAAGTTTCTCTCTTTCTTACTTTCTTTCTTAGTAACGATGTAATCTGCAATCAGTCCCGTTATACAGAACCAACGGAAAAAACATGTATGTGATTGAGTCGCACTTATTAAAGCGAATATAGTATAAAAATAATATAATAATTGAATATATGATTTACGGAACATGATAAGGTTAAAGATTTATATGATATTGTATTAGTATGAAGTACAATGTTATTTGGGACTAAAATATATTTAAATTATGGCTTTGTAGCAGAAGTATCTTATGCCTTGACTCGATCGACGGCAACTGACGGCTTCGTGACGAAGTGTGTTTCGAAGACGCTGTAGTCCGCTGCTTCGAAACTCACGCGGAACAAATATCTCCTACAAAAGATGTTTCTATGTCTAAATTATTTATTCTTATATAATTTATGAATGGCAACTGCCTCCACAATACCAGCAAAATCCAAGTGTGGGATGGAGGGTAACGTTTAAAAATAAACAGAAACAATAATCCTACACACATTCATATGAAACTATTATAAAATTATAACGCTGCATATTTACAAATAATTGTCTAATACCACTAACTATATAATATTCTTACTTATACCAATATTTTTTACACGATATGTAAATGGGCCACAGCATCCATTTGTTATCAGGTGAACTGTGTCCTCGTTTGTCAACCTTACGTCTGAAAAAAAAATCGCTTGCACGCATGATTTCGCGCTTTCGTTTCTACACAAGAATATGTATGGTAAGGATCTATTCGGTTTATGTCGGTCTTCTCCAACTCAAGAAAATCACTTAGGTCCCGTAACAAATTATTTAATGTACGATCCTAAAGAATCTTCAATTTCATTTATTACTTTTGTTAAACAATAACACCTCCATTTCAATCTTATAGCAAGCTTTCAAAACAATGGTTCTTGAGTGATGGACGTTCTTTTGGTGTCCATTTTGTTTTCTTTAATACTTTATTTTTAATAATTACACTGCTTTTTACTGAATACTAACTACAAGATATAAAATAACTAGTAAATATATATTACATAATAATATTAGAATAATAATTACATTACTAGAAATATCGAAAACCAGACCTAACCGAATTTCGGTCACGGCTGCCAGTCTCAACAGAGACTAGACATCAGCCTTTCCATTCTATTGCAAACTGGGTGTCTTCCAAGGAAGCGCATATAGGCATTTATTATGCTAAGATCGATTCGATCGTTCGATTTACCATCTGGAGTTTCACCGCTTGTCACCAGGTGGGATTGTAGCCAAGCACTTGCATATAAAAAGTAAAAAAACAAATGTACAAGTGAGAGAGGTGCTCTTCGAACTAAGACACACCATTTTATTTTTCACTCAGATCTTTACTAATTAATTTTCTCTTAACTTTAGTTCCATATCGAGGATAAATTCTGGTGGCTACGAGTCACATCATTCACTTAACATCAGCCGGACTGTTTGCTAGTTTGTTAGTGTTCATCATCATCATCATTATTACAGCAATTCACAAGTCCACTGTCGAACAAAGACACTATCATCCAAGGAATATAATAAAGTAGTGTGCTGTGCCACCTGCATCCATTGACTTCTTGCCTCTCTTACCAGGTCATCACTCCATCTGGTAGGGAGCCTATACTTCTGTTACCGGTACGAGGCTGCCGCTCGAGAACCTTCCCAGCGGTCGATGGTTCTTTGAACTATGTATGTGTCTGGTCTATTGCCACTTCAGCTTATATGATACGTTGTTATTGTTTCATCTTGGATAAAAAGCTAACCTCTTCCCGACATTAAATGAAGTGAGTTGCCAGTCTTCGCGGCACTATCTTACAAGAAGTAGCGCTAAAGTAGAAAAGTAAAAATATTTTTGTAAATAAATCAATAAAGAAAATGAGTATATTGCAACGTTTGGCGAGCGAGCTTGTAAATACACTTTTTATTTCAATATTCCATCAGGATAATGATACCCAACGTAAACCTAAGAAAACTACGTTAGTGTCGTGAAACACTCGGTTGGAATGAAGTTCCTTTCGTAGTATATTATTATTGATAAACGTATTATATTATTGATTAACAAATATAAATAAATGAATTACATACTAGCTTCTATTAAAATGAAGCGTCATTTAAAATAAAATAATATTTATTTCATGGCAAGATAAGAAAAAGTGCGAGGGAGTTGGATATTATTCCATCTCGCTTCTTTATAGCCGCCAATGCCGCCTACACTACGTCAGAAGGGGTCGTGACGGAAAAATCTTACAATTTTTCTCGCCTAGCCTCCATCCGCCAAATTCGTACCGTCCGATAAGGAACTTCGCTCCAAAAATTTTCCCTCTCTCACCTTTTACGACACCCACGTGATGAGGTGGGATGATGAATTCCCATCCGTCGCACCACCACACGGTAAGAAAAGTTCTCGAATGTTCCAAGTGAAGTGTGAAGTAGCCTCCATTAGAGTGACATCACGGATCCGATCTCAACCCTTGCAGGAAATCGATGGATGCTGGTGGGTTAGGACCGTGTTATATGGCATCTCTTTGGGGAGACTTATGTTCAGCAGTAAGCTTGTGAGGAGCTGTAATGATGATAGTCGTCAATTATGATGATGATAAAAGAATAATTGTGTAAATTATTTAATTGAGCTACAATATCAGGATGTGATTTAATCGCTAAAAAGTTTTTAATTCCTTTATCAATTACTTTTCAGTACTAAAATGTTTATTCCTCAAATAATAAATCAACATTTACGTTGCCTAAAGAGAAAAACACGCAAAATCAAACTCAGTTACTGTAAGCCGATTCGCCTTGAACCTAAGATCTGATCAATCAAACGAGATTTAGGATATTGCGAAAAATGTTCAACATTCAAATTAGATAATTTTAAATGTAAATTTATATCATGTTAATTTTTTGTTCAACGTCAACATCATCATTACAGCCCATCATATTGCACTATTTAAGTAACTTTATATTTTGCAATTACTCGCAATATTTAAACTTAAAATTTGCATTAATTTTATTCAAACGTAGTTATCATGAGTATCTATATTCTTAGTTTAAAAGGATGCAAATTATTTTAATTTAATTCTGTATAGCCTTTCTTGTTTTACCGTAAACTTGTTCGAAATAAATAATTAAAAATTAAAAATTTTGTAGTAAAGTAAATTAAAGTTACCAGCTTATACACGTCCTACAGCGACACCGGTCCCTGTAAATCTTTACTTTCTTCCAGATATTTTACATGGAGGATCCACTCTGCAGCTATATTATGGTTGTAGGACGAAAAGAATACACTCTCACAGAATACCAGCGTAAAATAGCAGCTTATTTAGTCTGTCGTGGGGTGAGTGTAGAGAACCGGAGACCTTTTTTCTAGAAACGAGGCATTCCATCGCAGTCGTCAGGGGTGACAACGCATCTGCATTTTGATTCTTAATTGTACATAAATAGAGACGTCTATGGGCATAACATCCACTTAACATCAGGTCGACTGTGTGCTCGTTTGTCATCCGTATTCTATAAAAGAAATACTGAAAGATAAAATTTGTGTTGGTATACATTCAAATTCCTTCACGAAGTTTTCTTTCGCCGCCCAGTTCGAGGTAAATCAGAACTTTAAATTATAATTATCAATTTTATCAGTGCCTACGGGAATCGAACCCGGGTTGCTCGCGTGCTGTGAAATTTATAGACAGCACTTAGCCTGACTTACTATGGCTCTTTTTGCATGAATATAAGCTTTGCATGAATGAATAAATTTTATATTTCTTCCATTTATTTTCATCAGACCGCAAATGTTCACAGCTAGAATATAAGAATGGCAACAATGACGTTCACAGTATCAGACGTTTCGTACCTTTGGCTCTCCATCCGTCAAAGGTCCTGCTATTTTATTCCTGATATTAACAAGATAATTGTACCACTAACTATCCGAAGATATATTCAACTGTAGATCTAGATCTATCTAGGCAGTGACGTGACTGAATTAATGAATCTAAGCTACTCCTATTAAAAGAGATTTCTAGTGACCAAAGAGGTCACAGTTGCTTCTACAAAGGAAATGATGCAGGTAAAAACGTCTAGTTTCTATTCTAAGATATTTTAAATGAGAATAAAAATATCTACTAGAATGTGTCCGCATAAAATATTTATTTTTGTTTAATAGAATTCAATCGCCTCGGATTTTCTCTTACATCATGGAGGTATAAATTGCCCATGAGCAAACATCCACACCTGGAAAAACTATTCGTAGTCCTTGTATCGTTAACAAAAACTTGTTCCGCGCGTGATTCTAACCTGCGATCAAGCAGCGTCGCAGTTAAACGCTTAGCCACTGCGCCATAAGTAACAAAACACCCCCACAAGTATCTCTTTTTTATTTGAATCTGACGTCCCATTCAGTGATTTGAAAAGCCTGAGAGAAACTCCATCTAAGTCCTGAAGGGCGAAAACGTATCTGTAGCCTTCTTTGTTTGAAGTTGTTTGCATAAGATATCTATAAGCTTCAATAGCCACATCGAACGATACGAGTTAGCCGTCAGAGCCGAGGCCAGCCACCTTTGTTCGGACGGCTGTCAGATAACTCATCTACGTGCACTGTAAACTATCGTAGCTTAACACCATTACGTAAGTAACGTTTTGAATAATTTTCATCACATCCTTTACAGATTTTAGCAGCCTGCAAGGCTGAGTCCGAGGAAGGTGTAAAAGCCAAGAGTCTAACAGCACTAACATCATCAGAAACCATCATCACTAGCCACTTACCATAATGTGTATTGTAAGATAGAAGAGAGGATTTTTCTTCAATTTTGTAAATATAATACTTAAAATTAATAGCCATAAATCCAATAAATTGTTTTGAAAAAAAATTAAAAAATGAAAAATACTTTATTTGACAGTTAGCACCTTTACAAATAATTTAACAGTGGTTCTCACACTAGGCTCGCAGACCTGCATCGTGAGAGCCATATACAGATATTAACAAAAACATAATTACATTACATTAACACATTCACATTTTTTTATATATGCAACACGACTTGTTTTAAGAACCAGCTAAAACGTATTGAGTACATTACCTTTGATACCTACACTCGTTTAAAGAACATCATCTACGAGGTAAATGTAAAATTTAAATAAATAATATATAGAGATGTACAATATAAATGTGATAAGAATGACAGGGGGATGAGTCGCTCGCGTCCGTAGGCTTCGATCACCTAATCTTAGGCCCACCCTACACGTGTCCCCCGGGTGGTGCTAAACGAGCGACAAAGCCGATAGGATAGACTCTGCTCCTCGCCGTATGGTAGCGGCGTAAAATCTACCACCTCTTAGATCGCACCATGAGCCAAGAAATAAAAGAAATGGCACCGGCGCCCCTTTAATGGGGCAGGGGTGCGAAGAATCTCCGGGAGAAAAACCGGTGACGAGGTTCGCCACTCGTCAGTCGTCGTCGCCGTCGTCCTGTCTCCCGGAGGAGCGAAAAGTGGATTGCGGAGGCCTGTCTGGCTACGCTGAATGTATGTGGAGCAATGAATGATAAGATGGATGAAGTATGCGAAATGATGAATGATAGAGGAATGGATGTGTTATGTGTAAACGAGACGAAACGAAAGGGAAGAGATGTCACTGCACATGGCATGTATACCGCTTACTGGTCAGATGTAGACGAGACCGAGCCATGCCAGGGAAACATGCCAGGGAGTCGGTGTCATCCTTTCAGAAAGAATGGGTCAATGTATGAAAGAGTATGAATGTGTAAGCCCAAGGCTGCTGTGGATACGAATGAAAGTGGGCTTAAAGAAGTTGTTTGTACTAGGGGTGTACGCCCCAGATATGTCTAAGCCCACTTATATCCGAGAGTAGTTTTGCGCATTACAATATCACATCTAGACTACAAACTACCAGAAACTGATTTTGACGGAACTTTTAGAGCTTGAAAGCATATTTAATTAAATCGTATAAGTAAATTTATGTATTCCATTATACACAACAAATTTACTGAAAGAAATTGAAGTTTACGTTTCTTTTTCGTTAATACATTGATAATTTTGTATGTATTACATCTTTATTTAGACATGTTTAGGAGAGCTAGCCCGGATTATCTTTCCTCTGACATTCACGCACGCATCCAAGATTTTATTCTGCGCAGAGTTCATTCTCTTCACGGCGGCTACGCTGACCGGAGCGTCACCAGTATTTGTAAGAAAGTTTTTATGTTATGGTACAAATCTTGGTCGCATGTTAAAATGAGATGAGCTACCGACTCTGGTATCGCGGAATTGTTTTCCCATTCTCTTTTCCATTTCACCATCCAGAGTCGGTATTCGTTTACTATGATTTTATCGACGGTATTTATTTATCATGAAAATATGATCACGTGGTTCACGTATCACTGGTTTTAGCGATTGAGCGACTAGCATGAAAATGTACTAATACTCACGATGTGTGTATGTGTAACGAGCCGCGTTCCAAATTACGCGCAGTTCATTGTTTTCTTTTTGTTGTGGCATGCCTAAAGTACCCCTAACAGTAGATCCGCGCCTGCGGGCCAGCTAGTAGTCTTATATAAATGGTTGGCAATACACACCAAAATTAGTTAGGCTTACGATTGCAAATAATGAATGAATGAATGAAATACACTTTATTGTACACCAAAAAATACATGTGAGAAGAAAAAAGAACATAATTTATTTAAAGGTACAATTGGCGGCCTTATCGCTTGGGAGCGATCTCTACCAGGCAACCACATTGCAGAGGATAAAATGACCTGTGAGAAAGGGTAAGGGTGTACGTAGGTTGATAGAAAATACACACGACATATATAATATAATCCATAAATACATACATCTATAATATAAATAAATACATTTTAAATACAAAAATATATACATACATATACGAGAGCAGAAAAGATTAAACAAGTGAAGTCAAAGCCTAAACGTAAGGAAAAATGAGTAGGTAGTAATTTTTAGAGAAATGACTATTTAAGGAGGAAAGAAGTGCGCTTTGACAAGTTTTTTAAACTTATCAATAGTCTGCGCACTTCTAATGTGCAGCGGTAGGGAGTTCCAGAGCCTAACAGCTTCAACAGAAAAGGATTTAGAATAGAAAGAAGTGTTATGAGATGGAAGTTTTAGGGTGAGGTTTTTATCAGAGCGAAGAGAGCGACAGTGAGTGTCACCAAGAAACTCAAACCGCTCTTTAAGGTAAGTAGGGGATGTGGGATTGAATAGTATACAGTATAAAAGAGAAAGAATGTGAGTATTCCTGCAAAGACGGATCGGAAGCCACTTGAGTTTTTCGCGATATTCGGAGACATGGTCATATTTTCGAAGTCCAAATATAAACCGTATGCATAGATTCTGAATGCGCTCAAGTTTATTAAGCATCTCCTCATTTAAATTGAGATAACACGTGTCAGCATAATCGAGAATCGGTAAAAGAAGTGATTGTGCAAGCGCAATTTTGGTAGGTATGGGTAAAAAATTACTTAATTGGCGGAGAGATCCGACCGAGGCAAACATCCTCCTACTTACCTCGCTTACCTGTGGAGCCCAAGATAAAAATTTGTCAAAAGTAACACCTAGATTTTTAACGGTGTCACTATATGGCACAGGTGGCCCATCAAAAATAATACCAGGTAGGGAAGAAAAATCTATAAGATTAACCAATTTTTGACTGCCTATAATTATTGCTTTTGTTTTTGATGGATTTACTTTAAGACCGTATGACTTACACCAATCCACAATTAAGTCAAGATCTTTGTTTAATAAACCTATAGTATTGGGTAAATCCATCAATTTGGCATGCTCATATACTTGGAGATCATCTGCATACAGGTGGTAGCGAGAAGATAATTGGAGCGTGATCGAAATAATGAAGATTGAAAAGAGGAGAGGAGACAACACGCCACCTTGCGGTACACCTGCATTAATCGTACACCAGTTAGAGAACGAATCATCTACACGTGTCCGTTGCCGGCGACCAAACAAGGAACTATGAAACCAGTCAATCACTTCAGGAGATATGTTAAGAGAAGCTAAGATAGCTAACAGTAGATCAAAATCCACATTGTTAAATGTATTACTAAAGTCAAGTAAGGTCAACACTGTTACGTGCTGTTTATCCATACTTAGACGAATATCCTCTGTAATCTTGACTAAGGCAGTAGTCGTACTATGACCAACACGGAAACCGGATTGGAAAGAATTGAAAAGACTCCACCTAGATAAGTAGATGCTCAATTGTCGATGAACTATACGCTCAAAAACTTTTGAAAGGAATGGAATTATGGATATGGGGCGGTAGTCAGAGAAACTGGAGGGATTTGCTTTTTTAGGTATAGGAGTAATCTGGGCTTCTTTCCAGGAAGAGGGAAGATTTCCGGATGAAATGGAGTAATTAAAGATGGATTTTATAACAGGAGTCAGGATATCGACAATAGGGATAATCATTTTACGACTAATGCAGTCTGTACTAATTGCATCAGAATTGACCTCAACAATGCTTTTCTTAACATCACTATCAGTGATTTGACTAAAAATAAATGCAGGATTGTCAGATTTGGGTAAAGCTGAAATTTGAGTTTTAGTTTGTATTTTTGTGACCTCATCTATGGCACAAGAAGAAGAGAAATGCTGATTTAGCTGGTTTAAGTCAATATTTTTGGGGCTACAATTTTGACTCGCTTTCCCAACTCCAAGAGACTTAAGAAATGTCCATACTCTGCCGGAATTATCTTCATCGAGTATAGATTTATGAATATAGCGTCGTTGTTTATCTCTACACAACCTGTTGCAGTGATTCCGAATTTTTTTATATTTATCTCAATTGGTATCACAGTTATCAAATTTATACCTGGCTTTTGCAAAATTTTTCTTACGCTGCAAATTTTTGATCTCCCGAATAAGCCAGGGCCCAGGGAGCAGGCAAATGCTTAATCCGGACCGGCCGAATTGGAGCATGAACGTCGTAGAGTTGTATTAAAAGAGAATTAAAGCTATTAACCCTTTCGTCAATGTTAGCTCCAGTAAGAACGACATTCAAGTCGATTTTCGCAGCCTCATCTCTACTATTATGATATGCATAATAATATATTATGATATACATAATAATAATAACATATTATGATATTAATCTTATATAAAATAACAGTTCAAATTTTCATTCGGAATTGAGGGATCAATTTTCATGTAGAATAATTGTGACATATAAGAATTTTAATATTAATCACCATTATTAATTACCAGACTTAATAAACACTTTCTCAGTTATAGAATATTTGAAATTATATGTAGAGCTGTTTGCGTAACAATGGAATTTGTTGTTAGAATGTTGTGTTATTCTGTCAAAGGCTTTATACGTTATTAAAGTGATATATTGGGATTCAGTAACAATGTAACATGTAAGGCATATATTCCTTCGTGATTGCGTAGAATTTAGTCACAACGTGTGCCTGATTTATGTTGAATAATTTAAAAAAGTATAAAAAACAGACCAAATACAGCCAAAATACGAAGAATTTAGAAAATGAAACTAACATGGTGGAAGAGCAATCAATTGAATTCACGTCCAAATCGAGAAGAAAAGACGAAAGAAACGTTAAAAGTATCCTTGCTTATGTAATTTAATTTTAAAGCTCAAGTACATTAAAAAATGTTTTGTAAAAAATAATGAAAACAAAACTAATTTTTAATACAGTATTTAAAAAAATACGACTGCAAAAAAAGTTAGCTGAAAATATCACTTCTTCATTTACGGTTAGTTACGGCGAATCACACTCTATATGTTAAACTTCATCAAGCCGTTTAGGCTACAGAGCATGTCAAGGAAATATACACACATACTTCAAAAAATATTACCCTTCTTCTGGGGTAGTCTTGTAATTTTTTTATAGTATAGGGTGACAAACGAGCACACAGTCCACCTGATGATAAGTGGTTGCTGTGGCCAATAGACATCTACTTTTATCCTCGTTTGCGAATTAAAATGCAGATGCGTTGTCAATCTGTCAATCTGTGGTCCATAGACATCCACATCTATCTTCAATAAAGAAACAAAACGCAGATACGTTGTCACCCGTGAGGACTAAGATGGAATGTCTCATTTCCAGTAAAAAGGCTCTCTGGTTCTCTACACTCACCATACGAAACACAGCATTAAGCTGCTATTTTACGCTGGTATTTTGTGAGAGCGTGGTCCTTCCCCGGTCGAGCCGACCCATTTGTGCTACAACTATACTACAAATACAGCTACAACATGGCTCTACCACGTTTACACATCCATTAGTAGCTGAAGCATGCTAGCATGTTTTATTGTATATGTATATGTATAAATTAGACATATAAAATGAGACTTTAGAATTTTACTAAGGCAATGCTAATGTCAGTCCGCCTGCAAAACATGGCTATTAAGACTAATCCTAACTTAAGTCTTATGTCTATTTCGAATCATCCACCCAATCAAAAGTATGTCGAAAACAGAAGAAAATCGCTTACATTCACCGCAAGGTAGTGTCTGTCAGTTTGAAAATTGTCAAGTGCAGTTTATTGGTTTGTACCGTTTAGAATTGTTTTGTAATATTCTACGTCGCGTTTATACATTTGTTAGTTTATGATAGATTATAAATATGTTACTAGATATTGTTGCATGTGTCAGAAATCATAAACTTTGATTTATTCAACTTTATTTCAACCGACTTTAAAAAAAAGGAGGAGGTTCTCAATTCAACTGTATTATTGTATGTGTGTTTCCTCAGTACTTTTTCTAGATTAACCAATTTTGATGATAATCTTTTTACTTGAAAGCTGGTGCTTCTCACGTGGTCCCTTATAAATTTGATCAAGATCTGACAAGTAGCTTTTGAGTTATCTTTAATAATGCGTATTTAATTGACTTCGACTACACTGATGATGTTCTCATTTTATTTATATTGATGGCAGTTGAAAAAAAATTAATTTTACCGCTTGTTTCATTTATAACTTAATAAGTTCTTGTTATTTTCTGGCTCCATCCTTTATTAAATACTAAAGTATTTTAAGGGCATTCTTCGTTACATCCATCCAAACATCCATTAAAGCCTTGAAAAACCCACTGACGAACCCCCCCAAACCCCCAGACCCCCTCAAACATTTTCTCATAGGGGGAATTTTTGAGCAGTTTTTTAAAATTTTAAAGTATTATCACGAAGATGATGCTGCCCATCTCTTGTTTCAGTTTCCATCTGTCGCCTCTTACGATATGAGGTAGTGGATATTCTTCCACCATTACTGCATGGAGCATTTTTAATTATATTATATTAGTATATTATCACCGCCGCCTATTACACCGCCGCTACACGGTAAATTCTTCATTATATTATAATGTCCTCCAGACCGAATTCCAGACACGGTGGCCAGCCTCAACGGAGACTAGCCATCGGAGCAGGACAGGATTATAGTACCCACGTGTATGCGTAAGCTCAGGTGCACTCTCTATTCCCTCACTCATAGTCCGATGGGACGGTAAACCGACACGACTGGAGAGAGATCAAGCGCATGACCAACGGCTTTACGTGCATTACTGAGACACGGTGGTGATTCACCGCTAAATACTTGAATCCGGTCAGCCCCTGAGAATTTCTTGACAGAAAACCTCGATATTTTTTTGGGTCCAACCCGGGTTTCAAACGCGGGACCTCGTGATCAGCAGTTGCGTTTACAACTACTAGTCAAAGGCAGTCATTATATTATATTAACAGTGTGTATGTGAAAGATATTTGGATGTTTATTACATACTTATGCATAATACGTTGCAGGAAACTAGTTTAATTCATCCATTACAGTCTATAAAAGTCCACTGCTGCACATAGCACTCCCCCATAGACTGCCTCATATGAAGGATTATGCCTTAGTTAATAGAGAGCGGGTTGTCAACTGCAGTTTTTTTTATTATTTTGAGTTATTATCAGGAAGATGCTGCTGCCCATCTCCTGTTTCATTTTCCCTCTGTCGCCTCTTACGACACCCACCGGAAGATATGGGGTCATGGATATTCTTACACCGCCAGTATACGGCGGCGGCTTTTTGCTTAATTATCCTTTCATTAAAACTGAACGGCTAGCTTTTTTGAAGCTTAGCCTCTTTACTAAAAGGCGCCGTTCAACTAGCGGTCTCAATTATATTCAGCTGATGCGTCTAATACAAGATTACGCACGTAGCGCATAATTAGGTACAGACCAGCAACCGTCTCGTTGAATAAAGTTAATATGGTGTCCATGCCACGTTATGTTCACAAGCAACCGTCCAGTTGAATAAAATTATTAGGGTAACCATACCATGTAATTTCGCTGGTCTATGCCTAATTATACTATTTTAAGAGTGGTAGAGGCATGCTGCAGCTATATTAATTGTATAGGTGTAGCACGAATGGGTCGGCTCGACCGGGGAATGACCACGCTTTCACAGAATACCAGCACAAAATAACAGCTTAATGCTGCTGTGTGCCATATAGTGAGTGTAGAGAACCGGACCCCTTTTTACTGGAAAAGAGGCATTCCATCTTAGTACTCACGGGTGGCAACGCATCTGCATTTTGATTCGCAAACGAGGATAGATGTAGATGTGTATGGGCCACAGTAACCACTTAACATCAGGTGTACTGTGTGCTCGCTTGTAAGCGTTATCCTATAAAAATGTGCAATATTATATACATATCACCACATCTTAATCTACCATCGCTGATATTACTAGGTAGGTGCAATGTTGTGATAGATGCATCGACTGAATATCATTCAGGCCGCTAGTTAAACGGCGCCGTTTAGTCAAAAGGCTAACAGAAGGACTAATTAAGCTAGTTGGCTGCGATACATACACGGTAGGTAAAGGAAACAATTAAAAATATTCGAATTTAGAAAAACCGGCATTTAATTATTTTTTTTTTGTAATTAACAGATCGGACGACATTACCACCATTAATTTTAAGTAAATTGGTTCCCGAGTCTTCAAGTGGAATATTTTCTAAAGTGGTAAAACTCGGGACGCGTCCTAATGAGGTTTTAAAGCAACGAGTGGCTTAATTGACGCTCTCCTTAATCCAATAACTGCATCTGCTGCTTGAGATTTAACTCGGGAATAAAATGCAAATACATTATTTGCAGTTGCAAGCACTTTTAATTAAAAATAAATGCTTTTAAATTTATATCGAACGTAAAAAATATCCTTCCGCATCAGCTACTTCAAAATTTCATAAATGCAGTTCTGCGGTAACAATGAATATTTCACAAGAAATAAAAATAATTTTACGGATTTTATCACGTTTAATTTTAGCCTTTTTAACGCGGGTTTTTATTAACACAACCTTGGATTCAAGTTCCATAATAACCCGCGTAAAAGAAGATATCGCTGATGTGAAGCACTGACGCTCTGGGAAGTTATGTGCATGAAAAATGTCGACTTGAACAGTATCGTTCCAACCATTTTCTGATAGATTCCACCATTATCTGATAGACAAGAAATCCTCGCAATAGAACACCGATTTCTACCAACAATGATTCGCGAGGCTATTCAAATTAAAAACATACCTTTTTCATAGAGAATATGGCTGTTAATTGTAATTACTCGTAAATTAAATCCAAACCCAAGCATGCTATTGCAAGACTTACAGTACTGTAAGCTCGTTCTGCGTAGATCGGGCCAAATATTATTGATTTAAAGTTGTGGTCTTCGTTAACTATGACATCAGAATGTCAAACACCTCATTCCTCCCCGTGGCCATGTGTTCTATAAAGTGTCCGAAACGTCAAGAATTAAAAAAAGTTAAAATACCACGCGATAAAATCTTTAACATTTTTATTACATAACAGTTTTATTGCAAATTAAGTTCTCTTCATAGTGAGCGTGGGAAGAATTACACTCATGAACGGGAGTAGAAAATTTTTGTGTTTTATTAAAAATTGTGGCGGCGAAAGAGAATCCGCTACCTCATATCGTCCCGTGTGTGTCGTAAGATACGACAGAGAAAAATAAACAGAAGACTGGCAGCATCATCTTCCTGGCAATAGTTCAAAATAATAAAATTGCTTGTGTGTGTCTTATGCGAACTCGGTTATGGCAAGAGTACGCATGCTAAAGGCATAAAAGGGGGTAGACAGAAATCCCGGAAAACGACTATTTGCAGTTACACTTATTTGGTAATAATTAACGAATCAAATAAGCGCTAGGCGGTAGTGCAAAAAAGGCGCGAACAATTACACGTGGTAGAGCCAAGCTGGAGCTATATTGGTAGTATAGTTGTAACACGAATGGGTCGGCTCGACCGAGGTAGGACAATGCTCTCACAGAATACCAGCGTAAAATAGCAGCTTAATGCTGCTGTGTTTCGTAGGGCGAGTGTAGAGAACCGGATACCCTTTTCACTGGAAAAGAGGCATTTCATGTTAGTGCTCACGGGTGACAACGCATCTCCATTTTGATTCGCAAACGAGAATAGATGTAGATGTGTATAGGTCACAGCAACCACTTACAATCAGGTGGACTGTGTGCACGCTTGTCACCTTTATTCTATAAAAAACTTCTACCGCGTGTGAACTGCACACACTTTTTTATTAGTTTTACATTTTAATCCATAGGAAGCCTTTTGAATTTTACTATTGTTAACCGTACCGCTCGAGGTGTGCACTTTTAGATTTTCGAAAATTTTTCTACTCTTAAATTATTTAAATTATTACTTTTATTAAAAATAAATATTGAAATTGGTTTAAATATACTTAGATATTGCGTTATATACATACAAAAAAAGAACATACAGTCTAAGTGAGAATTTTCTCCTTTTTGAAGTTGGCTAAAAATTAAAATTTCTGCCTTTTTACTTCACTCTACTGGGCCCAGGCCTCCTCTCATTTCTTATAGGCTTCCTTAAGATATTTTTCTTCACCACCGTGATAAATCAACATTTAAAATTGGAATTTCGTAAAACAAGTTCTTTTCAACCAGTAAAAGTCCACCGCTGGTCTCTCTTGTTTTAGGATTTTGCAATCTAAGAGAACTAACAGACCTCTCAGCGATTTATTGTAATCGCCTCTTAAAACATCCATGGGAGAAAATGAAGTGATGTTTCTTTTATGTCGCCACAATGCGGCTAGTACGAAATCCAAAATTGCTTATAAAATATAAAAACGGAGAGTGTGTCAATAATGTAAGTACGATTTGATAAAGAACGTTGTTAACCTATATAGGAAGAATTACTTCAATTGTAAAACTTACATTAAGCGTAAATACATGTATCAGAAAAGTGCCGAAAATAAAAAAGGAACTAAAACGAAAGACTGGAAAAAGCAATGAAAATTCATTGAATGGTTCTCTCAGTTGCATTGTGCACTCGGCGCCATTGTTATCCGCGATCATTGTACGTTGCTGGCGTACTCTGCAGTTTACATAAAAATGATACTAGAACCATTACCGGACAGACACAAGAAATTTTCTAATATATGCGACAAGCTCCCGACTGCACTGCATTATAGGTAATTAACGTATTTCCTCTGTAATCTAGTGCGATAGGACATTAATGAGACCGTCGAGATAGAAAATTAATATCACTAAGAAATAGACATACATACGTACATACAAAAAGATATGATGCCATTTAAGATTTTATGCCATTTATATATTGATCGTGTAATAGTATGTAATAGTCGTGATCGTGATTCCGTAAAATAAAATAAAATATTTCTAAATTTATATCATCAATATCCACAGTATAAATATAGTAACTTACATAGCCCAACGGATCACAAGCTAAAGTAGTAATGAGCCGGCCATATAGCTCGAAGAACCGACAATCAATGGGTACCGGTAAGCGATACGTATATACGTGGTAGAGCCATGCTGCAGCTATATTATGGTTGTAGCACGAATGGATCGGCTCGACCGGGGAAGGACCACGCTCTCACAGAATACCAGCGTAAAATAGCAGCTTAATGCTGTGTTTCGTATGGAGTGTAGAGAACCGGAGACCCTTTTTACTGGAAACGAGACATTCCATCTTAGTCCTCACGGGTGACAACGTATCTGCATTTTGATTCGTAATCGAAGATAGATGTAGATGTCTATAGGCCGCAGCAACCACTTACCATCAGGTGGACTGTGTGCTCGTTTGTCACCCTTATCCTATAAAAAAAAATCGATGTGTATGGTGGCTCCTACTAGATGTAGGTAGTGACGACCTGATAAGAGATGAAGTTAGTAGATGGATGCAGGTGGCTCAGCACCACTCCTTGTGGTATTCCTTTTGGCTATGTTCAGCAGTTCTTTTGCTATGAGCTGTAATGATGATGATAATGGAGGAGATCACACCTTCGATATAGCTACTTACTTGTCTTAGTATTTATTAATAGTATTTTTATATTAATCGATAAGGTATTAATAATGGATTTATTTTTCATAGAGTATCCAAATTTTATTGTTAAGTTCCAATAATATGTATATTTATACACCGTATATATAAATGAAAATAATTATACACCGTATTTAAATTTTTTTAAAATACGAGTAAATAAGGCTTCTATTTTTATTTGAAAATAGTAGCTGTTCTCGCGACTTCTACTGCGTGGAATACAATAATACGATAGGACTTCATGGGTTTTAGTTTTTTGCGTGGAACCTTAATTTTTTTTCTAAAATAAAAGTAGTCTAAGTAACTCCCTATATAATTATCCATTTGCCAGTATCCCGTCAAAATCGGTTCAGCCATTTTTGAAAATAGCAGGAACAATCAGACAGACATGAGGGCTGGAGGTGGTCTTCATACTAGGTAAGACATATCATTTTATTTTATATAGCGGATGTTTGCGAAGTAATTTTTAAAAGCTTTTTTTTGGAAATAGTCTTTTAAATATTTTGTAGTACAATTGATAATCTTCAGTATGATTGACCGTGTGTATGACTTTTATAAGTCCATGTTATTTTTGATGAAAATTATTATTGCAGATAAAAGCCCTTTCACATTTATTTTAGTCTCGAATTAAATTATTCCAAATGAAAATAAGAACTTTGGCACTTTATAACTGATCTTTAAATGTAAAACACTGACTTGAAATTATATAATTATCAGCAGTTTTTAATTCATTGAAGTTTTTAAGATTGTTTTGAAATTCTACTGTTAAAAAAAAACCAAATATATATATTTTAGTTCCTGATGAAAATAAAGTATGCGCGTTACATCCCATCCCATCAAGAATTTCTAATGTAATTATTAAAGGTAAGACGTGATAATAGCTGTAAATAATAGAATAACAAAATAATGAAAACATTTGTAAATACTTTCATCATCAACATTACAGCCTTTCATAAGTTCACTGCTGAACATAGGCCCCCAAGGAATGCCACAAAGCACGGTCCTGAGCCACCTGCATCCATCGACTTCCTGCATGTCTTACCAGGTCGTCACTCCATTTCGTGGGGGGTCGCCCTACACTTCGCCTACCGGTACGAGGCTGCCATTCAAGAACCTTTCTTCCCCATCGGTTGTCGGTTCTTCAAGCTATATGGCCGGCCCACTGCCACTTCAGCTTACTAATCCGTTGGGCTATGTCGGTTACTCTGGTTCTACTGCGGATATACTCATTTCTAAGTTTATCACGCAGAGAAACCCCGAGCATAGCCCGCTCCATAGCTCACTGAGCGACCTTGAGCGTCCTCATACGGCCAGCAGTGAAGGATATAATATAATATAATACAATACTTTACAAGCTAATAAATGTTATTTCACCGTAATAAAATAAACAAGGTAGTCTTCCGCATGAAAGTAAAAATAAATATTTTCGATTATTTTTGCAATATCTATTAGCCGGATCAGCGCGCGATTCAGATCCATCTAAAGATGCTAAATTTCAGCAAGCACTGTCAAATTCAATAGGAGTGACAGAAAAAACGCTTCTTGATATAGAAGGGCAAATAAATAAGTAACGAGAGCATGTTAGTCGTTCCACAGTTCCACATCTAAATTATATAAAAATGCATTTTTTAATTTCACTAATCAACGTCGCCGCGAAAATGTCTTCTGCTTTGGGCACTTTAAAAATTCATTTATTTAGAAAACAAAATTTACAGTTACCAGTGTACAGATATTAACTAAATTAAGTATTTCTAGTCATAAAATTATTTATAATTGAGTATAAACTTTTAAGAAACTAAAATATATTTGAGCGAAATCGCTCCAACACCGACGTACGGTCCACCCTCGATGATGTCCGAAAACGGACTGCATATAATACATGTACCCTGACGGGATCCGAATAGAGAAATTTTGCAAAATATGACAAAGATAGGTAGTCTTTGGGGATTTTTTTTTCTAATAAGGGCTTGACAAAAATACAATTTTGTTCAATTAAAAACATTTACTAAATCCTCTTCTGTTACCTTGTATTTTTTGTTTGTAGATTAAATGAACAGTTATTGAGATTTTTTTACTTAAATATCCAAGAATTCAGGCATTTCAACCGCAGTTAAGGCCTTAAAAGATAAAAAGGAAAGAATGTTAGAGATTTTTTTATTATTATATTTTTCACCCTTCGAATGAATTACCTATTCTGAACCTTTTTACATTTATATTTTTGGTGGAAATTATATTCACTGCAGGTTAATACCTCTTCTTAAATGACTCTTAGAGTCTTAAATGACGAGGAGGAAAATTTGAAAGAAGATTAATTTCTTATATCGAACGGATCAACCTTTATATAGGTCAATAATATACCTTCACCACTGTTTAAGTATTAGGACTTATTCATTTAAATAACTTTAATTTAATTGTTCCAACTTTATTCTTGATGTATCTTTTGAATACTTGCTGGATAAGAAACATCAAATTTCTGGAAAGAGGTCTCTTCAAGAATAATTTTAGAAAAAAATAATTATTAACATTCATAAATACTCACGCCTGTCACACAGTGGGATGGCACGATCCTGGCACACCGATCTCGCCTCCTCCACATCCATATACCTAAGTATACATGCTCATCGGTTAAGGGTATTCTTAATTCGGACCATTTTCAATATATTGCCAATATGGTCGATCTTCAATTCGAATTTTCACCTAGGGCGTCCCTTCCTGACTCTGCCGTTCATTTCTGCAGCATAAATTTGCTTTATCACTCTTTCCTGATTCGTTCTTTCTACTTGACTAAACCACAGAAGCACTGGTCACAACATTATCTTGCAAATCACACTTTTCTCTTATCACAGAATTTCTCACCCTGTCATTCAGAAATTCATTAAGACCGCATTTCTACAGCATTTATTCTACTCTTGTACTTCTTCCGCCACACCCAACTTTCGCTACCATACATTAAAGTAGGGACTAAAACAGCACTATGAATTACCATACGTGCCTTTTTGGACACATCCTGACTTTTCACAATAAAGTGTAGAGCCCCATTTACTCTATTTTCTGCGTTCACTCTGCGTTCAATATCCTTATAATATATATCATCCCTGCTAACTACACATCGAAAATACACAAAAAATCTACTTGCTTTCTTTTATTTAAAAAACCATAACTTTCGTCTTACTTGCGTTCATTCCCCTTTCTTTTAATGACCTGTTCATTCATGTGACCAACTCGGCCGCTAACGAGGCCAATGTGACTTGATCATCGGCGTACAAAAGGCATTTGACGATTAACTCACCCATTCTTAACTCACATTTTTCAACTTTCAATTTTTCCAAACAGACAATTATTGGCACTTTAAGCATTCTACTTCTGGCTTATTTTTATACTGCAAAGTACTTAACTTAAATTTCATCGTAAATATTCCTCAAACTATTACCATAATATTATAATACAAACAAAAATGATAGCTTATGAAACTAGCAATACCTAAACGCAACATTAGCAAGCAGTTTCATAGTTCTAAGCATTTAATGTCGCATCCCATTAAGTCTCTCGCCCTGTTGTATCTATGCTTGGTTTCAAGAAAAAGCCTAGTAGTCAAAGTTAAGATTAATGTCACAAGGTTATATTCATCATATACTACATGCACGATAAGACTGTCAAACTGACATTTCGCTTCGCATTACGCCTTAGAATAATAACATAATTTAGTATGCAAGCACCTTACGGGTACTGTTTTTATGTGCGTTGTATAAAATGCGCAAAATCAAACAAATAATAAAATTATTAAAATTGCAAAACAGTGTTGTCATAAAATCACTATTTTGTCATCGATATTTTGACACGTTTGCACATTTTCAGATTGTTCAGAGGTCCAGATATAGATGAGTACTGAAATACAATAAAGTTCAAGCTATTGGCTGTGAAATAAAAATAATAGATCTCTCGCCGCGTAAGTAGTTCAGCCCAGAGAGTGGCCAATGCTCCATGTAGCAATACGGAGCTGCAGTACAATATATACCGCAATAGTTCGTAAACTTCGATAGCGTGATTTGGGCTTCAGGTCGTTTCGCTTATGATGCAAGGTCAGCGCTGCCACAAAAAATAAAATAAAGGAATGTTAAAATAAATTTATTAAATACTTATATTACGCTGTAACCGTATTGTGTTACTGGCTTTTGAAACATATGCTCGTATGGCGGCTTGTCATAAATGTTAGCCGTTTACCAAGTGTGGTTGCCAGTAAACTAAATTCTATTCTTTCTCCGCGCGAATACTTAATAATTTTTGTCTCACATAACAATTAAAATAATAAATTAACATTTTACATACACATAGACATAAAAAATACTTGGCAACTCGTCAGATACTAGTGTAATTTTTGAGTTTAAGAAAAAGTAAATAGTGATAAAAACTACTTATTTATATGTATATGAATGGAAACGCTATCTTGACGAGACAATTTTTTTGCAGCAAAAATCTGACCAATTCGTCATTTTTGTAGGACTTCGGTTCAGCCTTCCAACTAAATTTAGCCTAGTAATTAGTGTGGCTGCTACTAGTTTTACTGTATGCCTAGAACCACGTGGCCTTAGACAGAGAGGAACGCTTGCGTATGGCTATTGCTCTCCCGTTCGCCGGTTGCCCGTGTACCTCTATGTACTATTACAAATATACACGTTCTATTGTATTTAATAATTGATCATTTTCGAAATTCAAACTGTACTTTTTAAAGTAGACAGAAGTTAGAGGACTGATGGCAAGGTTAAGAAAATCAATCACTAAACAATATAAGACAAAGTTGCTTACATGAATATATCGTTGTGTTTACTAAGTACCGATGCGGATTGCACTGTTGTTTAAAGAATTACCCGAGGAAGATTTTCGTGTTTGTGTGTATATTTTATATAAGGATGGTAGATAAATTATAGTGTTTTGTAAACACGTCACAAAATTGTTACACTACGTTCTCGTTGGCAACCCTTATTTGCATAAAACACAATACACCGGTATAACTGTAAATTGAGTTGAACATTGTAATTTAATTGACAATTAACAATGTAATTGTTAATTTGTATTTTATTTTATATTATTGTTGATAATAATTATTATTTATAAGTTAGTAGTTTTCTTAAATATAGGTTAGTTATAGCATCGCATTGGTTTGTAGAACTGGAATGATGTTATAATTTATGTAATAAATAAATTAATAATTTTTATACTTTCAGAAACGAATACGAAAATTATTTTGCTTTTTTGATTTTCAATTGAAATTCAAACTTGGCCCAGAATCTCACTTTATACCCACCTGTACATACATCAAACAATCAAGTCACTAATAAACAAACACTCTACTACCGAAGGTGTCATAAAAATTAAAATAGCAAATATTGTTGATATTTCCCCAAAATTTACGTTAGTTTTACTTTAGATATTTTTGCATAAAGATACGTCAAGGCTTTGAAACCACGTCACTGAAACTGACGGTATTTGATTTCAATCTGGGACAGAACTTTTTTACATTATTTTTACACAGATTGTATTTTTATGTACCTACTTTGACAGCAGTACTGGACGGTGAGATTGCATTTCATTCATATTCCGTTTATCTCAGGCCGTCTGACTGAAGTCAAGTGCTTTTGTGGTGTAAGCTATAAAGGAAATCAAAATTTAGTAATTTTCAAAATGTTGTTTTTTAAATCACCTGACTGACTAAGATGAAACTGATGAAACACGTATATGTGTCCGAATCAACGCATATAAATAATACTGAAGTACCTGTCTGTTTTTTGAATAAATAAAAATTCATAAAAATAGTTTTTGATTATTCTTAATGTAAATAACGCCGCATTAAGAGTTCATACCCAGGCTAAGCCATTTTTATTACGATTTCACATGAAAGATAAAGAATATGTCACTAAATATTTGTTGCTGTACTTGTAAGGATAGGATTGTAGATATAGTAAAACAAGTTTGTGTATATATTAGATCATGGTGAAAGTAATAATAATTGTTAGTTATTATACATTTATATTGGCAACACTGATTATCTGGCAACACTGAGGTCTGAGTGTCTTTGGCGGATGTTGTTGAGTAGTATGGTGTGTAATGTGAAATGTGTGATTTTGATGACTTTGACGTCTTTAAGTATAAGTTAATAAAAGTAAAAGTTATGTTGCGTAATGCTGTAAAGGTGATTAATAAAACATATAATTAAGAAGAAAGTTTATTTAAATAATTACATTAAAAATAATAATAATGTCCTGCAGACCGAATTTCGGTCACAGCGGCCAGTCCCTACCGAGGCATGCCATCTGCGCAGGGCAGGATTATAATGCCTGAGTGTATGTGCAAGCATAGGTGCACTATCTATTCCCTCACTCTCACTCTCAAAGTCCAATGGGACGGTAATCCGACACGACCGGAGAGAGATCTGGCGCAGGGCCAACAGCTTTACGTTCATTCCGAGGCGCGGGGATGAAACACCACCAACATCCTGTGGTACGACTTTCCATTGACTCCCATCGAGTTGGGGGTTGATACGTATTTTTAAAGAAAAGTTACACTATTATAAGCACACACACAAAGTTACAATATGCGGAAGCTCGTAATTTTTGAGAAAAAAGTTATTGAAAATCAATTATTCTTGAATTGTTTATGTCTAATCCTACAATAAAACTGACGCCATTTTTTTATTGTTATTGTCAGTAGGGATGTCGATTCTTTACGAAAAAGATCGATTTTTTAAATAGATTGAATTGTAAGCTGATGTATCGATTCCCTAAAAATCGATTTCTAAAATATCTATATTTTTTTCATGTTTTCATTTATAATGTAAATATAAATCCATTTTATGAGAAAAAAATCCCCTTCATCGTAAAATATAGGGGGACTGATTCAGAAGGATTTCTGTATCTATTTTGAGACTGCTACGTCTCCGGTGCTGCGGGAAGAGCAGCCTCTACGCCTTAGCGTAACAAATTGCAGGCATCCCTCCTCGCCGACTCGCTCGTCCGACGCGTACGATTTGTTACAGCAGGCGAAGGCTGCTCCCCTTACACGCCTCCGGCTCTTTAAAACCACTCTAGGGGTAGGACAGACTCGTACCAGGTAGAGTCGGGGTCAATCAATTCGGTTCTTTGACATAAGCTGAACCTAACCTATTTTATTTGTTATCTGCCCTAATTGGTACTGTTAAAATAAAACAAAATTCAATAAGAGATTATTTATTATGGTATATATGGTATCTAATTATATTTACGTTATAAATGCAAACATAAAAAATATAGATATTTTAGAAATCGATTTTTTATGAATCGATACATCAGCTTACGATTTGAATCGATTTAAAAATCAACCTTTTTCGTAAAGAATCGACATCCCTACTGACGACGTTGTGTTGAAAATGGCGTTAGTTTTATGGTAGGATTAGATATAAACAATGCAAGAATAACTGATTTTCTATAACTTTTTTCTCAAAAATTACGCGTTTCCGCATGTTGTAACTTTGTGTGTGTGCTTATAATAGTGTAACTTTTCTGTAAAAATACGTATCAACCCCCAACTCGACGGGAGTCAAAGAAAAGCTAAGCCCATCCAGTCTCCGGGCTGATACTGAAAATTTCTTGACACAAAAAAGCCCAATAACAGAATTGCCCCCGACCCGGGATTCTAGCCCGGGCACTCATACGTGCAGCAATCGTGTGCACGACCAGTTTAGATCCATGAGATAGTCAGTACACTTTCAATTTAAGCTAATTAATATGATAAAAAGTAAAACAAAAACTAAAAAGAATAAAGTGACTTTCACATAATTATCTTCTTTTAAGTTTAATTGTCTAAGTATTAAGTAATATCACTAAAAGGTTAACTGTGTAGTGAAGGTGTAAGAATATCCACTACCCCATATCGTCCCGTGGGTGTCGTAAGAGGCGGCAGAGGAAAAGTAATCAAGAGGTGAACAGCAGTCTTTCTGATAACAACGAGAAAAAAACTGCGATTCCCACCTGCCTGCCAAGCGTATTTCCTTAAATTTAAATAGAACTATCCGTAATATAGTATATTTAATGGGAAATAATAATTACAATCACTGTCATTTGGTGGCAGCGTAAATAAATCCATTACGCCATTTCGTCGCATGGGAGTGAATGTTATCGTAGGGGGAGACTTTGGGATATACTAAAAAGATCTCATGGTTTCCGATAGATGGCGCTAAAACATACAACATGTGATAACAGTCGAATTAAATACTCCCACTTTTAAACTGGGTCGTTTGAATTTTAGAAGTATTTTAAGTCAGTTCCTGCAGCTTAGGAGAGTGAATCTATCAAACCGCTTGCTGTTCTGGGCTTGACCTGGGTAGGATTAATGTGGTGTTATTTAAATAAGATATATCAAAGAATAATTAATGTTTCGATTTCTCAAAAAAAAGTCTTCCGATTTTTTCGGATAAAACATAGCCCAGATCACCCCTGGTATTGCTCTTTACTTACCTGTTCGTCACGTTTCATTACAATCGTTTCAGCCATTCAAAAATTTTATAATTGGTTATTCATGTCTTAATGACACGCTAATAACCCCACAATTGTCCAGCGGGGGAGCGTTGGCCGCTCCTTGGGCAGAATACCCTGCCCGGCGGGAGATCACCCCTTTTCCTTCCACCCGCCACAGTGGCGACCACCCGACGTGATATGAACACGCAACCAATAACCTTCGGAAACTACAACTTCAAACCTTCGTCATCATCCTCAAGTACCCCATTTATTCGCTCCCGAGCAGATATTGTCTGCAGTCTTCATATTCTGCAAAGGCATTTAGCTTTACAAAGGTTCATCGCAGCACTGGAATAATAATGCTTCCTGTTCCTTCAAGCTACTCTCTGCGCTACAGTATTCGGCACGGCTCTGAGTCTTACAGCTCGCCTTTGCTTCACTGTACTCTCGCAGATTACTTGCCTTCTTCTCGACTCACCGCAGACTACAAGGCAATTCCTGGCACTTGCTGCGGCTCATCGTTCTCACCGGCATCACTTGCAAGTGCGTAGTACGGCATGCATTACACACTGGCATATCGTTCGCATCGGTGTCACTTGCGCATACAGCATGCATTCCCCACCGGCATTAAGTACGCACTGGCAATGGGACTGCATATCGACCTCCGTTCTGAGCAGGAGGCTGATGTGGTGGCGCTGTTGTCGCGCAACAAGCGAAACACATCGAAGCCTAAATCGCGCTAACAAAGTTCCAAAGTTTAAACAGTATATATAGAATAGCTCCGAACTACCACTCGGAGCGTTGGCCGCTCCCCGGGCAGAACACCTTGCCCAGCGGGAGATCTCCATTTTCCTTCTACCCGCCACACTATACTTCCATTTTTCTGATATCTTTATGTCAAACTTCAATTAAAAAAGAGTTTGTAAAATCTAAAAGTGCGCGACTCAGAATGCCTAATGATAGTGAAAAAAAAAATGTAAATTGTAGTTCTATTCGTCAAAGAGTTCCAGTAGCAGTCAACGAAGTACACCTTGAAGCCAGTCCGTCAAGTCCGGAGGTAAGATCTATTCTATATATCTATTATATTCTATCAACTTTATCACCATTACAGACCTGCACAAGTCATCTGCTAAACATTGGCCTTTTCTAAGTAATGTGAAAATACGGTCCAGAGCCACATGCATCGACTTTTTGCATGTCTTATTGGTACTGACAACGCATCTATTGTGTTACTGCCCTACACTTCTCCTCATAGATAATACACTATATATTCTCCTAACGACACGAGACTGTCGCCTCAAGACATCTTTTCTCTGCCGATTTTCTGAACAACCTAAGATAAACCAACAACCGATGGAAAAAAGGTTTAAAAAAGTTTAGATGGCGTGACGACCCTAATAAGAGATGCAGTAAGTTGATTGATGCAGGTAACTTATGACCGTGTTAAGTGGCATTCCATAAGGAAATTTCATTTCTTTATGTTCAGCAGTGGACATGTGGAGGGCCGTAATGATTATCATGATGATATTTATTTAATTTTGATTCGAATGCTAACGGCTCCTTCTTTTTTTATAAGATAGTAACAGTCCATTGGACAATATGAACAATATTATGTAACAAGAGTTTACCATGATTGCTCCGCTTGACATTTGTATTATCGAACGAGGTACCAGACGTCCTGACGCTGCTATCTGTCATATTTTAGATCTTTCCTTTCCCGACTATCTCGTTAGTCTAGTGATTGTATGCGCGGTTGCTAATCTTGTGGTCCCGGGTTCAAATTCTGGTCTCTCTAACGAATAACGGTCGGTCTAAAATCGATTATTTGGGTTTTTTGTCAATAAATGAACAGTAGCAGGAAGCGCCTCATCTCCGTCAGGTTGTTTTCGGATTGCTGTCTCATCGGACTGTAAAAGTGAAGGAATAGACAGCTCACCTATGCTTATGCATACACTAGGGCACTGTAATGTTGTCCTACGCAGATGGCTAGTCTCCTTTGAGATTGGTCGCCGTGAAAGAAATTCCGTAAATTGGACATAAATGTTTTAGATCTTTCTTTACTTTCCCATTGTCGTCTTATAATACCTACGGGCTGAAATGGAGTTAGTGATTTACCAATGTTGCCACCACACAATAAGATTCTACAACAAAAGAAAACAATATCGTTGTCTTAACTTGAATTCAACAATAGGAATTTCAAAACTTGATAGTTGTCTACTTTGTTTTATTACCACTATTTCTAATTACTCTTTTAACAAACCAATCACTCTTATTGTTGCAAGCACAAGCCAGCTGACCTACTTTAAAATAATAACAGAAAATATTCCTTTGTGAAATTTTTTCTTTGATAAGACCAACGGTTTATCTTAACAGGTTCTTTCATTGTAAATTTTAAATAAATTGTATAAAATACCTTTAAAGATTTTATTGCGTTCAATGTTAAACTTTAAAATTAAATTATTGTAAATAGTGAAATATATTAGAAATCATTTTCGATTCTGTCATTGGTAGTGGAGTTGGGAGAAGTGGTGGGGATGTGGATAGTTCACGCAATTAATGGGCTACTCCATGCGAACTGCCTTGAGCATTTAACCGGCGCGCCGCTCGCTACAATATAACGTAGTATTATTTTTTCAACATCAATAAACTATTTTATGGAAATACACACAGCGTACAAAGATAAATGTATTTTAATTTTTTTATTCGGTATATATTAGTTGCATTATATTAGAATTATGTATTTTCATATATTATCTAATTATGAAATTTTATAATTAATTATATATTAAAAATGAAGCATTGAAAATTGTGAGTTTAAAAGATACCTATTCACTATAGGTAAATAAATAGATAGCTCGGCTTTTGTACAAATATTTGGTGCAATAAAAAATAAATAAATAAATAGGATGTTTCGCAGATGTGTTTTTGATTATTGTTAATTTTTACGTGTCACGTATTGAAAAGTAATATACCTACCTACTAATATTTTAACTGAGCACCTTGTAACTTAGCCTGCTTATTATTTATGCTGGCAGACATTATCCTCACCCCAATGATTGATGAGGATGAAAATCAATTTTATTTCTACATACGTAATTATATTTATTTATACATAAGGGTAACTTTAATAAAGGTAATACAAAAATCAACAAGAAGTATAAGGGTTCAATCTTTCAATTTCAATTGTAAGAAAACGTTACCCCCACACTAGGATTTTCTCCTGTGTCGTGGAGGCAGTTTACAAACATAAATTGCACAAGGACAAACATCCAGACCCGGAACAATTATTTGTAGGCCATACAAATACTTGTTCCGTGCGAGATTCGAACCCGCGGCCCCCAGCGCAACAATTGATTGCTAAGCCACTTCGCGACGGAGCCGTCGCCGGGTTATAGCTAAAGTGACCATACGTCCCGTTTTGAACGGGACTGTCCCTTTTCTCGGTCACCTGTCCCATTGTCCCCAAACAAAGCTCCGGGACACAAAATTGTCCCGTAACTCGTTGGATGGAAGTATTCAAAGTCAACAATCTTCAACATAATTTTTTTTTAATCGAATATATTTTATGTCTACCTGGTACGAATGCTCCGGTAGAAAGAGTATTTTTTTTATTCTGAATAAATTGTGGACGTCTGAAAGAAACACTTACGGTTCCAGAGTTCTTAAGGCGATGTTGTTAACAAAGATAATATAAGAATTTTATTTTAGATAATATAAGATAAGATAAGAATTTTATTTTTATTTAAAATCATCACCAACTTTATTAAAGAAAATTTAATCCACTGACAAATGTAATTAATAATTAAGAAAAATATGTTGCATTTAATAATTACCGTCTATACCGAATATAATTTTACAGTGAACACTAATTGTATAAAGTTATAGTATTTAGAGTATAAATAAACTCATGTCCTCTTTTGAGTTAAAAAATAAATGGTCAGTTTAGTCTTTTTAGTTAAAATTAGTTTTAAAAATTTTTAGTAGTAAAAAGTAGGTATATTAGTACCTACTTAGATACTTTTTACCGAATTATAAGTATAGAACACCTTATGTACTCAATTATTTTTTGAAAAAGAAGAAAAAACAAGCAATAAATAATATACTATATTTTAGCAAAAAACTATAACTTAGTAATACTAATTAAAACTTAGAACATAAATGAAAAACTCATAACTGACTTTTTGGCCCGACCCAGGATTCGAACCCGGGACCTCATGATCAGCAGTCGCACTACTACAACCACTAGACCAACGAGGCAGTACTATACCTAATAAGATATTGTGGTTGGGTGATAATATTGAATTAGCCTTTTATAGTGTAAATTATAATATTTGTCGAAATTTTAATTATGGATTCGAACCTTACATGCTAATGGTGCTTCATTTTTTTATTTGCATTTACTTCAAAGAAAATACACGCAAAAAGCTTCATCGCGCAGTAAAAAACACAACAAATATATGTATAACTAATACGAAAAATTATACCCAAAACAAACAAATAATACTACCTATAAATAACTTAATAAGTAATAATATTATCGACTAATATGACGTGGCGTATGCGCTGGTCGACGCTCTAACGATACGGGCTTCACGTCGAAGAGCTCAGGGCTCACTGACTTCAGCAAGCCCGTGAGCAGTGAATATGCCCAGATTTTAAAATAAATTCTTAATAAAATCAAATTTTGGTCTTATGAAAAAAAATTTACTATAGAAATGTTCATTAATAAATTGCCTATCCATTGGTGTAAATCGCAAAATAAAATAATACTTACTTTACGAGGAGATGCATGTTATCAATAATAATTTCACATTTATGTGGTTTCGTTGTAAGGAGATTATATTAATATTAATTCCTTTAAAAAAAATTGGATATAGCTTTTATGGAATCAAAATTATGTAGAAATATAATGTGTTTTTTATTTGTTGATATATCTTTTAAATAAAAAGAAGATAGCTCCTAAAAATCGCACAAATAACGACTAGCGCGACATTTTGCTCAACCTGCGCCTTAAGGCTTTAACTAGCCTGAATGACCTTGACGAAACGGCGATCGCAGAGATTTTAGCCGACGTCAACACCGTCTAGCAACTACGTTCTGTATTACTTATAAAAGTGCAAAGATTAATAGACTGCAGAGATGACAATTATATAAGTGACATACTGCCTGTTATGCTTGCGCATCACTGAGAATTATGTCGCGGTTACGCATCTTCAATTACATTGTGCTATAGCTTTGTCCGGTAGGCGTCACGAGCTATCAAGTGTTCAAGTTTCAAGTACGTAAGAGTTTTTTATTTTGTATGTTATATCGTATTTATTTGTATCGTATTAGTAGATCTGAGTCAAAGCGTTCGCTGTAAATTTTCCCGGGTTTGATCCCCGACAGCACGAATGAAATTTGTAATTGCAATTTTCATCAACACGCATTGGGGAAGCACGGCGGGCATTTCCTTGCCCTAAAACCCTCTCAGAAATAAAAAAAGAGTCCTGTGCCCAGTAGAGGGACTTGTATAGCCTATTACTTTACTTTGTAGCAATATTTATTTTTTTCGTATTCGTTTTAGATATAGAAGGGTACCTTATGCTGACAAAAATATCATGTGGAGGCGACGAAAACGTAAAACATCTTTGTACCTAGATAAAACGTTCGAAAGATTGTCAGTCATGTCATACGCCACATTTTCTATAGAGCGTAGAACAGTGCAGATAGGGCAAAATAAAAAATTATCCAAAATATTATAGGAACTATTTATTAATAATATATATATTTATAGGTATTTATAATAAAAATAATGAACAAGCTGCAAGGTTCAACTAATAATGTTTTTTGTAAACAAATTTACCAATGGTTAATTGATAAAACGTAGTCAAGATCACTTCATATATAATATATTTAATTAAAATTGACACATGACCTATTTGACCTTCTGCTTAAAACTCGGCGGAAATTTGGAAAGAAGATTTTGTCTTTTCACACAAGTATTGTTTACAACTGGCGTGGTTTCGAAAAGCGTGATTAAGTGTCAGCGGTATATAATCAATTAAATACTGAACTTTTTTTGAAATTTATTTTTTTGTTTATTTTTGTTATACCTTCTTAAAAACTGACGCCATCTCACTATTTTATTATTTGTTTTTTTTTTGTAAAGATTAAGGATAAGTTAGACTAAGTTAGATTAAATTGGATAAGTTTATAATTTTTTTTTAATTTTATCACAAAATTTCCGCAATAAATTATTACTATTATATACAGTGATTCTCTCCTCTTAATTTCGGCGTGACTGTAGGATGTTAAAGTGAGTCACCGTCAGTTACTAAGCGGCCATGAATCATTATATGTATGTATAGACATACATATATACATTTTTTGATTTTAATATTTGTTTTTTTGAATTTTGATTGATTTTTTGAAACGTGGTAAAATTATTTTTTTCCATACCAAATGATGGGCCTGAGTATAATGCCAATTATGCTCTTTGGATGAAGTTATTTTTTATTTTATGCTCAATTGGAGATAAAACAATATTGATTGCGCATTTCTAAAACAAAATTTTACCTCTTCTCCTTCTAATAATAGCTCCTGCACCTAACACGGCGAAATGGTTATTATTATCTATAAGATCATGTGCGGAAACAGTTTTTGTTAACAGTTATGAGTGTAATATTTTATCAGCTGCTTTGTTTATAGTGCCTTGAGCAACACTTTGCCGGTTTCTGTACAGAAAATGATGCTGGCTTTGCAAATATGGATGGCCGCTACCATTGAATATAATACCCGCTGTTACACTTATTTACATAGAAACTTTAATTATCATTTGCATAAAATTCTAAATAGCACCTTTTACATAAGAAAGTAAACTTTAAGATCAGTCCATCTTGTTTTTCACTAATTAAAAAGTAAAACAAACCAATAGGTCCGTGATTTAAAATCTCTTGCAACTTTTTATAGAAAAGCATGACCTTATCATAATATAAAAGTCAATCATTTAGCCATGTGATAAAACTTTTAAGTGTGCCAGTCAAACATTAATGATGATATTCGGGTCATTATACCGGAAATAGCCTTTTAAATATTTTGTAGTACAATTGATAATCTTCAGTATGATTGACCGTGTATATGACTTTTATAAGTCTATGTTAATTTTGATGAAAATTATTATTGCAGATAAAAGACCTTTCACATTTATTTTAGTCTCGAATTAAATTAATCAAAATGAAAATAATAACTTTGGCTCATTATGACAGATCTTAAACTGACTTGAAATTATATAATTATTGGCATTTTTTTAATTCATTGAACTTTTTTAAGATTTTGTTGAAACTCTACTGGTAAAAAAAAAACCAAATATATATATATTATAGTTCTTGATGAAAATAATGTATGCTCGTTACATCGCATCCCATCAAGAATTTCTAATGTAATTCTTGGTGTAAAGCTAAGACGTGATAATAACTGTAAACAATAGAATAACAAAATAATGAAAAAATTTACATTTACATACACAACATTTACAAAAATACTTGCTTTATAACCTAATAAATATTATTTGACCGTAATAAAATAAAACAAGGTAGTCTTCGGCACGAAAGTAAAAATAAATATTTTCGATTATTTTTGCAATATCTAACAGCCGGATCAGCGCGCGATTCTGATCCATCTAAAGATGCTAAAGTTCAGCAAGCACTGTCAATTTCAATAGGAGTGACAGAAAAAAACGGTTCTTGATATAGAAGGGTAAATAAATTATTTAATCTATAAAGTAAAATCACTTTATTAAAAATCAAAATAGTCCAATAGCTTTATTAACATGAGACACATAATTGTATGAGTGCTTACAATACTTAACATTATTTTACTGAAATCTCAGAAAGTTTTTTTTTTAATAGAATAAGGGTGACAAACGAGCACACAGTCCGCCTGATGGTACACTTACCATTTAGATGTGTATGGGCCGTAGCAACCACTTTGCTACGGCCCATACACATCTACATCTATTCTCGATTACGTATCAAAATGTAGATGCGTTGTCACCCGTGAGGACTAAGATGTAATGCCTCGTTTCCACTAAAAAGGTTTTCCGATTCTCTACACCCACCATACGAAACACAGCAGGGTTAAACTGCTATTTTACATGTTATTCCGTGGCCCTTACGCGTCAAGCCGACCCATTCGTGCTACAACTATACCTACTACTAATATAGCTACAGCATGGCTCTACCACGTAAGAAAAAATTGACGTTGAAAATTTAAGTATTTTTAGAAGCAACTTTGCAATTATTTTCTATTGTGTTAATTTTTGTGGAATCGTGTTTTGCAAACCGCCACCTGAAATACGTACAATTTTTTTTCGATAATGACGTGAAATTACAAAACGGTCCCCATGCATATCAATGTGGCTCTATTCAGCCTCTTAATATGAACATACCTCGGGATACAGAGATTTTAAAAGTTTTCATGCGTAGATAATGGAAGATATAATATTACATTATTACAGTCCCGTGTGAGGCAACCTTTATACTTATATACATATTCTCATCATATTTTTATGGTTGGTTAGAAAAATTATAGCTAAATGCAAACTTTCACAGGGTAAATTTTTTTTACTATTTTTACCCCGCAAGTAGTATCGCAACTACAATCCCATCGGTAAGTGGTTATGTAGTCTAAGATGGTGAATTGCACTGACTTAACAAAAACCTATTCACTCTTGCCTAATAGTACTAGGTAAGTATTATTTGCGACCTATTCGTGTGTGTGTGTGTGTGTGTGTGTGTGTGTGTGTGTGTGTGTGTGAGTGTGTGTGTGTGTGTGTGTGTGTGTGTGCGTGTGTGTATGTGTGAAGAAAATCGTATGAGAATACGTGAAGAGGAATAAAGGTTGAGTACTAATTCGCTTACCTGTACGAGGTTGCCCCTCGAGGACCTTTCTTCCTATTTTTTATCTATTTTCCAAGTTATATAGCCAGCCCATTGCCATTTCACTGTAATATTCCGTTGGGCTGTCAGTTACTCTGGTTCTAATGCAAATATCTTCATTTCTAACTTTATCACGTAGAGAAACCCCTCTCCAATTTAAAATTTTTAAATTTTTTAGATGATAGTGTCTAACATAAAAAAAAACATAAACCCAAGAATGTCTTTATATAGTTATTTATACTTAGGTAAGCACCATTCTTTTATTTATTGAAATTGTTTGATTTAATTTGATAACAGTGTACCTAAATGTCTGTATCTTTATTTCTTTCCCCAATAATATTTTATAAAGTCATACTCATAAAAACAGCGTTTTATTGTAATACATAATTATAAAATTCAGTATCAACTAATTAATAAAAATATGCAATAATAAAATTACATAGGTATTAAAAACTATCGAAATCTAAGTAACGAGACCATGTTCGTCGTTCCACATCTAAATTATATAAAAATGCATTTTTCAATTTCACTAATCAACGTCGCCTCGAAAATTTCTTCTTCTTTGGGCACTTTAAAAATTCATTTATTTAGAAAATAATATTTACAGTTACCAGTGTACAGATATTAACTAAATTAAGTATTTCTAGTCATAAAAATATTTATAATTGAGTATAAACTTTTAAAAAACTAATATATATTTGAACGAAGTCGCTCTAACACCGACGTGCGGTCCACCCTCGATGATGTCCGAAAACGGACTCACGTAAATATGTTCAATTTCAGGGAAAAATGATATATTCTCTTATAAAACGGGTAATAAAAATAAAACTCTCAATTAAAAATATTAATATTTTTAAGACCTTTTTTTTTAGTGTAAGAACTATTTAAAAAGTTTGTGCCGTTTTGGAGAAATTTTGCAAAATATGACAAAGATAGGTACTCTTTGGGGATTTTTTTTCTAATAAGGGGTTGACAAAAATACAATTTTGTTAAATTAAAAACATTTATCAAATCCTCTTCTGTTACCCTGTATTTTTCTTTGTTAATTAAATGAACAGTTATTGAGATTTTTTTACTTAAATATCCAAGATTTATGCATTTCAACGACTGTTAAGGCCTTAAAATGAAACGTCATTTGAAATAAAATAATATTTCTTTCATGGCAAGAGAAGAAAAAGCGCGAGGGAGATGGATATTATTCCATCTCACTTCCTAATTTCGCCGCCAAGGCCGTCTACACTATGACACAAGGGGTCGTGACGAAAAAATCTTAAGGGGCTACTCAATGCGAACGGCCTTGAGCATTTGACCGGCGCGCCGCTCGCTACAATATAACGTAGTATTATTTTTTCAACATCAATAAACTATTTTATGGAAATACACACAGCGTACAAAGATAAATGTATTTTAATTTTTTTATTCGGTATATATTAGTTGCATTATATTAGAATTATGTATTTTCATATATTATCTAATTATGAAATTTTATAATTAATTATATATTAAAAATGAAGCATTGAAAATTGTGAGTATAAAAGATACCTATTCACTATAGGTAAATAAATAGATAGCTCGGCTTTTGTACAAATATTTGGTGCAATAAAAAATAAATAAATAAATAGGATGTTTCGCAGATGTGTTTTTGATTATTGTTAATTTTTACGTGTCACGTATTGAAAAGTAATATACCTACCTACTAATATTTTAACTGAGCACCTTGTAACTTAGCCTGCTTATTATTTATGCTGGCAGACATTATCCTCACCCCAATGATTGATGAGGATGAAAATCAATTTTATTTCTACATACGTAATTATATTTATTTATACATAAGTGTAACTTTAATAAAAGTAATACAAAATCAACAAGAAGTATAAGGGTTCAATCTTTCAATTTCAATTGTAAATAAACGTTACCCCCACACTAGGATTTTCTCCTGTGTCGTGGAGGCAGTTTACAAACATAAATTGCACAAGGACAAACATCCAGACCCGGAACAATTATTTGTAGGCCATACAAATACTTGTTCCGTGCGGGATTCGAACCCGCGGCCCCCAGCGCAACAGCCGTCTCCGTGTTATAGCTAAAGTGACCATACGTCCCGTTTTGAACGGGACTGTCCCTTTTCTCGGTCACCTGTCCCATTGTCCCCAAACAAAGCTCCGGGACACAAAATTGTCCCGTAACTCGTTGGATGGAAGTATTCAAAGTCAACAATCTTCAACATAATTTTTTTTAATCGAATATATTTTATGTCTACCTGGTACGAATGCTCCGGTAGAAAGAGTATTTTTGTTATTCTGAATAAATTGTGGACGTCTGAAAGAAACACTTACGGTTCCAGAGTTCTAAAGGCGATGTTGTTAACAAAGATAACAATAAAAAAACTTGAGCAGAATTTTATTTTTATTTAAAATCATCACCAACTTTATTAAAGAAAATTTAATCCACTGACAAATGTAATTAATAATTAGAAAAAATATGTTGCATTTAATAATTACCGTCTATACCGAATATAATTTTACAGTGAACACTAATTGTATAAAGTTATAGTTTTTAGAGTATAAATAAACCCATGTCCTGTTTTGAGTTAAAAAATAAATGGTCAGTTTAGTCTTTTTAGTTAAATTTAGTTTTAATTTTTTTAGTTTATAGTAAAAAGTAGGTATATTAGTACCTACTTAGATACTTTTTACCGAATTATAAGTATAGAACACCTTATGTACTCAATTATTTTTTGAAAAAGAAGAAAAAACAAGCAATAAATAATATACTATATTTTAGCAAAAAACTATAACTTAGTAATACTAATTATAGCTTAGAACATAAATGAAAAACTCATAACTGACTTTTGGGCCCGACCCAGGATTCGAACCCGGGACCTCATGATCAGCAGTCGCACTACTACAACCACTAGACCAACGAGGCAGTACTATACTTAATAAGATATTGTGGTTGCGTGATAATATTGAATTAGCCTTTTATAGTGTAAATTATAATATTTGTCGAAATTTTAATTATGGATTCGAACCTTACATGCTAATGGTGCTTCATTTTTTTATTTGCATTTACTTCAAAGAAAATACACGCAAAAAGCTTCATCGCGCAGTAAAAAACACAACAAATATATGTAAAACTAATACGAAAAATTATACCCAAAACAAACAAATAATACTACCTATAAATAACCTAATAAGTAATAATATTATAATATTATCGACTGATAAGATGACGTGAACGTGTGTGCTGGCAGACGCTCTAACGACACGGGTTCCACGTGTAAGAGCTCAGGGCTCACTGACTCCAGCAAGCCCGTGAGCAGTGAATACGCCCAGATTTTAAAATAATTTCTTAATAACATCAAATTTTGGTCTTTTGAAAAAAATTTTACTATAGAAATGTTCATTAATAAATTGCCTATCCATTGGTGTAAATCGCAAAATAAAATAATACTTACTTTACGAGGAGATGCATGTTATCAATAATAATTTCACATTTATGTGGTTTCGTTGTAATGAGATTATATTAATATTTATTCATCATCATCATCATCATCATTACAGCCCTTCACAAGTCCACTGCTGAACATAGGCCTCCCCCAAAGAATGCCACAAAGCACGGTCCCGAGCTTTTGCACTTTATTTATTCGTTTAAAAAAAATTAGGTATAGCTTTTATGGAATCAAGATTATGTAGAAATATAATGTGTTTTTTACTTGTTGATATATCTTTTAAATAAAAAGTAGATAGCTCCTAAAAACCGCACAAATAACGACTAGCGCGACAATTTGCTCAACCTGCGCCTTAAGGGAGGGTGGCAGGTGCTCTTTGAATTAGGTAAGACACGTAATTTTATTTTATTATGCGGATCTTAGTAAATTATTTTTAACGTTTAGACAGATTACAATGTAGGTGTCTTCAAGGCAAGAGTGAATAGGCTTTTGTTAAGTCAGTGCGCTTTATATTAGGCTATATCATCACTTACCATCAGGTGGGATTGTAGCTAAGCGTTGGCTTTGTATAGTACAAATAAATAACATACTTAATTTATAACATCTTTAAATCATCGTTTTACTCATAGACTTCTATGTTTACCATTAGATGGGCACTAGTAGTGACTTAGACCACTACGATATTAATACATTGTGCATTAACTGACGGTTAATTCTCCGTAACTTCTTTAGTCTACTTTGAGCGGGCGAGAAGACTAGTTATTTGTTTTGTAAGCCGTAAACGTTGTTTTCGACAATCTAAAGCCGCGTATCGATTATGCGCTCTAAGAGGTCGAACATTAGCACGCGTTCTAGCCGCGCGCCAAATTGTTCGTTGGAACGCTCAAACGTGGAGCGGGCCGTTCCATCTGGTGTTGGTTTTTTACCCCGTATCAAAGTAGTTAAGTTTTGGCGCGCGCGCCATTTGGGACGGTTGTTTTCATCATTCACGTGTTCGTTGCTTTCCAAACCATGGATAACCAGAGTTACCGTAAATTGATAACATTATATGGTTCCAAATAACTACTGTGGAATAGCAAAAGTCGTTTGTATCATAATAAAGCGCTCAGAGAAGATGCATGGAACTATAAAAGCGGCAGTTGTTCGTACACGTCCGACATACATGTTGAACGGTCGAACACTGGAACGGCTGCTGCGCCACGCGTACTCAGTTGATACACTTCGAACGATTGGAAGCGTTCCGCGGATCGTACTGGTTGACGCGGTCATTCATGGCGCGCGCGCCAGAAGCGCGTAATTACGCGGCTTAACTCTTTGATTTGTGACTAAAAACGCTGTCATAATTTATGTGCGCACTTTGCCATTTGCCATGTGATTAGAAGTTTATTAATACCAGCGTCAAATAGCAGCTCAACACTGCTGTGTTTCGTGTGGTGAGTGTAGAGAACCGGAGACCCTTTTTACTGGAAACGAGGCATTCCATCTTAGTGCTCACGGGTGACAACGCATCTGCATTTTGATTCGCAAACGAGGATAAATGTAGATGTCTATGGGCCACAGCAACCACTTACCATCAGATGGACTGTGTGCTCGTTTGTCACCCAATACTTTTAAAAAAATGTAGATAGTTATGTCATTTTAATTTGTGTTTGCCTAAAAACGGAGACTGTACGCACATAACGTAAATGAAAACACATCTGTGTATTTACCGTGCCACAGTTTTAGTTCTGAATTGCCGGTCTAGTAGTATAGATTTGAGTCTGTGGTTATACAAAACTTTTTTCTTTTTTTGTACAGCCCTACACAAGTCCACTGCTGAGCATAGATCATTATACAAGACTGTACTTTTTATATGGTCGTATGTCTCCGTCACACTATGCTCCTTCCGCGGCTCACCGCTGTACCCTTCGCGCTGTCGCGATGTTGCCCTCTCTGCCCACACACTGTTCTACTCGTGCAATTAATCGCGAAACTCCCAGTAGGTTGCTCGCGTCTACAACACAAATTCACTCATGTAATTGAAATTATGGCTGCGTGCGCGCTACATGCATATTTAGTATAGCTAATTTTATCAATGTCATAGAAAGAAACTTACGTCGTCATCCTCCCCAATAGAGATGAAGAATGACATTTATTCACCACAATAGCTTTCACGTTTTCGTAACGAGTGCTCGACACGGACTGCGTTCGCGTTGAAGAGTGAATTTGCCTTAATCACCTCGCTTTGCTTGCGGATAGTCGAACGCAGCAGTCTCGGTTCTTCATCGCAGCTCCGCATCGTCAGTCTGAGTATTTAGGTTTTGGCGTTTAAGTGTAGAGGTCTTAACGTGTACAGCCATGCTGCAGCTATATTAGTAGTATAGTTGTATCACGAATGGGTCGGCTCGACTGGAGAAGGACATCGCTCTTACAGAATACCAGCGTAAAATGTCAGCTTGACACAGCTGTGTTTCGTATGGTGAGTGTAGAGAACCGGAGACCCATTTTCCTGGAAAAGAGGCATTCCGTCTTAGTCCTCACGGGTGCCGACGCATCTGCATTTTGATTCTTTATATATATAAATGTAGATGTCTATGGGTCACAGCAACCACTTACCAGGTGGACTGTGTGCTCGTTTGTCATCCTATCCTATGAAAAAAGAGAAAGATTACACCGCCATCTATCGAAAGCCATGAGACCTTCGGCGGAATATGGTAATGGATTCTTTTATGTCGCTAATTTATTGTAATATGAGGGTGAAGATAACAAAATCCTCTTTAAAATACAGCCTTTTCCTCATTTATGTAAATTTTATTTTATCTTTTGCGGGGCATTATTTTGTTTATTCTTTAAAAAAAATTACATGAACGTAATAAAATCACAGTACCTAAAAGCACCCTCACAAATTTTACAGACTTTTTTTTACATATTGTGCAATTCGACTCGGTGAGTTTTATCGTGCCACATCAACTGCAGCAAGATACTATTTGTGACTTACTAATTTGATTGCCACGTCTAGGAAGAAGCAGGGTCTCGCGGAATGCTATGAGTGATGAAAGCCTGAAGCCCAAGTACTGGTGCTTATATACGGGCCGGTATCTTATAGAAGTTGATGAAGAAGGTGAAGTTTTCTTTTATAAATCTAAAGTGTCGATCAAACTTACAGTTCATCTGATGGTAAGTGGCTACTGCAGCCCATGAACACCTGCAGCCATCTTCAAACAAAGAAGGCTAAAGGTGCGTTGCCACCTGTGAGAACTAAGATTGAATGCCTGTAAATATAGCCTATAGTTATACTGGTTCCCTATACCATTCTGACGCCATATAGCAGGTGCACGTCACAGGGCGTCTGAAATAGTTGAGATGGTACCTACTCAGACGGGCTCCTAGTAAGAAAAAGAGTCCTAACACAATGTAATTTGCATAGTCACACCGCATTCTGGTTAAGTTGACGTATTTTTTTATAGAATAATGACAAACGAGCACATAGTCCACCTGATGGTAAGTGGTTGCTGTAGCCCATAGACATCTACATCTATCTTCGCTTTCGAATTAAAATGCAGATACGTTATCAGCCCCGAGGACTGAGATAGATTGCCTCTTCTCCAGAAAAAAGAGACTCCGGTTCTCTACACTCCCTATATGAAACACATTAGCATTAAGCTGCTATTTTACGCTGGTATTCTGTGAGAGCGTGGTCCTTCCCTGGTCGAGCCGACCCATTCGTGCTACAACTATACTATTAATATAGCTGCAGCATGGTTCTACCACGTATAAAAGTATTGAGGAAATATTTAGAATATTTGCATATATTATATTCAGTACACCAATGGATCCAGGATGTTGTGAGGCTGCCACGCTTTTGTAGCGCATCAGGTAAGTTTGCCGGGGCACGCCTGGATAGAAGTAATATTACGCAGATGAGCTTCTTCAATACGTCGTGTGCAAGACAGTTCCAAAAACTTTCTAATTCATATTATCTAATTCATATATGAAAGGAAAGATTGCTCTGTGGTGAGGCACTGGAACACAGTGCATGTGGGTTCCAGGCTCCACATGGTCTATAATAAATAAGTTATCTGTGTGTACTAACTTACCCTTATTTTTAACATACTAACAAAATGGGTCTAATTACCTAAATTAAAAATAGTTTGAAAAACCACCAATAACGTTTCGCGTTATGAGGCGTGCAGTAAATAAATATGAGCTACTCATACAATTAACGTTTCGAAGCGGTGATTCGCGTGGTTTCAAAATATTGTTTAGCTTATATTTCCTTGTTAGACATGCATTTACTTAATTAACGCTAACCCACACGAACATGGTTATCCCGATAATACGATCAAAGATTAGATTATAGAAATAGCTGCTTGCGCAGATAGTAAATGTGCAAACTATTGTCGAATACGCCGCGCGGTACGCAGGAACATCGGAAGTTTAAATAAAAAGTATCCAAAAATTAAATATCTTCTTTTTATTTTCTTTTTTTTTTTTTGAAAAAGAGTAACAAACGAGCAAACAGACCACATGATGGCAAGTGGATGTGTGGTCTCACAAATAAACTTTAACAAAATTTGTACATTACCCATTGTTTTCATCATATTTTATACTATGTATATATATTTAAGTGTATTTTTCCATAATATACTATTTGTTTTTTATTGTGTAAATTCTTAATAATTAAGTTGCTTGTAAATGTACTAATATGTATTATTTCAATATGGAAGGCCTGGAACCCTGTAAGACAGGTTTACCTAGTACAGGGTTCACTGAGCACAGATTGTGTTATGTAATACCTATTCCTTATAAATAAATTAATAAAAAACTATCCATGTGGTAGCAGTCTAGAAATTCCTTTGCCGCTTTATTTTGTGCTATTATCTAAGCTTCACCACATTTCGTCCCGTTAGTGTTGGAAGAGGCGCCTAGTGGCGACAGAAAAATCTTACAGCTTCCGATAATTTGAGGTATCACCATTTCGTTTACGGCAGACATACATCGTAAGTACCCGTACTGAAATACCTGTAGCTAATATATAAGCTAACTATATAACTGTCAGACACACAAATTCCCATAGCGGGAGTTCGCTTAAAACCCAGAGATTATGGCTAGATGTAACAACATCATCTTTCAACAGCAACTCATTTTTATACAACTCTTCTTACATTAATTTTGTTAAATAAAACATGATGTACGTTTATGTTTGTAAGTGAAAGTTCATTCTTTTTTTTTAATCCATGGCAACTTCTTATTTAAAGTCTAATTTATTTGCATGGAACTATGAAAGTTGATATTTAAAATTAAAAAATGTAATTCCATTAAATATTAGCAACGTCGAAACACAAAAGTTTCTCTTGGAGAAAGGTCACTTTATACGGGCGGTAACACATGTTGAGACCTCAACGAATACATGGCGCAATCTTTTAATATTTGATGTATAAAGTTTTATGCTTTCCCAAACTTATAGCTCTTGTAGGAAATTTACGAATATCACTACCAAAACTATGAAATCGTAAATACCTGATGTGGATTTCCTTAAGGTAACATTTCTCCTATAAATTACCACGTTTATTTATTTATTTAATTTGATTTAACATATTATATAAACACAAACAGCGGAGAGGACAAATCGTGATGTACGAGTTTGTACAAGGACGCTAATTATTTCATAATAAAATTTCTTCCAGTAGGCCACTAACAAAGGTATATTATAAATAAAATATAATGAGAATAATAGCATTTTTTTACGAATAGACTGTATAAATAAATAAATAACTAAACCATATGGTGGCGGCGTCCGTCATCCCATTTTGTCCGTGGATATCATAAGAGGTATTATTTTATAGAATAAAGGTGACAAACGAGCACACAGTCTATCTAATAGTAAGTGGATACCATCTACATCTGTATTCATAAAGAAGAATAATTTAGATGCGTTATCACTGCTAAGGACTAAGATGGTATGCCTCGTTTCCAGTAAAAAGGGTCTCCGGTTCTGTACACTCACCATATAAAACACAGCAGTATTTAGCTGCATTCCGTGAGAGCTTGCTTTCCCTGGTCGAGCCGACCCATTCGAGCTACAACCGTAATATAGTTGCAGCATAGCTCTACCACGTACAAAGGCTGTGGAAAGTGTCAGTAAGTTTTTAATGTCTTCCGATAGATTGTGGGATATATACAAATAAAGATTTCACTTACGCTAGACGTAAAATATCCAGACCGTATATCAAAGACGCTTGCCAAGCGGTTGCCAATCCGCCTACCAAACGTAACGTTTGTGACAAATCCTCCCAACCCCCTTGCAAATACGGAAAATAGATATCCAGCTGTGAAAATACAAACAAATGGCTTAGCGGTCGTTGTCCGTAACTTGAACATTAAACTCTGGTTTTATAGCTTTGAGTACATCGCGAGCGACGAATAACGACACCCAATGTTTAGAGGAAACGATTAACAAAGTGGTATCTGTGACCGACAGGTGACGCTTGTATGCGACAAGCGCGTTTGAAATGCAGATGCCATCACAAACAGGATTTGATCCACATAGAAAATTACTACGTAATTAAATTCCTGTAATGAGTAACTTGCCGTAGATAGAGGTGTGATTTGATAGATTTGAGATGTTATATAAATTCCATTCCTCATGAAAAATTACCAACCCTAAGGGTGTAAAAATAGGGGATGATGATTTCAATGTATGTAACTATTGAGAGAACACATAAAATATTATAGATTAGAATGATTTTTTATTCCATATAGATTTATTAGATAATACTTATTGAAAGTCATTGATTTATTTGCCACTGGTTCGGAAAATACCTATGTCTTGGGAAGAACCAGCAAGAAACCCAGCGGTACTTTTTTTTAAACATATTTCACTTCACAATAATTTTGTTTGTACATATTTTAAATGAATTTTCATAGAACCAGCATGGTGGCGATCACCTTATTCCCAGGGGTTATTTTTATTCATGTATTCCTTGATATTATACTAACATTTTTTGTACAGTTTTTCTTTAATAAAACTTTTAATATCAATAATGTTAATAAACAATGACAAACTTTGAACAGGTTCTGGAATTTTGTTGTAAAAGCGTATACATTGTCCCATAAATTAATTACTGATTTTGTGGAGTCTAGTAACTGGCATTACAAGCTTAAGTTTGTTTCTAGTGTTTAAAGTATGAAGATCCTTATGTTTATCAAAGCTATCTGTTTTTATGTACATACATTACATTTTCATAAATATATTGCAATGCCAAAGTTAATATGTATATTATGTCTTTAAATTTTTCACTGAGGGACTATTTACAATTTAAGTTATAAATCACTCGTACGGCTCTCTTTGGCAAAACAAATATGGCTTCAATATCAGTCGTAGCAAAATTCCATAAGACATTACTCTATGACAGTAACAAAATACACTAATCTATCTGTCTTAACATCTGTGAGATTTCTAATCTTTCTTACAGCATATACTGCAGAGCTAAATATGCTTGCTAATTTAGATATATGGGGGCTCCATTGAAGCTTCGCGTCAATAGCAATACCAAGAAAAATGGTGGTATCTACAAGACTCAACTTTCCCCTATTTAAGAGCATTTTTATGTGAAAACACATTGGTATCTGAATGTTTAACATTAGATATTGTAAATTTAATAAATTTTGTCTCATAACGTTTATGAGCAACAATCAGCTTACCAAAGATGTTTTATAGGTCCAGATACCGTGTACGCGCGCCTAAAACGCTTCCATTTCAAAGGCGCCAATATTGGCGTATTCGTTCGATCGTTCCGCCACTACGCCAGCGACGTTCGCTGTGAATGTACGTCACGCACCGATATTTTTAATTTCGCAAAATGACTGTTTGTGCTGTGAAATCATTTAAAAATTACTCTTGGAAAAAAGAAAAGGATAAGAACATCACTTTTCATAAGTAACTATACAATTTTATGGTGCATTTCTTTGTAAAAGAATACGAAAGCTAAATGTCAATACAAGTAACAATACTGCGCAATAATATTCGAGTGTTTCCTAGTCTATGAAATGTTTTTACCATTTTTTAATGTCATGTTCAATCACAAAGGTTATCTGTATAGGGGTTTTAAACAGTCTAATTTTACAGATTTTACCCAACCTATAGAGTTAAACCGTTTTAAGGGTTAGGGTTGAACTACATCTGGCAGCATGTAATTGCACTTTCCTGTGCTTCTATCCTTTTTGGTCACTCAGAGCCGTTATAGTAGTAACCGGTATAGTTCCACTCTCAAAAAGCCGATTGTAAACCAGTTTTAAAAGTTTATCTATCATTCTTGACAATTCATACTAATATAATATTATAAATGTGAAAGTTTGATTTTTTGTTTATTTGTTTTTGTCCTTCCTTCACGCAGCAAGGGAACGGAGCAATTTAAAAAAACTAAACATTTTGCTATCTCTTGGCTGAAGTTTACGCTTAACCAAACTTACTTTTTTCCGTCATTTTACTTAGGATTGAAAAATAATTTAATGTCTTCGAAAAAAGCGGCAATATTTTGTGTTCTACAGTACAAAAGTGTAGTACTCTGTATATATTTAGTAATTATAGATTATAAATATATGTTACATACATAAATATCTACTGTGCTTATTTATTTATTTTAATTGTTACATTAATTATAGGTTTTATTACATATCTTCAATATTTTAGTGCGATGTTCGTACCTACATAAAACACACATAAGCAACCATATACCCATAAACACACACACACCCACCCACACACACACACACACACACACACACACACACACTCACACACACACAAATGCACACACCACGCACACACATTTTATACTCTTAGAATCAATAGGTACATCAATAGGAATGAAATATAAAATCTCCCACATTTTTTGGGTAATCGATTCGCACTGTTATTACCGAAGTCACGCACATTAATGCAGCCATAGTGCGTAAGATATGCGCGTCACGTGGTACTCACGCACACATGAATCAAAGACTGTCTTCACTATGAACGTTGTGGTGTGTTAGCAACACGGTATCTGGACCTATAAAACATCTTTGCAGCTTACAATTGGCGTTAAACCAATGTACTAATTTCGATAGAGCATTAGTTACATCGCCATAATTAATTAATCAACGTTTGAGTTTGAATTTATTCTTTGCCGTTTCAGTTTGAATTTTATCTCATTCTTGTTGTAACTACTTAAAGTCGGTTTGTACTTTTCATGTTAGGTAAATTATTTATTTAATTGTTAACCCACATACATGCAATAATAGGAAAATAGAATAATAAATTTACGATGGCGCTGTTTCTTCCAGCAGGCCTATTGATAAATAAAAGAAAAGCACATAAAAGGAATTTATGTGCGTATGTTGCCCTCTCTGGATGTGTCTGTGATCAGATGTTGGACCTACATAAATTATTCCTTTTTTCAACTCGAAAATTGTACCTTACTATGAACAAATGTATATCAACCATTTTATCAAGCTAAAAACTTCAGTATAAAGCAAAAAAAAAAAACTGAAGAATGCAACTTTTAAATCACTTTTAATACTGTAGAGAAAAAGAGATTATATTATACTCTCGATGTTGGAAATGCTGCTGCCAAAGGGATTGTTTTAAAGTTATAAAATATTTCATGCTCTACTTTGTCAAGGATTTGTGAGGTTTGAAAAAAAATTAATATAAGAAGAATAAATTCACGAAGATTTTCTACTGTACCGTAGAGGCAGTTTACATATTATATAAATATATTTATATAAATTGCACAGAATAGAATAGAATAGAATAGAATAATTTTTTATTCAATATCGATTATTACATAATTCTTATTGAAAGTCATTTTTTATCTACCATTGGTTCGGAAAATACCTCTGTCCTGGGAAGAACCAGCAAGAAACCCAGCGGGACTTTTTTTTTCAAACATAATTTAGTTTATACAATTTTTAAATAATTTTTCATAGAACCAGCATGGTGGCGATCACCTTATTCCCAGGGGTTATTTTTATTCATGTATTCCTTGATATTATACTAACATTTTTTGTACAGTTTTTCTTTAATAAAACTTTTAATATCAATTATGTTAATAAACAATGACAAACTTTGATCAGGTTCTGGAATTTTGTTGTAAAAGCGTATACATTGTA